>CM060417.1:139977117-142377117 GCA_030545235.1 Helianthus tuberosus | reverse complement strand
AGCCTCATAACGTTACGGTCCGTAAGGGTCGAAAATAGGTTATAGGGTAGCCCCGTGTGGGTGTAGGCTTGCTAAGTCAGTAGTTTCGTAAATTTCAAATTTGACAGCGTTTTATGTAGATAATCGTTAACTAGGGTTAACCCCCCTGAGTTTTAGGGGCCCTGATCCTGATTCCGATTGTTCTGAAAATTTTTGGGTTTGTGTAGAATCACTTGGGTGTCTCAATTAGGGTTTCCTATTGGACAATTAAAATAATAAATATGACTTTTGATGAGAGTTGTTACATTCTCCCCACCTTAATAAAAATCTCGTCCTCGAGATTTACTGGAATAATTGAGGATACTTTCGCTTCATTTCTGATTCCAGTTCCCAAATGTATTCGGGTCCTCTCTTTGAATCCCACTTGACTTTAACTAGCACTAGTCGTTTGTGCTTGAGAAACTTCACTTTTCTGTCTTCTATCTGAAGAGGTTTCTCAACAAATTTTAATTTTTCGTTTACCTCTATATCTTGAAGAGGTACTACCAAAGATTCGTCTGATAGACATTTCTTGAGATTGGATACATGAAATACATCATGTACTCCAGCTAACTCTCCTGGTAGTTGTAAACGATAAGCAACTGGTCCTATACGTTGAATCACTGGAAATGGTCCTACGTACCTTGGACTTAGCTTTCCTTTCCTACCGAATCTAACAACTCCTTTCCAAGGGGAAACTTTCAACAGTACTCTATCTCCAACTTGGAATTCTAACGGTTTGCATCTATTGTCTGCATAACTCTTCTGGCGATCTCGAGCAGTCTTCAGCCTTTCCTTGATTTGAGTAATCTTATCAGTAGTTTCTTGTACTATCTCGGGACCTGACAATTGACTTTCTCCTATTTCTGCCCAACAAACTGGAGTTCTGCACTTTCTTCCATAAAGTGCCTCGAATGGGGCAGTTTCAATGCTTGAATGATAGCTATTGTTATAGGAGAATTCAATTAAAGGTAAGTGATCATCCCAATTCCCACCAAAATCTATTACACATGCTCTAAGCATGTCTTCTAGAGTTTGGATCGTTCTTTCACTTTGCCCGTCTGTTTGTGGATGATATGCCGTGCTTAGGTTTAGTCGAGTTCCCATTGCTTCTTGGAATCTTTTCCAGAAATGAGAAGTGAAACGACTATCCCTATCTGATACAATGGAGAGTGGAACTCCATGTAGAGATACGACTTCATCTACATACAACTTTGCCAGTCTTTCCATGCTAAAGGTTTCTTTCATTGGTAGAAAGTGAGCTGATTTGGTTAATCGATCCACAATTACCCAAATCGCGTCATTACCTTTTCTGGTTTTGGGTAACTTAGTAACAAAATCCATTGTTATGAGTTCCCATTTCCATACAGGCATTTCTAATTGTTGTAGTAGACCTGAAGGTTTCTGGTGTTCTGCCTTAACTTGTGAACAAGTAAGACACTTAGAAACGTATTTAGCTATATCCTTCTTCATGCCTATCCACCAGAAATTATTTCTTAAATCTTGGTACATCTTATTGTTTCCTGGGTGCATGGTATACCTAGATTTATGAGCTTCTTCTAAAATCTTATTTCTTAATTCTCCCTGCTTAGGTACCCAAATTCTGCTTTTGTGGAATCTCCAAATTCCATCAGCTCCTTGCTCTAACTCTTTTATTCGTCCCTTCATTCCTTCAACATCATCCTTGATTGTTGTTTCCTGAACACTCCTTATTTGTTCCATTAAATCTATCTGTAGATTTAATCTAAGAGCACGAACTCGTCGTTGCTTCTCATGATACTTACGACTTAAGGCATCTGCAACTACATTTGCCTTTCCCTCGTGATATTGAATATCACAGTCGTAGTCACTTAGGATTTCCATCCATCTTCTTTGCCTCATGTTTAACTCTTTTTGCCCAAATATATATATCTTAAACTCTTATGATCTGTATAGATAGTAAATTTACTTCCATACAGATAATGTCTCCAAATCTTAAGGGCAAACATTACAGCTCCTAATTCTAAATCATGAGTTGTATAGTTCTCTTCGTGCTTTTTCAACTGTCTTGAAGCATACGCAATTACCTTCTTGCGTTGCATAAGCACACATCCTAATCCTAGTTTTGAAGCATCACAATATACTTCAAAATCTTCAGTTCCTTCTGGTAAGGCTAAGATTGGGGTATTTGTTAACTTTTTGCTTTAAAATCCTAAAAGCTTCTTCTTGCTTAGGTCCCCATTCAAACTTAACTGCTTTACAGGTTAGCTTTGTTAATGGTACAGCTATCTTGGAAAAATCCTTAATAAACCGTCTATAATATCCGGCTAAACCTATAAAACTTCTAATTTCCATTGCAGTTTGTGGAACCTTCCAATTGGTAATCGCCTCTATCTTAGCAGGATCTACATGAATACCTTCGTGATTTACCATGTGTCCTAAGAATTGCACTTCTTGCAACCAAAATTCACACTTCGAGAATTTGGCGTACAGTTTTTCTTTTCTTAACAAAGTTAAGAGTGCATGCAAGTGCTGACAATGTTCGTCCTGACTTTTTGAATAAATAAGTATATCATCTATGAAGACAATAACAAATTTATCCAAATACGGTTTACAGATTCTATTCATCATGTCCATGAATGCTGCAGGTGCTTCGTTAATCCAAAGGGCATGACTGTAAACTCGTAATGACCATACCTAGTTCTGAAAGCAGTCTTAGGTATGTCTTCTTCTTGTACCTTCAACTGATGATATCCAGAGCGTAAGTCAATCTTAGAAAAATATCTAGCTCCTTGAAGTTGATCGAAAAGATCATCAATCCTAGGTAATGGGTATCGATTCTTAATTGTAACCTTATTTAATTCTCTATAATCGATACACATTCTCATCGAACCATCCTTTTTCTTAACAAACAACACGGGTGCTCCCCAAGGGGATGAACTAGGTTGTATGAAACCTTTACTTAGTAATTCATCTAATTGCTTTTTAAGTTCTAACATTTCTGTGGGAGCTAACTGATAAGGTGCCTTGGCTATCGGTGTAATTCCTGGAATTAGATGAATCCTAAATTCTACCTCCCTATCTGGTGGTAACCCTGGTAACTCTTCTGGAAATACATCTGAGTATTCTGAGACTACAGGAATTTCCTTAATTTCTTTACCTTTAGTATTAATGATTAGTGAAATCATATATCCTATTCCTTGCTTTCGTTCATAATTAGCAACTTTCATTATTGATATGAACTTCATGGGCTTACGTGGTTTGTCTCCTGTAATCATAATTACTTCTCTAGTGGGTGCCTGAATTTCTATGGAATTCTTATCACAAAGAATTCGAGCATGGTTGGCTACTAACCAATCCATTCCTAACACAACATCAAATTCGGCTAATTTCATAGGTAATAGATTTGCAAAGAATTTATGACCTGAGAGTTCTATATTTTCCTTTTGCAAAATTTTATCTATGTTAACAGAATTTCCGTCTGCCGTTTCGACTGTAAAAATCTGCCTAAGGTTGGTCAAAGGTAAGTTAAGAGCTTGACAGAATGAAGTATTGATAAAACTTTGGTTTGCACCAGAGTCAAATAATACTTTTGCGTAAATGTTGTGAACTAAGAGCGTACCAGCTATCACATCTGGAATGAGTTCTGCCTCCTGAGTAGTTAATTGGAAAGCACGAACATTCTTCTTTGTAGCTTCATTGGCTGGTTTAGCTTTGTTGTCTGCTGGTTTAACCAATTTAGGACATTCTGTTTTGAAATGCCGAACTTCTCCACAGTTATAGCAGATCCTTGTTTTCCTTCTGCAGTCTTCTTCACGATGTCCTATGGCTTTGCAAAAGTTGCAGGTCACATTACATCTTCCATAATGTTTCTTTCTGCAATTCTTGCAGAAAGGCGGAATCGAGGATTGCTCTGTTCCTCTTTTCCTGAAACTGCTCGTATTACCCGTACGAAATCCTTGGGTAATTTTCTGAGCCAGTTCCTTCTTCCTGTTTTCATCTTGCGTGCGTACCAGTTCGTCGGTTAGGGTATTAGCTAATTCCACCGCATCGTCAATAGTGCGAGGTCTCGCAGCTTTAACGATGTTACGGATTTCACTAATCAGTCCCCAAATATAGCGAGAAATGAGTACCGGTTCTGGCGAAGCCAGTGTTGGTACCACTCTAGCATATTCAAAGAATGTCGAAGTATAACCGCGACAATCTACACCCATCATTCTATGGTTTAAAAACTTATTTGCCATCTGATCTTTTTCATACTCGGGACAACATTTTCTTTCTACAAGATTCTTAAATTCTTCCCATTTCATGGCATAAGCCCTATTTCTTCCTTTAGCCTGTAGCACCGTGTTCCACCATTCTAGCGCCCCTTCTTTGAAAAGGTTTGACGCGTACATGACCTGATCATCCTGAGCACATTTACTTATGGCAATTACTGCCTCGGTTTTCTCTAACCAACGCAGTGCCGCAGTCGCTCCTTCATTGCCTGCAAACTCAGTGGGTTTACAAGCAAGAAATTCTTTGTAAGTGCAACCAGGCGTGGCAGCTTTCATTTTCTTAGGGAGCGGAGCTTGTCGTGGTTCATTATCGTGATTAATATGAGTATTGCCTCCGTTTACGCTATTACTGAAGTTATCTTCAGAAATACGTTTGCTAGGAATGATTTGTTGCGGTTCGATTGGATTTTTAACAGCAGCAACGATTGCTGGAATAGCGTTGGCTATCCCTTGAGAAACTATTGATGGAATAGCGTTGGCTATCCCTTGAGCAACGATATTTTCTATATCCTGGCTAGTCATATATTGATCCCCCGGTTGTTGCTCAGATTGATTAACTTCATTAACTGGTTCATTATTAGCGTTTTCCATCTGATAATTAATATATATATTTTATTAGTATTGATTAAATAATAATTATACACAAAACAATTATATAAATTTCAAATATACATATATAATCAAAACTATCGATTTCTCGATTTCCATATTTAATAGTATGTATCAATACACACCATTACTGATTTAAAATTTTATAACAAAATTTCATAAAAAAAAAACCTTTAAATATTATTTCATATTGGGTAACTACAAAAGAACCGAATATGAAAACATACTAGGTTTTATTTGTAAATTTATTTATTTACTTGAATCAAAATATTTAAAGATTTGTATTTACTGCTACAGTGGCTAGCATATAAAGATCTGCCCATACTGTACACAATTAGTCAGATAAAAAAACACATAATCACAAAATAGCAATTAATAAAATTAAGTATTTTCTAAATACTTAATTGGCTTAAATCAGTGGCTCTGGTACCACCTTTTTTCTGTCACGGCCCCCGACCCGGTTTGACCCGTTTCAGGAGCCGCGGGACAGAAATCCCGTGGTATTTAATTAACAGCGGAAGTTTCTTCAGGATCTTTTAAAAACTGAAATATTTCCCGATTATTTTATTTCACAATTCGGGATAAAACCCGGTAATTTACAATCTGGAGATTTCACGAAGAAATCTTTTATTTTACAAAACATGTTTCTTTATTTTATACTGAGGCATTTCCTTAAGCTTGTAGTGCTTCACGGCACTTTTCCTGGATCACAACAGATCACCTGAAACATGTTTGAAACAGGTTTTGTCAGCGGGAAATACTGAGTGAATCATTCTTTTTAGTAAAACGACCTGTTTGTTATAATTTACAGTATTAAGGGAGATTACAATGTTTCAGATATCAACCAACTACCCACAATATTTGTCACTCGACCGGATCTGTGACTATGGTCATATCACCATTGGCTACCCGTTTGTCCAATGGCAAAGATTATCAAGTAATGTATACAAAACCCCACATACTGGCTGTAATTTGGTGATTACATAAACTTAATCCCTGTAATTATAACCTTGAAAATAAACATGATTTTGAAAGTAATTTGATAAAAAGTGAATGACTCACATTGCAGATTTAATTTGAGCAGAGCCTAGCCTACTGATTAGCCTTTTAACCTAAATTAATAACAGGCACACAATTCGGTTAGTAACTTAATACAGCATTTACGATAACTCGCGAGATTAAAACCCTCACAACGAATGACAAAGTGCAATACTTAAACATCCATCGGATTCACAACGAATGACAGAGTATTCCCCGAGTTCGGGTGGTACTCAAACATCCTGTCGGAATCACGACTAATGACAAAGCATAACCCAAATTTGAGCAGCACTTAAACATCCATTGGATATTTTTAATCAATCAGACATTGAATCGTATCAGCGATCGAGTTATTACCCTGTATTGCGGCGACGATTAGTGATCCGTGTGTGTTGTGATAGTAAACAGAACGTAACTCAGTGCATGTAGCGAGAATTTACGTCGTTTTAACTCCTGAATTCAAGTCCCAAGGCCCTCTATTTATACACGAAATTTGCTTAGCTTACGGACCGTAAGCCTCATAACGTTACGGTCCGTAAGGGTCGAAAATAGGTTATAGGGTAGCCCCGTGTGGGTGTAGGCTTGCTGAGTCAGTAGTTTCGTAAATTTCAAATTTAACAGCGTTTTATGTAGATAATCGTTAACTAGGGTTTACCCCCCTGAGTTTTAGGGGCTCTGATCCTGATTCCGATTGTTCTGAAAATTTTAGGGTTTGTGCATAATCACTTGGGTGTCTCAATTAGGGTTTCCTATTGGACAATTAAAATAATAAATATGACTTTTGATGAGAGTTGTTACATCAGCTATTAAATCTTGCAGCGGAAATTAAATCAGGACCGTAGTTAGGAAATGTTTATCAGAGTAAAACCACCATATTTGATATTAATAATAACATGGGTAAAAACCAAGTTTCTCATTACAATACAATTATAGGGATAAACCCTATTTTATTGAATTTAAAACATCGTTTATTAGGTAACTTTTATAGCCACATTTTCCCAAGCCTTCAGTGCTCTCCAGCTGGCTTTTTACTAATTGGCTGTCACATTGTGTTACCTGAAACGCGTTTTAAAAACATTTGTCAGTCGGAAATACTGGTGAGTGAATCCCAGTTTAATCAAGAAACATTTTATCAATTAAAACAATATTGAGAGCGATCACATTGTTTATTTCTACACAATTACTCCATTAGTACTGTCAATCATGACTTGTGGGTCATATTACACATTGGCTAACTCATTGTCCAATGGTAACGTATTGTCATCCCGACTTACTACTCACAGTGTAGTACATTTTGTATACAAAACCCCAACATACCGGCAGTAATTGAAGAACTACAAAGACTCAATCACCGCTTAATCACATTGTAAAATAATTAAGGTTTTGTAAAACATTCCAAAAAGTTAACAAAAAGAGGATAAACTCACATTGCTATCTTAGACTTCTTGTAAGGGTTTCCTGGATATAATCTATAATTTATACAAATGTACATTGGTTAGTATCATAACCCTTTGAAAATATTAATGATACCCTCCCCGAGACGGTATTCCAACAACTACGTCGGGCAGAACCACGACAGTTGTTACGGAACCCTAAATAAATCGGGCAGCGTAACTATTACGCAACCGGGTTATAATACTTACAACGGAGCAGAACCTCGCTAATTAGGGGTATAATACCCGACTATATGCTTATAACTTCAGAAATTCGAGATTGAAAGAAAGAAATGAGCGACAGAAAGTGAAACCCGATGGCCTGCTTATATAGTTGCTGAAACTGATCCTCTCGCGGCCCGCGTAAAGAACAGACAAGGGTTACGCGGCCCAGGGTGTCGACACGTGTCAGCTCAGGGTGTCTCCGTGTTTGTTGATCTCCCACGGCCCGCGTTAACTTAAACGAGGTCTTACGCGGCCCGTTTGAACTAAAGAAACTCAAAGGAATCCGGTATCCACCTTGATACCGCCCGCGTAAATGGTTGGGGTGGGTCTACGCGGCCCGCCTCAACTTAATAATCAGATTTTATATTTTATTTTATAGGTTATAACACGTTTCGGGCTCGGTTTTCACATACGGGGTGTATTTAAAGACATATTGGGACATACTAGGGTGTCGGAACTATTATAAGGGTGTTGGTTTTACCGAGGGTTGTTACAGTAACCTATCCAGGTTTCCCAAGTTTCATATTCTATATGCAACTGTCATTCACTATATATTTGTTACATATTAATGTTTGTACTGTAAGTTTAAGACATGTACCTTGTAGATACTTGTCCTGATAAACTCTCGTTGTTCTTCGATCTCTATTCGAGATCATTTCCCGATTTATGTCTTTGGCGAGTATAGTTTACTCGTCATACTTCAAACCATATCCTTATCGTATCAATAATTCTTTAGACTCTCGTCATCTTCGGATGCGAGGGTCCTTCAACTAATACATTTACAAAGATTAGTAATACTATAATACAAGGCCTTTTTTACGATACGTGTTAACACACGTAATTCGTTAACTATATCGGTCTTTTATCAATTTAATTTGGGATAACGTGTTTTGCACGATAACCCTATGTGTTGTCTACAACACTTTAACATGCTAGACCGTTAATGTACATAGTAACTTACCGGATTATGTGATCAAGTCTCGAACCGAACACTTTACTCTTTAAACTTGAGATCTAATTACCAACTTGTAAGACCCTTACTTGATTTATACAATTTTCGTATAAATCTCAAATTTTAAATGTGTGTTCACGATTACACATACACTGGAAATTTCAGATTTCTTAAAACATTTTAATAAATAAAATGTTTCAAGATATTATAAATAAATTCGTCGTTTAAAACGTGACAACAAAACTAAAAGCAGAAGCTTTATTCTTGTGCGTGTTCGGTTCTTCGTTGAGCTTCATCGTCATCCGGTACCTTACAGTATACCTACATTTTATAAAACATGAAATGAGTTAGCCAATTGACGTTTAAAATATGTCCGAACAAGTTTGTGAGTCAAAACACTCAAAAATTGTTAGTTATGAGAGTTTTAAACTTGTTTATATAAGTTACTAAGACCAAACTGATCGACAACAAAATGCAGTCATTATAACCCGTCGCGTGACGCGACGGGATAGAGATGGATTTCTTAAAACATTTTAATAAATAAAACGATTCAACATATTAATAAATAAACATTTCAAGATACAAGCTTCCGCACTATGTTTTGTCGTCACTTTTAAACGACGAACTCATACATATTATGTTGTATCGTTTTAAATATGAAAATGTTTTAGTAAACCCGTATTTTCCAAATGTATGTGTAATCGTAAATACACATTTATAGACAAAACGAATATGAAAACTGTTAAATAGAAGTAAGGGTCTTATAACCCATTTCATAGAAATTATGATCATGTACTCATACACATAAATTGTTCAAGTATTTTCTTATTACTATCATGTATGATGATTCTAAACATAATTCTATCATTATATGATTAAAACCCACTTATTCTAGTGTGGTAAATCATCTAGACATTTAAATCATGGCAATATATGTATAATTTTCACTTAGGGTTTTGTTTCTAAGCAAGTATACAACACAATTCAGCCATAACTTCTATGATTCATATGAAATTCGCAGATTATGATTTTCTTCAAATTTCACAACTTCACAAATCATCAAAATTTTACATTCCTTATGATCCCCTAGCTTGGATGATCGTTAATTCACGTTCAATTGTGAATTTAGACTTCGATTTGACCTTCAATTTGATGATTTAGCAGGAATTAGGGTTTTAAGCTCCCTGGGAGCTCTCATGCTCGTTCACGAACACACACTATGTGTGTGTGTTTTGTTTTGTTTTTATTAAATAACTTTTCAAGTTATTCCACTTTGGCCCCCCATGTTTGGTTAATTATTAAGTAGGCCACAACCCACTTGGTTTCAATAATATTCCCTTTTATTAACTAGATTAAACATTCCTAGTTAACTTAGTGGGTTCAGGGAAATTACAACCCGTTGTATTTTAAGTCCCCTTAACTCGGGCTTCTTGAAAAGGGGTTGTTTTTTGTCTCATTTGATACAATTTATATGTTGCATTTGGCGTATATCACACATACTCTCGCATACACTACGAACCAGAACTCTCACAACACTCATAGCTTTCAGTTGTAAAACACTTGATCAATATCCGAAGTTGTAATCATTTTTCAATTGCGCAATATAGTTGATAGTGATAGTTTTCACTATCCGAGGTTTTTACGCCGGCGATCTACTAGTGATCAAGGGCTTTTCCTCGTACAAATCTCTGTGTTTGATTATCTTATTCGTTTAATACTCATTTTATCATTGTTTATCACTTAAGTACTCTACCTCACTTTACAGATTTGGTTACATTATCCTTAATCAGATTTTTTTACCAAAACAATATGGATTCCATGTGAATAAGTTCTCGACAGAGTCCTAGAGGGGATAGCTTGGTAGTAAAGTGATGTATTCCATAACCAAGTGGTTGTGGGTTCAAATCCTGCATAGGGTAGGGCATGTGTGATTTTAGCCGTTCAAAGAAAAGGTCGTCGACAGAGATCGCTTTTGTCGACTAGTATCGAGGGAGAACTCGTGGCCTTTTACGTTTTGAAACTTTTGAGAGATGAAATTACTTATAGAAATCTCTTGTTTCCATTTAAATGTTGATATAGCAACATTTCAACAATACAAAAATGTTGAAATGGATCACGTCATCTAACTAAAGATGACTTGTAGGTTGAGTACAAGAATCACAAAAAAATGGAGAGAGAAGACATGATTAAAAAAAGAGTAAAAATAATTCCTTTCTTTCTCTTTATACCTTTTTACAACTTTCGTGTATTTTTCTTCTTCACTTCACACAATCACACAATATCCAAATAATATCTTCACTTATTAAACATCATATAAACAAAAACCCATTATATATATATATATATATATATATATATATAGTGGAGGGTTCAAATGAGAAGAAAAATTTTGTAAGAATAAAAATAATAAGTTTTAAACCAATAGAAATGCTCTATTTTACTTCATTTAATATGTGTATTTAATGTTATTAATAAGGGCATATACGTAAATTTCTAATTGTAATTAATTAGCTAACTAATTAAACTTGTAACTCACTTTTAAATATACTCTTTCAAGATAAAATAATTTAGGGTGAAGGACAATTTTTGACATGTGTAGGATAAATTTTAGTATGCGTAGGATAAATTCTTAAATGTGTATGAAAAATTTAGATATGCGTAGGGTAAATTTCGGTAAGTGTAAGATATATGTAGGATAAATTTTGAAAATGTGTAGGATAAAATGTTTTTTTTGTTTTATTAATGAGAGATAACATAATTAATGAGAGTAGTTATAAACTATTTAATATTTTACCATTATGTTCTTTCTTCTTTTTCTTCTCATATTAAATTTCTTCTCAAATGAACCTTCCCCTATATATATATATATATATATATATATATTGCTGATGAGTGAACATCAATAGTATATTTATTTTATAATAATATGTACTTTTTTTATATTTCATTATTTAATATTATATATATATATATATATGTTGATGATTTTTATAGTTTTTAATTATTTTATTTTATTGTTTTTCAAATCATAATCTGTTTCTCATTTTTTTTACTTTTATCAATTCTTTTTTCTTTTTTCTATCATATTTCCTTTATCAGTTAATTTGATATTTCTTTAATAATTTACGTTCGTTAATTTATTTCCAAAAACTTAAGTACTTAGTTGTGTTTAATTTTATTTCCTCGACATTCCGGTATAAATTTTGTTAAGATGAAGTTGCGTTAAAAATAGAGTATTTATTTGTATATATTAATTTAGACTGACGATAAATAGCAACTAAATATTTATTTATTATTATAACTTTTTTTTAAGTTTTATTCTATGATACAGTATTTTATAATTTTTTGTATTTTCTACTATAACTTTTATTTTATTATAGTAGTAAATTTTAAACATATATTAATTTAAACATGTCTATTTTTATCCACATGGACACAAAAAATGTTCAAAATGAGTTGTGAGTGTTAACGTACACGTAATCGAAGTACAAACGTAAGTGTTATCAAAACCACCTTACTTTTAGTTTCCTTTTTTTTTTGTAAATCAACGTCATTTTACCTTTTCGTTATTCTAATAATGTAGTGTTATGTTTTCTAAAATTACGAATATACCGTTATGACGAGTTTACTTTTAACTACGCTTCAATAAAAGTTTTTTCAAATCAGATAGGTCAAATATAATTGATTTTTTTAGTTATTTGTTGTGACAAACCGAACCAATATCGAATGAACAACTTTGGTAATAATATAGAAAAAAAATTATATACCTTAAGCTATAGAGAGTGCTGGTATGTGACAAACCAAACTGATATCATCTAGCAACATTGATGGCATGTCGGTTCCTAACAACATCGGTACCGGTATTATCAGAATCGTTATTGATATTCGTTTTTATGGTTTTTCAACCGATGTAAAACACGTGTCAATATCATTTTGGTCATAGCATAACTTTATTTTTTGGGTTTTATATTTCGGTGATAGATCGAGTGCCAACACCGTATAAATACCATAATGAATCAAACCGATACCGACCTAATACCCGCCGCAACGCGCGGAAGAATATTACTAGTGAAAATAAAGTATCAAATAAGAGACACAACATATACATATACATGTATATAGGACTGTCCTACAACAAATGAAAACTAATAATAAAGATGTACAAACTCACAACTCGAATATAGAAAACGACTACATCACAACCCCGAGCTAATGAATATGATTTCACAGCACAGTGATGCTTAACAGAGAAAATGAACATGAAAAAAAATGGCAGGTTAAGTTGGTTTCCAGTTCAATCTTTGTTTGTTGATGAGAGGATGATCAACCACAATGCGATTGATTCACTGGAACTCTTTTTCCAGCTGATAGTATTTCATTCACTTGGTCAATCAGGATGAGAAGCCGCTTAATTTTCTGCTAACAGATGATCAAACATGTTCAGTCAATGTTGTCAAAAACAGCAAATCAAATGTCAATTGAAGTTTTAGTGACCAAAACATAATTAATGTGTCTTTACACCATGTGTACTGGTTTAGTGAATAATGCCCCCACCCTTGCACGTTTTCTGCCATGTGTCAGTCCAGTTAGCAAGAGGACATTATTAGGCATTTTTACAAAAGGGGCGTAGTGAAATAATGCCCAATAACGCCCCATCCAATCATTACACAATTATTAAATTTTTTAAATTAAAAACTAAAATACTTAATTAAACAAAAAAATTACAATACTAAAAATAAAAAAAAATAAAAACGATCACAGTTAAAAAAAATACATTAATTTTCATCTTCGCTTTCGTCATTCTCGTCATCTTCGTCTTCCTCAGCTGGGATATACCGAGGCGACAATGCGTGTCGTACCAGATCAACCGTTAACGCGGAATGGTGGGGTTCGTAACGCAATTCTCGTGCATTATTCACTCTTTCTTCCATTGACGCTTGCGGATGCTCCTCCTGAACGGCTTCCAGTACATAATTCTGGCATTTCGCCTTTCCTTCATCTTCCAAAATCATGTTGTGCATGATTATACAAGCGTACATAGCATCTCTCATTTTTTGCTTAGTCCATGCACGACAAGGATTTCTCAAATAATGCCATCGTTGTTTAAGAACCCCAAAGCATCTCTTATTGTCTTTCCGCGCAGACTCTTGAACCTTTTTAAAGTGTGCTCTTTTTTCATCGAATGGATCACTAAAAGTCTTCACGACCATCGAATACCTTGGATAAATTTCGTCGCACAAATAGTATCCATGGGGGTAATAGTTTCCCTTTGCGTAGAAAGACGCTTTTGGAGCTCTGCCAGAAATATAGTCCTTTAACAACGGAGATTGTTCAAAAACATTTATGTCATTGCATAACCCGACCACGCCAAAGTAAGCCGACCAAACCTAAAGGTCCTGTGAGGTCACCCCGTGTGTGTTGACCTCGCCATGCGGTCGGACAGTTATCCTAACACTAATGCATACAGTCCAAGCTCCTGATCATACCCGGTAAACCATGCTCATTATAATGGAACTCGTAAATCTTTTGAAGGTCGTACCAAGTGGGCGTTCTCAGATAACGCGTGCCGTGAAAATTTATAATACCTTTAACAAACGTATACAACCATAAGCTAAAAAAATAAAAAATACTTGTAATGTTTATAGTAAAGTATAGGAATGTACCGCAACAAAAATGCTCCAAGTTGTCTCGCGTTGTTTTCTCGGTCATTTTTAAATACTCGTCGTTGATGTCGGTCGTGTTTCCGTAAGCAAGGACTCGTAGCGGCGACATACACTTTTGAATACCGGTGAATCCAAGTATCCCTTTCGCATCCACTTTTTGTTTAAAATAATCGAAATTGTTTTCAAAGTCCTCGACGATGCATAGAAACAAACGCTTACTCATCCGGAAACGACGCCTAAAAACTTCTGGGTTCGGATATGTTGGCGCTTCATTGAAATAATCTTTCATCAACCGACCGTTTGCCGCACGTAGGTCTCGTTCAATATAATCTCTTATTTTAATTTCACGTTCGAGCAGGCTACAGTGCTTCATATATCGCACCGCTAGTTGACAAGCACTAGTAACCGCCTCTTGCTCGACCTCCTCATCGGTGGATTCACCATCATCCACTAAAAACTCTCTATAGTAATAATTTGCGATGTACGAGGAACTAGGGGAACCCATTTTTTTATAAAAATGGTTTAATATTTGAGATTGTATAGGTTTTTGTTTGTAAAAATGGTGGAGTAGAAATGTGTGTGTGTGTGTATATATATATATATATATATATATATATTTATGTGAGAAATGAAAAAAGAAAAAAAAATAAAAATCTGACCGTTGCTTTTTTACCGTTGCAAACAGTCTGATTGGCCAAAACAATGCCCCGAAAGCGTGATTTAAAAAACTCCAAAACAAGATTTTCAGCCAAACACGTCCAGGGGGCGGATCCCCGGAGTGTTTGGGCATTTTCCGGCACAAAAAATGCCCCCTTGGGCATGACTACGGATGGTCTTAGTACCATAAAAGAGCAAGGGGCGTGATGCACCTATGAGCTATCAAGAAATATGTTAAAAATTAGTGTATCCCTTACTATCCACACCAGTCATCCTAAGGTTTAAGAACTTATTGGCTATCTGTTCCTTTTCATTGGGAGGACAGAATTTCCTTTCTACCATATTTTTAAATTCCTCCCATTCCATATTATAAACTCTATCACTTCCTCTAGACTGGAGGATAGTGTTCCACCATTCAAGGCTGAATTCTTAAATAGATTGGAAGCAAACATTATCTTGTCCTCTTCCGCACATTTGCTTATTTTTAAGACTGCCTCAGTCTTTTCTATCCAGCGTAGAGCTGCAATGGGTTCTTCATTGCCCGAGAATTCTATTGGTTTACAGGACCAGAATTCCTTGTAAGAACAACCGTAAGACACGGTTCTCCTTCTTTTGGGAATGAGCACTTGAAGTACGGGTCCATTGTTCACGCTGTTTGCAGGTTCAGATAGTCGCTTGCTATCATGTCTACTTTTATTATTAGCATCCTTAACCGTTTGAAGAATATATGGCATTGCATCTATTATTCCTTGTGTCACTATGTGTTGGATGGCACTATTATCCAATTGGTTTCCATTGTTATTGTTGTTCGGATTCTCATTATCCAGATTATCGTTATTCGGATTGTTGTCATTCTGGATGTTATCATTCTGGTTTTCCTGATTCACTTCGTTGTCCATCTGAATTTTAAACAGTTACCGCATATTAATATTACAAAATAATATTTAATATGGCCAATCACATGACACACATTTTGGTCAAAAGCGTCGATCATTGCGACTTTACTCTATTTTTATATAATATGCATCCACTATAAACCGATACTGGAAATTAAAATTACAATACCAACTGAAATTTAAAACTACACTATTAGTAGTAGGCATCCGTAGTTTTTTTTTCATACACATACACACATATATTATTATATTATTATTATTATTATTATTACTACCATCTCCACCATCACATTCAAGGATATGGATTCATCCAAAAATCCATATTGCGCTCGTCGTACTTCCAGACGAGTCGCTCTCCCACCTGTCTCATCCTTTCACTACTCTCTAAAATTTCCTACCAAATGTCCTGAGTTCTTGAACATTTTCTGCACTCATTGGGGGTACAGGTTCTAGGACTGGGTTTGGAATCTGGGGTACGCATTCCTGGTATGGAGGTGTAGGTTCCTGGAATTGGTAAGGATTCTCTAAAATCTCCCTAATGTATACATCGTTATCGTAATAGGGATCTAGAGGGTCCAAACCCGGGTAGGCTCCTAAGTTCGGCATGGGCATGTCTTCGTGTATCGGGTAACGTTGCACATAGTCCCTATTGTCGTCCCACCATGGGTCGTAATTTGGGTCTAAGGGATTTGGTGCTGGTACCCTAGGTATTTCCTCCGGGTTGAAATCATGCATTTCTACTTGATTTTCAGGGTTCTCTATTTCCATTGGTTGGTCGGGAAATGGTGGTTGTGGTTGGGGTGCTATCATTTGCTCCAGGTTAGAGTCAGCTGCAGTGGTTGCTAAGATATGGAAATTAGCTAAACTCATATTAATCATGTCCTGGGCATGGGCATCGGTTTCTCTTTTGGCTGCTGCTAGTGCTCTCTGGTCTTGTAACTTTTTCATACGTTTCCTATGCTCATGTGCTCCTCTACTGAACTATCCTCTATTTTTCTGAGGGAATGGCTCTTCAGACTGAGCCTTAAACACGAATATTCTTTCTTCATTATCAGCAGAGTACCCCGAGAGGGCAGGCTAAGAAGAGGCGCCTTCGCTTCTAGGCGAACCATACAATTGACGGTACGCGTCAGATGGTCCTTGGTCGCTCAAACTGTAAACTAACAAATAGTCAAATAACACACAACAATAAAATACAATTATGCACGTATTTCCGTAATTTATTTCCTAACAGATTGAATTTTGGTGTCAGCAGAACGCTTCTGTGGCTGAATCAGTGGCTTACCTCTGATACCACCTTCTGTCGCAACCCCCGATCCCTATCTCCCGGGAACGGGCGGCCGCGAGCCAGTTTCAGTGGTATCTGGTATTTATTCAATTTTGGCAGCGGAATTTACATCAGGACCGTAGTTAGGAAATATTTTATCAGAGTAGAATACCAAGCTTTTAATATATTAAACACATGGGAAAATCCCAAGTTTAAGTACACACATTTTCATAGGGATAAACCCTATTTTATTTAAAAAACATCTATTTATTTTTAGGTAACTTTATTGCCACTTTTCCAAGCCTTCAGTGCTGTCCAGCTGGCTTCTATTTGGCTTTCACATTTTGTTACCTGAAACGCGTTTAAAAAATTTTTGTCAGTGGGAAATACTGGTGAGTTAATCCCAGTTTAATCAAGTTTTAATAAAACCATTATACAGTATTGAGGGCGGTCTCGCAATTACATTTGTTTCCAAGTCATATCAATTACCACCCACGGTACTTTCAACCCGACTTGTGGAAATGTTACCCCTCGCAAGGCAGTAACAAATTTTGTATACAAAACCCCAACATACCGACGATAATTGTATCCTTACAAATACTCAATAACTGCTTAATATATAATTAATCGTGTAAGGTTTTGTAAAAACAATTTACAAAAAGGAGATTACTCACATTGCTGTCTTAGATTATCCTTTAGGGTTTCCTGGTGACAATCTATAATTTACACAAATGCACACGTGTTAGTATAATAGCCCATTTTAACATTAGTAATACCATTCCCGAGACGGCATACCAACGACTACGTCGGGCAGAACCACGACAGCCGTTACGGAACCCTAGATCAATCGGGCAGCGTATCTAATACGTATCCAGGGGTTATGATACTTACAACGGAGCAGAACTTCGTTATTTAGGGGGATATTATACCCGAGTATTATGCCTATAATTCAGATTTGAGAGAAAGATCGAAGAATTGAACGAATGGAAACTGAAGGCCGAAGGCCTCCCTTTATAGGGCTGGTTGACAGGTTCGTCGCGCCCCGCGACGCCCAAGACTTTAGCCTTTGCGGGCCGCGACGTAGGTGGTCTAGGGTGTAGGCTTGATTGGTCACCGGGTAGCTTTGACAGATGCTAGGACACGTGGCAGCCCAGGGCTGCGCCATTTGCCCAGGCGGTCGCGGCCCGCGTAGACTCAAGTGGAGTCTGTCGCTGCCCGCCAGGGCCCCTATTTTCTTGTTTTTAATTAAATTTAATAAAAATTGAGGTATTCGGGGTCCGTTTTCACGTATGGGGTGTATTTTAGGATATATTGGGATATTTTAAATATATTAGCGCGTTTGAAAAATTTCAGGAGGATTGTTTTATAAGCACTCTACCTCACTTTACAGATTTGGTTACATTATCCTTAATCAGATTTTTTTACCAAAACAATATGGATTCCATGTGAATAAGTTCTCGACAGAGTCCTAGAGGGGATAGCTTGGTGGTAAAGTGATGTATTCCATAACCAAGTGGTTGTGGGTTCAAATCCTGCAAAGGGTAGGGCATGTGTGATTTTAGCCGTTCAAAGAAAAGGCCGTCGACGGAGATCACTTTTGTCGACTAGTATCGAGAGAGAACTCGTGGCCTTTTACATGTTGAAACTTTTGAGAGATGAAATTACTTATAGAAATCTCATGTTTCCATTTAAATGTTGATATAGCAACATTATGAAATTACTTATAGAAATCTCTTGTTTCCATTTTAATGTTGATATAGCAACATTCCAACTATACAAAAATGTTGAAATGGATCACGTCATCTAACTAAAGATGACTTGTAGGTTGAGTACAAGAATCACAAAAAAATGGAGAGAGAAAACATGATGAAAAAAGAGTAAAAATAATTCATTTCTTTATCTTTATACTTTTTATCACTTTCGTGTATTTTTCTTCTTCACTTCACACAATCACACAATATCCAAATAATAACTTCACTTATTAAACATCATATAAACAAAAACCCATTATATATATATATATTGCTGAGGAGTGAACATCAATAGTAACTTTATTTTTATAATAATATGTAGTTTTTTATATTTCATTATTTAATATTATATATATATATATATATATATATATATATATATATATGTTGACGATTTTTATAGTTTTTAATTATTTTATTTTATTGTTTTTAAAATCATAATCCGTTTTTTTTACTTTTATCATTTCTTTTTTCTATCATATTTCCTTTATCAGTTAATTTGATATTTCTTTAATAACTTACGTTCGTTAATTTATTTCCAAAAACTTAAGTACTTAGTTGTGTTTGATTTTATTTCCTCGACATTCCGGTATAAATTTTGTTAAAATGAAGTTACGTTAAAAATAGAGTATTTATTTGTATATATTAATTTAGTCTGACGATGAATAGCAACTAAATATTTATTTATTATTATAACTTTTTTTCTTTTAAGTTTTATTCTATGATACAGTATTTTATAATTTTTTTTATTTTCTACTATAACTTTTATTTTATTATATTAGTAAATTTTAAACATATATTAATTTAAACATGTCTATTTTTATCCACATGGACACAAAAAATGTTCAAAATGAGTTGTGAGTGTTAACGTACAAGTAATCGAAGTACAAACGTAAGTGTTATCAAAACCACCTTACTTTTAGTTTCTTTTTTTTTTTGTAAATCAACGTCATTTTACCTTTTCGTTATTCTAATAATGTAGAATTATGTTTTCTAAAATTATGAATATACCGTTATGACGTGTTTACTTTTAACTACGCTTCAATAAAAGTTTTTTCAAATCAGATAGGTCAAATATAATTGATTTTTTTGGTTATTTGTTGTGACGAACCGAACCAATATCGTATGAACAACTTTGGTAATAATATAGAAAAAATTTTATATACCTTAAGCTATAGAGAGTGCTGGTATGTGACAAACCAAACTGATATCATCTAGCAACATTGATGGCATGTCGGTTCCTAACAACATCGGTACCGGTATTATCAGAATCGTTATTGATATTCATTTTTATGGTTTTTCAACCGATGTAAAACACGTGTCGATATCATTTTGGTCATAGCATAACTTTATTTTTTGGGTTTTATATTTCGGTGATAGATCGAGTGCCAACACCGTATAAATACCATAATGAATCAAACCGATACCGACCTAATACCCGCCGCAACGCGCGGAAGAATATTACTAGTGAAAATAAAGTATCAAATAAGAGACACAACATATACATATACATGTATATAGGACTGTCCTACAACAAATGAAAACTAATAATAAAGATGCAATACATCACAACCCCGAGCTAATGAATATGATTGCACAGCACAGTGATGCTTAACAGAGAAAATGAACATGAAAAAAAATGGCAGGTTAAGTAGGTTTCTAGTTCAATCTTTGTTTGTTGATGAGAGGATGATCAACCACAATGCGATTGATTCACTGGACATTATTAGGCGTTTTTACAAAAGGAGCGTAGTGAAATAATGCCTAATAACGCCCCATCCAATCATTACACAATTATTAAATTTTTTAAATTAAAAACTAAAATACTTAATTAAATAAAAAAATTACAATACTAAAAATAAAAAAAATAAAAACGATCACACTTAAAAAAATACATTAATTTTCGTCTTCGCTTTCGTCATTCTCGTCATCTTCGTCTTCCTCAGCTGGGATATACCGAGGCGACAATGCGTGTCGTACCAGATCAACCGTTAAAGCGGAATGGTGGGGGTTCGTAACGCAATTCTCGTGCATTATTCACTCTTTCTTCCATTGACGCTTGCGGATGCTCCTCCTGAACGGCTTCCAGTACATAATTCTGGCATTTCGCCTTTCCTTCATCTTCCAAAATCATGTTGTGCATGATTATACAAGCGTACATAGCATCTCTCATTTTTTGCTTGATTCATGCACGACAAGGATTTCTCAAATAATGTCATCGTTGTTTAAGAACCCCAAAGCATCTCTTAATGTCTTTCCGCGCAGACTCTTGAACCTTTTTAAAGTGTGCTCTTTTTTCATCGAATGGATCACTAAAAGTCTTCACGACCATCGAATACCTTGGATAAATTCCGTCGCACAAATAGTATCCGTGGGGGTAATAGTTTCCCTTTGCGTAGAAAGACGCTTTTGGAGCTCTGCCAGAAATATAGTCCTTTAACAACGGAGATTGTTCAAAAACATTTATGTCATTGCATGACCCGACCACGCCAAAGTAAGCCGACCAAACCTAAAGGTCCTGTGAGGTCACCCTGTGTGTGTTGACCTCGCCGTGCGGTCGGACAGTTATCCTAACGCTAATGCATACAATCCAAGCTCCCGATCATACCCGGCAAACCATGCTCATTATAATGGAACTCGTAAATCTTTTGAAGGTCGTACCAAGTGGGCGTTCTCAGATAACGCGTGCCGTGAAAATTTATAATACCTTTAACAAACGTATACAACCATAAGCTAAAAAAATAAAAAATACTTGTAATGTTTATAGTAAAGTATAGGAATGTACCGCAACAAAAATGCTCAAAGTTGTCTCGCGTTGTTTTCTCGGCCATTTTTAAATACTCGTTGTTGATGTCGGTCGTGTTTCCGTAAGCAAGGACTCGTAGCTGCGACATACACTTTTGAATACCGATGAATCCAAGTGTCCCTTTCGCATCCGCTTTTTGTTTAAAATAATCGAAATTGTTTTCAAAGTCCTCGACGATACGTAGAAACAAACGCTTACTCGTCCGGAAAAGACGCCTAAAAACTTCTGGGTTCGGATATGTTGGCGCTTCATCGAAATAATCTTTCATCAACCGATCGTTTGCCGCACGTCGGTCTCGTTCAATATAATCTCTTATTTTAATTTCACGTTCGAGCAGGCTACAGTGCTTCATATATCGCACCGCTAGTTGACAAGCACTAGTAACCGCCTCTTGCCCGACCTCCTCATCGGTGGATTCACCATCATCCACTAAAAACTCTTTATAGTAATAATTTGCGATGTACGAGAAACTAGGGGAACCCATTTTTTTTTATAAAAATGGTTTAATATTTGAGATTGTATAGGTTTTTGTTTGTAAAAATGGTGGAGTAGAAATGTGTGTGTGTATATATATTTGTGAGAAATGAAAAAAGAAAAAAAAATAAAAATCTGACCGTTGCTTTTTGACCGTTGCAAACGGTCTGATTGGCCAAAACAATGCCCCGAAAGCGTGATTTAAAAGACTCCAAAACAAGATTTTCAGCCAAACACGTCCAGGGGGTGGATCCCCGGAGTGTTTGGGCATTTTCCGGCACAAAAAATGCGCCCTTGGGCATGACTACGGATGGTCTTACTACCATAAAAGAGCAAGGGGCGTGATGCACCTATGAGCTATCAGGAAATATGTTAAAAATTAGGGGAATTGGCATGTAATATCCCACCTAGACCTTATTGGCCATTAATAATCCCACCTCAGAATATTCCCCCCCACCAGTCCCACATTTCACCTATTTTTCCTATAATGGTCCCCCGCTTAACGGAGTTAAGTTTTTTCCAAATTACAAACAGATTTTTTAGGGCTTTTGATCAGAAAGATGATACAAGTCCATTGATGTAAAACTTACTTCGAAATGGTGCTCCAAGTGACTTAATTTTGGTTAATTGGAAATTTAAACACCCGAATTGAAGCGCCGTTTTCATCGTTTGGAGCACCATTTCGAGGCAAGTTTTACATCAATGGACTTGTATCGTAGTTCTAATCAAAAGCTCTTAAAAATCTGTTTGTAATTTGGAAAAAAAGCTTAACTCCGTTAAGTTTTTTTAACGGGTGACCATTGTAGGAAAAATTGGTGAAAGGTGGGACTGGTGGGGGAAATATTCTGAGGTGGGATTATTAATGACAATGAGGTCTAGATGGAATTATTACAGACCAATTTCCCTAAAAATTAATGTATGATATAAACTTATACGAGTACCAAATAGGCACACTATATATAAGCCAAATAATTGAACTGCCCAAAACTATCAATCAAAAATACTTTTTTAATCTTCCGTCCGGGTCACCATAAACTTAAGGCATGTAGCTTGATGATACTAGTAATCGCAATTTTACAAAAATAGGGGATATCCCACTGTCTTGCGGCCCCACTGACTGATCCCACAACCATCATAGAGGATATAATTTGTAAAGTGCAGCACCGATTGTCCTCATAAGTGATAACACCTTATAAGAAAAGTTTTGCCCTTGCGGTGTGTTCCCAAGTTAAAAATCCCTCCCCTCCCCTCCATGTCTTTCCAAATTGGAAAGACTATTTTCAGGCAAAAAAAAACCCCATTTTCCCTCCTCTCCCCTCCCCCTGTTAAGTGGATCTCTGGAACACAGCCTTGAGTGTGGATAGAGGTGTATAAATTGGTTTTTTTTCAAAAACCGGCTTCGGTTTTTTTTTATAACCGGTTTTTGAGGTCCAAAACAATAACCGGTATAACCGGTTTTTCCAAAAAAAAAACGGTTTTTTACCGGTTTTAACCGGGGTTTTTTAAAACCGGTTTCGGTTAATAACCGGTTTTTGAAGTCAAGAATAGTAACCGGTCTAAAAACCGGCGGTTAAAAAAACCGGTTTCGGTTTTTTGTCCGGTTTCGGTTCTAAAACCAGTTTTTTTGTACACCTCTAGGTGTGGATCTTAGAAAAATGACTCAAATGCCCGTGTGAAAAGTTATCCTCGGGGAGTCGGGGATTAATAAAATATTGACTACACAATAACAAAACTCTAGAGCCATAAACTTGTACATACATAGGCACGTTGGATAAGGCCGATAACCGGGCTGATCAAAATCTTATCAAGATCAAGCCTATCTTTTCACTCTCATTAGGATCAAAGTAAACAACAACTTCATAAAACTATGACCAAACCATACATATAACCAAAAAAATGCACATTGTACTTAAACTCTAAGCTCTAAGTTGTCATTATCGAATTGATACCACATAAGACCATAAAGGGTAGGTATACCTTGACTCCTTGAGCCAGATACCATTTTGTAGATCCACAAAAGTCAAACTCAAATTGGTCAACAATTATAAAACTGAAAGAAAAGGTCTTTAGTGGCGTAATCTAATGTAACAATGGAATCAATGACAAGAGTTGACTAGGCAATTTGTCGAACACCTGGTATTCGTATCCTAAACAATACTTCAAACGCACAAATGTAGAGAAAATTGTCATATATATGTCACAAAGATGGTACAACATCAAGTCGTTGTAGTATAGTGGTAAGTATTCCCGCCTGTCACGCGGGTGACCCGGGTTCGATCCCCGGCAACGGCGATTTTTTTTCTGCTGAGATTTGAGTTGTTCTGGGCCTTGATTTGCTGCTTTTATATTTATTTAAGTTCTTCTTTTGGGCCTTGATTTACTGCTATTGTATTTAAGTCCAGTTCGTAACTTCGTTTACGTTGTGAACTACAAATAAATTTACGTGCATCTTTTTTCTTTATGTCTAGAGAAAAGGTTTGTCATTCTCCAATCCTTTTGTGGTCTTACTACTACTAACTTCCACTATAAATGAAACTAGTTAAATTTCTGCCCGCACGTTGCGGCGGGGACCAAATGACTGCAAAACGCATGTCAGTAACGGCAAGCACATACCGAATATCAAAACATAAATAAAAATGTCGTGAAAAGGATAGTCAATCCATCCTAAAAAACCGATTTTAAATAACCTAATATATAATAATAGGACCCACACATCCTACACGTTGGAAATTCGGTTGTTTCCAATTCAGTTATTACGGTGCTAACGGCACCGAAAGTACCGATCCGGAAAATCATCGAAATTAGGTACCGACACCGAAAATGCTTGGTACAATACGGTATGGTATTTGAAGGTAAAAATCAATAAATATAGGTATGGTGCTAGACCGGTGTCGAACCGAAAGTAATGATTCTGAAAACGCCAAAAGGTGGGTACCAAACTGGTGCCGAAAATGATTTGGTATAGTAAATTTGGTACCGATACGATACCGGTTTGATTACAGGATTTGATACGATTTTCTCATCAATAATCTAAACATCCAAGTTAATTTTACATGCTACAATTCATTCATTACGTAAAAAGACAAAAAAATAAAGTAAAATAAGTTGTGTATATAAAACCTCATTCAAACGAAATACAGTTTACTTACTGTGTGTATGAAAAGTAATGTAAACTGTGCAATTACTTGCATTGCTACGTTGCTACAGGATTTGATGAGCTCGGTACCAACCGGTACCGAAATACCGTTACCAAAATCCCCAAAAGTGGGTACCGGTACCGAATATACCTGGTACGGTACGGCTTGATACGGTCGGTACTGGTAGGACACCTCACACCGGTATTTGAGGGTAAAACCCGATGAATACCGGTGCCGAACAGATACCGAAAATACACTCAGTTACCGGTACCCGATACTATTCACTTCTCTTCTCAAAAGTACTGTTCAAAAGACTTGTTCAAAAGACTCAAAATTTAATATAAGGATAATTTTATTGTGTACGGTTTCTTTTAAAAAAAAATCATTTAGTAAATTCATATAAGTTTTGTTACCAAGTTATTCACATGGTAGTAGAAATATCGTTAAATTTTGTGTTTGTTTTTGTGATGCTTAGGTTAACTAGTTATGGTTCCCTTAATCCTCGACTGTCACCTTAGCATTACATCATCAAAGGGGCGGACCTAAAGTTTCGGTTGGGTGGGCGGGCGCCAGTGGCGGATCTAGGATTCCGACCAAGCGGTAACGTTTTATGAAATAAGCGGTAACGAAATCGAAAAAACGTCAAATTTTTCCAAAATTTACACTAAAAACGTCAAAATTTTTCCGACCAAGCGGTAGCGGATGCCACCCCTTGACCCATGGTAGATCCGCCCCTGGCGGGCGCCCCCTTAAAAAAAGAAGGTATTAGTGTAATAGATACGCGAAAATCCCGAGTGCCCCCCTTGAAATCTTGCAATCGCCCCCTTGAAATTTTGCAATCGTCAGCTCTTTGTGGATCAGCAGAATCAGCGGGGTTCTGAGGGTGAGTCCGGCGAAACAATTGTGTTACTCTGCAGCGGCTCTGTATTTGCTATGTAGTTGTAATGTTGATCAGTTCTGTTTAAACTTAATGGAAAACATGAATAACATACCTGTTATAGCATTCAAAGCAGTGGAGAATCCAGTCAGAGATCCAGCCATTGAGTTCGACATACTTGTCAGGATGATCCGGTTCCTCCTTAGGGTGTAAAGTGATGATGGTGATGAAACCGAAAGTAGGGTTGATTTCGGTTATGGAGAGAGAGACGAAAATTGATGTTATGAGGGTTGTGTGTATTGTATAATTGTCTAACCCTTTAACTCTCTAATAAGCTCCTTATTTATACACCCAAGAGGAAACCCAATTAGTTAATAAGGGTAATATGGTCCATCAACAATTACCAACTAATTATTAATAGGTTATTAATATATTTTGATCTAATATAATATAAATGATTATAAAGGCTAAAAAATTAAATATTACATTAATAATATATTTAATCTTACATTCTCCCACTTAGCCGAGTAATCATTTATCATGAGTATTAGGTAAGCCTGGCCAGGAGTTAACACTCATTTTAGCCTTAAACCAAGAACTATAGCAGAGAAATACAGCCGTTGAATCATCATTCGACTCAGGACCCCCATTAGTCATACTATAGCCTCAATTTAAAACCTAACAGTTACGATCAAAATATGTATAAGCCCTTTAGCGTCTGATTTGTATTTATATTTGTCTATATGTCATTACACCGGCAGAACATATGTTAGAGACATACAAAATCAAACTGAGGAAATTTTATTAATTAAAACATAAGCTAGTACAATATGCCATTAAATAAGGTCTTTAGTAAGTCCCATATTCGATATATGTTCTTCGAAAACTTTAGGTGGGAGACCTTTAGTCATCGGATCCGCAAGCATATCTTTAGTACGAATATACTCAATACAAAGATTATTTTCCTCAACTCGTTCACGTACGAACAAATATTTTGTATCGAGATATAAACCAGCTCCAGTCGAACTGTTACTGTTCGAGAAACTAACGGCAGCTGAATTATCACAGTAAAGCTTCAATGGTCTAGAAATGGAATTAACGATTTTGAGTCCAGTGATCAGATTTCTAAGCAACATTCCATGACAGGTTGCGTTGTAAACAACAATATATTCTGCCATCATTGTGGAAGTTGTAGTTAACTGTTGTTTATGACTCTTCCATGAGATAGGTCCGCCTGCTAACATAAAGATGTAACCCGAAGTGGATTTCTTGTCATCTTTGCATTTGGCAAAGTCAGAATCAGAATAACCTACCACTTCTAAATGATCACTTCTTCTATAAGTCAGTTTATAGTCTTTCGTCCCTTGCAGATATCTAAGGACCTTCTTAGCTGCTTTCCAGTGATCTAGGCCAGGATTAGTCTGATAACGACCTAGCATTCTAGCAATGTAAGCGATATCTGGGCGAGTACAGACTTGAGCATACATCAGGCTCCCGACTACTGACGCGTAAGGTATCTGGCTCATTTGCTCCTTTTCAACCTCTGTTGTCGGACACTGGAATGAACCGAAAACATCTCCCTTAACTACTGGAGCGACGGAGGGTTTGCACTGTTGCATGTTGTAACGTGTAAGGACACGATCTATGTAAGTCTTTTGAGACAATCCTAAGATCCCTTTGTGTCTATCTCGGTGAATTTCGATGCCAATGACGTAAGAAGCATCTCCGAGATCCTTCATGTCGAAGTTATGCGAGAGTAACCGCTTCGACTCATGCAACATGTCTAAACTATTACTTGCCAGTAGAATATCATCTACGTAAAGGACAAGTATAGTAAAGTTACTCCCACTCATCTTGAGGTAGGTGCATTGATCCACTTGATTCTTCATAAAACCTTGCCTCTTCATGACTTCATCAAACTTGAGGTACCATTGACGTGATGCTTGTTTTAACCCATAAATGGATTTCTTCAACTTACAGACTAGATGCTCCTGACCTTCAGGTTTAAAGCCTTCAGGTTGTTTCATGTAAACATCTTCGTCTAAGTCTCCGTTAAGGAAAGCAGTTTTGACGTCCATCTGATGCAGCTCTAAATCAAAATGAGCTACTAGGGCCATAACGATCCTTAATGAATCTTTACGAGAGACAGGTGAAAACGTCTCTTGATAATCAATTCCCTCTTTCTGAGTGTAACCCTTTGCAACCAATCTCGCTTTGTAGCGTTCAACGTTCCCATTCGGATCCAGTTTTGTTTTGAACACCCATTTACAACCTACAGGTTTGGCACCATTGGGTAATTCGACTAAATCCCAAACGTCATTTTTCTTCATGGATTCAAGCTCATCAATCATTGCTTCGTTCCATTCAGAAGACTGATCACTGCTAATGGCTTCATTATAAGAGATAGGATCATTGAGCTTTCCAGCATCCATTTCGGTCAGGTAGGTAACATAATCATCCCAATTAGTAGGCCTTCTTTGCCTAGATGACCTCCTGAGTTGATTATCGGGTTCAGCGTTTGTTATGGGTGAAATTCTGAGCCCATATCCTGGAAAATATCTTGATCTATATCTTATTTATGTAGTATCTGTTTACATCCGGGATGCTGGTTCAGGATATTGGTAACATCCTGAACGGTATCCTCGGGATCACTAATGGATTATGTGCAGGTACGTGGGTTAGAAGCTAGCAACGTTCACAAGACTTATTCCGCGGAAGACTCGGTCCAAGTCGTTCAAATGAAGACGTTGAAGCCGTATTACTCGGTCCATAACGTTCATAATGGAATATTCGGAGTAGCCCATATTTGTAGGGATTATTGTTTGTAATTCGTTACTATAAATAGGTGGGTATACCAGATCAACTAGGACATCACGATTACACTCGCTACACTCTAACATTTACTCTCTAGCAATTTTCACAAAATCGTTGTAACACTTAGCGATCTGGTCTATATCCTGCACTGTATCCTGAAGTTTAAAGCAATAAGAAGAACAAGGCAGCTGCGATTGTCAGCTCCCGAGGTTTTATGCCGGCGATCTAGATTGATCAAGGGCTTTCCTCGTACATCTCGTGTCATTTCCTTTACTTTTTGCTCATTGTTCGCTCATTGTTTAATCGTTGGTACAGTTCAATATCCTGAGCTGTATCCTGAATACTAATTTTCTGAATAACTCAACAAGCATATTTTCTATACACTTTCTAGCACACTACCTCACATTACTAATTTGATTACTAAATTGCTTCGGTAATTTTTGACCAAAACAATTTGGCGCCCACCGTGGGGCAAGTGGTGCTCTCTTTACTAAAAATTTTTGTTAAATCGCTAATCGGTTTTTTATTTTCAAAACTTTTTGCCACATTGTCCATAATGGCCTCAAGATCAAACATGAGTTCCTCTACTGTGTCTGCTATGACTTCTGCCACTACCGGTTCGGTGCTTCCACCACCTCCTCCAAGGATGCCAGCTTCTACGCAATCTCAAGATGTTATCCCTACTCGGAGTGTCCAGGGATCTGCTCCCGTTTTAGGTTCTAACGATGAAATTTTAACCTTATTTGGAAGTGTGCAGGAACAAATGAGGCAGCAACAGGAAACAAACCAAATGCTTTTGAGGGAAATACAACTCCTGAAGTCTGGCTCGAGCAGATCTGCTGAGGATATTGTCACTCCATTACATCCCAGAACGTTGAACTTCAGCTCGGCTGTGTATGCTGAGGATAACAGGGGGAATATTGTGCCCAGCCTCCCTCAAAATCATACTCCTGAAATACCCTCCTCGGTCAGGATGTCGACCATAAGGAACTCAGGATATGCTTCAGGATATGGGCAAAATCCTCCAACGGGTAACGTGTCAAATAATAATAATACTCATGCTACTAACAATAGTGGATCTTTGCAGGATACAGGTGTGACATCGGCACTTACTAGGGAACTTCAGAAGTTGAAGGACATGATATCAAGTGTACCTGGGGTGGTCCAGCCAATCCCGGAAGTGTCTCAAGACAGCCACAAGATATCTCGTTTTGCATATCCTATCTGTGATGCTGAGATCCCAAAGAGGTTCCAAACCCCCAACATGAAGCTTTACGACGGAACAACGGATCCTGAAGAGCATATTGCTCAGTATAGGGAAAGGATGGAGATTAACCCTATCCCTCCGGATCTCAAGGAAGCATGCTTGTGCAAGGGTTTTGGTTCAACCTTGACAGGATCAGCTTTGAAATGGCTCTTGAATGTTCCTCCACATTCAATTACATCTTTTGCTCACTTAGTAAATTTATTTAATAGTCAGTTTTCTTGTAGTAGAAGCTTCGAAAAATTAACAAGTGTTCTCTACAGGATAACACAAGGGCCTCAGGAATCCCTTAGGGATTATGTGAACAAGTTCAGCCGGGAATCACTAGACATTCCTCATCTTGATGTGGCAACAGCTGTGCAAGCTTTCAAGATGGGGTTGCAAAAGGATTCTCAATTTTACCAAGACCTTGTAATGAACCCATGCAGGAACCTGGATGAAGCTCGGAACAGAGCCCTAAGATACATTCGGTTGGAAGATGACAGAAAGATGCAAGAAAGGATGAACTCATCCAACACTTATGAGTCAACTAACAGGAAGTTGGAATCCTCATTCAAGTCGTATCGGCCTAAGCCATATGGCAGAAATGAGAACAAGAGAGTGAATGCTGTCGAAGATGAGGATCCTGAAGAGTATCCTGAATTATCTGAATATTGCTTTTCTGTTAACATTCCCGAATTGATGTATGCCATGCAGGGTCTAGGGGACAAGGCAAGATGGCCTCGAAAGAATCAACAAAAAGCTGATTGGAAAGACAAATCAAAATGGTGTGCTTTCCACGAAGATTTCGGACATATGACTGAGGATTGCATTGCTTTGAGGAAAGAAATAAGCTATCTTCTAAGCAAGGGATATTTGAAAGATCTCTTAGGAAGAAAGAAGAATAAGGGTCAGGATACTGAGAAGGATCCTGAGCGAGCAGCATCACCTCCCGCGGATGCCAAGATAATCAACTTCATTTCGGGAGGATCCGACATTTGTGGGACTTCGTATTCGGCAGCAAAGAGACATGCAAAAGAAGCTAAGGCCGAAAGGGGAGACAAACCTGTCAGGATGACTACACTCACAACTGACAAAGTGATCACATTTGATGTTGATGACAGGGATACTGTCCAGGATCCTCACCATGATGCTCTGGTAATAACGTTATATGTGGCTAACCATTTTGTACGCAGGATATTGGTTGATAATGGCAGCTCCGTCAACATAATCCAACTAGAGACACTTAAAAGAATGAATGTATCTCCAATGGATATCACTTTAAAGTCTACCGTGCTTGTTGGGTTCAGTGGAGAGGCCAGAAACACAGTGGGAGAGATAAAGTTGCCGGTGTACGTTGAAGGAGTCAACTCGATACAACGTTTCTGTGTGATGGACTCTCTATCCTGCTATAACATTATACCGGGAAGACCGTGGATTCACGATATGAAGGCCGTACCATCAACATATCACCAATGCATCAAGATACCTACCCCTTGGGGAGTTGTTAAAGTTGATAGCGATCAGCAGGAGGCGAAAGAATGCTACTCGTCCTCAATGAAATCCTCAACCAAACCTAGTGCAGCATAGCAATTAAAGACGCGGGCCCAGGATATCGTGGAGGATCCGGAGCAGGATGTGAAGAAAATTATCCTAGACCAGGATAATCCCGATATTTCGGTGCTCGTGGGAACCAATATCCCTCAGGATATTGAAGAGCAATTAATTAACTTTTTAAAATGCAGGATGTCGACGTTTGCATGGAAGCATGAGGATATGACAGGCATATCCAAAGATATTATCACTCACAAGCTTGGAATTGATAAATCATTCAAGCCCGTGCAACAAAAAAGAAGGAAGTTTGCTCCTGAACGGAATACAATTATTCAAGAGGAAGTTGAAAGATTGTTGAAGTCAAAAATGATTAGAGAAGTCAAGTTCCCAAGGTGGCTAGCAAACGTGGTGGTGGTACAGAAGAAAAACGGGAAATGGAGAGTCTGTGTAGATTACACAGACTTGAACAAAGCTTGTCCTAAAGACCCATTTCCTCTCCCCCACATTGATGCAATGGTAGATGCCACTGCTGGGCATGAAATGCTGACTTTCATGGATGCATCCTCAGGATTTCAACAGATCCAAATGGAGCCTTCTGACCAGGAGGATACTGCCTTCATGACACCAACAGGTATTTATTGTTATACAGCTATGCCTTTTGGTTTGAAAAATGCAGGTGCAACATACCAAAGATTGGTAAACATGATGTTCAAAGACAAACTGGGGGACACCATGGAGGTGTACATTGACGATATGGTGGTAAAGTCAAAGAAAGCTCAGGATCACCTCCAGGATATTAAAGGAGCGTTTGATATCCTGGATCAGTATAATATGAAGCTGAATCCTGCTAAGTGCCATTTTGGAGTAGGAGCAGGAAAATTCCTAGGATATATGGTGACCAAAAGAGGAATAGAAGCAAGCCCGGAACAGATTAAAGCCATCTTGGATATTAAATCACCCTCAAATATGAAGGATGTTCAACGATTAACAGGGCGAGTGGCAGCATTGAATAGATTTATCTCAAGGTCTTCAGAAAAATGCAAGGATTTTTATGATATCCTGAAGAAGAACAAAAAATTCGAGTGGGGTGAGAAGCATGAAGCAGCCCTACAGGATTTGAAACGATATCTCTCAACCGCACCTCTACTGATGAAACCTGAAAATGGTGAACCACTATCCCTGTACCTTGCTGTATCAGGGAATGCTGTAAGTGCCGTTCTTATAAAAGACCATGAAGGTCAGCAATATCCTGTTTATTATGTTAGTAAAAGTTTGTTAGATGCTGAAACTAGGTATTCTCATTTAGAGAAATTAATACTAGCATTAGTTATGGCGTCAACCAAACTTAGACACTACTTTGAGACACATAGGATACACGTTAAAACAAATTATACTGTCAAAAGTGTACTTAGGAAACCGGAAATGTCGGGTAGAATGGCTAAGTGGTCAGTAAAGTTAAGTGCCTATGATTTAGTATATGAACCTAGGAATGCCATAAAGTCTCAGGCTTTAGCTGACTTTGTGGCTGATTTTAGTAGTGACATTCAGGATGAGGTAGACCTAGAAGTTCAACAGCTAGGAGAATCCTCAGGATCCTGGACATTATATACTGATGGTGCATCTAATATAAGAGGAGTAGGATTAGGAATACTACTAAAATCGCCACAGGGGGACATATTACCCCAGGCTATTAGGTGTGAATTTCCTGCTACCAATAATGAAGCAGAATATGAGGCTTTAATTGCAGGATTAGAATTGGCTAAAAGCATGAATATAAAAAATTTACAAGTATATGTTGATTCCTTGTTAATTACTAACCTTTTTAATGGATCCTATGCAGTTAAGGGTGAGAAGTTAATAGAATATCTTGATATTCTCAAAAAATTAGCAGGATATTTCGATGTTTTTACACTTGAACAGGTACCAAGGGAGGATAATGCTGAAGCAGATGCCTTAGCAAATTTGGGATCATCAATCAGGATACCTGTAGGGACCCAAATACCAATATTACATGTCTTATATCCTGCAACGCATCCTCAGGATAAAGCAGTAGCGGGTATTCAGGATCCTGAAGTGGAATATCCTAAAAAGGATCCTAAATCTTGGACGGCTCCAATCATGAGATATCTCAAAAAAGGACATATCCCCGAAAATGAAAATCCTAAGGCATTTAGGATGAAGGTATCACGGTTCACTATTATAAATAATGTTTTATACAAGAAATCTCTTGCAGGACCGTATTTGAGGTGCTTGGAGGACCCTGAAGCCAAAGAAGTACTTCAGGATATACATAAAGGGGATTGTGGTAATCACACCGGGGGCATATCATTGTTCTCGAAAGTATTAAGGACAGGATATTATTGGCCAACGATGAGGAAAGATGCTGCAGAATATGCTCGAAGATGTGATGCATGTCAAAGACATAGTAACGTACTACATCAACCAGCTGAACCTTTATATCCTGTAGTTTCCCCTTGGCCATTCATGAAGTGGGGGATGGATATAGTAGGGAAATTACCAAAAGCTCCGGGAGGAAAAGTTTTTATGTTAGCTATGACAGATTATTTCTCCAAGTGGGTTGAGGCTGAAGCATTTGTCCAAGTAAGAGACCAAGGAGTAGTATCCTTTATAAAAAGGAATATCCTGACTAGGTTTGGAGTACCAGCTGAGATCATTTGTGATAATGGGTCCCAGTTTATAAGCAAAAGAACTACTGACTTTTGCAAAAGTTGGGGAATCAAAATGATCACATCTACCCCATTACATCCTCAAGCGAATGGACAAGCTGAATCTTCAAACAAGATAATAGTCAATAACTTAAAGAAGAGACTTGGGGCCAAAAAAGGAAGATGGGCAGATGAGTTACCCTTTGTTTTGTGGGCTGATAGGACGACGGTAAAGAATGCAACCGGCCAAACCCCGTTTTCCTTGGTATTTGGAGCGGAGGCGATGATTCCAACAGAAATGACGATACCTACTGCAAGATCTATGTTGCGGGATCCTGAACAGAATCCTGAAGTCTTATGTCAGGATTTGGATACTATAGACGAAAAAAGAGATGCAGCAAGGCTAAGGATAGCAGCATATCAACAAAGAATATCCAGAGCATATAATAAAAACATAAGGACTAGAAGATTTCGAGTTGGTGATTGGGTGCTAAGAAAGGCTTTTCAAAATACCACTAATCCTGCCGATGGCAAGCTAGCTCCGAAATGGGAAGGACCTTATGAAGTCGAGTCAGAAGCAGGGAAAGGAGCATATCGACTCAGAAATATGGAAGGGGATATGCTACCGAGATCTTGGAATGCTATACACCTCAAGCTTTACTTCAAGTGAGTTTAAAATTCAATTTCTGACTCAGAATGGTATGAATTCTACCTTTTTTAAATATGTTTTGGTTTAAGTTACCCTTTGAAACTCAATACTGACTTAAGCATCGGAGGGGTGTTAGCCAAGCTAACACCCACCTTAGTTTACAATTGTTTTGCAGAATATCTTTCAGGATATAGCTCCAGGATATATACTCAGGATAAGTCGAAAGATTAGAGGATTGGCCCCCTCTCTCACGTTTAAGGGATCTTGGTCCCTTCAAAGGTTTAAAGGTATTCACCTTTCTTTCGAATTGGGTTTAAACACCTCGCCTGGAGCGCAAGTTATCTAGGTATAGTTCAAGGTAGCGGGACCAGTTCATGTAAAAGTGGCTGACAATTTCGTTACTATTGGCTATATCCTGGATCCTAAAGGTATATGAGGATTGATCACCCTCTCTCACGAAAGAGTATTTTCATACTCTCAAAGGTTTAAAGGTTTTCACCTTTCTAAGAATTGGAGTTTATACACTCTCGCCTGTAGCGCATGAAATTTAGGGTTTATCCCCAGATATCAGGGTTTATCCCCAGGGTATTAAGGATTTATCCCAAGTATGCTGAAGATTCATTTCAGGATATCAGGGGTTTTGCCCTAGGGTATGCGGAATTTACTTAAAGACAAGGTATGAATACATTTGTGTTTCTGTGTTAAACACAGGGGACATACATTATACTGTTCAAAGAATGGATCTAAATTCACAAGTATGCACTGGGGACAAAACTTATAATGAAGGATAAGAATTGGAATCTCTGGTATGATCTCTCCTTTTTATTTGGATAATTTGTAGGTTATATTTTAATATCCTTATCAAGATATCTTTCAGGATACATCTATAATATATATTCCTAAAAGTGTACAAACCAAACAATTTTTACAACTACGATTTTCATAACAATGACAGCAGTAATAAGGTCAAAAGAGAAGTTATATTATTAACATACCAAAAGATGTGCTCTTAGTTTCACCTCAAAACAAGGCCCATCCACTAAGAGCACTATAGTTCGTTACCATATTTACCCAACAGTTGAAGGATTCATCTCAAACCGAGACCCATCCACCTTCAACTGTTGTATTGTTCAAAAAGCATGCAGGAAATGTAAATTGTTCAGGTGCAGGAAAGTAAAGTGCGGAAAAGTAAATTGTTTTTTGGGACTACAAACCAACATTCAAATTCAAAAAGGTGGGCTCTGGCCTTGGCACGTATATCCGTCATCGCCCACCTAAATGCCCTCACACAGCGGCATCACCTCCAACCTTCTCGGGCTTCTCAGCACCAGCATCCTGACCAGCATCCTGCGCAGCATCCTGACCTATGTCCATCCCAGCATCAGCTCCAGCATCCTTCTTCTCTCCAGCTTGGACCACCACCTCTGCTGACTTAGAAGACTCACCGGCTTCAGCAGGAAGTGGCACAACTTTGCCTCCGAGCTCCTTTAACTTAGCCACCCAGGATTCAACTGGCCAAGATGGACAAACAAGGCCCGTCTCCTTGGCCTCGTAGGCCATCTTGATGCGTGCTTGTAGCAGGGAGACGATAGCAGAAGCCTTGATTCCCTCTCGAAAGTTGATCAAAGCCTGATCATGATCCATTTGAACGCTGGCAAGTTTGACCTCAGCGTCTTGGGTGACCTTCTTTAGCAAGCTTTCATAGTGCCGGCTCTTCGCTTCAGCAATAGCACCTTGGTCAGCAACGGTGCTCTCGAGCTGCTTGATCCTGGCTTCATGAAGTGCCACAGTACCACAAGCGTCATTGTACAAGTGGAGAAAATGTTGGAGGCCCTGCACATTAATTACATGTATGAAGTTAGAATGTATGCTGACTAAGACATCCTATCAGGATATCCTGTTAGGATATACGTGCAGGATATACATGAAGGATATGCGTCAGGATATTACCTTGTTGAGGAAGGATGTCATTGGCTCCAAGGAGTCAGAGAAGCTGAGTTCGTCATAGGAGAACCCTTCTGAGCCCGGAGCACTGACTTCAAGACCCTTCCTCTTTTTCGCTGTGGAAGCACGGGTTCTTGGATTGGCCTTGGGAGCCGGGAGTGGTTTGGAACTAGTAGCGGCAGGAGTCTCCTTCTTGACTGTGGCTGGAGTTGGATAGCTGTCAAGCTCATCAAGGTCTAGATAGACTGGGACTTTGCTGGAATCTGCACACAGGGAGTAAATTCTAAATCCCTCCTATGAATAACAGATAAAAAACATATGTGTGCTGGATATCTTGCAGGATCCTTACCAGACATGTTGGCACTGGAAAGAGGGCTTGGAGTCGGTGGAGATGGATTGAAACTTCTCTCTGCCTCTGGAAGGAGTCTGATGGCGTATATTCTTTCTTGAGAATTAGCAAGAGGAGGTGCAATCTTCCTGAAATCAGCTGCACAAAAATGAAAATTTGTTAGTTCAGAATATGAGACAGGATAAGAGACAAGATCATTCTTAAACCCTAAGTCCTACCCTTTCTTAACCATCTCATCGGATAATCCGTTCCACCAGGGATTGAATCCCTTTTTACGAAGAAAAACTTGGATTGCCAACCATCCTCGTTCCTGGTGGCACGAAGTATCAATGGGGGACCGGAACTAGAGTAAAACAAAAACCTAGATGAGCCATGGCATCTAAGCTTGTAGGCTAAAGGGAGGTCATGGACGGAAAGGTCAGGTATGTGGTTTCTCTTGATTTGGTCAAGAATAGACAAAACACGCCAAAGCATTGGCATGGTTTGGCTAAAAGAAATTTTAGTGATGTTAAAAAACTCGGTAATAAAGTCCGGAAAGGGGAATCGTAGCCCTAAGGTAAAGGGGAAAGCATTGAAACAAATCCACTCGGTGGAAACCATATCTGACCGGATTTCTCTGTCAAAGGGTCGGAATATGGTTCCATCCGGAAAGATACCGGAGGATTTCAAAGCCGACAGATGAGCACTATCAGAGGTGCATGTTTCATTCTCCGGTTCTTGGAGAAGATTCTGTTGGATGAATGTGGGAGCCGAGTCGCCTGAACTGGACCTCGTTTGCCTAGGCATTTGGTCGCCTGAATTCTTGCCGGAGTAAGATGAAAGATGGTTATGAAGATGAGAGAGAGAATATTACCTTTTTCTTGTCGATCGTGGGTAAAAAAGGAGATGAGGATGAGAAGATATAGGGTATGATGAGTAAATATAGGCCGGGTGGTTGAAAGCTGTCACATCAATAGTCTTATCTCTTAATTGCCTTGGCCACCGTGAAAAAATGTAACCGTTAGGATATCAAACGGTAACATTTTTGGGGACAATTGTTATGGGTGAAATTCTGAGCCCATATCCTGGAAAATATCTTGATCTATATCTTATTTATGTAGTATCTGTTTACATCCGGGATGCTGGTTCAGGATATTGGTAACATCCTGAACGGTATCCTCGGGATCACTAATGGATTATGTGCAGGTACGTGGGTTAGAAGCTAGCAACGTTCACAAGACTTATTCCGCGGAAGACTCGGTCCAAGTCGTTCAAATGAAGACGTTGAAGCCGTATTACTCGGTCCATAACGTTCATAATGGAATATTCGGAGTAGCCCATATTTGTAGGGATTATTGTTTGTAATTCGTTACTATAAATAGGTGGGTATACCAGATCAACTAGGACATCACGATTACACTCGCTACACTCTAACATTTACTCTCTAGCAATTTTCACAAAATCGTTGTAACACTTAGCGATCTGGTCTATATCCTGCACTGTATCCTGAAGTTTAAAGCAATAAGAAGAACAAGGCAGCTGCGATTGTCAGCTCCCGAGGTTTTATGCCGACGATCTAGATTGATCAAGGGCTTTCCTCGTACATCTCGTGTCATTTCCTTTACTTTTTGCTCATTGTTCGCTCATTGTTTGATCGTTGCTACAGTTCAATATCCTGAGCTGTATCCTGAATACTATTTTCTGAATAACTCAACAAGCATATTTTCTATACACTTTCTAGCACACTACCTCACATTACTAATTTGATTACTAAATTGCTTCGGTAATTTTTGACCAAAACAGCGTTGTCTTGGTTTTGAGCGTTTGATGTGCCTTCGTTATGAGGTATAATGGGTTCTGATTGTGGAGATGGAGTTTGTGCAGTGGTTTCAGGTACAGTTGTTGCATGGGGTACAAGAGGAGTAAACGGAGTAATGATAAGCGACGAGTCTCTCCCCCCCGCGTCTTGTACTTCTTGCAATTCTTCGTAAGGGTTAGTACTGCTCCCACTGACCTTGAAATCCTCTAGGAACGCGGCACGCTTGGTTTCAACAATACGGGTGACATGGGAAGGACAATAGAAACGATAACCCTTTGAATGATCAGGATACCCGATAAAGAAGCAGGTAACTGTTTTAGGGTCAAGTTTCCTTAGGAAAGGATTGTAAAGTTTTGCTTCAGCAATGCAGCCCCATACTTTCATATATTTAAGACTCGGTTTCCTTCCTGTCCAAAGTTCATAAGGAGTTTTAGGGACAGACTTAGAAGGAACTCTATTGAGTATATGAACAACTGCTTTTAACGCTCCAGTCCAGAGGAATAATGGTAAATTAGTGTTACCTAACATACTGCGCACCATGTTCATAAGGGTATGATTTCTTCGTTCAGCGACACCATTCTGCTGTGGTGTACCAGGCATGGTGTATTGGTTCACAATCCCCTGGCCTTTACAAAACTCATAAAATGGACCAGGAGCTTGACCCACATCAGTATGTCTTCCATAATATTCACCGCCTCTATCTGATCTCACAACTTTAATCTGACGATCTAATTGCTTTTCAACTTCAGCTTTATAATCTTTAAAAGTTGTAAGAGATTCAGATTTTTCCTTAATAAGATACAAGTACATGTAACGAGAATAATCATCAATGAAAGTGATGAATGAAGTATGTCCTGTTATACCAGCGAATTGATAAGGACCACTAATGTCAGTGTGAATGAGTTCTAATAAATTAGAGCTCCTAGTGGCACCTTTCTTATTTGCTAATGTCATTTTGCCTTTAAGACATTTGACACATGTTCCAAAATCAGTAAAATCGAGAGGAGGTAAGACTTCATCCTTTACGAGACGATTTAATCGTTCTCTTGAGATGTGGCCTAAACGTTGATGCCACAACATAGATGAAGTCTCTAAGTCTCGAACCTGTTTCATCTTTGTGAGTGATTCATTAATATTATATGACAACAAAGATTTGGAAAAATTATCATCTAGTTCTAATCTATAGAGACCACCATCCAGAATGCCAGTACTATAAACAATGGAATCATAGAGAATAGAGAGTTTGCGATGACCATGAGAAACGACAAAACCGTCCATGTCTAACTTTGGTCCTGATACAAGGTTCCGAGTTACCTCAGGAACATATAAGGTATCATAAAGTTTAATACATAAACCAGTTTTCAAAAATAATTGTAATGTTCCTATGGCCTTCACTTCTAATTCTCGATCATCTCCAACTTGAAGTGTTCTTTGGTTTCTTCCCAGCTTCCGGATTGTAAGGAATCCCTGAAGTGAATTGGTAACATGAACCATAGAACCAGAATCAAACCACCAAGAATTAGCAGGAACATTTAAATTAAAGGACTCAAGTATTATGAAAAAATTGTTACCTTTCTTAGCCAGCCACTCCTTGAAGTCAGGGCATTCCTTTTGCTTATGTCCTGTTTTCTTACAGAACTTGCAGTAGGGTTTGCCTAAGGAGTTCTTAGAGCTGGAAGGTGCACTTGTATGAGGATTTGGATTTGGCTTTTGGACTTTAGAAGCATCCTTTCTTTGATAAGTGTTCTTCCTCTTCTTAGAGATGGAGGTGGTGAAGTTAGCAACATCAGTAGTGCGATCCATCTTCATACGCTCTTCATCCTGCACGCACATAGCAATCAGCTCACTCATCATCCATTTGTCCTTCTGAGTGTTGTAATTGATCTTGAATGCTTCATAGGACGAAGGAAGCGAAGTGATGATGAAGTGAACAAGAAAACCATCACTGATCTCCATCTCTAGGCCCTTCAACTTATTGGCCATGTCATGCATCATCATGATGTGTTCGCGAATGCCGCTCCTCCCATCATACTTAGTTGTCACCAGCTTGAGGATAAGAGTACTAGCGTGTGCTTTTGATGTTCCCTTGAATTGATCCTCCACAGAAGCCAAGTAGGTTTTAGCATCTTCAGAATCAGGAATGGCCCCTCTGATTGAGTTATGAATGGACTGCTTCATGAACATGAGAGACATGCGGTTACACCTAGTCCACTTATCATGAAGTAACTGCTCAGCAGCAGTACTTGTAGCAGTAAGGTCCGCTGGCTTATTCTCTCTTAGAGCATAGTCAAAGTCCAAGAGTCCAAGTGTAAGCATGAGGGCATCCTTCCATGCAGCAAAGTTATCACCAGTCAAAGGTGGAATCCCCTGATTGGGTGCTGATAGTGGAAATAAGGTGAGCAAGTTATGATACTAAGAAAGAAGTCTTAATGTGATCTAAGGGCATGTTATACTAAGGCAGGCATAAATAATGACCATTTTAATTATGAAGCTGTGATAATGTCTATTACTAACATCAAAATAATAGACTTAGTAAAATTCTATTTAAACGAAGACAAATCAGCTTTGGCCAGAAGTGTAATCATTTAAATATGTGTGCAAAGTAATTGTGACAAATCAGCTTTGGCCAGAAATGAGACAATCACTTTAGTTATGCACTTGTCAAGCATGCTAAACATAAATGAATTAAATCAGCTTTGGCCAGAATTAAGACATTTCACGTTTGTAATGCATACTTAACATAGCTTTTATAATACTTGAACAATAAATAGATGTATTAAATCAGCATTGGCCAGAATTAATACATCAGAAGCTCATTCAAGTTAAGCTATTTTGGTTTTGTAAAATTATCTGATTCTGATTAATGAATTAAGTATAAACAAAACCAAGTATTTAATAGCAAACCAAGTATTTTAGGTCACATTAAACAGCTTAAAAAATAATGAGGTTTCAAATCTTGTGCGATCAGTAATGCCCAAGTCTTGTGCAATCAATAAGGCCCAAAACAAATTTGTGCGATCAGTAAGGACTTGTGCGATCAATAATGACTTGTGCGATTTCCCTTGTGCGATCAGATCATCATTTTTTTTTGTGATCTGATCTTGTGCGAATGTCTTGTGCGATCAGATCATATCTGATCTGATCTTGTGCGACTGTTAAGGGACTTGTGCGATTATGATTTCGAAACCCACTGTTAATAGCTGTTTCTTGTGATAATAACTAAAACTCGAAATTTAAGGGATTGTGGGATAGTGTTTCCTATTTTATTTATGATCTAAACTTATCAAATATTTCGAAAATAATAACTGAAATCTATTAACAGTTTTCGAAATTTTAAAAGATAAAATTAAGATCAAAATCATGAAAAACACCCACTAATCCAAATTATATTCCAAAATTTATGCAATTTTCGAGTTTTCTTAGAACATAATGATGAACCCTAAAAAATTAAAACATAATCTGGGATCCGAAACCTTAATTTTTATACTTTTATTAACAGATTTCGGATATTAGTTTTACCAATTATGATTTCGAATCAATATATTAATCAACTTCTTCCGAAAACAGTGATTTCGGCACATTTAAAAAAACGAAAACAACCATGATATGAAGGCTTTAAAATTTCTGTTTTCCTTATATTGATCCCAGAATAATGGATGCGAAAACAGAACTGATTTATCAACATATGCTCTGATACCACATGTTGATCAGTTCTGTTTAAACTTATTGGAAAACATGAATAACATACCTGTTATAGCAGTCAAAGCAGTGGAGAATCCAGTTAGAGATCCAGCCATTGAGTTCGACATACTTGTCAGGATGATCCGGTTCCTCCTTAGGGTGTAAAGTGATGATGGTGATGAAACCGAAAGTAGGGTTGATTTCGGTTATGGAGAGAGAGACGAAAATTGATGTTATGAGGGTTGTGTGTATTGTATAATTGTCTAACCCTTTAACTCTCTAATAAGCTCCTTATTTATACACCCAAGAGGAAACCCAATTAGTTAATAAGGGTAATATGGTCCATCAACAATTACCAACTAATTATTAATAGGTTATTAATATATTTTGATCTAATATAATATAAATGATTATAAAGGCTAAAAGATTAAATATTCCATTAATAATATATTTAATCTTACATGTAACAGTGCAGTGGTGAAGATGATGACCTTTATGGACCTATATTGTTATGTGTTTGGGCTTCATCAAAGTTAGCAGCCCAATTTTAATCTAAAAGTCATCAGCCCAATTTTCAATATAAACATAACTTTCTTTCTCATCTGAGTTTTATATGTCAAAAGTAAAAGAGTAAACTGCCATTTTGGTCCCTGAGGTTTGGCCAGTTTTGTCACTTTAGTCTTAAACTTTCATTTTGGTCCAAGTGGTTTCAGTTTTGTGCCATTTTGGTCCAAAAGTGAATTCAGCTCATATTCCTCAAATTAAATCCTTGTTTTTTGTCCTTATCTTCAGGGGTAAATTGGTCATTTTTTATTTTTATTTTATTTAAAGACCCCTCTGTCTCTCTCTTCTCTCTCTTAAATTAGCAGACCCAGACCCTCTTAAATTGGCAGAGATCCACCACACCACGACCACCCTCCTCCTCCCTCTCACTCTCGTCTTCTCTAGCGAGGTTCTCCGGCAACACCACATACTTTTCTTCTCATCAAAGATACATACACACACTATACTTACACATCTAGAGAGAGAAAGATTGTGTGAGAAACAGACCCAGAAACCCAAACCTGAAACCCTCTTCTTTCTCTCTTTAAAAATCCGATCTTGAAACCCAAACCTGAAACCCTCTTCTTTCTCTCTCTAATGGAGATGTCACAGTCTGATCCGGTGACTGAACAAACAAGGCTCGAAGGTCAGTACACTTTGCATTTTCACATTTCAATTTCAGTTGCAATTTGATCATTTCAGTTGCTAATTTGGGGTTTTTGTTTCTTGATTAGTGAATGCAGAGCCTGTGTGGCAGTTAGGGTTGCAAATTAGTGGTTGCAGATATGGTGGAGGGTTAGGGCTTTGTCATTTTTGAGAGGTTGTTGACGGTGGCCGGAATCCAGCTAATGCGGTGGTTGTTGACAGCGGAAGCGGCGGTGACGGGGAATGAGAGTGTGATGGCGTCTCCATGCTCCTCTGCTGGAACAATCACTCCGTTTCCGATTAATCATTTCATCAACCGCCAATTGAATCTACACCGTTCCAGAAGATTCCGATCATTTGCCGGATTTCAAGATTCCACGGCGGTGATTTCAGTCGGTTTGCTCCGGTGCCGAAGTTGAATGTTTTAGTTGTTTTGTTTCGCCGATGACGGTGCATTCGGCGAAGAGAAAGAATCAGGTTAACAGATGAATATAATTATGAATATCTGAACTGTATTAGAGAGAGAATAGAGAGAGAGAGAGAGAGAGAGAGAGAGTGCAGACTTTTGTGCTTATTTTTATTTTATTTATATATATTAATGCCTAAAATGACCATTTTACCCTTTAGGAAAAGGACAAAATAGCAGCATTTAATTTGAGAAATATGACCTGATTTATTTTTAGACCAAAATGGCAATAAAAGTGAAACCACAGGGACCTAGATGCAAAAGGTTTCAAATTTGGACTAAAATGACAAGATTGAAGTCAAAGGAAGAAAAGATTGCTAATTGCGATCTGTCTCTCCTTGCTCAATACCTGTTTTGACTTCTTTGACTTGTAGTTAGTCTGTTTTATTTTTGCTTTAGTTGTATTATGTGGAGTATCTATTAATAATCGCATATTAATCGCTATTTATCGCATGTTTAATCGCTTTATCGCTATCGCAATCGCACTCTCAACTCGACTTATGCATTTTGGTTAGTGTATACGTGTGTGTGTGCCTTATGTGTTAATTGTGCATGTCTAAAGTATGTTATGTGTGGCAATCAATCGAATCGCAATCGAAACTCAAACTCAATCGCAATCGAAACAGTATGATAAATGGTAGAGAAGAGATAGTGAGAGATATGAGTAGTTGGGATTAAAAGTAATTTGACTAGGAAACTCTATCGCATCGCAACGCTCGCAATCGAAATCGAAACGGCAAAACTCGTTGCGCTGAGCACTCGAACCAGGTGCCAGCCGGCCGGATTGCCATCCGACCGGGCTGCCACCCGAGCGAGGTGCCATCCGACCGAGGAGCCACTCGGCCGGACTGCCACCCGGCCGAGATGCCATCCGACCAGCCCTTTCCACTTTGGGCATCCTATAAATACCCCTTGTCACTTTCAAACTTTCTACTTTTGGCAAGTGACGTCCGACCAGCTCGTTTTCCTCACTTTTCTTCAGATTTCTCACGATTCCGGTAAGATCTCGTCCTAAATCTTGTACTTCCTTAATCTACACGCACTCCTACACCTTTCTATCTTTTAAATCTTAACTTTTAACCGTGAAATCATCAAGATCCAAGGTGTTCTAGGATGACGTCATCATGTGTTCTTGAAGAACTGCATGTTTTGGCCTCAATCCACCAAGAACAACTTAGATCTAACCGATTTCCACATAAACAAACAAATATCTTTCATAAATCTAAACAAACTCACAATGAAAAGTAGTGAAAAATGGTTTTTCCAACTTTCTTTCAACTCTTTTACACTCAACGCACTCAAACCCGGTGGGAATCGGAACTACTACTGAACGTCTACTCGTTCGTAGTGATGTATCAATGCTAGATCCAAGTCCCATCCGAGAGATAGTGATTTCGGGTTGGACATGAACAACCGTCTCGGACCGTGCACCGTCGGACTAGGGTGATTCCTGTTCGGTCAGGTAATTGGGGACGAGATGGGGTTCCCATTGTTTAAACCAGTCACCACAACGTCTCGCTCAAGTTACAACACTTAAGCAAGGTCAAGTAACAGCACGATCAGATCATGGGACGGATTGCCGTCCGACCGAACTGTTGTCCGACTGGGTTGCCATTTGCTCGACCTACAGTCCGATCGGGTTGCATCTTGTCTTAAGGCTTAAACAATTTTCAACATGTTCAGTAACAGGGTTGCCACCCGGTCGGATGGACATCCGACCGAGCGACCGCCCTGCTGAGGATTTGTTCTCACTGAGGAACCTCGCCACTCGAGTCGCCGTCCGACCGGACGACCGTCCGATCGACCGACCTGAAAGGTAGAGATACCTCAATGTTTTCAAAATGCTAAAACGAAAACTTCAAAAGTCAAGCCATCATACACAAACTCATCCTTCTCAAAGGAAGAAACAATCCACTCAAACAGCTATCCGACCGGACTGCTGTCCGACTGGACTGCTGTCCGAACGGATTACCACTCGCACGACCGGCCGTCCGATCGGATTACCATCCGATCGAACTGTTGTCCGACTCACTTGTACCCGACACCGTTTTACGCATCACTTATCGTTATGCTATCGATCTGTTCAGGCTAACCCTACTCTCTAGCGCTCCCTTCAATCCATCATCGCTGTGAGTATACTCGATCCCTTTTTACTTTATGCACTTTTGAGTGCTACATACGTTACTTATACTAAATCACATCGAACACACTACGCAATACTTTAAACGCTAACTGTTACCGCATGTTATACGTGACTTAATGAATGCTTGTTTGTTATGTTTACACATGGAATGTTGTCTACCTGCCTTAGCAATGATAGTACTATTAGTTTGGACTCGGCACCCGTTCACTCGGGGGTTGTTAAGGACAATTACCTACATGGCTCACAGTGGTGAGAATGTATCGCGAACTGCCTTGGGCAGTCAACCCGCAGTCACTGGTATCGATAGGTTCATGTCGATAACTAACATGCCTCATTTCACTCTGTGTACGTGCTGGTTATGCGTAAACTATTTCGAACTCTATATGCTATTATCAAACTTGTATGCTCACCTTTACACTATGTGTCTTGACTTTTACTTTAACGTATGTGATAGGTGCTTAGGATGTTTGCATGCTGGTGATGAAATTAAGGCTAGGGACGGAGTCCTAGAAACCAATAAATAAACAATTATCTATGTGTAAATCTGAGTTGTCAGAACAGAACTACTTGACTAGATTTGTCTGTAATAATTTGTTGCCTTTTAAGACATGGTATGGGACATGTTACTTTAAATTAATCGGTAATGATAATTGTTATGGAAACTTCTGGACAATCTGTTTCGCTCAGTGCCATGCCCCGATGTTTCCGCCATCGGTTGGGGTGTGACAGATTGGTATCAGAGCCATAACTATAGGGAATTAGGCAAGACTCGACCTAGTCCGGGTCGATGTCTTAGAGACGTAGTCTATAGTTAGGAACCAACAGACCGACTTGTGCATAACCGTTAGGGATTATGTATGAGCTTACTGCTATTTCTCGCTATTCTCGCCTATGCTACACTATCACCGCACTCGAGTTTTCAGATCATGAATGAGTGATTAAGTCAAGATTAGGTGTGAAAACCGCAAACTCTCGACTAAATTGCTTGATCAACCTATATTTTTATCTATGAACACGAGAAATTGCATTGAAATAGGAGTGAAATCCATACTTTGACGCATAGTTCTCCTTTATTTTATCAAAACAGGAACGAAGTTGTTAAGCCAGGGGTGAAACCCTAACCTTGACGACTTGTTCCAACTATTACTTGGTTTTAAAAAACTCTCACCAAAGTCGCGACGGACTCCAACGACCTGAAGTCACGATATGACTAACGGGATGCATGCCACACGCCCAAGAATCAAGGCAAAAGCAAAGTCCTGATGGCCAGATGTGCACAACAAGTCCTTGAGAATAGTCGAATCACTTTGGGTAGTCAATGTCTGATAGCCGCAGACGATCTATTTCCCGATTTTTATGTGTTTCGATTCTGAGCCTGCAACTGCTGACTCTAATGATTCGTCGATTTTATGTGCTTGTATGTGTGTTTACCTGTTTATGTGTTTAAATTTTGGAGATTTACGTGATTTTTTCTTTCACTTCGATCGACACGCATGACTCGCGCTGCATTTCTATCTCAAAACGCTTACAAATCGCTAAAATTATGGATGACCTTATGCTATGATATACGCTTATACTACACTACTCGATATACTAAACGCGATCGCTATATTCGAACACTCGCGAACTGTGAATGATAGGTTTCTGTATTCTGACTACCTCTTGTGCTTAAATGCTTCTGTGATTCTGTGATTTATGTGTTTCTGTGATTCTGTGCCCTACGTGCTTATGAGTTTCTGTGTTATGTGAAACTGTGATTATGTGCCTATGTGTTTATGTGATACATGTTTCACTGTGTTCCTGAGCTTTAGTAAGTATTAGACGTGTGAGGTGAGATTCGATTATGATGTGTGTTAGGATCGGAGGCTCTCATGATTGTGTTTGTTTGTGAGATTTGAACAAATCAAATAGATATGAACAGTTTTAAGTGCAGCGGAAATGAATAACAAACTTTGTAAACACAATCAAAGGAGAATATAGTTTGATAAACAATTGCTTGTCATAGAGTCGAAAGATTACATTAAAAGCAAAAGATTACAATGCAAGCTTACAGACTAAACTCCCCCTCAGCCTGATACTTCAGAGTTGGTTGCACAAGATGAAAGGATTGAATTGAGGAGAATAACTCTCTCAAAACGAATCAAATATAACAGTACAGAGTACTGTCATATTTATAGGCAAACCAAACTAATGATATACCTTAGCTGACGTCACCATGATAGTGACATCTAACAGCCTAACAACCTATAAACACTGATCTTATACAAACTACTGATGTCTAACAACCGATTGATAATAAAATACAAAACAAGTTAAACACTGTTCACGTTCCACTGTTGTAGCCTAAGCACTGACTGTTTGAAACATCAGTGCTTTCTTCAAAAGGTGATCAGTCTTTGAATGAGCAGTGCTTGGGTCTTCAGCAGTACTTAAGAGTCAGCAGTAGATAGAGCTCAGTGTTTGTCTTATAGCAGTCTTTAGCTGTTTCATCAGTGTTTGGTTCATCAGTTGTTCTTCAGAGCAGTACTTAGAGTGTATCAGCAGGTAGATAACCACTGTCAAGGGGAGAGCTTAGAGTAAACGTCTGCTTATTGTGAATCCACTGATGTGACCAGGTTTTGGCTTTACATTATCTGTTCCTCTGGTAGGGTTCAATCCCAACAATCTCCCCCTGGAACAGATAATGCCAAAACCTGTCATTATTCTGGATCTTTATTACTCATCAGTAGTTCCCTTGCTTTTCTTTTAAATTCTTCTTCAAATGCTTTGGAACTTGTATCATCTTCATCCCGGCACAGTGTAAGTTCAAGGAGATCCTGCAAATCTTGAACACTAAGGCCTAGTGCTTCTTTCCTTGATATGTACTTCACATCTCCATTGGATCTGACTATAGTCAATACGTGGGTCTTTTGGTCAGATATCCACTTTAGTACTTTTGAACCCAATGGATTTCTAGGGAGAGATTTATTTAGTGATGAGCTTTGGGATATTGGCCTTGAGAAAAATTGTAAAGCAGTATCCTGAACTTCAGACATTCTTTTGAAAGCTTCTTCTATGACTTCATTTGCTGCAGCTATATCTTCTGCAACCTCTTTGTCAATCAGCTCTTGTCTTTGTTGTTGATCAAGCTCACTGTCTGGGATATCTGCTGAACTATGTGGTGATGCAGGCTTGGTTAACACCTTCTTAAAAAGGTTTTGAAGCTTTTCTGAGCTCTCTTCTTTTAGACCTATTTTCTTGATGGCTTCTGTGAAGTACTCAGCTTCCTTTTCTTTAACCTCTTCACTGGTCAACTGTTCTTTTTCTTCTTGGTTTGTCACAAAAGTAGACCGGAACAGTGTTTTGAGGTTTTCTATCTGTTGTTCAAGCTTCATTCTTTGTTCATGCTTCTTTGAGGTGCTTGAAACAGTTATCTTTCTTTTCTTTAGCCTTTCATAGGCTTCATCAGTCTGCTGTTTTAACCATTTTGATATGGCTTCAGCAGTGTCCATTTTTGCATCCACCAGCTCCTTTTTCTTTCTCTTATACTCAGCAGTTAGGTCAGCAATGAGCCTTTTGAATTTGCTCCAGTTTGGAGCATTCTTCTTCTTTGTAGGATCATTCTTGATTTTCTCAATCCTTTCTGCCTTATGCTTTAGAGCGACTATTGGCCATTCTTCGAACTGTTGTTCTTCAGCAGGATAGAATTTCTCTTTCATGATGTAGGCTAGATATTGTTTTCTTAACTTTTTCTTTTGATCAGCCTTTTATTTGTTTAGGTCTTGTGCAAACTCTTCTATCTGCTTTACTTTTGTGAAGTAGAACTCCAGTCTTTTAGCAATGCCATCTTCGCTTAAACATTCACGTTCACTCTCAACTTTAGCTCTTAGTTTAGCTTGTCTTGCCTTGATTTTGAGGTAATCATCCATATCATCTGGTGGCATGTAACCTATGAGTGAGGAGAATCTTCTTTTTGAAGGATCTTCTTCTGTATAGAATTGCCTCATCTCATTTTTGATAGCTTCAAGTTCCAGTGGATGTTGTGCAACATTAGGATCATGTATACCCTCATCGGCAGAGATTGGCTTTCTTTTTCTGTTGAAGAGCTTTGGTTGTGATGTAGGGAAGGTGAGAGCAATGGTGGATGATTGACTAACAACTGTTGAAACAACTGGTGTTTCAACTGTTGTTGTCATTACACCTGCTGATATGTCAGCAGATGTCTTCTGCTTTTGAGCAGGGGATGACAGTGCTGATGTAGTTTTTGATGATGGTGATGGTGGTGATGAATCATCATCTGATATGAGATTCCTTCTCCTTTTTAATGAAGAAAGGGCAGATGATGTTTTGGGTGGATCAGTGATTTGAATGATGGAGAGTGTCTGACAAACAACTGTTGAAACAACTGGTGCTTCAACCGCTGCTGTCATTACAACAGATGTTGTAACATCTGTAGTCTTCTGTTTTATGACAGGTGGCAGTGGTGATGGTGTGATTGTAGATGATGGTGGTAGAGCAGTAGTTGTAGTGGTGTGTGGTAGAGTGGTGTGTGTTGAAGATGTGTGTGTTGATGACATGGTAGCTGTTTGGCTACAGACAGCAGTTTTTGTAACTACTGGTGTATCAGCTGTTTGACTAACAGGTTTTGAGACCTGTTTTTCTTTTTCTTTTTCTTTTTCAGGCTCAATACAAAGGCCATGTTCTATTCCCATTTTATTCAATTTTCCCAACAGCTTGATATTCTCCCCCTTTTTGGCATTATCTGAAGGGGGGTTAACAAGAAATGATATGGAAGAAGGAACTTTGCCAGAGGCGCTTTGAATGCTAGCCTTTATAGCCTTGATATCTGCCTGAGTGTCTTTAAACCTTGATTCTACCATGTTGGTCAGCATTTGTACTTGAATAGCATGCTTTTTATCAGCCATATGTTGCTGTGTTTCAAGCATGGGTTGAAAAATATTCCAAAGCTCATTTGCAGCAAATGCATGTTGTGCAGGTGCTTGAGCAGGAATAGCAGTGGCTTGTGCTTTTTGAGCTTTTAAAATCTCTTGCACCATATTCTTTATTTCAGCAACTGAATCTTCAAGTTTTTCAACTCTGTTCGTTAATTCCTGATATTTTGAATCATCACCTACTTTAGTTGGATCATCTGAATCCCCACCAGCAAGGGTTATATCAATGTGTGACTTAGGAACAGAGTCCCAAAAATCACCCATTGATGCCCCTTGTTCTTGGTACTGGGGACTTCTTTCTTCAGCACTTGATAATCCTTTGATGTTACTAGTGGTCAAAATAGGCTCACTAGTGGTTATCGATGGTGTTATAGATAAAATTGCCTTCAAGGGAGTCTTACTTATGAAACAACTGTCCAACTGAAGATCTGTTGATCCACCAGTTGTAGTTACTGCTCCACTTGAACTACCACCGAGAGTTACTTGTAACTCAGGGGGTGTAACCTCCTCAATTGTTGTTGGGATAGCAGGAGTAGTAGCATCAGACCCAGTCACTTGTGGGGGTATACTCTCAGTGATAGGTGATAGAGGGGAACTGGTTTGTGTCTGAGCTATAGCAGCTGCATGCAACAAAGGTAGCATGGATTGTGGCATTATGATTGGTGATGGTATAGGTGTTGAAAGAGACATGTCCTTGGGATCAGGACTGAGGAAGATGGATCCGAGTGGATTCAGAGCTTCATATTGTGGTGTCCCTGTGCTTACAACCTGATCCTTTTGTGAGGATGTAGGAGGAGTTTTAGGTATGGGTTGAGATCTTTCTTCCAACTGCTGTGAGGAAGTAGCAGCAGTGGTTTGTGGTGACTTTTGTGTTGTCACAGGCAGTTGCTCTGGGATCTCATCTTCCAGAGTTGCCTTTGTTTTGGGTTTGGTGGGTTTTCTGGATGTTTTTCTTTTGGTCTTTTTGGTGATGTCAGGTGTGGGTTTCAAAGCAGTGGTTGTACTGCTCTGATCACCTAGAGCAGTGGGCTCAGCAGAAGTTACCTGAGGATCAGTGGCAGTTTCTAAAGTCTGCTCAGGCATCTTTGCTTTTAATTTTATTGGTGCCATCATTCTTGAAAATGTTTCACTTGTTAAACCTTTTATTTGAAAATGGACACCTTGTTTGGGCAAATTTTCATCTTCTTTTTCAAATTTTTGTTTAAAGTAATAGCTTAGAAATCTTGGAAAAAGAAGAAATGATTTGCTATCAACATTCTTTACCATGTCATTGAAGATCTCCTGGGAGTAGTTGTAATCTTTGTTGTTTAAAATAGCATAGCCCAGGCATTGAATCTTCAATGGTATTTCGTTAAAAGATGTTGTTTTATTTGAAACACACATCAAGAGTGTGTGAAATAAAAATCTGGGTGCAGACGGGAAATATCCTTTTTGTAAGGTATCTACCTTTGATTGTTCTGCATATCCCCTTTTCAGAAAATCAACTTTTAACTCGTTTTTGTCAAAGGAAATTTTACCTTTCAGATCATCGAGTTTGAAGACCTCTGAGATTGATTGTGGAGTGATTTGAAATGCTTTACCCTGTATCGAGGAGTTAATGGCTATGACTTTATTGTCTTGTTTTTCAAGCGTCGCCTTTTTCCAAAACTCTCTCTGGGTTTGCAGATATATGGGAGCATTTACTGTCAACAAAGTTTTATACTTTGATGCAGATATTGTATCAATGATGGAGTCGAAAGTGTGGTTGTCTTTGAGTTTTGTGAGTAAACCCAAATAGTTGTGAGATTGTTTGAATGGTATTTTGATGGGTTCTTCGGTCGTTTGAGCGACCTCTTTTGAAGGTGGTGGTGATTTTGGTTTTGATTTTGATTTTGATTTTGTCATTTTTGCGGAGAAGAACGAAGAATGATCTTGGAGATTTTTAGAAGAAGGGTTGGAAACTGCTTTGAGAAGAAAATTTTGGAATTCAATTCGACAGTGTAAAACCCTGTTTGGGGTTTAGGGCAGGGTTTTATTTAGGGAAAAAGAAAAAAAAATTGATCGCTGATGTGGCAGCGGTTATTACGATATGAGGGCTAAAAACTGACCACGTGTTAAACACTGATGTAATGGATGAAAGATGGAGAACAGTTGTTTTAAGGGCCACTGACGTATCAAGCATCAGTGGTTACAACGGTAAAAATTTTGGACAGTGGATGATTTTTACTATCAGTGGATAGTATATCAGTGGATAAGACACTGATTGTGAATATCAGTGCTTGTCAAGATAATGAGGGATCAGTGGTTAACTTTCAGCAGTGGACAGTGTTTAGAGATCAGATGTTGGAACAAAACAGTGGTTAGGGTAAATGGTACAGATCTGAAGGACAGGTGTTCCAGCAACAGTTTTTAGAATTTTCATTCAAGGTTTTGCCACATGTCAATTTAGAAGGACAGTGGTTTAGTACCCCAGATGATGAAAACTTTTTGCTAAGGAAACTCATTTTCGTTTAATATTCAATTAAAACATGAGTACCCTAGAATTCAGAATCAGTTAGCAATCAACCTTTGATAAAAATTTAGGAGCAAACCTGAGTATGACATGATCTTGACAAATGTACCACTTCCTTTTGACCCATTTTTTAGGACGCCAATACCGACAAAAAAAGGTATTACATCCTGACAGGAACTGAAACTATTGCCAACAAAAACAAGCAAAAGTTCCAAATATATTATTCCAAAAAAATGAACAATATATCCTGGTTATTCGAGAAAATCCTTTGAAAAAAAAATGATTAAAGGATTTTCTGAGACAGCATCAAAAGGATCTGGTAAATTTACAATAAAATACGTGATCATATCATGCTCAAGTTAAAAAAATGATCAGTGGTTTGACAGTAGTTGGTAAAACATTCAGAATACATTTTGACCACTGTTTGGTACCATTTTCTTTGTCACTTGAATGCAATCATGAGGATTCATGGATAAATTTTTAAACATTTGTCTCATCTTCTTTGGAGTTCATTCATGGGAATCAAAACCTTTTCCTGAACAGATGAATGCACATAGTTGCTTTATACCCATTATTACCCTAAATTTTAACTCATAAGTGTTTTATGTTTATACTCTTTTCTTTTGACTTTAAAAGTTTTGAGACAAACATACTTCTGAGTTTTTGTGACTTTTCTTAATGTATTTTAGCATAGTTGATTTTGTCCTTTAGAGGAGCTCAACCTGTTTTCAACACATAAGATCTGAATGACTAAAGCTTTAATTTCCCTCTTTTTATGTTAGCAAAACACCAATGTTTTTATGAACATAGGATTTGTTAATCTGAGGTTCATACTCTAGCATTCAAAAGGGTGACAACACAATTTATACATCAACAATTGAAATCAATCTAGAAAATAAGAAATAATCTCATAGTTTATCAGATATTGTTTTCAGATCTAGAAACCATGAGTGTCTTGTGCATGAATTCACTTGTTGTGTGAAATTTGTGTGTCATATGACATCTTGGTTGATATACAGATTTTTGAATAACCATTTTGATCATGATTTACCCGTTACTCTGTTTTTTCAACTGAATACAACCAACCTTAGTATCAATGAATTTTGAGCTGAACTGTTATGCCAAATTGATTGTTAGATCGAATTTGACTGTCCAAGCTCTGATACCAATTGTTAGGATCGGAGGCTCTCATGATTGTGTTTGTTTGTGAGATTTGAACAAATCAAATAGATATGAACAGTTTTAAGTGCAGCGGAAATGAATAACAAACTTTGTAAACACAATCAAAGGAGAATATAGTTTGATAAACAATTGCTTGTCATAGAGTCAAAAGATTACATTAAAAGCAAAAGATTACAATGCAAGCTTACATACTAAACTCCCCCTCAGCCTGATACTTCAGAGTTGGTTGCACAAGATGAAAGGATTGAATTGAGGAGAATAACTCTCTCAAAACGAATCAAATATAACAGTACAGAGTACTGTCATATTTATAGGCAAACCAAACTACTGATATACCTTAGCTGACGTCACCATGATAGTGACATCTAACAGCCTAACAACCTATAAACACTGATCTTATACAAACTACTGATGTCTAACAACTGATTGATAATAAAATACAAAACAAGTTAAACACTGTTCACGTTCCACTGTTGTAGCCTAAGCACTGACTGTTTGAAACATCAGTGCTTTCTTCAAAAGGTGATCAGTCTTTGAATGAGCAGTGCTTGGGTCTTCAGCAGTACTTAAGAGTCAGCAGTAGATAGAGCTCAGTGTTTGTCTTATAGCAGTCTTTAGCTGTTTCATCAGTGTTTGGTTCATCAATTGTTCTTCAGAGCAGTACTTAGAGTGTATCAGCAGATAGATAACCACTGTCAAGGGGAGAGCTTAGAGTAAACGTCTGCTTATTGTGAATCCACTGATGTGACCAGGTTTTGGCTTTACATTATCTATTCCTCTGGTAGGGTTCAATCCCAACAATGTGTCTAAGACCTATGACGATGTCTGTTGCAGACAATGTCAACTGGACCATCATCTGGACCCCGTCACCCACGATTCTCTCGCCAAGAACAGAGGGATAAACGCCTTGCTGCCATCCTCGCGAAACAAGTGGCCAAGGTTTTGCCTCAGATCGTGAGTGAGATTTACGAGAACGTCAGCAAATCGTCTGAGGAGTCTAGAACCGAAGCTCCTAAAGTTGCTACCAAGACTGCTTTCAGCTTCAAGCAGTTCAAGGCATGCGGTCCAAAGGAATTCACTGGAGAAGATGGCCCGAAGGCTATGTTTCAATGGTTCGATTCCATCGAAGTCACTCTGCGCCAGAGTGGATGTCCGGAAAATCTCCGCACTCTAAACGCTACCGGCGTCTTCCAGTCCCGCGCATTAGACTGGTGGACGACTGAGAGAAACAAACGCGGAAATGATGCAGCTTATGAGCTGACCTGGGAAGAGTTAAAGACCATCATGATGGATGAGTTCTGTCCTCCCCATGAACGCCAAAAGCTGGAGGACGAATTCTGGAACATTAAGCAGAAGGAAGGAGACAACGCTGCCCTGACTACTCGCTTTAAGCAGCTCAGCATCATCTGCCTCGACCAAGTGAAGACGCCCGACATGGCGATCAAGAAGTACATCCGAGCTCTACCCGACTGTGTTGCGGATTTTGTGCATGCCGCAAAGACAACAACGATTGAAGAAACTTACTTGCTTGCCGCCGAAATCAATGACAAGCGGGTAAAAGCTGGTGTTTGGGATAAAGCTTCAAAGAGCCTGCATCAAGTCACTGCCGCACCTACTGCTGAAACCGCCGCCGCTCAACCCTCAAAGTCCTCACACCGCAAGAAGAAGAACAACAACAGCAGCTCCAGCAACAAGAACTGTACTGTCACCACTACTGCTGCTCCTCTTCAGGCCGTACCGGCCTAGCAGCAGCATCATCACCGTCCAGCACCAGTTACTTATGCACCACCAGCAAAGCATGCATACACAGGCCCCCACCCGGCTTGCCCGACATGCTCTTATCATCACCCGGTGGGTCTCGCCTGTCATTTCTGCGCTCACTGCAACATGTACGGCCACTTCACCACCAACTGCCGTACTGGTCCCCGTCAAACCCCAGCTCAAGCCACTGCTCATCAAGCTCCGCTCCCAGCCCCGCAAGGCCAACAAGCGGCTCAGGCACCCACGATCAACGCCCGAGTCTGCTTCGCATGTGGTGATCCCAACCACTTTGCGAACATGTGCCCGAACAAGGTTGTGAAACAAGAGCCCCAGTAGTAGCAGCCTCAGCAACAACAACAAGCCGCACGCGCCAGAACTTTCAGCAACAATGTGCGCCAAGCCCAGGCTGACAACAACATGGTCAATGGTACGTTCCTTGTGAATGGTATTTATGCTTCATGTTTGTTTGATACTGGAGCCGATAATTGCTTTGTGTCGTTCAAATTCGAGAAGCTCCTTAGTCGTAAATGCTCCCATCTCCCCTCGACGTTCGATGTTGAAGTCGCCACTAGAAGAACTGTCTCCGTTAATTCTGTTCTTCGTGATTGTACTCTTAAGCTCAACAATCACATCTTCCCAATCGATCTCATTCCGATGCAACTCGGAAGTTTTGACGTCATAGTAGGCATGGACTTTCTTCGCGAAAACCATGCTGAAGTTGTGTGCTTCGATAAGATGATTCAATTCTCGCTCACAAATCGTGATTTATTGTGTGTTTATGGTGAAACTGCTTCGGAAGGTCTCAAACTCATGTCATGTGTCCAAGCTAGCAAGTATCCCCGCAAGGAATACAGAGCTTTCTTGGCTAACATTGTAATAGCGGAGAAGGAAAAGAAAGGAAAGACAGAAGTGAAAGACGTTCCTGTGGTTCGTGAATTTCCTAATGTGTTCCCTGACGATCTTCCCGGATTACCGCCAAGTCGTGATATCGACTTTCGTATCGACCTCATTCCTGGAGCCAATCCTATTGCCAAAGCTCCTTACCGACTCGCACCGTCCAAAATGCGTGAACTCTCGAATCAGCTCCAGGAATTACTTGAGAAAGGCTTCATTCGCCCGAGCACCTCTCCTTGGGGCGCGCCAGTCCTTTTCGTTAAAAAGAAGGATGGGTCGTTCAGGATGTGCATCGACTACCGGGAATTGAATAAGTTAACTATCAAGAACCGCTACCCTCTGCCTCGCATTGATGATTTATTCGATCAGCTACAAGGTGCTACGTGTTTCTCGAAGATCGATCTACGCTCAGGCTATCACCAACTACGCATTCAAGAGGAGGATATACCCAAAACCGCTTTTCGCACTCGATACGGCCACTATGAATTCGTTGTTATGCCCTTTGGTTTAACCAACGCACCCGCGGTTTTCATGGATCTGATGAATCACGTGTGTAAACCTTACCTCGACCGTTTCGTCATCTTGTTCATCGACGATGTCTTGATCTATTCCAAATCGAAAGCCGAACACGCGCAACAACTACGTTTGGTTCTCGAGCTACTCCATGGAAATCAACTCTATGCCAAGTTCTCCAAGTGTGAATTTTGGCTGGAGGAGGTTCAGTTCCTGGGTCACATCGTAAATAGTCAAGGTATCCACATCGATCCGGCGAAGATCGAAGCAGTTAAGAGTTGGATTACACCTAAGAACCCGTCTGAAGTCCGTTCTTTTCTCAGACTAGCGGGCTATTATCTACGATTTATCGAGGGATTCTCAAAGATCGCTATGCCGCTTACCGCTCTCACGCATAAAGATAAGCCTTTTGTTTGGGGAACTGAACACGAGTCTGCTTTCCAAACCCTCAAGCACATGCTTTGCAATGCTCCTGTTCTCACATTGCCCGACGAAAATGACGATTTCATTGTCTATGGTGATGCTCCCAACCTTGGTCTTGGTTATGTTCTTATGCAGCGGGACAAGGTTATAGCTTACGCATCTCGTCAGCTCAAAATCCACGAGAAGAACTATACAACCCATGATCTCGAGCTAGACGCAGTTGTTTTTGCATTAAAGATTTGGCGACACTACCTGTATGGTACCAAGTGTACGATCTTCACCGATCATAGGAGCCTACAACATATCTTTGATCAGAAAGAACTTAATATGCGTCAACGCCGATTGGTAGAACTTCTCAACGATTATGACTGTGAGATTCGTTATCACCCAGGCAAAGCAAATGTTGTTGCCGACGCTCTCAGCAGCCGGAGTTATTTGCTCAGCATTCGTAATACTCAAGCCCAATTCAACCTCGAAGCCCTCATCCGCGAAGCTCAGCATGCATGTTTTAATGAACGCACTCTGAAGAAAGAACGAATCTATCACGATGGAGCCCAGCTTGTGAATAAGCTAAATGGGATATTCCATTATCTGGATCGAATTTGGATCCCTAAACGGACCGATTTGCGAAAGATATTGATGGACGAAGCCCACAAATCCCGGTATTCTATTCATCCCGGTGCCGACAAAATGTACCAGGATCTTCGCTACCAGTACTGGTGGCCTGGCATGAAAAGGGATATTGCTCTCTACGTTGGAAAGTGCCTGACTTGTGCAAGAGTCAAGGCTGAACACCAAAGACCCTCTGGCTTACTCGAACAACCGCCTATCCCTATGTGGAAATGGGAGAGTCTAGCTATGGACTTCATAACGAAGCTTCCGCACACGTCATCAGGTCATGACAGCATCTGGGTTTTTGTTAACCGGTTGACCAAATCTGCTCACTTTTTGCCTATACGGGAAGACTACAAGGTAAAACGATTAGCCCGAATCTACACCAATGAGATCATTTGTAATCATGGGACGCCTCGCGACATCATCTCTGACCGTGATGCTCGATTTACCTCGCGACTGTGGGAAACGTTTCAAGCGGCTCTCGGTACTACGCTTAACTTAAGTACCGCATTCCACCCTTAAACCGACGGTCAGACTGAAAGAACGATCCGCACTCTTGAAGACATGCTCCGTTCGTGTGTCATAGATTTCGGTGGTATTTGGGATGCATATCTGCCGTTAGTCGAATTCTCGTATAACAACAGTTATCATTCCAGCATTCAAATGGCACCATTCGAGGCTTTGTACGGAAGAAAATGTCGATCGCCTATTGTGTGGCACGAGATCGGTCACTCGCAATTAACCGGTCCCGAGCTATTGCAAGAGACGACTGACAAAGTCCTCCAAATTCGAGACAACTTGTTAAAATCTCGAAGTCGACAGAAAAGTTACGCCGATAGATGACGCAAGCCCCTTGAATTTGACGTTGGCGACTACGTACTCCTAAAGGTATCACCTTGGAAGGGTGTGGTCAGATTCGGCAAGAAAGGGAAACTAGCGCCTCGATATGTTGGACCTTTTAAGATTCTAGAAAGGATCGGAAAATTCGCCTACAAACTCGAACTACCGGAGGAACTTAGTAATGTCCACCCGACTTTCAATGTGTCAAACCTCCGAAAGTGCCTGGCTGAGCATGATTTAATTGTACCTCTCGATGACCTCCAAGTAAACGAAACACTACACTTCGTGGAGAAGCCTGTCGGAATCATGGACCGCCAAACCAAGCAGCTCAGACACTCACGCATTCCTATTGTGAAAGTCCGATGGGAAGGCAAACGAGGCGCATAGTTCACTTGGGAACTCGAAAGCGACATGAAGGCGAAGTACCCACAGTTGTTTGTTACGGATTCGGCCTAATTTAGGGACGAAATTCCCTCAACTAGGGGAGGCTGTAACACCCCGTGTTTCGAAAGTCAAAGTCAAAGTCAAAGTCAAGATTGAAGTCAAAGGAAGAAAAAATTGCTAATTGCGATCTGTCTCTCCTTGCTCAATACCTGTTTTGACTTCTTTAACTTGTAGTTAGTCTGTTTTACTTTCGCTTTAGTTGTATTATGTGGAGTATCTATTAATAATCACATATTAATCGCTATTTATCGCATGTTTAATCGCTTTATCGCTATTGCAATCGCACTCGCAACTCGACTTACGCATTTTGGTTAGTGTATACGTGTGTGCGTGCCTTATGTGTTAATTGTGCATGTCTAAAGTATGTTATGTGTGGTAATCAATCGAATCGCAATCGAAACTCAAACGCAATCGAACTCAATCGCAATCGAAACAGTATGATAATTGGTAGAGAAGAGATAGTGCGAGATATGAGTAGTTGGGATTAAAAGTAATTTGACTAGGAAACTCTATCGCATCGCAACGCTCGCAATCGAAATCGAAACGGCAAAACTCGTTGCGCTGAGCACTCGAACCAGGTGCCAGCCGGCCGGATTGCCATCCGACCGGGCTGCCACCCGAGCGAGGTGCCATCCGACCGAGGAGCCACTCGGCCGGACTACCACCCGGGCGAGATGCCATCCGACCGACCAACCCTTTCCACTTTGGGCATCCTATAAATACCCCTTGTCACTTTCAAACTTTCTACTTTTGGCAAGTGACGTCCGACCAGCTCGTTTTCCTCACTTTTCTTCAGATTTCTCACGATTCCGGTAAGATCTCGTTGTAGGATCGTGTTATGACCCAAACGAGTCTATTAGAAGAGTTCTAATCAATTCAAGAGGCGGAAACTAATGAATTGACTTGAATACAACTTGATTCACTTCTAAATGTCTTGTTTTATTGATTTAACACGTTTACAGATCAATTGACATGTCGGCAGCACTTCGGTACCAGAATCTAATTTCGTTACAAATGAACTAGCAACACAAGTATTTATAGGAGTGGTAATTTCGCATGAAACTGCTCATGAGAAATCTTATTTCGCTCGAAATTACACAAACGAAATCAACATATGATTTCATGTGAAATACCAGCTTAATTTCGTATGAAATGACTCCTGTGTCATTTCATGCGAAATTACCTATAAACTCACTTTTCTCGTACTACGTGCCCTGATCTAACATTACTAATACAAGACTCGATACAAGACGAAGTCGACAGACGTATGCACCAACAGACTCCCCCTCGGATGTTGACGAGTCTTAAGTGTCGAGTCTTCACAGCTCTTCAGCCTTGATCAGTCTTTGGGCTTCTTCCAAAATATCTGACAGTGTAAGCTTCTTCAATCTCTGTCTTCTTTTCATCTTCAGGATCTCTTCCCGGCTTTTTCCTTACTTTAATTCTCTTGATCAGATATCTTGATTCTTTGAGTTCATCAGCATCAGCAGCTTACATGAACATCAGGATCTGAACTTGGCTCTACAAACTTCTATCCCAAGATCTGTGGCTGGCTCTTACAAACTACTGTTTCCTGCACAAATCTCTACCTCACAATAAATTTCACAAATTTAACATTTGACAAATTTAAACTTTCTGCTTACCACATATATGAAACAGATCAAAAAGATTTTAACACTTTTAAATTCTGATGACCACTTGTAAAATATCATTTTGATTTGACATTTTCATGTTAAAATCTTTTTTCATTTCAAATAAACTTCCCAAACCAGTTCTTCATGTTTAGCACTCGGAATTTTGAAAATCAGCTTTTCAACATCTGTTGTCTAAAATCTTTTTGCATTTTTTTCAAAAACTTTATGCTAAAATACTCCGAAAATCTTTTTGGATTTTTGATTTATAAACAGAAAAACTATAAAGAAATGTTTACAAACAATATTTTTGTGAGTTTGTGTAAGAGGATCATATCAGATTATGAGACAAATAACCAACACCGTTAAGCTATAAACATTTTAAGTTCTAAACGATTCACTTAGATTGTCAGTATACTAATCCACATAAATTTTCACACAAAGTTCAACTGTTTCGAGATACGAGATTAATGTTTTAGAGACTTAAACTTATTCGTGTGTCCCACCTCAGAATATACTCCTGTATCCAGATCCCAATATTCAGTCTTACAGGTGAGTATACCTAGATGATATCTGTAAAGGGTTAAAATACGAGGGCCGTGAGAGCTCAGGCTATTGCTTCCGCAAAATCAGAGAGATGACGGCTTCGACTTTTGGTGTGTTCCCTTTAGAGAATCTTTTCTTCAACAGCACATGATTAGCATTTTGCAATGTTTCATCATTTTTTGTACTGAGGGCGAGCTTTAATATTAAAGCAAATGCAAAGTATTATACGGGGACTAGGCCATTGCTTCCGCAAAATAAGAAGTCCCGGGATAATACCCCAGATATCACTAAGCATAAAGACCTAGTATCTCAGAAAGAGGGACCTTTCAAACAAGATTTCAGGGGTTACCCATATATCCGAAAGATGTTCCCCGCGATATAAGCAAGTTTGAAATTTAGGTTTATATCTCGTCACAATTTACTAAATGTGTAAAAACCTACTGGCACATCATCAGTGAGACCGTTTATCACATATTGACTTCCCAATTCGTCAGCATGCTGTGATAATCCACTGATGTACTATCATTTCCTCTTTTTCACAACACAACTCATTTTTTATTTTATCATGTTTTTTACTTTTTCAAATTTTCTAATGTTTTTGGATTTTCTGAAAATTTCTTACTGCCCCTAAAATTCAAAATCATTTAAAGAAACTTTGAAAACAAACTGTACAAGGTAAAGTGACAACTGATATCAAATCGCTTCAAATCGCCATCCACTTGGCATAAACAATCAGAACTCCCCCTTTCAACAAACTATTTTCCCATTATGATTTTAAAACACTTAAGTTTGTCTTAATCAAAAATGGTTTTTCAGGAAAATAAGTTTGATTGATTTTACCACATGTAGGTTAGGGGATTCATTCATCACTTTGTTCTCCAACCCTTTGAATGAAAGTTAAAGCAAGTTCAACTTAATGACCTAGATTAACCACTTGTAAGTGAAAACCTTCTTCAACCACTTGTAGGTTCACTTAATAACCACTACTTTTTGCAAGAATATAACAATTTCAATGATTACCACTTGTATATCAAACCTGTAGGTCGAAATATCACAGAAGTGAATTTCTCAAGAAAGATGCTGATTCCTGCTCCACGATTACCCACTTGGGAGCTCCGGTAAGTCAGGATTTTAGTTTGAAAATGCTGTCACCCAAGCCTGACCAGCCTTGGGTGATTTTGAATCAACTTTATCCCAACCTCCTTTTGATTTATAAAAATCTTTTGCACTTTTTACTTTCCCATCTACCATCTTCCCAAAAATATGTTTGATTTTCCAATTGAAAGCCTTTTCAGCATCAAATTCTCCTTTACCAGGGAAGAATTGATCTGAAATTTCAACCTTACCAACTTTCAATTTCAGATTTTCTTTTGACAATGGTGGAAAGTTTTCATCGTTCATCTCTGGAACGGAATTCTCATTCTTTTTCTCAACAAATGACTCCTCTGATTTTATGGAATCAGATTCATTGTCAGAACTACTCTCAGATTTTACAACCCATCTTTGTTTGTTCAAATCAACTTTTCTTTTGTAAAAATGCTTTGAAGTTTCACCAATTTCAAAAATCGAATTTCAAACACTTAAAATTTTTCTTTTGATTGATCCTTTTTATTAACAAACTTCTTTCTCAATTCAGAGTTAGATGAAACTTCCTGTTTTGTGTAATTGGACTTGGGACAATTCCAAGCAATGTGTCCAATTTCCTGACATTTAAAACACGTTCTTCGATCAACTCTTGGACCAAACTTTTTCATGTTTTTCTTCCTTTTAGCAAGAAACTCTTGGTTTGACTGTCTCCAGAATGGTTTCTTCTGCTCTTCTTCAGAACTTCCACCTGCAACAAATTTTGTTTTCGCTTTATACGTTTTCTCATTTTTATGATTTCCTGGAGAAATAAAACCTAATCCCTGCTTTTTGAAATTACCGTTATGGTTTGGTTTCTTTCGATAACCAGAACCAGAACTGTAACCCTTTTTCTTGTTCAATCTCTGTTGAACTCTTGAAGTGTACTTTTTAGGTTTTTCATAAAGATTTAAATCTTTTATTTCAGAAATATTAATTTCTGTTAATTTGAAAACATGTTTGATCATTTCATTTTTGACACTTCTTATTGGAAATTCCTCATCAGAATATAATTTGTCTGAATCATTCAAAGTATCTGCCACTTTGATTGGTCCGTCATTCAAATTAGATTTTGATAACAGGAATTCTTTATTGTAAACCCTTTTAACCGGTGAACTTGGACTCTTTTCTGATGAACTCGAACTATCAAATTTTGACTCCGACTTTGACTCTTCATCCATATCCAACACCTGATCGACCACTTTCTTTAACAACTCAGACTCATGATCAGTGCCAGACACTGTGAATGTGACATCAATATTATCTGGTAACTCATCAATGGTTTCACACTTTAACTTGATGTTGAGAGCCTTATTTAAACGTTTCTCATTTGGCTTTCTGGGAGAATAACTATTCCAAATCGGGGGCGGACACTTGTTATATTTGACATTTTGTTTCTTACCAGTATCATCTTCCTTTTCTTTATCTTGGAAAGCTTCAAGACCTGCAACAGTAGGATAAACTCGATCAATCAAATAATCATACGTTGTATAACTCAACAACAAACGTTTGATTCTTTCACTCTCAATCTTTTCAAGTTCCAAATCATGCTTTAGCTTTGCACAGTCTTCAATATACTCATTAATGACCTTCTGCTTTGTCATTAAAGTTGAACTCATCATTGTCATAGCATTATCAACTTCTAAATTTGTCTTTTTCAGACCATCAACTGTTCTATTCAAAACATCGTATGACTCCTTCACATACTTCACATCAGACAACAAATTCTCTTTCATCTCTTCCAGTTCATGAATCTTCTTGTCTTTCTCCTTACAATCTTTGCAAGACTACAAACATTTCTGACAAGGTTTAATGACTTCAACTATCTTTTCAACCTCGACAATCTTTTCAACTTCAATAATTTTTTCTACCTCGACGATTTTCTCAACTTCGACAAGTTTCTCAACTTCGACTATTTTTTCAATCTCAACAATTTTCTCTACCACTTTCTCCACTTCAACGATTTTTTCTATCACCTTTTCAATCACTGATTCAACATTTTGTTCTTCAGCTTTCATCTTTGTCTTGTCATCAGCTATTTTTATAGCTTCCAGCTCTCTCTTTAATCTGGCAATCTTCTTATCATTTAGCATCTCAACTTTATCTGCAAAAAATAAATTAAAACTATCAGGATCTATACCTTTTCTAGCTTTATTAAGATATTCTTCTTCATCATCGGTATCAATATCACTTCCTAAATCTGGAAAAAATATGTATTCTTTTTGGACTAGATTTGACTTCATCTTCTTTTAGAACTCTAGCAACAAGACCTGACCCAGGTGGAATGTATTTATCCCAACTAAATCCCTCTGCAACCTTTTCATCATCTTGGTCAATTATACCATAACAAGCTTTTTTTCTCTTCCATGGTACGGGCATGTGTAGTTTGTGGTTGTTGAGCAATCTGATGAAAAATTGATTTTTGATAATAATTGTTCTTTCCAGACTGATCTTGTCTTCCATCTGCTTCTTTGTTTTTGCACTCACGCTTAAAATGCCCTTTTTCTCGACACCTGAAACATGTAACCTTTGATTTATCAAAACCTATCGGAGATTTAGCCAATTCATTAAAGTCATCTCTTCCGGTGATTTGTTGAAACTTTTCTGCCCTTCGAACAGCACTGGCCAAACACCACTTGACATCCATCAACTCAAGTTCTTCAGCATCTATCTGGTCATAATCTTCTTTGGTAAGCATCGGATTTCCAATTTTGCCAGCAATCAAACTTTCATATGATTCCAACATAGCAACAAGTGATGCCATGTGTTGCTTAGCTATTTCTGGAGACAGATTTTGACCATTTTGGATGTTCAAAGTGACATGGCACTGCAGATTTGTAGAATTTTGTCGTTGAGGACTTGGTGTTGTAAGATTTGGATCAAAACTTGAATATGAAGACGAAGGTCCACCACTTTGAGTCACAGTACTACCCTTCGTTCCAGACGAACTATCAGCACTGAAACCAGTTTGAATTTTTAGGCTGGGAGTAACTTCAAAGTTGTTTCCTCTATAGTATAAACTGACATCTTGTTTAGCATTTGGATTCTTCATGATTGTCGTTTTCTGGATATCCAACTCGTGCTCTTCAATTTTCTGAATAAACTGTGCCAGATTCATATTTTCAGATTTTCTCATGTGTTTTAGGATCAACAAATAAGTTCCCCATTTCTGCTGTGGTAATGCATCGGATAGTTTATCAACCCATTCATCATCGTCTTTCTTTATGTCCAATCTTCCCATTTCCAAAACCAGATGACAATATCTATCAATGGCCATTTTTGTTGTTTCATGATCAAAAGCTACAAACATGTCAAATGATTTCTTCAATAACGCCTTTTTGTTTTTTATCATATATGCGCTTCCTTTGAACTTTTGAATCAATGCCGTCCAAATTGATCTAGCAGTACCCTCATGTTGAAGCAAAACAAAGATATCTTCTTTAATCGCTTGTTGAAGAATACCGATCATCAATTTTTCACTTGTATACTTCAATTTATCATTCTCTGAAAAGTCACAAAAAGCCTTTTCTAGCCCACGCTCATTTTTCGGTTTCTCGTAATCTTTCTCTAATGAACACCAAGCGTCAAACTTATAAACTTGCACCCAGTTCTCAAACCGATTCTGCCATCCTTTAAAATCTTCAATGTACATGAGCTTTGGCGGTTTCTAGTAAGTTCCTGTCTCATTCTCATTGTACAATGTTTCGGCAGCTGTAACTGGTGCAACTGGTGTAGCAAATGCATTGAAGAATTCTTCTTCCATGATTCAGTAATCTGTATCACAAAGTCAACACGGTTCAAAATCAACAAGGTTCACACGAAATATGAGTTCAAACGAAATAACACACTGATGCGAAATCAGTTTGGTGCGAAATCAGATTCAAACGAAATCAAACTTTGATGCGAAATATCCTTTTCAAACGAAATTAGCTTTCACACGAAATACCAGTTTCAAACGAAATAGCACCAACTCTGTGACAACCCTCACCAAACCAGGTATCCATACGAATTAATTAATATTTAATTAATGCTTAATTACTGTGCTTGCATACAATTGTGGTTAAACTGCTACTTGAATGCTGATACATACACATACATGCATCATACTTTATTGCTGTCACTCCATTATTTACACAGAACTATAGTGACAAACTTGATGCACAAAAGCACAGTAGCACAATGAACGGATAACCCAGTAAACATGCTGACATAGCCAGCATCAGACAGACACTGTCTCTGAGGCCAGTATGAGCCGGGAATAGTTTACTACACCAGTAGGGAGTGTAGGGAGGTGAGGATTGTAAAACTGCGTCACTAGGTGATAGTTATAGTGACCGGATGTGCCTAAAACATGCTTTAATTACAAAATTCAGCATTTAAGTTAACTAGTAAAGTGCAAAAACATGGGAAAATAATACTAGACACTTTCCAAAGTGTCAGGAATTCATTGTGTCACTAAAATAAATACTAACGACACTTTAAATGCTTAATTAGCACTTTAACGGATTAATATCCAACCGAACAACCGGACTTTACCCGAAACATAAAAATATTGTCAATGACACTGTTTTTCCTTTTCTGAGCCAGTTAGGGTCCCCGAATACCCTAACACCCGTTATAACACATAACACACTAGTAACTAATTTAATCACCTAACTAAACATAACAATCACTAAACTATCTAGTTAAATTCCAACTAAATACCCCCCCCCCCTTTTAATCCGATCGGTTCCCCTAGGGAACACACACCACAAACTTTTGATTATTTTATTTGCTTATGCCCCATATCTAACATACATATTACACCATGGTTAAAGCACTAATAAGGTTTATAAGTATACATGAGGGATAAGATCATCTCACTTTAAACACTTAACAAAAATTGCTTTCTTCTCTTCCCTCTCCATAGTGTTCGGCCGAGAACACTATCATCACCACCACCATCATCAAGTCTTGTTCTTGTTTTTTCACATACACACAAAGGTGAAAGGTCACACACAAGGAGACCCGGTGCGTTCGGAATCACAAGGACCTCTCTACCTCGCTTTTATCCACCTAGTTTTCGCTTTGATTCTTCCCTAGCCTTGAGCTAGTAGTAAGTGATTCTAAACACTCTCTTGATCTTGTTTAAAGTGGTTATTAAGAAGTTTAACGGTTAAAACTCAAGAACATGCGAAAACAAAACTTAAAGTCTTGCTAGAAAGATGAACTTCTTGGTTAAAGAGTAAATAATGGTGTAAAACTCATTAATCTTGTTTAGTTATGGTTATTTTATGTTGTTGGATGCTAGTAGTGGAACGGATCGTCACCTAACCACGCTAGATCATGTTCATGGAACATGAACTAGCATTATGTTAAGTAGGAAAGTTACAAGATGACGAACCCTTTCATACATAAACATGAACTTGTGTAAAAACAGTTTTTCTTGTAAAATGGAGTTTTAAACTGGTAGATCTAAAGATTTACAAATGGTATTTTCGAAGAGCCAAGTAAAATATACAAGTCTTATTTTTAAAGTCGGATCTTTCATAAACTAAAGGTGTTTTGTGAACAAACAAGTGTGTAGACACTTGTGTAACAAAAGGATTTAACAAAGAAACATTTCCGTAATTTTTTGACTAGAAGTTGTAAGGTTACATCTTCTTTAAAAATAAAGTTTTTCAGGAAACCGATTCATTTTTAAAGATAGAAAGATCTACTAAAAATGTTGGAAAGTTACTACATACTTTTACACAACTTACAAGTTCATGTGTTTGCGATTTATGCTTATTTTGACTAGTTTGATGATTGAACATTGTATGTTGATGATTGGAAAATTGTTGGTTGAATTTTTAAAAGAAAATGATACGCTAGTAAGCGTGGCCACCTCCAGTTACAGCGGAAACTCTGGCGAAATTTTCCCAGAAAATAACACTTAGAATATTTTTGTGACAAGTGTTATGAATATACTTTTGACTTGTTTTCCAAACAAACTTCGCCATGATTTTTATTATAAAATAACCAAGTATTCGGAGGTGGAATTTTCGTAAATAAAACTTACTAAATATATATTTAGAATATATATTTCATAATAAAACGCTTGCGTGATTTTATGATTATTTTGTGAACTATATATTATTTTTAGAGTAAAAATAATATAACTGGAATACATTGTGAAAGCACGACTCCAAAATAATACCAACGCCTTCACAAATAAATAGTTAAGTTACACCGGTATTATTATTACCATCCGAACCTTAAAATGTAACTTACGTGTTTTTCGGAAAAATACTCTTGAATGTGTATTTTGATAAAAGTATTATTTTGGAAATCATATGGAGTAAATATAATATTTTTGGGAAAAATATGTATATTTTGGAGATAGAATATTTTAGACAAATGAATAAAAATATATTTTATTAAGTGAAACTTAATAATATATTTTTGGAATTACGAAAAAGCACATGTATTAAAACCCCCATCCTTGGGAAGGAATATAACTATAAAATAATTAAGAAGTGGAAGTACGAAATAGTTACCTAACTATTTCCCAAAAACTTAAACCTTAAGCCAAGGCACGGCCGTCCGTCTAATAGAAGTTAGTACGTGTAGGTCGTCACGCAGCAGGTTATTTTGGGACGGACTATTTCGAGACGCACTTCTTATCCCCCTTTTCTCTTAACTGTTTTCAGTTTTTATACTTCGGGGGTGAAATACATGTTACGATTATTACGAACTTTTACTTACATGGTATGGTTAGCGTAAGGAGGGTTACTACTTAGATCATGTGAGTGGGTAGGCGGGAACTGGAGGCCATTAATCCTCATTGTAGGACTGAGGGTCTTTAGCGGTAGATCTATCTGGGTGAAGCGAGCCCAGCCCCAGGCCCAACAGTACGGACCTCGGGGTGACTTGGTACCCGACGCAAAAATCTGCTAGGTTTGAGTCTTCCTACTGCACTTCACACATATCAATGGCCTTGCAAACCATTGGTGATCTCTTTATTTCCTTATTTGCTACATACCAGGGATTTTATACTTACAACGGTTTTACATACTCACTTTTACATGAACTTGCTCAACTTTATGTTGATTTTTCAACTTACATGTATTTCAGGGAATTAGGGATCTGGCGAAGTATGCTACGTTTTCACGTTGCGTAAGAGTTATGAGGTCATCCACGTTTAGGGATTGTGACTTTTACCTAGACGAGTCGCAAGTCTTAAACGGTGTTTACTTTATGTTGGTGGTTATGTCGTATGAACAATGTTTTTATTTTGTTGGGTTGTAACTCGTTGCATGTGTCAACTTTAAACAATGTTGTCATAATTTACTTTTCAAACTTAAATCAACGGATGATCTTCATGGTTTTATTTTTATATAGCTTTATTGTGATTAAGCTATGGTATTAAGAAGTCACACTAAATAAACCCACGCTTCCGCAAAGCCAGGGTGTGACAGCTTGGTATCAGAGCCTTGATCATAGCTAACTAGGATTCCTTCTCGAGTCTAGACTATGATCACTAGGGCTCTCATGATAACATTTTACATTGCATACACTACGTCCAGATCCAGGTCACAAAACATTTCCCCAAACAAAAGAATGAGCACATTTTATTTGTTAGTTATAGCTCAGTCTGAGAGGCTGAGGGAGTAGTCTAGTGGGACTAGGAGGCTCAGTCTGAGAGGCTGAGGGAGTAGTCTAGTAGGACTAGGAGGCTCAGTCTAAGAGGCTGAGGGAGTAGTCTAGTGGGACTAGGAGGCTCAGTCTGAGAGGCTGAGGGAGTAGTCTAGTGGGACTAGGAGGCTCAGTCTGAGACGCTGAGGGAGTAGTCTAGTGGGACTAGGAGGATCAGTCTGAGAGACTGAGAGAGTAGTCTGAGAGACTAGGAAGTTCAGTCGGGGCGACTGAGAAGATAGTCTAGGGTAGACTAGGATGATTACTTGTTTGCTTATTGGTGACTAACATGTTTATATGATTATATGATTATATGATTGATTGTTTGTACGTGTAGGTCCCGTTTTTCCCGGTGAGGATCGATAACGAAAACCTATCCTTGTTTATCACAAACACGGTAACGGGTGCGGAATCCCCGTGACGGTGCAAACCAAACACAATTAATAAAGAACACGGATTAACCAATGAAACACACTCTATTGATTAAACGGGATGAGAACCGATTACAAACTGATACAAACACAGTTTTGACAGAGTTTCTTTAAGGGTATGCTCTCATCTCTATTTCACACAGAAACAGAGAGGAGTATTTATACTAGACACAGACACAGACTGACGAAACACATAAAGGCACTCGACGAAACACTAAATCGACGAAACACATTCTGTTTCGTCGACATACATATATACTATCATCTGTTTCGTCGTTTGTTGTAGAAGCCCAAATGATGACAAAGCCCACTTCAAGTATTCGGCCCACATGAAGAGGTTACGGCCCAGTCTTTGTTTCAGTTCAATTGTTTGCACAATTTCAACAATATGAGACAAAAGTTGACATCATCATGACATCACTAAGGTGATGTCATGGTGATGTGTTTGCGGGAAAGGCTTGCGGCGCTCTGTGCCTCGCGTGTCGAACTCTGGGGCGCATGACTGAGGAATGTCGTGTCTTCGGGCTGGAGCCGGACCTAACCGAGTCGACCCGAACCGAATCGAACCGAGTCGAGTCGCGTCCACATAAAGTGTACCAACAAACTCCCCCTTGGACGCTACTCGTGAGGTTCGTCTTCCGTGTCTTTCATGTCGGAGGATCTTCAAAGGTCTTCACGTGTCACAGTCAGGGAGTGTATCAACAAACTCCCCCTTAAATGATGCTCGTGAATCTTTTGATTTTTCAATTCTTCAGATCCTTGTGGTGTTGATGAAGGGTCAGCGGCAACTCGATCATTTTATCCTTTGAGTGCCTCCACTTCGTGTCTTCATTCCAAAGCTTATCATCGAACATGTTCTCCTCGCCTTTAGCATCTGCACATGCAAGAAAGCTAAACGCATAATGAGAACAACCGCTTGGAATATAGTTAACATTTAAACAAATGACACATATGAGATCAAATCTCAATCAAACACCGACCGACAACAGTTTGAAAGTTTAGAAAATGATCAATTTTAATCCTTTAACTTTCAAAACATGTTAACTTCGACAGTTTATGAAGGTGGAATTGTTTTCCGGCTTACAATCAGGATTTTTGGGTAGGATAGACTCGAGTTCCAACATCGGTCAATCAAAAATAAACTAGAAGCAAAATCTTTTTGGATTTTATAAAGTTTATATTAAAACACACCTAAAATCTTTTTGGAATTTTTCATTTTTCAAATGTAAAGACGGAAAGCAATAAATAAATATATACAAAGATGCAGAAATGAAAGCAGTAAACAAATATTTACAGACATTCTTTTTGCGAGTTTCGAGGGTAAGAGAATCATATCAGTGTACGGTCACGCCAAAACGCTCTTGTTGTTCAATTAGTTAACATTAAGATAAGCATCCTATAACAATTATCGGTATTGTTTTCCACTTAAGCTCAACTTATCAGATGTAATCATGGCGAGGGGATACGTTAAGGTATGATTTATACTTACCGACCGGTGTTCATCCACACACGACACTGATGTGTGTAAAATACAACATATAAATTACATCAAATAAGGCATAAAACTAACCCTTTTTAAGTACTAATATTGGAAAAAGAGTGTTTTTGTCTTCCTTTTGTATTTTCAGGATTAAATGAGCTCAAAAACACAAAAGAAGCAAAGAGACAGCTAATTCCAACATAAATACAAGGAAAGGAACATTAGTGGACTGCCCGACCCCTCAACGGCACCTTCCAAAGCAAAATAGAGAAGTCAGAAGACTGAACACGCCCCGTGCTCAGCCAGCACGGGGCCGTGCCCAAGAAGCAGCAGAAAAGACAAACCTATAGAAGCTTCTATTGCCCACCACGGGGCTGTGCCCAGCGGACACGGGGGCGTGGCGAAAGTACAGCAGGCGCATTAATTGTAATTGCGAATTACAATTAATGAGGAGAGAGAGTGTCAGACGGGCACGGGGCCGTGTCCAGCGGACACGGGGCCGTGCCCAGCTCTCTGTTCAGCCTATAAATAGGAGTGCTTGGATTCATTTCAACTCATCCCTTGGCACACCACCTCTCTCACACTTCATCCATCACCCACCACCATCAAAACACCATCATCCACCACCATCATCCATTGTCCATCGTAGAGTGTGTGAGTCGTCTCGGGATCCAAGATTGATCGTAAGAGTTCTTGACAATCAAGGCCATGTTTGCCTAAGTCTCTTACATTACATGGTGAAGACAAAGTGTCTAGTATAATACTTTTTATTTCTAATCTTTTGCACTTTTTATTTGGTTTTGTATTAATGACTTTAATAACTAGTTACTTATGTTGAAGGTGATCTTTCCTTATCGTTTGTCCGTGGTGTCTTGGCATTATTTTACTGTCTATATAAAATAAAGGATTTTCACCATTCATATCTCCACGGTCTATATGGAGGTATGTTGGCTACCTGGTCGGGGGTTAAGGGAACGGTTTGGTAAAGGTCTTGCCATTGTTCAGCGTTTAGAGGTCCTGCAATGGACCTGGGTCAAATTTAGTAGGACCTCCTTCAATACTTCACGGTATTGGATGGCGGGGGTCCAAACTCTTTGACCCCCTCATAAGTTAACTACTATTAATATTATAACCCGGCTATTTAGGACTGTATCCCTGCTGACTCAGACTACTTAGCCGAGGGTAACGTCACCGCCAAAAGCGGGGCCTACCACAATACTGCATTAATAACTTAATTCATTATCTTCCAATAATCCACCATTTTAGGATTGTATCCTTGCTGACTCAAACTACTGGGGTGAGGATAACGTCACCTTCAAAAGAGGGGCCTACTACAATAACTAAGATAATCTCTTAATTATGTGCAAAAGTGCGGAAATAATCAAAGGTTATACTAGATACGAGTCGGAACCAAGTGATTCATCTTGTCTATCTGTTTTTCTTTTATTTTTATTTTTTAGCATTTTAGTTAGTTTTTATTTTTCATAGCTTAAAACATTTTTATAAACTTTTATTTTGATTAGACGTTGAGGATAAACCGGTACTAAAAGCTCTTGTGTCCTTGGACGACCTCGATATCTTACCAACACTATACTACGCTCAACGATGGGTGCACTTGCCCATATGTGTGTTTAGTGTTAGTAAAATATCGTGTTTTATAAATTTAAAACTTGGCTAAAATAAGTGTTAAAAAGGGCTTAAAATATACACCTAATATATATAACACTTCACACGCATCAAGTTTTTGGCACCGTTGCCGGGGACACAAGGATTTTAAGAAAGTTAGGAATCAACGGCCTAATCATCTTTTATTTTTCTTTTTAATTTTTTAGGATTTTCTTAGTTTTTCAGCTTCTGCAGAGCTCAGCACGGGCCGTGCCCAGCATCATCACTGGCAGTTTTTATTTTCTGAGTTACAGAGAGCTGAACACGGGGCCGTGTCGGTGCAACACGGGGTCGTGTCCAACTCCCAGTAACTGGGAATCCAGAAAACAATTACTGTATCTCTGACCACGGGCCGTGTTCACTGAGCACGGGGCCGTGGTGAACTTTCTGACCAACGTTCTTTTCTGTTTTTATTGCAGGACTTGGAACCCAGGTGCCACATTTGACCCTCCTACGTAGTGCATGAGCTCCAGTTCTAGTAGAGACATAAAAGAACCCCTAGAAGAACCCGAACGCTTTCTCAGAAAAAGACTTAAAGCTAAAAATCAAGAGAAAGTTTTGGGGGACCCACTTCCAATGGCGGACCAACGTACCCTCATGGATTACCTACGGCCTACCGTAGGCAATCTCGGCGCCGCTATCAATGCACCAAATGTCGAGGCCAACAACTTCGAACTTCGGCCGCATTTGATACAAATGCTCCAAAACTCCGCAACCTTCCACGGGCTTGCGGACGAGGATCCCCATCTACATATTACTAACTTCTTAGAAATATGTGATACCTTTCGGATCAATGGAGCATCAAATGACGCCATCCGCCTTCGAATGTTTCCATTTTCACTAAAAGACCGAGCTAAGGCTTGGCTTAACACCCTCCCAGTTGGATCGGTAAACACCTGGGATGAACTTGCCCAAAAGTTTTTGTATAAGTATTTCCCTCCTGCTAAAACGGCTAAATTAATGACTAAAATTAATACATACTCACAAGAGGATGGGGAATCCTTATATGAAACTTGGGAAAGGTTCAAGGAGCTTCTAAGAAAGTGTCCTCACCACGGTCTAGCGGTATGGCAACAAGTATCCACTTTCTACAATGGGTTGTTGCCACACACAAGACAAACACTTGATTCAAGCTCCGGGGGACTTTTAGGTAATCGTCGCCCAAATGAAATATATAACCAAATTGAGGAAATTTCTCAAACCAATTTTCAATGGCACAGTCCCCGAGGTAATAAATCTATTGCCCCGGGCGCCCATAAGGTTGATGAAAGCACCTCTTTACAAGCCCAAATCGAGGCCCTCTCTTCAAAAATCAAAAAGCTAGAAATGACAAAGACGGCCTCGGTTATGGCTTGTGAAGGGTGTGGTGGGTCACATGAAAATTGGAGTTGTATGAAAGAATTAGATGAACAAACAGAAACGGTAAACTACATGGATAATAGACCTAGGCCGTCGGGTCCTCCAACGGGTACCTACAACCAAGGATGGCGTAACCACCCAAATCTTGGTTGGAGAGATCCCGGCAATAGTAGTAACCAACAAAACCAACGAACTAATTTTCAACAACCACAAAATTTCCCTCAACAACATAGTGGAAGAGAAAGGCTTGAAGATACTGTATCTCGCCTCATCTCTGACACTGAAAAGAAAAACTCGGATCGATTTCAACAACTGGAATCGAATTTTAGAAATCAACAAGCTAGCATTCAAAACGTTGAAAAACAATTAAATCAACTAGCTCAAAATTTCTCCAAGAGACCACAAGGCGCGTTACCTAGTAATACCGAAACCAACCCTAAGGCACAAGTACATCTCATCACGTTAAGAAATCGAACCGTGGGTCCCGAGGATGCTCCATCGCCGCCAAATGAAAGAAACCATTCTAGCCAGCCTGTGACTCCTCCTGTGCCAGAAAAGGCTTCTCTACCAACTCAAGAGCCCACCAAGACTCCTCCAATTCCGTACCCCGGTAGGTTAAATCGTCAAAAGACCGATGAGCAATTTGCTAAATTTGAAAATTTACTAAAACAATTGCATGTTAATATTCCTTTTATCGAGGTCCTAACCCAAATGCCTAAATACACAAAATTTATGAGGGATTTCCTCACAAACAAAAGGAAAATTGAATCATTGCAATTAGTTAACTTAGGCGAAGAATGCTCCGCCTTAGTGCTCAACAAACTTCCACAAAAGAAAATCGATCCCGGAAGCTTCACAATTCCTTGCTCGATTGGGGAATCTCCCGTTCGTAATGCATTAGCCGATCTTGGGGCTAGCATTAACCTCATGCCCACATCAATGTTCAAACGACTCGGCCTAGGAACAACAAGCCCTACAAAGATGAGTATACAACTCGCCGACAGATCCGTCAAATTTCCACAAGGTGTCGCTGAGAATTTGTTGGTAAAAGTTGACAATTTCGTTTTCCCAACCCACTTTGTCATCCTAGACATGGAAGAAGACACCGATGTCCCTCTCATCCTCGGGAGGCCATTTCTAGCCACCGCCCAAGCGGTGGTAGACATGAATGACGGAACGTTAACATTGAAGTTTGGGGATGAGGAGGTGAAGTTTGAATGTGGAAAAAGAATTGAGGACGAAGACCCGGTCAACTACATACAGGTCATAGACTCAAGCTTGGATGATGCTCTCCGACGGTGCAACATGGGATGCAATATATCCCACTTGGGTGACATATGACCGGCTTTGGGTCTAGCCAAGGACCCTTATAAACGTGGCGCACCACGGAGGCATTCCACGGAACTATCCTTAGTTTAATTTAGATTAATTTTTATGTTTTCTAGTTAGTTTTCAGGAATAAAACACACTCATGGTGGTAAAGGATGAAAAGGGGAACGAGAAAAATGAACTCATGCACAAGAACAAGGCAACCCGACAATTCTCTCCATTTCAGAAGGTTCAACACGGGCCGTGCCCAACCAACACGGCCCCGTGCTGAACCCCCTGCAGAAAAACGCCCAGTTCAGGTAACTGGACACGGGCCGTGTTCACCCAACACGCCCCCGTGTCCAGACTTCTGTTTCTCTTGTTTTAATTTTGTTACTGGCACTTGAACACGGGGCCGTGCCCGGATAACACGGGGCCGTGTTCAGCGCCCAGTAACACAAATTTTTGCTTTTTAAACACTATTTTACACATCTAATCAACCTAAAAATTTATTTTTGGGACACATTGAGGACAATGTGTAATTTAAGTGTGGGGGGGGGGGGGATGCTAAAACCTTGAATTTTGCAAGTCCTAAATACAAGCCTTACACAAAACTCTATTGGAACCGCTAATCACCCCAAATTTTTTCAAAAATTTCATTTTTTTTGCTTGTCTAGGTTTAACTTTATTGAGCACAATTACATATCATTAAAACTAAATGCTCATTTTTCGTTTCTTGTGTGAATAGCCGCTTGGTTCTTACGACTCTAGAACTTGCCATGACGATACATTCCCGGTCCTTATCAACTTAAACCCAAGTAAGTAAATGATGGAGGCATTAGGACTAACCCTTTTTTTATTTCTACACCATTATTTTTCTTTTTCTTTTACCACCTACCCAAAAATCCCCCTAGTTAGCCCCTTTGAGCCTAAACCTTTTCATTTCATCACCCAAACCAAAAAAAAAAAAAAAAACCCTTTTTCCCACCAAAAACCTTTTTTATTTTTAACCCTTTGTTTTAGTAACAAGTTCGGTTTTCGTATAAAAAAAAAGTGTGTTGTTGATGAAGCAAAAAAAAAAAAAACAAACAAGTTCATCAAAAATAACTTTGTTTGAATAAAAGCTTCATCAAAATAAAAAGTTGCAAAAATAGAAAATCTTACGAAAACCGACACTTGTTACGCTTTTCGCCCTTTTTCTACTAACCACTAACCCAACCACCTACCTTTAACCCAAGCCTAACCCTTAACCCACAAAGTCCTCTTGATATTTACAAAGGTATAAAAGTTAAAAAGGAGGATGATTGATTGCTTGGCAAGCTTATGGTAGGAATAAGTTCCACGCCGCTTTCGAGTGATTCACTAAAAATACACCTTCGGCCGAGTGTGAGTGATTTCTCCCGTGAGGTATGTGAACTTGTATATAAATGGAATTTTAAAAAGGCATGTTATGCCCAAATAAGTAATTTCTCCTATGAAACGTTCTAAATAAATCATTACGAATAGGATTGTAAATAAATAAAGATAAAACCCAAAAAGACCTTGGATTCCCGACACTCTACGACAAGCCCAAATAAGGCATAAAACTAACCCTTTTGTATTTTCAGGATTAAATGAGCTCAAAAACACAAAAGAAGCAAAAAGACAGCTAATTCCAACATAAATACAAGGAAAGGAACATTAGTGGACTGCCCGACCCCTCAACGGCACCTTCCAAAGCAAAATAGAGAAGTCAGAAGACTGAACACGCCCCGTGCTTAGCCAGCACGGGGCCGTGCCCAAGAAGCAGCAGAAAAGACAAACCTATAGAAGCTTCTATTGCCCACCACGGGGCCGTGCCCAGCGGACACGGGGGCGTGGCGAAAGTACAGCAGGCGCATTAATTGTAATTGCGAATTACAATTAATGAGGAGAGAGAGTGTCAGACGGGCACGGGGCCGTGTCCAGCGGACACGGGGCCGTGCCCAGCTCTCTGTTCAGCCTATAAATAGGAGTGCTTGGATTCATTTCAACTCATCCCTTGGCACACCACCTCTCTCACACTTCATCCATCACCCACCACCATCACAACACCATCATCCACCACCATCATCCATTGTCAATCGTAGAGTGTGTGAGTCGTCTCGGGATCCAAGATTGATCGTAAGAGTTCTTGACAATCAAGGCCATGTTTGCCTAAGTCTCTTACATCACTTGGTGAAGACAAAGTGTCTAGTATAATACTTTTTATTTCTAATCTTTTGCACTTTTTATTTGGTTTTGTATTAATGACTTTAATAACTAGTTACTTATGTTGAAGGTGATCTTTCCTTATCGTTTGTCCGTGGTGTCTTGGCATTATTTTACTGTCTATATAAAATAAAGGATTTTCACCATTCATATCTCCACGGTCTATATGGAGGTATGTTGGCTACCTGGTCGGGGGTTAAGGGAACGGTTTGGTAAAGGTCTTGCCATTGTTCAGCGTTTAGAGGTCCTGCAATGGACCTGGGTCAAATTTAGTAGGACCTCCTTCAATACTTCACGGTATTGGATGGCGGGGGTCCAAACTCTTTGACCCCCTCATAAGTTAACTACTATTAATATTATTATAACCCGGCTATTTAGGACTGTATCCCTGCTGACTCAGACTACTTAGCCGAGGGTAACGTCACCGCCAAAAGCGGGGCCTACCACAATACTGCATTAATAGCTTAATTCATTATCTTCCAATAATCCACCCTTTTAGGATTGTATCCTTGCTGACTCAAACTACTGGGGTGAGGGTAACGTCACCTTCAAAAGAGGGGCCTACTACAATAACTAAGATAATCTCTTAATTATGTGCAAAAGTGCGGAAATAATCAAAGGTTATACTAGATACGAGTCGGAACCAAGTGATTCATCTTGTCTATCTGTTTTTCTTTTATTTTTATTTTTCAGCATTTTAGTTAGTTTTTATTTTTCATAGCTTAAAACATTTTTATAAACTTTTATTTTGATTAGACGTTGAGGATAAACCGGTACTAAAAGCTCTTGTGTCCTTGGACGACCTCGGTATCTTACCAACACTATACTACGCTCAACGATGGGTGCACTTGCCCATATGTGTGTTTAGTGTTAGTAAAATATCGGGTTTTATAAATTTAAAACTTGGCTAAAATAAGTGTTAAAAAGGGCTTAAAATATACACCTAATATATATAACACATCACACGCATCAACACATTCCCGTATCAAGGTATGCACGAGAGTTCATCTTACCGGTGAGTATACCGTTTATCATCTGTTTGACCGTATAAAAGAATGTGAGAAACTCACTTATTTGATTTGAAAACAAGCCCTATGTGATAGAATCACTTATTGATGAGGAACTTGATTTTCGATGCATGAGGGCACAAGAGCAAGTCCGTGAACAGGTCAGTACTTTCGTACAGCAGAGAGACGAACTTGACTCCCGCAAAGAATCTGTGATATATTATCACTTATTTTGTTGGACATGTGATTGTTGATCACTTATTGAGGTCGTATGCAGTATGTACACGTATGTATAGTATCATGGAAGATCTTAGACTTCGTCTCCGTTATTTTTACGGTTTGATGCAACCATGATACCCAGATGATAAGACAGCATAAAGACCGAATATCTCAGAACCTCGGCAATCTCTCAAAAGAAATTTCGGTACTAAGACCATATGCCAATGTGCGGTTCCCACCTGGTCTTCAGTCGATTAAAGGTTTATATCACCCTGCACACTTTAAAATGATTGTGAGCCTACCGATACATCTTATATAGAGCTGCTTAACATTTTTCATTTTGCATTTCAGTTCGAAGAGGTTTAGACAGACCACTGATCTACTATCATTTTCTCTTTTGCTCGCCAGGAAACTCATTTTTGCTTTTCAATTGTTTTTGAGTTTTGAAATTTTTCGATGTTTTTGAATTTTTCAAATTTTGGATTTACTCCCCCTAAAATGCAACAAACTAAGATAAATTTTAAAAGACACAAAGATATTTACAAAAACGATTTCCCGATGTCGGTTAACTCATGTTTTACCTCAATGCCGTTTAGCAAAATTAATTTTGAATCAGAAATGATTTATCGAATTTTGGAAAAATCAGTTGGCATGTCGGTAAGCGGTGCGGACCATGACAACATTGACGAGTTTCATAGTGAAACAATCACGTGTGAGGTGATATTTGAGTTCAACGTGTCAGGTCAAAGAGTGCTACGAGAGGATAACAATTCATAAAGCAGCTTAAATATCGACAAGTATAGGAGAGATTAGAAATTTAAAACCGTTTCCTGCAACTACTTCGTGCATTGCAAGGAATCTGAGTGCTCTCCCAAACTGGATATCCACCCGTTGTGGATTTCAAAGTCGATTTTGCAGCTACTGAGAAATCTCTTCACAGCAACAAGATCATAAACCTTTGGGTCCGGCTGGTCTTACACATTTCACCAGCGAAGGTCTTTGACTTTCTCTTTCAGAAGTAGTGTGCGGTTGTTCAATCCATGCCAAGGCATCCGCACACCCGGTTGGTTTGTTCAACAAACACATTTTCTTCAATAACACCGCGAAGAAATGTACACTGCACGTTCATTTTGTTGAGTTTGAACTTCAGACGTGCTGCAGGTGCGTACATTTTGATTTGAATCTATCCCGGGGACCCGATCAAAGCCTTGAACAATCAAACTTTGGAATGATTTTCATTTTGTCGAAGCTTTCAATCTCTTTCGACAGACAATTCTGTCTTCTTTCCTTTTTCTCTCCATCAAAGGCAACAATTTCTTTTGTCGCCGATCTTGTGGATGAACATTCCACTATCAATAATCCTATGACTATCGAAAGTTCCTCCTGGAACATCCTACACACTCACTCAGAGATTAGTTGGAGAGGGGGACCCAAGCCTTAACAGACTTGGGTTGTCCTTCATCATCGAAGATTGTGACTTTGATTTCCTGATGATTTTCAAACACAGCACCTCCCCCTGAACTATCACCCGTCTTAGGTTTCCAAGTTTGTTTTTGTTTACCAGATTGAGTTTTGTAAACAGATTTTGAAACTTCTGGTTTTAAAGGTTGTGAAGAACTTGGTTCCCTTTTGACCGTTTTGACTTCAGATTTTAAAGACTTTTCAACAGCTTTGATGTTTTGACGTCGTTGTTTCGTTTCTTGTTCCTTAACAGTTCTTTTATCATGTTTTGGTGAAACGGCACGACGTTGTGGGTGAACCTTTTCAGGTGGTGCTCTTTGCACAAATTTCTCTTTAGGAGTGTTTGAGCAGTTCTTAATGATATGCCCAAACTCCCCACATTTAAAACACGTTCTCCTTTCCACAAACTTAGGAGAATTTGATCGACCAACAGATGTCGAACCCATAGAACCTGAGGTACTTGCTCTTTCATCACACCCATTTGTATGTTGAGTGTAATTGTTTTGACTGTTACGTTTTAAAATCTTGACTTGTTGGATAAAATCGGTGTTTGATTTGTTTTCAAAAGTCTCAATTTTATCAGTACCCCTCGATGCTACAAACTTGACATCTTTTGCTTTCTTCTTGTAACGAGCTCCTTTTGATTCAGCCTTAGCCTTTGGCTTTGGAGCTCGTTGTTGCTGTTGTTTACCCTTAGGAGCAATAAGTTGTTGCTTTGTTAGTGATTTTTGATTTCCAAATTGTTTCTTGATTGTAGCTTTTGGAATTTGGTCACATTGATACCTGGAATTGTCTTTCCCAAAAACTTGTTTGTATTATTTTCAAAAACTTGATCAATCAAAGATGGATTGACATTCTTAATTGGAAAATCGTGATTTGAATAGATTTTAGAATCACCAACCAAAGTGTACAACACGTTATTACTTTTAACGGCAGACACATAATTTTTGTCATTCTTGACAGGATCTATCACTTGTTTGGCAACTTGTTGCACAGCAGGAATAGGAGGATCACAAAGAATATGATTCTCAATTGGAATTTCTATTCCCTTTTTCTTATCAAGTGATTCATCCTGGTCATTCATATCTGATTCTGATTCATCATCATACGAATCATAGTCCTCAATGATTGGAGGACTTAGTTTCGCAGATGTTGAAGTTTCCTTTTGATCAGATGATGTACTTGAAGAACTGTCCGATTTGAACCCTAGGCCAGTAGTAACTTCCTCATAATCAAGAGGCACACTGGGTTCAAAACGAGGCATATCCTCTTCATCGGGCGACTTGGTATAGTCGTGTCTCAAAGGGGGTGGACACTTCCTATAACCAACGCCTTTAACGTTTCCCTTTAGTTGCTGAACGTCAATGATGTGATCAAGCACATATCGGGAGTTTGAGTAACTCTCCAATTTGAGCTTGATCGCTTCATGCTCACATTTCGCCACGGCTAGCTCTTTCTTTGTTTCCTCAATGATATTAATGTAGTTATTAATACCAATTTGTTTGTTACAAACAGTTTTTGTTAATTCGGAAACACTTTTCTTTTGGGTTTCAATAACTGTTTTAAAATCTTTTTCATTGCGAGCTAAGGCCATGTTTGCCTCTTTGCACTTTGACAGTACAACAACTAAACTCTGATTGTGACTATGAATCGTATCACATTCAAGTTTCACTCTATCACATTCATGTTTCATATAAGCACAGTCACTACATATGCTAGGAGTTTCAGAATTTACCTGACTCGAAGAGGCTGTGACATTAGTCATGAAGGTAGTCTAAGAAGAGAAAGATCCATCTTCAGAATTATAATCTCCTGCATTCGAGTTTTCTTCATCTGAACTCCCACTAAAACCCGAGCTATCATCACTTTCAGAAAACTCTTCCTTGTGAACATGCTTGATGTGATTGATGATTTTTGCATAGCATGCGGTTCCACCTCCTTGATCATTATCTCCCAATTGTACAGACCAATCGCACCCTTCATCAGCTTGAACGGTCAATGCTCGATTGGTGTTTGATGGTCCAGACTGGTTCTGGTTGGTGGTGTTGTTCACAGCTACTATCCCTTTTCCACGGTTATCTTGATTGGCATTGGAAGTACTTGTCTGATTTCTGAATGGATTCTGGTTGCCTTGTCTGCTTGGCTGGGTGCACTCACGTTTGAAGTGACCCTTTTTGCCACAATTGTAACATGTAACCGCTTCTTTATCAAACCCGTACTTCGTATCATTTTTGCCTTCCAAGTTTGTTCTTCCAGTTCGAGTCATGAAATCCTTTGCCCTTCTAACAACACTTGCAAACGCCCACTTGATATCCATTAACTCCATTTCATCACGGTCTATTTGCTGATAATCTTCATTGGTCATATTGATGTTTCCAATTTGACCTGCTACCAATCCATAGTATGAACTGAACATTGTGTTGAGAAGTTCCAAATGTTCCTTTGCAACTTCTACACTGACTTTTGAAAGATTGGAAGTATCAACTCTGACAGTGTTGGTGTTTTGGGGTGAAGGATTGTTGGTATAATGCGCTTGTTGTTGTTGTGGTTGGGCTTGAGGTTGGGCTTGAGGTTGTGACATGTAAGCACTTTGATTCCATTGTGGAAACAGAGAAGAGTTTGTATTGGATACAAACGCCGTTTGAAGCTTCGGTTGCTGAATGGAACTAGAACTAGCTGAAGGACCAAAACCAGGCAAATACATTTCTGTGTTTTGAGGAGGTGCAGTTGCAATCCTTTTAGCTTTCCGAATTTCCTCGTCGTTCTTTTGCTCCAGCTTCTGAATGATTTCATAAAGACTGACATTTGCTGCATCCAGAGCGCCCGTATGCTTTAGAAGTTCAATGAATGGACTCCACTTAGGAGGTAGAGCATCAGCAAATCGTGCAACCATTTCCGGATGAGTTGCAGCAACACTATAAGAAGTCATTTCACTAATCAAATGATAAAAACGAGAAGTCATATCATTTAGAGTTTCATTCTCCAAAAACTGAAATGATTCAAACTCTTTCTTCAATAAATCATGGTGTATCTTTCTAGTAGCTGCATTTCCTTCTCCTCTCGCTACCAATGCATCCCATAAACCTTTCGTGGTCTTACAATATGAGAATTGATGAAAGATGTCTCTGTGAAGTGCTTGAGTGAGAATAGCATACGCCTTCTTCTCCAGATCATATGCCTTTTTGTCTGCTTCTTGCATATTATTGAAAGTTGTCGCATTTGATCCTGCTTCTTCAAGAGCTTCACTAAATGCAGAGATGAAACACGTCCATAATTCTGTGTTTTGCCCTTGAACGTAGTTATGGAAACGACCCTTCCATGATGGATAGTCGTTCATGTAATTTAACTTTGGAGGCCGATTGTTGCTACCCGTCTCATTTTCACTAAGCAAAATATTTTGAATGCTCTGATTTTGATTCGACACCATTGCCCATTGACTTGCACTTATTGACTGTTGTTGTTGAGGTATGGTCCTCCTCATATATTCGGCCATCGACATTTGTTTTAGATCTGGTTGTGGATCCGTACTCCAATCCCAAGGATTCGTACAACTCATATTTGATGTATGTATGTGAAAAACTGATCACACTCTTGAAAACAGACTGTTATCACACTTTTAGAAGTCCTCTGTAAAAAATGACAAGTATCGACGAAACACTTGTGAGACCCTATCGACGAAACAGAATTTGTTGATGTGTCGACGAAACTGATTGAGCCTTATAATCGACGAAACTGATTATATTTGTTAATCGACGAAACAGATGGTCAATATGTTGTCCGACGAAACACCTTATAAGACTAGACGATGAAACAGAAACTGATGTGATTCAGATCCGACGAAACAGAATTTGTTTGAGTGGATCGACGAATCAAAGTGAGGCCCAAATTAGTTCAAAACCCAATGAGATGTGAAGCCCAAATGTTGACGAAACAGAATTAAACTTTGCTGATTGACGAAATTGGATATTGATTTAAATAATCAGCCGAAACATTTGACTGGTGACCTTTGATGTTGACTGATCGAATTGTTGAGTGGGTCGACGAAACAGAATGTATGTTGTTATGACTAACGACGAAACTTGTATGGATAAGATTTGTGAAATGGTGAGATATTTTCAAAGTTCCCTTATCACCTTCTGACACAAAACCACAATTTTCAAACTTTCAGTCCTTTACCATACCTATCATCCCTTTTTTTTCCAACAAATAACATCATTACATACACAAATTGTCAACTTAATATATTATATTCCACAAACACCTAAACTTAAATAATAAACAGATCAAACATAGATGTTTTTATGAAAAATATTATGAACACTATGAAGAACACCAACAGTTTCGATGAGTTTTTTTTTTTTAGTTTACCGGCCACCGGAAAAATTTCCGATCACAATTTTTTGCATAAACTTTCAACAAAAACCAAATGCTAACATGTAGAAATGCAAAATGATAAGGTTTTCACTAAAACTTATAGCAAAACAACACGATTTTGACTGATTTTTGAACAATTTTCCAGAAAAATATGAAACTTTTCAAGAACGAAAATCTGAAAAACACTTAAAACAACTTGTTTCAAACACGACAATGTTTGGTTTTAAACAAGGAAAAGAGCCAAGGCTCTGATACCACTTGTAGGTCCCGTTTTTCCCGGTGAGGATCGATAACGAAAACCTATCCTTGTTTATCACAAACACGGTAACGGGTGCGGAATCCCCGTGACGGTGCAAACCAAACACAGTTAATAAAGAACACGGATTAACCAATGAAACACACTCTATCGATTAAACGGGATGAGAACCGATTACAAACTGATACAAACACAGTTTTGACAGAGTTTCTTTAAGGGTATGCTCTCATCTCTATTTCACACAGAAACAGAGAGGAGTATTTATACTAGACACAGGCACAGACTGACGAAACACATAAAGGCACTCGACGAAACACTAAATCGACGAAACACATTCTGTTTCGTCGACATACATATATACTATCATCTGTTTCGTCATTTGTTGTAGAAGCCCAAATGATGACAAAGCCCACTTCAAGTATTCGGCCCCCATGAAGAGGTTACGGCCCAGTCTTTGTTTCAGTTCAATTGTTTGCACAATTTCAACAATATGAGACAAAAGTTGACATCATCATGACATCACTAAGGTGATGTCATGGTGATGTGTTTGCGGGAAAGGCTTGCGGCGCTCCGTGCCTCGCGTGTCGAACTCTGGGGCGCACGACTGAGGAATGTCGTGTCTTCGGGCTGGAGCCGGACCTAACCGAGTCGACCCGAACCGAATCGAACCGAGTCGAGTCGCATCCACATAAAGTGTACCAACAGTACGTATGTGTGTTTGTGTTACCGACATCATGCCTTCTTCATCAGACACTGGAGTTTCCGACACCCTGGACCCTATGGCCATAGTATCAGACGACATAGTTTCATCGGAGCACGAGGTGTACGCTTCCGATACTACCAGCACAGATGATGACGACTTCCAGCCCTTTGCGCTGCCTGACGTTGTAGCCGAGCCTGCTGATGGCTATCTCGCTGGGGATTTACCACTCGTGGTGATCCCTGCTCCTATACCCCTTGTTGTATATCCAGTTGTTGATATGCCACTTGTTGATGCTTCTGACGACGATGTCGATTTATTTGAGGAGGACCCACTTGAGGGCGAGGCCCATATTGCTGCCGGTGATATCCTACTTCTTGCAGATGCTCCTACAGAGGAGGCTCCCGTTCATTCACCTGTTCCAGACTCCTTTGAGTCTGTGGCATCCGTACCTTCGCACACACAGGGAGTGCAGCACCACTCACACGACGCCGACCCGGACATGGCGTCATCCGCTGCACCTGCTCCTGCGCACAGCTTTGAGTTCGATCATGATGTTGATGATGATTCAGATCCTATTTTTCCACCTGGCTTTGATCCAGACCAGGACATTGAGTTCGTACACTTAGACCAGCACTTGGAGGATCCTGTAGCCCCTGTCGACCCTATGTTTGCTGATCCAGCTGATTTTGAGATGGAGTTTGTAGACCCGGAGCCGGTCGTGGCCCCTGATCCAGGCGTCGCTCCCGATCCCGCATTTGAGCATGACCTTGTTCATGCCGATGCACCTGCTGTTGCTCCTTTGGTTGATGATGTACCTGTTGATGATCATCCTGTTGTTGTTCCACAGTTGGTGGATGATCATGCTGTTGATGCTCATATTGATGCTCCACTATTGTTAGAGGATCCTATTGTCGCCCCACTTCCAGATCCTATGCCGGTGATGTTCGACCGTGCACCTTTTGCGACCCACATTGATCCACGATACGCTCACACCCACAATGGGTGGATAGTTGATGACGATGATTACCCACCTTTCGTGATACCAGTTACACCACCTGTAGCCCCTGTTTCAGCTTCTGTTTCAGCTCCCATTGATGTTCCCTTGATTCCCCCACACACCACAGATACTCACCGCACAGATCTCCCAATCACTTATCTTCAGGACATACCTCCGCCACGTCCTGGGGAGGGTTCGTCACGTCATCCGTTTGGTCATACACCTTTCGTGTCAGGAGGAGATCAGTTTGTACCTCAGATTTCTCATCCCACTGTTGTTCCCACTGTTTCACCATTTACTGTACCATCCTTCGCTCCATCTAGTGAGCCATTCCTCTGGACCACGCCGCCCATTATGCTACCGACGGATCCATATCACCCATACCACGTGGGGTATTCTACGGAGGATGTTCTCACATCTTTCATGATACAGCAGGAGGCGCTGACCCATCGCGTACAGGAGCTGGAGAGAGCTCAGCGACCATCGTGCCATTGCCAGACCCCACCTGCAGTATCACACCCTCCCTGTCCGCTTTCACCAGATTCTGCCGCTCGTTTTTGGACTACCGAGCAGCAGATAGCATACTTATTGCGCGCCTATCGCGCTATGGAGGAGGACTGGCTTCATATGTGACGTTTACTCTTTTCTCGTTTCCCCCTCCTCCACCGCCATCAGCTTAGGCCATTTTGATTCGACGCAGGTAGACTTTTGGTGAGACGACCGCGATTGTGCAGACTACACAGCTTTTGGAGACCACATTTTGACGATTGTGATTTTTGATGATTTGTATATTTGTTGTTGTTGTCACTGACTAGATAGTTTGGACTAGGGCGATGTGGCCCTTAGTCACTGATGATGTATGATACAGTTATGAACTTGTAAACCTTACATTGTGGTCTTGATTTATGACAGCGCAATCGCAGTATTCTCATTATATGACGGGTTGATTATTGATATTTTATAACATGAGATGTTATGTGGTTGATTTATTTATAACATGAGATGTTATGTGTTGATATTGTTGAATACCTACGTACACTTTACTTATTATAACCTGACCAACGCGAACCATCTTTTAGAAGATGCCACCAAGACGTGAATCGCGTATGCCTGCCAACGAGGCAGAACTTCAAGGAATCATTGCTGGCGCCATTGCGCAGTATGCAGCCTCAAACGGAGGAACCAGCAGAAGCAATTCGAACAATAACGACAATAACAATCCACCACATGGTAATGTTAAGTCGTTTGGGACGTACTACAATACATTTGGATATTTATAGCGCGTCCGCTAATACCATTTGTATATTCTAAATGTATGTGCAGGGTGCAGTTACAAGCAATTCCTAGATTGCAAGCCTGTAAACTTTGATGGCACCGGAGGTGCTGTTGCTTTTGTAAGATGGGCCGAAAAGACGGAGTCTGTTATTCGAATGAGCAAGTGCGCTCCAGACCAGCAAGTGACTTACATTTCTGGGCTATTTTTGGACGGAGCCCTGTCCTGGTGGAACTTACAAGTGCAAAATCTTGGCGAAGCCGCAGCTTACGCAATGACATGGAATGAGCTAAAGGAGCTCATGCGAAGAAAGTACTGCTCGCGGGCTGAGATACAAAGGTTGGAAACTGAATTTTGGCACTTGAGAATGGAAGGACCCAAGATTGCTGAGTACGTTCAGAGATTCCACGACCTGTCTCATGTGGTACCTTATATGGTTACACCGGAGTTCAAGCGAATCGAGCGCTTTATTTGGGGTTTAGCACCTCAAATCATGAGTATGGTCACTACTTCCAAGCCGGCGACTATCACAGAGGCCATAGATCTGAGCGTAGCTCTTACTGAGGAAGCCATCCGCCTGAACAAGTTCTCGAATGTTGAGCCAAAGAAGAAAGAGACTCACGTAGAGTCGGCTGGTGAGAATAAGAGGAAATTCTCGAACTTCAAGCAGGGAACTAGCAATGTTGGCAAGAAAGGAGAATCAAGCGCACCGGTCCAAGCTGCAACCGGTACTGGGAAAAAAAGGAAAAGGGTATATGGGTACGCACCCCAAGTGTAACACCTGCCAGCGTCATCATTCTGGCCGGTGTGGGCCAAAGGTATGTGAAACTTGTGGAAAAGTTGGCCACCTGAAGGATAACTGCTAGGCTAGTGCAGGCCGGGGAGGCCAAGGAGGTTTTGGTAATAGAAACAATAATCGTGGTGGCAATGGAAATCGTGTACAAGGGAATAATGGAGGCGATGGAAATCGTGGGAACAATGCAAATCAACCTGGGGACGCGAATCGAAATCAAAACAACAATCAAGCGGGGAACGGATGAGGCAATGGTCAAAAACTTGGTTGTTTTAACTGTGGCGACATTGGGCATTTTAAGAGGAACTGCTCGGGATTGAATCAAGCACGGGGAAGAGTCTTTAACATTGGCGCAAGGGAAGCGCGCCAGGATCCGACCGTTGTTACCGGTACGTTCCCTATCAACCAACGCTTTGCATCTGTTCTTTTTGATACTGGTGCGGATTATAGTTTCGTATCATTAGAATTTAAGAATATACTTGGGTTGACGCCTAGTAAGTTAGACGTTCCATATTCGATCGAATTAGCAAATGGAAAACTAGTTGAGACCAGTGAAGTTGTCCGGGGATGCGTGATAGAATTGGGAGGACACGAATTTACGCTAGACTTACTACCTGTCGAGTTGGGAAGCTTTGATGTGGTAGTGGGAATGGATTGGCTATCGAGTAACAAAGCCGAGATCGTTTGCCATGAGAAGACCATCCGCATCTCATTGACGGATGAAGAAACGATCGTAGTGCACGGAGAGAAGCATGATACGCCGTTGAGGTTTATTAGCTGCCTGAAAGCTAGAAAGTGCTTGAGGAAGGGATGTGTTGCATTCTTGGCACACATCGTGGATAAGAAAGCTACTGAGCCGAAGATCGAAGACATTCCAGTCGTCAAGGAATATCCGGAAGTCTTTCCAGAAGACTTGCCAGGATTACCGCCTCCAAGGTAAGTCGAGTTCCACATTGATTTGGTTCCAGGCGCCGCGCCTGTAGCCAAGGCACCCTACAGACTTGCGCCATCAGAGATCCAGGAGTTGTCGACACAACTCCATGAGCTATTGGACAAAGGATTCATCAGACCAAGCTTCTCACCTTGGGGAGCTCCGGTTCTGTTTGTTAAAAAGAAGAACGGTAGTTTCCGTATGTGCATAGACTACCGTGAGCTTAATAAGTTGACCATCAAGAACAGATATCCCTTGCCGAGGATCGATGATCTTTTTGACCAGTTGCAAGGTTCAAGATTTTATTCGAAGATCGATTTATGATCAAGATACCATCAACTTAGGATACAAGAGGAAAGTATCCCGAAGACAGCCTTCAGGACTCGTTACGGACATTACGAGTTCCTAGTTATGCCGTTTGGGCAAACAAACGCACCTGCAGTTTTCATGGACCTAATGAACCGAGTGTGTAAGCCGTACTTGGATAAGTTTATGATCGTATTTATCGACGACATTCTGATTTACTCAAAAACAAAGGACGAGCACGAACAACACTTAAGAGCTATTCTAGAGCTACTCAAGAAGGAGAAATTGTACGCTAAGTTCTCGAAGTGCGAGTTCTGGCTGCGTGAAGTCCAATTCCTTGGACATGTGGTAAATGGAAATGGAATCCATGTTGATCCCACAAAGATCGAGGCGATCAAGAGTTGGGAGACCCCAAAGACGCCAACCGAGATTCGACAATTCTTAGGTTTGGTTGGTTATTATCGAAGGTTCATTGAGGATTTTTCTAAAATCGCTCAACCTCTGACCGCGCTCACACAGAAAGACAAGAAGTTTGATTGGGGAATCAAACAAGAAGAAGCATTCCAGTTGTTGAAAAACAAGCTTTGCAATGCGCCGATCTTAGCGCTACCAGAAGGAACTGATGATTTCGTGGTATACTGTGACGCCTCGCGTCAAGGATTGGGTTGCGTGCTGATGCAACGCCAGAAAGTTATAGCTTACGCGTCACGTCAGTTGAAAGTTCATGAAAAGAACTATACCATGCATGATTTGGAGCTAGGCGTAGTGGTATTTGCGCTAAAAATCTGGAGACATTATTTGTATGGTACAAAGTGTACAATTTTCACGGATCACAAGAGCTTACAGCACATATTCAACCAGAAAGAGCTTAATATGAGGCAGAGACACTGGGTCGAATTGTTGAACGATTACGACTGTGAGATCAAGTATCATCCAGGGAAGGCGAATGTGGTCGCCGACGCCCTGAGTCGAAAAGAAAGGATTAAGCCCATAAGGGTTAGGGCTTTAGAGATGATTATTCAGACGGATCTTTCCCTGCGCATTCGTGCCGCACAAAGAGAAGCTTTGAAAGAAACGAATATTGAAAAAGAGTATCTCCGTGGGATGGAGAAGCAGTTGGTGCCAAACGAGGAAGGAACTTTATGCTTCATGAAACGGATTTGGGTCCCTCTGTTTGGTGGTTTAAGGAAAGTTATTTTTGATGAAGCTCACAAATCACGGTACTCTATCCACCCAGGAGCGGATAAGATGTACCAGGACCTTAAGGATTATTATTGGTGGCCTAGGATGAAAGGCGATGTGGTTGTTCATGTTAGCAAGTGTTTAACGTGCGCCAAGGTAAAGGCTGAATACCAGAAGCCTTCAGGACTTCTGCAACAACCTGAAATTCCCAAATGGAAATGGGAACAAATTTCAATGGATTTCATTACGAAATTGCCCAAGACGCCCAGAGGCCATGATACTATTTGGGTAATAGTAGACCGTTTAACAAAGTCCGCACACTTCTTACCAATCAAAGAGAAAGACAATACGAGTAAACTTGCGGGAATATACATGCGGGAGATTGTTGCACGTCATGGAGTGCCTCTCTCGATCATCTCTGATAGAGATGGGAGATTCATATCAAGGATTTGGCAATCCTTCCAAGAAGCTTTTGGCTCACAATTGAATCTAAGTACTGCATTTCATCCACAAACTGATGGGCAAAGTGAAAGAACTATCCAGACATTGGAGGATATGCTGAGAGCATGTGTAATGGATCTAGGTGGTAGCTGGGATAATCATTTACCATTGGTCGAGTTTTCATACAACAATAGCTACCACACAAGCATTGGAGCCGCGCCATTTGAAGCTCTTTATGGACGCAAATGTCGATCACCCTTATGCTGGGCTGATGTCGGTGATAGACAACTCGTTGGTCCTGAAATAGTACAAGAAACGACCGACAAGATTGCGCAAATTCGAAAACGCATCGAGGCAGCTCGCAACCGACAGAAAGCCTACGCAGATCCAAAGAGGAAACCTTTGGAATTCCAAGTTGGAGATATGGTTTTATTGAAAGTTTCACCCTGGAAGGGTGTGGCACGCTTCGGAAAGCGTGGGAAGTTGAATCCGCGTTACATTGGCCCGTTCAAGATACTGCAAAGGATTGGGCTTGTAGCCTACAAGTTGGACCTACCTGCTGAACTCAATGGTGTTCACGATACATTCCATGTATCAAATTTGAGAAAGAGTCCAACACAAGAAACAGTGATCATTCCTGCTGACGAAGTTCATATCGACGACACGCTTCACTTTACCGAAGAACCCGTCGAGGTTACGGATTGGAAAGTTAATAAAACACGCAGGAGTAGTGTCAAGCTCGTCAAAGTTCGTTGGAATGCAAGACATGGGCCTGAATTCACGTGGGAACGTGAGGATCGGATGAAAGAGAAATACCCCCATTTATTTCCTAAGACCCCTGCAACTAGAAGCAGAGCATAAAATTTCGGGACGAAATTTATTTAACGGGGGGAGAATGTGACAACCCTCACCAAACCAGGTATCCGTATGAATTAATTAATATTTAATTAATGCTTAATTACTGTGCTTGCTTACAATTGTGGTTAAACTGCTACTTGAATGCTGATACATACACATACATGCACCATACTTTATTGTTGTCACTCCATTATTTACACAGAACTATAGTGACAAACTTGATGCACAAAAGCACAGTAGCACAATGAACGGATAACCCAGTAAACATGCTGACATAGCCAGCATCAGACAGACACTGTCTCTGAGGCCAGTATGATCCGGGAATAGTTTACCACACCAGTAGGGAGTGTAGGGAGGTGAGGATTGTAAAACTGCGTCACTAGGTGATAGTTATAGTGACCGGATGTGCCTAAAATATGCTTTAATTCCAAAATTCAGCATTTAAGTTAACTAGTAAAGTGCAAAAACATGGGAAAATAATACTAGACACTTTCCAAAGTGTCAGGAATTCATTGTGTCACTAAAACAAATACTAACGACACTTTAAATGCTTAATTAGCACTTTAACGGATTAATATCCAACCGAACAACCGGACTTTACCCGGAACATAAAAATATTGTCAATGACACTGTTTTTCCTTTTCTGAGCCAGTTAGGGTCCCCGAATACCCTAACACCCGTTATAACACATAACACACTAGTAACTAATTTAATCACCTAACTAAACATAACAATCACTAAACTATCTAGTTAAATTCCAACTAAATACCCCCCCCCCCTTTTAATCCGATCGGTTCCCCTAGGGAACACACACCACAAACTTTTGATTATTTTATTTGCTTATGCCCCATATCTAACATACATATTACACCATGGTTAAAGCACTAATAAGGTTTATAAGTATACATGAGGGATAAGATCATCTCACTTTAAACACTTAACAAAAATTGCTTTCTTCTCTTCCCTCTCCATAGTGTTCGGCCGAGAACACTATCATCACCACCACCATCATCAAGTCTTGTTCTTGTTATTTCACATACACACAAAGGTGAAAGGTCACACACCAAGAATTAGCAGGAACATTTAAATTAAAGGACTCAAGTATTATGAAAAAATTGTTACCTTTCTTAGCCAGCCACTCCTTGAAGTCAGGGCATTCCTTTTGCTTATGTCCTGTTTTCTTACAGAACTTGCAGTAGGGTTTGCCTAAGGAGTTCTTAGAGCTGGAAGGTGCACTTGTATGAGGATTTGGATTTGGCTTTTGGACTTTAGAAGCATCCTTTCTTTGATAAGTGTTCTTCCTCTTCTTAGAGATGGAGGTGGTGAAGTTAGCAACATCAGTAGTGCGATCCATCTTCATACGCTCTTCATCCTGCACGCACATAGCAATCAGCTCACTCATCATCCATTTGTCCTTCTGAGTGTTGTAATTGATCTTGAATGCTTCATAGGACGAAGGAAGCGAAGTGATGATGAAGTGAACAAGAAAACCATCACTGATCTCCATCTCTAGGCCCTTCAACTTATTGGCCATGTCATGCATCATCATGATGTGTTCGCGAATGCCGCTCCTCCCATCATACTTAGTTGTCACCAGCTTGAGGATAAGAGTACTAGCGTGTGCTTTTGATGTTCCCTTGAATTGATCCTCCACAGAAGCCAAGTAGGTTTTAGCATCTTCAGAATCAGGAATGGCCCCTCTGATTGAGTTATGAATGGACTGCTTCATGAACATGAGAGACATGCGGTTACACCTAGTCCACTTATCATGAAGTAACTGCTCAGCAGCAGTACTTGTAGCAGTAAGGTCCGCTGGCTTATTCTCTCTTAGAGCATAGTCAAAGTCCAAGAGTCCAAGTGTAAGCATGAGGGCATCCTTCCATGCAGCAAAGTTATCACCAGTCAAAGGTGGAATCCCCTGATTGGGTGCTGATAGTGGAAATAAGGTGAGCAAGTTATGATACTAAGAAAGAAGTCTTAATGTGATCTAAGGGCATGTTATACTAAGGCAGGCATAAATAATGACCATTTTAATTATGAAGCTGTGATAATGTCTATTACTAACATCAAAATAATAGACTTAGTAAAATTCTATTTAAACGAAGACAAATCAGCTTTGGCCAGAAGTGTAATCATTTAAATATGTGTGCAAAGTAATTGTGACAAATCAGCTTTGGCCAGAAATGAGACAATCACTTTAGTTATGCACTTGTCAAGCATGCTAAACATAAATGAATTAAATCAGCTTTGGCCAGAATTAAGACATTTCACGTTTGTAATGCATACTTAACATAGCTTTTATAATACTTGAACAATAAATAGATGTATTAAATCAGCATTGGCCAGAATTAATACATCAGAAGCTCATTCAAGTTAAGCTATTTTGGTTTTGTAAAATTATCTGATTCTGATTAATGAATTAAGTATAAACAAAACCAAGTATTTAATAGCAAACCAAGTATTTTAGGTCACATTAAACAGCTTAAAAAATAATGAGGTTTCAAATCTTGTGCGATCAGTAATGCCCAAGTCTTGTGCGATCAATAAGGCCCAAAACAAATTTGTGCGATCAGTAAGGACTTGTGCGATCAATAATGACTTGTGCGATTTCCCTTGTGCGATCAGATCATCATTTTTTTTTGTGATCTGATCTTGTGCGAATGTCTTGTGCGATCAGATCATATCTGATCTGATCTTATGCGACTGTTAAGGGACTTGTGCGATTATGATTTCGAAACCCACTGTTAATAGCTGTTTCTTGTGATAATAACTAAAACTCGAAATTTAAGGGATTGTGGGATAGTGTTTCCTATTTTATTTATGATCTAAACTTATCAAATATTTCGAAAATAATAACTGAAATCTATTAACAGTTTTCGAAATTTTAAAAGATAAAATTAAGATCAAAATCATGAAAAACACCCACTAATCCAAATTATATTCCAAAATTTATGCAATTTTCGAGTTTTCTTAGAACATAATGATGAACCCTAAAAAATTAAAACATAATCTGGGATCCGAAACCTTAATTTTTATACTTTTATTAACAGATTTCGGATATTAGTTTTACCAATTATGATTTCGAATCAATATATTAATCAACTTCTTCCGAAAACAGTGATTTCGGCACATTTAAAAAAACGAAAACAACCATGATATGAAGGCTTTAAAATTTCTGTTTTCCTTATATTGATCCCAGAATAATGGATGCGAAAACAGAACTGATTTATCAACATATGCTCTGATACCACATGTTGATCAGTTCTGTTTAAACTTATTGGAAAACATGAATAACATACCTGTTATAGCAGTCAAAGCAGTGGAGAATCCAGTTAGAGATCCAGCCATTGAGTTCGACATACTTGTCAGGATGATCCGGTTCCTCCTTAGGGTGTAAAGTGATGATGGTGATGAAACCGAAAGTAGGGTTGATTTCGGTTATGGAGAGAGAGACGAAAATTGATGTTATGAGGGTTGTGTGTATTGTATAATTGTCTAACCCTTTAACTCTCTAATAAGCTCCTTATTTATACACCCAAGAGGAAACCCAATTAGTTAATAAGGGTAATATGGTCCATCAACAATTACCAACTAATTATTAATAGGTTATTAATATATTTTGATCTAATATAATATAAATGATTATAAAGGCTAAAAGATTAAATATTCCATTAATAATATATTTAATCTTACATGTAACAGTGCAGTGGTGAAGATGATGACCTTTATGGACCTATATTGTTATGTGTTTGGGCTTCATCAAAGTTAGCAGCCCAATTTTAATCTAAAAGTCATCAGCCCAATTTTCAATATAAACATAACTTTCTTTCTCATCTGAGTTTTATATGTCAAAAGTAAAAGAGTAAACTGCCATTTTGGTCCCTGAGGTTTGGCCAGTTTTGTCACTTTAGTCTTAAACTTTCATTTTGGTCCAAGTGGTTTCAGTTTTGTGCCATTTTGGTCCAAAAGTGAATTCAGCTCATATTCCTCAAATTAAATCCTTGTTTTTTGTCCTTATCTTCAGGGGTAAATTGGTCATTTTTTATTTTTATTTTATTTAAAGACCCCTCTGTCTCTCTCTTCTCTCTCTTAAATTAGCAGACCCAGACCCTCTTAAATTGGCAGAGATCCACCACACCACGACCACCCTCCTCCTCCCTCTCACTCTCGTCTTCTCTAGCGAGGTTCTCCGGCAACACCACATACTTTTCTTCTCATCAAAGATACATACACACACTATACTTACACATCTAGAGAGAGAAAGATTGTGTGAGAAACAGACCCAGAAACCCAAACCTGAAACCCTCTTCTTTCTCTCTTTAAAAATCCGATCTTGAAACCCAAACCTGAAACCCTCTTCTTTCTCTCTCTAATGGAGATGTCACAGTCTGATCCGGTGACTGAACAAACAAGGCTCGAAGGTCAGTACACTTTGCATTTTCACATTTCAATTTCAGTTGCAATTTGATCATTTCAGTTGCTAATTTGGGGTTTTTGTTTCTTGATTAGTGAATGCAGAGCCTGTGTGGCAGTTAGGGTTGCAAATTAGTGGTTGCAGATATGGTGGAGGGTTAGGGCTTTGTCATTTTTGAGAGGTTGTTGACGGTGGCCGGAATCCAGCTAATGCGGTGGTTGTTGACAGCGGAAGCGGCGGTGACGGGGAATGAGAGTGTGATGGCGTCTCCATGCTCCTCTGCTGGAACAATCACTCCGTTTCCGATTAATCATTTCATCAACCGCCAATTGAATCTACACCGTTCCAGAAGATTCCGATCATTTGCCGGATTTCAAGATTCCACGGCGGTGATTTCAGTCGGTTTGCTCCGGTGCCGAAGTTGAATGTTTTAGTTGTTTTGTTTCGCCGATGACGGTGCATTCGGCGAAGAGAAAGAATCAGGTTAACAGATGAATATAATTATGAATATCTGAACTGTATTAGAGAGAGAATAGAGAGAGAGAGAGAGAGAGAGAGAGAGTGCAGACTTTTGTGCTTATTTTTATTTTATTTATATATATTAATGCCTAAAATGACCATTTTACCCTTTAGGAAAAGGACAAAATAGCAGCATTTAATTTGAGAAATATGACCTGATTTATTTTTAGACCAAAATGGCAATAAAAGTGAAACCACAGGGACCTAGATGCAAAAGGTTTCAAATTTGGACTAAAATGACAAGATTGAAGTCAAAGGAAGAAAAGATTGCTAATTGCGATCTGTCTCTCCTTGCTCAATACCTGTTTTGACTTCTTTGACTTGTAGTTAGTCTGTTTTATTTTTGCTTTAGTTGTATTATGTGGAGTATCTATTAATAATCGCATATTAATCGCTATTTATCGCATGTTTAATCGCTTTATCGCTATCGCAATCGCACTCTCAACTCGACTTATGCATTTTGGTTAGTGTATACGTGTGTGTGTGCCTTATGTGTTAATTGTGCATGTCTAAAGTATGTTATGTGTGGCAATCAATCGAATCGCAATCGAAACTCAAACTCAATCGCAATCGAAACAGTATGATAAATGGTAGAGAAGAGATAGTGAGAGATATGAGTAGTTGGGATTAAAAGTAATTTGACTAGGAAACTCTATCGCATCGCAACGCTCGCAATCGAAATCGAAACGGCAAAACTCGTTGCGCTGAGCACTCGAACCAGGTGCCAGCCGGCCGGATTGCCATCCGACCGGGCTGCCACCCGAGCGAGGTGCCATCCGACCGAGGAGCCACTCGGCCGGACTGCCACCCGGCCGAGATGCCATCCGACCAGCCCTTTCCACTTTGGGCATCCTATAAATACCCCTTGTCACTTTCAAACTTTCTACTTTTGGCAAGTGACGTCCGACCAGCTCGTTTTCCTCACTTTTCTTCAGATTTCTCACGATTCCGGTAAGATCTCGTCCTAAATCTTGTACTTCCTTAATCTACACGCACTCCTACACCTTTCTATCTTTTAAATCTTAACTTTTAACCGTGAAATCATCAAGATCCAAGGTGTTCTAGGATGACGTCATCATGTGTTCTTGAAGAACTGCATGTTTTGGCCTCAATCCACCAAGAACAACTTAGATCTAACCGATTTCCACATAAACAAACAAATATCTTTCATAAATCTAAACAAACTCACAATGAAAAGTAGTGAAAAATGGTTTTTCCAACTTTCTTTCAACTCTTTTACACTCAACGCACTCAAACCCGGTGGGAATCGGAACTACTACTGAACGTCTACTCGTTCGTAGTGATGTATCAATGCTAGATCCAAGTCCCATCCGAGAGATAGTGATTTCGGGTTGGACATGAACAACCGTCTCGGACCGTGCACCGTCGGACTAGGGTGATTCCTGTTCGGTCAGGTAATTGGGGACGAGATGGGGTTCCCATTGTTTAAACCAGTCACCACAACGTCTCGCTCAAGTTACAACACTTAAGCAAGGTCAAGTAACAGCACGATCAGATCATGGGACGGATTGCCGTCCGACCGAACTGTTGTCCGACTGGGTTGCCATTTGCTCGACCTACAGTCCGATCGGGTTGCATCTTGTCTTAAGGCTTAAACAATTTTCAACATGTTCAGTAACAGGGTTGCCACCCGGTCGGATGGACATCCGACCGAGCGACCGCCCTGCTGAGGATTTGTTCTCACTGAGGAACCTCGCCACTCGAGTCGCCGTCCGACCGGACGACCGTCCGATCGACCGACCTGAAAGGTAGAGATACCTCAATGTTTTCAAAATGCTAAAACGAAAACTTCAAAAGTCAAGCCATCATACACAAACTCATCCTTCTCAAAGGAAGAAACAATCCACTCAAACAGCTATCCGACCGGACTGCTGTCCGAACGGATTACCACTCGCACGACCGGCCGTCCGATCGGATTACCATCCGATCGAACTGTTGTCCGACTCACTTGTACCCGACACCGTTTTACGCATCACTTATCGTTATGCTATCGATCTGTTCAGGCTAACCCTACTCTCTAGCGCTCCCTTCAATCCATCATCGCTGTGAGTATACTCGATCCCTTTTTACTTTATGCACTTTTGAGTGCTACATACGTTACTTATACTAAATCACATCGAACACACTACGCAATACTTTAAACGCTAACTGTTACCGCATGTTATACGTGACTTAATGAATGCTTGTTTGTTATGTTTACACATGGAATGTTGTCTACCTGCCTTAGCAATGATAGTACTATTAGTTTGGACTCGGCACCCGTTCACTCGGGGGTTGTTAAGGACAATTACCTACATGGCTCACAGTGGTGAGAATGTATCGCGAACTGCCTTGGGCAGTCAACCCGCAGTCACTGGTATCGATAGGTTCATGTCGATAACTAACATGCCTCATTTCACTCTGTGTACGTGCTGGTTATGCGTAAACTATTTCGAACTCTATATGCTATTATCAAACTTGTATGCTCACCTTTACACTATGTGTCTTGACTTTTACTTTAACGTATGTGATAGGTGCTTAGGATGTTTGCATGCTGGTGATGAAATTAAGGCTAGGGACGGAGTCCTAGAAACCAATAAATAAACAATTATCTATGTGTAAATCTGAGTTGTCAGAACAGAACTACTTGACTAGATTTGTCTGTAATAATTTGTTGCCTTTTAAGACATGGTATGGGACATGTTACTTTAAATTAATCGGTAATGATAATTGTTATGGAAACTTCTGGACAATCTGTTTCGCTCAGTGCCATGCCCCGATGTTTCCGCCATCGGTTGGGGTGTGACAGATTGGTATCAGAGCCATAACTATAGGGAATTAGGCAAGACTCGACCTAGTCCGGGTCGATGTCTTAGAGACGTAGTCTATAGTTAGGAACCAACAGACCGACTTGTGCATAACCGTTAGGGATTATGTATGAGCTTACTGCTATTTCTCGCTATTCTCGCCTATGCTACACTATCACCGCACTCGAGTTTTCAGATCATGAATGAGTGATTAAGTCAAGATTAGGTGTGAAAACCGCAAACTCTCGACTAAATTGCTTGATCAACCTATATTTTTATCTATGAACACGAGAAATTGCATTGAAATAGGAGTGAAATCCATACTTTGACGCATAGTTCTCCTTTATTTTATCAAAACAGGAACGAAGTTGTTAAGCCAGGGGTGAAACCCTAACCTTGACGACTTGTTCCAACTATTACTTGGTTTTAAAAAACTCTCACCAAAGTCGCGACGGACTCCAACGACCTGAAGTCACGATATGACTAACGGGATGCATGCCACACGCCCAAGAATCAAGGCAAAAGCAAAGTCCTGATGGCCAGATGTGCACAACAAGTCCTTGAGAATAGTCGAATCACTTTGGGTAGTCAATGTCTGATAGCCGCAGACGATCTATTTCCCGATTTTTATGTGTTTCGATTCTGAGCCTGCAACTGCTGACTCTAATGATTCGTCGATTTTATGTGCTTGTATGTGTGTTTACCTGTTTATGTGTTTAAATTTTGGAGATTTACGTGATTTTTTCTTTCACTTCGATCGACACGCATGACTCGCGCTGCATTTCTATCTCAAAACGCTTACAAATCGCTAAAATTATGGATGACCTTATGCTATGATATACGCTTATACTACACTACTCGATATACTAAACGCGATCGCTATATTCGAACACTCGCGAACTGTGAATGATAGGTTTCTGTATTCTGACTACCTCTTGTGCTTAAATGCTTCTGTGATTCTGTGATTTATGTGTTTCTGTGATTCTGTGCCCTACGTGCTTATGAGTTTCTGTGTTATGTGAAACTGTGATTATGTGCCTATGTGTTTATGTGATACATGTTTCACTGTGTTCCTGAGCTTTAGTAAGTATTAGACGTGTGAGGTGAGATTCGATTATGATGTGTGTTAGGATCGGAGGCTCTCATGATTGTGTTTGTTTGTGAGATTTGAACAAATCAAATAGATATGAACAGTTTTAAGTGCAGCGGAAATGAATAACAAACTTTGTAAACACAATCAAAGGAGAATATAGTTTGATAAACAATTGCTTGTCATAGAGTCGAAAGATTACATTAAAAGCAAAAGATTACAATGCAAGCTTACAGACTAAACTCCCCCTCAGCCTGATACTTCAGAGTTGGTTGCACAAGATGAAAGGATTGAATTGAGGAGAATAACTCTCTCAAAACGAATCAAATATAACAGTACAGAGTACTGTCATATTTATAGGCAAACCAAACTAATGATATACCTTAGCTGACGTCACCATGATAGTGACATCTAACAGCCTAACAACCTATAAACACTGATCTTATACAAACTACTGATGTCTAACAACCGATTGATAATAAAATACAAAACAAGTTAAACACTGTTCACGTTCCACTGTTGTAGCCTAAGCACTGACTGTTTGAAACATCAGTGCTTTCTTCAAAAGGTGATCAGTCTTTGAATGAGCAGTGCTTGGGTCTTCAGCAGTACTTAAGAGTCAGCAGTAGATAGAGCTCAGTGTTTGTCTTATAGCAGTCTTTAGCTGTTTCATCAGTGTTTGGTTCATCAGTTGTTCTTCAGAGCAGTACTTAGAGTGTATCAGCAGGTAGATAACCACTGTCAAGGGGAGAGCTTAGAGTAAACGTCTGCTTATTGTGAATCCACTGATGTGACCAGGTTTTGGCTTTACATTATCTGTTCCTCTGGTAGGGTTCAATCCCAACAATCTCCCCCTGGAACAGATAATGCCAAAACCTGTCATTATTCTGGATCTTTATTACTCATCAGTAGTTCCCTTGCTTTTCTTTTAAATTCTTCTTCAAATGCTTTGGAACTTGTATCATCTTCATCCCGGCACAGTGTAAGTTCAAGGAGATCCTGCAAATCTTGAACACTAAGGCCTAGTGCTTCTTTCCTTGATATGTACTTCACATCTCCATTGGATCTGACTATAGTCAATACGTGGGTCTTTTGGTCAGATATCCACTTTAGTACTTTTGAACCCAATGGATTTCTAGGGAGAGATTTATTTAGTGATGAGCTTTGGGATATTGGCCTTGAGAAAAATTGTAAAGCAGTATCCTGAACTTCAGACATTCTTTTGAAAGCTTCTTCTATGACTTCATTTGCTGCAGCTATATCTTCTGCAACCTCTTTGTCAATCAGCTCTTGTCTTTGTTGTTGATCAAGCTCACTGTCTGGGATATCTGCTGAACTATGTGGTGATGCAGGCTTGGTTAACACCTTCTTAAAAAGGTTTTGAAGCTTTTCTGAGCTCTCTTCTTTTAGACCTATTTTCTTGATGGCTTCTGTGAAGTACTCAGCTTCCTTTTCTTTAACCTCTTCACTGGTCAACTGTTCTTTTTCTTCTTGGTTTGTCACAAAAGTAGACCGGAACAGTGTTTTGAGGTTTTCTATCTGTTGTTCAAGCTTCATTCTTTGTTCATGCTTCTTTGAGGTGCTTGAAACAGTTATCTTTCTTTTCTTTAGCCTTTCATAGGCTTCATCAGTCTGCTGTTTTAACCATTTTGATATGGCTTCAGCAGTGTCCATTTTTGCATCCACCAGCTCCTTTTTCTTTCTCTTATACTCAGCAGTTAGGTCAGCAATGAGCCTTTTGAATTTGCTCCAGTTTGGAGCATTCTTCTTCTTTGTAGGATCATTCTTGATTTTCTCAATCCTTTCTGCCTTATGCTTTAGAGCGACTATTGGCCATTCTTCGAACTGTTGTTCTTCAGCAGGATAGAATTTCTCTTTCATGATGTAGGCTAGATATTGTTTTCTTAACTTTTTCTTTTGATCAGCCTTTTATTTGTTTAGGTCTTGTGCAAACTCTTCTATCTGCTTTACTTTTGTGAAGTAGAACTCCAGTCTTTTAGCAATGCCATCTTCGCTTAAACATTCACGTTCACTCTCAACTTTAGCTCTTAGTTTAGCTTGTCTTGCCTTGATTTTGAGGTAATCATCCATATCATCTGGTGGCATGTAACCTATGAGTGAGGAGAATCTTCTTTTTGAAGGATCTTCTTCTGTATAGAATTGCCTCATCTCATTTTTGATAGCTTCAAGTTCCAGTGGATGTTGTGCAACATTAGGATCATGTATACCCTCATCGGCAGAGATTGGCTTTCTTTTTCTGTTGAAGAGCTTTGGTTGTGATGTAGGGAAGGTGAGAGCAATGGTGGATGATTGACTAACAACTGTTGAAACAACTAGTGTTTCAACTGTTGTTGTCATTACACCTGCTGATATGTCAGCAGATGTCTTCTGCTTTTGAGCAGGGGATGACAGTGCTGATGTAGTTTTTGATGATGGTGATGGTGGTGATGAATCATCATCTGATATGAGATTCCTTCTCCTTTTTAATGAAGAAAGGGCAGATGATGTTTTGGGTGGATCAGTGATTTGAATGATGGAGAGTGTCTGACAAACAACTGTTGAAACAACTGGTGCTTCAACCGCTGCTGTCATTACAACAGATGTTGTAACATCTGTAGTCTTCTGTTTTATGACAGGTGGCAGTGGTGATGGTGTGATTGTAGATGATGGTGGTAGAGCAGTAGTTGTAGTGGTGTGTGGTAGAGTGGTGTGTGTTGAAGATGTGTGTGTTGATGACATGGTAGCTGTTTGGCTACAGACAGCAGTTTTTGTAACTACTGGTGTATCAGCTGTTTGACTAACAGGTTTTGAGACCTGTTTTTCTTTTTCTTTTTCTTTTTCAGGCTCAATACAAAGGCCATGTTCTATTCCCATTTTATTCAATTTTCCCAACAGCTTGATATTCTCCCCCTTTTTGGCATTATCTGAAGGGGGGTTAACAAGAAATGATATGGAAGAAGGAACTTTGCCAGAGGCGCTTTGAATGCTAGCCTTTATAGCCTTGATATCTGCCTGAGTGTCTTTAAACCTTGATTCTACCATGTTGGTCAGCATTTGTACTTGAATAGCATGCTTTTTATCAGCCATATGTTGCTGTGTTTCAAGCATGGGTTGAAAAATATTCCAAAGCTCATTTGCAGCAAATGCATGTTGTGCAGGTGCTTGAGCAGGAATAGCAGTGGCTTGTGCTTTTTGAGCTTTTAAAATCTCTTGCACCATATTCTTTATTTCAGCAACTGAATCTTCAAGTTTTTCAACTCTGTTCGTTAATTCCTGATATTTTGAATCATCACCTACTTTAGTTGGATCATCTGAATCCCCACCAGCAAGGGTTATATCAATGTGTGACTTAGGAACAGAGTCCCAAAAATCACCCATTGATGCCCCTTGTTCTTGGTACTGGGGACTTCTTTCTTCAGCACTTGATAATCCTTTGATGTTACTAGTGGTCAAAATAGGCTCACTAGTGGTTATCGATGGTGTTATAGATAAAATTGCCTTCAAGGGAGTCTTACTTATGAAACAACTGTCCAACTGAAGATCTGTTGATCCACCAGTTGTAGTTACTGCTCCACTTGAACTACCACCGAGAGTTACTTGTAACTCAGGGGGTGTAACCTCCTCAATTGTTGTTGGGATAGCAGGAGTAGTAGCATCAGACCCAGTCACTTGTGGGGGTATACTCTCAGTGATAGGTGATAGAGGGGAACTGGTTTGTGTCTGAGCTATAGCAGCTGCATGCAACAAAGGTAGCATGGATTGTGGCATTATGATTGGTGATGGTATAGGTGTTGAAAGAGACATGTCCTTGGGATCAGGACTGAGGAAGATGGATCCGAGTGGATTCAGAGCTTCATATTGTGGTGTCCCTGTGCTTACAACCTGATCCTTTTGTGAGGATGTAGGAGGAGTTTTAGGTATGGGTTGAGATCTTTCTTCCAACTGCTGTGAGGAAGTAGCAGCAGTGGTTTGTGGTGACTTTTGTGTTGTCACAGGCAGTTGCTCTGGGATCTCATCTTCCAGAGTTGCCTTTGTTTTGGGTTTGGTGGGTTTTCTGGATGTTTTTCTTTTGGTCTTTTTGGTGATGTCAGGTGTGGGTTTCAAAGCAGTGGTTGTACTGCTCTGATCACCTAGAGCAGTGGGCTCAGCAGAAGTTACCTGAGGATCAGTGGCAGTTTCTAAAGTCTGCTCAGGCATCTTTGCTTTTAATTTTATTGGTGCCATCATTCTTGAAAATGTTTCACTTGTTAAACCTTTTATTTGAAAATGGACACCTTGTTTGGGCAAATTTTCATCTTCTTTTTCAAATTTTTGTTTAAAGTAATAGCTTAGAAATCTTGGAAAAAGAAGAAATGATTTGCTATCAACATTCTTTACCATGTCATTGAAGATCTCCTGGGAGTAGTTGTAATCTTTGTTGTTTAAAATAGCATAGCCCAGGCATTGAATCTTCAATGGTATTTCGTTAAAAGATGTTGTTTTATTTGAAACACACATCAAGAGTGTGTGAAATAAAAATCTGGGTGCAGACGGGAAATATCCTTTTTGTAAGGTATCTACCTTTGATTGTTCTGCATATCCCCTTTTCAGAAAATCAACTTTTAACTCGTTTTTGTCAAAGGAAATTTTACCTTTCAGATCATCGAGTTTGAAGACCTCTGAGATTGATTGTGGAGTGATTTGAAATGCTTTACCCTGTATCGAGGAGTTAATGGCTATGACTTTATTGTCTTGTTTTTCAAGCGTCGCCTTTTTCCAAAACTCTCTCTGGGTTTGCAGATATATGGGAGCATTTACTGTCAACAAAGTTTTATACTTTGATGCAGATATTGTATCAATGATGGAGTCGAAAGTGTGGTTGTCTTTGAGTTTTGTGAGTAAACCCAAATAGTTGTGAGATTGTTTGAATGGTATTTTGATGGGTTCTTCGGTCGTTTGAGCGACCTCTTTTGAAGGTGGTGGTGATTTTGGTTTTGATTTTGATTTTGATTTTGTCATTTTTGCGGAGAAGAACGAAGAATGATCTTGGAGATTTTTAGAAGAAGGGTTGGAAACTGCTTTGAGAAGAAAATTTTGGAATTCAATTCGACAGTGTAAAACCCTGTTTGGGGTTTAGGGCAGGGTTTTATTTAGGGAAAAAGAAAAAAAAATTGATCGCTGATGTGGCAGCGGTTATTACGATATGAGGGCTAAAAACTGACCACGTGTTAAACACTGATGTAATGGATGAAAGATGGAGAACAGTTGTTTTAAGGGCCACTGACGTATCAAGCATCAGTGGTTACAACGGTAAAAATTTTGGACAGTGGATGATTTTTACTATCAGTGGATAGTATATCAGTGGATAAGACACTGATTGTGAATATCAGTGCTTGTCAAGATAATGAGGGATCAGTGGTTAACTTTCAGCAGTGGACAGTGTTTAGAGATCAGATGTTGGAACAAAACAGTGGTTAGGGTAAATGGTACAGATCTGAAGGACAGGTGTTCCAGCAACAGTTTTTAGAATTTTCATTCAAGGTTTTGCCACATGTCAATTTAGAAGGACAGTGGTTTAGTACCCCAGATGATGAAAACTTTTTGCTAAGGAAACTCATTTTCGTTTAATATTCAATTAAAACATGAGTACCCTAGAATTCAGAATCAGTTAGCAATCAACCTTTGATAAAAATTTAGGAGCAAACCTGAGTATGACATGATCTTGACAAATGTACCACTTCCTTTTGACCCATTTTTTAGGACGCCAATACCGACAAAAAAAGGTATTACATCCTGACAGGAACTGAAACTATTGCCAACAAAAACAAGCAAAAGTTCCAAATATATTATTCCAAAAAAATGAACAATATATCCTGGTTATTCGAGAAAATCCTTTGAAAAAAAAATGATTAAAGGATTTTCTGAGACAGCATCAAAAGGATCTGGTAAATTTACAATAAAATACGTGATCATATCATGCTCAAGTTAAAAAAATGATCAGTGGTTTGACAGTAGTTGGTAAAACATTCAGAATACATTTTGACCACTGTTTGGTACCATTTTCTTTGTCACTTGAATGCAATCATGAGGATTCATGGATAAATTTTTAAACATTTGTCTCATCTTCTTTGGAGTTCATTCATGGGAATCAAAACCTTTTCCTGAACAGATGAATGCACATAGTTGCTTTATACCCATTATTACCCTAAATTTTAACTCATAAGTGTTTTATGTTTATACTCTTTTCTTTTGACTTTAAAAGTTTTGAGACAAACATACTTCTGAGTTTTTGTGACTTTTCTTAATGTATTTTAGCATAGTTGATTTTGTCCTTTAGAGGAGCTCAACCTGTTTTCAACACATAAGATCTGAATGACTAAAGCTTTAATTTCCCTCTTTTTATGTTAGCAAAACACCAATGTTTTTATGAACATAGGATTTGTTAATCTGAGGTTCATACTCTAGCATTCAAAAGGGTGACAACACAATTTATACATCAACAATTGAAATCAATCTAGAAAATAAGAAATAATCTCATAGTTTATCAGATATTGTTTTCAGATCTAGAAACCATGAGTGTCTTGTGCATGAATTCACTTGTTGTGTGAAATTTGTGTGTCATATGACATCTTGGTTGATATACAGATTTTTGAATAACCATTTTGATCATGATTTACCCGTTACTCTGTTTTTTCAACTGAATACAACCAACCTTAGTATCAATGAATTTTGAGCTGAACTGTTATGCCAAATTGATTGTTAGATCGAATTTGACTGTCCAAGCTCTGATACCAATTGTTAGGATCGGAGGCTCTCATGATTGTGTTTGTTTGTGAGATTTGAACAAATCAAATAGATATGAACAGTTTTAAGTGCAGCGGAAATGAATAACAAACTTTGTAAACACAATCAAAGGAGAATATAGTTTGATAAACAATTGCTTGTCATAGAGTCAAAAGATTACATTAAAAGCAAAAGATTACAATGCAAGCTTACATACTAAACTCCCCCTCAGCCTGATACTTCAGAGTTGGTTGCACAAGATGAAAGGATTGAATTGAGGAGAATAACTCTCTCAAAACGAATCAAATATAACAGTACAGAGTACTGTCATATTTATAGGCAAACCAAACTACTGATATACCTTAGCTGACGTCACCATGATAGTGACATCTAACAGCCTAACAACCTATAAACACTGATCTTATACAAACTACTGATGTCTAACAACTGATTGATAATAAAATACAAAACAAGTTAAACACTGTTCACGTTCCACTGTTGTAGCCTAAGCACTGACTGTTTGAAACATCAGTGCTTTCTTCAAAAGGTGATCAGTCTTTGAATGAGCAGTGCTTGGGTCTTCAGCAGTACTTAAGAGTCAGCAGTAGATAGAGCTCAGTGTTTGTCTTATAGCAGTCTTTAGCTGTTTCATCAGTGTTTGGTTCATCAATTGTTCTTCAGAGCAGTACTTAGAGTGTATCAGCAGATAGATAACCACTGTCAAGGGGAGAGCTTAGAGTAAACGTCTGCTTATTGTGAATCCACTGATGTGACCAGGTTTTGGCTTTACATTATCTATTCCTCTGGTAGGGTTCAATCCCAACAATGTGTCTAAGACCTATGACGATGTCTGTTGCAGACAATGTCAACTGGACCATCATCTGGACCCCGTCACCCACGATTCTCTCGCCAAGAACAGAGGGATAAACGCCTTGCTGCCATCCTCGCGAAACAAGTGGCCAAGGTTTTGCCTCAGATCGTGAGTGAGATTTACGAGAACGTCAGCAAATCGTCTGAGGAGTCTAGAACCGAAGCTCCTAAAGTTGCTACCAAGACTGCTTTCAGCTTCAAGCAGTTCAAGGCATGCGGTCCAAAGGAATTCACTGGAGAAGATGGCCCGAAGGCTATGTTTCAATGGTTCGATTCCATCGAAGTCACTCTGCGCCAGAGTGGATGTCCGGAAAATCTCCGCACTCTAAACGCTACCGGCGTCTTCCAGTCCCGCGCATTAGACTGGTGGACGACTGAGAGAAACAAACGCGGAAATGATGCAGCTTATGAGCTGACCTGGGAAGAGTTAAAGACCATCATGATGGATGAGTTCTGTCCTCCCCATGAACGCCAAAAGCTGGAGGACGAATTCTGGAACATTAAGCAGAAGGAAGGAGACAACGCTGCCCTGACTACTCGCTTTAAGCAGCTCAGCATCATCTGCCTCGACCAAGTGAAGACGCCCGACATGGCGATCAAGAAGTACATCCGAGCTCTACCCGACTGTGTTGCGGATTTTGTGCATGCCGCAAAGACAACAACGATTGAAGAAACTTACTTGCTTGCTGCCGAAATCAATGACAAGCGGGTAAAAGCTGGTGTTTGGGATAAAGCTTCAAAGAGCCTGCATCAAGTCACTGCCGCACCTACTGCTGAAACCGCCGCCGCTCAACCCTCAAAGTCCTCACACCGCAAGAAGAAGAACAACAACAGCAGCTCCAGCAACAAGAACTGTACTGTCACCACTACTGCTGCTCCTCTTCAGGCCGTACCGGCCTAGCAGCAGCATCATCACCGTCCAGCACCAGTTACTTATGCACCACCAGCAAAGCATGCATACACAGGCCCCCACCCGGCTTGCCCGACATGCTCTTATCATCACCCGGTGGGTCTCGCCTGTCATTTCTGCGCTCACTGCAACATGTACGGCCACTTCACCACCAACTGCCGTACTGGTCCCCGTCAAACCCCAGCTCAAGCCACTGCTCATCAAGCTCCGCTCCCAGCCCCGCAAGGCCAACAAGCGGCTCAGGCACCCACGATCAACGCCCGAGTCTGCTTCGCATGTGGTGATCCCAACCACTTTGCGAACATGTGCCCGAACAAGGTTGTGAAACAAGAGCCCCAGTAGTAGCAGCCTCAGCAACAACAACAAGCCGCACGCGCCAGAACTTTCAGCAACAATGTGCGCCAAGCCCAGGCTGACAACAACATGGTCAATGGTACGTTCCTTGTGAATGGTATTTATGCTTCATGTTTGTTTGATACTGGAGCCGATAATTGCTTTGTGTCGTTCAAATTCGAGAAGCTCCTTAGTCGTAAATGCTCCCATCTCCCCTCGACGTTCGATGTTGAAGTCGCCACTAGAAGAACTGTCTCCGTTAATTCTGTTCTTCGTGATTGTACTCTTAAGCTCAACAATCACATCTTCCCAATCGATCTCATTCCGATGCAACTCGGAAGTTTTGACGTCATAGTAGGCATGGACTTTCTTCGCGAAAACCATGCTGAAGTTGTGTGCTTCGATAAGATGATTCAATTCTCGCTCACAAATCGTGATTTATTGTGTGTTTATGGTGAAACTGCTTCGGAAGGTCTCAAACTCATGTCATGTGTCCAAGCTAGCAAGTATCCCCGCAAGGAATACAGAGCTTTCTTGGCTAACATTGTAATAGCGGAGAAGGAAAAGAAAGGAAAGACAGAAGTGAAAGACGTTCCTGTGGTTCGTGAATTTCCTAATGTGTTCCCTGACGATCTTCCCGGATTACCGCCAAGTCGTGATATCGACTTTCGTATCGACCTCATTCCTGGAGCCAATCCTATTGCCAAAGCTCCTTACCGACTCGCACCGTCCAAAATGCGTGAACTCTCGAATCAGCTCCAGGAATTACTTGAGAAAGGCTTCATTCGCCCGAGCACCTCTCCTTGGGGCGCGCCAGTCCTTTTCGTTAAAAAGAAGGATGGGTCGTTCAGGATGTGCATCGACTACCGGGAATTGAATAAGTTAACTATCAAGAACCGCTACCCTCTGCCTCGCATTGATGATTTATTCGATCAGCTACAAGGTGCTACGTGTTTCTCGAAGATCGATCTACGCTCAGGCTATCACCAACTACGCATTCAAGAGGAGGATATACCCAAAACCGCTTTTCGCACTCGATACGGCCACTATGAATTCGTTGTTATGCCCTTTGGTTTAACCAACGCACCCGCGGTTTTCATGGATCTGATGAATCGCGTGTGTAAACCTTACCTCGACCGTTTCGTCATCTTGTTCATCGACGATGTCTTGATCTATTCCAAATCGAAAGCCGAACACGCGCAACAACTACGTTTGGTTCTCGAGCTACTCCATGGAAATCAACTCTATGCCAAGTTCTCCAAGTGTGAATTTTGGCTGGAGGAGGTTCAGTTCCTGGGTCACATCGTAAATAGTCAAGGTATCCACATCGATCCGGCGAAGATCGAAGCAGTTAAGAGTTGGATTACACCTAAGAACCCGTCTGAAGTCCGTTCTTTTCTCAGACTAGCGGGCTATTATCTACGATTTATCGAGGGATTCTCAAAGATCGCTATGCCGCTTACCGCTCTCACGCATAAAGATAAGCCTTTTGTTTGGGGAACTGAACACGAGTCTGCTTTCCAAACCCTCAAGCACATGCTTTGCAATGCTCCTGTTCTCACATTGCCCGACGAAAATGACGATTTCATTGTCTATGGTGATGCTCCCAACCTTGGTCTTGGTTATGTTCTTATGCAGCGGGACAAGGTTATAGCTTACGCATCTCGTCAGCTCAAAATCCACGAGAAGAACTATACAACCCATGATCTCGAGCTAGACGCAGTTGTTTTTGCATTAAAGATTTGGCGACACTACCTGTATGGTACCAAGTGTACGATCTTCACCGATCATAGGAGCCTACAACATATCTTTGATCAGAAAGAACTTAATATGCGTCAACGCCGATTGGTAGAACTTCTCAACGATTATGACTGTGAGATTCGTTATCACCCAGGCAAAGCAAATGTTGTTGCCGACGCTCTCAGCAGCCGGAGTTATTTGCTCAGCATTCGTAATACTCAAGCCCAATTCAACCTCGAAGCCCTCATCCGCGAAGCTCAGCATGCATGTTTTAATGAACGCACTCTGAAGAAAGAACGAATCTATCACGATGGAGCCCAGCTTGTGAATAAGCTAAATGGGATATTCCATTATCTGGATCGAATTTGGATCCCTAAACGGACCGATTTGCGAAAGATATTGATGGACGAAGCCCACAAATCCCGGTATTCTATTCATCCCGGTGCCGACAAAATGTACCAGGATCTTCGCTACCAGTACTGGTGGCCTGGCATGAAAAGGGATATTGCTCTCTACGTTGGAAAGTGCCTGACTTGTGCAAGAGTCAAGGCTGAACACCAAAGACCCTCTGGCTTACTCGAACAACCGCCTATCCCTATGTGGAAATGGGAGAGTCTAGCTATGGACTTCATAACGAAGCTTCCGCACACGTCATCAGGTCATGACAGCATCTGGGTTTTTGTTAACCGGTTGACCAAATCTGCTCACTTTTTGCCTATACGGGAAGACTACAAGGTAAAACGATTAGCCCGAATCTACACCAATGAGATCATTTGTAATCATGGGACGCCTCGCGACATCATCTCTGACCGTGATGCTCGATTTACCTCGCGACTGTGGGAAACGTTTCAAGCGGCTCTCGGTACTACGCTTAACTTAAGTACCGCATTCCACCCTTAAACCGACGGTCAGACTGAAAGAACGATCCGCACTCTTGAAGACATGCTCCGTTCGTGTGTCATAGATTTCGGTGGTATTTGGGATGCATATCTGCCGTTAGTCGAATTCTCGTATAACAACAGTTATCATTCCAGCATTCAAATGGCACCATTCGAGGCTTTGTACGGAAGAAAATGTCGATCGCCTATTGTGTGGCACGAGATCGGTCACTCGCAATTAACCGGTCCCGAGCTATTGCAAGAGACGACTGACAAAGTCCTCCAAATTCGAGACAACTTGTTAAAATCTCGAAGTCGACAGAAAAGTTACGCCGATAGATGACGCAAGCCCCTTGAATTTGACGTTGGCGACTACGTACTCCTAAAGGTATCACCTTGGAAGGGTGTGGTCAGATTCGGCAAGAAAGGGAAACTAGCGCCTCGATATGTTGGACCTTTTAAGATTCTGGAAAGGATCGGAAAATTCGCCTACAAACTCGAACTACCGGAGGAACTTAGTAATGTCCACCCGACTTTCAATGTGTCAAACCTCCGAAAGTGCCTGGCTGAGCATGATTTAATTGTACCTCTCGATGACCTCCAAGTAAACGAAACACTACACTTCGTGGAGAAGCCTGTCGGAATCATGGACCGCCAAACCAAGCAGCTCAGACACTCGCGCATTCCTATTGTGAAAGTCCGATGGGAAGGCAAACGAGGCGCATAGTTCACTTGGGAACTCGAAAGCGACATGAAGGCGAAGTACCCACAGTTGTTTGTTACGGATTCGGCCTAATTTAGGGACGAAATTCCCTCAACTAGGGGAGGCTGTAACACCCCGTGTTTCGAAAGTCAAAGTCAAAGTCAAGATTGAAGTCAAAGGAAGAAAAAATTGCTAATTGCGATCTGTCTCTCCTTGCTCAATACCTGTTTTGACTTCTTTAACTTGTAGTTAGTCTGTTTTACTTTCGCTTTAGTTGTATTATGTGGAGTATCTATTAATAATCACATATTAATCGCTATTTATCGCATGTTTAATCGCTTTATCGCTATTGCAATCGCACTCGCAACTCGACTTACGCATTTTGGTTAGTGTATACGTGTGTGCGTGCCTTATGTGTTAATTGTGCATGTCTAAAGTATGTTATGTGTGGTAATCAATCGAATCGCAATCGAAACTCAAACGCAATCGAACTCAATCGCAATCGAAACAGTATGATAATTGGTAGAGAAGAGATAGTGCGAGATATGAGTAGTTGGGATTAAAAGTAATTTGACTAGGAAACTCTATCGCATCGCAACGCTCGCAATCGAAATCGAAACGGCAAAACTCGTTGCGCTGAGCACTCGAACCAGGTGCCAGCCGGCCGGATTGCCATCCGACCGGGCTGCCACCCGAGCGAGGTGCCATCCGACCGAGGAGCCACTCGGCCGGACTACCACCCGGGCGAGATGCCATCCGACCGACCAACCCTTTCCACTTTGGGCATCCTATAAATACCCCTTGTCACTTTCAAACTTTCTACTTTTGGCAAGTGACGTCCGACCAGCTCGTTTTCCTCACTTTTCTTCAGATTTCTCACGATTCCGGTAAGATCTCGTTGTAGGATCGTGTTATGACCCAAACGAGTCTATTAGAAGAGTTCTAATCAATTCAAGAGGCGGAAACTAATGAATTGACTTGAATACAACTTGATTCACTTCTAAATGTCTTGTTTTATTGATTTAACACGTTTACAGATCAATTGACATGTCGGCAGCACTTCGGTACCAGAATCTAATTTCGTTACAAATGAACTAGCAACACAAGTATTTATAGGAGTGGTAATTTCGCATGAAACTGCTCATGAGAAATCTTATTTCGCTCGAAATTACACAAACGAAATCAACATATGATTTCATGTGAAATACCAGCTTAATTTCGTATGAAATGACTCCTGTGTCATTTCATGCGAAATTACCTATAAACTCACTTTTCTCGTACTACGTGCCCTGATCTAACATTACTAATACAAGACTCGATACAAGACGAAGTCGACAGACGTATGCACCAACAGACTCCCCCTCGGATGTTGACGAGTCTTAAGTGTCGAGTCTTCACAGCTCTTCAGCCTTGATCAGTCTTTGGGCTTCTTCCAAAATATCTGACAGTGTAAGCTTCTTCAATCTCTGTCTTCTTTTCATCTTCAGGATCTCTTCCCGGCTTTTTCCTTACTTTAATTCTCTTGATCAGATATCTTGATTCTTTGAGTTCATCAGCATCAGCAGCTTACATGAACATCAGGATCTGAACTTGGCTCTACAAACTTCTATCCCAAGATCTGTGGCTGGCTCTTACAAACTACTGTTTCCTGCACAAATCTCTACCTCACAATAAATTTCACAAATTTAACATTTGACAAATTTAAACTTTCTGCTTACCACATATATGAAACAGATCAAAAAGATTTTAACACTTTTAAATTCTGATGACCACTTGTAAAATATCATTTTGATTTGACATTTTCATGTTAAAATCTTTTTTCATTTCAAATAAACTTCCCAAACCAGTTCTTCATGTTTAGCACTCGGAATTTTGAAAATCAGCTTTTCAACATCTGTTGTCTAAAATCTTTTTGCATTTTTTTCAAAAACTTTATGCTAAAATACTCCGAAAATCTTTTTGGATTTTTGATTTATAAACAGAAAAACTATAAAGAAATGTTTACAAACAATATTTTTGTGAGTTTGTGTAAGAGGATCATATCAGATTATGAGACAAATAACCAACACCGTTAAGCTATAAACATTTTAAGTTCTAAACGATTCACTTAGATTGTCAGTATACTAATCCACATAAATTTTCACACAAAGTTCAACTGTTTCGAGATACGAGATTAATGTTTTAGAGACTTAAACTTATTCGTGTGTCCCACCTCAGAATATACTCCTGTATCCAGATCCCAATATTCAGTCTTACAGGTGAGTATACCTAGATGATATCTGTAAAGGGTTAAAATACGAGGGCCGTGAGAGCTCAGGCTATTGCTTCCGCAAAATCAGAGAGATGACGGCTTCGACTTTTGGTGTGTTCCCTTTAGAGAATCTTTTCTTCAACAGCACATGATTAGCATTTTGCAATGTTTCATCATTTTTTGTACTGAGGGCGAGCTTTAATATTAAAGCAAATGCAAAGTATTATACGGGGACTAGGCCATTGCTTCCGCAAAATAAGAAGTCCCGGGATAATACCCCAGATATCACTAAGCATAAAGACCTAGTATCTCAGAAAGAGGGACCTTTCAAACAAGATTTCAGGGGTTACCCATATATCCGAAAGATGTTCCCCGCGATATAAGCAAGTTTGAAATTTAGGTTTATATCTCGTCACAATTTACTAAATGTGTAAAAACCTACTGGCACATCATCAGTGAGACCGTTTATCACATATTGACTTCCCAATTCGTCAGCATGCTGTGATAATCCACTGATGTACTATCATTTCCTCTTTTTCACAACACAACTCATTTTTTATTTTATCATGTTTTTTACTTTTTCAAATTTTCTAATGTTTTTGGATTTTCTGAAAATTTCTTACTGCCCCTAAAATTCAAAATCATTTAAAGAAACTTTGAAAACAAACTGTACAAGGTAAAGTGACAACTGATATCAAATCGCTTCAAATCGCCATCCACTTGGCATAAACAATCAGAACTCCCCCTTTCAACAAACTATTTTCCCATTATGATTTTAAAACACTTAAGTTTGTCTTAATCAAAAATGGTTTTTCAGGAAAATAAGTTTGATTGATTTTACCACATGTAGGTTAGGGGATTCATTCATCACTTTGTTCTCCAACCCTTTGAATGAAAGTTAAAGCAAGTTCAACTTAATGACCTAGATTAACCACTTGTAAGTGAAAACCTTCTTCAACCACTTGTAGGTTCACTTAATAACCACTACTTTTTGCAAGAATATAACAATTTCAATGATTACCACTTGTATATCAAACCTGTAGGTCGAAATATCACAGAAGTGAATTTCTCAAGAAAGATGCTGATTCCTGCTCCACGATTACCCACTTGGGAGCTCCGGTAAGTCAGGATTTTAGTTTGAAAATGCTGTCACCCAAGCCTGACCAGCCTTGGGTGATTTTGAATCAACTTTATCCCAACCTCCTTTTGATTTATAAAAATCTTTTGCACTTTTTACTTTCCCATCTACCATCTTCCCAAAAATATGTTTGATTTTCCAATTGAAAGCCTTTTCAGCATCAAATTCTCCTTTACCAGGGAAGAATTGATCTGAAATTTCAACCTTACCAACTTTCAATTTCAGATTTTCTTTTGACAATGGTGGAAAGTTTTCATCGTTCATCTCTGGAACGGAATTCTCATTCTTTTTCTCAACAAATGACTCCTCTGATTTTATGGAATCAGATTCATTGTCAGAACTACTCTCAGATTTTACAACCCATCTTTGTTTGTTCAAATCAACTTTTCTTTTGTAAAAATGCTTTGAAGTTTCACCAATTTCAAAAATCGAATTTCAAACACTTAAAATTTTTCTTTTGATTGATCCTTTTTATTAACAAACTTCTTTCTCAATTCAGAGTTAGATGAAACTTCCTGTTTTGTGTAATTGGACTTGGGACAATTCCAAGCAATGTGTCCAATTTCCTGACATTTAAAACACGTTCTTCGATCAACTCTTGGACCAAACTTTTTCATGTTTTTCTTCCTTTTAGCAAGAAACTCTTGGTTTGACTGTCTCCAGAATGGTTTCTTCTGCTCTTCTTTAGAACTTCCACCTGCAACAAATTTTGTTTTCGCTTTATACGTTTTCTCATTTTTATGATTTCCTGGAGAAATAAAACCTAATCCCTGCTTTTTGAAATTACCGTTATGGTTTGGTTTCTTTCGATAACCAGAACCAGAACTGTAACCCTTTTTCTTGTTCAATCTCTGTTGAACTCTTGAAGTGTACTTTTTAGGTTTTTCATAAAGATTTAAATCTTTTATTTCAGAAATATTAATTTCTGTTAATTTGAAAACATGTTTGATCATTTCATTTTTGACACTTCTTATTGGAAATTCCTCATCAGAATATAATTTGTCTGAATCATTCAAAGTATCTGCCACTTTGATTGGTCCGTCATTCAAATTAGATTTTGATAACAGGAATTCTTTATTGTAAACCCTTTTAACCGGTGAACTTGGACTCTTTTCTGATGAACTCGAACTATCAAATTTTGACTCCGACTTTGACTCTTCATCCATATCCAACACCTGATCGACCACTTTCTTTAACAACTCAGACTCATGATCAGTGCCAGACACTGTGAATGTGACATCAATATTATCTGGTAACTCATCAATGGTTTCACACTTTAACTTGATGTTGAGAGCCTTATTTAAACGTTTCTCATTTGGCTTTCTGGGAGAATAACTATTCCAAATCGGGGGCGGACACTTGTTATATTTGACATTTTGTTTCTTACCAGTATCATCTTCCTTTTCTTTATCTTGGAAAGCTTCAAGACCTGCAACAGTAGGATAAACTCGATCAATCAAATAATCATACGTTGTATAACTCAACAACAAACGTTTGATTCTTTCACTCTCAATCTTTTCAAGTTCCAAATCATGCTTTAGCTTTGCACAGTCTTCAATATACTCATTAATGACCTTCTGCTTTGTCATTAAAGTTGAACTCATCATTGTCATAGCATTATCAACTTCTAAATTTGTCTTTTTCAGACCATCAACTGTTCTATTCAAAACATCGTATGACTCCTTCACATACTTCACATCAGACAACAAATTCTCTTTCATCTCTTCCAGTTCATGAATCTTCTTGTCTTTCTCCTTACAATCTTTGCAAGACTACAAACATTTCTGACAAGGTTTAATGACTTCAACTATCTTTTCAACCTCGACAATCTTTTCAACTTCAATAATTTTTTCTACCTCGACGATTTTCTCAACTTCGACAAGTTTCTCAACTTCGACTATTTTTTCAATCTCAACAATTTTCTCTACCACTTTCTCCACTTCAACGATTTTTTCTATCACCTTTTCAATCACTGATTCAACATTTTGTTCTTCAGCTTTCATCTTTGTCTTGTCATCAGCTATTTTTATAGCTTCCAGCTCTCTCTTTAATCTGGCAATCTTCTTATCATTTAGCATCTCAACTTTATCTGCAAAAAATAAATTAAAACTATCAGGATCTATACCTTTTCTAGCTTTATTAAGATATTCTTCTTCATCATCGGTATCAATATCACTTCCTAAATCTGGAAAAAATATGTATTCTTTTTGGACTAGATTTGACTTCATCTTCTTTTAGAACTCTAGCAACAAGACCTGACCCAGGTGGAATGTATTTATCCCAACTAAATCCCTCTGCAACCTTTTCATCATCTTGGTCAATTATACCATAACAAGCTTTTTTTCTCTTCCATGGTACGGGCATGTGTAGTTTGTGGTTGTTGAGCAATCTGATGAAAAATTGATTTTTGATAATAATTGTTCTTTCCAGACTGATCTTGTCTTCCATCTGCTTCTTTGTTTTTGCACTCACGCTTAAAATGCCCTTTTTCTCGACACCTGAAACATGTAACCTTTGATTTATCAAAACCTATCGGAGATTTAGCCAATTCATTAAAGTCATCTCTTCCAGTGATTTGTTGAAACTTTTCTGCCCTTCGAACAGCACTGGCCAAACACCACTTGACATCCATCAACTCAAGTTCTTCAGCATCTATCTGGTCATAATCTTCTTTGGTAAGCATCGGATTTCCAATTTTGCCAGCAATCAAACTTTCATATGATTCCAACATAGCAACAAGTGATGCCATGTGTTGCTTAGCTATTTCTGGAGACAGATTTTGACCATTTTGGATGTTCAAAGTGACATGGCACTGCAGATTTGTAGAATTTTGTCGTTGAGGACTTGGTGTTGTAAGATTTGGATCAAAACTTGAATATGAAGACGAAGGTCCACCACTTTGAGTCACAGTACTACCCTTCGTTCCAGACGAACTATCAGCACTGAAACCAGTTTGAATTTTTAGGCTGGGAGTAACTTCAAAGTTGTTTCCTCTATAGTATAAACTGACATCTTGTTTAGCATTTGGATTCTTCATGATTGTCGTTTTCTGGATATCCAACTCGTGCTCTTCAATTTTCTGAATAAACTGTGCCAGATTCATATTTTCAGATTTTCTCATGTGTTTTAGGATCAACAAATAAGTTCCCCATTTCTGCTGTGGTAATGCATCGGATAGTTTATCAACCCATTCATCATCGTCTTTCTTTATGTCCAATCTTCCCATTTCCAAAACCAGATGACAATATCTATCAATGGCCATTTTTGTTGTTTCATGATCAAAAGCTACAAACATGTCAAATGATTTCTTCAATAACGCCTTTTTGTTTTTTATCATATATGCGCTTCCTTTGAACTTTTGAATCAATGCCGTCCAAATTGATCTAGCAGTACCCTCATGTTGAAGCAAAACAAAGATATCTTCTTTAATCGCTTGTTGAAGAATACCGATCATCAATTTTTCACTTGTATACTTCAATTTATCATTCTCTGAAAAGTCACAAAAAGCCTTTTCTAGCCCACGCTCATTTTTCGGTTTCTCGTAATCTTTCTCTAATGAACACCAAGCGTCAAACTTATAAACTTGCACCCAGTTCTCAAACCGATTCTGCCATCCTTTAAAATCTTCAATGTACATGAGCTTTGGCGGTTTCTAGTAAGTTCCTGTCTCATTCTCATTGTACAATGTTTCGGCAGCTGTAACTGGTGCAACTGGTGTAGCAAATGCATTGAAGAATTCTTCTTCCATGATTCAGTAATCTGTATCACAAAGTCAACACGGTTCAAAATCAACAAGGTTCACACGAAATATGAGTTCAAACGAAATAACACACTGATGCGAAATCAGTTTGGTGCGAAATCAGATTCAAACGAAATCAAACTTTGATGCGAAATATCCTTTTCAAACGAAATTAGCTTTCACACGAAATACCAGTTTCAAACGAAATAGCACCAACTCTGTGACAACCCTCACCAAACCAGGTATCCATACGAATTAATTAATATTTAATTAATGCTTAATTACTGTGCTTGCATACAATTGTGGTTAAACTGCTACTTGAATGCTGATACATACACATACATGCATCATACTTTATTGCTGTCACTCCATTATTTACACAGAACTATAGTGACAAACTTGATGCACAAAAGCACAGTAGCACAATGAACGGATAACCCAGTAAACATGCTGACATAGCCAGCATCAGACAGACACTGTCTCTGAGGCCAGTATGAGCCGGGAATAGTTTACTACACCAGTAGGGAGTGTAGGGAGGTGAGGATTGTAAAACTGCGTCACTAGGTGATAGTTATAGTGACCGGATGTGCCTAAAACATGCTTTAATTACAAAATTCAGCATTTAAGTTAACTAGTAAAGTGCAAAAACATGGGAAAATAATACTAGACACTTTCCAAAGTGTCAGGAATTCATTGTGTCACTAAAATAAATACTAACGACACTTTAAATGCTTAATTAGCACTTTAACGGATTAATATCCAACCGAACAACCGGACTTTACCCGAAACATAAAAATATTGTCAATGACACTGTTTTTCCTTTTCTGAGCCAGTTAGGGTCCCCGAATACCCTAACACCCGTTATAACACATAACACACTAGTAACTAATTTAATCACCTAACTAAACATAACAATCACTAAACTATCTAGTTAAATTCCAACTAAATACCCCCCCCCCCCCCTTTTAATCCGATCGGTTCCCCTAGGGAACACACACCACAAACTTTTGATTATTTTATTTGCTTATGCCCCATATCTAACATACATATTACACCATGGTTAAAGCACTAATAAGGTTTATAAGTATACATGAGGGATAAGATCATCTCACTTTAAACACTTAACAAAAATTGCTTTCTTCTCTTCCCTCTCCATAGTGTTCGGCCGAGAACACTATCATCACCACCACCATCATCAAGTCTTGTTCTTGTTTTTTCACATACACACAAAGGTGAAAGGTCACACACAAGGAGACCCGGTGCGTTCGGAATCACAAGGACCTCTCTACCTCGCTTTTATCCACCTAGTTTTCGCTTTGATTCTTCCCTAGCCTTGAGCTAGTAGTAAGTGATTCTAAACACTCTCTTGATCTTGTTTAAAGTGGTTAATAAGAAGTTTAACGGTTAAAACTCAAGAACGTGCGAAAACAAAACTTAAAGTCTTGCTAGAAAGATGAACTTCTTGGTTAAAGAGTAAATAATGGTGTAAAACTCATTAATCTTGTTTAGTTATGGTTATTTTATGTTGTTGGATGCTAGTAGTGGAACGGATCGTCACCTAACCACGCTAGATCATGTTCATGGAACATGAACTAGCATTATGTTAAGTAGGAAAGTTACAAGATGACGAACCCTTTCATACATAAACATGAACTTGTGTAAAAACAGTTTTTCTTGTAAAATGGAGTTTTAAACTGGTAGATCTAAAGATTTACAAATGGTATTTTCGAAGAGCCAAGTAAAACATACAAGTCTTATTTTTAAAGTCGGATCTTTCATAAACTAAAGGTGTTTTGTGAACAAACAAGTGTGTAGACACTTGTGTAACAAAAGGATTTAACAAAGAAACATTTCCGTAATTTTTTGACTAGAAGTTGTAAGGTTACATCTTCTTTAAAAATAAAGTTTTTCAGGAAACCGATTCATTTTTAAAGATAGAAAGATCTACTAAAAATGTTGGAAAGTTACTACATACTTTTACACAACTTACAAGTTCATGTGTTTGCGATTTATGCTTATTTTGACTAGTTTGATGATTGAACATTGTATGTTGATGATTGGAAAATTGTTGGTTGAATTTTTAAAAGAAAATGATACGCTAGTAAGCGTGGCCACCTCCAGTTACAGCGGAAACTCTGGCGAAATTTTCCCAGAAAATAACACTTAGAATATTTTTGTGACAAGTGTTATGAATATACTTTTGACTTGTTTTCCAAACAAACTTCGCCATGATTTTTATTATAAAATAACCAAGTATTCGGAGGTGGAATTTTCGTAAATAAAACTTACTAAATATATATTTAGAATATATATTTCATAATAAAACGCTTGCGTGATTTTATGATTATTTTGTGAACTATATATTATTTTTAGAGTAAAAATAATATAACTGGAATACATTGTGAAAGCACGACTCCAAAATAATACCAACGCCTTCACAAATAAATAGTTAAGTTACACCGGTATTATTATTACCATCCGAACCTTAAAATGTAACTTACGTGTTTTTCGGAAAAATACTCTTGAATGTGTATTTTGATAAAAGTATTATTTTGGAAATCATATGGAGTAAATATAATATTTTTGGGAAAAATATGTATATTTTGGAGATAGAATATTTTAGACAAATGAATAAAAATATATTTTATTAAGTGAAACTTAATAATATATTTTTGGAATTACGAAAAAGCACATGTATTAAAACCCCCATCCTTGGGAAGGAATATAACTATAAAATAATTAAGAAGTGGAAGTACGAAATAGTTACCTAACTATTTCCCAAAAACTTAAACCTTAAGCCAAGGCACGGCCGTCCGTCTAATAGAAGTTAGTACGTGTAGGTCGTCACGCAGCAGGTTATTTTGGGACGGACTATTTCGAGACGCACTTCTTATCCCCCTTTTCTCTTAACTGTTTTCAGTTTTTATACTTCGGGGGTGAAATACATGTTACGATTATTACGAACTTTTACTTACATGGTATGGTTAGCGTAAGGAGGGTTACTACTTAGATCATGTGAGTGGGTAGGCGGGAACTGGAGGCCATTAATCCTCATTGTAGGACTGAGGGTCTTTAGCGGTAGATCTATCTGGGTGAAGCGAGCCCAGCCCCAGGCCCAACAGTACGGACCTCGGGGTGACTTGGTACCCGACGCAAAAATCTGCTAGGTTTGAGTCTTCCTACTGCACTTCACACATATCAATGGCCTTGCAAACCATTGGTGATCTCTTTATTTCCTTATTTGCTACATACCAGGGATTTTATACTTACAACGGTTTTACATACTCACTTTTACATGAACTTGCTCAACTTTATGTTGATTTTTCAACTTACATGTATTTCAGGGAATTAGGGATCTGGCGAAGTATGCTACGTTTTCACGTTGCGTAAGAGTTATGAGGTCATCCACGTTTAGGGATTGTGACTTTTACCTAGACGAGTCGCAAGTCTTAAACGGTGTTTACTTTATGTTGGTGGTTATGTCGTATGAACAATGTTTTTATTTTGTTGGGTTGTAACTCGTTGCATGTGTCAACTTTAAACAATGTTGTCATAATTTACTTTTCAAACTTAAATCAACGGATGATCTTCATGGTTTTATTTTTATATAGCTTTATTGTGATTAAGCTATGGTATTAAGAAGTCACACTAAATAAACCCACGCTTCCGCAAAGCCAGGGTGTGACAGCTTGGTATCAGAGCCTTGATCATAGCTAACTAGGATTCCTTCTCGAGTCTAGACTATGATCACTAGGGCTCTCATGATAACATTTTACATTGCATACACTACGTCCAGATCCAGGTCACAAAACATTTCCCCAAACAAAAGAATGAGCACATTTTATTTGTTAGTTATAGCTCAGTCTGAGAGGCTGAGGGAGTAGTCTAGTGGGACTAGGAGGCTCAGTCTGAGAGGCTGAGGGAGTAGTCTAGTAGGACTAGGAGGCTCAGTCTAAGAGGCTGAGGGAGTAGTCTAGTGGGACTAGGAGGCTCAGTCTGAGAGGCTGAGGGAGTAGTCTAGTGGGACTAGGAGGCTCAGTCTGAGACGCTGAGGGAGTAGTCTAGTGGGACTAGGAGGATCAGTCTGAGAGACTGAGAGAGTAGTCTGAGAGACTAGGAAGTTCAGTCGGGGCGACTGAGAAGATAGTCTAGGGTAGACTAGGATGATTACTTGTTTGCTTATTGGTGACTAACATGTTTATATGATTATATGATTGATTGTTTGTACGTGTAGGTCCCGTTTTTCCCGGTGAGGATCGATAACGAAAACCTATCCTTGTTTATCACAAACACGGTAACGGGTGCGGAATCCCCGTGACGGTGCAAACCAAACACAATTAATAAAGAACACGGATTAACCAATGAAACACACTCTATTGATTAAACGGGATGAGAACCGATTACAAACTGATACAAACACAGTTTTGACAGAGTTTCTTTAAGGGTATGCTCTCATCTCTATTTCACACAGAAACAGAGAGGAGTATTTATACTAGACACAGACACAGACTGACGAAACACATAAAGGCACTCGACGAAACACTAAATCGACGAAACACATTCTGTTTCGTCGACATACATATATACTATCATCTGTTTCGTCGTTTGTTGTAGAAGCCCAAATGATGACAAAGCCCACTTCAAGTATTCGGCCCACATGAAGAGGTTACGGCCCAGTCTTTGTTTCAGTTCAATTGTTTGCACAATTTCAACAATATGAGACAAAAGTTGACATCATCATGACATCACTAAGGTGATGTCATGGTGATGTGTTTGCGGGAAAGGCTTGCGGCGCTCTGTGCCTCGCGTGTCGAACTCTGGGGCGCATGACTGAGGAATGTCGTGTCTTCGGGCTGGAGCCGGACCTAACCGAGTCGACCCGAACCGAATCGAACCGAGTCGAGTCGCGTCCACATAAAGTGTACCAACAAACTCCCCCTTGGACGCTACTCGTGAGGTTCGTCTTCCGTGTCTTTCATGTCGGAGGATCTTCAAAGGTCTTCACGTGTCACAGTCAGGGAGTGTATCAACAAACTCCCCCTTAAATGATGCTCGTGAATCTTTTGATTTTTCAATTCTTCAGATCCTTGTGGTGTTGATGAAGGGTCAGCGGCAACTCGATCATTTTATCCTTTGAGTGCCTCCACTTCGTGTCTTCATTCCAAAGCTTATCATCGAACATGTTCTCCTCGCCTTTAGCATCTGCACATGCAAGAAAGCTAAACGCATAATGAGAACAACCGCTTGGAATATAGTTAACATTTAAACAAATGACACATATGAGATCAAATCTCAATCAAACACCGACCGACAACAGTTTGAAAGTTTAGAAAATGATCAATTTTAATCCTTTAACTTTCAAAACATGTTAACTTCGACAGTTTATGAAGGTGGAATTGTTTTCCGGCTTACAATCAGGATTTTTGGGTAGGATAGACTCGAGTTCCAACATCGGTCAATCAAAAATAAACTAGAAGCAAAATCTTTTTGGATTTTATAAAGTTTATATTAAAACACACCTAAAATCTTTTTGGAATTTTTCATTTTTCAAATGTAAAGACGGAAAGCAATAAATAAATATATACAAAGATGCAGAAATGAAAGCAGTAAACAAATATTTACAGACATTCTTTTTGTGAGTTTCGAGGGTAAGAGAATCATATCAGTGTACGGTCACGCCAAAACGCTCTTGTTGTTCAATTAGTTAACATTAAGATAAGCATCCTATAACAATTATCGGTATTGTTTTCCACTTAAGCTCAACTTATCAGATGTAATCATGGCGAGGGGATACGTTAAGGTATGATTTATACTTACCGACCGGTGTTCATCCACACACGACACTGATGTGTGTAAAATACAACATATAAATTACATCAAATAAGGCATAAAACTAACCCTTTTTAAGTACTAATATTGGAAAAAGAGTGTTTTTGTCTTCCTTTTGTATTTTCAGGATTAAATGAGCTCAAAAACACAAAAGAAGCAAAGAGACAGCTAATTCCAACATAAATACAAGGAAAGGAACATTAGTGGACTGCCCGACCCCTCAACGGCACCTTCCAAAGCAAAATAGAGAAGTCAGAAGACTGAACACGCCCCGTGCTCAGCCAGCACGGGGCCGTGCCCAAGAAGCAGCAGAAAAGACAAACCTATAGAAGCTTCTATTGCCCACCACGGGGCTGTGCCCAGCGGACACGGGGGCGTGGCGAAAGTACAGCAGGCGCATTAATTGTAATTGCGAATTACAATTAATGAGGAGAGAGAGTGTCAGACGGGCACGGGGCCGTGTCCAGCGGACACGGGGCCGTGCCCAGCTCTCTGTTCAGCCTATAAATAGGAGTGCTTGGATTCATTTCAACTCATCCCTTGGCACACCACCTCTCTCACACTTCATCCATCACCCACCACCATCAAAACACCATCATCCACCACCATCATCCATTGTCCATCGTAGAGTGTGTGAGTCGTCTCGGGATCCAAGATTGATCGTAAGAGTTCTTGACAATCAAGGCCATGTTTGCCTAAGTCTCTTACATTACATGGTGAAGACAAAGTGTCTAGTATAATACTTTTTATTTCTAATCTTTTGCACTTTTTATTTGGTTTTGTATTAATGACTTTAATAACTAGTTACTTATGTTGAAGGTGATCTTTCCTTATCGTTTGTCCGTGGTGTCTTGGCATTATTTTACTGTCTATATAAAATAAAGGATTTTCACCATTCATATCTCCACGGTCTATATGGAGGTATGTTGGCTACCTGGTCGGGGGTTAAGGGAACGGTTTGGTAAAGGTCTTGCCATTGTTCAGCGTTTAGAGGTCCTGCAATGGACCTGGGTCAAATTTAGTAGGACCTCCTTCAATACTTCACGGTATTGGATGGCGGGGGTCCAAACTCTTTGACCCCCTCATAAGTTAACTACTATTAATATTATAACCCGGCTATTTAGGACTGTATCCCTGCTGACTCAGACTACTTAGCCGAGGGTAACGTCACCGCCAAAAGCGGGGCCTACCACAATACTGCATTAATAACTTAATTCATTATCTTCCAATAATCCACCATTTTAGGATTGTATCCTTGCTGACTCAAACTACTGGGGTGAGGATAACGTCACCTTCAAAAGAGGGGCCTACTACAATAACTAAGATAATCTCTTAATTATGTGCAAAAGTGCGGAAATAATCAAAGGTTATACTAGATACGAGTCGGAACCAAGTGATTCATCTTGTCTATCTGTTTTTCTTTTATTTTTATTTTTTAGCATTTTAGTTAGTTTTTATTTTTCATAGCTTAAAACATTTTTATAAACTTTTATTTTGATTAGACGTTGAGGATAAACCGGTACTAAAAGCTCTTGTGTCCTTGGACGACCTCGATATCTTACCAACACTATACTACGCTCAACGATGGGTGCACTTGCCCATATGTGTGTTTAGTGTTAGTAAAATATCGTGTTTTATAAATTTAAAACTTGGCTAAAATAAGTGTTAAAAAGGGCTTAAAATATACACCTAATATATATAACACTTCACACGCATCAAGTTTTTGGCACCGTTGCCGGGGACACAAGGATTTTAAGAAAGTTAGGAATCAACGGCCTAATCATCTTTTATTTTTCTTTTTAATTTTTTAGGATTTTCTTAGTTTTTCAGCTTCTGCAGAGCTCAGCACGGGCCGTGCCCAGCATCATCACTGGCAGTTTTTATTTTCTGAGTTACAGAGAGCTGAACACGGGGCCGTGTCGGTGCAACACGGGGTCGTGTCCAACTCCCAGTAACTGGGAATCCAGAAAACAATTACTGTATCTCTGACCACGGGCCGTGTTCACTGAGCACGGGGCCGTGGTGAACTTTCTGACCAACGTTCTTTTCTGTTTTTATTGCAGGACTTGGAACCCAGGTGCCACATTTGACCCTCCTACGTAGTGCATGAGCTCCAGTTCTAGTAGAGACATAAAAGAACCCCTAGAAGAACCCGAACGCTTTCTCAGAAAAAGACTTAAAGCTAAAAATCAAGAGAAAGTTTTGGGGGACCCACTTCCAATGGCGGACCAACGTACCCTCATGGATTACCTACGGCCTACCGTAGGCAATCTCGGCGCCGCTATCAATGCACCAAATGTCGAGGCCAACAACTTCGAACTTCGGCCGCATTTGATACAAATGCTCCAAAACTCCGCAACCTTCCACGGGCTTGCGGACGAGGATCCCCATCTACATATTACTAACTTCTTAGAAATATGTGATACCTTTCGGATCAATGGAGCATCAAATGACGCCATCCGCCTTCGAATGTTTCCATTTTCACTAAAAGACCGAGCTAAGGCTTGGCTTAACACCCTCCCAGTTGGATCGGTAAACACCTGGGATGAACTTGCCCAAAAGTTTTTGTATAAGTATTTCCCTCCTGCTAAAACGGCTAAATTAATGACTAAAATTAATACATACTCACAAGAGGATGGGGAATCCTTATATGAAACTTGGGAAAGGTTCAAGGAGCTTCTAAGAAAGTGTCCTCACCACGGTCTAGCGGTATGGCAACAAGTATCCACTTTCTACAATGGGTTGTTGCCACACACAAGACAAACACTTGATTCAAGCTCCGGGGGACTTTTAGGTAATCGTCGCCCAAATGAAATATATAACCAAATTGAGGAAATTTCTCAAACCAATTTTCAATGGCACAGTCCCCGAGGTAATAAATCTATTGCCCCGGGCGCCCATAAGGTTGATGAAAGCACCTCTTTACAAGCCCAAATCGAGGCCCTCTCTTCAAAAATCAAAAAGCTAGAAATGACAAAGACGGCCTCGGTTATGGCTTGTGAAGGGTGTGGTGGGTCACATGAAAATTGGAGTTGTATGAAAGAATTAGATGAACAAACAGAAACGGTAAACTACATGGATAATAGACCTAGGCCGTCGGGTCCTCCAACGGGTACCTACAACCAAGGATGGCGTAACCACCCAAATCTTGGTTGGAGAGATCCCGGCAATAGTAGTAACCAACAAAACCAACGAACTAATTTTCAACAACCACAAAATTTCCCTCAACAACAAAGTGGAAGAGAAAGGCTTGAAGATACTGTATCTCGCCTCATCTCTGACACTGAAAAGAAAAACTCGGATCGATTTCAACAACTGGAATCGAATTTTAGAAATCAACAAGCTAGCATTCAAAACGTTGAAAAACAATTAAATCAACTAGCTCAAAATTTCTCCAAGAGACCACAAGGCGCGTTACCTAGTAATACCGAAACCAACCCTAAGGCACAAGTACATCTCATCACGTTAAGAAATCGAACCGTGGGTCCCGAGGATGCTCCATCGCCGCCAAATGAAAGAAACCATTCTAGCCAGCCTGTGACTCCTCCTGTGCCAGAAAAGGCTTCTCTACCAACTCAAGAGCCCACCAAGACTCCTCCAATTCCGTACCCCGGTAGGTTAAATCGTCAAAAGACCGATGAGCAATTTGCTAAATTTGAAAATTTACTAAAACAATTGCATGTTAATATTCCTTTTATCGAGGTCCTAACCCAAATGCCTAAATACACAAAATTTATGAGGGATTTCCTCACAAACAAAAGGAAAATTGAATCATTGCAATTAGTTAACTTAGGCGAAGAATGCTCCGCCTTAGTGCTCAACAAACTTCCACAAAAGAAAATCGATCCCGGAAGCTTCACAATTCCTTGCTCGATTGGGGAATCTCCCGTTCGTAATGCATTAGCCGATCTTGGGGCTAGCATTAACCTCATGCCCACATCAATGTTCAAACGACTCGGCCTAGGAACAACAAGCCCTACAAAGATGAGTATACAACTCGCCGACAGATCCGTCAAATTTCCACAAGGTGTCGCTGAGAATTTGTTGGTAAAAGTTGACAATTTCGTTTTCCCAACCCACTTTGTCATCCTAGACATGGAAGAAGACACCGATGTCCCTCTCATCCTCGGGAGGCCATTTCTAGCCACCGCCCAAGCGGTGGTAGACATGAATGACGGAACGTTAACATTGAAGTTTGGGGATGAGGAGGTGAAGTTTGAATGTGGAAAAAGAATTGAGGACGAAGACCCGGTCAACTACATACAGGCCATAGACTCAAGCTTGGATGATGCTCTCCGACGGTGCAACATGGGATGCAATATATCCCACTTGGGTGACATATGACCGGCTTTGGGTCTAGCCAAGGACCCTTATAAACGTGGCGCACCACGGAGGCATTCCACGGAACTATCCTTAGTTTAATTTAGATTAATTTTTATGTTTTCTAGTTAGTTTTCAGGAATAAAACACACTCATGGTGGTAAAGGATGAAAAGGGGAACGAGAAAAATGAACTCATGCACAAGAACAAGGCAACCCGACAATTCTCTCCATTTCAGAAGGTTCAACACGGGCCGTGCCCAACCAACACGGCCCCGTGCTGAACCCCCTGCAGAAAAACGCCCAGTTCAGGTAACTGGACACGGGCCGTGTTCACCCAACACGCCCCCGTGTCCAGACTTCTGTTTCTCTTGTTTTAATTTTGTTACTGGCACTTGAACACGGGGCCGTGCCCGGATAACACGGGGCCGTGTTCAGCGCCCAGTAACACAAATTTTTGCTTTTTAAACACTATTTTACACATCTAATCAACCTAAAAATTTATTTTTGGGACACATTGAGGACAATGTGTAATTTAAGTGTGGGGGGGGGATGCTAAAACCTTGAATTTTGCAAGTCCTAAATACAAGCCTTACACAAAACTCTATTGGAACCGCTAATCACCCCAAATTTTTTCAAAAATTTCATTTTTTTTGCTTGTCTAGGTTTAACTTTATTGAGCACAATTACATATCATTAAAACTAAATGCTCATTTTTCGTTTCTTGTGTGAATAGCCGCTTGGTTCTTACGACTCTAGAACTTGCCATGACGATACATTCCCGGTCCTTATCAACTTAAACCCAAGTAAGTAAATGATGGAGGCATTAGGACTAACCCTTTTTTTATTTCTACACCATTATTTTTCTTTTTCTTTTACCACCTACCCAAAAATCCCCCTAGTTAGCCCCTTTGAGCCTAAACCTTTTCATTTCATCACCCAAACCAAAAAAAAAAAAAACCCTTTTTCCCACCAAAAACCTTTTTTATTTTTAACCCTTTGTTTTAGTAACAAGTTCGGTTTTCGTATAAAAAAAAAGTGTGTTGTTGATGAAGCAAAAAAAAAAAAACAAACAAGTTCATCAAAAATAACTTTGTTTGAATAAAAGCTTCATCAAAATAAAAAGTTGCAAAAATAGAAAATCTTACGAAAACCGACACTTGTTACGCTTTTCGCCCTTTTTCTACTAACCACTAACCCAACCACCTACCTTTAACCCAAGCCTAACCCTTAACCCACAAAGTCCTCTTGATATTTACAAAGGTATAAAAGTTAAAAAGGAGGATGATTGATTGCTTGGCAAGCTTATGGTAGGAATAAGTTCCACGCCGCTTTCGAGTGATTCACTAAAAATACACCTTCGGCCGAGTGTGAGTGATTTCTCCCGTGAGGTATGTGAACTTGTATATAAATGGAATTTTAAAAAGGCATGTTATGCCCAAATAAGTAATTTCTCCTATGAAACGTTCTAAATAAATCATTACGAATAGGATTGTAAATAAATAAAGATAAAACCCAAAAAGACCTTGGATTCCCGACACTCTACGACAAGCCCAAATAAGGCATAAAACTAACCCTTTTGTATTTTCAGGATTAAATGAGCTCAAAAACACAAAAGAAGCAAAAAGACAGCTAATTCCAACATAAATACAAGGAAAGGAACATTAGTGGACTGCCCGACCCCTCAACGGCACCTTCCAAAGCAAAATAGAGAAGTCAGAAGACTGAACACGCCCCGTGCTTAGCCAGCACGGGGCCGTGCCCAAGAAGCAGCAGAAAAGACAAACCTATAGAAGCTTCTATTGCCCACCACGGGGTCGTGCCCAGCGGACACGGGGGCGTGGCGAAAGTACAGCAGGCGCATTAATTGTAATTGCGAATTACAATTAATGAGGAGAGAGAGTGTCAGACGGGCACGGGGCCGTGTCCAGCGGACACGGGGCCGTGCCCAGCTCTCTGTTCAGCCTATAAATAGGAGTGCTTGGATTCATTTCAACTCATCCCTTGGCACACCACCTCTCTCACACTTCATCCATCACCCACCACCATCACAACACCATCATCCACCACCATCATCCATTGTCCATCGTAGAGTGTGTGAGTCGTCTCGGGATCCAAGATTGATCGTAAGAGTTCTTGACAATCAAGGCCATGTTTGCCTAAGTCTCTTACATCACTTGGTGAAGACAAAGTGTCTAGTATAATACTTTTTATTTCTAATCTTTTGCACTTTTTATTTGGTTTTGTATTAATGACTTTAATAACTAGTTACTTATGTTGAAGGTGATCTTTCCTTATCGTTTGTCCGTGGTGTCTTGGCATTATTTTACTGTCTATATAAAATAAAGGATTTTCACCATTCATATCTCCACGGTCTATATGGAGGTATGTTGGCTACCTGGTCGGGGGTTAAGGGAACGGTTTGGTAAAGGTCTTGCCATTGTTCAGCGTTTAGAGGTCCTGCAATGGACCTGGGTCAAATTTAGTAGGACCTCCTTCAATACTTCACGGTATTGGATGGCGGGGGTCCAAACTCTTTGACCCCCTCATAAGTTAACTACTATTAATATTATAACCCGGCTATTTAGGACTGTATCCCTGCTGACTCAGACTACTTAGCCGAGGGTAACGTCACCGCCAAAAGCGGGGCCTACCACAATACTGCATTAATAGCTTAATTCATTATCTTCCAATAATCCACCCTTTTAGGATTGTATCCTTGCTGACTCAAACTACTGGGGTGAGGGTAACGTCACCTTCAAAAGAGGGGCCTACTACAATAACTAAGATAATCTCTTAATTATGTGCAAAAGTGCGGAAATAATCAAAGGTTATACTAGATACGAGTCGGAACCAAGTGATTCATCTTGTCTATCTGTTTTTCTTTTATTTTTATTTTTCAGCATTTTAGTTAGTTTTTATTTTTCATAGCTTAAAACATTTTTATAAACTTTTATTTTGATTAGACGTTGAGGATAAACCGGTACTAAAAGCTCTTGTGTCCTTGGACGACCTCGGTATCTTACCAACACTATACTACGCTCAACGATGGGTGCACTTGCCCATATGTGTGTTTAGTGTTAGTAAAATATCGGGTTTTATAAATTTAAAACTTGGCTAAAATAAGTGTTAAAAAGGGCTTAAAATATACACCTAATATATATAACACATCACACGCATCAACACATTCCCGTATCAAGGTATGCACGAGAGTTCATCTTACCGGTGAGTATACCGTTTATCATCTGTTTGACCGTATAAAAGAATGTGAGAAACTCACTTATTTGATTTGAAAACAAGCCCTATGTGATAGAATCACTTATTGATGAGGAACTTGATTTTCGATGCATGAGGGCACAAGAGCAAGTCCGTGAACAGGTCAGTACTTTCGTACAGCAGAGAGACGAACTTGACTCCCGCAAAGAATCTGTGATATATTATCACTTATTTTGTTGGACATGTGATTGTTGATCACTTATTGAGGTCGTATGCAGTATGTACACGTATGTATAGTATCATGGAAGATCTTAGACTTCGTCTCCGTTATTTTTACGGTTTGATGCAACCATGATACCCAGATGATAAGACAGCATAAAGACCGAATATCTCAGAACCTCGGCAATCTCTCAAAAGAAATTTCGGTACTAAGACCATATGCCAATGTGCGGTTCCCACCTGGTCTTCAGTCGATTAAAGGTTTATATCACCCTGCACACTTTAAAATGATTGTGAGCCTACCGATACATCTTATATAGAGCTGCTTAACATTTTTCATTTTGCATTTCAGTTCGAAGAGGTTTAGACAGACCACTGATCTACTATCATTTTCTCTTTTGCTCGCCAGGAAACTCATTTTTGCTTTTCAATTGTTTTTGAGTTTTGAAATTTTTCGATGTTTTTGAATTTTTCAAATTTTGGATTTACTCCCCCTAAAATGCAACAAACTAAGATAAATTTTAAAAGACACAAAGATATTTACAAAAACGATTTCCCGATGTCGGTTAACTCATGTTTTACCTCAATGCCGTTTAGCAAAATTAATTTTGAATCAGAAATGATTTATCGAATTTTGGAAAAATCAGTTGGCATGTCGGTAAGCGGTGCGGACCATGACAACATTGACGAGTTTCATAGTGAAACAATCACGTGTGAGGTGATATTTGAGTTCAACGTGTCAGGTCAAAGAGTGCTACGAGAGGATAACAATTCATAAAGCAGCTTAAATATCGACAAGTATAGGAGAGATTAGAAATTTAAAACCGTTTCCTGCAACTACTTCGTGCATTGCAAGGAATCTGAGTGCTCTCCCAAACTGGATATCCACCCGTTGTGGATTTCAAAGTCGATTTTGCAGCTACTGAGAAATCTCTTCACAGCAACAAGATCATAAACCTTTGGGTCCGGCTGGTCTTACACATTTCACCAGCGAAGGTCTTTGACTTTCTCTTTCAGAAGTAGTGTGCGGTTGTTCAATCCATGCCAAGGCATCCGCACACCCGGTTGGTTTGTTCAACAAACACATTTTCTTCAATAACACCGCGAAGAAATGTACACTGCACGTTCATTTTGTTGAGTTTGAACTTCAGACGTGCTGCAGGTGCGTACATTTTGATTTGAATCTATCCCGGGGACCCGATCAAAGCCTTGAACAATCAAACTTTGGAATGATTTTCATTTTGTCGAAGCTTTCAATCTCTTTCGACAGACAATTCTGTCTTCTTTCCTTTTTCTCTCCATCAAAGGCAACAATTTCTTTTGTCGCCGATCTTGTGGATGAACATTCCACTATCAATAATCCTATGACTATCGAAAGTTCCTCCTGGAACATCCTACACACTCACTCAGAGATTAGTTGGAGAGGGGGACCCAAGCCTTAACAGACTTGGGTTGTCCTTCATCATCGAAGATTGTGACTTTGATTTCCTGATGATTTTCAAACACAGCACCTCCCCCTGAACTATCACCCGTCTTAGGTTTCCAAGTTTGTTTTTGTTTACCAGATTGAGTTTTGTAAACAGATTTTGAAACTTCTGGTTTTAAAGGTTGTGAAGAACTTGGTTCCCTTTTGACCGTTTTGACTTCAGATTTTAAAGACTTTTCAACAGCTTTGATGTTTTGACGTCGTTGTTTCGTTTCTTGTTCCTTAACAGTTCTTTTATCATGTTTTGGTGAAACGGCACGACGTTGTGGGTGAACCTTTTCAGGTGGTGCTCTTTGCACAAATTTCTCTTTAGGAGTGTTTGAGCAGTTCTTAATGATATGCCCAAACTCCCCACATTTAAAACACGTTCTCCTTTCCACAAACTTAGGAGAATTTGATCGACCAACAGATGTCGAACCCATAGAACCTGAGGTACTTGCTCTTTCATCACACCCATTTGTATGTTGAGTGTAATTGTTTTGACTGTTACGTTTTAAAATCTTGACTTGTTGGATAAAATCGGTGTTTGATTTGTTTTCAAAAGTCTCAATTTTATCAGTACCCCTCGATGCTACAAACTTGACATCTTTTGCTTTCTTCTTGTAACGAGCTCCTTTTGATTCAGCCTTAGCCTTTGGCTTTGGAGCTCGTTGTTGCTGTTGTTTACCCTTAGGAGCAATAAGTTGTTGCTTTGTTAGTGATTTTTGATTTCCAAATTGTTTCTTGATTGTAGCTTTTGGAATTTGGTCACATTGATACCTGGAATTGTCTTTCCCAAAAACTTGTTTGTATTATTTTCAAAAACTTGATCAATCAAAGATGGATTGACATTCTTAATTGGAAAATCGTGATTTGAATAGATTTTAGAATCACCAACCAAAGTGTACAACACGTTATTACTTTTAACGGCAGACACATAATTTTTGTCATTCTTGACAGGATCTATCACTTGTTTGGCAACTTGTTGCACAGCAGGAATAGGAGGATCACAAAGAATATGATTCTCAATTGGAATTTCTATTCCCTTTTTCTTATCAAGTGATTCATCCTGGTCATTCATATCTGATTCTGATTCATCATCATACGAATCATAGTCCTCAATGATTGGAGGACTTAGTTTCGCAGATGTTGAAGTTTCCTTTTGATCAGATGATGTACTTGAAGAACTGTCCGATTTGAACCCTAGGCCAGTAGTAACTTCCTCATAATCAAGAGGCACACTGGGTTCAAAACGAGGCATATCCTCTTCATCGGGCGACTTGGTATAGTCGTGTCTCAAAGGGGGTGGACACTTCCTATAACCAACGCCTTTAACGTTTCCCTTTAGTTGCTGAACGTCAATGATGTGATCAAGCACATATCGGGAGTTTGAGTAACTCTCCAATTTGAGCTTGATCGCTTCATGCTCACATTTCGCCACGGCTAGCTCTTTCTTTGTTTCCTCAATGATATTAATGTAGTTATTAATACCAATTTGTTTGTTACAAACAGTTTTTGTTAATTCGGAAACACTTTTCTTTTGGGTTTCAATAACTGTTTTAAAATCTTTTTCATTGCGAGCTAAGGCCATGTTTGCCTCTTTGCACTTTGACAGTACAACAACTAAACTCTGATTGTGACTATGAATCGTATCACATTCAAGTTTCACTCTATCACATTCATGTTTCATATAAGCACAGTCACTACATATGCTAGGAGTTTCAGAATTTACCTGACTCGAAGAGGCTGTGACATTAGTCATGAAGGTAGTCTAAGAAGAGAAAGATCCATCTTCAGAATTATAATCTCCTGCATTCGAGTTTTCTTCATCTGAACTCCCACTAAAACCCGAGCTATCATCACTTTCAGAAAACTCTTCCTTGTGAACATGCTTGATGTGATTGATGATTTTTGCATAGCATGCGGTTCCACCTCCTTGATCATTATCTCCCAATTGTACAGACCAATCGCACCCTTCATCAGCTTGAACGGTCAATGCTCGATTGGTGTTTGATGGTCCAGACTGGTTCTGGTTGGTGGTGTTGTTCACAGCTACTATCCCTTTTCCACGGTTATCTTGATTGGCATTGGAAGTACTTGTCTGATTTCTGAATGGATTCTGGTTGCCTTGTCTGCTTGGCTGGGTGCACTCACGTTTGAAGTGACCCTTTTTGCCACAATTGTAACATGTAACCGCTTCTTTATCAAACCCGTACTTCGTATCATTTTTGCCTTCCAAGTTTGTTCTTCCAGTTCGAGTCATGAAATCCTTTGCCCTTCTAACAACACTTGCAAACGCCCACTTGATATCCATTAACTCCATTTCATCACGGTCTATTTGCTGATAATCTTCATTGGTCATATTGATGTTTCCAATTTGACCTGCTACCAATCCATAGTATGAACTGAACATTGTGTTGAGAAGTTCCAAATGTTCCTTTGCAACTTCTACACTGACTTTTGAAAGATTGGAAGTATCAACTCTGACAGTGTTGGTGTTTTGGGGTGAAGGATTGTTGGTATAATGCGCTTGTTGTTGTTGTGGTTGGGCTTGAGGTTGGGCTTGAGGTTGTGACATGTAAGCACTTTGATTCCATTGTGGAAACAGAGAAGAGTTTGTATTGGATACAAACGCCGTTTGAAGCTTCGGTTGCTGAATGGAACTAGAACTAGCTGAAGGACCAAAACCAGGCAAATACATTTCTGTGTTTTGAGGAGGTGCAGTTGCAATCCTTTTAGCTTTCCGAATTTCCTCGTCGTTCTTTTGCTCCAGCTTCTGAATGATTTCATAAAGACTGACATTTGCTGCATCCAGAGCGCCCGTATGCTTTAGAAGTTCAATGAATGGACTCCACTTAGGAGGTAGAGCATCAGCAAATCGTGCAACCATTTCCGGATGAGTTGCAGCAACACTATAAGAAGTCATTTCACTAATCAAATGATAAAAACGAGAAGTCATATCATTTAGAGTTTCATTCTCCAAAAACTGAAATGATTCAAACTCTTTCTTCAATAAATCATGGTGTATCTTTCTAGTAGCTGCATTTCCTTCTCCTCTCGCTACCAATGCATCCCATAAACCTTTCGTGGTCTTACAATATGAGAATTGATGAAAGATGTCTCTGTGAAGTGCTTGAGTGAGAATAGCATACGCCTTCTTCTCCAGATCATATGCCTTTTTGTCTGCTTCTTGCATATTATTGAAAGTTGTCGCATTTGATCCTGCTTCTTCAAGAGCTTCACTAAATGCAGAGATGAAACACGTCCATAATTCTGTGTTTTGCCCTTGAACGTAGTTATGGAAACGACCCTTCCATGATGGATAGTCGTTCATGTAATTTAACTTTGGAGGCCGATTGTTGCTACCCGTCTCATTTTCACTAAGCAAAATATTTTGAATGCTCTGATTTTGATTCGACACCATTGCCCATTGACTTGCACTTATTGACTGTTGTTGTTGAGGTATGGTCCTCCTCATATATTCGGCCATCGACATTTGTTTTAGATCTGGTTGTGGATCCGTACTCCAATCCCAAGGATTCGTACAACTCATATTTGATGTATGTATGTGAAAAACTGATCACACTCTTGAAAACAGACTGTTATCACACTTTTAGAAGTCCTCTGTAAAAAAATGACAAGTATCGACGAAACACTTGTGAGACCCTATCGACGAAACAGAATTTGTTGATGTGTCGACGAAACTGATTGAGCCTTATAATCGACGAAACTGATTATATTTGTTAATCGACGAAACAGATGGTCAATATGTTGTCCGACGAAACACCTTATAAGACTAGACGATGAAACAGAAACTGATGTGATTCAGATCCGACGAAACAGAATTTGTTTGAGTGGATCGACGAATCAAAGTGAGGCCCAAATTAGTTCAAAACCCAATGAGATGTGAAGCCCAAATGTTGACGAAACAGAATTAAACTTTGCTGATTGACGAAATTGGATATTGATTTAAATAATCAGCCGAAACATTTGACTGGTGACCTTTGATGTTGACTGATCGAATTGTTGAGTGGGTCGACGAAACAGAATGTATGTTGTTATGACTAACGACGAAACTTGTATGGATAAGATTTGTGAAATGGTGAGATATTTTCAAAGTTCCCTTATCACCTTCTGACACAAAACCACAATTTTCAAACTTTCAGTCCTTTACCATACCTATCATCCCTTTTTTTCCAACAAATAACATCATTACATACACAAATTGTCAACTTAATATATTATATTCCACAAACACCTAAACTTAAATAATAAACAGATCAAACATAGATGTTTTTATGAAAAATATTATGAACACTATGAAGAACACCAACAGTTTCGATGAGTTTTTTTTTTTTAGTTTACCGGCCACCGGAAAAATTTCCGATCACAAATTTTTGCATAAACTTTCAACAAAAACCAAATGCTAACATGTAGAAATGCAAAATGATAAGGTTTTCACTAAAACTTATAGCAAAACAACACGATTTTGACTGATTTTTGAACAATTTTCCAGAAAAATATGAAACTTTTCAAGAACGAAAATCTGAAAAACACTTAAAACAACTTGTTTCAAACACGACAATGTTTGGTTTTAAACAAGGAAAAGAGCCAAGGCTCTGATACCACTTGTAGGTCCCGTTTTTCCCGGTGAGGATCGATAACGAAAACCTATCCTTGTTTATCACAAACACGGTAACGGGTGCGGAATCCCCGTGACGGTGCAAACCAAACACAGTTAATAAAGAACACGGATTAACCAATGAAACACACTCTATCGATTAAACGGGATGAGAACCGATTACAAACTGATACAAACACAGTTTTGACAGAGTTTCTTTAAGGGTATGCTCTCATCTCTATTTCACACAGAAACAGAGAGGAGTATTTATACTAGACACAGGCACAGACTGACGAAACACATAAAGGCACTCGACGAAACACTAAATCGACGAAACACATTCTGTTTCGTCGACATACATATATACTATCATCTGTTTCGTCATTTGTTGTAGAAGCCCAAATGATGACAAAGCCCACTTCAAGTATTCGGCCCCCATGAAGAGGTTACGGCCCAGTCTTTGTTTCAGTTCAATTGTTTGCACAATTTCAACAATATGAGACAAAAGTTGACATCATCATGACATCACTAAGGTGATGTCATGGTGATGTGTTTGCGGGAAAGGCTTGCGGCGCTCCGTGCCTCGCGTGTCGAACTCTGGGGCGCACGACTGAGGAATGTCGTGTCTTCGGGCTGGAGCCGGACCTAACCGAGTCGACCCGAACCGAATCGAACCGAGTCGAGTCGCATCCACATAAAGTGTACCAACAGTACGTATGTGTGTTTGTGTTACCGACATCATGCCTTCTTCATCAGACACTGGAGTTTCCGACACCCTGGACCCTATGGCCATAGTATCAGACGACATAGTTTCATCGGAGCACGAGGTGTACGCTTCCGATACTACCAGCACAGATGATGACGACTTCCAGCCCTTTGCGCTGCCTGACGTTGTAGCCGAGCCTGCTGATGGCTATCTCGCTGGGGATTTACCACTCGTGGTGATCCCTGCTCCTATACCCCTTGTTGTATATCCAGTTGTTGATATGCCACTTGTTGATGCTTCTGACGACGATGTCGATTTATTTGAGGAGGACCCACTTGAGGGCGAGGCCCATATTGCTGCCGGTGATATCCTACTTCTTGCAGATGCTCCTACAGAGGAGGCTCCCGTTCATTCACCTGTTCCAGACTCCTTTGAGTCTGTGGCATCCGTACCTTCGCACACACAGGGAGTGCAGCACCACTCACACGACGCCGACCCGGACATGGCGTCATCCGCTGCACCTGCTCCTGCGCACAGCTTTGAGTTCGATCATGATGTTGATGATGATTCAGATCCTATTTTTCCACCTGGCTTTGATCCAGACCAGGACATTGAGTTCGTACACTTAGACCAGCACTTGGAGGATCCTGTAGCCCCTGTCGACCCTATGTTTGCTGATCCAGCTGATTTTGAGATGGAGTTTGTAGACCCGGAGCCGGTCGTGGCCCCTGATCCAGGCGTCGCTCCCGATCCCGCATTTGAGCATGACCTTGTTCATGCCGATGCACCTGCTGTTGCTCCTTTGGTTGATGATGTACCTGTTGATGATCATCCTGTTGTTGTTCCACAGTTGGTGGATGATCATGCTGTTGATGCTCATATTGATGCTCCACTATTGTTAGAGGATCCTATTGTCGCCCCACTTCCAGATCCTATGCCGGTGATGTTCGACCGTGCACCTTTTGCGACCCACATTGATCCACGATACGCTCACACCCACAATGGGTGGATAGTTGATGACGATGATTACCCACCTTTCGTGATACCAGTTACACCACCTGTAGCCCCTGTTTCAGCTTCTGTTTCAGCTCCCATTGATGTTCCCTTGATTCCCCCACACACCACAGATACTCACCGCACAGATCTCCCAATCACTTATCTTCAGGACATACCTCCGCCACGTCCTGGGGAGGGTTCGTCACGTCATCCGTTTGGTCATACACCTTTCGTGTCAGGAGGAGATCAGTTTGTACCTCAGATTTCTCATCCCACTGTTGTTCCCACTGTTTCACCATTTACTGTACCATCCTTCGCTCCATCTAGTGAGCCATTCCTCTGGACCACGCCGCCCATTATGCTACCGACGGATCCATATCACCCATACCACGTGGGGTATTCTACGGAGGATGTTCTCACATCTTTCATGATACAGCAGGAGGCGCTGACCCATCGCGTACAGGAGCTGGAGAGAGCTCAGCGACCATCGTGCCATTGCCAGACCCCACCTGCAGTATCACACCCTCCCTGTCCGCTTTCACCAGATTCTGCCGCTCGTTTTTGGACTACCGAGCAGCAGATAGCATACTTATTGCGCGCCTATCGCGCTATGGAGGAGGACTGGCTTCATATGTGACGTTTACTCTTTTCTCGTTTCCCCCTCCTCCACCGCCATCAGCTTAGGCCATTTTGATTCGACGCAGGTAGACTTTTGGTGAGACGACCGCGATTGTGCAGACTACACAGCTTTTGGAGACCACATTTTGACGATTGTGATTTTTGATGATTTGTATATTTGTTGTTGTTGTCACTGACTAGATAGTTTGGACTAGGGCGATGTGGCCCTTAGTCACTGATGATGTATGATACAGTTATGAACTTGTAAACCTTACATTGTGGTCTTGATTTATGACAGCGCAATCGCAGTATTCTCATTATATGACGGGTTGATTATTGATATTTTATAACATGAGATGTTATGTGGTTGATTTATTTATAACATGAGATGTTATGTGTTGATATTGTTGAATACCTACGTACACTTTACTTATTATAACCTGACCAACGCGAACCATCTTTTAGAAGATGCCACCAAGACGTGAATCGCGTATGCCTGCCAACGAGGCAGAACTTCAAGGAATCATTGCTGGCGCCATTGCGCAGTATGCAGCCTCAAACGGAGGAACCAGCAGAAGCAATTCGAACAATAACGACAATAACAATCCACCACATGGTAATGTTAAGTCGTTTGGGACGTACTACAATACATTTGGATATTTATAGCGCGTCCGCTAATACCATTTGTATATTCTAAATGTATGTGCAGGGTGCAGTTACAAGCAATTCCTAGATTGCAAGCCTGTAAACTTTGATGGCACCGGAGGTGCTGTTGCTTTTGTAAGATGGGCCGAAAAGACGGAGTCTGTTATTCGAATGAGCAAGTGCGCTCCAGACCAGCAAGTGACTTACATTTCTGGGCTATTTTTGGACGGAGCCCTGTCCTGGTGGAACTTACAAGTGCAAAATCTTGGCGAAGCCGTAGCTTACGCAATGACATGGAATGAGCTAAAGGAGCTCATGCGAAGAAAGTACTGCTCGCGGGCTGAGATACAAAGGTTGGAAACTGAATTTTGGCACTTGAGAATGGAAGGACCCAAGATTGCTGAGTACGTTCAGAGATTCCACGACCTGTCTCATGTGGTACCTTATATGGTTACACCGGAGTTCAAGCGAATCGAGCGCTTTATTTGGGGTTTAGCACCTCAAATCATGAGTATGGTCACTACTTCCAAGCCGGCGACTATCACAGAGGCCATAGATCTGAGCGTAGCTCTTACTGAGGAAGCCATCCGCCTGAACAAGTTCTCGAATGTTGAGCCAAAGAAGAAAGAGACTCACGTAGAGTCGGCTGGTGAGAATAAGAGGAAATTCTCGAACTTCAAGCAGGGAACTAGCAATGTTGGCAAGAAAGGAGAATCAAGCGCACCGGTCCAAGCTGCAACCGGTACTGGGAAAAAAAGGAAAAGGGTATATGGGTACGCACCCCAAGTGTAACACCTGCCAGCGTCATCATTCTGGCCGGTGTGGGCCAAAGGTATGTGAAACTTGTGGAAAAGTTGGCCACCTGAAGGATAACTGCTAGGCTAGTGCAGGCCGGGGAGGCCAAGGAGGTTTTGGTAATAGAAACAATAATCGTGGTGGCAATGGAAATCGTGTACAAGGGAATAATGGAGGCGATGGAAACCGTGGGAACAATGCAAATCAACCTGGGGACGCGAATCGAAATCAAAACAACAATCAAGCGGGGAACGGATGAGGCAATGGTCAAAAACTTGGTTGTTTTAACTGTGGCGACATTGGGCATTTTAAGAGGAACTGCTCGGGATTGAATCAAGCACGGGGAAGAGTCTTTAACATTGGCGCAAGGGAAGCGCGCCAGGATCCGACCGTTGTTACCGGTACGTTCCCTATCAACCAACGCTTTGCATCTGTTCTTTTTGATACTGGTGCGGATTATAGTTTCGTATCATTAGAATTTAAGAATATACTTGGGTTGACGCCTAGTAAGTTAGACGTTCCATATTCGATCGAATTAGCAAATGGAAAACTAGTTGAGACCAGTGAAGTTGTCCGGGGATGCGTGATAGAATTGGGAGGACACGAATTTACGCTAGACTTACTACCTGTCGAGTTGGGAAGCTTTGATGTGGTAGTGGGAATGGATTGGCTATCGAGTAACAAAGCCGAGATCGTTTGCCATGAGAAGACCATCCGCATCTCATTGACGGATGAAGAAACGATCGTAGTGCACGGAGAGAAGCATGATACGCCGTTGAGGTTTATTAGCTGCCTGAAAGCTAGAAAGTGCTTGAGGAAGGGATGTGTTGCATTCTTGGCACACATCGTGGATAAGAAAGCTACTGAGCCGAAGATCGAAGACATTCCAGTCGTCAAGGAATATCCGGAAGTCTTTCCAGAAGACTTGCCAGGATTACCGCCTCCAAGGTAAGTCGAGTTCCACATTGATTTGGTTCCAGGCGCCGCGCCTGTAGCCAAGGCACCCTACAGACTTGCGCCATCAGAGATCCAGGAGTTGTCGACACAACTCCATGAGCTATTGGACAAAGGATTCATCAGACCAAGCTTCTCACCTTGGGGAGCTCCGGTTCTGTTTGTTAAAAAGAAGAACGGTAGTTTCCGTATGTGCATAGACTACCGTGAGCTTAATAAGTTGACCATCAAGAACAGATATCCCTTGCCGAGGATCGATGATCTTTTTGACCAGTTGCAAGGTTCAAGATTTTATTCGAAGATCGATTTATGATCAAGATACCATCAACTTAGGATACAAGAGGAAAGTATCCCGAAGACAGCCTTCAGGACTCGTTACGGACATTACGAGTTCCTAGTTATGCCGTTTGGGCTAACAAACGCACCTGCAGTTTTCATGGACCTAATGAACCGAGTGTGTAAGCCGTACTTGGATAAGTTTATGATCGTATTTATCGACGACATTCTGATTTACTCAAAAACAAAGGACGAGCACGAACAACACTTAAGAGCTATTCTAGAGCTACTCAAGAAGGAGAAATTGTACGCTAAGTTCTCGAAGTGCGAGTTCTGGCTGCGTGAAGTCCAATTCCTTGGACATGTGGTAAATGGAAATGGAATCCATGTTGATCCCACAAAGATCGAGGCGATCAAGAGTTGGGAGACCCCAAAGACGCCAACCGAGATTCGACAATTCTTAGGTTTGGTTGGTTATTATCGAAGGTTCATTGAGGATTTTTCTAAAATCGCTCAACCTCTGACCGCGCTCACACAGAAAGACAAGAAGTTTGATTGGGGAATCAAACAAGAAGAAGCATTCCAGTTGTTGAAAAACAAGCTTTGCAATGCGCCGATCTTAGCGCTACCAGAAGGAACTGATGATTTCGTGGTATACTGTGACGCCTCGCGTCAAGGATTGGGTTGCGTGCTGATGCAACGCCAGAAAGTTATAGCTTACGCGTCACGTCAGTTGAAAGTTCATGAAAAGAACTATACCACGCATGATTTGGAGCTAGGCGTAGTGGTATTTGCGCTAAAAATCTGGAGACATTATTTGTATGGTACAAAGTGTACAATTTTCACGGATCACAAGAGCTTACAGCACATATTCAACCAGAAAGAGCTTAATATGAGGCAGAGACACTGGGTCGAATTATTGAACGATTACGACTGTGAGATCAAGTATCATCCAGGGAAGGCGAATGTGGTCGCCGACGCCCTGAGTCGAAAAGAAAGGATTAAGCCCATAAGGGTTAGGGCTTTAGAGATGATTATTCAGACGGATCTTTCCCTGCGCATTCGTGCCGCACAAAGAGAAGCTTTGAAAGAAACGAATATTGAAAAAGAGTATCTCCGTGGGATGGAGAAGCAGTTGGTGCCAAACGAGGAAGGAACTTTATGCTTCATGAAACGGATTTGGGTCCCTCTGTTTGGTGGTTTAAGGAAAGTTATTTTTGATGAAGCTCACAAATCACGGTACTCTATCCACCCAGGAGCGGATAAGATGTACCAGGACCTTAAGGATTATTATTGGTGGCCTAGGATGAAAGGCGATGTGGCTGTTCATGTTAGCAAGTGTTTAACGTGCGCCAAGGTAAAGGCTGAATACCAGAAGCCTTCAGGACTTCTGCAACAACCTGAAATTCCCAAATGGAAATGGGAACAAATTTCAATGGATTTCATTACGAAATTGCCCAAGACGCCCAGAGGCCATGATACTATTTGGGTAATAGTAGACCGTTTAACAAAGTCCGCACACTTCTTACCAATCAAAGAGAAAGACAATACGAGTAAACTTGCGGGAATATACATGCGGGAGATTGTTGCACGTCATGGAGTGCCTCTCTCGATCATCTCTGATAGAGATGGGAGATTCATATCAAGGATTTGGCAATCCTTCCAAGAAGCTTTTGGCTCACAATTGAATCTAAGTACTGCATTTCATCCACAAACTGATGGGCAAAGTGAAAGAACTATCCAGACATTGGAGGATATGCTGAGAGCATGTGTAATGGATCTAGGTGGTAGCTGGGATAATCATTTACCATTGGTCGAGTTTTCATACAACAATAGCTACCACACAAGCATTGGAGCCGCGCCATTTGAAGCTCTTTATGGACGCAAATGTCGATCACCCTTATGCTGGGCTGATGTCGGTGATAGACAACTCGTTGGTCCTGAAATAGTACAAGAAACGACCGACAAGATTGCGCAAATTCGAAAACGCATCGAGGCAGCTCGCAACCGACAGAAAGCCTACGCAGATCCAAAGAGGAAACCTTTGGAATTCCAAGTTGGAGATATGGTTTTATTGAAAGTTTCACCCTGGAAGGGTGTGGCACGCTTCGGAAAGCGTGGGAAGTTGAATCCGCGTTACATTGGCCCGTTCAAGATACTGCAAAGGATTGGGCTTGTAGCCTACAAGTTGGACCTACCTGCTGAACTCAATGGTGTTCACGATACATTCCATGTATCAAATTTGAGAAAGAGTCCAACACAAGAAACAGTGATCATTCCTGCTGACGAAGTTCATATCGACGACACGCTTCACTTTACCGAAGAACCCGTCGAGGTTACGGATTGGAAAGTTAATAAAACACGCAGGAGTAGTGTCAAGCTCGTCAAAGTTCGTTGGAATGCAAGACATGGGCCTGAATTCACGTGGGAACGTGAGGATCGGATGAAAGAGAAATACCCCCATTTATTTCCTAAGACCCCTGCAACTAGAAGCAGAGCATAAAATTTCGGGACGAAATTTATTTAACGGGGGGAGAATGTGACAACCCTCACCAAACCAGGTATCCGTACGAATTAATTAATATTTAATTAATGCTTAATTACTGTGCTTGCTTACAATTGTGGTTAAACTGCTACTTGAATGCTGATACATACACATACATGCACCATACTTTATTGTTGTCACTCCATTATTTACACAGAACTATAGTGACAAACTTGATGCACAAAAGCACAGTAGCACAATGAACGGATAACCCAGTAAACATGCTGACATAGCCAGCATCAGACAGACACTGTCTCTGAGGCCAGTATGATCCGGGAATAGTTTACCACACCAGTAGGGAGTGTAGGGAGGTGAGGATTGTAAAACTGCGTCACTAGGTGATAGTTATAGTGACCGGATGTGCCTAAAATATGCTTTAATTCCAAAATTCAGCATTTAAGTTAACTAGTAAAGTGCAAAAACATGGGAAAATAATACTAGACACTTTCCAAAGTGTCAGGAATTCATTGTGTCACTAAAACAAATACTAACGACACTTTAAATGCTTAATTAGCACTTTAACGGATTAATATCCAACCGAACAACCGGACTTTACCCGGAACATAAAAATATTGTCAATGACACTGTTTTTCCTTTTCTGAGCCAGTTAGGGTCCCCGAATACCCTAACACCCGTTATAACACATAACACACTAGTAACTAATTTAATCACCTAACTAAACATAACAATCACTAAACTATCTAGTTAAATTCCAACTAAATACCCCCCCCCCCCTTTTAATCCGATCGGTTCCCCTAGGGAACACACACCACAAACTTTTGATTATTTTATTTGCTTATGCCCCATATCTAACATACATATTACACCATGGTTAAAGCACTAATAAGGTTTATAAGTATACATGAGGGATAAGATCATCTCACTTTAAACACTTAACAAAAATTGCTTTCTTCTCTTCCCTCTCCATAGTGTTCGGCCGAGAACACTATCATCACCACCACCATCATCAAGTCTTGTTCTTGTTATTTCACATACACACAAAGGTGAAAGGTCACACACAAGGAGACCCGGTGCTTTCGGAATCACAAGGACCTCTCTACCTCGCTTTTATCCACCTAGTTTTCGCTTTGATTCTTCCCTAGCCTTGAGCTAGTAGTAAGTGATTCTATACACTCTCTTGATCTTGTTTAAAGTGGTTAATAAGAAGTTTAACGGTTAAAACTCAAGAACATGCGAAAACAAAACTTAAAGTCTTGCTAGAAAGATGAACTTGTTGGTTAAAGAGTAAATAATGGTGTAAAACTCATTAATCTTGTTTAGTTATGGTTATTTTATGTTGTTGGATGCTAGTAGTGGAACGGATCGTCACCTAACCACGCTAGATCATGTTCATGGAACATGAACTAGCATTATGTTAAGTAGGAAAGTTACAAGATGACGAACCCTTTCATACATAAACATGAACTTGTGTAAAAACAGTTTTTCTTGTAAAATGGAGTTTTAAACTGGTAGATCTAAAGATTTACAAGTGGTATTTTCGAAGAGCCAAGTAAAATATACAAGTCTTATTTTTAAAGCCGGATCTTTCATAAACTAAAGGTGTTTTGTGAACAAACAAGTGTGTAGACACTTGTGTAACAAAAGGATTTAACAAAGAAACATTTCCGTAATTTTTTACTAGAAGTTGTAAGGTTACATCTTCTTTAAAAATAAAGTTTTTAAGGAAACCGATTCATTTTTAAAGATAGAAAGATCTACTAAAAATGTTGGAAAGTTACTACATACTTATACACAACTTACAAGTTCATGTGTTTGCAATTTATGCTTATTTTGACTAGTTTGATGATTGAACATTGTATGTTGATGATTGGAAAATTGTTGGTTGAATTTTTAAAAGAAAATGATACGCTAGTAAGCGTGGCCACCTCCAGTTACAGCGGAAACTCTGGCGAAATTTTCCCAGAAAATAACACTTAGAATATTTTTGTGACAAGTGTTATGAATATACTTTTGACTTGTTTTCCAAACAAACTTCGCCATGATTTTTATTATAAAATAACCAAGTATTCGGAGGTGGAATTTTCGTAAATAAAACTTACTAAATATATATTTAGAATATATATTTCATAATTAAACGCTTGCGTGATTTTATGATTATTTTGTGAACTATATATTATTTTTAGAGTAAAAATAATATAACTGGAATACATTGTGAAAGCACGACTCCAAAATAATACCAACGCCTTCACAAATAAATATTTAAGTTACACCGGTATTATTATTACCATCCGAACCTTAAAATGTAACTTACGTATTTTTCGAAAAAATACTCTTGAATGCGTATTTTGATAAAAGTATTATTTTGGAAATCATATGGAGTAAATATAATATTTTTGGGAAAAATATGTATATTTTGGAGATAGAATATTTTAGACAAATGAATAAAAATATATTTTATTAAGTGAAACTTAATAATATATTTTTGGAATTACGAAAACGCACATGTATTAAAACCCCCATCCTTGGGAAGGAATATAACTATAAAATAATTAAGAAGTGGAAATACGAAATAGTTACCTAACTATTTCCCAAAAACTTAAACCTTAAGCCAAGGCACGGTCGTTCGTCTAATAGAAGTTAATACGTGTAGGTCGTCACGCAACAGGTTATTTTGGGACGGACTATTTCGAGACGCACTTCTGTGAGTTCATGTCCCCCTTTTCTCTTAAATGTTTTCAGTTTTTATACTTCGGGGGTGAAATACATGTTACGATTATTACGAACTTTTACTTACATGGTATGGTTAGCGTAAGGAGGGTTACTACTTAGATCATGTGAGTGGGTAGGCGGGAACTGGAGGCCATTAATCCTCATTGTAGGACCGAGGGTCTTTAGCGGTAGATCTATCTGGGTGTAGCGAGCCCAGCCCCAGGCCCAACAGTACGGACCTCGGGGTGACTTGGTACCCGATGCAAAAATCTGCTAGGTTTGAGTCTTCCTACTGCACTTCACACATATCAATGGCCTTGCAAACCATTGGTGATCTCTTTATTTCCTTATTTGCTACATACCAGGGATTTTATACTTACAACGGTTTTACATACTCACTTTCACATGAACTCGCTCAACTTTATGTTGATTTTTCAACTTACATGTATTTCAGGGAATTAGGGATCTGGCGAAGTATGCTACGTTTTCATGCTGCGTAAGAGTTATGAGGTCATCCACGTTTAGGGATTGTGACTTTTACCTGGACGAGTCGCAAGTCTTAAACGGTGTTTACTTTATGTTGGTGGTTATGTCGTATGAACAATGTTTTTATTTTGTTGGGTTGTAACTCGTTGCATGTGTCAACTTTAAACAATGTTGTCGTAATTTACTTTTCAAACTTAAATCAACGGATGATCTTCATGGTTTTATTTTCATATAGCTTTGTTGTGATTAAGCTATGGTATTAAGAAGTCACACTAAATAAACCCACGCTTCCGCAAAGCCAGGGTGTGACAAACTCAAACGAAATACCCTAATTTCGTGCGAAATTATCTAATTTCGTGTGAAACTCTCAAACGAAATTACAAACTGATACGAAATTATCTTTTTCAAGCGAAATTATGTAATTTCGTTTGAAATCAAGCAGGTAATTCCGTACGAAATAGTACTGACGTCATCAAGAACGATATGATTTTCAAGCGAAATTACTGATTTTACCAATTTTAGATCGAATTAAAGTCCAATTCTTTCAACGATTTGTTATGTCACACCCCCAAAATCCACCTGCGAAGTACTACCGCTTGGAGGCGTGACTGACCAGGATCCAGCCACCAATCATATTGAACATGCGAGTTAAAAGATATGAAAGTTTAACCAATATAATTGGTGTCCAACAAAACATAGTTAAGTTGCAAGCGGAAGCATAAGTATTAAAGTCAATACATAAGTTTAATAGTTTCGAAGTTTAACATGGCACACAGCCGTCCATGTCCCACAACGATCCTCCTCCATGCAAGCTCCAGCTAAGAACCTAAGGACCTGCAAAGCATGTAGTAACGAGTCAACAACAAGTTGAGTGAGTTCACGGTTGGGTGTTCGTTTTAAGTTGTTTCGAAAACGGTTTCCTTTAGATGGCATCCTGCCGTGGGGGTTACCCCATAGTTAAAAACGTGACTTGTTCATTCCCGGTTACTCTGGCTATCCAGCCGTGGGGGCTACCCCGTGTTAGTTATCTGGCATTTCGGCCGTGGGGGCTACCCCATGTATACACTAGACTCGTTACCATATCGACTGCTGACTGTAGTCATGTTTATGTGCCCTGAAACTGTCAATGTCTATCATCATTGACGTGCCCCAGATCCATTAGTTCACGCCCGTCCTCTGCGGCACGGTGTGAGGTTTGTCAGACCTAAATAGCGCTATCTAACTAATGACCCGCTCGCCATTGGCCCGGCGATTAAGTCGATATAAAAATGAGGGACTTCGTGATAGAGTTTTGGTCTAGTACGAGTTATCTGTCCGTGAGGACGAGGAATTACATTCCTGAACCTTTGTTGTCCTACCCAAGGAGGACGAGGAACCCATGTTCCTTAACCCCAATTCCCGACCCCTGGGAATCCCATGCTTTGTAGAGGGTGTGAACTCACCTTGGTTTGCTCGGTAGATACACAGAAAAGTCAATCAAGCAATATCGTGGCTACTCACGTCCTATCATAGTTGTATCATATCAATCAGGTTCGTATTCAATCAGTACACGTATGTTCCTAGCATAATGCATTCAAGTATCGTTCATGGCATACACGTTTGATCATGGCAGTTCAACAATATCCACATTCAATCATCAACACATAAAGTCTGTGCATCAGGCCCAAGAGTCCGGCCCAATCACTTAAGTCCGAAATGAGGTGCAAGCCCAAACAGCGTGTATCTGTGTATAGTCTCGAGTCGCAACTAGGCGTTTGCGACTCGCAACCTGAGTCGCAATCATGGTCTCGGCTCGTGCTGTTTTGGTCTCGAGTCGCAACCGGACTCGTAACTGTGGTTTCGAGTCATACGGTTTGTGCTGATCAAGTGTGGTTTCGAGTCGCAACCAGGTGTTTGCGACTCGCAACCGATGTCGCAACCGGGAGATTTCGACTCATCATGCAGTGGTTTCGAGTCGCAACAGGAGGTCTCGAGTGGACATAAGCTGATTCTGCACAGTTGTACTACCCAATAACATTCTGATTTCATGCAACATTATGTACTATCCTCATAAACATGTCTATTTGTCTAATCCTAACCAAAAATGGATCAAACACAACAGATTTCAAATATTCAGCCACATTCATATCATGTTCATCAAGTTCTTCATATATTCAAATAGTTCATCATGATCATTCAAGCTTGTTCATCATATTTTCGGTTTCTAACATTAATCACAAATATAATCATGAACAACAAATCAAACATTCGATCATACTCGTTTAATGGTTTCAAGTCATCACATAACATCTCCAAAATCTATCCTAATCCGAATAACATGATGCTTTCTATTCACATGTGCAAGCCGGTTTTATGAACATTCACATTTAATGATTTGAATCACATTTCAATACAAGATATCATGAGCTCATTGTGCAATATATCCGAAACATGTTAGCCGATTATCAACAATATATACATCCGATTCACGTAACATTATCAAGCATACAACTACACTAGTAAATCATATCATTCATACCATTATTAAACAACAACAAACATCATAAAATCACTAACCGGTTAGGCTCCCAAGGTGTGAGGGTATGGGGAAATCGATGAATGAGTTCTCAAAGAAGATCCTAGGCTTGAACCGAAGACCCTTGTTGCCGGTTTTGAATCCGAGAATGAGGAAGGAGGTTTGTGTTTCTAGGGTTCTAGTGAGAGGAAAAGTAGGAGTGTGTGTGTAGGAGAGTGTGTGTAGATTGCCCAAAGAATGGCAATGTTGGTTAATAACAAGCTTATATACTTGTTCTAAGTTGATGCACTCTAAAGGGGCTTTCGGGTGGATTAATGAGGTGCGGCCCCAACCGGCCCAACTGGCCCAACCGTTTCCTGTTCACTCGAGGCCAAGTGGTCTCGAGTCGAGTCTATTGTGGTCTCGGTTCACTTATAATCATATTTAACGTACGTACATACAACACAACACATAATCACATAATTTTACTCATATCATTCATTAAACCAACAAGTTAACTAATCACATAACGTTCAAGCATGTTACATCGAGCTACGATGAAAGGTTCTAAATTTCGAGTTGTCACATGTTAAAACACAATTACGCATACACTGTATGAAATTCAAACCATTTTGACCGTGAAATTTTGAGAATTTAGAAAAAGAAGGTGTAGAAGTCAGATTTTTGAAGAAAACAAGCTGATTTTGGTAAGAACTCTTCCTCCTGAGCTCTGATACCACTTGTAGGATCGTGTTATGACCCAAACGAGTCTATTAGAAGATTTCTAATCAATTCAAGAGGCGGAAACTAATGAATTGACTTGAATACAGCTTGATTCACTTCTAAATGTCTTGTTTTATTGATTTAACACGTTTACAGATCAATCGACACGTCGGCAGCACTTCGGTACCGGAATCTAATTTCGTTACAAATGAACTAGCAACACAAGTATTTATAGGAGTGGTAATTTCGCATGAAACTGCTCATGCGAAATCTAATTTCGCACGAAATTACACAAACGAAATCAACATATGATTTCATGCGAAATTACCTATAAACTCACTTTTCTCGTACTACGTGCCCGGATCTAACATTACTAATACAAGACTCGATACAAGATGAAGTCGACAGACGTATGCACCAACACTCGTCCTAAATCTTGTACTTCCTTAATCTACACGCACTCCTACACCTTTCTATCTTTTAAATCTTTACTTTTAACCGTGAAATCATCAAGATCCAAGGTGTTCTAGGATGATGTCATCATGTGTTCTTGAAGAACTGCATGTTTTGGCCTCAATCCACCAAGAACAACTTAGATCTAACCGATTTCCACATAAACAAACAAAGATCTTTCATAAATCTAAACAAACTCACAATGAAAAGTAGTGAAAGATGGTTTTTCCAACTTTCTTTCAACTCTTTTACACTCAACGCACTCAAACCCGGTGGGAATCGGAACTACTACTGAACGTCTACTCGTTCGTAGTGATGTATCAATGCTAGATCCAAGTCCCATCCGAGAGATAGTGATTTCGGGTTGGACATGAACAACCGTCTCGGACCGTGCACCGTCGGACTAGGGTGATTCCTGTTCGGTCAGGTCATTGGGGACGAGATGGGGTTCCCATTGTTTAAAACAGTCACCACAACGTCTCGCTCAAGTTACAACACTTAAGCAAGGTCAAGTAACAGCACGATCAGATCATGGGACGGATTGCCGTCCGACCGGACTGCTATCCGACCGGGTTGCCATCCGCTCGACCTACCGTCCGATCGGGTTGCATCTTGTCTCAAGGCTTAAACAATTTTCAACATGTTCAGTAACAGGGTTGCCACCCGGTCGGATGGACATCCGACCGACCGACCGCCCTGCTGAGGATTTGTTCTCACTGAGGAACCTCGCCACTCGAGTCGCCGTCCGACCGGACGACCGTCCGATTGACCGACCTGAAAGGTAGAGATACCTCAATGTTTTCAAAATGCTACAACGAAAACTTCAAAAGTCAAGCCATCATACACAAACACATCCTTCTCAAAGGAAGAAACAATCCACTCAAACAGCCATCCGACCGGACTGTTGTCCGACCGGATGGCTGTCCGAACGGATTACCACTCGCACGACCGGCCGTCCGATCGGATTACCATCCGATCAAACTGCTGTCCGACTCACTTGTACCCGGCACCTTTTTACGCGTCACTTATCGTTATTCTATCAATCTGTTCAGGCTAACCCTACTCTCTAGCGCTCCCTTCAATCCGTCATCGCTGTGAGTATACTCGATCCCTTTTTGCTTTATGCACTTTTGGGTGCTACATACGTTACTTATACTAAATCACATCGAACACACTACGCAATACTTTAAAAGCTAACCGTTACTGCATGTTATACGTGACTTAATGAATGCTTGTTTGTTATGTTTACACATGGAATGTTGTCTACCTGCCTTAGCAACGATAGTACTATTAGTTTGGACTCAGCACCCGTTCACTCGGGGGTTGTTAAGGACAATTACCTACATGGCTCACAGTGGTGAGAATGTATCGCGAACTGCCTTGGGCAGTCAACCCGCAGTCACTGGTATCGATAGGTTCATGTCGATAACTAACATGCCTCATTTCACTCTGTGTACGTGCTGGTTATGCGTAAACTATTTCGAACTCTATATGCTATTATCAAACTTGTATGCTCACCTTTACACTATGTGTATTGACTTTTACATTAACGTATGTGACAGGTGCTTAGGATGTTTGCATGCTGGTGATGAAATTGAGGCTAGGGACGAAGTCCTAGAAACCAATAAATAAACAATTGTCATCATCATCATCATCATACTCAGTATATCCCACCAATAGCAAAGCTAAGGTAGGGTCTGAGGAGGGTGAGATGTAGACAACCTTACCTCTACCCCGTAGGAATAGAGAGGCTGCTTCCAATGAGACCCTCGGCTCGATTGTAGTTTTGCATCAAGCCTTGGACATAAGGCACATAACACTCAGCAATTGAGACAAACGCCGATTAGTGCATGTACCCCCTTGTCTTTTGGCTATCAACGCCACCACATGATGCATGATTAACCATTCCCCTCTTTTAACATTATTTTCACGAAATTAGTAAAATAATGTTAAAATTAGTGCACTTTCACTTTTGCCCCCCGAGCGCCCACACATATATACATTATATGAGCATACCGCAAGCGGGGCGTTCAATAAATAAACAATTGTCTATGTGTAAATCTGAGTTGTCGGAACAGAACTACTTGACTAGATTTGTCTGTAATAATTTGTTGCCTTTTAAGACATGGTATGGGACATGTTACTTTAAATTAATCGGTAATGATAATTGTTATGGAAACTTATGGACAATCTGTTTCGCTCAGTGCCATGCCCCGATGTTTCGCTCAGGGACCAAAATGACAGTTTACTCTTCATTGTTTAATAAGTTTTACAGTTTAATGTTCGGTTTAGTTTTACAACCATTGGTTATGGCTAGATGTTAATTAAATGAAAACACATAGCGAACAACTTTAAATATATAATATTTTCATTATGCATTTATAGTGATGTTTGAGATACTTTGTTGATAAATAAAATTTAGTTTGGTTATATTATATATATGAATCGACCCGACCCGACCCGACTCAAACTTGACTAAAAAACTTGTCATATAACGATAGAAAAATAATAACTATAAATTTTCGCTCCTCATGAAAAAAGTTTATAGGTCCGCCACTGATTATCTCTTTCACCTCACCCATAGCCTGCCATAGGTCCCCCAGTACGAGGTAAATGGAAATGAAAAATAGGTGGCTCACGAGAACAGTTAGTGGTGCGGTGTTCTCAAGTGTCCTGTCCCAAGTGGTCCTTCCGTGAGCACCTTTCCTAACTCCACAACACCCAACCTTGTTGTTACTAATACAAACTTTCTAAACTAGAATGTATTTACTTCATAATCCAAGGGTCTTAAAGTAAAACACTCTTTTCACACCCAACGCTGACATGGCAGAGACAAAAGCAGTAAGACCGTGGGGTATGGTGGGGCGGGGGTTGGGGCATTTGGTGACACGTGGCTTGAGGGGGCAGACATTGGGCGACTCACATCTAACAGGGTATGGTGGGGCTGGGGTTTGGGGCGTGAGTTTGGTGGGCTTCGCTGGGCTGACCGGTGGGCTGTTTGTTAAACAACAAATTTAATTTTTTTTAATATTTTTAATTAAAGAAAATTACATAAAAACCAATTCCTAATGTTTATATTTGTTTATTATCTCTTCTCTCATCTCCAACACTATTTGTAACTCGTCACCCTGTAGGTGATCAAACGGCTGGGATAACAATTTCAAATCATCACGTCTTTGTCTCAGGGCATCTCTAGCGGCATCTCTAGCATCTTTGCTCTTTTGTTGTTCGGCCCTTTGTTGTTGGAAGACGTTGAATGTATCTAACTTGGCTGAAATGTCATCCAACTGGTCGCTGTATATTCCCCTACGCAAGCCCGAACTCCCAGTTGAAGGCGATGCCGTATCAGATCTTGATTTTTGAGCACGCCTTTTTGAGGCATCTCTTCCATACTCTAGCCGGTTTGGGCTTGGCGAATCATCCAAAAGGTCCTCAAACTCTTGATCTCGTGCATCAGATTGGGCTTGGGACGAGGCCCTTGACCTTTTGGAAGACGTGTTACTTTCGCTACCATTAGGGATATTCGACCACTTTGGATGGAACTTACAAATCTCCCAACAATGCATGAAACGGAAGTCGGTCCCCACATTTGTCTTGAATTGAACCAATGCATTCATCACAATGTCGGCTTCGGTTTCACAACTTTTTGGGTTTTGTTTTGCTTTATTTAAAAAACCACTATATTTTATAAGTTGGCCGCTTATCTCGGTCCACTTCGAGGATAAGCTATCGTTTTCACGATAAACCTCTCTTCCCAATTCTTCATGGAATACTCTACTAACCCCTTGCCACAAATGGGTTCGATGTTGAGAATTTCCTATTTTTATAAAAACAAAATTTAATATATTACAAAGTTATATAAAAAAAACCATTAATATAAACAAAGTTTAAGAATACCTAAAGTTGCATGTTGAGATTGTTGAAACCAACCCCTCGCCAATGCAAGTTCTTCAGGAACGGTCCATTTTAGTTGTTTTCGCTTAGCGGTTTCAAGTGCTTTATCCCCCTCGGTTTTTTTCTTATGGCTTCTCTTTTTGATGGGTTTCGATGCGGAAGGACCATCGTTGGGTGGTTGAGTTTCGGGGACGGTTTCGTTTTGTGAAAGGTCGATGGAGTTTGGTGAAAGGTTGATGGGCGTTTGTGTAAACAGGGTAGGTATCGCATCATCGGTGTGTGGGAAGTTAGTAAACAAACAATTCCCAAGATATGATGCATAACTCGCTTCTTGGGGCATAGAAGAGTGTATAAAAAATGGACGAGGCATTGGACAAATGGGTGGTGGGCTAGGATTATTTTCTTGGAATGCATACGGGTTGGTCGGGTCAAAATGACGGTTCTGAGGATGCATTTTTTCGTTTTGTAGAAGGAGAATTGGAGATGATTATAGAAGATGTGGTAAAAATGGAAGAAAAATGTGAGTTTTATAGTGGAAAGATAAAAAAAAATTAAAGATAGCCGTTGGCCAACGGCTAGCCCAACGGTTACTTTGGTTTTTCCAGTGAGAACCCGCCATGTCAGCTTGGCCAGACCGCCCCACGTCCGGCTTGAAACCCAAGCCCCAAGGGCCACGCCCAAACCCAAGCCCACCCGGGGTGGTGGCTTGGGCGTTTTCCCCCAACCCACGCCCAAACCCCCGCCCCATACCCCACGGTCTAATGTTTTTCACCATCCAACCATGACGTGTCATCTATCTTGCCACGTGGATACACACACAACCCCCACCATATCACCACCATACGGAACTATCAAACATCACGCGCTTCTAAACAAAATCCACTAAAGTGACTGACTAAAACAAGAAACTCTTCTTCTTTACACCCTACCACCACCGTATCACCGTCGTCCCACCACCATGCCGCCACCACCACACACCCTCACCCTCTTCGGCACCCTCTCCGAAGCCAAACGCATCTTCAACGCCCACTCCCGCCACTTCCTCGCCTTATCCGTCCTCTTCCTCCTCCCTCTCTCTTTCTCTCTCATCATTTTCCCCACTCTCCAACTCTCTCTCACTCAATCCTACGTCGTTTCTACTCAATTCCTCACACTCCACCCTACACATACACACCTCCCCCACCACTTAACACTCCCCCTCATCTACACACTCTTCATCTACACCTTCTTCCTCTCTGCCACTGCCACAATCACCTACAGCACCTTCCACGGCTTCTACGGTAGACCCGTCAAGTTCTTTCCCGCTATTAAATCGTTAATCTCCTCCTTTTTCCCACTCGTATGCACCACTTTTGCAGCTACACTTGTTCTGTTTACAATCTCACTAACTTTGTTCTTGTTGTTTATGGTGATTGTTATTGTCGGTGAAAACCTAGGGTTTGTAATTGTAATTGATTACAATTCGTATTACTTTATGGTGTTGTGTACTTTAATTGGTGTAGTGTTGTGTTTGTTAATGATGTGTTTGTTAGTGAACTGGTCGCTGGCTTGTGTGGTGGTTGTGACGGAGTCGAAATGGGGGTTTGAGCCGCTATGGCGGAGCGCGTATTTGGTTAAGGGAATGAGGTCGGTTTCGGCGTCTTTGATGGTGTTGTTTGGGGTTTTGGTTGGGTTTTGGGTGTGGATGAATGCGAGTGATGTGTTGTGGTTTGATGCTGTGGATGGATGGAGGAGCTGGCCTTTTGTTTTGCAGTTGGTTGTCGGTACGAGTGTCTTGACTTTGTTTTTGCTTCATAATGTGTCGGCGAATACCGTGTTGTATATGTACTGTAAGGCTTTACATGGTGAACTGGCGATTGAGATTGCCGAGGAGTTTGCTCGCGAGTATGTTAGTTTGCCGTTTGATGATGAGAAGGTGCCTCATGTTGTTACAGTTTTTCCAGGTTAATGATTAAGGTTTGTTTAGTATCCGAATTACTGTCTACCGTGTTTTAATGATGTCGAGAATAACGGTTCTGTTTGTACTTTTGAATTTTAGATATGAAGTATGAACATACAAGTTTCGAATTACAAGTTACAACTGTGTGTTTAGGGATGATGTAAATAATGTTAAATACTGCAGATTACTAGTTCATTACATGTTACAATCATATTGACCAAAACATATGTTAAAGAATCTGAATTGTCCTTTAAACAAGTCAATTTTCAAATTCAAATCTTGAGGATGAAGATGGCATTTTCAGTCTAGCTATCCTGTCATCTTGATCAGCATCAAAGAGGCGTGTGCTCGTGTTTCCAGATCTTTGCGCCGGTCGTGATGGGACGCGGTCACTATCTTCCCCACCAGATGCATCGTATCCGTCACTCACGGATCTATTAAAGGACACGATCCCCTGCTTCTCTGGTCTACCAGAGACGGGAATGTCTCTATGCATCCCGGTCCGGCCTGCTCGCAAAGAAACCATACATGGTTGAATGTTAGGCGAGTCTAAGCTACTACTATCTGGTGACGAACCGATGGCTCTGAATACACCATGAGCTTCATGCTGCAGAGGCACCAAACTCGACAATATCTCATCAGTCAATCTATCGCTCCCGATGTTGCTAGAATTTTTGCTCTCTGTTATACGGAGCTGTTGCTTGTTTCCTAGCCTCGAAGAGGACATGTGGCGGTCACTTCGTCCGAAGCTTCTATCCCTTTCGAGCCTATTTGAACCTATTTGTCCAACTTCTTTTCTTGACACGGGTTGCAGGATCTTGGACTTCTTTCGGGCCTCGGCTGCGGCTCTTGAGACGTCTTCTGCGTTTAAACGGGCCAAGGTCCATGGACTGATCTTCACAGCTGCGGAATTCTTTTTCTTGATGGGGTCATCAAGTGTCTTTTTCCCTAGTGAGCTAACTGAGCTGGTCTCAGGTGGGACCACATCATACTGTAAACAAAATACATACAAAATTAACAAACAGAACTTGATACAGTGAAAAGGGAAGTTTATGCTTTGACCCTTATTGATACAGTGAAAAGGGAAGTTTATGCTTTGACCCTTATTGATAATGACCTGATCTTCAACGAACAGACGTGGAGGAGTACACCAAGCGCCTTGGCGGAAAGTATTGAAAGAACTGACACTGCTGAAACCCGTGAGCGAGCTAGCTGGCGACATTTGAGGACTTTGTGGGCCGCCACCAAATCCTTGTTGCTCCTGCTCCCTTAATGCTATGATATAATCATATGTGCTAATTCCCTGTTACCATAAATGTTAAAACCACAAAACAAGATATAAGCTTGACGCTCAAATGGTTCCAACAGTAGTGTGTCATTTCGACCCATTTGCTTATAAATGGGTTGATTTGGGTTGTGTTTTATCACGAATCTTCAAAACAGGTCAAATAACAGAACGAAAAAGGGAACAAGTCAAAAAGCGCTCAATGTTACTTTTTAAAGCATACAGATTTGTAATTATGTTGTTTTTGTTATAACCCAACCTGTTTCCACCTGAACCCGTTTCAGCCTGCCTATCTTGACACGTGTAATAGAAAGAAACAAGATCACATAAAAGGTATATATTAATTAAGATCACCTTCTTTATGAGAAGAACGTGAAAGAAGAAGAGCTGGACAAGCGGTAGCGTTGCAATCATCGCCAAAATCGTGCATATTGCCTGTCAAATTTTGACTAGTCTTAGTCAAAGGTTATCAATTTTGAATTCAAAAAGAGTTGCGTCGAACGTTAAATTCAAATCAGATGCTAACCACAACTGCAACATAAGGAGCTAATGTGAAACTGCTTCCTAACTTTGAAGCTACTTCAGACTGGTATCTCTTGTTGTCGATGGCGCAACTTATCAATACAACAATCCCGGTTGACCACTGTAGTATAAGCTTCATTTCTCAAAGTCAAACATCAGAAAACCTGTGTTAGATGTTGAAATTTTAACTAAATGTCAATACAGCAATATATCTTACAGGTTGGACCATACCAGGAGAAGAGCAGAGACCATAAGTGTGAAGAACTTTTTATAGTTTTTCTTCCCAACACAGTTATTGAGCCACTACAAGAAAGTTAAGACGTTAGGTTTTTAATTAGTCAACGCTCAACAAGAAGTCAAACAAGTATTCACATTATTTCAACGATATACCCTGCAATGATGATCAAATCGATCGACACATTTGTCACATACTCTGCAGTGCTTGCTGTACTTGAAAACCTACAAGAAAGCCAAACCTTTATAATGTTCAATTGTTATGATTTATTTCTGACTTTGACTTTACAGGTCAAAGTTTTGACCTCTGAATATCAAAATAGGACTAGCCTGCTTGTAACATCAAGCATTATATAACAAATTTATTTGTACTAATTCAATTAATTTCAAATTTCCAAGACATCACATCAATTTTGAAGTCAGAAAACGAAAGTTTGACCTCAAAAGTCAAACGCACCTCAACCTCGCACAAACTGCAGTAAAACATGCCATCTTCACTTGTTTGGTGTTGAGAAGACTCCTCTTCTGAGCTCAAGCAATGGCACGTGAGAGCACGAGGAATCAGACACAAAAGAGCCATTAAACAAGACGGTGATGACGTGGTTTTTACGGTTTTAGACCTCTCATCATTCGCGTCTTTAGTTAGAGATTCTCCACCTTGGTTTGACCCCCCTTCTTTTCTAGTATTTGTTTGGCTGTTGGGGGTTTTGCAATACTTTCTGGACTTGAAAACCCCTGCATCTGCTGGATCAGCACCAGCACACCAAATATACAAGCCAAATGCACATGTAATCTGGTAAGAAGATAAACAAGTGACTCGAGTTTTATAAAAGTAACATGAAACATGATATTATATAAACAATTGGGATAAAGGAGAGCTTACTAGAGGAGTGTAGACACCCATCACAATATACTCATACATCTTTTTCTTCCCCACAAAAGGTGCAAAGAACACATAGAAAGCAAACCCCAATGCCAGAAACACTGAAACAGCCACAACCTGCACAAATTGGTGTGAAAAAACACCCAAAAAAGTGAAAATTATAAATACCCTAAAAGAAATAGTTGTGAAATCAAACACCCAGAAGCTAAAACCCTTAAAACAACTGTTCTAAAATCAAAAATATTACAAATTACAAAAAAAAAAAAAAAAAACAACAACACCTTACAAACACCCATTGCTAAATCTTGAAGATACAAAAAAAAAAAAAAAAAAAACACCCATAACAAATATTACAAAAAAAAAAAAAATTTGTTTGAAGATACCGGATTAACACAATGGTGTGAAATCAAACACCCATTGCTATATCTTGAAACCCCCCCCCCCCCCCCCCCCCCCCCCCCAAAAAAAAAAAAAACAAAAAAAAAACCCTTGAAAATTCAACAATGACATGGATAATAGTTGGAACTTGTTGCCAAGATCAAATACCCAAAAGAATTCAACAAGGGCATAGGTTAAAGACATAAACATTATTAGCAAGCACCTAGAAGCTAAACTTCAAGAAAACCCTAAAATTCAGCAATGACACAAACACACACCTGAAGAGGATGATAGGGAAGCTGCCAGCCATGTTTCCTCATCTTTGTAACACAGAAACTCTTGATAAAGTGTTTGAAAAATTGACTATAAACTTCCCCTCATTACATTACACAAAATATAGTTTATGAACCTCATGAACCCAAAAAGGTAAAAAAAAAAAAAAAAGGTAAGAAATCTTAAAAATGTTAAGATGGGGATATTCTTGAAAATATGAAGATTTAGCCACAAATCTTTGTCTGGTTTACTCAAATGTAGCAAGAGAATCTGCTGGGTTTTTGTTGAATCTTGGGGAAGTGGAGAGGGATTCAGGGGATTAAATTAACTTCTTCAAGTTATTTTGGTTAGATTATTTATTATATTATTAAATGTTGTAGGTTTACTTTTTATCATTTATTTTTAATTTACCTTGTTTCTGTTTAACTTTTTGCTGGAAGGTCATGATACCCTTTTTTAATGGGCTAATCATGTGAAGCACAGGTCACTGCCATATGCAGTTGTTCATCTATGCTCTACTATACTTTTTCTTCTATCTTCCAAAACACATTGATTTTAATACAAACATAACTTTTCTATTACTAAATTATACTAGTTTTATTATGACAACTAGTTTAACTGTTTGTACTTCATATAAACATATGCTATTAGTTACTAAGACGATTACTTTCGCTGATTGTAGTCTTGTTCATGATAAAATATCATATGCTTAAGCCAGGGGTTACCACAGTGGAGCTTCGGGTGGGTTTCCTCTGGAATTGGTGACGGGCTAGGTCACTAGCGATGTCTGCAATCGCAGGTGTGGGCGACCTTTTGCCAAACCCGAGTGGTCGGGCTTTGTTGGATCCATAAAAAAAACAAATGACAATTCGTTTTTGTTCATTTGGTACAAGGAGATGAGATCAAATACAAGCACTTATGTTTGTAAGAACCAACACATAATTGACAAGTGTCCCTCAATAAAAAATTAGTTTAGGGGTAATTTAGACCTTTTCACCATATTTATTTATTACTAATTAAAAATAATTATTAAAACATCCCTATAATTCAAATCAAAGTTTGAATTTTTTAACATATCCATGATCTAGTAAATCTCCATGATCGAACCAACCTGTAGGAACCACCACAAAAAATATAATCAGCACAACACTATATAATTAGCATAACATCCTTAATCGTTCTCCATTATCAGCATATCGTACTCAATCGTTCTCCATTATCAACATAAACGACATTAGCACAACATCCTCCATCGTTCTCCATTATCAGCACATCAGATGTGCTGATTATATCTACTTTTGGTGTTTGTTTGTATTATACTGTAATTAACACATAATCAGTACATTATCAGCACAATTATAAAACAACTTTTGGTAACTTTTTTAAAAGTTACTTTTATAAATAAAAAAGGTATAGCAATATGGTACTCATATTAAAGATAAAAAATACTTGATTTTATGGTATATTTTAAAAAAAAAATAATAAAGTATATAAAAGTTATTTTAGTTTAAAAAACCTTGGTGAAATTTGTATTTAATTGAAAATGGTCAAATGACTAGCAATTTTACGAAATTACCCCCAACTTGTTAGCACTAATTTTTAATTATAAGGGTTTTATTTATAATCAACCCCAACCCTTGATTTAAACTATCAATGGTTCAGATCTGTTCTTACGATTCTTACAGTTAGCACTGTTGGTACAGGATCTCAACCCTTGGTACAAGATATGTTAGTAATGTAAGGGTGGCGTTAAAATAGTTACAACGGGCTAAACGAGTGTCATCCACATCACAATCAAGCTAAATCATAATCATGATGTTGTTTGTTAGTTGTTACTTGTTACGATCGTTAGTGAACTCGCGTCTTAACCAAACAACACATAAAGGTCACATGTAGTTTCACTCTATAATCATATGTTAAGTAATGCAATATAATCATATCTATAACTTAAGCACACTTATGTTGAGACTAGATTATTACCCATTGTTAACACATGGTTTACTGTTATTTTAATAGAAGTATATGGTATGTATATAATATTATTTATTTAGAAAACAATAATTTGTGATTTTTGGCTTGTTCTTGTCAGAATATATTGGGGTTGATTAATAATTACATAGTATATTGTAATTATCAATTTGGTAAAGTCTATATAACATTCCAACAAAGTACAGTGTGTCTTTTTATATTCAGTTTTTTGGGCTCATGTCACTTGAATTGAGGTGTTTTTTTGGGTTCTAGTATTTTGGATCTTGTGTTATACCTTTTTTAGAACTTTTTTTTTTGTTCGGTTTTCAAAGCATTCAACATATGGTTTGAAAAAAGGTTCGTTCATGTGTTGCAGTTAGATTATATTTATATCCATATTATAACATCCATAGATAATATTAGTAAATTCTTCTTCTTTTTTTATTCATACTCGAGATTTAATATTCTACTTAGATTTCATATTGTAAATCAGTAAACCTAATATAATCACACGAAACATCAATAGATTTAAAAAAAAAATAAAAATAAATAATGTATACTTTATATTCTTGTAGCTAGTTCAATCAAGATGTCAGTAAAACACAATAAAACATAAATATTCGTAAAAAGATGAACGAGTGCAATTATCTTTTTTTTTTTGAACGGCCAACAAATGCATTTTCATTTCATCAAACACAACGCCAATAAACTGTTAGCAGCATACACAACGATACAATCAACAGAACCACATTACATCGACCCTACACATCAATACAATGTAACTCAAAGTCTCGCCATTGATCCCACGTTAGTGTAACAACCGTCTAATTTCATATGGATTTAACTACATATTCATGATTTTAGATAATAAAGTGATTTATTTTACCACTGGTACAAAATTTAAAGTTTTAAGTGATCAATTTACAACATCTAACCATTTAGTTAAGAACATTTAAGACACAATTATTAATTTGTTTACATCCCAAAAACATAGTTTAAACATAGATTAAATCGACGCGGAAGCTTGATAGGTTCGTGTTCGGTTCTTCAAAAAGTTGCTTGACCGCCATCCGGAAAATCCCCTTTGTCACCTAAGGTCAAAACCACCTCAGATGTTAGTTTTGACATTTATATGAAGTGTATAAACAAGTTCCAAGCATTGAATCATACAAAAATAAAATAAAATTGAAATTTGACCTTGTAGCGTGGCGCGACGGGTCTTCGTGTGGCGCGACAGACCTTGCGTGTCGCGCCGGATCCATGCAGTCCTGTCGCGTGGCGCGGGGGGAATGGTTTTCCAGCAGATGCAGGTTTTTGACCTGCATTTGCTGCCAACTCCGGAAATTCAGATTTTCAACTTCAATTGACCATAACTTTTGACTCGTAAGTTCGTTTTAGGTGATTCTTTTTCCTACACGACTGTAATTTAATTACCGACGCGTCTATAATGATTACCATATCGAAAATTGAGTTTACGGACCGATCGACTAAAAATCAATATGAAATTATTCGACCCATTCTAGTTACACTCATTTTACTACCTTCATATTAGTAAACATATGGCGATTTTTACCCAACTTCCGGGGCTTATTTTCACCGGCACTTCATTACCAATCTCATGGCTTCGTGCTCTCGTGATTGTTACCGCCTATGTTAAATATTAAATAGCTCTAACACTACTTATTACATCCTTATTCGACCCACTTGGCTCATCTACGGAATCCTCCATTATGATGACTACCAAACGACTTCTAACCAATTCTTATCCTATTATTTCAAGTGACGAACATTGTCACTTCATTCAACACTACCTTTATTCTACAACGCAATTACACACATTCAAGCTATCAACTACTCAATGTAACGAGTCGAGTTACATACCTTTCGTGCACGCCCTTCAAACGCAAATCGCCACCGACTTGTCCACTCGATGCTCCGGTATCTTTTCCTATAGAGTTCAATCATGACGCGTTTAGAACTCTTTTCAATCACATATCGCATAATTTGCCAAAACATCACAATTATGCGTTTTAACTTTAAAATTCCAGTTTCGAGCCTTCTTTGAGGCATTTCTACAAACACTTAAAGGGCAGGATTTTATATCTTTTATATTCAAGTTCATGGCTTGTCGCTTAGCCAAAATTAACATCAATCGAGTTATCACATATAGAATCAAACATCAAAATTTTCAGAAATCGGTTTCTATGAATCAAATTACACTAGAATAACATTCAAAACCCTAGTGTTCATCAAGTTCTATATAAACCACTAATCACCTACAATGGTGGCCATGGATTTCACTAGAATTTGGCATGATTTCAACATGTACTTGTCTAGGGTTTACTCCTAGACATTTTAATGTTCCTATTTCATCTACAAATCACACATGCATCATCAGATTTCGAATTCTCTAAATTCATGAAAATTTCAAGTGGAGAATTTTTGTCAAATTTTACATACCTTATGATCTCCTTGCAATGGGGATCACTAATCTATGCTCGATTTTCGTTTTGGACTTGATTTGAACCTTCAAATTGGAGGTTTTTAGAAGAACTAGGGTTTTGGGGAGCTTGGGATCGCCCCCTGCTTCTTCTGCTTCTGATCGATTTCCAGCAACAAAACACAAGTGTGTTTCGAGTTTAATTTTTTTTGTTTTATTAATATTAGTTTCCATTTAAACACTTTTGGCCCTTCAGCTTTCGTTTTTATTTGTTTTAACTCTTTAACTACTCACAAGTCACCATCTAACTAGGTTAATGTCATTCCTAGTTAGTTTATTTTTCTTATTTATTCACCACATAATTGTATTATAAGAATTTGTATTTTCGGGGTGTTACAGTTAGTTCATTCGCCTTTTCCCGACTCCAGAACCAAAAGAAGCTATGAAGTTTTACCTCTTCCAGTACTACTCGGTACTGTTTTATAGATTCGGTACCGGTATTTCGGTACTTTACCACATTGGTACCGCTTTGGCGTCATCCATTGTTTTACCTAAAAAAAATTCATGTGCAACTCATCCATCCATTATTAACTGAACTAGAGTATCAACCTTATCGAACCGTTCTTTGTATGTTTTAAACAAGCCGTGTAAACTATTCTCAATATCTAGCACCATACCTGAGAGCATTCACATCCAGCCCCCTAAAATTGTACATACATTCCACTAAAAAACAACTCCTATATCAATATATTTCCACTAAAAACAAATACTTTTTCTCTCTCCTTTTCAATTAAATAATATTTTTATACCTTTATCATTACATTTTTCTCTCTCCTTCACTCACAACCACTTTCAATATATATTAAAAAATTATAGTGGGTGAACAGTGTCCCCCCAAATATACAGATGAACAGTAACATTTTCTCTCTCCTCCACTCACAACCATTTTTTATACTCTTTATATTTTAAAAACCCCACACTCACAATTTAGTTCTTTGGATGTGAATGCTCTGACACCTTTTTTTCAATTGCTTCTTTGGCCATAGGATTTTCTTTTGTTATGTCATACCTAATCAACTTTGTAAAACAATGTTCAAGAAAATATAACTTAATACTGGGATCTAAGATAATAGCAAAATACATAAAATCATTATTAAATTCGGTATTAATACCGGTATTTACCAAAAATACCGGTACCGATACCGCATTTCGAAAAAATCTATTACCGATACCGGTACCGATTATGATCGGTACGGTACGACATCGGTACGGTACCGGTATTTCGGTAAAAAAATCTTTATCCATGTCCAGTAGCCTTGCAAGATTTATTTCATGTGTTTGCTAGGGCATGACAAAACATTAAGGGGAAGAACGTTTGTCCCTCGAAATATTTCTCAGCTTGACTATCAATCACATGCTCTTAATGAATTATCTATACTATTATAAAAAGGAGAAGTGATGTATAAGATGGTAATTTTACCATGTTTACAAGTTATAAAGCACCATGTATAAGGATGTTTAAGCCATTTTAGAGGGGCTTCACTCAAAATTTTAAGACACTAGAGGGTTAATTGGGGGATTTCACCCTTTCTATTGAATGCTTCGGTTTCTAATCGATTCATGTTTCAATTGTTCAATCGATTCATTATGTATAATCTTCGTCTGCCCCTTCCAGTACATACATCGTCCGGTTCTTCTTTCTCATCGTCTTACTGTTGTGTTTCCATCGTTCCATCTTCTCAGGTCTTCAATGTGTGTCTCTCTTCTTTGCCTTCTAAGGTTTGTCACCGTTCTTCCATCGCATTGAATGTATTGAATCGCCAAGTGATTAAGGTAAACATCATCCCCAGTTTTGATTGGTAATTTTGATTGGATTTGGGGATCTGAGATTTAAGGTTGATTGCATTTCTAGGGCTTTATTCATGGTTTTCTTAACTCTTTAACCTAATCGAATCTGGTATTCACTCAAATCACAGTCGTTTCTCAGTCGCATCCCTAATCGTTACCGGGTAAGTGTTCTTCGTTTTCTGTTCTATTTTGCATTGTATTTGTGTTTGACATGTTTGAAGCTTACGGGCACCCTTATCCCGCATATCTAAGTTCCCTCTTTTTCTAATTTTTTGTTTACTCTTTGTTTACACAGATTCTATGCAGAGGCTTTCTGCTTTTAAACAGTTTTCAGTTGAGAAAGTAAGTTGTATATGATTTGGTTTTATATGAATTTTATATTTTATATGTGTTTTGTGTGGATTATGCAGGATTCAAGCACTCAGCTCAAGGATATTTTTAGGGAGAGCAAGTTTTGAGTTTTTCCTAAAAAAAAAGTAAAATATTTTTATTCAAGATTTAAATGATTTATGGTTTTTGCTTGCCTGTTGATTCAAAGATTGTTTTGAGTTTTTCCATGTTTTATATTTACTTTTTTTATATTTTTGTTAAAGATTTGAATGATTTATGCTATTTGCTTGCCTGTTGGTTCCCAAATTTTTTTTTACAAAATTGGAAGGTAAGCTTTCAGTTTTTCCCAACAAAAAAATATTATTTTTTTAAATCTTTTGTTTAACGTCTAAGGTTTTACTAATTTATGGTTTTTTGTCTGCCTGTTGGTTACTAATTTACAGATTTGGGATGTCAAAATTGATTCTACCCTTGTAATGTGATGTATTGCAAAATACATACTTATATCGTGTACAATTTGTGTAGTTTTCGTTACATTTAGTTTTGTTTTTCGTTAGAATGTGCATGCTATTGATCAAATCGTGTTTCGCAGGTCTTGATGCTTAAATATGCGGAAAACCGAGTAAAACGAGTTAAAATATTGGAAAGTCAAGTCTTGGAGCATGTTGGAAAGGTCGAGGAGTTGAAATAGAGTTAAAGAGCTGAAAAATCACTCTCTGGCACCCCGTGAGAAGTTTCTGGCACCCGGCGAGAGTCTGAAGGTAGTACATGAGCTGAAAAACAAGGTGGCACCCCACCACCCATTCCTTCAGTGGGTGGCGGCCAGCCAGAAGCCTGTTGCTGGCGATTTTTGTTATGGAAAGTCATATAAATACAATTTTATACTTGAAAAAACCCGAATTCGATCCTGGGACTTCTTGGGCGATATTTTGAGCATTCTTGGAGCACTTTTGGAGATCTTGAAGCATAGGAATCATCGATACGAGTTCGGGGAAGAAGACTTGAAGATCTAATCGGGTTTTCTAGTTCTTTATTCTTGATTTTTCATCACGAAACTTGTTATCATGAATTCTTTGTTGAACTTCTTTCATTTGTTTTCACGTTTTAACATGCTTGGCTAAACTTATAAACCACCTAGACTTGATGAATGAATTAATATAAAGTTTTTACCTTTTTTGTTATTCGCATGATTATTATGGATTAATTGTGATTTGTAAGAAGTTTGATTTAATGGTTTGATGTGTATGCGTGCTTTGATTCGGTTTATTGTTATTATTTGCTTCATATGATTCTTAGTGACGGTCTTTATCACAACATAGAGTCATATTAGGGTTTAGGATTTCGGTGAGTGTCTATATCACATAAGAAAACCTTAGCTCTTTAGGGAGAATCGGCCGATAACCTCTAGAAGTAAGTGGTAATAATTTGCTAAGTCTTAGTGTTCTACTAGTCCTAATACCTGGAAAGTGAGGGGCTATTGGTAGGTCTTACCCGGCGAATTGCTTTAGATAGTCCTTGGAAAAGGTCATGTCTTGGTTTACCTGTCGATCTTATTAGTCTATCAAGTCAAATTAATTACTTCAAACTACCCTAGATCTAGGATTGGAAAAGAATAGGTCAACATTAGGGTACGTACACAATAATTAGACAATTGGAAAAGCGTCTAATAACCGATAGGATTAACGGCCTAGGTAGCTCCACAGGTTTCTCCTTGAGAAGGGTCGAGGGGCTTAGATGGTTCTTAATAGGTTTAGTACTTTAAGATCCCGGTTCCATAATTCATGCATTTAACTTAATCGGTAATCTCTTAAAAACCATCCAGGATTCTTGTCTAAGTGGTCTCATTCTCATATAAGAAAAGTCCTCAGTCGTCATTTGTCTTTAGTCTAGCTCTAGTTTAATTTAGTAGTCTAATATAGATTTCCTTAGTTTTCCGTAACCCCCCCCCCCCAACAAATAAACAAGTTTTAGTCGTGTCCGTCAGTGTCTGTCAGAGTCTAGTCTACGTGATACATAGAGTCTCGTGGTTCGATATCCGGACTTCCTAGGGTTATACTACATTGATCGGTACACTTGTCGATTGTGTGGTTTTAGGTCGAGTCTAGAATTAAAGCTTTTTAGTGTCTAGAATAGAGAGTCTAATTTAGTTTGTTTTTAATAGTCTGTTTAGCACACATCAAGTTTTTGGCGCCGTTGCCGGGGACTCTTGGTAATTGCGTTTATCAGCTTTGATAGATTCACTTGACTGATACGTGCTACGTGTTTACTTTGTTTTGTGTCTTTTATTTTCATTTTGAGTCTAGTAACTAGTGTTTGTTTGCTTTTCTTGTGTTCAGGTTTTTGCTTGTAGTGGATGCCACATCTGCGCTCGCACGGACCACCACCACCAGTCAAGCAGTCATCATCTCAACTGGGCGAAGGCCCAGAGGTTAGTTCTTCATCTTCATCTCTTCCCGTTTTCCCAGATTTCGACACCAATCCCCTTACCGTACCACCACCTTCACCAAACCATTCACCTAAGGTTTCCCCACCCAATAGTCCCACTTCTAGCACCTTTAGCGAACCAGAAAACCTAGAGACAATGGGAAACGCTAGGCAAACCGTCCATCAGCAGGCCACTCAGAATTTCACCGGCCTTGCTTCACCAATCACCGTTCCACCCATAGTTAGCGATAATTCATGGCAGATTCCATCTTATGCCATGCAGGCCATAACCAATAGCATTCAATTCCATGGCCGAGACGATGAGGACGCCCCGGCCCACATAAACCGTTTCTCTCGTATGCTAGCTACTTTTAACCTTCACGGTGCCCCTAACGATGCCACTTACTTACAGCTCTTCCCGTTTTCACTATCTGGCCGTGCTGCTACTTGGTTGGATTCACAACCGGTCGGTACTTTCACCACATGGGCGGGGCTTCGTCAAGCCTTTTTGAACAAATATTTCCCGCCCGCTAAAGCCTCACGTCTTAGGGACCAAATCCACTCCTTCCGCATGGAGCCCGACGAGCCCTACTACCTTGCTTGGGAGCGTTTCCAAAACCTTTGTGCTCGTTGCTCCCAGCATGGTCTTTCCGATTGGGCTTTATGTGAGAAATTTTATAACGGTCTCACCCAAGAGACTCGTGATAGGTTCGACACTAATGCGGGAGGTCACATGATGGGTATACTTACAATTGCTGAGTGTTTAGAGCGCTTTGAGGCATTTGCTCAGTCTCAATCCCAATCACGATCCGATCAGCGGTATCAAAGTGGTAATTCTAATACCACTACTAGTGCACCCGCCCGAGGGGTGAACCATGTCACCATGGATCCTAGTTTAGCCGTTGTTTTGGAAAACATAACTCGAGAGCTCAAGGAGATTAGAGCTAAGGTAGATAAGTGTGAGTTTTGTCGAGGGGGTCACGACACGAGTGCGTGTCCGTTGTTAGTTGGTGAGGAGCAAGTTGATTTCGTAGGAGGAGGTTTCGGTAGAGGTCAATCTAGTGGTTTTGGTAATAATAATCTTGGCTCGGGTTGGCGAAATAATAATAATAACTTTAATACTAATAGCAATTTCCGCTCAAATGGACCTCCTGGTTTTCAAATAGCTCAAAATCCAAATAGGGGTCTAGGTTCACTCTTTAGTGGGAGTTCAAATGGGCAGGTCAAGGATGGGGGATCAAATAATCAGGTTCAAACAGGTCAAGGTTCAAGTTTTGATTTAGGGGGCAGCATAGAAAGAATGGAGGCTATGATGAGCCAGCTAGTTGTTAGGGATCAAACCACCCAAAAGAAACTTAGCGAACATGACCTTATGCTTAAGAATCACCAAGCTGCTTTCCAAGACCTTCAAAGGGTTGTGGGTGATATGTCTAGGAAGTTAGAAGAGAGATTACCCGGTCAGTTTGCGGGTAACACCCAACCTCACCCGAATGCTCATGTAAAAGCCATTACCACTCGTAGTGGCAGAACAGTAGGGAACCCGAGTGTAGAGGAGAGAGTAGTTGATGAGGATGGAGATATTGTAGATGAAGAGATAGAGGTGGAGGCTCCCGGCAAAGTGCAAAAGAGGCTAAGCCCAGCAAGTACCGCACAGCCCGGTGAGTCTCAAAGTGAGAAGAAAGTTGAGAAAACCCTAATAGACGTTAGACCTTCACCCTTAGTGAACCATGCGTATGTTCCGTTTCCCTCACACCTTAAGAACCAAAAATACTCAAGGGAATACGGGCAATTCTTAGATATCTTCAAGCAATTGAAGATTAATCTTCCTTTTATCGAGGCACTCCAGTCCATGCCTAAATATGTGAAATTTTTAAAGGACCTTCTTAGGAGTAAGGAGAAGTTAGGGGAGTTGTCTAACGTCCCGTTGAATGGAGGGTGTTCGGCCATTGTCTCAAATAAGCTTCCTCAAAATCTTACCGATCCCGGTGTTTTCACCATTCCTTGTCTATTCGGTAGTAACACAAATATTAGAGCCTTAGCTGACCTAGGTGCTAGCATCAATTTGATGCCCTTTTCTCTCTACGAGAAGTTAGACTTAGGCGAGCTTTCACCAACCCGAATGACATTATCCTTAGCTGATAGGTCCGTGAAACACCCGAGGGGCATAGTTGAGAATTTGCTAGTTAAGGTTGACAAGTTCGTTTTTCCGGCCGATTTCGTCATTCTCGACATGGAAGCCGACAAAAACGTACCGTTAATTTTAGGACGCCCGTTTTTTAACACCGCTAAAGCTCTCATAGATGTCTCTTTAGGCACCATTACACTTAGAGCGGGCGAGGAATCGGTAGTTTTTAAGGTTATGAATTCGAGAGGGCCTAGTGATAGAGTGGAGGCGGTATCGCTAGTGGGTGAGTGTGAGAAGGACGAGATAGATGAGAAGAAGGTGGTGAGTGATCCGAGTCTAGAGAAGGTGATAGGACTCAAGTGTGGGGATTCGCCGGATAGAAAAATAGAGGAATTAGAGGAGAGAGTGGTGCGTCTAGAATCTAGGATAGAGACACTGAGCAAGGCTCAGTGTGGGGGTAGAGTTTGATATGAGGAGTATAGATTCAAACCGCCAGGTGAGGAGTTGAGAGGTTATGAGAGAGATAAGGGTGTTTGGGGTGATTCGGGCAATAAGTATAATGGTGCTACAGCCCGTGAGTGTGTGCTTGGAGGTGAGCTGCACCTCTATGATCCCCCATAAGGATGTGAGAAGTTGTTACTCATTTGTAGAGTCTGTACCGTTTGTATCTTAGTTTCTTATTTTTTTTCGTAATTTTTAGTAACTAACGGTCGTTTTTGTTAGTTTTTCGGGTCCTAGTTTGTGTTTTGAGTCATTTGCAGGATTACATTACCGAGGATTTGCAGGAAATTGAGAGAGAAATTAAGGTTTCAGGTGAGTTTTTATATTTAGAAAAATTTTTGGTTGATTTTTGATGGGTTGAAAAAAAATATAGAATAAAAAGTGAGCTAGAAACTAAATGAAAGTAACACAGGTCTACGTAATCCGAGTTGGGGATAGCGACTCTACAGCCGGAATGCCTCTTGGTTAGGGAAAGCATCGTCTAGACTCACGAGAGAAAAAAAAAGGAGCAAAAAGCAAAACAAAAATAGAAAAAAAAATGGAAAAAGAAAAGAAAAAGTTGATTGTTTACTCTCTTGGTTTTGATATAAGACGGTTAGGAATTGATCCAGTGATCATTCTTTTAGTCCTATAAGCTTGAGGCGGGAGTAGGTGGACCGTTGATTCTAGCGTGAGGCCCTAGGTAGATTGACCGCACTTAAATTAAAATCACATGATAAGGGCTTAGGACCGGACTTGGGTTTAAGGGGACAAGTATATTCGCAATCGCGGCTAACGCAAGCCTTGGTTTTAATTAAATATACCTATGCTTTTGACCCGAGTGATTATTTGTCTATGATTCCGTTGCATAATTCTTTTTCGAGTACGAAAAAAGAGTAAGTGTGGGGATGTTTGATGTATTGCAAAATACATACTTATATCGTGTACAATTTGTATAGTTTTCGTTACATTTAGTTTTGTTTTTCGTTAGAATGTGCATGCTATTTATCAAATCGTGTTTCGCAGGTCTTGATGCTTAAATATGCGGAAAACCGAGTAAAACGAGTTAAAATATTGGAAAGTCAAGTCTTGGAGCATGTTGGAAAGGTCGAGGAGTTGAAATAGAGTTAAAAAGCTGAAAAATCACTCTCTGGCACCCCGTGAGAAGTTTCTGGCACCCGGCGAGAGTCTGAAGGTAGTACATGAGCTGAAAAACAAGGTGGCACCCCACCACCCATTCCTTCAGTGGGTGGCGGCCAGCCAGAAGCCTGTAGCTGGCGATTTTTGTTATGGAAAGTCATATAAATACAATTTTATACTTGAAAAAACCCGAATTCGATCCTGGGACTTCTTGGGCGATATTTTGAGCATTCTTGGAGCACTTTTGGAGATCTTGAAGCATAGGAATCATCGATACGAGTTCGGGGAAGAAGACTTGAAGATCTAATCGGGTTTTCTAGTTCTTTATTCTTGATTTTTCATCACGAAACTTGTTATCATGAATTCTTTGTTGAACTTCTTTGATTTGTTTTCACGTTTTAACATGCTTGGCTAAACTTATAAACCACCTAGACTTGATGAATGGATTAATATAAAGTTTTTACCTTTTTTGTTATTCGCATGATTATTATGGATTAATTATGATTTGTAAGAAGTTTGATTTAATGGTTTGATGTGTATGCGTGCTTTGATTCGGTTTATTGTTATTATTTGCTTCATATGATTCTTAGTGATGGTCTTTATCACAACATAGAGTCATATTAGGGTTTAGGATTTCGATGAGTGTCTATATCACATAAGAAAACCTTAGCTCTTTAGGGAGAATCGGCCGATAACCTCTAGAAGTAAGTGGTAATAATTTGCTAAGTCTTAGTGTTCTACTAGTCCTAATACCTGGAAAGTGAGGGGCTATTGGTAGGTCTTACCCGGCGAATTGCTTTAGATAGTCCTTGGAAAAGGTCATGTCTTGGTTTACCTGTCGGTCTTATTAGTCTATCAAGTCAAATTAATTACTTCAAACTACCCTAGATCTAGGATTGGAAAAGAATAGGTCAACATTAGGGTACGTACACAATAATTAGACAATTGGAAAAGCGTCTAATAACCGGTAGGATTAACGGCCTAGGTAGCTCCACAGGTTTCTCCTTGAGAAGGGTCGAGGGGCTTAGATGGTTCTTAATAGGTTTAGTACTTTAAGATCCCGGTTCCATAATTCATGCATTTAACTTAATCGGTAATCTCTTAAAAACAATCCAGGATTCTTGTCTAGGTGGTCTCATTCTCATATAAGAAAAGTCCTCAGTCGTCATTCGTCTTTAGTCTAGCTCTAGTTTAATTTAGTAGTCTAATATAGATTTCCTTAGTTTTCCGTAACCCCCCCCCCCCCCAAACAAATAAACAAGTTTTAGTCGTGTCCGTCAGTGTCTGTCAGAGTCTAGTCTACGTGATACATAGAGTCTCGTGGTTCGATATCCGGACTTCCTAGGGTTATACTACATTGATCGGTACACTTGTCGATTGTGTGGTTTTAGGTCGAGTCTAGAATTAAAGCTTTTTAGTGTCAAGAATAGAGAGTCTAATTTAGTTTGTTTTTAATAGTCTGTTTAGCACACATCATAATGTTTACTCTTGTTTTTAACATTCTAATTGTTGTTGAAGTGGTCCAGGTTGTCTCTCTGCAGCTGTTTTATTTACGAAGGGTATGTGTTTTACTAAAATTGAACGTGTTGTAGGCTTGTAGCTATATGTGCACTATCACTGGCATTAGTCACCTGGACCCAACCCGATGGCCCCACTTACACTGGCGCTCCGTTAAGGTTGGGTGGGATGAGTCAACAGCTGCAGATAGACAGCAAAGGGTTTCACTATGGCCTATGGAAGATTGAACCACTAACCACATTTCCTATGTACCCTTTTCAATCCTCCCTCAGACTCAAGCGGCCATGGTCATCCGCGCTTCAGTCTTTTAGTGGTAAATTACAAAACTAAAAACAGCCTTTTCTTATCATTTTTTTAACTTAATATTGTAAATATGGTTTGTTTGTTGAATTTAGGGATTAAAGAAGAGGATTTATGAATGAACTTGCTAATGATGTGTCTACGAGGGGAACCCATGGCTGCAACCGCCAGTCAACACGAGCATGCTTGGTATGCAAACTGATATATATCAAGTTATGGCTATTTGTGCTTCAGCTGATGTGAAAAATATGAGACTCCTTTTAGTGCTAAATTACAAAACTAAAAACAGCCTTTTCTTGTCATTTTTTTTAAACTTAATATTGTAAATATGGTTTGTTTGTTGAATTTAGGGATTAAAGAAGAGGATTTATTGTCACGGCCCCCGACCCACCCTGGACGGAATCGGGAGCCGTGAACAGCCCGTGGTACCGGTGATTATTTTTATAAAACATTGCAGCGGAAATTTCATCAGGACCGTGAGTTAGGAAAAATATCAGAGTTTAGAAACACCGGATTTTATTTATTAAATAAATGGGATAAACCCATGTTTTACAATGGTAGCTTTATTTAAGATAAATTTGATTTAATTAATAAAATAAGCCACTTCTTGATGCCTTTCAGTGCCGTATCCAACGTTTACTTCCATCTATTGTAATTACCTGAAAAGTATTTTAAAAAGGTTTTGTCAGCGGGAAATACTGAGTGAATCATTCTATTTATGAAAACGACTCTTATGTTATAATTTACGGTATTAAGAGAGATTACAATGTTTCAGATATCAAACCAACTACCCACAGTACTTGTCACTCGAACATCCATCGATAGCCTCTTTGCCCGATGGTGTCTGTGACTATGGTCATATCACTCATTGGCTAACTCGTTGTCCAATAGTGATGGTTATCAAGTAATGTACACAAAACACCACATACCGGCTGTAACTTGGTGATTACATAAACTTAATCACTGTAATTATAATCTTGAAAATAAACATATTTTTTTTGTAAACAGATTTGATAAAAAGAGAATGTCTCACATTATAATCATGCAGATTCATACGAACAGAATTTAGTCTACAGATAAGCCTTGATATATTGCAGATTTATACAGGCAGAGTTTAGCCTATTGATTTGACCTTGTAACCTAGTGCACACGAACTAGGTAGGTAACTTAATACAGCAATTACGATAACTCACGAGATTAAACCCTCACAACGAATGACAGAGTGCGATACTTAAACATCCATCGGATTCACAACGAAGGACAGAGTATTTCCCGAGTTCGGGTGGCACTCAACATCCTGTCGGAATCACAACTAATGACAAAGTATAACCCAAGTTTGAGCAGCACTTAAACATCCATTGGATAGTTCCAATCGATCGGACAATGAATCGTAATAGCGATCGAGTTAATACCCTGTATCGTAGCAGCATCCCCCTACTAATTAGTGTTTTGTGTGTGTTTGGAAGAGTAATTGGACGATTTCTCGGTGCCTGAAGAGAATTTCTTCGTCGAACAAATGCACAGAAGCAAGTCCCGAAGCCTGCTATTTATAACCAGAAATTGACATCCCTTGCGCACCGTAACCATATAACCCTTGCGGTCCGTAAGAGACACGAATTACTTATAGGCTTGCCACGCGTGGGACTAGGCCTGATGAGTCGACGATTTAATTAAATTCGATTTTTATAATAATTTATAAGGATAATCATCGAGTAGGGAATGCCCCCCCTGAGTTTTAGGGGCCCTGATCCTGATTCTGATTGTTCTGATAATTTTAGGGTTTGTGTAGAATTACTTGGGTGTCTTAATTATGGTTTCCTATTGGATAAAATAATAAAATAAATAGGACTTTTAATGAGGTTTGTTACATCAAGGTCCGGATTTATACTTACAGAACGTTTTTAGAACGTTTTTATGTGAGTCGTTACATTCTCCCCACCTTAATAAAATCTCGTCCTCGAGATTTACTGGAATAAGTAAGAATACTTCTTCTTCATCTCAGATTCCAGCTTCCAAGTGTATTTGGTTTATGATATTTCTTTTAGACTTATGTCACCTTTTAATTAATAAAAATAATATTAAGGTAGATGATACAGAATCAAAATATCTAATTTTGTGAATACGAGTTATACCATAGGTAGGATTTAATGATTCAACTGAATTAGTTCGAGAAATCGATGATAAACGAATGAGATGAAATGATATACTTTTCAAAGTGACTAGGTTCAAGCCAAAAGATATAAAATCAATAGATATGAATGTGAAGGATTTTTTTTTTAGAATTAATAAAAATTCTTTGTTAAAAGAAAGCTTACTTTGATTGGTAACTGAGGAAGACTTAGAATTGACAGGTTCCACATAAAATGATTTGTTAGATATTAAATTATGATATGAGAAAATCAATATGTTGAGATGAGTGAATTACAAAGATACACCAAAAGACTATAGATTTAGTGTATTATTGTTTAGAGTTCCACGTTGTTTTAATTTGTGAAATAATGTGATAGTATACTATTAGTGACCATAGTTTTCATACTATGTCCTAGAGATCGAAATGAAATAAGAATAAATTGTTTTGGTAAGACCAACCATTATATTATATTTGTAAAGCAAATGTAATATATATATATATATTATTTGTGTACTTGTCTGAACCGTATCTTACATATCAAATATAAATATTATTTGTGACACATTTTTACTATATGTAAATGGTCACTACTTTTAAATAAATATTATTTTAGTATTTTACTATACTATGTAAAATAACTTATATTTACTATGTAATATATATTACAAAATACTGCAATGAAGTTATTAAGTTACAAAATATTATTTTGTAAAAGAAGCACTATTATTTATAACTTTTAAATAAAATTATAAATAAAGGTGTAAAATATTTATTGTACAAAATATTCGTACAAATACTTTTGTACATATATTACACTTAATGGGTCGATTATATGGGATTACTTATTTTCATTTTGAAATCATATAACGTTGTGAATGTATTTACAAATGTTGTAAATAAGTGAAAACGGAGACTATTCTTATATTGTTTTATGAAAATATATCTTTCTCCAATGTATATATATTTTCATATATAATTAAAATTTACTAAATACGTATGACGACTTAATTTATATATATTAACTAGTCATTATCATGGTTGGATATTGGTTAGTGCTGCCTTGTTTAAGCATAGGTGATCAGTCCATGCTTAACTAAGGCTAGGCTATTCAATATATGCCCCTGATAATAACCCTGGTATTAACACTACTACTATTAAGATATTATTATTAATAATAAAATTATCAATAATAAATAACTAAACAATAACTTTTAAATAAGAGTATATCTCAAACATAGTTTTTTTTATATATAAATATATATAATTTCTTCACCGCAATGGTTTAAAGTATAGAAACATTATATTTGTAAATTAGGTAATTCCATATATAATCAATTAAATTTATATATAATGTTTTTCGATAGAGCAATAAATATTACGAAAGGTTCGATTGCTCTTGTAATAACTATTAAGAGATATACCGAATTTATGAATTTGGTTATCATTATCTGAGCACATGATTGTTTTAAGATTTGCTTGTATAAAAAGTGGATTTAATATAAATAATAAATAATTAAATCCGAGATTAGCGAAATCTTCAGATTTTGTGAAGATGTCACCACAAAGTGATTGTGATCATAGAAATGATTTAGTGAAGTCGAGGATCACACAAGCATGTTATAGTTCAAGAGAATTGAAATGCTTTGTTAGGATTATTTCGAATATGATGGTTTTAATTCATCATATGGAACTTTGAATTGAATATGTAATACGAGCAAGTTCAAACAATTGAACTCGGTTTAAACAAAATGAGTTAAAATAAAAAAATTCGGACATGGTCATAACAAAACTATGTAAAGAAATTTTCAAGAAATTTCATTGACTTGATATTAAAGAGTTATCGTTTTGCAATAATGCGGTTTACCGTACCAAAATCAAGTCTAACTAAAGAATATTTGAGTTTGGATAAAACGATAAATTAGAATGAAGCCCTCCAGTGGAATTCAGAAATTAAACGAACCACATGCGCAACAAACGGTGCATGTGTAACGTGTGGATTTATCAAGAAATGAAATGAATCAATATTTGCTACTATGAATAAATCTTCCTGATATGATGACCGTTAGAAAAAGTAGATATGCGAAAGTCAACTTATTATATGCAGAAGTCAGAATTTTTAATAAAAGAAATATAAGAACTTCTATCTGGAATTTCGAGTGATAACCGTTATTAAATGACATTATTAGGGAATGTCAAATAAAATGAAATAGAGAATTTGCAAAAGTATATGACTCCTTTTTCAGTGTTAATTCTTATAACTCTGATTAGACTGTGCACCGATGTTTTTGTGAAATCTTGTTCTAGTGTACCTCAGCGAGATTTCATGTTGCTTGTAGGATCATGTAGCAAAGTGTTGCTTTTATTTCTTCTACTGACAGAATTTAACATTGGTGTCATCGTGCCCAATTTATATTTTCAAAAGATCTTGCCTCGAAAGTTGTGTGTGATATACTTCCACTTTTGTGGACTTATGATTAAATTTTCATGTGTTTTCTTGTACTTTCTTACTTGCGTTACTAGTTTATGGTAATGCGTTAGAAATTCTTTACACTTTTGATGATATCCCAACTTAAATGGGTTTCTATTGTTATTATTGTCGCTCGAGTTACTAGGCAGATAATAAAATGAAATAATGTTTGATGTCGGAAAAGAGATTCCTAATAAAGAAATCTAGACACAGATGCTTGTGCTTTATTCCAAACTGTCAATCCTTATGGTTTTTGGATTTCCTTATAGATATATATATATATATCTATTAAATCATATATTTCACATACTGAATTAAACATACCATCTATCATGTCAATGTATTTAACAGATTCATATTTCCAAAAACCAGTCAAATATCTGATCATGATACTATTTAGGGAAATCTTGTCACTTGTTTGACATATTACATATCCCGTCTTATCCGGTTCGCGCCGGAGCGGTAATTCCAGTATATCCGGACAAACTGGAAAGTCTGCTATACCATACCCAGTCTTGCCGGAGAAAATTTTCTATTTCCCATAAATAGTATCTTTTCAAAAATGCCTATCTTATTAGGGCTTTTATTCAGAATTAAGGAAATTTGTATTTCCATAACATATCTTATTATTATATTGATCAATAGACAATTCCTGTGACAGTGTCAATTTACTATTGATCATTTTTTTTCAAATAGTGACTCAGGTCATATTACTGTTGATCATTCTTTCAACTAGTAATTCTGGACTTAGTTATCCCGTGATATTACTTTATCAAATATATTACTTATGGCACACCAAAATCCATCATATTTTATTTACACAAGTACTTAGCTTATCGTGAAGCTAATACTAAGGCATCTTTTCTTAAGTTCAAGTCTAAATGTTATTATGTGTGCTACCAGTTAATAGCAATCTCCTAATTCTTTTATATGAACTTAGGTATTATTATCACAACACCTAAAGGCTTAAAGCAGTGGCTCTTTGAGTTGGCTCTGATACCACCTTCTGTCACGACCCCCGACCCACCCTGGACGGAATCGGGAGCCGTGAACAGCCCGTGGTACCGGTGATTATTTTTATAAAACATTGCAGCGGAAATTTCATCAGGACCGTGAGTTAGGAAAAATATCAGAGTTTAGAAACACCGGATTTTATTTATTAAATAAATAGGATAAACCCATGTTTTACAATGGTAGCTTTATTTAAGATAAATTTGATTTAATTAATAAAATAAGCCACTTCTTGATGCCTTTCAGTGCCGTATCCAATGTTTACTTCCATCTATTGTAGTTACCTGAAAAGTATTTTAAAAAGGTTTTGTCAGCGGGAAATACTGAGTGAATCATTCTATTTATGAAAACGACTCTTATGTTATAATTTACAGTATTAAGAGAGATTACAATGTTTCAGATATCAAACCAACTACCCACAGTACTTGTCACTCGAACACCCATCGATAGCCTCTTTGCCCGATGGTGTCTGTGACTATGGTCATATCACTCATTGGCTAACTCGTTGTCCAATAGTGACGGTTATCAAGTAATGTATACAAAACCTAGGGGTGTTCAAAACCATCCGTATCCGAAAATCCGATCCGAAATATCCGATATCCGCATCCGAAATATCCGAAAAATCGGATATCCGAAATTTCGGATATCCGAATTTTTCGGATTCGGATAGTGATTTTCCAAATTTTCGGATATTTCGGATATCCGAAATATCCGAAAATTTAATTTTCATTTTTTTTCGGATATCCGAATATCCGAAAATATCCGAAGTATCCGAAAATATCCGAAAAATATCCGAAAATATCCGATATTATCCGAAAAACATCCGAAATATCCGAAAAATATCCGAAAACTTATATTCGGATATCCGAAACTATCCAAAATATCCGTTTCCGAATATGAAAAAAATAATAAAAAAATAAAAATTAAATAAAAAGTTAGATTTTCGGATATCCGATTTACTATCCGAATCTGTATCCGAAAATTTCGGATAGTGAAATCTGGTATCCGAAAATTTCGGATAGTGAAATCTGGTATCCGAAATTCGGATATCCGAATTTTCGTATATCCGGTTTTGAACACCCCTAACAAAACCCCACATACCGGCTGTAACTTGGTGATTACATAAACTTAATCACTGTAATTATAATCTTGAAAATAAACATATTTTTTTTGTAAACAGATTTGATAAAAAGAGAATGACTCACATTATAATCATGCAGATTCATACGAACAGAATTTAGTCTACAGATAAGCCTTGATATATTGCAGATTTATACAGGCAGAGTTTAGCCTATTGATTTGACCTTGTAACCTAGTGCACACGAACTAGGTAGGTAACTTAATACAGCAATTACGATAACTCACGAGATTAAACCCTCACAACGAATGACAAAGTGCGATACTTAAACATCCATCGGATTCACAACGAAGGACAGAGTATTTCCCGAGTTCGGGTGGCACTCAACATCCTGTCGGAATCACAACTAATGACAAAGTATAACCTAAGTTTGAGCAGCACTTAAACATCCATTGGATAGTTCCAATCGATCGGACAATGAATCGTAATAGCGATCGAGTTAATACCCTGTATCGTAGCAGCATCCCCCTACTAATTAGTGTTTTGTGTGTGTTTGGAAGAGTAATTGGACGATTTCTCGGTGCCTGAAGAGAATTTCTTCGTCGAACAAATGCACAGAAGCAAGTCCCGAAGCCTGCTATTTATAACCAGAAATTGACATCCCTTGCGCGCCGTAACCATATAACCCTTGCGGTCCGTAAGGGTGCTTACGGTCCGTAAGACTATTAAGGTTACGGTCCGTAAGAGACACGAATTACTTATAGACTTGCCACGCGTGGGACTAGGCCTGATGAGTCGACGATTTAATTAAATTCGATTTTTATAATAATTTATAAGGATAATCATCGAGTAGGGAATGCCCCCCCTGAGTTTTAGAGGCCCTGATCCTGATTCTGATTGTTCTGATTATTTTAGGGTTTGTGTAGAATTACTTGGGTGTCTTAATTATGGTTTCCTATTGGATAAAATAATAAAATAAATAGGACTTTTAATGAGGTTTGTTACATCAAGGTCCGGATTTATACTTACAGAACGTTTTTATGTGAGTCGTTACATTTATGAATGAACTTGCTAATGATGTGTCTCCGAGGGGAACCCATGGCTGCAACCGCTGGTCAACACGAGCATGCTTGGTATGCAAACTGATATATACCAAGTTATGGTTGTTTGTGCTTCAGCTGATGGGAAAAAAACATGAGACTCTTGAAGTGAAGTAGGTTGGTTCTCAGGAATGAAAGTAGGTTGAGACTGAGATTGGTGCACCATCTGAGCCTAACCGAACAACCACAATGCGATATATTGGCCCGAAAGACCTATACTTGCTTGTACACAGGTACGATTTTATGGCCCGAAAGACCTATACTTGCTTGTACACTTCTATCAAAAAGCTACAGGTACATTTTTATAGTATTTTTTCAAATTTCTAAACGGACGCAATGCTTGAATATTTTTACTCTTTTTGTAGATCTAGGCATTCAGACCACAGTTAGTTGTCATTGGTTGGTGGTGACAAAGAAGCTTTGGCTGGTGGTGATGAAGTTGTTGTTGAGGTCAGTAAGTCGTATCATTTTCAACCATCATGTTAATCGAAATCTTTTAAAATACTCACTGGAGACTTCTTGTAAACTAATTTAGGTTGCTCCCAAACCAGATTGTGTTACCGTTGTCACATGAACAGTTGGTTGGTTGTGCCATTTAAAAGGTATATGTTTATATTCATCTTACAATGGACCTATTTGGACCTCATTCATGAGTTAACACATCAATGCTCCTCAACAACTAATTAACATGCAATTTTTTCACTAAATGGAGTTAGTTTAATGGTAATGTGGTGTTCATGTCAGATTAAACACTAGAAATAATTTTTCTTCATCAGAAGCGCTGATAGCGTTTTAAATTGTGATTTTAAAAGTTTGTTTGACTTGTTAAAGTCAAAATAGCTCAAAAGGGAGGATTTTCTCAACTCAAGTCTTCATATTGGAGGTAGTCGCATGACGGCTTAACGAAAAGCTAATTTTTTTTTTTGCGTACAGACGAATGATACATTCTTAAGCTTGGGGGGAGCCATCATGGGGTTCTTAGCAACCCTCATAAGGAAATCTCAGTCAACCGTATGTATCATCTTGACTCCGCTAATGATGTAGTGATTTCTTGAACTAAGTTGATTATATTTTGATTTGCAGAGGATTTAGATGAAGGCCAAGTAAAGGAAATTCCTGGACTGGATAGGATAACTAATAGTTCTATTTTAGAGTTAAATTTACTTGTAGATTGTTACCTTTATGCTTTTAATCAATTATTCAAGCATGAATGTTTGTACTTTGCACGTTATATTTACTTTCTTTGTTAGATATCATGTTGTCTTTTGAAATTCGCCATGGCAACTTCGTTTCATAGCTTTCTTTCTTTTGAGCTAAACTGCTGTGTGCAATTGTAACAATTATACCCGGCAAGTTTCGATCTGAATGTGCCAATTTACTTAAAATAATTATTGTATAGTTAGTTAGCCCAAAAAATTGGTGGTTAATTTTTTTTTGTTTTGTTGATACAGTTCCGGAAGTGTGGAGACAAATCACAGCAAAACGAGAGGATGATGGATCTCACAATTGAAATTGAAGGCAATATTGAGACTTTAGAAGAGTCTCTGGATAAATTGACATGTACCGAGATAGTGGATGGTGAAAACATGTATAAATGAAGGTAGATTAGTTCAGAACTTACTTTATTAAATGCTTGATGCACGATAAATGCTATTTTGTATTGATTTTGTTATTATATAATGTCTTTTCAGGTGCACTTTTAGTATCAAGTTGGTTACAAATGATAACACATGTTGGTTTTAATAAGTATTGAAAATTCAGCCTTTCACCTATTGTTGTTGCCTTTGTACTTTTGCAGTGAAAATTTGTTCCAAAATATAATTTTGGTTTGAAAGTAGTTTTTATATCACGGAGGAAGGTCATGGTAAATATAGTTAGTTATCGACTACCCCTTAACAATTTTTTAACCCGCACTACCCCTCAACTTCTCTTCTAGATTCGTAATATGATTATTATTGTATCTTATTAAGATTATATTTGTACCTAACTTGCTTTGATTTTGTGAAGCTAAGGGACGATATTCAAGAGTAAGTACGTATATTGGTGGTGGGTGTCGGACTGCAGGTGGGTTAGGCTGTGAACTTCTCAAATATAGTCTACAAGGAAGTTTTTTCCGGCATTTGAATAGTTTTCTGTTTTTTTTCTTCCAATGTATGTATTTGTACAGAACATTTCATTTCAAAGTAAATAATATAGTTTTGGTTGAAGCCCGCATATTACGCGGGCATTAACCTAGTGGTATAATAAACGAATTTTTATGATGTCCGAGTGAAATGTCATTTTTGCCCTGAGGTATGACTAGTTTTGCGACTTTCGTCCAAATGTTTGTTTTTCGGCATTTGCATCCAAAAAGTTTGAAATCTTGTCATTTTCACCTGGCTCATTAACTCAATTTATTTTTCTCCGTTAAGTCATGGGTAGTTCCGTCTTTTTTGTTAACTTAAAGGGCAATTTGGTTTTTTTAGGTGTATTTCGTCTTTTTACATAAGGTGAAAAAGAACGAATTGCCTTTTAAGTTAATAAAAAGACGGAAATACCTCTTACTTAACGGAGAAAAATAGATGGAGCTAACGAGCAGGAAGAAAATGACAAGATTTCAAACATTTTGGATCTAGATGCGGAAAAACAAACATTTGGACGAAAGTCGCAAAACTTGCCAAACCTCAAAATTAGTGGCGGAGCTAGCCCAAAAATTCAGTCCCAATTTTTTTTTGGGGATTATGGGTATCCTTTGTATAAAAAGATAAAATTTTTACACTACATAGACGTAGTTGAATGGTATTTTTACACTACAAAGACGGAGTTAAAGAGTAACCCGAGCTACCCCTTCTTACACATTGCCTTCGCCCCTGAAGAAAATGACATTTTACTTGTCTTTATATTTTTATGGAATTACGATTTAAGTTTCACTTCTAACCAATCAAATTTATTTTTTTGAAAAAATGTTTTCTAACTCCGATGCATAAATGCATTTCGTTATCAACCGAGCCTTACAATTTCTTTTTTGGATCTTTAGCAGATAACAAAATAAATTTGAAGTATCAAAATTTCTGAAATAAAAGTAGAAAACCAAACAATAATCAGTCTCATAGACATTTTATAAATTTAGGAGTAAAATGCTATTTTAGTCCTTGTGGTTTGAGCTATTTTGCCAGTTTAGTCCAAATGTTTTATTTTTCGCATGTGGGTCCAAAAAGGTTTCACCGTTGTCATTTTAGTCTACTGTGTTAACTTCATCCACTATTTATGCTAACGAGAAAGGCAATTCGGTCATTTTATATGGCCGAATTGCCCTTCTTGTTAACAGATTTACATATAAAATGACCGAATTGCCCTTCTCGTTAACAAAAAAAATGGATGAAGTTAACACAGTGGACTAAAATGGCAACGGTAAAACCTTTTTGGATCCACATGCGAAAAATAAAACTTTTGACCTAAACTGAAAAAATGACCCAAACCACAGGGACTAAAATGACATTTAATTCTAAATTTAGAGTAAATTGTCAAAATCATCCCTAAGGATTAGACATATTTGTGTGTTTGAGGATTGGACATATTTGTCTATTCTTATATCTTACATTTTCAAAGTACTTGAAAAGTACTTTGTTATATTGGTCAATTTCATATATTTGTTTTACTAGGTTAATGCCCGCGTAATACGCGGGCTTCCAGCAAAACCATATTATTTACTTTGAATACAAATGTTGTGTACAAATACATACATTGGAAGAAAAACAGACAACTTATCAAATGCCGGAAATAACGTCATCTAATGCAAAAAAATGTAATAACTTGAAATTGAAAACCATAACGAATGTCAAAAACCAACAAAACCATATAAAAAGTTAATATCTACCATATGAAAGACAAAAAACATGACCTAAATGTCATATAACTAATGACTACGCCTAACGTAAGGTACAACCAGTTCAACACTCAACACCTGGTCATTCTCATCAAAAGAATAATGAACCCTGTCACGGTCGTTAATTCGAGCTGCTTTCATAAACTTCTTCCACCTGGTTAACGCGTATCGAAAACCTCCGTCGCTTTTTTTTGCACGTCTGGTACCGTTAGTAAATTGTCGTGGGGGATCTAGATGCATAAACCTAACGGTGATATCTTTTAAACCTTCATCAAATCTAGCCATCCGTGATACAGGATCAGGAATCCTCTGTATTGTTGTAAAAATACAATTAATAATAAATATGAAACTAAAAGAAGAATGTTTATTAAGTAACAAAAAATTGTAACACTTGTTTTTTAGCGGTATGTAAAATGATATTAAACTTACAAAATAACGTTCACAAGCCATACGAACAAAACGACGAACACCACCAGGTATTTGTTCATCAACTTCATTTTCAGCATTGATAGGTGCAACGTCAGACTGCAAATTAAATATATAAAATGTATTCCATTAACATATATAAATTATATATTTAAGTACCAAAATGTAACTTACCTGATCGACATCTTCATCAGGAAAATTGATTTCAACACCGTTTTTTCCAAAAAAATTTAAATGGAAAAAATTACCAAAAGCTTTTGTAAATAACAAAAAACAACCAGCCTTCAACTGCAACTGACTGACAATTACGTCAATACCAACGGTAAAACCGACTTTACCGTCAGAGGTTTCAATGGCAACGTTAAACGTTTTGTTATCTACAAGTACAGTACAGATTACATCATTTGATGAATAATCATAAATTTTTGGCAGGATACATTCAGGAATGACCTGTGGAAATGATAAAAAAAGGAAAAAAAAAACAAATTAGTTTTAATGTAAGTAAACTAATACATCAACACATTAAGAAAAATAAAAAATAGAATTTATCTTACATAAAAATTAGATGATGGAGGGAGCAGATACGCCCAGAAAGAGCCACGACTAACCCCATCAACGAAATATGTTAATTTAAATGTAGTAGAATCTACAGGATTAAATACTACCAAACAGCCTTTGGTTAGTTGCAAATGTTCTACAACATTGGACCAACCATGAAAAAAGAATAACTTTCCTTTATCAGCGCTTAAAGAAACATCAAATTGTCGGCCATCTTCAATGTGTATAATAACATCTGTAGGGCCTTTATCTACACCCCATAGTTTGACCGCAGCGTCATCTGGAATGGACTAATAAAACAAACAATTGCAAAATTTATTATAATTACAGTGAAAATATATAAAGTATGCAACAATAATAAACTGTATTTAATACTAAGAAAATAAAAGAACAAAAATAACTTATGTAATAATTTATCATTTACCAGAATAACTTCATCTGCTACATTCATTAGCCTACAGAACCAGGGTCCTCTGAACCTGATTTAAAATTTTCGATATTAATAAAGTGTAAAATGTTAATGTTAGTGTGAGAAAAAAAAAACAAAAACATGAAAAAAAAACACAGATACTACATATGAAATGTAAAATATACTAACAAAATGAACAAAAAATACCTTGATGAACTTTCTGTCATATGAAATACCTACAAAAACAGGTTACATAAACAAACCACATCAGATCAATTATTAACAAAATTATAAATAACATAAAAGACAATGTGAACGACATGTTATAATAACAATCCATATATAACAAACCTCATCAAAAGTATCTGTTATTCCAAAATCTATAATCAATGGATGCAACCGATGATATAACCATTATGATACATCATAATAAAAAAACGTGTAGCCAAATAATTTACACTGACAATTAAGAAAATTTAAAACCCCTTAAAATATATATAACTATTACCCTATAATCAAAAATAGATACAGTGACCTCAAAAGTTAATATATTACCTAAACATGTGATATAAAAACAAAATCATAATAATTTCCATGACAATCAAAATCAGGCTTTGTATAACATAAACTTTAATCAATAAATCAGACTAAAAAAATCATATAAACGGAATCATATAAAAAAATCATAAACAAAAAATATTCAATAACAATACGAATCAGGGTTTTCAATGACATTCACAAACTTATTAACAATTCCAATCCAATAAAAGTTATTTTACATAACTTCAAATAGAACTTATGAAAGATATTCATAACAATCGGATCATGGGTTGCGGGTAAACTTTGTAGAATAAATATACATTACAAATAAAAAGTATTCTGAATGAAAATCGGTTTTTGGTTTTGCAGAAACAATGTATTCGTTAAGAAAACCATAATCTTAAAACACAAAAAATGAACATATTTTTAAATACCAATTGGATTTAGGGTTAAATAAAAAAAATTAAACACATTAAATAAAAGGAGAAACACATGAATAATGATTAAAGAAGGAATTTAAGAAAAACAACTTACAGATTTGTAGAGGGATATGTGAAATTCAGAAATCGATTCAAGAAAAAGTAGATGTAGATGAACACGGTGAAGAATGTAAAAAAATCTATATATGTAGATCCACTGAATAAGTTTATTCTTATATAGAAACCCAAGGTATTCTTGGAAGAAGATTGGAGTGAAGTTTAATTCAAAGTTTTGAACCACAACTACAAAGAAGTAACTAAATTTTTTTAAAAATATAACGGCAACCTAATTATGGAAAAAATGTATAATTACAGAAACATACTTATAATATCAAATTGATAAATTAAGCATAAAAACATTACTCTTTTTATAGAAAAAAAAAACGTTTTTAAAAACAAATTAAATTTCATAAATTAAGTAAACTGCAATAAATATGGTCGTAACTACAAAAATCAATAAAAATTAAAAACTTGATTTTGTTTGAAAAAAAAACATTCAGAATATATTATTAAGTAAAAAAGTGAACAAAAAGCATAAATAAAATTATATATGATAAACATTAAAAAAATAAATAAAAGTATAAAATTTAACTAACCTCTGTTGCTTGACGAATGGTGGGATTCCGCTCGTTATGACGGAGTTAGGGATTCACATGAAAAAAAAATCAACAAAAATTAGTAACTGCGATAAATATGTTCGGATCTACAAAAATCAATAAAAATAAAAAACTTTATTTTGTTTCAAACAAGAATCATATCTCCATCCATAAGTATTCATATATCCATCCAAGTCTCTCTTTCTTCTCTATTCAATATCACAAAGATCCAACTCTCTCTTTCTTCTATATTCATGTTGAAGTTGCAAAACATTTATATTGTCAGACTGTCAGGCTCAGATTATGAAAAAAGATGACAACACCATGGCTGCAAGAGAGGTTGCATGAACAACTACCATCCTACAACCTTGCCATACCATAATGCTATCTTCATTCAATTTTTACTCAAATATACAAAATCATCATAGCCTTATGTTCAAAGGACATGTCCAAAGCACTTTCAATTCATTTTTATTCACCTTCACAATCAACACTAAATGATTTGTTCAAGTATTTCAAACGGTTTCTCAATGTCAAACCTCACTTATTCGGATAGACGTCTGCTTAATCATATTTTTAGTCTCAGGTGAGAAGCATCTCATCAACATCATTGACTAAATATCCCTTAGGTGACATCGATCTAATTATCATCAACCAAACATCGATTACAAAAACATCTGTCCTGATAAAAAATGAATAGATCAATTTTCAAAACTTAGCCTCAGATGAGTAAATCCTAATTGAATATTGATGTAACAACACATACAGGGTCAGTCAAAACACAGTTGAGATGATACAAGTTCAGGTAACAAAAAGAAACACTCTGTTGTAGAAGCAACCAGTGATAGAGTTTTGGTGGAATTTTTAAAAAGGGGGTCGGTGACATTGTCGAGGAGTGTAAGGAAATGCTATCACTTAGCATTTCCTGACACTCCTCGACAACATCACCGACGCCTCCATGTTTCAAGCAAAACACTCTCACTGGTTGCTTCTTCAACAGAGGGTTTCTCCTTATTACCTTGAACATGTATCATCTAAACTGTCTTTGACACATCCTTTGTGTCTTCCTCTCTTCATTAATAGCTAAAAACATGACACGTAGGCAAATAGAGGTCATCCTGTAATCTCCCTTAATAGATAGTATAGATTCTAAAAACACTACATGTAATAAAAATACAAGAATTAGATATGTAATTTCTAAAATTAACAAATTATTAAAAAAAATGTAATAAAGTTATATAAAACATATCTGGGCAAAAAGGCACTAAATAGCCACATCCAGGCCTAATTCAAGATATCACTCATTCAAAAGATTCAAAACCAACTATAGATGATTGAAATAAAAAAATGATTTATAAGTGAATAAATTGAATGAATTAAGTGAATATATTTACAAATTTCGTTTAATTATTTTTTTCAAACTGAAATATCAGTTGAGTAATATAAAAATATGTTACCTAAGTTAACAAATTACTATTTTTAGAAACGGATTGACATTTCTACAAAAAATATAAATGTCAAATAGATTAGGCACCAACTTTTTCGTATATTTAAAAGGAATGCATAAATAACAACACAAAATGAAATACCACCCTAAAAAATTACCACATGTTACACATATTAAAAAGGTAATCTCAAACTGTAAAACAAAGAAAATTCAGGTTTTTGACCAACCAAAGTAAATAAAAAAATGCCATATAATTTAGCATACGGTTGTTTAGTTTTTTTGGTAATATATATGTAGTTAATTTATGATTTTTTTACTAAACTTAATTGTTTAAATACAAAATATTATATGTCATCAACGATGTTAAAAAATTTATATATATAATATTGAAAATTTGTTTTTATTTTCCAAATTTAAATAAAAAAACGTTAATAATGTTCATTATTATAAAAAAAGGAATTTGATATAAATAATTAATTAAAATGTATGTTAAAAAAGATTTCAATTATTTCAGTGAACAAACTTTAGTTTATTCAATGGAGATAGTACCATTTTTAAAATAAAATTTCCAAGTGTAGATATTCAATGAATATTAGGAAAACTCTAAATTGATTAAAATGGAACGGTTTTATTAAAAAATTAATTATACTCAGTTATACAATTTAAAAAAGGAAACAAAATCATATTAAATTTTTGTTTAACGTAAATCTTTAAAAAACTGACGGTTTATTATACTAATTTTTAATGTTAAAATACTAAATTTCGCACTAATCAAACAATGTACTTAAATGATGTTTAATATGATGAATACTTAACTTGATTCCTAACTTAAGATACATACAATTATGAAGCACTAATTATTTCACAAAAAGATATAATACTAACCACAAACATGTAGCAATACCAATAACATTAACGTCTAACAATCTATAATCAAATATGTTCAAGGACTAACTTATTCGGCCACACATATAAACGACCCAAAAAAGTGTCAGCAACAACTACCATCACATATGTTTAACATAACAACCACAACAAAAAACTACCATTAAATGTATACTAACGCCACACCTTGAAAATACTACCAAAACATACCATGTACCTTCACCAACTCAGTTATAAAGCAACATACCTTTACTTTTAACAAATATCATATGAAACGAAGAACCGTATACCAACCGTTTGTCTCTAACAAACTCCCTCATACCGGTCACATTGAATCGCGGACAGCCTTGCGAGAACTCCTTACCAATAGCTACATCCCAAGTTCTACCAGCGCTGTCCTTGATGATCAAATCCATCTTTCGATCTAAACCATGAGTTTGAGCCCACTTCTTCTTCAAACGCTACAGATGATAATAAAAATGTTAATAATACATACCATTAAAACTGCTTTTCCTACAACTAATGATTTAAACTGGATTCACTTAACATACATTAATGGTATTAAGAAGTGAATAATACAAACTTACGTAATGATTGTCAACAACAAAAGTAACCGGTACTTCGTCATCAACACTCTCTTCAGATACAGGTGCAGCAACGGCATCAGCCACCTCATCATCAGACACTTCAATACCGGCATCACTTGGTTGTTTGTTGATAACAGAAATTTCAGGCGGGTAAGTTAGAAGGGCAGGCTTACAACAAAAAACACTCAAATAAAACGTATTACGATCAATCATTTCAAATACCAACAAATGATCATCAGTTATCGACATATCCTCCTTGATCCGACTCCAACCTGTGGTAATGTAAATGTTATGGTCTAAAAATTCCATTTGAACAACCCATTTACGATTTCCAGCAGAACGAATCAAAACCGGATTTGAAGGACAGATATTCAGCATAGAGTGATGAACAAACAACCTGTTCACATACTACACAAAGAATACAACAGTATCATGATCAATGGTATAGCCGAAATAGAAAAAATGAACGAACGAAAAAATAAAATAATTTAAAAACGTATAAGTTCAATTACCATGCAGTCGTCTCGGTCTTTAAAATCATTTTTAGGTTTGTAGTAGAAGTAGTTAGATGGTGCTAGAGAAATGTCTTGATAAAAGTGGAATAGGCGGAACAAAGATAAAGCTTCGTCATACTGAAAAACAACCCACGAATCGTCTGGTAATTTCAAAGATGTGACAACATCAAACCAGCCATTGTAAAAAAAAGTCGCCTGCAAGTTTGAACACTTTGACTTGGAAAGTACTCCCATCAAGGGTCCTGATGATTGCATTTTTCTCCGGATAGCCAAACTTCTTAATCCAGTCACCATAGTGAGCAGGAAGTTTCTGCAACGGAAAATATAATTATCGTTAAACAACATTATAATAACAGTTATCACAAAGTGTTATATTAAAACATCTTAATTTTTTTTCTTTAAATGATTAAAACTTCAACACTCACCAACGATTTTCTGTCACACTTCCACACACGCGCTGCGAATCCGTACACCATATCGTTTCCAAAGTTGTTGTCTTGCACAACCCCAAATTGTATATCATAACAGGTACATGTAACAAATATAGAGTTCAAATAAGAGGCTTGAAATAGAATGTGCACTATAATAATCAAATCACAGATTTAACAATCCGATATGAAAAACCAAAACGTACTTATTCATCAATATACATTGATAAGGTATGAAGTGCTGGGATCATGTTACATATTTTCAATTACTAAGCAATTTTCTAAATATGGATCGTATGACTAAATTTATCAGCAAGGTGTTGAGAAATTCAACATCAAATAGATGAATTCAGCAGATGGCAAACAACAAATAACAGTAGATGAAAAAAGTAATTAGAACCCTAATACACAAAAAACTTAAAACGTACAATTTATCAGCAAGGTTTTCATAAATTCAACATCTATTTGATGTATTCAGCAGATGCCAAACAACAAATAACAGTAGATGAAAACAGTAATTAGAACCCTAATACACAAAAAACTTAAAACGTACAATTTATCAGCAAGGTTTTCAATTCATAAACTCAACATCAAATAGATGAATTCAGCAGATGGCAAACAACAAATAACAGTAGACGAAAACAGTAATTAGAACCCTAATACACAAAAAACTTAAAACGTACAATAACTTAATCACTTAAATAACAGTAGATCAAAAATTTTCTAGAACATAAAAACTAAAAAAATACATCAAACTTCATCGAATAAAACTGCAAACATATAAAACGGTTACTAATTAACATAATATAAAAACTTGGTAATCTGAGGAATAGAATTGAAAAATAAACATATTCGAATGAAAAACCCTAATACACAAAAGCTTTATACACGTACTTAAAAATCGGGGATTATAAACCCTAACAGACCAGCAAATCCGTATAAGAAATCGATATTCAAATCACATAAACAAACAACATTATATCGGGTTTTAAAACCCTAAGAAAAAAGGAATAAGCTAATCGATCTTCAAATCATGTACAATAAATTAATACATCATCACATAACAGACAATACATCACAAATCAAAGTACAACAAAGCATTCAAACAGAATCGGTCAATAAGATGATGAAGAAGTTATCGGAATCATTACCGTAGATGATGATCACTGTTGAATATTTGAAGATTGAATAAACCTTGGTTCACAGGATCGATTGAGAGCGCAGGAACCAGATTCGCCGATTAGGGTTTCGGAGTAATGATTTGAACAATTTGAGATAATGAGGGATAGAGGGAGAGAGTATAGAAAACGTATGTGATGAATGATGAGAGATGAGAGAGAATGAGAGTGAGCGTACAAAGGAAGCCTTCTCCAATCCAGGCTTATGAGCAATGCCACATGTCCTCTCATTAGACTTTTGCCACATCATTGCTTATGTGGAATCCTAGGTGGCTTGCACCATTGGGTGACATGTGTCCCCCAATGGTTTGCTTTATTAGAGATATAGATTTTAGTTACACTTAAAGTAAATTGTTTAGTGTCCATTAAATGTTTTTAGTTTTTTTTAGTTATTTTTTAATATAATTGTTGCAAAATTTTGGTTTTATGGTTTTTTCAACATGTAGATATAAAATATCGTTGAGTATTTTTTATATACAGTCATACAGTTTACCTTTTTTGTTATTTTGAATAAGATAATATAAAATTTTCAACATACTGTTGTAACATGTTTATTTTCATATGCGATTCGATAAATCTTTTAATCAAATGGAATTCTTTTTGTTCTTTGACGTGACGAACTGAAAAAATATTGTTCGAACTATATCGATATTGGTATCGTATTCATTTTTTTATGTTTTCTCGACGTCGCATTATAAAAGTGATTGAAAATAAAGTTGTGTGGCAAACTGGCAATAGAGTATTTTTAGTACTGTATGCTATACCAAGTGTCGGTGACAAAATTGATGCCCTGCCCGAGAAACGTAGCTACCAGTATCGATATTTGTTTAGATTGTTTTCGATCGATGTAGAACACGTGTCGATATTCCTTTGGGTGTATTTCTTTTGGTTGCTATAAGAACCGAGCCGATACTTTAAAGAACTATGCCGATATTGACAGAAATCCCGCCGCGAAGCGCGGGAAATCCCACTAGTATCTTACAATTTCAAAGGACATATACAGTAGTTTTTTTTTTTTTTTGCTTTTTAACTTTTCTTCTTTTGTCTTTATTGTATTTCTTTATACTTTTACCCCCTTTAACTTTCAGTGTTAACAATTCCAACCTCTTAACTTTCTAAAAATTTTCCACAACACGCCGTAACTATTTTCTTACATGCTTATTTTTATGCACGCGTGAGTATAAATTTAAGTTGGTTTACGATTCAACGTAAATTTCTTCGAAAATATGTGTCAAATATAATTCGTTTTCATGCTTATAAATCCTTATTTTTATGTATGTTTTCAGTTAGTTTACGCTTTAACGCAAATTACAATTAGCAAGTTATGTGGATAGTGCTTTTATCCTATTAGTTTTTTTTTCTTTCTTGATTTTTTTTGGACTTTATTATTTTTATTTTTTGTGGGGTCTATTTGGTCAGATTTAACCACAAAACTTAACTGAGTTAGAGCTAAAAGACATAACTTGCAAGGGTTTGCAAACATCGAGTATGTTTTCTGTAATTATTAAAGACAAAGGACACAGTTCGCAATAAGTGACATACATAAAGGACGATTTTTGTAATTTACTCATTTAAATCAATTGGTCCCGCTGTCCAATTTAAATTTATTTTTATGGTTTTCGGTCAATTTAAAACATGTGTCGATATTCTTTTGAGCATATTTCTTTCAGCTGGTATACTGAACCAAAATAGATATCGACCGAAACCCCGCAGCGTAGCGCGGGTAATCTTACTGGTTTCTTGTAAAACGATTTTTGTGCATTGAAGTCCTATAGCTTTATTTTATTATTTTTTTCTGTCATTTTCATCTTTGAGGTTGATAATTTCTTGCGACTTTTGCCCCTCGAAAAATGCCCACCGGGAATGAAAATGAAAAGATTTAAAACATTTTGGGTAAAATTGCACATCAGGAACGAAAGTCGCAAAAGTGACCAGACCCCAGAGACGAAAATGACATTTTACTCCAAAATTTATTAACAGACATACATGTTTTGTATTAAAATATTTTCAAACTATATTAGAAACCTATGTATTACACGAGTTTAAATATTAAATAGTTACTAATTGTCCTATATATTAAAAAGATAACTAAATGAACAGTAAACTAATATAGTAATAAAAAATGAATTTAGTGGATAGTAACATCACTAATCAATGACCTGGTATCGGGTACCTGTATCGGTATCGAATTTACCAAACCGGGTATATTTTCGGTACCGGTTCGAAACCGGTATTCATCTGTTTTTACCCTCAAATGCCGGTGTCGTACCAGTACCGGTACCGATCCGTACCGTACCAGATATATTCGGTACCGGTACCCACTTTTGGGTATTTTGGTAACGGTATTTTCCGTACCGGTTCGTACCGAACTCATCAAATCCCGTAGCAACGTAGCAATGCAAGTAATTGCACCGTTTATATTACTTTTCATACACACAGTAAGTAAACTGTATTTCGTTTGAATGAGGTTTTATATACACAACAACTTATTTTGCTTTATTTTTTGTCTTTTCTGTAATAAATGAATTGTAGCATGTAAAAAAATTACGATTTTCCCCTCGGTTCAAAATTACGCTTTCACCCTCAATTCAAAATTAGGTTTTTCCCCAATTCAAAATAAAAATATAGTTTTCCCCTAGCTAAAAATTACGATTTTACCTCCACTAAAAATTACGATCTTGTCATCGTTTTAGTTTTCCTTTCTAACAAAACTATAGTATTGTTTTTTTAATTGGTTGAGAATTATTCGGCCATCGACCCGCAACGCGGGCGGGGCATCAACTAGTGAAGATTTAGAAATTGTAAAAAAATATCTTGCGATAAGATATCATTGAAATTACGTATAAGTAAGTGCATCTAATACTAATAAAAAGGTTTACTTAATGTCACATGACATTCTCATACTAATAAAAGAATTTACTTAAAGTCACATGGTATTCTCTCCTTCAATTCACTATTATTAATTAATTAATTAATACAAAACAATGAAAAATTCTTTAACTTAATACCAATAAATGCTTTATTGTTTACTTAGATATTGATCATTTACTTTTAACTTATCTAAAATATATAATTAGTTATTAGTAACAATTCTGTCACACCCCGATATTTCCACGTATTACCGGTGGGCCCGGTGGGGAGTATCGTGACGTAGTTGATATCATCATAGTCAAACAATACAATATATAAATGCACATCGGAAGCAAAAGATAAATATATTACAATCCGAATATAAAGTAATATCAAAGTATTACAACGGAAAGTAAAGGATCCACAGGCGGATCAAATAAAAGGAAAAACTGTTCAACAGACTTTAGACGCCTAGAACTTGCAAGATTCCTTATTAACGCCCTGAGCTTCCAGCCAATTACATTCAGTACCTGTCACTTACCATTTTTGGAAAATACGTCAGTTTACACTGGTAAATACAATTAACCGACTCATTTAAAAAAAAGAGTTTGAAAATTGATTTGAATGCACCAGGCATAAAAATATCTTTTATAACTTGGGACAATTATATAAAAGTAATCTTGTATACAAATTTACATGTTCGTTATACGTTCAGGGCCCGATGTAGAAACCGATTCAAGATTAACTGACACGCCACAAGTATAGGCCCACAAGAGAGTGAGATACCGTTTCCCTTAAGCAACTGTCAGGTGTACGCCTACACCCCGTGCTTAAGACGTGGCCATTATATTATAATGATGCCGAGGATATCCAGGACATGGTCATTAACCCCTAAAGGCTTTTATTTCAAACAATACAGATTAAAGCGGGTTACCTCAATAATTGAATCACAACACGATTAAACATTCAATACCCGACCAAGCGGTATTTTTATAATACCGTATCCCAAGCCCGTATAGGGAAAATAAGTTAAAAGTATTTACCTGAGCTAGCAAATGCAATTTATACTCAGCCGTATATTCTAATCAGCAAGCACAAGTACTTCTACTGGGGCTCTCAATCGAAGGCCTAATTACGACTAGGGATGCTTGGGGACTGATCTTATGCTCCAGGAAGTTCCACAAATGCAGGTGGAATGTCACACCCTGGCTTTGCGAAAGCGTGGGTTTATTTGGTGTGACTTCTTAATACCATAGCTTAATCACAACAAAGCTATATGAAAGTAAAACCATGATGATCATCCCTTACTTTAAGTTTTAAAAGTAAAATACGACAACATTGTTTTAGAGTTGACACATGCAACGAGTTTACAACACAACATAATAAAAACCTTGTTCATAAGACACAACCACAAAATATGAAATAAACACAGTTTAAGACTTGTGACTCGTCCAGGTAAAAGTCACAATCCCTAAACTTGGATGACACCATTCTTCTACGCAGCGTAACGACAGTGCATACCTTGGCAGATCCCTAATTCCCTGAAATACATGTAAGTTGAAAAATCAACATAAAGTTGAGCGAGTTCATGTGAAAGTGAGTATGTAAAACCTTTGTAATACATTGGTAAGTATAAAATCCCTGGTATGTAGCAAATAAGGAAATAAAGAGATCACCAATGGTTTGCAAGGCCATTGATATGTGTGAAGTGCAGTAGGAAGACTCAAACCTAGCAGATTTTTGCGTCGGGTACAAAGTCACCCCGAGGTCCGTTCTGTTGGGCCTGGGGTTGGGCTCGCTACACCCAGATAGATCTACCGCTAATGACCCTCGGTCCTACAATGAGGATTAATGGCCTCTAGTTTCCGCCTACCCATTCACATGATCTAAGTAGTATACCCTCCTTAAGCTAACCATACCATGTATAATAGTGTCTGTAAATTTTGTAACATGTATTCCACCCCCGAAGTATAAAACAGTTAAGAGAAAAGGGGGACATGAACTCACTGAAGTGCGTCTCGAAATAGTCAATCCCAAATCAACCTGCTGCGTGACGACCTACACGTACTAACTTCTATTAGACGGACGGCCGTGCCTTGGCTTAAGGTTTAACGTTTTGTTGGAGAAATAGTTAGGTAACTATTCCGTGTTCACACTTCTTAATTATTTAACAAGTATATTCCTTCCCAAGGATGGGGGTTTTAATACATGTATACGTTATATTTCTGAAAATATATTCTTAAGTCTCACTTGTCAAACTATTCTATCTCCAAAATATACATATTTTTCCCAAAAATATTATATTTTACTTCATACAAATTTCCAAAATAATACTTTATCGAAATACACATTTAAGAGTATTTTCCGAAAAATACATAAGTTACATTTTAAAGTTCGCGTTGGAATAATAATACCGGTGTAACTTAAATATTTATTTGTAAGGGCGTTGGTATTATTTTGGAGTCGATACTTCTCAGTGTATTCAAGTTACATTATTTTTACTCTAAAAATAACATATCTAGTTCACAAAATAATCATAAAATCACACAAGCGTTTTACTAAGAAATATATATTCTAAATATATATTTAACAAGTTTTATTTATGAAAATCCACCTCCGACACTTGGTTATTTTGTAATAAAAATCTTGGCGAAGTTTGTTTGGAAAACAAGTCAAAAATATATTTATAAACACTTGTCACCAAAAATATTCTAAGTGTTATTTTCTGAAAAAATTTCGCCAGAGTTTCTTCTGTAACTGGAGGTGGCCACGCTTACTAGCGTATCATTTTCTTTTCAAAATTCAATCAACACTTTTCCAATCATCAATATACAATATTCAATCATCAAACTAGTAAAAAATAAGCATAAATCGCAAACACATGAACTTGTAAGTTGTGTAAAAGTATGTAGTAACTTCCCAACATATTTAGTAGATCTTTCCATCTTTAAAAATAAAATCAGTTTCTTGGAAACTTAATTTTTAAAGAAAATGTAACTTTACAACTTCTAGTCCAAAAACTACGAAATTATTCCTTTGTTAAACCTTTTGTCACACAAGTGTTTACACACTTGTTTGTTTGCAAAAATGCTTTTAGTTGTGTAAGATCCGGCTTGTAAACAAGATTTGCATCTTTTACTTGGTTTTTCCGAAAGACCACTTGTAGATCTTTAGATCTACTAGTTTAAAACTCTATTTTACAAAAAAAATCACTTTTACATAAGTTCATGCTTATGTGTGGAAGGGTTCATCATCTTATAACTTTTACACTTAACATATCACTAGTTCATGTTCCATGAACATGATCTAGTATGGTTAGATGACGGTCCGTTCCACTACTAGCAACTAACAACACAGAATAATCACAACTAGTCAAGATTTACAAGATTTACACCATTAGTTACTCTTTAACCAACTTGTTCATCATACTTTCAAGACTTTATGTTTTGATCTTGTGTGTTCTTAAATTTTAACCGTTAAATCTCTTATTAACCACTTTAAACAAGAACAAGAGGGTGTCTAGAAGCACTTACTACTAGCTCGTGGCTAGGGAAGAAACAAGACGTAAACAAGGTGGATAAAAGCAATGTAGAGAGGTTCTTGAGTTTTCGAAAGCACCGGGTCTCCTCGTATGTCACCTTGCACCTTGGGATGTATGTAGAATAACTAGATCAACACTTGACGGTGGTGGTGGGTGTGTGTGTGCTCTCGGCCGAACACAAGGCAAGAGGGAGAGAGAGAGCATTTTTTTTTTGTTAAGTGTGGAAATGAATGAAAGTCTTATCCTCTAAGCATTCTTATAGACCATCTTATGTGTTTAACCAATATGTAAAGTGCCTCCAAGATATTAGACAACATCAAATAAAATAATAAAAAATGTGAGGGGTGTGTCCCCCTTGGGGAACCGTTCGGTTAGGGAGGGGTTATGGTTTGATTTCAACCAAATAGTTAAGTGATTAGTTATGTTAGTTAGGAATTCAAGTTAGTTACTAGTGTGTTATGTAATATAACGGGTGTTAGGGTGTTCAGGGACCCTAACTAGTTCAGAAAAGCAAAAACAATGTCATTGACAATATTTTTATGTTCCGGGTAAAGTCCGGTTGTTCGGTTGGATATTGATCCGTTAAAGTGTCAAGTAAAGCTTTTAAGTGCCTTTTATAGTGTTTTTAGTGACACAATTAATTCCCGACACTTTGGAAAGTGTCTAGTATTATTTTCCCACGTTTTTGCACTTTACTAGTTAAGTTAAACGCTGAATTTTGTAATAAAGTGCAGAATTTTGTAATTAAAGTATGTTTTAGGCACATCCGGTCACTATAAATATCACATAGTGACGCAGTTTTATACTCCTCACCTCCCTACACTCCCTACTAGTGTAGTACTCTATTCCCGGCTCATACTGGCCTCAGAGACAATAACTGTCTAGTGCTGGCAATGTAAGCATGTTTATTGGGTTATCCGTTTAGTATGCTAACTGTGCTTTTGTGCATCAAGGTTGTCACTGATGTTTGTGTGTAAATAATAGAGTGACAGTATAAAATGTGATGCATGAGTATGTATGTATCAGAAATCAAGAAGCAGTTTAACCACAGTTGTAAGCAAGCACAGTAATTGAGCATTAATTAAATATTAATTAATTCGTACGGATACCTGGTTTGGTGAGGGTTGTCACATTCTCCCCCCGTTAAATAAATTTCGTCCCGAAATTTTAGGCTCTGCTTCTAGTTGCAGGGGTCTTAGGAAATAAATGGGGGTATTTCTCTATCATACGATCCTCACGTTCCCACGTGAATTCCAGCCCATGTGTAGCATTCCATCGAACTTTGACGAGTTTGACACTGCTCCTGCGCGTTTTATTAATTTTCCAATCCGTAACCTCAACGGGTTCTTCGGTAAAGTGGAGCGTGTCGTCGATATGAACTTCGTCAGCAGGAATGATCACTGTCTCCTGTGTAGGACTCTTTCTCAAATTTGATACATGGAATGTATCGTGGACACCATTAAGTTCGGCAGGTAGGTCCAACTTGTAGGCTACAAGCCCAATCCTTTGCAGGATTCTGAAAGGGCCAATGTAACGCGGATTCAACTTTCCACGCTTTCCGAAGCGTGCCACACCCTTCCAGGGTGAAACTTTTAATAAAACCATATCCCCAACTTGAAATTCCAAAGGTTTCCTCTTTGGATCTGCATAGGCTTTCTGTCTGTCGCGAGCCGCCTCGATGCGTTTACGAATATGCGCAATCTTGTCCGTTGTCTCTTGGACTATTTCAGGACCAACGAGTTGTCTATCACCTGCATCGGCCCAACATAAGGGTGATCGAAATTTGCGTCCATAAAGTGCTTCAAATGGCGCAGCTCCAATGCTTGTGTGGTAGCTGTTGTTGTACGAAAACTTGACCAACGGTAAATGATTATCCCAGCTACCACCTAAGTCCATTACACATGCTCTCAGAATATCCTCCAAAGTCTGTATAGTTCGTTCACTTTGGCCATCAGTTTGCGGATGAAATGCAGTGCTTAGGTTCAACTGCGAGCCAAAAGCTTCTTGGAAGGATTGCCAAATCCTTGATATGAAGCGTCCATCTCTATCCGAGATGATCGAGAGAGGCACTCCATGACGTGCAACAATCTCTCGCATGTATATTTCCGCAAGTTTACTAGTGTTATCCTTCTCTTTGATTGGCAGGAAGTGTGCGAACTTGGTCAGGCGGTCAACTATTACCCAAATAGTATCATGACCTCTGGGCGTCTTGGGCAGTTTCGTTATGAAGTCCATTGAAATATGTTCCCATTTCCACTTGGGAATCTCAGGTTGCTGTAGAAGTCCTGAAGGCTTCTGGTATTCAGCTTTCACCTTGGTGCACGTTAAACACTTGCTGACATAAACAACAACATCGCCTTTCATCCTAGGCCACCAATAATAATCCTTAAGATCTTGGTACATCTTATCCGCACCGGGATGAATTGAGTACCGCGACCTGTGGGCTTCATAAAAAATAACCTTCCTTAATCCACCAAACAGAGGAACCCAAATCCGTTTCATGAAGCATAAAGTTCCTTCCTCGTTTGGCACCAACTGCTTCTCCATCCCACGGAGATACTCATCTTCAATATTGCTTTCCTTCAAGGCTTCTCCTTGTGCGGCACGAATGCGCAAAGCGAGATCCGTCTGGACGATCATTTCCAAAGCCCTAACCCTTATGGGCTTAATCCTTTCTTTTCGACTCAGGGCATCAGCGACCACATTCGCCTTCACTGGATGATACTTGATTTCGCAATCATAATCATCCAACAGCTCTACCCAGCGTCTCTGCCTCATGTTAAGTTCCTTTTGGTTAAATATGTGCTGCAGGCTCTTATGATCCATGAAAATTGTACATCTCGTACCATACAAATAATGTCGCCAGATTTTTAACGCAAATACCACCACGCCTAACTCCAAATCGTGCGTGGTATAATTTTTCTCATGTACCTTCAACTGGCGTGACGCATATGCTATAACCTTCTGGCGTTGCATCAGCACACAACCCAAACCTTGACGCGAGGCGTCACAATATACCACGAAGTTATCTGTTCCTTCGGGTAGCGATAAAATCGGTGCGTCACAAAGCTTGTTCTTCAGCAACTGAAACGTTTCTTCTTGCTTGTCACTCCAATCAGACTTCTTGTCTTTCTGTGTGAGCGCGGTCAGGGGTTGAGCGATTTTGGAGAAATCCTCAATGAATCTTCGATAATAACCAGCCAAACCTAAGAATTGTCGAATCTCGGTTGGCGTCTTTGGAGTCTCCCAACTCTTGATCGCCTCGATCTTTGTGGGATCAACATGGATTCCATTTCCATTAACCACGTGTCCAAGGAACTGGACTTCGCGTAGCCAGAACTCACACTTCGAGAACTTGGCGTATAATTTCTCCTTCTTAAATAGCTCTAGAATAACTCTTAAGTGCTGTTCGTGCTCGTCCTTCGTCTTCGAGTAGATTAAGATGTCATCGATGAACACAATTACGAACTTGTCGAGATACGGCTTGCAGACTCGGTTCATTAAATCCATAAAAACTGCAGGCACGTTGGTCAGCCCAAACGGCATGACTAGGAACTCGTAATGTCCATAACGAGTCCTAAAGGTCTTCTTCGGGATACTTTCCTCTTGTATCCTTAGTTGATGATATCCAGATCGAAGATCGATCTTTGAATAAAAGCTTGAACCTTGCAGCTGGTCAAAAAGATAATCGATTCTCGGCAAAGGGTATCTGTTCTTTATAGTCAACTTATTAAGCTCGCGGTAGTCTATGCACATACGAAAACTACCGTCCTTCTTCTTAACGAACAGTACTGGAGCTCCCCAAGGTGAGAAGCTTGGTCTGATGAATCCTTTATCCAATAGCTCCTGGAGTTGTGTCGACAACTCCTGCATCTCTGATGGCGCAAGTCTATAGGGTGCCTTGGCTACAGGCACGACGCCTGGAACCAAGTCAATGCGGAACTCGACTTGCCTTTGAGGCGGTAATCCTGGCAAGTCTTCAGGAAAGACTTCCGGATATTCCTTGACGACTGGAATGTCTTCAATCTTCGGTTCAACAGCTTCCTTATGCACGATGTGTGCTAAGAATGCAACACATCCCTTCTGTAAACACTTTCTAGCTTTCAGACAGCTAATAATTCTTAATGGCGTATCATGCTTCTCTCCGTGCACTATGATCGTTTCTTCATCCGTCAGTGGGATGCGGATGGTCTTCTCATGGCAAACGATCTCGGCTTTGTTACTCGATAACCAATCCATTCCCACTACCACATCAAAGCTTCCCAACTCGACAGGTAGTAAGTCTAGCGTAAACTTGTGTCCTCCTAGTTCAATCACACATCCTCAGACAACTTCACTGGTCTCAACTAATTTCTTATTCGCCAATTCGATCGAGTATGGGACGTCTAACTTACTAGCGGTCAATCCAAGTATATTCTTAAATTCTATTGACACGAAACTATAATCCGCACCAGTATCAAACAGAATAGATGCAAAGCGTTGGTTTACAGGGAACGTACCAGTAACAACATTGGGCTCCTGGCGCGCTTCCCTCGCCTCAATGTTAAACACTCTTCCGCGGGCTTGATTCAATCCTGGGCAGTCCCTCTTAAAGTGCCCAATGTCACCGCAGTTAAAACAACCCAATTTTTGACCATTACCTCCTCCGTTCCCCGCTTGATTGTTGTTTTGATTTCGATTCACGTCCCCAGCTTGATTTGCATTGTTCCCTCGATTTCCATTGCCTCCATTATTCCCTTGTGGACGATTTCCATTACCACCACGATTATTGTTCCTACTACCAAAACCTCCTTGGCCTCCCCGGCCAGCACTAGCCTAGCAAGAATCCTTCAAGTGGACAACTTTTCAACAAGCTTCACATGCTTTTGGCCCACACCGGCCAGAATGATGACGTTGGCAGGAGTTACACTTGGGCAGTGAACCCATATAGCCTTTTCCTTTCTTCCCAGCACCGGTTGCAGCTTGGACCGGTGTGCTTGATTCTCCTTTCTTGCCAACACCGCTAGTTCCCTGCTTGAAGTTCGAGAATTTCCTTTTATTCTCACCAGACGACTCTACGTGAGTCTCTTTCTTCTTTGGCTCAACATTCGAAAACTTGTTCAGGCGGATGGCTTCCTCAGTAAGAGCCACGCTCAGATCGATGGCCTCTGTGATTGTTGTAGGCTTGGAAGTAGTGATCATACTCATGATCTGTGGAGCTAAACCCCAGATAAAGCGCTCGATTCACTTGAATTTCGGTGTAACCATATAAGGTACCACATGAGACAGGTCGTGGAATCTCTGAACGTACTCAGCAATCTTGGGTCCTTCCATTTTCAAGTGCCAGAATTCAGTTTCCAACTTCTGAATCTCCGCACGTGAGCAGTACTTTCTTCGCATGAGCTCCTTTAGCTCGTTCCATGTCATTGCGTAAGCTGCGGCTTCGCCAAGAGTTTGCACTTGTAAGTTCCACCAGGACAGGGCTCCGTCCAAAAATAGCCCAGAAATGTAAGTCACTTGTTGGTCTGGAGTGCACTTGCTCATTCGAAGAACAGACTCCGTCTTTTCGGCCCATCTTACAAAAGCAACAGCACCTCCAGTGCCGTCGAAGTTCACGGGCTTGCAGTCGAGGAACTGCTTGTAAGTGCACCCATGTGGTGGGTTGTTATTGCCGTTGTTGTTCGAATTACTTCCGCTTGTTCCTCCCTGTGAGGCTGCATACTGCGCAATGGCGGCAGCAATGATTCCTTGAAGTTCTGCCTCGTTGGCAGGCATACGCGTCTGGCGTCTTGGAGGCATCTTCTAAAAGTTGTTTCACGTAGGTCAGGTCATAGTAAGTAAAGTGTACGTATGTATTCAACAATATCAACACATAACATCTCATGTTATAAATAAATCAACCACATAACATCTCATGTTATAGAACATAAACAATCAATAATCAATCCCAACATATAATGAGAATATTGTGACTGTGCTGTCATAAATCAAGACCACAATGTAAGGTTTACAAGTTCATAACTGTATCATACATCATCAGTGACTAAGGGCCGCATCGCCCTAGTCCAAACTATCTAGTCAGTGGCAACAGCAACAAATATAGAAATCATCAAAAGTCAGAATCATCAAAATGCGGTCTCTAAAAGCTGTGTAGTCTGCACAATCGCGGTCATCTCACCAAAAGTCTACCTGCGTCGAATCAAAAAGGCCTATGCTGATGGCGGTGGAGGAGGGGGAAAACGAGAAAAGAGTAGACGTCGCATGTGTAACCAGTCCTCCTCCATAGCGTGATGAGCGCGCAATAAGTATGTTATCTGCTACTCAGGAGTCCAAAAGCGAGCAGCAGAATCAGGTGAAAGTGGTCGTGGAGGGTGTGATACTGCAGGTGGGGTCTGACAATGACACGGTGGTCGCTGAGCTCTCTCCAGCTCCTGTACACGACGGGCCAGCGCCTCCTGCTGTATCATGAAAGATGTGAGAACATCCTCCGTAGAATACCCCACGTGGTATGGGTGATACGGATCGGATGGTGGCATAATGGGGGGCGTAGTCCAGAGAAATGGCTCACTAGATGGAGCGAAGGATGGTACAGTAAATGGTGCAACAGTGGGAATAAGAGTAGGATGAGAACTCTGGGGCATGAACTGGCTGCCTCCTGCCATGAAAGGTGTATGACCAAACGGCTGCAGAGATGAACCCTCCCCAGGACGTGGTGGAGGTATGTCCTGAAGAAACGTGATAGGTAAGTCGGTGCGACGAGCATCCGTGGTATGTGTGGGAAGCAAAGGGACATCAATGGGGGCTGAAACGGGGGCAACAGGGGGTCTAACAGGGAACACGAAAGGTGGATAATCATCGTCATCAATCCACCCATTGCGGGTGTGAGCGTATCGTGGATCAATATGGGTCGCAAAAGGTGCACGGTCGAACATCACCGGCGTAGGATCAGGAAATGGTGCAACAACAGGATCCTCTATCAAAAGTGGAGCGTCAACAGGAACGCAGCAATATGATCATCCACTAACGGTGGAGCAACAACGGGATGATCGTCAACAGGTATGTCATCAACAAAAGGAGCAACAGCAGGTGCGTCGGCATGAACAGGGTCATGCTCTAATGCAAGGTCAGGAGCAACGACTGGCTCAGGAGCCACAGCAGGCTCCGGATCAACAAACTCCATATCAAAATCAGCTGGATCAGCAAACAAAGGATCGACAGGGGCTACAGGATCCTCTAGGGGCTGGTCTAAGTGAATGAACTCAATATCCTGGTCTGGATCAAAACTAGGTGGGAACACAGGATCAGGATCATCATCAACATCATGATCAAACTCAAAGTTGTGTGCGGGTGCAGGTGCAGCTGATGACGCCATGTCAGGGTTGATGTCGTGTGAGTGGTGCTGCACTCCCTGTGTATGTAAAGATGCGGACGCCACCGACTCAAATGAGTCTGGGACAGGTGAATGAACAGGAGCCTCCTCTGCAGGGGCGTCAGCATTAAGTAGGATATCATCAGCAGCAATAGGGGCCTCACCCTCAAGGTCATCCTCAAGTGGGTCGTCCTCAAACAAATCGACGTCGTCGTCGGAAATATCATCAAGTGGCATATCAACAACCGGATAAGAAGCAAGGGGTATAGGAGCAGGGATCACTGCGAGTGGTAAATCCCCAGCGAGATGGCCATCAGCAGGCTCAGCTACGACGTCAGGCAGCGTAAAGGGCTGGAAGTCGTCATCGTCTGTGCTGGTAGTATCAGAAGTGTGGAACTCGTGCTCCGATGAAACTATGTCATCTGATACTATCGCCATAGGGTCCAGAGTGTCGGAAACTCCAGAGTCTGATGAAGAAGGCATGATGTCTGTAACACAAACACACATACGTACAAACAATCAATCATATAATCATATAAACATGTTAGTCACCAATAAGCAAACAAGTAATCATCCTAGTCTTCCCCAGACTATCCTCCTAGTTTCTCAAATTGAACTCCCTAGTCTCTCAAACTAAAATCTCCCAGTCTCTCAGGCAAATCTCCTGGTCTCCCCGACCTAATTCCTGGTCTCCCCAACCTAATTCCTGGTCTCCCCGACCAATTTGTCCCCAGTCTCCCCGACTGGACTCCCTCAGTCTCCCCGACTGAGCTATAAATTTTGGAAAGTGTATTTGTGCCCTTTTTGTTTGTAAAAATGTTTTGTACCCTGGATCTGGATGTTTAGTGTATGCAATGTAAAAATGTTTTCGTGAGAGCCCTAGTGATCATAATCTAGACTCGAGAAGGAATCCTAGTTCGCTATGATCAAGGCTCTGATACCAAGCTGTCACACCCTGGCTTTGCGGAAGCGTGGGTTTATTTGGTGTGACTTCTTAATACCATAGCTTAATCACAACAAAGCTATATGAATGTAAAACCATGATGATCATCCCTTACTTCAAGTTTTAAAAGTAAAATACGACAACATTGTTTTAGAGTTGACACATGCAACGAGTTTACAACACAACATAATAAAAACCTTGCTCATAAGACACAACCACAAAATCTGAAATAAACACAGTTTAAGACTTGTGACTCGTCTAGGTAAAAGTCACAATCCCTAAACTTGGATGACACCATTCTTCTACGCAGCGTAACGACAGTGCATACCTTGCCAGATCCCTAATTCCCTGAAATACATGTAAGTTGAAAAATCAACATAAAGTTGAGCGAGTTCATGTGAAAGTGAGTATGTAAAACCTTTGTAATACATTGGTAAGTATAAAATCCCTAGTATGTAGCAAATAAGGAAATAAAGAGATCACCAATGGTTTGCAAGGCCATTGATATGTGTGAAGTGCAGTAGGAAGACTCAAACCTAGCAGATTTTTACGTCGGGTACAAAGTCACCCCGAGGTCCGTTCTGTTGGGCCTGGAGTTGGGGGTGAAATACATGTTACTATGATTACGAATACTTTTTACATGGTATGGTTAGCGTAAGGAGGGTTACTACTTAGATCATGTGAGTGGGTAGGCGGAAACTAGAGGCCATTAATCCTCATTGTAGGACCGAGGGTCATTAACGGTAGATCTATCTGGGTGTAGCGAGCCCAACTCCAGGCCCAACAGTACGGACCTCGGGGTGACTTTGTACCCGACCCAAAAATCTGCTAGGTTTGAGTCTTCCTACAGCACTTCACACATATCATTGGCTTTGCAACCCAATGGTGATCACTTTTTCCTTATTTGCTACATACCAGGGATTTTTCATACATACAAATGTATTACAAAGGTTTTACATACTCACTTTCACATGAACTCGCTCAACTTTATGTTGATTTTTCAACTTACATGTATTTCAGGAAATTAATGGATCTGGCCAAGTATGCAAGGGTGTTAAGCTGCATAGGAGTAGTGATGTCATCTGAGTTTAAGGGTTGTGACTTTTGCCTGGACGAGTCACAAGTCCTAAACTGTGGCTATTTCATGTTTTGTGTCTTATGAACAATGTTTTCATTATGTTGTGTTGTAATCTCGTTGCACGTGTCAACTCTAAAACAATGTTGTCGTATTCTACTTTTAAAACTTGAAATAATGGATGATCATCATGGTTTTACTTTCATATAGCTTTGTTGTGATTAAGCTATGGTATTAAGAAGTCACACCAAATAAACCCATGCTTCCGCAAAGCCAGGGTGTGACATGGAATGCATGATCAAAAAGTTGTAACATGAGGGGCCTTATATAGTGAGTTTGATCTCACTAGATCATGCCAAGCAAGCCTAGAATTGGTCCCAGATGTATACAAGTGTCCTCCTAAGCCTATAAACCATTTTAGGCAGCCCTTGGTGGTGAAAAAGGGCAATATAAGTCGGTTAAATGGCTGAACACGCGCCTGTCCGATTTTCTGCATCTGGGCATGGCTTATGGACCATAAGGGTCCAGCCGGACCGGCCAGCTCACCAGAACTTTCAAAAACTAACACATTTGGCCCCTGATCCTTCCAAACTTAATTTTAAGATGCTTTCTTGCACTTGTAACCCCCAAACTTGACTTTTAAGGACTCCAAGTCATAAACCAACTTTGTTAGGTCCCCGGTTATTCATACGATCATCGAAAAGTCTTAAATTTCGATGTTGACGCTTTTAACCCCTCGTATACGAATTTTATCATAACTTTCTCATACGATAACGAAACTTGGTGAATTTTTTATCATGTATTCTAGTGAGCATACTTAATCGTTACAAAGCTTTGGGTTTGCTAAAAGACCACTCAGAGGTACACTTTAAACATGTTGACACATTTAACCCCTGTAGTTTGTAATCTCTCACTTTCTTTCACAATTAGCCTCGATGATCCATGATTCATTCGTTTAAGGGTGTAAACATCATGTAGGGTTATTGTGAAGTATATTTAACCATTATTGACACTTTGAATCCTTTTATTCACATAGTTTCTTTGTTTGTCATCTTTAGTCCTTCTAATCAATCCTTTACACGTTTTAAGCCCATGACACGTGTCGATATAATATTGGACATGAAATTTCGAGGTGTTACATTCTCACCCCCTTAAAAGTAATATCGACCTCGAGATTTTCTAAAGTAAGGGAAGTACCTTCTGACTTATATTGGGTTTAATCTCTATAGTATATCTGGAGCTTTTCCAAGCTCCCAAGTTAACCTTTATAATGGGTACATGTATCCTTTTGGAGCTTCTAATCCTGTCGATCCTTAATCGACACAGGCTGCTCATCTTATCATAAATCTGCATATCATTATGTGATAGTGTTTTTCGACTTATTGGTGACACGTCCTTAAATCATTAGTGTGGGTCTCATTGCGCGTTCCACCAAGCTCCTTAATTAGGTCTTAGCTCGTAAGCTATTTAATCTTGATACATTCAAATCCTTCGAATGACTTTATATATTCAGAGCTTAACTAACCTGATAATTACAACTTGGCACACCCTTCTAGGGTGTTATCTTTTGTTGAACTTTATTCTTTAACAAGAACTTAGGAGGTTTGCTATTTTCATTAATCCTTGATTTTCTGCCGAATACTGGCATCTTACAGATGATTATGAATTTGCATGATCTTATTTGTTGTTTCCAAGACAACTTTCAGATCCTGATAATTGGACTTATTAATCTTCTGTCTAACAATAGATGTTTAACATTCCATCCATGCAAGGTATCCAAGGGAGCAGCCTTGATACTTATATAACAACTATTATAGAAAGGCTTATTTTAAGGTGAGATGGTTATTCCAACCACTGCTTGAAACTAATCTTAAGGAATAGCTAATCCTTGTCGTTAGTCGAACAAATCGACGATCCTGGGCAGCTGATGGCAATTCTTAATTGTTGCCTAAATAGGGTTGCGGTAATTAATGCATAAGCAAAATGAACCGTCTTTCTTAATTAACAATACTGAATTCTCCAAATATTGAGTTAGGCTTTATGAATCTATATCTTAAAACTTACTTAATCAGGGTTTTCGATTCTTCCAATGATGGTACTAGTTGTCTTGGAGATTTCATAATGATGCAGCCCTAAATGGGATATAAATCTTAACTCTACTTGCCTCTCGGGAGGTAAACAGGGTAGTCTTAGGAGAAGATAATCAAGATATAAGGAGGTTACAGAGATTTTCCAAATCTCAAGCTCCAGTTCATCCATCCTTGCTTGTGTCAAATGAGTGACACATTTATGCTATGAGTCCACAGATTCCTTTACCAGGGATATTTACTTGGATAATTCCATTCTAGATATCTCCTTTGAATACCATTAGTTGACTTTAATACCGTGTGACCATTGGAATATCCTTGTGGTTCCATGCATTAAACCTCCATACTGATCAGGCATGGAAGCAATCTATGGAACATATTAAGATACACCAATCCTCACATGGTGCTTTTGTCATACCATTTGGTATTCGTAATCAATAGAGATCAAAGAGGTATCAATTTCATATGATGATGTACTTTATCTAGAGAGAGGGTACATTAGGATTTTACGATTGAAGATTTTCTGACAGGGGTAAAAGGAATGGAATCTATGAGTTTCATTTGTAAGTTTTACCTTACACTTAATCTCTGGGGTTCTAATGGGAGGCTTTAAAAGTTTGTTATGCTTACCATCTATGAAGGATACACTGGCATCCTATTCCAAGTAGAGCTCTTGGCATTTATTCTACTTTGTATTTTGTGCTTATGGTTCTAACATGCAGATTTAATAACTTACAAAATTCATTCCACAACGACTTATCTGCACCTGTATCAAACAATACCCTTGCATATACATCATGGATAAGGACGTACCGGTTATAACATTGTCATCTTGTATGGCCTCTTTTGCACCCATCTGAGAGACCTTAGCGTTGGTCTTCTTATCTCCTTCAAGCTTCTTAGCATACTTTGGGCAATTGGATTTGATATGCCCTTTCTCGTTACAGTTGTAACAAGTCAACTCCTATCTTCTGGCATTCCAATGTTTTATGCTCACTAGATTTGCAGATCCCACAAGCCCTGGGCTGCGATTGGGATTTTGATTCGAACCTGCATTTCCCATAATGGCGCTTCTTGCAGGTCTTGCATACAGGTTTCTGGTTAGACTTTTGTTTGTTCTTCTTTTTAGAGCTCTGGGAGTTATCTTCCTTCATTTTCCTTTTTAGTCCACCTTTTACATTAGAGGCATGAACGAGATCCTCCTTATGAGTGAGGAAATGTGGTCCTAGATAAAATTTGGAGCGAGTAGCATGGGGGTCCTTGAACTTTTTCACAGCCTTCTTCACAGCTTTTCCAACAGCTGCGTCTATCATAGTCTGAAGAACCTCTTTGGAAATTCTAAGGTTCACAATTGTAGTATCATTAACACGTGTTGCATCATCCATAACACGATCAACGGCTGTCTTATCCGAGTTTGTCATACTCGATATTTGGTTCCTAACACCAAATAAAACAATTAGTTGCAATCCAACAACCGTTATTCATCATCCTGATGACCTAATATACTAATCATGGTATCGTTAAACCATACAGGCTAATATAGTGCGAACATTCTCTATGAATGTCCTGTAGATATGTATATATATATCAGTTATACTTAGCCTAGACCATAGAAGACCATTAATGGCAATCAAGGTTTGGACCTAGTCCATCACCTTTTTGACAGGGGATCAATTGTCACATCTGTCTTGATCATATTGATGATTTTGGATAGCTTGAAAGCTTGACATTAGGATATTGGATAAGAGTGTTTCCTAATGGATAATAAGCATCCATCTAAGGTTGTTGAAGCTCTCTTTAAATGTTATCGGCCAATTCTACCTCGCGCTACAAGCCTAAGATCCTAATAGGCGGATACGACTGTTTACAACATTTATTGTCCACAACAGACTTTTCTGCCCAGAATCAATTAAGTTCCCATATAAGCATCATTGATAAGGAAAGGTACCTTTTATGATGTCATCTTCCTGTACTGCCTCCTGGTGTTCATCAGGAAGGCTCACGCGTTTGCTTTCTTGGCCTCTTCAGGCTTCTTCTGATTTCTAGGGCAGTTAGTCTTGATATGCCCCTTTTCGTTGCAACCGTAGCAGGTTGCGTCCTTCAACTTCTTGCATTCCAAGGTTTTATGCTCCTTGGACTTGCAGATTCCACAAGGTAGAGGCTGAGATTCAAATCTGCATTTCCCGAGGTGGTATTTCCTACAGGTTTTGCACTTGATCTTTTCACCCGACTGCTGGTCGTCATTCTTAAACCCGGAACTCTCCTTGTAATCAGAGTTCCCTTTTTTCTTCTTATCGGAGCGATGAGAACCCTCATCCTCTCTTTTACGCTTTCCACCTTTGGAGGCTTCGGCAGCCTTGTTTCTGACCACATCGAGTGTGAGAGATAGCGACAGATCTGCCGCTGACCTGAATGTAGTAGGTCTCGATGCTTTCACACTTGCTTTTATTTCTGGGGCTAGACCCCCAATAAAGCGAGCTATACGCTTTGGTTCCGGTGTGATCAAGTAAGGAACCAATCGAGACATGGTATTGAAGCTTGTAAGATATGCTAGACAATCTAAGTTCTTCATGACCAATGTCAAGAAATCAGTCTCGATTTTCTCAACTTCATGTTGAGGACAGTAATTTTTTTTTATAAGAGCAGCAAACTGATCCCATGTCAGATTATACAACGGGATTTTCCCAGTAGCTTGGATTTGTGACCTCCACCAAGCTAGAGCTTCTCCTTTAAAAGATTGTGAAACAAACTTCACAATGTCTTGCTCTGCACATCCAATAATATCAACAACGGTGTCCATCTCATCGAGCCACGTCATGCAATCGATGGCTCCCTTTTCTCCTGTGAAGTCTCTAGGCTTGCAGGAGACAAAATATTTATATGAACAGGCTTTAACACGTGGTTCTTGATGCAGCACAACCTGTCTAGACGGAACACTCCTCTGATTCGAAGATTGATGAGAATCACTCTTGCGATCTGTATGAGTCTTGGAGGGTTCTTGATCTTTTCACCCGACTGCTGGTCGTCATTCTTAAACCCGGAACTCTCCTTGTAATCAGAGTTCCCTTTTTTCTTCTTATCGGAGCGATGAGAACCCTCATCCTCTCTTTTACGCTTTCCACCTTTGGAGGCTTCGGCAGCCTTGTTTCTGACCACATCGAGTGTGAGAGATAGCGACAGATCTGCCGCTGACCTGAATGTAGTAGGTCTCGATGCTTTCACACTTGCTTTTATTTCTGGGGCTAGACCCCCAATAAAGCGAGCTATACGCTTTGGTTCCGGTGTGATCAAGTAAGGAACCAATCGAGACATGGTATTGAAGCTTGTAAGATATGCTAGACAATCTAAGTTCTTCATGACCAATGTCAAGAAATCAGTCTCGATTTTCTCAACTTCATGTTGAGGACAGTAATTTTTTTTTATAAGAGCAGCAAACTGATCCCATGTCAGATTATACAACGGGATTTTCCCAGTAGCTTGGATTTGTGACCTCCACCAAGCTAGAGCTTCTCCTTTAAAAGATTGTGAAACAAACTTCACAATGTCTTGCTCTGCACATCCAATAATATCAACAACGGTGTCCATCTCATCGAGCCACGTCATGCAATCGATGGCTCCCTTTTCTCCTGTGAAGTCTCTAGGCTTGCAGGAGACAAAATATTTATATGAACAGGCTTTAACACGTGGTTCTTGATGCAGCACAACCTGTCTAGACGGAACACTCCTCTGATTCGAAGATTGATGAGAATCACTCTTGCGATCTGTATGAGTCTTGGAGGGTTGCTTTGAATGAGGTACAGATAGGGTCCTACTATGGGTACCACTCGATTCATTATCTCTTCTTTCCAGAGCTCGAGTAACGGCATTGTCTATCAATGCCTGCAGTTCCGCACCAGCTATATTAACTCTGGTAGCATCATTATTCTCCCTTGGGTGGCTATTGACCTCATCCGATCCAGCCATGTAGCTTGATTACTACACAAATTTTGACAAAGATTTATTCGGGAGTTTATTATGGAATCATCATTTAGATGATTCATTAACCATGGTAATATAAACCATATTGGTTAATTTGTTAATTATATTAGTATTTTCATTATAATTTATCATAGTATATAAAACATTAAGGATAATAAAGTGGCACAACAGGCCTAATCACAAGGATAGTTTTGGATTTATAAGCCATGATCTTATAGGATCGAGGCATTAAGGTTTGAACGTAGCTCATTACCTTTCTTGACAGAGAGTCAAAGACTACAGCTGTCTTTTATCTTTTAGGACAATTGATATGGCCCGTAGGCATTTCATCACTCTAGGGATGTTTATGATATGATCATCTTATCTGATGATATTAGTCAAGATCGCATTGATCATACAGACTAGTATGTTTGGACGTAGTCCAACATCTTTAGACAGGGGGTCAAAGACCACTACTGTCGTTGTCTTATCGGACAACAAGTTTAACCTGTAGGCACTTCATCACTAATGGATGTTTATAATATGATTATCTTTATTTGATGATTTAAGCCATGATTTCTAAATCACTAGGCTAAATAAAGGGGTTGGAAATTCCCAATATAAAGATGACAAGTGTGATTTTATCGCATCACTGTTGTCAGGAGTGCTAACATGTTTTCAGATGTTAACAAGAATCTGAATCTCTTTTAAACAGGTTTTACCATCATAGCTAGGTCTTTAATAACATTCAAGCTAGGTTATACCCCTTTGAGATTCTTTTTAACATATATTGACAGATCAATTACGAAAATGAATAATAATTTGATTTATTTCATATATTATATTCATGTATAATGATAAAATGAAATTTGGATGAAATATTCCAATGATTTTAAAAGAAGTACAGAATTTGCCCTAAGCAGGACTTAAAAGAAACAATGTTGTCCATGAAGGGACTAGAAAATAAATATGTCCTTATAAGGACTATTAAGGAAACGAATTTCAGCAAAAGGAGTTTTCTTCTTCACTTTATTTCTGAATGTTTTCTCCTTGGATGCACGTTTATCCTAGCCGCGGTACGAAGCTCGGCATTTCTAGGCTTCGGATGTGGAGAATTTTTTCATTACAGCTTCTTTGCTTGGCAATGTACCCAAAGAATATAAATTGGAAGCAATATTTTTCAAATTAGGGTTGAGAGTATTCATATGTTAAGTCTAGACTCAGAAGATCAAGGAATGTGCTACTGTGTCATTGAGATTAAACACAAAAAGGCTAGTGTTTAATTTACTCAATGTTGGCTCTGATACCAACCTGTCACACCCCGATATTTCCACGTATTACCGGTGGGCCCGGTGGGGAGTATCGTGACGTAGTTGATATCATCATAGTCAAACAACACAATATATAAATGCACAGCGGAAGCAAAAGATAAATATATTACAATCCGAATATAAAGTAATATCAAAGTATTACAACGGAAAGTAAAGGATCCATAGGCGGATCAAATAAAAGGAAAAACTGTTCAACAGACTTTAGACGCCTAGAACTTGCAAGATTCCTTATTAACGCCCTGAGCTTCCAGCCAATTACGTTCAGTACCTGTCACTCACCCTTTTTGGAAAATACGTCAGTTTACACTGGTAAATACAATTAACCGACTTATTTTTAAAAAAAGAGTTTGAAAATTGATTTGAATGCACCAGGCATAAAAATATCTTTTATAACTTGGGACAATTATATAAAAGTAATCTTGTATACAGATTTACATGTTCGTTATACGTTCAGGGCCCGATGTAGAAACCGAGTCAAGATTAACAGACACGCCACAAGTATAGGCCTACAAGAGAGTGAGATACTGTTTCCCTTAAGCAACTGTCAGGTGTACGCCTACACCCCGTGCTTAAGACGTGGCCATTCTATTATAATGATGCCGAGGATATCCGGGACATGGTCATTAACCCCTAAAGGCTTTTATTTCAAACAATACATATTAAAGCGGGTTACCTCAATAATTTAATCACAATACGATTAAACATTCAATACCCGACCAAGCGGTATTTTTATAATACCGTATCCCAAGCCCGTATAGGGAAAATAAGTTAAAAGTATTTACCTGAGCTAGCAAATGCAATTTATACTCAGCCGTATATTCTAATCAGCAAGCACAAGTACTTCTACTGGGGCTCTCAATCGAAGGCCTAATTATGACCAGGGATGCTTGGGGACTGATCTTATGCTCCAGGAAGTTCCACAAATGCAGGTGGAATGCATGATCAAAAAGTTGTAACATGAGGGGCCTTATATAGTGAGTTTGATCTCACTAGATCATGCCAAGCAAGCCTAGAATTGGTCCCAGATGTATACAAGTGTCCTCCTAAGCCTATAAACCAGTTTAGGCAGCCCTTGGTGGTGAAAAAGGGCAATATAAGTAGGTTAAATGGCTGAACAGGCGCCTGTCCGAGTTTCTGCATCTGGGCATGGCTTACGGACCGTAAGGGTCCAGCCATACGGTCCGTAAGGACCGGCCAGCTCACCAGAACTTTCAAAAACTGACACATTTGGCCCCTGATCCTTCCAAACTTGATTTTAAGATGCTTTCTTGCACTTGTAACCCCCAAACTTGACTTTTAAAGACTCCAAGTCATAAACCAACTTTGTTAGGTCCCCGGTTATTCATACGATCACTGAAAAGTCTTAAATTTCGACGTTGGCGCTTTTAACCTCTCGTATACGAATTTTATCATAACTTTCTCTTACGATAACAAAACTTGGTGAAATTTTTATCATGTATTCTAGTGAGCATACTTAATCGTTACAAAGCTTCAGGTTTGCTAAAAGACTACTCTGAGGTACACTTTAAACATGTTGACACATTTAACCCCTGTAGTTTGTAATCTCTCACTTTCTTTCACAATTAGCCTCGTATGATCCATGATTCATTCGTTTAAGGGTGTAAATATCATGTAGGGTTATTGTGAAGTATATTTAACCATTGTTGACACTTTGAATCCTTTTATTCACATAGTTTCTTTGTTTGTCATCTTTAGTCCTTCTAATCAATCCTTTACACGTTTTAAGCCCATGACACGTGTCGATATAATATTGGACATGAAATTTCAAGGTGTTACAAATTCTATATGAGAAATGTTATAGTAATAATAAAAACTTTTATGTATGTAACTCTAGATATAATTCCGATAGTTACATAATCTCATATATGAGAAATGTAAAATCTTGAATATAAATACACGACTTGACTTTCATGTTTCTTATTGTTTATTTATATTTCCCTAAACTCTTATATAAGTTTTAAAACTAAATAGATTATTCGAATTATATTGTATGGAATAGGTGTTGCCCCTGAAAGTGAACAATTTCAAAGTGGGCTGAAATGGATCAACCACCTACATTGGTTGTTTTGATTAAAAGGAAGACAATAGCTAATTCTACATTGCAACTTTTGTATTACAAACTTGTTCCATAATGCTACACGTGACATTAATCACCGTCTGGTTCCAACCACACATACATACATACATACATACATACATACATACATACATACATACATACATACATACATACATACATACATACATACATACATACATACAAGAATCCATTGATCCAAAGGTAAATATCCAAACCCAAACTGCTATACTAAAAAAGACCCATTTATAGTTAAAGCTATATAATTTCAAGAACATAGTTACTTTGGACCAATGTCCTTAAGAGCACAGATCTGCTCTTCTCCCATGGCAGACATCACTGTCACAACAAGGTCTTTTCCCTCGCTAAAACCATCCTTGATCTGCACATACATTTTCAGCAACTCAAGTCAACAAGATTCTTGCAACATTTGACTCATGAGCGTTTTTGAAAAATGTTTCACAATCAACAGAATGAAGGGCCTTCTAGACCAAAAACCCTAAAATCTTATTTTCATACCCCTACATCTATACGACCTGTATAGAGTTATACGGGTCGTAGAGGAGAATGTTCATATAACATTATACAACCCAAACCTCATATAATGTTATACGGCCTAATATTTTCTCCATCTATACGAATCGTATAGCATTATACGAGCCATATAGCAATATCGACCCAGTATTTGTCATATAAGATTATTCTATATGGGCCGTATAGGGTTATACGACCCGTATGGAGGGTGTGAAAAATAAGATTTTGGGTTGTGGCTTTATTAAACACCCTAATCAAATAGAAATAATGAGAACCTGCGTGAGCAGAGTGTCATCAGTTGGGAGCCTGAGGTCATCCTTAGTGCCACCACTCTCAGTCAGCAGACTCACCTATAAAAGTCAACATTAATATTTGAAATCTTACATTATGAACAAAAGAATGAAGAAATGAAAAAAGAAGCATACAAATCCATCCTCTGATATATCAATAAGCTGGTAGTCGGTACGATTCACATGAGGAACCTGCAATCCAATGAAGATTATCTTAGATGAAGAATTTTAAAGCAAATGCATTGCAAACGGAGAAGAATCACATAACACACAACCATCTTTGCTGCAAAAAGACCACCTTTTCGCAACACAAAGAGAAAACACACACATACAAAGTAACTGCTAGGATGCATTATAAACATACATCACAATTGTGGGAGGACGGAACAATATCTTCAAGTTTCTTTCCATTGAAAATATCAATTCCAACAAAGTGGCATTTAGCATGACCGTGCTTTCCAGTCTTGGATGTTGAAACTTCTACAACCTGTACCAAAATAAATGTTTTAACATATGAAAGTCGACGAATAAAAATGAAAGCTTTTCATTCCCCAAGAGTTGAAATTTGTAGTAAACGAATAAACTTTGAAGTGGAACTTAACATATTTGAAGTTAATCCTAATTAGTTCGAATGTGAAAGAATCAAGAAAGTTAAAGGGGCCAAACCAAAAGAAAGTTGAAAGATAAGTTTAGTTTATTTTGGTATGTTTATTAGTATGGTAAGAACATTATGGTTTATTTTGTTTCCTGATTTTAGTATAAATAGTTAGATTGCAACAGGTCTTTGTGTGAAAATTTATTCAATAAAGCAGAAAGATTCATGATCTTGACTTGACCACAAAATCCGATTGTTCAAGTGTCGGTTTTGGGGCCTGATTTCCAGCATAACAATCATGGAAGAAAACATCACTCATCATAAAAGTTAGATCAGTGAACACTGAAGCAGAAAATTAAAAAAGGCAGGAACCTTTTATTGGGTCAAAAGTAAATTAGTACCAAAACAATCAATACCAAAAATCATGGGCAATCATACCCATAAAAAACAAGCTTATGAACAATTTGACCCAAGAATCCACTTATATTAACATCTCAAACCTGATTTTAATATCATAACTAAGTCAAACAATACAAGGGTTTTGCTCATAATATATAAACAAAAACAATAACGATCCAAGATTTTATTAAAAAGAGTATAAACAAAAAAGATCTATGAGTGAAGTACCTTGCAAGCACGATTCTTGATGACAATATAACCATTCTTACGAATGGTACCAGCTTGTTGAGGGTAAGTTTTGGATGCACCTGCATCTGCTTTTGACTCAAACTGATGCTCTTCATCCGACATGTTTGAGTTTCTTCAAAGCTTCTAGAGAGAAATGTGACAAAAAGGAAAGTAGCAAGTTTAGGGTTTTTTCAGGTAGAAGAGCCGTACAAAACATGTTGAAGAAGTCGTGTCATTCTTGATTTAATCCTAGCCGTTGGATTAGATTTTGCAGTTTTGATATCTACTTTAGATCCCTGTAATATCACATTAGTTACTTAAAGACCCTGTCTTTAAGACTCTTTACAACTTTAACCCCTGTCACTATGAACTTGTACAAAGTTACAAACTACAAGGAATTAGAAGTTTAAAACATAAATCAAATTCAAAGTGGAACATGTTTAACAATTTAATACAAACTAAACTCCTTAACAAATTATTCAGTTGGAACATAGAAATCAAACCTGACATCTACAGAGCCAGAAACGGCACCATTGTCTTTATATTCAACATCCACAATCGTTGCTTCATCTTCCTCTTGGTATTCGGCGCGTACACGCCGCACTGGCACGGTGACGGAATACACGGTTCCAAGAGCGGGGTCCGTAGAGACGCTGAGCTGGATTTTATCTTGAGGTTCAATGACCACGAAATCTGAAAGCGCGTTAACAACATTGCTGACTATCTTTTGTTTTGCGTCATCACTGACTGCACATCGGTCGGAAAAGAGTATCATTTTTAGCCGCTGTTTTGCTATGTTGGCGTTTGAGTTTTGGATTGTTGATGGTGATGGGAACAGTATCTTCCAAGCGAGGGTTACGCGTTTGAGGAAGCTCATGTTTATAGCGTTGAATAGGAAGCTATTATCGTCGTTGTCAATGGTGGTATGAAGCATTTCGAAATCCTTGATGGCAAGTGGTTTATTAGAGTGGCAGCGTGTCGTTAGCCCACGGGTTAATGATTCTCGTCTTACAAAATTACTAAAATTGACCTGCAGTTAAAAGGGATACAGTCATGCAGTTAGAAGGAATACAAGGTAATTATTATAAAAATGCAACTTCCAAAGTGTAAGAGAATAGACATTGATAAATATCATGAGCTCTAAACATAAATAGTGGTCATATACCAGCAAAATCCAGATTTTGACTGATGGCCTTTATCAACAAGCTTATGACTCAGACCTAATTCGTAACATCCGGCCTCCTTTACCACCAATATTGTTTGTTTTGCCCAAAAGACCTTACAAATTTGTTTTTGGTTGCCCGAGTGGAAATTTCCTAGGAGTTCACTTATTCCCACCTGAACACGCTTAACTGTGGAGTTCTGACGGGATCCACAGCTAATGCGCCCAAAACGTGCCGCTGATATTTAATGTCCGCTATACCCTGCGAGCACGACATCTCTTCTATCTACTTATCTGCAGAGTTCTGATAGGATCCATAGTGATATGTTCTTTCCTTTGGCTAGGAAGAAGCATGCACGTGTCTCTTTGCATGTTATTTTTCTATATACTAATTCATGTTACTTTAGTTATTTGTTAAGTGCATTTTAGTGGGTCAAATAATGGGCAGTTACCATACTCCACATTTCCTCCGTATTTTAGGTTTCAAGTTAGTGGTAGTTGGTTATTTAATTTTCTTTGTTTGTAAGGCTATTTATAAACGTATGTTCTTTGCTGGATCATTTGATAACGATTCGGTTCGTATCACATAGCCAATGCGCCCAAAATGCGCAGGTGATATTTAAGGTCCGGTATACGTTATACCTTATGAACCCAACATTTCTCCTATCCTATCTACTACGGATGTTGGTTACATAATTTCTCTTTGGCTTAACGCAACAGAAACACATCATAAAGGTTTGGCTAGGCACATAATTGATTAACCAACGTATTCTGGATCTATTACCTACCAAAACAAAATGTGCATAACAAGGTTTCAATCTCATAACTATTTCCCAAAACATAAGCTAGCAAAGCAGCATCATATAAACATGGATTCGGATATTGAGCGTTTTATTATGCAAGCATTAACAAACATTTCTTTAAATGAAACCGAAAATTAAGGAAAGAGGATGGTTAGACCTTGAGAGGAGGTGGTGGACTGGTATGGAGGAGAATATTCGGTGAAGAACGTAATGCAGCAGCAGCATACGCGCTTAAATCTCCTGTAACCGCCATTCTTAACTCTCCGTTTTAGGGTTTCTTTATCCTCTGTTACTTTGCAAGACTACTTGCTGAAAGTCTGAAACTTTGGCTAGGCGCTGCCCCTGCACTGCAGTGTCTCTTACGACGTCGTATCCGGCAATAATCTTGTTAGTTATTCTATCTATAGTAGCTCGGTAAAACCTTTTTTTTTTTACTGAAATAATCTATATTGAAATTCCTTAAATTAGGTTTTTGAATTTGACTGATAACAAACATACCTAATACGAAATGTATGAGTTTGAGTTTAGTTTAATCGGTTAATGTTAGTTTCGTGATGAACCTACTAATATGATTATTTAATATACACGTAAACAACAATGACACAAATCGAAGAGTAACATTTCACACAAATTAAAACACCGACATATTCATGAAAATTAAACAGAAACTAGTATTAAGTATCCCTGCATAGCGGCGGGGGCGAACACTAATGTCACACTACTGTCAGCGACCACCGACACTGAAGTTGCGGTGTTAATGCGAAGAAATTAAACCGAAATGTAAAATATAGAATAAAATAACTAAGTTGATCTAGTACTCGCGCGTTACGATGAACCCGCGTCTATTTTTTCCCGTTTGACAGGTTTATCGTAATCTATATCTATATATAATATATATCATTACCACTATACAAACCATAATGCATACATTACAACAACCATTGCATCAATATGTTGCAAATTATATTTATACAAGATTTTGGCTAAATTAATTATATTATTATAAATAATAATAATTTACAAATAAAACAACACTACTTTGAATGGATCAAACCGATTGAATATAGTAAAATAATGAAACCATTATTTGATTAGGGTACAACCACTTAAGCACAATTTACAACCATACATGCATACAAAACAAATTGGATTTGGTAAGGTAAGGTAATGAAACCATTATTATTTGATTAAGGTACAACCACCTAAGCACAACTTACAACCTATATTTGATTAAGATACAACCATTTAAGCACAACTTACAACAAAAGATGCACACAAATGTTTCAAATTAATAGTATATAAATAGTATATAAATGACATAAGACTAAGAACTCATTGTATATATCATCCCATACTATGCTAAATACTATTGTACAACTTTCAAAGCAAACAATACAACAAATGATGCACAACATTGTTAAAAATTGATAGTATATAAATATTGGTAAACATTTTCTTTAACATCTTAGGCTTTTTTAATCTGTTAGGGGTTACAATTTCTGACACTACCTTGATAAGAACCAATCGGATTTGGGATAAATAATCCGTTGAGTGGATTAAGCTCAAAAGAATATAAAAAAAACAAGACTTTGAGATAACTCTCTTTTAATATTTTTCATTCATAATCAACTCAAAGAAACTAAAGGCTTAAATAGCCTTACATTCGAATAATAGAAAGAGATTAAATTAACCAACCACTATGCCACTACTTGGAAATTAAAACAACTTCACAGTAATATCTAAATGAGATGCATGGCTTCGTGGGTGTGCATGGTGATCGTGGGTTGACCAAGATTGAAGCCCGCATCATACCTGAAATAAGGTCTAAACACGACATAGAAAAAACTAAGTTTTGGGTCGACGAAGATGACCTGTTTAATAAATGGATTAATATGTCAAACTTGTTTATGAGCCGAGCCGAGCTTATTTAAACTTGTTTATGAGCCAACATCTCTATTCCACCGGGGTAGAGGAAAGGTTGTCTACATCTTAACCTCCTCAGACCCTACCCTACCTTTGTCTTAATTGCTGAGTGTTATGTGTCTTATGTCCAAGACTTGATGCAAAACTACTATCGAGCCAGAGGTCTCATTTGAAGTAGCTTCTCTATTCCTACGGGGTAGAGGGAAAGTTGTCTACATCTTACCCTTCTCAGACCATACATTAGTTGTGCTATTGGTGGGATTTATTGAGTATGATGATGATGATATAGGCCAACATCTCTCCTAAAAATAAGTTTGTTTAGTAAACGAGTCCGAACTTCAAGCTCGTAAGTTTAAACGAATCTATTACTTTTATTTAATGGGATTTTTACATATTTCCTCCTCCTAAACTCTCTTATTACGTATTTCCCCAAACCATAAAAATAATTACATATTTCCCCTCCCTAACCCATATATATTACATATTTCCCCTTTTTATTAAAATGACTCTTATTTATGACAATTTTACCCTTAATGAACTATTAAATGAATATTTACATATTTCTCCATTCTAATATGTAAAATCAATTACACATTTACCCAATTCATTTAGTATCATCCAAATTCTTCTACTTGTTACTCTTGTCAAACAATACACAAGTACATTAAGGTCGAATGAGTAACTAAGAGTGCCGCCAATGATCCCCAGCCCAAGTGGTTGGGAGGAGGTCAGGAGTTTTCCCCCTTGGGGGTTTCTTCTGGAGGGGTGCAGGTTCGAGTCTACTCTGGTACCAATATTGGGTAATTCCAGTGCGGCTGGACCTTAGGGGGGGCCTGGGATTCGAACCCGCAGTGCGGGCGAATTTCTTAAGGGGAGTGAACCGTTAACCGTTCAAAAAAAAAAAAAAAAAAAAAAAAAAACTAAGAGTGCCAAGATACAACAGAGGACAAAAACAAACTTACACAAGACACCCCAATAAAACATACAGTAGGAACTACACAACAAATACCCCCAGAATCTTTTCTCCGTGAATCCCATGCTATTGTCTTCCACTTAGTTCTCTGATGTATCCACCAGAAGGCTGTCTCCATTATTTCTTCCACCATCTTGTAGCCATTGCTATGAACCCCTCTAATCAGTTTGTCGTTTCGCACCTTCCGTATCTTCCAGCATGTTAGGAAGAGTATGGCATCAATTACCTTTGTTTTGGCCCTTGTGAGATTCAGGTTTGTCACATGATCGAGAAGCCCGCTGATGGTTAAGAAACTGGTTCGGGATTGGAATTTGTAGCCATATTAGACTTTGTTATGTGACATTAATATACATAAGGTAATGTCTTCCACTTACTTCTGGTTCGGGATTGGAATTTGTAGCCATGAATCCCATGCTATTGTCTTCCATTTAGTTCTTTGTTATGCGCACGGGTCACACTAAGTTGACCATTCAGGTACCAGTCTTCATCAAAGTAACCACCTAACCCTTCACATCTTTCCTTTTCTTGTAAACAAGTCGACCCGCTTTGGTCTTGAGTCATCTGTGTTGCAGACCCATTCCTACATAGGACCGCACGAGAGTCACTGGCTTTGGCTATTATTATATGTCATCCAATGATCAAAACAGTTAAAGCCGTCATTCCACAATAATCGCTCACGCTGCATTCATCAGCTAAGGCTAAGTCAGCTTGTAAAAATGCTTTGTTTTGAGACTCTTCCACTTGTTTTAAGAACAAATCATCAGTTGGTGCTTTGACAATCGATCATGATATGTTGGTTGTTTTCGTTATTGAAACATGTCGTTTCATGTGAACATAAGGTTGTTTTCGTTATTCAAACAACTATAAACAACAAAGAGTACGATTCGATAAGCATGGCAATTACATCAAAGCTGAAACAGGGCAATAGTTATCGAAGCTGAAACAATTATAAACGTGTATATTTGGTTCGCATGTATGGCAGTTCACCATTCACCATAAAAAAAACGTCAACAAACATTCGATAAACCCTAGTTCGTTATTCACATGAATAAATAACTAAACAAACAAAAACATTAGATTGCAGCAATATTGAACAAGCAAGATTCGATGGCATGTATGGTGTAGTTCGATAAGATTCATCATACCTGGTAAGATTGAACAAGCAAGATTCGATGGCAAGGCTTTGGCGTCGTCAATACCAGAGGAAGAAGAAAGGTCGATGGTGTTGTGTAGGGTAGAGTATACGCTGATGGGGATTAAGAGGGTAATTGGGTAATTTCTAAAAAAAAAAGGGATATATGTAATTGTTTTTATGGTTTAGGGAAATATGTAATAAAATAGTTTAGGAGGGGGAAATATGTAAAAATCCCTTATTTAATCTATTAACTAATAGGATAATAAACGGGCCAAGTTAAAACTTGATAAAATACCAATATGCCGAGCTCAAACTCTCGTAAGTTAATAGAGCTCGAGCCTGATCGAGTGCGGGTCTAGTTGGCTCTATGCCTTGTTCCTCAAGTAAGTCAATTTCGGTTCGTTAATCTCAAATCAAACCAATCAAGAATCTTGGCATCTTGTTCCATCGATTCACCATGAACTTTTATGGAGTCCAGTGGCTGTTCTAACGCAACCAAATCCCCACAAAAATGAAGAAATCAATCACCCAAACTCACAACACTCAATCCCCATCACCAATCAAACCAAAAAACAATCAAACTCAATCAAATAACCACTACTAATCGGTAGTAGTTCCCGTTCATGGGTAGATTGAGAACCACCCGTTTTCTCACAAGGTTCACAGCCGATTTATTGTTCCCAAAGACCCATAATTTTCAACCTAGTTTTGTTATTCATCGTCTCATTAGACCCATAAATCCCAATTTGACACCTAATTGTTTAATACCCACTATTAGTTTTTATAAATTTAGGGGCTTTTCTTCTTTTTCGACTGCTGCAAACCCTATTTTTGATCTCGGTGGTTATGAAGATGAACAGAAATTTGCAGATGAATTGGTTGTGCGAGATGAAGATGAGGATGAGTTGGGGAAGATCTCTGTCAAAGCCATCTTTCTCTGTACAAGGTTTTGTTTTTTAAGGGTGTTGATTGCCTTGCACATGTTGTGTTTGATGAAATGTCTTGAGTTTGTTTTGGGTGGTTATATGTAATATATGTTTATGTGGGTTTTGTTTGTGTATGGTTTACATGGTTTGTAGTTGAGATAGACAAATAGTTTATGTGGGCAGTGGGAAGATGTTGATCAAGGTAGAATGTATAGGAGTATCAAGTATGTATAAGATGGCCCGTCTTAGTATAATTCGGAACGTCAAGTGAGCGCCTTATTGGCTTCGAAATGAACATGATCTTTAGCGGTTTAGAAGATGTGCGTTAGGAGTTAAGATCATTTAAGAAGAGCTAAATATATGTATTATTATTATTTTTTTTTGTAAAATATTATGTATACATGCTTGTGTTCTGCATGATGAAAGTGAATTAGCCATTAGGAAACTCATTTATATCAATGACTGTAAACTTCACTTGTTATTTCTTGAATGACTGCTGTGATTTTTATGGACATTTTAAGTTTTAGTAGGTTGGTGATCAAAGTGTGTTTGGTTTCACATATTATTATGAGATCAAATCCTTGAGTCTCGTATGTTTTGGTTCTTTATGGGTTGGTTTCTCAGATATATGGTTTTGACAGTGTCGATTTGAAGAGCTTGCAAGTAGAGCTTTCAAGTCATGTTGTTCGTCCTACTTCCCGTTCAACCAACCATACTGCCCTCAAGTTTTGTAATTTTAATCCAGATTATATGGTAAGAACAGTTTTAACTACTTTACAGTCTGTCATCCTACTTCCTATTTGCATTTGTGTTTTCATTAAATGTAATAAAATTTCGGTCACTTTCGTATCAATTTTCTTTTTTCCTGTAATACAAAGCTAATTGGTCATGTGTCATTAGGGTCCATTAACATATTCCCTCTATCTTCAAATACAGCTTCACACATTGTTTAATGGAAGTTTCTGACTACTAGTTAAAACTATTTAGGAAAGGCAGCCTTTTACAGCGAAACGTATGGCTCTTTGCCTTTAGAACTTATGTTTTGACATATTAAATCAAATGCACTTCCACCTATACTTGTTACACAACCTTTTGCATCACATTTGTTTTAGAGACATCTGAAATGGAAACATTTTTGCATTTATCTTGAACAAAAAGAGTAACAAATGAGAGTTATTTATTATATTTTATTATTTTTTAACCTTAGGAAGCTGGCGTTGAAGAAAACTTTAGCTCTCATAGTTACGTGGTGGTGTTCCAGTACGGATCTGCTGTCTTGTTCAACGTTGAGGATCATGAAGTTGAGTCATACCTTTCCATAATTAAAAGACATGCCTCTGGGTCGGTACTAAAAGACTCAGAGAGAAGAAATGATGGTTAGTTAGTTTCTACTTTCTACTTGTCTGTAGGCATGTAAATGAACCAAACGTTCATGAACTGTTCGGGAACTTGTTCGGCGGGAAGTTCGTTTATGCTCATTTATTTATAAAGCGAATGAACATGAACACATTTTTTTGTTCATTTAATTAAACAAACGAACATGAACGCACGTTTTGTTCGTTCATTTATGTTCGTGAACGTCTGTTTATGTTCGTTTATTTACATTTGTTTATGTTTATTTCAATTTAAAAAAATAAGTAGTTATATTTATATAAATATTAAACATAAAAGGAGCTTTCTAACTAATTATATAAATATAATTAATCGCTCATTTATGGTTTGTTTATGATCGTTTACGTTTGTGAACTGTTCGTTTAGGTTTAAACGAACGAACATAAACGAACAGGAACATGCCCATTTTCTTAATAAACGAACATGAACAAGGTCAACTAAAATTGACCGGTTTCAATTCGAACATAAACCTTAGTTGGTCCATTTGAGAACCTCAAATGGACCAAATAAGGTCAACAAAAAATGACCCGTTTCAATTTGTTACCTAACCCATCCAGCATCCATATTGCATTAAAGCATGTGTGCCTGTTTAAACAGATTACGTGATCAAAGAGAAGCCGTTGTTAACTGATGATATGCAGGGTGGCCCAGATTACATGGTCCTGAAAAACCTTGATATTGACAGTATACGTATAATTAGCAGCGTGCTTGGCCAAAGTATTGCGTTGGATTATTTTGTTTCGCAGGTACTGATTACTTTTTTTTAGTTTTTTTATACGAGAAAAAAAGTATAGGGCGTTTTACAAGTCTACATGTTTTCTTTTTGCAAAGGTTGATGGAATGGTTAAAGAATTTACAGATATTAATCGTGTGATGGAGAAAACTGGCACATTTACTATGGAAAGGAAGAAGCTTTTTCAACTTGTTGGAAAGGCTAATTCAAATTTAGCCGATGTCATTCTTAGAGTAGGACTCTTCGACAGGTAATTGTTTGTATGTGTTAATAAATTTTTACACACTAAAGAACTAGCTAAAAAGGAAAAAGGTTAAATGGACCAAAACTCAGCATAAGTGATTTTTTTTATTACATAAAACCTATTATTGTTTAAAGAGTAAAATGCCCTTTTCGTCCCTGAGGTTTGGCCAGTTTTGCGACTTTCGTCCAAAGGTTTATTTTTCTGCATCTAGATCCAAAAGGTTTGAAATCTTGCCATTTTCATCTGGCTCTTTAACTCCATCCATTTTTCTCCGTTAAGTCAAGGGTATTTCCGTCTTTTTTGTTAACCTTAAGGAATTGCCCTTTAAGTAAACAAAAAAGACGGAAATACCTTGACTTAACGGAGGAAAATGGATGGAGTTAAATTGCTGGATGAAAATGGCAAGATTTCAAACCTTTTGGATCCAGATGCGGAAAAACAAACCTTTGGACGAAAGTCGCAAAATTGGTCAAACCTCAGGGACGAAAATGGCGTTTTACTCGTTTTTAAATTATATTATATTGAAAAGAACCGGACAAAAGTTCTTTTGAGTGTATTTTTACAAAACCCCATTACCATTTCACGCCTCTAATGTAATTAAATAGAGTGATAAACTTGTTATTCTTCATCTTTGAACAAACGGCATGCACATATTTCAGATCAGAGATAGCCTGGAGGGAGGCGAAATATGCTCAAATCTACGAGTACCTTCGTGAGGAATATGAAGTCACACAACGGTTCGCAAATCTTGATTATAAACTGAAGTTTGTGGAGGTAACTTTTTTAATTTGATTCTGGCCTTTCATAGGCATTTGTGAGACCAAAAAACACTAACTGTTCTTTTATTCTTTTGTTTCTTTACAGCATAATATTCATTTTTTACAAGAAGCCCTCCAAAACCGAAAGTCTGATCTTTTGGAATGGGTCATCATAGTGTTGCTGAGCATCGAGAACATTATAGGAATTTATGAAATCATACAGGAGTCTAGTATAGTCTTGATATGATGAATATATTGATAAAGATATATTTATTTTACAGATGATTTTTGTTTTTCTGGTTAGAACATAGAATTGAGATAGAAAAAAGATTCATTTTAAGACCAAAGAACCTATATATCCTTTGTTCATGTTTAATTCAACTTGAATTGAATTGAATGTGAAATGATAAAAAAAATGCCTTCACCTTTTGAAGCATTTAAAAGACATATGATGTGTGAAGCATGTTTTAGGTATATATGTAATTTTGCAAGTATTGAGGGGTCATGTAAGTTGCCTTTTACAAAGTTTATGTATCACGTGAAATAACCAATAGTAAAAAAAAAAAAAAGAAGCCAAAGGGGCATCCGGGCATATAACAAAATATTATCTTTCAACATAAATTTAAGAAACATGTTAGATTTGTGTTAAAGGGTGATAATTTGTTAAAACAAATGATCAAGAATTCAAGCAAAACAGTAAAGGGTAAAGGAAAAAACAAGGAAGAAAAACACAGAACACAATAAGTTGGTAATATTGTTGCATTCTCACTAACCAGTAACAACATTAGCTCATATGCTAAGAGCAATAAAAGTGCAAAATATACTAATGCAATTTAACACAAAAGACTCTATTTTAATGGCACTTTCGGCCCGATTAAACCATCCACCATTTTGATTCTCAAAACTCTTCAACTCGAGTTGCATCAAGGGGCGTTTCATAAGCGCATCTAGGCCTTGACTTTTTAACTCCTGCGGTAAACCATACTTTATCTGATCTATACCCTTCAACTGCCACATTTGTGACTTTGACCCATACCAACACCTTTGTTTTCATTCCTTCAATGCTAGTGAGCTTTCCCCTCGTCAAAATGGCTTTGACCCGAGTGGCGTATCTTATGACCGATGAATCTTTGAAGGTCAACTCACAAGAAGAAGGCAAGTACACCACTAGTTTTGCTTTGGTTTCATCAAATTCATAAGATATTATGTTGTTAGGGAAAAGACCTGGCGGTAAGTTGTACTCGCGAAGGAGTTCAGGCAAGGATTTCACCGGTTTTCCTGTGAATATACATAAAAAATCTTGTCAATGATCTTCAATTTTGTATATAAACGAGTCCCATAGTTACATTTTAATTTTCGGCAAAACCCAAAAACAAAATTTGGTAAAGGGGTTACAAGGTAACGGGTCAAAATGTGTTCGGATTGAAAAAAAAGGTCATTTTTAGAGCACCCTAGGTCATGTCAAACACTTTTTGTCCTTATGGATTACAACTTTGGCTCAGGATATTGGCACACCCTTGATAGATCTTTTGATTCCATGACAAGTATATGAGTCATGCAAGTATATAAGACTCGCGTATCCTTTTTTTTACATTAAGTATACGACTCGTATACAGATATATATACAAGTCGTATATCCTTTTTTTACATGAACTATATGACTTGTATACAAACAAGAGGAGTCATATATCCTTTGTTTACATGAACTATACAACTCGTATACAAATCTACAAGCGGTATGTAGAAAAATCACCCAACAAAGTATACACAACTCGAATACACAGTGTCAAAAAAATCGTATACAATTGACCATTCCTATTTTAGTTATATATCTCGTTTGAAATAAAACACAACCCATTGACAAGCAAAGGGGTCAAAACTGAGGTTTTTGGCAAACATGTACCTTTAAGTTTGTTAAAAATCCATTTAGCCTTCTCTTCAACCGTACTTGAGAAAGTCTGTAAACATGAAGCAACCCACATTATGAACCATCAACATTCAGTAATATTAATTAATTAAGTATAAAAACTACAGCTTTTGTGAAAACAGAAGCCAGATATCTAGGTTGACAGACAGCAAAATGAGTGAGTTATTGAAACAGAAAATAAACAAGTGGGTGAAAGTGAAGATACCGTGAGGTCATCTGAGATGTTGCAGAACTCTTGTTTAGCTTTCTTTGAAATCCAGTAACTTCTTGCTTTCGCCTTTATGCTTCCAACTTTCACAAGTGCTTTCTCCATTTTCACACACACACTCACTATGTGTCGAGAAAATAGGGTTTTTGTGTACTATTTCTATTTGTGTTGGTGAGATGAAAAAAGAAAGGGAAAGTGGTGGAGTTTGTTGAGATTTTGAAAATTGGATAAATTGTAAATTATTGATTTTATTTATTTATTTATTAGTTTAACATAATTTGTTCAAACCTTTTACTGGTTTAGCATTTAATGGTTCAAATTGTTTGTTTCGTGAGCAGATGTCTGAATGGTTAAACATTATACTGAGTCTGAATGGTTAAGACCTCTAATTTGAATTGGTCAGATACTTGCTTCTGAACGGTTAAACATTATACTGGCTCTTAATGGTTCAAGCATCTTACTGGTTCATCACTTGATGGATCAGATCTCTTACTGGTTCAGCACTTAACAATTCAGAAGTTGTCAAACAGCCCCTAAACGTATTGGGTTGACAGTCTTTTTTTATTGGCTTCAAAATTAAAGTCACACATATATCAAGCTTCTCAGACTCACGCTTATTATACCACTTACGCCTAATCCCTTGACTCCCCATTTTGTTGCCCTTGTTTTGGTGTTTGGCGTCGAAAAAACGGTGAGGTGGCGAGGGGTGTGACTCTGTTATGTATAGTCTAATGCAAGGCAATTTGACTTGGTTTGACATGATTTGACTTGAACTATCAAGCTTTTACAAACACTTAAGCTGACGTACAATTAACAACTTTATGTATCAAGGGCATGCGACATCTATCAAGGGCTTAGAAAATTGGTTTTCTTGCCTCTATCTCCTAATAAGAAATAAAAATTATATTTAAGATATTTAAGATAAATTTAAATTTGAATACTTACTATTTAACTATGAATATTTTGTTATACATTAACCAACTTTTAGTTCTTATTTTTTTTATGTAATTATATATCTATAGTGGAGAGTTCAAATGAGAATAAACTTTTTGTAAGAAGAAAAAAGAATAAATTTCAACCAATAAGAATGCTTCATTTTACTTCATTTAATATAAGTATTTAATGTTACTAGAAGGGTAATATGGTAAACCTACAAAGATCATTAATTAGTAGTAATTCTCTTTAATAGCTAACTACATTAAAATTTGTAACTTATCTTCAAAATATATATTTTTTCAAAAAAAATAAAATAAAATAATTTAGAGTGTAGGATAAATTACAATGTGTATATGATAAATTACGGGTTGTGTAGGATAAATTTCAACATGTGTAGGGTAAATTTCGAAAGGTGTAGGGTAACTTTTGATGTGTGTAGTCAAAAAACATTAGTGTGAAGGATGCTAGTTTTTATGACTAATTAATTAGTCAAAGATGATAATAAATGAGACAAGTGAAAAAGTATTTAATGTTTTACAATTTTACCCTTTGTTCTTTTTCTTCTCAATTAATTTTTCTTCTCAAATGAACATTCCCCTATATCTATATGTATACAATTGCAATTTAAGTTAACTTAACTATGCTAAAAGGATATTTAAAGCACTAAATACACTATTATTGAATTAATATTTATCAATTATGTAAAAAATAATAAAACTCGGTTGAAAAAAAAAATGTTTTAAAATTAACTTAACGGAGTTTATAATTGTCATGTCAACGTTCATTTTTATTAAAAAGATATCTTGACGATTGTATGAGTTAATAAATTACATTGTTTTTTTTTCAACCCTTACAATGCACGAGTTTTTTATAGACATATTTTTTATTACTAAGGGCATGTTTGGCTAAGCTTATTATAGTTAAAAAGGACTTTTGGAAAAAGACTTTTGGGAAAGGACTTTTTGAAAAGGAGTTTTTAAAAAAAGTGTTTGGATTAGCTTATTGATGTAAAATGATTAAAATGGGCATTCTTTTAGATATAAGGGGGTAAAGAAGGGGTATATTGGTAATTTGTAGTTTGAAAAGTTAAAAGCTGGCCAAAAAGTCACAATATTGTAACTTCTTGAAACCTCCTTTTTCTTCTTTGCAAAAAGTCATTTCTAAAAGGACCTTTGGCTTAGCCAAACACAAAAACAACTTAGTGGCTTTTTGATAAGTCAATAAGCCAATAAGTTGTTTTGAAAAGCTTAGCCAAACATGCCCTAAGTATATAACATTACATTAATTCAACTTGTGTAATATATGATATTCTAACCTTGATGTATAATATTTAACTTTAAGATGTGTGTCTATGACTCCATGTTCACTCCTAAGAACTTGATTTTCATCCAACATCCTATATTTGAGCATATTTGAGCTTTAGTATTCATATCAAGTTATATTTAAACAATACGTGCCAAAAACTAGGTCAAACATCTACAAAATGCAGTACTAGGACGAACATAGAGTAGGCTACGTTGGGTTCAACATAGTCTATGCTCAACTAGATTTTGGTGTAGTCCTCAGCGGAAAATAACGGCCATTATGTGTAGACCATTTAGAAGGGGTGTACCCTACGTTGGTGAGCGTAGGATACGCTCCCGCAACTCCAGTCTATCCACCTTTGATGATTTTAAACCATTATTGTTACCTATAACTTATACACTTACCAACTTATTAGTACATCATATTGAAGACACATACATAAGATTTCTCCTACTAATTAAGCAATACTACCCATCCCCTGTAGCAATTTGATTAACAAAACTTAACCCGTTTCCAATTTTCAACATAAGCCACTACAACTTATTATATTCAAGTCATGTTTCTATTTTACAAATACACATGCTATTAGAGAGTTTTACCTCCATTCAATTATAACACAATACTGGGTTTAGATAACAATGTGCTAATACATAAGTCATTTAGTAAACTTATTGACTGCTCATTGATCATGCATCAACGTATTATTACCATTACAACACAAGGGTTATAAAGGTATTACGATAATTAGCCCCAAACAAAAGTTGTTTTATTCTATTTAGTAAACAATATCAACCATGTGTATTTTGTTAACTACTTTATCGTTAACAAAAGAGTATAACAACAATGTTACCTTTTTATCAATTTATGTTCTTTGTCCTTTCGTGAATTCATAACATGTGCTTTATCACCTCCTAATGTTTACATATACTGGACACAACGTCATTCTTCATTACTTTTTAGCTTACAACTCTTGGAGACTTATTTCTCGTTGCCAAAACTTGTGAGTACCGTATAATTAGCTATATATTATTAGATAATCTAATGCGTTGCAACATCAAGAATATGTAATTAGATAAACTTACCTTGGCTCATAGATCTTTAATATCATCTTAAACTTATTGACTTCCAAACTTCAATGTACCTAACTTGTTTGAAAGTCAACATATGACATTTAGAATAAATAATGTATCCAAACAACCAGAACATTAGTATTCTTTCATCGTATATCTAACATACTTTTTTTTTTCTTAATCCATTAACAACGCTCAACATGAAAATTTATCCCTTATTCAACTCATATGACCTAATGGTTCGAATACCGGCATACCCTTAAACCAAAACATTAACAACGCTCAACATGAAAATACATCCCTTAGGAGTAATTAGTCCCTTAAAACGAACATTTATTGTTTAGTCTAATGAGTTCAAACATCCATCTTTACTTGGTTTTCATAAAACTCAATATTTCATTGTTGCACTTTATGTGCTACTATTGTAATCAACTGATTTGACCCACTTGCAACTTGATATAGTTTCTTGTGTTCAAATATGAAATGTAGTATACTCAAATAGCTTTCTAATAAAAATTCCCTTTAATTGTATATGTGATTTATTTTTGGCAAATTGGAAATAAATAATCCCAACTCACTGTTATTGGCCAATAATAATCCCAACTCATTTAATCACCAATAATAATCCAAACTATTCACTTTTGTTTGTAAAATACTCTCACGTTAAAAAAACACTAACTAGGTTAAAATATTGCTGATATGGCTTAACATGTGTGGACTGACGTGGCTGGTTAACATCTTACCTGTGTATAAAATGATTATCAGCCTCATTTGCACACACAATTGCACTCTCCTTCAAAACCCTAATTCTACAAATTGGGAAAATTCAGTCGATTGTGTGTGCAAATGAGGCTGATAATCATTTTATACACAGGTAAGATGTTAACCAGCCACGTCAGTCCACCCATGTTAAGCCACATCAGCAATATTTTAACCTAGTTAGTGTTCTTTTAACGTGGGAGTATTTTACAAACAAAAGTGAATAGTTCGGATTATTATTGGTGATTAAATGAGTTGAGATTATTATTGGCCAATAACAGTGAGTTGGGATTATTTATTTCCAATTTGCCTTTATTTTATATGATTTTAGAAATCATATAAGTAACAAGATTTAATCTCCAAGTAATCATATTTGTCTCTAAATAAAATTACAACCTCAAAACCTTGTATACACCAATTTTTCTTGTTTATAATTAAAATCAAACATTATAACATGTTATACCCTTCAGTTATGACACTTATAGTATTAAAATCAAAACATTATAAACATATTATACCCTTTAGTTATGACACTTATAGTTAAATAGATTCCACTAAACACCTGGGGGATTTCATATTTTTCTATTACATATTTATTAATGATCTATAATGCCCACGATAGCCCATTGATATGAACATAACTAATTCAACATATCATATATCATCAATTAGTAACAGTTTTAACCTATTAATTTCACTTTGGAGTAAAAACACCGTAACTCCTAACTCTATTATATGCTCATGAATCAAAATTCAAGAATAGAACTCGTACTACTTGAAAATCTCTTTTAATGAATAATCTCTCATTTATAATCCACAATCACATAAGATTTCAACCTTTCTATATACATCAACACACAAATCACAAAATTTAGGTTATGAATTTCGTACCAAAGGTGTTGCTTGACTAGATAATGATTGTATAATCTTTCTTGCAAAGCGTCCAAGAGCATGCGGCATGTGGATACCCACAATTCTCCCAAGCCTTAATTTTGACTCCCAATTTCTCTTCCACATATGTAAATGAGTTTTTCCAAATTTGACTAGTCAATATTAATCTTGACATATTTCTATTTTAATCCCCAATCATTCTAATTTCATGCTTTGGCAACAAGTAGAAACTTATCTGCATAACTAATCTTATTGTAAACTAAGATTCATCTTAAGCCCCCTTTTAAATATTCTAATTTCATGCTTTGGCAACAAGTAGAAACTTATCTGCATAACTAATCTTATTGTAAACTAAGATTCATCTTAAGCCCCCTTTTAAATAAGTATTACCATTATAACACATAATAAGTAACAAGTACTTTAGCATGAGATTCATTAGATTACATTGGTTATTTAATTCAACAATTTAAATTAGCAATTCTAAAAATTGGGATGTTACATACTTTCAATAATATAAGAAAAAACTATCACTAAACAAAATTGTTCTAGTAAAAAACAAGTAGAAATTGCAGACTACAAAATCTCCACAAAAATATGACTTTACTAGTTTGTATGTGAAGGAAAAAAAACACAAGTGGATTTTGTTTATATATTAATAAGATCACTTACGAGGTATGATAAACAATGTGCAAATACTTTACAGTTGGTAAGTGTTAAGCGGCTCTTGGAGTTCCTCCAAACACTTCAGTGGGAAATCTAAACAACACATCCCAATGAAGTGTTCAAAGGAACTCTGAGAGACACTTGACTTTATTCAATGTGTTTGATGAATAATCATGCCACAATTACAACTATATATAGAAAGATATATACTAAGGAAAGTATCGGCCCAATAGACATAGGTGCATTACAAGTTGAACATGGTTGGCATTCTGTCTCCAATAGTTAAATCGTATTTTAAAGTTCACGTAGAAAGATCAGATAGATTCTAAAAGTAAGAAATCATGGTAAGGACCATATAGACAAGTCTTTTATATTCTCATTTCATCACCCCTCCCTTATACATGACTAGGTTCAACCTATGACTTCATACATATTGTCCTAAGATTCCATATTATTGAGTAGAGATTATAATGTTTATCATCACTTTAAACTCGCTCATGATAATCAATCAATAGTTTACACTTGTTTAGGAATATAATAGCACACATGGACTAGGATATGTTCTTAAATTTGTTTAACTGGAATTGATTGAACTTATATTGTAATATTCATTTGGAGAAAGAAAAAAAGATAATTTCGGATGGAAATATATATACAACTAGGTTATAGACCCGTGTACTACACGAGACTGGTACTGGAAAATAATGCAAACAAAAAAAACATTTATAAACAATACTTACATATGACATGTAATAATGAATTATGATTAATATTACATTTACATTTACATTTTACAAACGTATAAATACAAATACATATTACAATCTCTAAGAACTTCTTTATATACAATATTGGATGTCTTACCGTATTTATCAACTATTAACAGTTTGAGTTCATCTCTACTTTTGACTCTGGACAAAGCAACACGTAGTTAATCATATGAAAATACCAGTTCTTTTAAACATAAACCAACTTCGGATAAGGACTGCCCTCGACTTTTATTTATCATCTCCGCGAAGCATACAACAAGAGGAAACTATTTTCTTTGAAGTTTAAATGTAATATTTTTGTCTTAGGGTATCAAACAAATCCTAGTAATGAAAGTTCAAGTACCAATATTACTTTCAGATATTACTTTTGCTCCTATAACACGAGTTCCTAGTGAAATGATTTATAATCGAGTTCCATTGCGTAAATCATTTTTATCGATATTTCGGCGTAGCATGACTGGAACATCGACTTTAAGTACCAATGTGTGATTTGGTGTCACGGCCCAAGACCCGGTTTGACCCGTTTCAGGAGCCGCGGCAGAAAATACTGCGGTATTGATTTAATTGAGTTTAACAGCGGAAACAGGATCGTTTAAAGCTAAAAATTTTCCCTGATTATTTTATTTCACAATTCGGGATAAAATCCCGATAATTTACAATAGTAGGTTTTTACTATAAAAGCGTGATATTACAAAATCATTTCTTTATTTTATATTGAGCCACTATCTTAAGCTTGAAATGCTCCCCAGCACTTTTCCTGATTTACAACAGATCACCTGAAACATGTTTGAAAAAGGTTTTGTCAGCGGAAAATACTGAGTGAATCATTCTATTTACTAAAATGACACATTTGTTATAATATACAGTATTAAAAGCGATTACAATGTTTCTGATATCAAGCCAACTACCCACGGTAATTGTCACTCGACCCATTGGCCCATTCGTCCAATGGTGTCTGTGGCTATGGTCATATCCCCCATTGGCTGCCCCAATGGTGACGATTATCAAGTAATGTATACAAAACCCCACATACCGGCTGTAACTTGGTGATTACAAAGACTTAATCCCCGTAATTATAACTTTGAAAATAAACATACTTTTGTAAATAGATTTGATACAAAGAGAGAATGACTCACAAACTGTGAGAAAAGGAGAATGACTCACATTGTAGATTTATACGGGCAGAGCCTAGCCTATTGATTAGCCTTTTATCCTAATTTCAATAACAAGCACACAATTTGGAATTAGTAATCAATCCAGCATTTACGATAACTCACGAGATCAAATTCTCACAATGAATGTCAAAATGCAATACTTTGTCCATCGAATTAACGATGATCCATTGAATTAACAATGAACGACAAGGTATAATACTTTACCCATCGAATTAACGATGATCCGTTGAATTAACAACGAACGATAAAGTATAATACTTTACCTATCGAATTAACGACAATCCGTCAAATTAATGACGAACGATAAAGTATAACCCTAATGTGGGCGGCACTTAAACATTCATTGGATATTTAGATCAATCGGACAATGAATTGTAGCAGCGATTGTGCTAATACCCTGATTGCAGCTTCAATTAGAAACCTGTGTATGTTAATTGAAGTATACAGAGCATAACTCAGCGTATTTTTTCGAATTTCTTCGTCGTTTCAACTCCCAGAATCAAGTCCCACTGTCCTCTATTTATAGCCAAAATTTGACCCTTACGCGGCCCGCTTTATTTTTGGCTTATCCTCACGCGGGCCGCGTGAGACCTATTTTTTTCTATAGGGTTGCCACGTGTGGGACTAGCTCAGATGAGTCGACATTTTCTGAAAATTCAACTTGGAGAGCACGTAATTCGGATAATCGTCAAGTAGGGAATGCCCCCCCTGAGTTTTAGGGGCCCTAATCCTGATTCTGAAAATTATGAGAATTTTAGGGTTTGCACAGAATCACTTGGGTGTCTCAATTAGGGTTTCCTATTGGTCAAATTAATTTAATAATTATGACTTTTGATGAGAGTCGTTACATTCTCCCCAACTTAATAAAAATCTCGTCCTCGAGATTTACTGGAATAATTGAGAATACTTTCTCTTCCTTTTGGATTCCAGTTCCCAAGTATATTAGGATCCTGTCTTTGAATCCTACATTACTTAACACTATTTGTTTACCTTTATATCTTGGAAAGGTATTACCAAAGATTCGTCTGATAGACATTTCTTGAGATTGGATATATAAAATATATCATGTATTTCAACTAACCTTCCTGGTAGTTGTAAGTAACTGGTCCAATATGTTGAATTACTGGAAATGATCCTACATACTTTGGTTTTAGCTTTCCTTTCTTACCGAATCTAACAACTCTTTTCCAAGGAGATACTTTTAATAGTAATTTTTCTCCAACTCGAACTCCAACGACTTTTATTTATTATCTGCATAATTCTTGTGACTATCTCTTGCCGTTTTCAGCTTTTCCTTTCGTGATACCGAATATCACAATTGTAGTCACTTAGGATTTTCATCCATCTTCCTTGCCTCAAATTCTTTTTGCCCATAAATATATATATTAAATTCTTATAATCCGTATAGATAGTATCCTTACTTCTATACAGATAATTTATCCAAATTTTAAGGGCAAAATTATGGTTTTAATTCTAACTCATGAGTGGTATAGTTCCTTCGTACCTTTTTCAATTGTCTTGAAGCATACGCAATTTCCTTTTTGCGTTGCATTAAGGAATATCCAAATCCTAGCTTTGAAGCATTACCATATACTTCAAAATCTTCTGTTTCTTCTGGTAAACTAGGATTTATAGTATTGGTTATCTTAGTTAATGGTATAGCTAATTTGAAAATTCCTTAATGTCTATAATACTAAACCTACAAAATTTCTAATTTCCATTACGATTTGCAGAATCTTCCATTTGGTAATTACTGCTATCTTAATAAGATCTAAGTGAATACCTTCATGATTCACCATATGACCTAAAATTGCACTTCAACCAAAATTTATTCTTCAAGAAATTTTGGAGTAAAGCTTTTCTTTTTCTTAACAACCAATATTGTGCTAACCGATAAGGTTCATTGGCTTATCGGTAAAATTCCTGGAATTAGATGAATTTTAAATTCTATCTTCATGTAATCCAGGTAAATCTTCTGGAAATATATCTGGGTATTCTAAAACTACAGAAATTTCCTTAAATTCTTTATCTTTAGTATTAATGATTACTGAAATCATATATACTATTCCTTGCCTTCGTTCATAATTAGCAATTTCCATTACTGATATGAACTTCATAGGCTTACATGATTTATCTCCTGTAATCATAATTACTTCTCCGATGGTTGATTGAATTTCTAAGAAATTCTGATCACAGATAATGATCACAACATCGAATTCAACTAATTTCATAGACAATAGGATTGCAGAAAACTTATAACTTATTTCTAGGTTCTGCATAACCTTATCTATTTTAACTGAATTTCCATCTGCCGTTTCTAATTTATAGAAATTTATCTAATGCTGGTTAACGGTAAGTTAGGAGTTTGGCAGAGTAAAGTATTTATAAAACTTTGGTTTGCACCAGAGTCAAATAATACTTTTATGTAGACGTTGTAAGCTTAAGAACATACCGGCTATCACATCTGGAATTATCTCGGCTTCCTGAGTAGTCAGCTGAAAGGTTCCCGCATTCCTTTTTGCTCCTTCTGCTGGTTTGGCTTGATTGTCAAATGGTTTATTCAGTTTCGGACAATCTGGCCTAAGATGTCCAGTTTCTCTACAGTTGTAGCAAACTGAAAATTTCTTCCTCCTACAATCTTCTTCTTGATGTCCTGGAATTTTGCAAAAATTGCAATATCCTTTGCATCTTCCAAAATGCTTCTTTTTGCAAAATTTGCAAAATGGACTAGTAGAAGTTTGCCCATTCCCTCCTTTCTTGAAATGGTTATGGTTACCCGGACTGAATTCTTGGGTAATCTTTTGGGCTACTTCCTTCCTTCTATTTTCTTCTCTTGTCCGTACTAGCTCGTCATTTATAGTATTGGCTAATTCCACCGCATCATCAATTGTGCGAGGTTTCGCAGCTTTGACGATATTACGGATCTCGGAAATCAATCCCCAAATATAACGAGAAATAAGTACCGGTTCTGGCGAAGCCAGGGTTGGTACTACTCGAGCATATTCGAAGAATGTCGTAGTATACCCTCGACAATCTACATCTACCATCCTATGGGTTAGAAACTTATTTGCCATTTGATCTTTTTCATACTCAGGACAGAATTTTCTTTCTACAAGACTCTTAAATTCTTCCCAGTTCATAGCATACGCCATCCTTCTTCCTTTTGCTTGCAACATCGTATTCCACCACTCTAGCGCTACTTCTTTGAAAAGGTTTGAAGCGTACATAACCTGATCATCCTGAGCACATTTACTTATGGCAATTACTGCCTCGGTTTTCTCTAACCAACGCAGTGCTGCAGTCGCTCCTTCATTGCCTGCAAACTCAGTGGGTTTACAAGCAAGAAATTCTTTATAAGTGCAACCAGACGTTGCAACTTTCCTTTTCTTAGGGAGCGGAGCTTGCCGTGGTTCATTATCATGATTAACATGATTACCGCCTCCATTTACGCTATTACTGAAATTATCTTCAGAAATGCGTTTACTAGGAATAACTTGTTGCGGTTCGATTGGATTTTTAACAGCAGCAATGATTGCTGGAATAGCGTTGGCTATCCCTTGAGCAATGATATTTTCTATATCTTGCCTAGTCACATATTGGTTCCCCGATTGTTGCTCAGATTGATTACCCTCATTAACTGGTTCATTATTAGCGTTTTCCATCTGATATCTATTTTATAGATACATAATTAGTATAAAGGAAATAATTCAATGTCACAATTTAGTTGCACATAATCATGTAAACGAATATACAAACAAAATTGTAACTTTTCTAATATTTCCTTATATCATGTTTCTATATACACTCGTTTTATTATTTATTTACACATACTGATTTTACTATTACTTTTACACAACCACCGTTTCATAATCCCCTATCCTTTATCAGATGATGTTTTAATAACGGCGTTTCTTCTCGTCGTATTTCCAGGAGATTTGTCCCAAAGTCTCTTGGATTCTATTCCCAGCATCCATGTTGTCAAAATGATGAAGTTCAGTCCTATTCTTGTTACTTATTGGTAAATTTGGTAAAGGTTCTGGATTGTACTTAGGAAAAAGCCTATAGGGATGGTTTTGTAACAGTATTTCATTATCCAACCATTCGTCTATATTCCAGTGATTAGAAGAATTTGGAATAGATGGTTCTAAGTTCATAAAATTATTTTCATTAACAGGCTCAATAGTATCATCGGTTGCCATTATAAAATCTAGTTCTTCTTGAGATGGTAACTCCTCAGTTTGCCTAGAGCTTTCCCCAATTTCCATTTTCTTAGGCTTAGTTTTCTCGAAAGGTAAAGCGTTAAATTCTATAGGTTCTTCTATATCTGGTATATACCTATTGAAATCTCTGGAAACTTCGATTCTTACTGGATAGAGATTTAAATTCTGAAGGGCTTCCGACAGATCACTCATGCTATTTAATAAAATACACATAATTATTAAATCATACTTAAATTTTATATAACAACTTTTTTTTTAAATAGTATTTCATATTACTAAAATTTAAACATACTATAAATTTTCTTGACTGCAGATAATAAAATTACTAAACTTTAAATCAGAATATTTAAAGATTTATATTTACTATTTACAGTAATCAACATATATATATCAAATAAGTATGATAACTTAATTTATATATATTAACTAGTCATTATCATGGTGGATATTGGTTAGTGCTGCCTTGTTTAAGCATAGGTGATCAGTCCATGCCTAACTAAGGCTAGGTTATCCAATATCTGCCTTTGATAATAACCTTAGTATTTAAAAAAAAATAATCTTAATACTACTATTATTAATATATTATTATTAATAATAAAATTATTAATGATAAATAACTAAACAAAAATTTTAAATAAGAGTATACTTCAAACATAAAAAAATATAATTTCTTTACCACAATATAGTAATACTATATTAGGTAATTCCATATATTAATCAAATAAATTTATAATATTTTTTTTTTTTTCGATTAACGATGATAGAGCAACAAATATTACAATATATATAAAAATATGCCCATATTAAAATTAACAAATAGCCAGTTAATAAAACACATAATCATATAATAGTAATCAGGAAAAATTAAGTATTTCTAAATACTTAATTAGCTTAACCCAGTGGCTCTGATACCACCTTTTTCTGTCACGGCCCAAGACCCGGTTTGACCCGTTTCAGGAGCCGCGGCAGAAAATACTGCGGTATTGATTTAATTGAGTTTAACAGCGGAAACAGGATCGTTTAAAGCTAAAAATTTTCCCTGATTATTTTATTTCACAATTCGGGATAAAATCCCGATAATTTACAATAGTAGGTTTTTACTATAAAAGCGTGATATTACAAAATCATTTCTTTATTTTATATTGAGCCACTATCTTAAGCTTGAAATGCTCCCCAGCACTTTTCCTGATTTACAACAGATCACCTGAAACATGTTTGAAAAAGGTTTTGTCAGCGGAAAATACTGAGTGAATCATTCTATTTACTAAAATGACACATTTGTTATAATATACAGTATTAAGAGCGATTATAATGTTTCTGATATCAAGCCAACTACCCACGGTAATTGTCACTCGACCCATTGGCCCATTCGTCCAATGGTGTCTGTGGCTATGGTCATATCCCCCATTGGCTGCCCCAATGGTGACGATTATCAAGTAATGTATACAAAACCCCACATACCGGCTGTAACTTGGTGATTACAAAGACTTAATCCCCGTAATTATAACTTTGAAAATAAACATACTTTTGTAAATAGATTTGATACAAAGAGAGAATGACTCACAAACTGTGAGAAAAGGAGAATGACTCACATTGTAGATTTATACGGGCAGAGCCTAGCCTATTGATTAGCCTTTTATCCTAATTTCAATAACAAGCACACAATTTGGAATTAGTAATCAATCCAGCATTTACGATAACTCACGAGATCAAATTCTCACAATGAATGTCAAAATGCAATACTTTGTCCATCGAATTAACGATGATCCATTGAATTAACAATGAACGACAAGGTATAATACTTTACCCATCGAATTAACGATGATCCGTTGAATTAACAACGAACGATAAAGTATAATACTTTACCTATCGAATTAACGACAATCCGTCAAATTAATGACGAACGATAAAGTATAACCCTAATGTGGGCGGCACTTAAACATTCATTGGATATTTAGATCAATCGGACAATGAATCGTAGCAGCGATTGTGCTAATACCCTGATTGCAGCTTCAATTAGAAACCTGTGTATGTTAATTGAAGTATACAGAGCATAACTCAGCGTATTTTTTCGAATTTCTTCGTCGTTTCAACTCCCAGAATCAAGTCCCACTGTCCTCTATTTATAGCCAAAATTTGACCCTTACGCGGCCCGCTTTATTTTTGGCTTATCCTCACGCGGGCCGCGTGAGACCTATTTTTTTCTATAGGGTTGCCACGTGTGGGACTAGCTCAGATGAGTCGACATTTTCTGAAAATTCAACTTGGAGAGCACGTAATTCGGATAATCGTCAAGTAGGGAATGCCCCCCCTGAGTTTTAGGGGCCCTAATCCTGATTCTGAAAATTATGAGAATTTTAGGGTTTGCACAGAATCACTTGGGTGTCTCAATTAGGGTTTCCTATTGGTCAAATTAATTTAATAATTATGACTTTTGATGAGAGTCGTTACATTTGGCAAACCTGAAACTTTAAGTTCTTTTATACCTTCAAGTGAGTATAAACTTTGATTAATGCCATCATTTAGATGTCGTGTCTTACAAATAGTATCAGAACTTAAGTATTCCTTTTAAACTCCTGGAAACTTCGATAGTAGTCGATCATTAATTTCTTGTACAACGTCGTTGTCATTGCAAGAATGGCTCTTTCTTGAAAAAAGAAAAGAAATTTTGAAATTTTGATAGCAATTAGTCATTAAACCCGTTGAACTCCTAACATTTTTGGACCTCAATTCATTTGACCATCCGTTCATTTCCTATTCTGATTATGAATGCTGAATTTGACTTTAATATCATGCAATAGATTTGTGATTAGATCATACTCATTATCACATGTTCCGATATATACGTTATAGGTATTATTAGTCTCAATGACTATTTGCATTAGATTATGTGAGTCAGATTTCAGTACTCCGTTACCCTAAGTGCTCGCTTCCCGTGAAGTGTCCCACAGGAATGTTGTTGTGGCATCGACAACATGTGATCCTCCTGTGACAGGGAGATCAGTTCGCGACGTCTCTTAAGTAAAGGTGTGGTACGTAGCTATTAGGAGGCGTACGGATCGATCATAGCTCAGTTTCAGGAAATGGTTATGGGTAGACCAACATGCGCCATTTTGTGTGAATGATATACATGATTTGCCCAGGTATGTCATCACGTATTATCAGTCTCAATTATGCTTATGGGTACACCCGTATGATATGGTTTAGTTCAGTTATATGTTACGCTTTGCTTTGTTTTGTTTTGCTTCTTATCAATTTACGTTAATTATGAGATATTATGACATCATTCAGTTTTTTATTATTTGCTATTTGAGCCTATTATTTCGTATTGGGCATTGGGCTCATTTCGTAAACCTTTTTGTACACCTCAGGTTCACAGGATAACTTAGGCGAGATCAAGAGAAAAGACATAAGCTTTAGGATTAATATGAAGATGCCCATTAACTTTATGTTTTCTGGATAATCTATATTAGACATTCGGGCTTGTTGTAACTTTTTTTTATGTATTTCCAACTTTGGTGTAAGTAATGAAATTTCGTATTTTGTTTCTGAACCACTGTTATAGTGACATGTTAACCCATCCGGGTTGGGTGTTGCAAACCCTATTTGGACCTTTGTTAATACATTTAAAAATATATTTTATGGATCCTGATTACACCACTCCACATTGATATGTGCATGATATCTTATCAAAAGTATTGTGTTATAAGGAACAACACTTCTATTATCTATCTTCACACCCGACTTTTTAACAAATGTCTAGGATCTCTTCTTCTATATAGAGGAAAACCACTTGAATCAATAGTGATCAGAAATGTTTTTTGGAAAATTCTTTGAACACCTTTTATCAGCCATATGCATAGACAATTGATATTGTAACTACCACAAAAATTAAGTGGATCAACATGTTCTACTATAGGAAAGTTGTGATTGACATTTATATATAAGCATATGCGAGCATGAGGTAATCTACGTTTCTGAAAATCCACTGTATAACAACCACAAATAGATTTAAAGAAATAAGTATGATCAATTATTCTATTTAAATTAAATATGTTAATAATTAATAAATTAATAAATACAAACTTATTATATGTTGAAAATTTGAACATGTTTTAACATACCTACTTGAACTTTACCAAGTAATGCGTTATCCTTTAAGTATTCAATCAAAGCATCAAGCTTGATTTTAAACAATCTACAAAGGATATCAGTCCTGCCTTCAAAATTAAAAGGAGGTGTTGGTTAGAAATCTCTTAACTTCTAGCCATTTAGGATTACATGTTACCACTTACAAAGAGACATGGCATCTATATAATTTTGCATCATGTAGCGAGCACCACCAGTACTGGAAGAAAGTAGTATAATACGATGTCCAGTGTTAGAGACGGTTGTATTACCCTGATTCTGTAATTCACCAGTATCTCAATTTCAACCATGGTGTACGCATCGACCAAAAATTGTTGAAAATGCCACCGTGAATTTAGAATTAATGAGAATACATCCATGCTAATTTGAATTCTATAAGCAAAGAACTCCTTCATTGTACAATTTGGTCGTTTGGTTCTTACTATAACCATTACACCTTGTGAGGTATGGCAATCTTGTAGCAATCTTCACCGTAAGGAAACAACAATGAGTACTGAAGATCAATGTCTCCAACAATTAAAGTGGCCACCTTAGAAGCGGTTGGAAAGCTATATGTCCTCCCATCTTGTTGCCTTCTTGCAATGAGATGTAACTTCAAGTCCAGCTGATGATTTTCTTTAAAGCTATCTCTTATTGTCTGATAAGATTTAACTAGCACATTCTGATAATATAGCATATCCCATATATATTCTACAATTTTAAGATCAAGAACCTAAGATGTTGATGTATAACCTCATTTGGATTCACTAAATACAATAAGAATATAAAAGTTACTTTGTATGATTGTAATTGTTTAATAAAAGAAAAAAATGTGATAAAAATAGTAATGATAGCATGTGAATACATACCCAAAAACAGCTTGTCTATTTATTTAAAACCTCATTCTTAGTATCATGTATGTATAATTGAGAGGGTTTTGGTTTTAATCCATCTTGAAGTAGAAGACTTCCCAAAAAGTGCTTATCTATTAATCTTGACATATTTCCATTTTAGTCCCAAACGTTCTAATTTCATGCTTTGGCAATGGCAACAAGTAGAAAGTTATTTTCATAATAATTTTTTTTTTGAAAGGTTATTTTCATAATAAATCTTATTGTTAATGAAGATTCATCTTAAGCCCCTTTGAATAAGTATTACCATTATAACACAAAATAAGTAACGGGTACTTTAGCATGAGATTCATTAAATTATATTGATTATTTAATTCAACAATTTAGATTATTAAACCTAAAAATTAGGATGTTACATGTTGTCAATAACGAGTTGACGTTAACCTGCGCGTTGCTGCGGGATATGGATTACGAATGACTCTAGTATCTGTATATGAGAATCATGTGCCAAGCGGATGCTTCTTTTCTTTCCGAATGGTTGTGACGGTTAATAAAGACATGTGTCAAAAAACACTTCATTTCATAATATTCTTTTAAACCACCACGCAGATGTTAAAATAAAACGTGAAAGAAGCAGCATCATTTTAATTTGAAACAATTGAGACGGTTAATGTATTAAAACAAAAGAAAAGACGTCGCAATTACAATATATGGTGGGATTCTTATTTGCATCTTACACATTAAATCACACATGTCCATGGCATAAAAGACTTAGGTATTCCTCGATTGCTCTTTTTTCATCTACAGACATCTTAGTTATACAAAGAACTTTGCCTATGTGATTATCATTAATCCATCTATTCATTATGAACGTGTTATATGCAATCAAAAGACTGGTTCATTTTAGACAAACCTTACTTTATAGTAATTAAATTATAGATACTTATTATATAGTATATATACTATCTTAAATTTGGTGGTTGGTTTCTTTAACAATCAAAAACCATACAAACCAAGAACATTGTCAGATGCATAATCCACAAACGTGAAACAGGGGTTCGTTACTTCTGTTTCGTTTTCAATATCGTTTCTGATTTGATGTTTGTAACGCTTCGAGTCTTGCTTATGGTTGTTTTGAACAGGATTTATCAAATTGCAATATTAAATAGAATTTGAAAAATAGAAGAATCATATGACTGAATCAATTATAAATATTAAACAGAATTTGAAACATGAATCATATGACTGGATCAATTGAAGGAAATTTGAAAGTTTACCTTTGGCGTCAATGTACGTTGGTGGGTATTAAACAATAGAAATTGAGGGGATTAAGAAAGGGATTTAGAGATATGGGATCAATTTGATGCGGCAGTTACTACTTAAAAGGAAAAGGGATGATAAAAGAAAATAGAAAGGAAACGGTGTGGATTAAGACGAACCGGCGTCGAATATGAGTAATACATGCGTTACCACCACTGCAATGGTTTATATTCGGCGATGCATATTATTTTTAATTCTTATAAAAAGAGAGCGTTAGGACAGTGCTGGTTGCTAATTGTATAGATATATAATATAAGAAAAAAAAAACATAATTAAACAAAACTATCTAATCTAAATTCTAATAAAAGATTACAATTAATGCCACCTGTCATTTTCTTCTTCAACCATAAAAGTTATTTATATTTATATTTTATTTTTTAATAATCAATATATTAATATCATATGATATCTCTAATACTTATCTTTATCTTTAAATATAAACTATTACTATTTCCATAATATAAATTTGCAATAAATTGTTGCATTATGTGTTGTACCCCAAGCATGGGGGGTTTTCCAAAAAAAAATTTGTGATTTTTCATTTTTAATCCAAAAGTTTAATCATTTGTATTTTAACACTTTTAATTTGTTTAGTTTTAACCCAAAACTTTTCACCTTTTGTAATTTAACCCAAAACTTTTTTATTTACAACTTTGGTCCCCATACTTTTTATCTTTCGCAAGTTTTTCGTTTTACGTTTCGTTCTAAATTTTGCGAGCTAATACGTCCCAACGTGCGTGTGTGGTTCAACGTTTTTCGTCTATTTTTTCACATTCGACAGGTATGTCGCAATGTGTCTATTTTCCCCCTTTGGCAACTTCACTGCAACGGGAGGATCCTACATTGACTTGGTTATTCTTTTCTACGTTATTTTGCCGGTTAACACGACGCAACGTGCGTGTGTGGTTCAACGTTTTTACGTCTATTTTTTTCATGTAACAAGTTCGTCGCAACGCGTGTGTCCTAAATCGACATAGTTATTTTTTTCATGTTATATGTTTCGGTCTTATATTTCTTTCATTAACACGCCGCAACTTCAGTGTTGATGGTCGCTACTAGCGGTGTGACATTGATGTTATTTGGCATAGTTTTAGGCCCCCGCCGCAACGCGGGGGGTGGTTAATTCTAGTTATATGTAAAAAGAAATAGTTAAAATACTACGTTCAATTACTAACTATAATAATTAAAAAGAATAATAAAAAACCGTAAATATAAAAAGAGTTAAACTAAAACAGCAATTATAAAAAAACATCACAAAGAATGACTGAAGAAAAAAATACATGACCCTAAAAAAGAAGCTACCCAAAGTAAAAAACGAAAAGTAAAAATATAAATAATAATTATTTATAATAACAATACCACTACTATTTATTCTTATCTTTAAATATAAATTATTATTATTATATGCCAAAAGAAAGAGTTTTTTTGTCAAATTTATGGTATCAACAGAGATGATCTCAGAAATACCCAAACCCAGATGATTAATAACCAAGAATGAATGTTCTGTACAAAATATGAACAAAGATACAAACAACCCTACTCTAAATCACTCTCTAAAGATCATCATCATGATGATCTTCTCAACAAACGATATTAAGACTTACAATAACTGAGAATCAAAGAGATTCTCAAAAAACCCTAATCGCCAAACAAGAGAGAAACACAGAGAACGAAGTGAAGAAAAATATCTCAGTTACTTCCCCTGATATGGATAGCCTGTTTTTTATATACCCATCACGTGCGGGTTACCCGGTTTGTTATAACAACCATCTTTACAGCCCATAAAGCTTTTAGCCCATTAGTTCAGTGTCTTCTCAGTCCATTCCTGGCCCACCTGTATGACAACAAATATAACACGAGTAAACTAGAAACAAACATAAATTAAAAATAATGAAATTATATTTATTTATATATTTTAACACCCCCTCACAATTTCATTATTTGAACAAATCAAACAACTTTAACCTTTTACACAACTCAACATGTGTTTTTATTAACAGACCTTTGGTAAATATATCTGCAAGTTGATTTACAGATTCTATACCCAAACACTTAACTATTCCCTTAGCTATACAGTCCCGTAAGAAAAACAAATCTATTTCGAAATGTTTGGTCCGATCATGGAATACAGGAGTGGCTGCAATTGCAAGTGCAGCCGTGTTATCACAGTACAGTTTTATAGGAACATTGACAACAATATTAAGTTCATTTAGTAAATTTTTTAACCAAATGACCTCACACGCTGCAGCACACATAGCCCGATATTCAGCCTCAGCTGATGATCTGGACACCGTGGGCTGTTTTTTACTTTTCCAGGACACAAGACAATCACCGAGAAATACACAAAACCCAGTAACAGACCTCCTGGTACTCAAACATTTAGCCCAGTCAGCATCAGCATAGGCTGTTAAGTTAAACACATATGACTTGGTAAATATAATTCCTTTACCAGGTGCAGATTTAAGATACCTTAGCAAATGAAAGGCAATTTTTAAGTGACCTTCAGTTGGGCTATGCATGTATTGACTCAAAAAATGTACTGCATAAGCAATGTCTGGTCTAGTATGAGACAAGTATATCAATTTTCCTATTAACTGTTGATATCCTGTAACATTCTCTAACGGACCATTATTACTATTAAGAACAGCATTTACACTGTGACTCTGTTCTATTGGACAACTAACTGGCTTACAAGCTAACATTCCATACTCAGCCAATAGATCAGTGCAATACTTTCTTTGTGACATACAAATACCCTTATCACTACTAAAAACTTCAATACCCAAAAAATATTGTAAAACACCAAGATCTTTAATCATGAATTTGGATTTAATGCATTCTTTGACTTTGTCAATTTCAGCCAATGAATTACCAGTTAACACTATGTCATCGACATAGACCAACAACACAACAAAGACATCCTTAACATTTTTAACAAACAAAGATGTATCACATTTACTTTGCACAAATCCAAATTCAAGTAAAGCATTCACTAATTTCTCATTCCACATTCTCGGAGCTTGTTTAAGCCCGTACAAAGACTTTTTTAGTTTGCACACTTTAGAATTATCAGATACACCATATCCTTCAAGTAAATTCATATACACATCTTCGTTTAAATCCCCATATAGAAACGCATTGTTCACATCCAACTGATATAAAGTCCAATTATTTTGAACAGCTAAGGACACAACACATCTTACAGTGACAAGCTTAACAACAGGTGAAAAAGTATCTTCATAGTCTATTCCCTCTTTCTGGCTATACCCTTTTGCAACAAGTCTAGCCTTATACCTTTCTATCTCACCATTAGACTTGTACTTAATCTTAAAAATCCATTTACAACCTACCACACTTCTATCTTTAGGTCTATCAACAACCTCCCACGTATTATTCCTATGCAGTGCTTCTATTTCATTATTCATAGCATCAACCCACTTAGGATCAAGGACAGCCTTTTTATAAGAGTCAGGTTCAAAACTTTTAGTTAAAGTAGAAGCAAAGCATTTAGAATCACTAGACAATTTTGAAAAATTTATCACTTTGTCAATTCCATATTTAACCTTAGTATTAACAACAAAATCATCAAGTTTTCTAGGAAATATAGATTGTCTAGAAGACCTTCTAGGAACACCAGACACTTCAGTATCCACTGTGTCCCCCTCAGAAGTGTCAGTAGTTTCATTTGTGGTAGTCACATGCTCTGCCGTATCTGAGGATACATGAGTTTCACTTGTCTACTGTACATCAGCCATGACAGTCGGTGTATCATGTATCCCAGATTGCTGAGTTACATGCGTTCCCACATCAACTTCACCTGTAACCCTTCGATCATCATTGGGATCACTCACAGTTTGGTGTTTGGATACTGTATTTTCATACAAATCAAAAATTTTTAAAGCATTAACAGTTTTATCAAAACTAGCATCATAAGTTTCAAAAACAGATTGTTCCTTAAAAGGAAAGAAAGATTCATAAAATTTAACATCTCTTGAAAAAATAATTGTTTTAGAGTCAAGACTAAACAATTTATAACCTTTCTTCTCAAGGGAATAACCTATAAAAACACATTTTTCTGCTCTACTGTTAAGCTTATCACTTTCATTCAACACAGTACAAAAACACAGACACCCAAACACTCTTAAATGGGACAAGAAGGGTTTAAAACCATATACAAGCTCATAAGGCGTTTTTCCAGCAAGTACAGACGAGGGAGTCCTATTAATAAGATATGCAGCAGTAAGAACACATTCATGCCAAAACCTAACAGGTAAATTACTTTGAAATAACAAAGCCCTAGTAACATTTAATAAATGTCTATGCTTCCTCTCAACAATACCATTTTGTTGAGGGGTATACGCACACGAAGTTTGATGAATAATTCCTTTTGAGTTACAAAACAAATTCATTTGAGAGTTGACAAACTCAGATCCATTATCACTTCTGAAACACTTAACCACCTTTTTAAACTGAGTTTGAATTATATTTACAAAATCTTGTATGTTTTCAAAGACTTCTATTTTATTTTTTATTAGACATATCCAAACGGCCCTCGAATAGTCATCAACAATTGTAAGGAAGTACTTATGCCCTTCCCTACTAGCAACCCTATAAGGACCCCAAACATCTAAGTGAACAAGTTCACCTAACTGTGAACTTTTATGTTCACTTAGTGGAAAAGGTTCTCTATGCTGCTTAGCTCGATGACAGACATCACAAGGACCGTGATCAGTCTCAAAAGCAACATTGAGAGACTTTTTTGCCACTTTTACAGCCTGATCAGCAGGATGACCTAACCTAGCATGCCACAGTTTATACAAGTTTAAACTATTAAAACACACCTTATCACGTATAACGGAATTACCATAAACATACAATCCTTCAAGTTGATCACCAATCACCAGGATTTTCTTTGTTAGTAAGTCCTGTATGTAACATTTAAGTTCATCAAAACCTACATACAACTTATTATCTCATACAAGTTTGTGAACAGAAATGAGATTGACACTATACTCAGGAACAACAAACACATCATGCAATATTACTCCTTCTGCAAGTTTTAATGATCCAATTTTAGTTACAAAAGCACTAGTACCATTTGGATGTTTAACATGTATCCTTAAACTTGAAACATCAACAAAATCAGACAAAAACTTTTCTGAGTTTACCATGTGATTATTAGCTCCTGAATCAATAATCCACCCTATTTCCTTCCCAAAAGTATATATAGAATTACAGAATACATTTGAACAAACAAACCCACCTAACACATTGCAGCTTTGTGGTACTTATGGTGACTTATCCTTTAACAAACTCAACAATTTTGACAATTGATCAGAAGTAAGAGATGTAACAGGAACACAAGAATCATCCACACAAACATTATTACTAGACCCAGCTTTCTTTGCTTGATTACCTCTTGGTGGTCTAACCCAAGAAGGATAGCCTATTATTTCAAAACATTTATCAACAGAGTGCCCAGTTTTATTACAATGAGTACATCTTAAGTTCTGATTCGAAACTCTATTAGTTTTCTTAAACTCAACTGATTGATTAGTCTTAGCAGCAAATGCTAAAGACTGTCCTTTCTTATTACCCCCACTGTAGTTTCTATGAGATTCCTCTCTAGAAACTACAGCAAAGGCTTCTTTAACAGTAGGTAAGGTTTCCTTTATTAACAAAGTTGTTCTCACTCCTTGATATTGATTATCCAATCCCATAAGAAACTGCATTAGTTTTATCATTTCATTAAAACCATTAAAGTCCTTTGCGGCATCACAAGAGCAAGAGGGTAATTGCAAAATCTGATCCAACTGTTTCCACATTATATTCAGTTTATGATAGTATTCGGAAACAGTTGCACCATTCTGGGCAAAAGAATTTATTTTCTGATATAGATCAAACACCACAGAACCATCGATTTTATTATATGTCTCTTTTAAATCAGTCCAAACATCACAAGCATTCTTTGAAAACACATGACCCATATAAAGATCCTCGCTAACAGAATTTAAAATCCAAGTAAGCACAATTGAGTTACATCTATCCCACTGTCTAGCTAACACCTCATTATTTTCAGATTTAACACATGTTTTATCAATAAAACCCCATTTATTCTTCACTTGTAAAGCCAATTGCATAGCATTTGACCACACAGTGTAATTTTCTGAACCCTTTAGTTTTACAGTTACTATGGTAAGATTGCTTGAATCAGAAGGATGCAAGTACAATGGATCGCTTGCATCCAATTTACTAACAAGAGTCTCAGGTGGTGGACTAGAAGGACCACCACCTGTTGTAACAACAGGACCATCAACCATTGTAAACACACAAACAGGAACAACAAGAAATACTTAAACAGAAAGAATCAACAAGAGCACAAAACTACCACACAATAAAATCAGAAAACAACGGCGAAACCTTGACAGGGACAAGATCAGAGGTTCATCACTCAAAAGGTGCCTCTGCAAGTCTTATCAAGGGAGCCTTTAGAGCCTAGACACAATCTAACAGACCAGAGATAAACAGCAACAACAAGTGGTAATCAACAGAATAAACAAGAACCACAGAATATAACAAAACAACAACAAGAAGTAATCAACGGTAACTAAGAATGCAACAGGATGAACCCTTCCTGTGTCCCAATCAATCAAACCGGTCCAACTACCCCGGCAACAATAATGCCTAATGCAGGAGAAAAAAGAATTAAAACAAGGAAATATCTCACCAAGAAGATGAACCCAAGTCAGGATTCCTCCAAATCTGATTAGGGTTTTACAATCTTCGAGGATTGAACCCTAATCAGAGCGGCAGCTTCCAATAATCCTTCCAAAGCACTTCAAGTACACAGATCTGATGTCGGCAAACAACGAAGTTCACCAGGACTCAGATTGCAACACAAACCCTAGATTTAGGATTTCTGTATCTCGAACGGCACAAATACCAAGGCAACAAGAATCAACCCAAATCTAGCAGAAACAAAGAGTGGAACAAACGATCGGAATGATGATCGGAACCAGAACGATGACCAGCGGAAGCAAATATAAAACCCCAAGAGCTATTAAAGCTCTGATACCATGTCAAATTTATGGTATCAACAGAGATGATCTCAGAAATACCCAAACCCAGATGATTAATAACCAAGAATGAATGTTCTGTACAAAATATGAACAAAGATACAAACAACCCTACTCTAAATCACTCTCTAAAGATCATCATCATGATGATCTTCTCAACAAACGATATTAAGACTTACAATAACTGAGAATCAAAGAGATTCTCAAAAAACCCTAATCGCCAAACGAGAGAGAAACACAGAGAACGAAGTGAAGAAAAATATCTCAGTTACTTCCCCTGATATGGATAGCCTGTTTTTTATATACCCAGCACATGCGGGTTACCCGGTTTGTTATAACAACCATCTTTACAGCCCATAAAGCTTTTAGCCCATTAGTTCAGTGTCTTCTCAGTCCATTCCTGGCCCACCTGTATGACAACAAATATAACACGAGTAAACTAGAAACAAACATAAATTAAAAATAATGAAATTGTATTTATTTATATATTTTAACATTTTTCACAATAACGAAGACATGTTATCCATGTGTCGTGTTTATATTGATGTGATCGTTTTTAATTTCTAACAGTTATTTTCGTATAGAACTTTGCTAGTTCTGAATATTTAAAAAAAATAGTTTGTGCACTGATTGAGGCTCTTAGATCCAGGTTTAAATCCCAAAAAGGGAATATCTACTACTTTCGCAAGGGGTGCTCCGGACGTGATTGGACCGGAAAGATTTCGGTGGTTTGGTGTCTGGTATTTTAAACGATCCGGTCAGTGGGGGTGCTCCGGACGTGAGACTGATGGAAAAATTTAGAATGTTGCGGCAAGGTATTAGTAGGTGGAAGGATGATTGTTTGGGCAAAGAGTTTGAGGAGAAGAAGCTTTTGGATCAAGAATTGGATCAATTAGAGATGGTTATGGAGGTTCGAGACTTAACAGAGGAAGAGGCATGGGTTATGCAAGAGACCAAGTGTAGGCTTCGTGAGTTGGATAGATTGAGACAAAAGGATATTTCGCAAAAATCTAGATGTAAGTGGGCTTCGGAAGGGGATGACAACACTTGGTTCTTTCATGGGGTGATTAATAAAAGAAGGGTTGCAAATAGTATTCCGGGGTTGATGGTTGGGGGTGTATGGGAAACTCGGCCTAAGATAGTTAAAAGAGAAGTCCTTCGTTTTTTCCGGAATAAGTTTGTTGAAAGGGTGAAGAGTCGGCCGAATCTTCTTTGTTCGGGTTTTAAAAAGCTCCCAAGTGATGTAGCGGTTGAGTTATGCAAGCAGTTTTCGGATGTTGAAATAAAAGACGCGGTGTGGGAATGTGGAGAGGATAAAGCTCCGGGGCCTGACGGATTCAATTTTCGGTTCATTAAAAGGTTTTGGAGTTTCTTTGAGAACGATTTTGTTGATATTTTGCGGAAGTTTTATGACACAGGGGAGTTCTCTCATGGAGTTGGTTCGTCCTTTGTTACGTTGATCCCGAAGAAGGTGGAACCCACTGAACTTAGTGACTTTCGACCGATTAGTCTTATTGGAGTTATCTCTAAAGTTGCATCAAAGGTTCTTGCAAGTCGTATTAAAGGAGTTATGGATTTGGTTGTCTCGGAATCTCAGTCGGCGTTTCTTTCGGGGAGGTACATTTTGGATGGACCTCTTATTACTAATGAAGTTTTGTCGTGGGCTAAGAAAGATGGTAGAGATTTATTTTTATTTAAAATAGATTTCGATAAGGCATATGATAACGTGAACTGGGAGTTTCTTTTGTCGGTTCTTGATCAGATGGGGTTTTCCTCTTTGTGGTGCAAATGGATTAGAGGGGTGTTATCCGCATCGAAGGCTTCTGTTTTGGTGAATGGTTCGCCCACTTTCGAGTACGCTTGTCAGAAAGGTATTCGTCAAGGAGACCCCCTCTCCCCGTTTTTGTTCATTATAGTTATGGAAGCTTTCTCGGAGCTAGTCAAGAAAGCGAGCTCGATTGGTTCCTTTGATAGTGTTCGCCTACCCAGGGAAAGCCCGGTTCTGACTCATTTGCTGTATGCAGATGATGCTATGATGATGGGTGAATGGTCGGTCTTTAATTTTATTAATATGAAGAGGATATTGCGTATATTTTTTCTTTGCTCAGGTTTAAAGATAAATATACACAAGTCTGTTTTGTATGGCGTCGGTGTGCGGAATGAAGAGGTAGGTTTGATGGCCGAAAGGTTGGGTTGTAAATCAGGGGCTCTTCCATTTTCGTATTTGGGCATTATGGTGGGGGCGAATATGAATAGGATTACTCATTGGGATCCGGTGGTGAATGCGTTTAGGAACCGGTTATCTAAGTGGAAATCTAATTCTATCTCTATCGGGGGGCGAGTGACCTTAATAAAGGCGGTGTTGGATAGCTTGCCGACTTATTATTTTTCTTTGTTTAAGGCTCCGGTGAAGGTTATTAATCGGCTGGAACAATTTATGAGGTCTTTTTTATGGGGTGGTTCGGAAGAAGTGAGGAAAATGGCTTGGGTCTCTTGGGATAAAGTTACTCGGAAAAAAGATCAAGGTGGGTTGGGCTTGTCTAGCCTTGAAGATTGCAATAAAGCGCTCGTTATTAAATGGTATTGGAGATATTTCACCGAGCATCATGCTCTTTGGCGTAAGGTTATTGATTCTATACACGGGTCTATTCGAAAGTGGGGTGCTCTTCCAGTTAATAGCAATGTAACCAGTGTTTGGAAGAATATTGCATCATGGTGTAGTAAGATCAAGGTGGAAGGGGAAGGGGTTATAGGTATGATAAGGGGTCGAGTTGGTAACGGTAGGGATATTCGTTTTTGGATTGATCCGTGGTTATGTCAAGCTCCTTTGAAAGACTGTTATCCGAATCTTTTTGCTTTGGAATCGCAAAAACAGTGTATGGTTGTGGATCATTGTGAACAAGCAGATGGCACGTTTTTGTTTAAGTGGAAATGGAAAAGAAGGCTCGGGGCAAGTACAGAGATTATTAATAGAGAAGATTTGGAAGCTAGGTTGATCGGTGCCACATTTTCTAATCGGAGTGATGAATGGGTGTGGAACGATGCTAAAGACAATTCATTTTCGGTGGCCGGGGTTAAGAGACGGATCCATGGGAGAGGCAATGAGGAGAATCAATTCGAGTTTAAATGGTGCAAGTGGCTTCCGGCAAAGTGTAATATATTTATGTGGCGTGCGGTTCTAGATCGGCTTCCTACTAAGGTCGCATTGCAAAGGAGGAACATTTTTGTTCAAGATATGGATTGCGTGTTGTGTGGGGAAGGGAGCGAGACTATGGATCACATTCTTACCGGGTGTGGTGTAGCGGCGGGGGTTTGGAACGGGATTTCCTCGTGGTGCCGTATGCCATCTATATACGCGTTTACCACTAAAGATCTAGTGCAGGTGTTCGATCAATGTCGCCTTTCTGGAAGTATTAAGGTCGTGGTTCAAGGCATTATCATCATCACGAGTTGGCGCTTATGGAAAGCTAGAAATGATAAGATTTTCTCGGGCAAAGAAGCTAAAGTGGCGGACATAGTATCGGACGTCAAAGTTTTGGGTTTTCTTTGGTACAATAATAGAGTGAGAAAAGGTTTGATGGAATGGGAGAAATGGTGTAATTTTGATTTTATGTAATTGTTTTGTTCGTTTTTCGGTTTCCTATTCCATCTTGGGATAGGTTGCTGTTGTGGTTAATGAAATATGCATTTTCAAAAAAAAAAAAAAAACTAATTTCGCTTTTTTTTCCGTTCTACCCATTTTACTATTTTCTTTTTTAATCTGACTTTATTTGATTTTTTAATGTTTTTTCTTTCACCTTTTATACTAACTAGTGTGATTTCCCCACGCTTCGCGGTGGGAATATTCAGCCGGTATCAGTTCGATATCCGAAAGGAAAACATTACATCGATTGAAAACAATAAAACAAAATATTAATACCGGTACCGATGTTGTTCAATTGATATCGGTCTGATTCGTTTGTATTCCATGTTCGTGCTGGTACCGTACCAGATCGTATCGAAACCGATTGAAACAATATCAATATCGTGTCACTACCATACTGTATTTATATATTGTTTTTTATTTTGATAAACTGACATTGTGTCACTACCATACTGTATTGAACCGAACAATATCAATATCATTATGCATTAATTTATTTGGTTTCTTGTTTGATAACGGATACTTTAATCGTATCATAAAAGTTATATTAGAAAAAAATATGTTTAAAATCAATTGAATTTATAAAACAATAAAATAATAAAAACTTTGACATATTGAAAAAAGTCTTAAACTATTGTTCATCCACACTTTCTACTAATATGTATAATAATATTTGGTTATTTGCCTGCGCATTGTGGTTCTACGTTATCGCGGTTATTCGATGGGCTTTGATTTGATTCGTTGAAGTACCGGTTTGATATATGCACTCGGTATAGAAATCAACGCGTGTTTTACATTGGTCAAACACGATAAAAATGAACACCGTCACCGGTATCGGCTTTGATGTTGTTCGAAGGATATCGATTGGATCAGGTTGTCACGAAACTGGTACCGATATTCATTTATCTTCGCAGACAAAGTTGTATGAATACAAAATTATCAAAACAGATATTATTAAAATGAATAAAGGTATCGGTATCGATGTTGTTCGGGTACGGTACAATATGATAGCGATACCGAGTCACTTTATCAAAAGTAAAATCAATAATATTGCGAAGTTAGTTAGAAATACTATTACCAAAGATAATTAGAGAATAATAAAAAAATCACATTAAAATTGATATATATATATATTTAATGTTAATCCTTATTATTAATAAAAAAATAATATATATTAATAATATTGATGCTTATTAGTAATAATAATTAAAATATTATTATTTTACTGTTCATCCCAACTTTCTTTTGATATGTATAATTATTTTTCTTTGCTTTTCTTTTAATTTCTTTTGTAAACCCAACGAGGTTTAATAATTTTCCCATTCATATAAAGTTTGGAAGCCATGTAGGGGGTGTTTGGAATTGTTTATTTTAGTGACTTATTAACTTATTGACTTTTTAAAAAGTTAAAAGATGTTTAGTAAGAAATTATTATGTGAGAGGAAAAGTTAATAAGTCACTAAAAGTCATAAATTGTTTTGTAAAACTAAGCTAAACATGCTTGTGGTACATGTGTACTTTCCCTTTTTTATATATAAAAGTTTTCTATACGAAAATCTTTTTATGAACGTGTGTTACCTAGTCTCTGGTGCAATGCCATCATTGTTTTTTTTTCGTTTTCTCTCCTATTAAAAAATAATTAATTAAATAATAATATAAAATCATAATATTTCTCCTTCTCTCTTCTATTAAAATAACAATATCAAATTATAATTTTCCCGTTTCTCTTTATTTATTTAATACTAGGTTATTACCCGGGATTGCTTCCTGGGTTCGGGAAACTTACTTATATTAATTATTATTTGTTATTAATACGACCTTATTACATCAAGCATCTCATTGGATTCAACAACAATGTCTACAATTCACCGGATTAGATCATGAACCCATATTAGACGTCAAACAAAAGCGCAACAGGACCACATAAATAACATCATTTCCACTTTTACTTCAATGCACTTACATGATCGGGTGATTTGGGATTTTGTAAAAAATGTTTGTTCTTGTACTTCTTTATAAAATTACATCGAATTCAAGAAAACGAAACAACGACTTAAACAGATGTTGAGTTATTCAAATTTCAGTTGAATACTAAATGAAATGTTGATCAAAATTGAAACAGATGTTGACCAAAACATTTGTTTAAGACCAAATATCTGTTTATGGCAAAACATCTGTTTAAGGTCAAACATCTGTTTAAGTCCAAACATCTGATATAGAAGGCCAAACATCTGCCAAATACAGTCATATATATCCATCCATTATTCTGAATTCATAAACTGTTAGGATGTGAGTTTGCTAGATTGTGTTTGTTTAATAAGAATGAAGATGAAACAGGGATGAATTGCAGCGGAATATATGAAATAAACTTTTAACACACAATAAATGGAAGATAAGTTTCAGCAAAGATGTTTATCATTTAATCGAATGATTGTATTCAACAGTCTTTAGATCTGCAGCAGTTGTAATGAGCAGTGCTTTTGGTCATCAGATGTTAGGGCCACTGTCAAGGGAAAAGATCTATTACAAACAACTGCTTATTATGGATCCACTGCTCTGAACCAATTTTGGCTTTATCAACTGTTCCTTTGTAGGGTTGAATCCTAACAATCTCCCACTGGAACAGATGATGCCAAAACACTTTATTATTCTGGATCTTTATTGCCTCATCAAGAATTCCCTAACTTGCCCTTTGAATTGTAATTCAAAGTTCATGGAATCATCATCATCTTCATCCCTGCACAGTGGAAGCTCAAGGAGATCTTGTAAATCTTCTACACTCAGGCCAAGTGCATTTTCCCTTGATATATGCTTCACTTCACCACTAGACTTGAGCAGAGTCAATACGTGGCTCTTTTGATCAAACTTCCACTTTAGTATCTTTGAGTCCAGTGGGTTTCTTGGGAGAGTTTTTATTTTTGATGAGTTTGGTGATGGAGGCCTGGTTATGACAACTTTGGCAGGGTTTTGAGATTTAGCTAAGTCTGGATTTTCTCCCATCATTGTCTGAAGAACCATCTTCATAATATATTATTCTTGAGCCTTGTCTTCTTTTGCTTGTTCATCCATCTGCTGTTGCTTCCTTCTTTGATAAAGGATAGCAGCAGGTGGAGCAGTGGATCTTTTGATTGGCAAGGCCTGTTTGACTGGAACCACTGCTTCTAGATAATCTGGCTTTTTAGGAGCTATGGGATCTTTCTTTCTTAATTCTTCCAACCTTTTGTAGGTGTCTAATACTTTCACCTCTGACCACCCTGTAACCTGATTCCTTGAGCCATAGTTTGCAGCTATAAGCTCTTCTTTCATTCTTTTCAGCTTCAAGGCCCTTTTAGGTACATTCTTTTTATAATTGGACCAAACTAGAGGAGTTTGCTTTATTTTGTCATCAAGCATCTTTTGGATTCTTGCTATCTCATCTTTGAGCTCACTTATGGTCCATTCCTTGTACTGACACTTTTCTGCCTTGTATTTGTTGTATGCCATGATGTGCTCAATGTAGTCATGTTTTAAGCTTTCATCATCCTTTTCTGACAGTTTCTGACAAAGGTCTTTTGAGAACTGCTCTAAAGTTCTGACTTTGGTGAGCAGATATTGCAAATTCCTCTGAATGTCTTTATCAGACTTTCCCTTTGTTTCTCTATCTGATATATCCTCTGCTTGTTTGGCCTTCAGTCAAAGATACTCTTCTATGTTTCTTGGCAGAGGATAACCTTGAAGAGATGGGAGATTCCTCTTTTCAGGATCATCTTCAGAGTAGAAGGATTTGATCTCCTCCCTAACTGCTGGAAGATCCAAAGGATATTGTACTCCCAAAGGGACTAAGGCAGTGTTTGGATCAAGGGCTTGAACTGAAGAGATTGAAATAGGGTTTGGAATAGTGTCTAGGATCAGAGGTTGTGAAGATGTTGGAAGTGGAGAAGTGTCATCTTCAAGTACAATATTTGTTACCCTTCTTATTTTGTGCTTTGGAGTGGTTGGTGGTGTATTTGTGGGTTGAGTGGTGGTGTTTGAAGTGATGGGTGACTGACTAACAGCTGTTGAAACAACTGGTGTCTCAACCACTATTGTCACTACAACTGTTGATGTATCAACTGTTGTCTTCTGCTTTTTGGCAGGTGGTGTTTGCAATGGTGATGTTCTTTGTGGTATAGCAGTGGGTTGAATGGTGGTTGATGAAATGATGAGGGCAGTGGTTGAAATAACATCTGTTGGAATCACTGAAGTATCAACAACTGTTGATACAGCAGGTGTCTCAACATCTGTTGGCTTGGAGGTTTGATGTGAGGAACTTGTGGGAATTTGAGGAGTATGTTTAGTGGTTTTAGAAGGTGTGGATTTGGGTTGGCTAACCTTTCTGGTAGTATTTCTTCTTTTAATTGTAGAAGTACCCTGTTCTTCCTTTTCCATCATAACTTTCTTCTCATTCTCAAATCTTTTTGACCCTTTTATTTCCATTGTCTCTTTCTTGTTTGCTTTTTGATCAGCAAATGCATTTTGAGTCACATCAACCTTTTTAGAACCATCTGGCCTTGGAATTTCTACCACAGGTTTAGACAGTCGATCTGGTGGTAGATATAAACCTTCTTTTCCCTTCTTTCCTTTCTCCACCTTTTTGGCATCATCAGGGTATTCGACATAAACAACTCTAGGAGGAGAAGTGCCAGTGATTTGAAGCAGATGAGCTTTTACGGCTTTTATATCAGCTTGAGTATCTCTATACCTAGCTTCCATCATATTTCTGACCATTTGAAGCTGAATCTCATGTTGGTGATCACCATACTGTCGTTTTTGATGAAGCATTGGTTGAAACAGTTGCCATAGCTCAGTGGGGAATGGAGCAGATGTTGCAGCAGTGGGTGGAGCTCTTTGAGATTGTAACAACTGTTGCAGCATGTTTTTGATATCTGCAACAAATGTTTCAATTTTGTCTACTCTCTCTGTCAATTCTTTGTATTTCAAACCATCACCAAAATGAATGGAATCATCTGATTTCCCAGTAGCAGTGGTTGTATCAGTAGTTGACTTAGGAAAAGTTTCCCAAAAGTCATCCACTGATGCCCCTTGTTCTTGGTACTGGGGACTTCCCTTTTCATTAACTATCTTGGTTAACACACCAGTGGGTAATTTAAACACATTAGTGGTAACTTTGATAGCATTAGAAATGGTTGCCTTCAAGGGAGACTTACTGATGAAACTACTGTCCAGGTGTAAATCAGTGAATTCAACACCTATAGTAGATGCTCCACTTGAACTACTGACAGGAATTACTTGTAACTCCTGCAGTGTAACCTCCTCAGCTGTTGATGGGTTAGCAATGATAGAGGAATCAGACTCGGTCACTTGTTAAGGTATTTTCTCAGTGATAGGTTGTTGAGAAGAACTGATTTTTGTCTGATCCATATCCACAGCATTCAACAGTGGTAGAAACGATGGTGGAATTTGTGAAGTGAGGATAGGGGTAGAAAGAGAATTTGCCCCTGGAGCAGGGCTGTGGAAGATGGATACAAGTGGATCCAGAGCTTCATAATGTGATGTCCCTGTGTGTACAACCTGATCCTTTTGAGAGGATGCAGGAGGAGTTTGAGGCTCAGGTTGAGATCTTTCTTCCATCTGATGTGAGGAAGTAGCAACAGTGGTTATAGGTGACTTTTGTGTTGTCACAGGATTTACTTCTAGGATCTCATCTTCCAGAAGATCCTTTTTGGATAGGATGGTGGGCTTTTTGGTGGATTTTGGTGGGGGTTTCACTGTAACACCCCGTGTTCACAGAAGTCAAAGTCAAAGTCAAGGTTAAAGTCAACGACCGATCGCGCGACTTGACTTGTAATAAGCTTCTTTTATGTGAATATTTTAGTTGTATTATGTGGAGTAATTATCAATAATCGCAGTAATCGACGTGTGTTTATCGCTATTTAATCGACTTACGACTGTGAACTATAGGAAGTAACAATGCGATAAAGTTAACTAAACGATAATCAAACTAATGCTAATCAAATCGACATCGAATCGCAATACGAATCGCAACTCGAATTATGCGTTCTGGATATTGTTTTACGTGTGTGTGCTACTTATGTGTTACTTGTGCATGTTCATTTATGTTTTGTGGTGATTAATCGAAACGCAATCGCAACTCAATCGAATCACAATCTAATCGACACGCGAAACGTAAGTAATTATAGAGATTGTATGTTAGATATAGTAGTTGGGATTAAAAGTAATTTGATAGGTAACTCTACCGTATCGCTCGTCCAAATCGCATCGCAACGCTCGACACACGAAATGAAACGACAAAACTCGTCGCGCCGGACCCATGGATCGAGTGGCCAACCGATCGGACCACTATCCGATCGAGCTGTCACCCGATCGGGCTGCCACCCGATCGGATCAGCCACCCGATCAGCCAGCGCTTTCCACTTTAGGAAACCCTATAAATACCCCTCCTGTCAAAATCATTTACTACTTTTGCTCTCCTTGCTCGATCCAGCCGCTCTCAAGCTCTTTTCTCTCGATTTCTCTCAAATCTTGTAAGTTTTCAACCTAAATCTTGTACTTTCTTGATCTACACGCACTCCTACACCTTTCTACCTTTTGATTCTTAACTTTTAACCGTGAAATCACTAGATTTGAGGTGTTCTAGGATGAGGTCAGCATGGTGTTCTTATGAACTTCATGTTTTGACACCAATCCACCAAGAATAACTCGGATCTGGATGATTTCCACATGAATAAACAAAGATCTTGTATAGATCTGAACATATTCACGATAAAAAGGATTGAAAGATGGTCTTTCTAACTTTCTTTCAACTCTTTTACACTCAAAGCACCCAAACCCGACGGAATCGGAGCTTGTACTGATCTTCTACTCGTTCTTAGTGATGTATCAGTTCTAGATCCAAATTCCGTCTGAGAGACAGTGATTTCGGGTTTGGACATGAACAACCGTCTTGAAACGTGCACTGTCGGACTAGGGTGATCCCTGTTCGGTCAGGTCATTGGGGACGAGATGGGGTTCCTATTGATTAAACAAGCTGTCACAACGTCTCGTTCAAGTTACAACACTTCAAGCAAAATCAAGTAACAAAACGATCAGACCGTTGGGACGGGTTGCCGTCCGATCGGACTACTGTCCGAACGGGTTGCCATCCGATCGACCAACTAGCCGATCGGGTTGCATCTTGATTCAATACTTAAACAATTTTCAACATGTTCAATAACAGGGTTGCCACCCGATCGGATGGACATCCGATCGAGTGACCGTCCTGCTGTGAACTTGTTCTCACTGAGAAAACTCGCCAATCGGATCGCCGTCCGATCGAACGACCTGAAGGATAGAGATACTTATCTAGTTTTAAAATACTACAACGAAAACTTCAAAATTCAAACCATCGTACACAAACACATCTATGCCAACAATGTTAGCCGACCGAGTGGCCGTTCAAACGGACAACCACACGGACGGACTGACACCCGAACGAATGGCTGACCGAACGAATCGCCATCCGACCGGATCACCATTTTGCACTTGGTAACTTTCTCGTTTTACGCGCTGCTTATCGTTTATGCTACCGTTAACTATTCAGGCTAATCTCGCTCTAAGCGCTCCCTTCAATCCATCAACGCTGTGAGTATACTCGAACCCTTTTTGCTTTATGCACTTTTAGGTGTTACATACGTTACGAATATTCAAATCACATCGAACACACTACTCAATACTTTAACGCTAACCGTTATTGCATGTTATGCGTGGCTTAATGAATGCTTGTTTGTTATGTTTACACATGGAATGCTGTCTACCTGCCTTAGCAACGATAGTACTATAGTTTGGACTCAGCACCTGTTCGCATGGGTTGTTAAGGACTATTATTTGCATGGGTCACAGTGGTGATCATGTATTACGAACTGCCCCGGGCAGTCAACCCGCAGTCATTGGTATCGATAGGTTCATGTTGATAACTAACGTGCTTCATTTCACTATGTGTACGTGTTGGTTATACGTAAACGAATTTCGAACTTATTATATCTATTAAACTTGTATGCTCACCTTTACACTATGTGTATTGACTTTTACTTTAACGTATGTGGCAGGTGCTTAGGATGTTTATATGCTTAGCTCGCTGTGAAATTGAGGCTAGGAAAGACCTAGGACACCTTGTTTGCTGGTGATGAAATCGAAGCTAGGAAAGGGTCCTAGAAACCAATAAACGAATTATCTATTTGTAAATCTGAGTTGTCGGAATATGTTATTGTTTGTGAGATATCGCTATCTGTAATAACTTAATTTGCTTGATGGGTTATGGTATGGGACATAATATTAACTATCCGGTAAAGTAGTTGTTATGGAATTTCTCTTGAACAATCTGTTTCGCTCAGTGCCGCGCCCCGATGATTCCGCCATCGGTTGGGGTGTGACATTCACAGCAGTGGTTATGCTACTGTGATCACCAGGAGCAGTGGGCTCAACAGCTGGAACCTAAGGAGCAGAGGTTGTCTCAGCTAAATTCTGCTCAGGTTCTTCTGTTTGTGTTTTGGAAGGTTTTGACAGCCTTGTAAAGGTTTCAGAAGATAGGCTGTTTATTTGAATAGGATTTCCTTGGATAAGCACATGTGCATTATCCTTTGGAATTTTCTTTTGTAAATAAAAACTTAAAAATCTTGGAAACAATAGAAATGGTTTTTTCTTATCTTTGATATTATTAACATTTTTGACCATATCATTGAAAATCTCCTGGGAGTAGTTAAAATCAACTTCAGCCATTATAGCATATCCCAGGTATTGGATTTTCAATGGTATTTCATTGAAAACTGTGGTTTTATTTGAAACACACATGAGGAGGGTATGGAATAAAAATCTAATGGGAGGTGGAAAACCCCCTTTTTGCAAAGTATCTTTTTTTCATTTGTTCCGCATACCCCCTCTCAATCAAATCAATTTGATATTCTTCCTTTGGGAAAGAATTTTTACCTGTATGATCATTCATTTGAAAAACCTCAGAAATGGTTTGAGGTGTGACAGCAACGTGAATTCCCCTTACTGTTGAAGTAATAGCACAGGGCTTTTCGTCCTGAACTTCAAGTTTTGCATTTTTCCAGAAATCACGTAGGGTATCCAGGTAGTAGGTGCGTTACAGGTCAACAAAGTTTTGTACTTTGAAGATGAGAGAGCATCAATAATGGAGTGAAAGTTTGTGCTTTGAGTTGTTTTGTCAAGTATACACAGGTAGTTATGAGGAGTTTTTAGTGCGAGAGCCATGGTGATTTGAAAGTAGGTGCGAGAGGAGGAAGAAGATGAGTGTTTCGAAGGATTTTGATGGAAACCGCTTTTTGAAAGGAATTTTGAATTTGATTCGACAGTGAAAACCCTGTTTGGGGTTTGATCAGGGTTTTATAAGGGTAAAAAGTGAATGTTGACGTGGCAGCGGTTACAAAGATCGACGGCTAAGTACTGACCACGTGACAACCTGTGATGAATAATGGAGAACAGCTGTCTATGAAACCACTGATGATCAATATCAGTGGTTTACAATGGTGAAAATGAAAACAATGGCTGATTTTTAACTATCAGTGGATAGCCAACAATGATTGAAACACTGATTTTGGTCAGTCAGTGGTCAACATGAAGAATGTAGAAACAGATGTTGTCTTTCAGCAGTGGATAACTTTTAACAATTAGATGTTTGAACCAACACAGTGGTTGTAACAGACTTTTAAGGATTAATGAAACCTATCATTTTTAACTATTTTCAAAAGTGTTAAAATATGAGAAGACTTAAACAGATATTGGAGCTTAAACAGATGTTTCTCCTTATATATCAGTTGTTTGGACTTAAACAGATGTTTGGCCTTAAACAGATGTTTGCCCATAAACAGATGTTTGATAGGCCTCATCAGTGCTTAGGTACATCAGTGTTTGTCTTTAACAGGGCTTTGTCTTCAACAGTGGATAGGCCTCATAAGTCTTTAAGTCCATCAGTCTTTATAAGGAGCAGTGGTTAGTTATAACAGTCCTTAGCATGATCAGCTGTTATAACCGAACTCCATAACCCTTTGAGAGGAAGCAAGTGTCCGTCTATTCAATTGAGAGGAATCATTGCATTACATCCCTGTTGAAAAACAGAATCGATAAATTTAGGGAAAATGGGTTTGAAAGATGATAACCCAACAATCGATGGAGTTGAAGCTAAAGTTTCTTAATTCTTACGGTTATTGTTAGATTTAAAAGTTTAGTTGTTCAATATGTTATGTAATTACTGGACTTTTAATGTCATGAATAAATGAATAAATTTTAATCTTATGAATCTATGTTGCGTTTGTAGGAAAAAAAAAGAAAGAGAACGTCAATTTTAAATTACCAATTGCATATTTTGAATTTCAAAAGTTATTGATATTATAAGTAATTACTGATTTGATTTGAAAGCAATTGTCATCATGACTTTTCTAATTTTTATTTTAATTTTAATTAAGAGAAAATAACCGTCAATTTAAAATTCCCATTTTGCATATTTTCAATCTCCAAAGATAAAGAAATTAGCATTAATTACTGATTTGATATGCAACAAATTGTCATCAACAGTTTTTTTTATTTTTTATTTTAACTTTAATTTTTATCACCAAAACAATGTTGGAGGAACTCTTATCTCATTGGAATGTAACGATTAGGTAAAATGGTAATTTCATTGTAATTCTAGTTTTCATTTGATAATTTCATTCTATCATTAATTAACCACATCAACAATAAAAATGTGAGCAGTTGCTGTTTTTTAGGGAAACCACTGATGGTCAATATCAGTGGATGTCAACAATAAAAATCTGAGCAGTTGCTGTTTTTAAACTATCAGTGGATAGCCAACAGTGATTGAAATACTAACGCTTGGCCAGTCAGTGGTCAACATGAAGAATGAAGAAACAGATGTTGTCTTTGAGCAGTGGATAACTTTTAAACACTGATGTGATAAATACTGTTACATATAAACACTGAAGTGATATGACATCTAACAACCTAACAGAGTATAAAACACTGATGTGATAAATACTGTTACATATAAACACTGTGAATGAATATACCGAATCTGAAATTGTTAGACATTTTCATAAATCTAACAACCATCATCGAAGCTGTAACTAAATCTAAACACTGATACACTAAACACTGTTACATAAGAAAAACTTATACATAAATACTGATGTTGAATCCGCTGTAGATGCTGAACCACTGCTGTTACTGACCAGTGGTTTTCCTTTGGTTGATCAGGCCTTAGGTACATAAGTGCTTGTCTTTAACAGGGCTTTGTCTTCAACAATGGATAGGTCTCATCAGTCTTTATAAGGAGCAGTAGTTAGTTATAACAGTCCTTAGCATGATCAACTGTTATAACCGAACTCCATAACCCTTTGAGAGGAAGCAAGTGTCCGTCTATTCAATTGAGAGGAATCATTGCATTACATTCCTGTTGAAAAACAGAATCGATAAATTTAGGGAAAAAGGGTTTGAAAGATGATAACCCAACAGTGGAGGATCTCATTCTACAGCTCCGATAAATTCAGGGGTATTCTCAAATAATAGTTCCTAGATGTTTGAAGACCGACAAAGACCAACAAATGTCCACAGTGCTGCTTCTTTGGACATTTGTCGGTCTTCAAACATCTAGGAAGCATTATTTGAAAAATACCCCTGAATTTATCGAAGCTGTAGAATGAGATCCTCAACTATTGGGTTATCACCTTTCAACCCCATTTTCCCTAAATTTATCCATTCTGTTTTTCAGACCTCCCAAAGCCACCTATCCGCCTCCAAAGAGATCGAGACAGCTTGAAGCATAACCTGGACTTGCTGTAATTCACCAGTTCAGTATTTAATCCCAATATACCAATTCAATACAAATAACAAATATTTGGTGTGCTACAATTGTAAATAACTCAGGAAACAGATTTGAAACCATAAATATGGATTATAGAGATCTATGAATGAAACATGGGTGAATAAACCAACAAAACAGATTGTGAAAAACAAAAACTACAAACATATCAAAATCAATCTACTCGTAATCACATGGTACACCAATGCAAGCATCTGAATAAACAATAACAAATCAAAGACAAAATCAAAAGCTACAAACATATCAAACAAATTTCATAGAATCATGAAAGAAATTAGGTCACGGATTGTTACCAGATTTAGCGAGAGAAGAATCGATGGAAGCATTGGAGAAGATGACGATTTGAAGAAACTTCAATCTGGAAAAGATGTAACAAAGCTCAAGAAATAACGAAGAAGAAGAAGAAGAAGAAGAACTGATTACAAAGTGTATTAACAATTAGCAAAAGAATAACAATTACCTGATTTATGTGCGGCTCTTAACAAAAGAATCAATAATTTACCGATACTTGCCGAAACCATAACTGGTCAGATTTATGTCCGGCTCTTAACTACATTCTGTAGAATCAGTACATCTAACAAATAATCAAAGAACAAAGAAACAAACCAAAAAACATTCTGTAGAATCTGTACATCTAAAAAATAATTAGAATGGCCATTTTTACCTTATTTCACAAATTTCATAATATGAAAATAAGTAAAACATAGAAAAAATGAAACCAAACACCTGATATTTGTCGTTCGAATCTTTGAGTTGGTCGTCATAGTCCTACAACCTTTCGATGTCGTTGGAATCGGTCGGTGATGTCAGCAGCCTAATTAACAAACAACAGTAAACAACAATAGCAAATCACCAATCAATCGACCTCAAAATCATATAGAAGCCAAAAAATAAAACAAACCCTAACCTAAAACTCAAAATGGAAAAATGAAAAAAAATAAATTTATAACTAACCCTAAACCTCAAATCCATTACAACATAACCATTCAATCGACCTCAAAATCATATAGAAGTCTAAAAATAAAATCAAAATTAGATAAGTGAACATCAAAATTGAACAGCAAAGCTGACCAAAAATTAACCAAGAGAACTGCAGCCGCAGAGCCGACAACCTCCGATCATCTCCGTCATCAAGTTCCCAGCGGAACCCTAGCCGAAGCACAACCCTAGGTAAAGACGCATGAAGATCGAATGAGTGAACAATGAAAACAAAGATTGACACTTATTGATAATCTAACCTTGATTCGGAGCGTTAATCTGAACATCTGTTAAGATCGGAATAGAGCAGAGCGAGAGAGAAAGTGGGAAGCCCTAAATGAGAGATGAGATAGATAAAAGAGGGGAAGGGTACTGTTGGGCGGGAAAAGGGAAAACAGGTAGCCCTCATCTTCTGACACGTGGCCCAAATAACTTTCATTTATTATATATAATAGATTTCTTTTTTCAACTATTTCCTTTATTGTTTCTGCTTATCGATAACTATTTAATATGATATTTTAATGATCCAACCCCATAAAATTAATATTTCTTTTTTCAACCATTTCCTTTATTATTTCCACTTATTAACAACTATTTAATTTAATATTTTAATGATCCAATCTTGTGTAATATATGTATTTTAACCTAATAATAATAAACAAAACAAAGTAAACTGTTATAATAAGTAATAGTACATCAAAGTTCATTTTATAAAGACACAAATACACGGTTTTATTCAACCCATGCAATATACGGGTTTTTAAAAGATATAATTTTTTATTACTTTATGTATAAAGTTGCATTTATTTAACTCGTGTAACAAACGGGGTTTTAACCTAGTTATAGTAATAAAAAAAGGGTTATTGGATTTTAATAATCCTAAGTTTCATCTATTGGCCGATAATAATCCCAACTTTAAAAATTCTCTCCAACGATCCTAACTTGTAAGAATTTGGCCCTCATTGATCCTTTGTAACATAGGTGCACTTAAATCAATTAAGGAGTCTGCAAGTGCATTTGAATCTATTGAGGATGCCAAATTCTTATATGTTTGAAAATGATGAATAGAGGCCAAACTTTAAGAAGTTGGGATCGTTGTAGGGAATTTTTAAAGTTGGGATTATTGTCGGCCAACAGGTGAAACTTAGGATTATTAAAATCTAATAACCCATAAAAAACAAGTATACATTGCATACTACAAAATCTCCACCAAAACGGGCTTTTACAAGTATATGTGTGATGGAAAAACACAAATGGTTTTTGTTTATATATTAGTAAGATCACTTACGAGGTATGATAAATTATGTACAAATACTTTATAGTTTATAGGTGTTAAGCGGTTCTTTGAGTTCCTCCAAACACTTCAGTAGGAAATCTAAAACAATACATCCCAATGAAGTGTTCAGAGGAACTCTGAGGGACACTTGACTTTATTCAACGTGTTTGATGAAAAATCACACCATAGTTACAAGTATATATAGATAAAAAATATTCCAAGGAAGCATTAGTTCCATAGTTATGTACATTGCAAGGTTGAACATGGTTGGCATTCTGTCTACTATAGTTAAATAATATTTTAAGGTTCATGTAAAAAGTTCAAATATAGATTCTAAAAGTAAGAAATCTTGCTAAGGACCATATATATGATTAGTATTTATATTCTCATTTCATCACCCATCCCTTATATATGACTAGGTTCAAGCTATGACTTCATACATATTGTCCTAGGATTCCATATGCACAGGTCGAGACGTACAAGATTTATCATCACTTTAAACTCACTCATGATCATTAATGTTTACACTTCTTTAGGAGTATAATAGCACACATGACCAGAATATGAATCTGTTTAATTGAAATAGATTAATATTCCTTTGAAGAAAGAAAAAAAATAATTTTGAATGGGAATAAATATACAATTATATACGTTTGATTTACCAATGACATTTTGTAAAAGTTTAGATATGAATCTATGATTAATAGCCTTTTTTGATGCACAGACAGGCTTGGGCCCAAAAAAAGCCCAAAGCACAGCTTGGTAAAACCTTGATTCTGTCCGGTCCTATGGGCTACGCATATGGACAAACTTAGCGATATAAGATCAATTCTTATTATAATTAGTGGACGTCTCTCTGAATTCACACACATACATGTGATTAGTTCCAAGTACAAAAACACAATTTTCATTAGATCTTAATATACTTGAAGTGTTAACACAGTTTGTTATTTCAAAAACCATCTAACAACATTCAGAAACTTTTCAAACACTAGGTATCGACCACCAATTCATTGTTTTGACATTTTAATGTTTTTTAGATAGGCAAACTTAATATAAAAACACACCCTGTTGGCAAATAACTAATCTTGGGAAACAAACCAAACAATTACATGCAAAGGAGTGTATTTGTCAACCACCCAGTACAAAAAAAAAAAACTTGAACTTTACTACAATAGCTTGAACACCACAAATAAATAATCAAAATAATGGAATCAATAGAAGATTCTTTACTATCACTATGACAGCCAAAAATCTCTTCATTTCGAGCTCTCCAAATAAATCACCACGATGTGAAAAAATGGCTTCAATAACGATCTGTTTTGGTTTAGAAAAATTAGTTGTGCCTAACCAATAGATAAGCCAATAAGGATATCTGGAAACTGAAAGATTTATATCGAGCCAACGACTGATATCATCCCAAATTTTAGATGCAACAAAACAATCACCAAAAAGATTATTCAAATCTTCAACTGTAATAGAGCAAAAAGGGCACATAATAGTCTGGATATCAAATCCTTTCCTACTTAAATTCAATCGAGTAGGAAGGCGATATAAAAGTAATCTTCAAACATGAATATAAACCTTCTTCAAAATAATTTTTTATTTCATCTCGTAGCATGTATCCCATCCGGAAGATACATATGATCAATATACTTTCGAACATAGTTGACCGAAAACTCATCTTCCAAATCCAAATCTCACACCTATTTATCCTCTGAATCATCCAAATTAACGTTAGCCGAAGCCCCCTTTAAATCACTAAGTTAACATTTTAATGTTAAATCATTTTCTACATTAAATGCTTGTATGCACAATATTACTAGGGGTTTCAATATACTTTCGAACATAGTTGACTGAAAACTCATCTTCCAAATAAATCTCACACCTATTTATCCTCCAAATCACCCAAATTAACGTTAGCCAAAGCTCCCTTTAAATCACTGAGTTGACATTTTAATGTTAAATCATTTTCTACATTAGATGCATGTATGCACAATATTAATTGGGATTTCATTCAAGAACATTCATTAGTGATGTCATTTATAAATCATAACTGACATTAAAACCCCCCACTTTGCCCAAAAATTGCTATAGGTCAAGGTGACAAATTCTTCCTTATCATGTAACTTCCAATTTGTCATGCCTCTACAAAATCAAACTCTGCCCGTTAAAATCATATATACTATAAAGGATATAATATTAAATAGTCTTATCACTTTAGTTTGTTTATTTGGTTTTTATCTATTTCTAATTTGTTGCCTTCATTGTAGGTTTCGTAATTGTATATGTAATGCTTCTGCATGTTTCTTGATTTATGAAAAACCATTAAAGGGCTTTGAACTACCATATTCTTTATGGTATCAGAGCGTAGATCATATCAAAAATCATAAACGTGAAGACCGATTACAGGAAAATGAGCGGAGAGTCGAAGAAGGATGATGGAAAAACCGAGTCCATCGACAGCAACTCTCCATATTACATTCATCCGTTGGATTTTCCACGCCAAATGCAAGTTAATGATCCACTCACTGATTGTAACACCTCGTAAAATCACGTCCAATAATGTATTGACACGTGTACTAAACTCAAATAAAGTCAAACGTTGATAACAAGCATTCCCAAGATCATATCAACACGTTTAATTATACCTTTGAGTGACCTTTTAACAAACCCGAAGCATCGTAATGTTCGATAATACTCTCGGGAATACCCAATATGGATAACATAGGGCTTTGACGCAATAAAACGATAATACGCGCAAGTTTGCGCGTTAGAAGGACCAAAAGCGTCAATATTAAAAACTACACCTTTGAGCGGCCATTTAAGCGAACTGGTGTGAACTGGAGTGTCGTAATACTCCATTATACTCTTGGGAATGCTTGTTATTAACTTTGTAAGGCTTTTACGCCATTTCTCGATAATACGCGCAAGTTCGCAAATTAAAGGGTTAAAACCGTCAATATTCCAAACTAGGCCTCTGACTGGCTCTTTTAACGTATCAAGAAGTTTATGATGCTTGGTTATACTCTTGGATATGCCTAATGTTGATATTACAAGGCCTTGTGTGCTAAAAACATCGTTACGAGAAAGTATGGAAGTGCAGGGGCCAAACGTGACAACAATTGAAAGTTTGTGTATGCTGACCAGGTCCATACGGACCGTATGACCAGACCTATACGATCCGTAAGCTGATTACCAGCTTCAGAAAATTGTGTGCAACCCTTGTATACAGCCTTGTCTCACATAATTCGAATCTAGGGGCTTGTTGCTTGTTTTGGACATCTGTTAGGACACATGTACTGATCTTAGAAGGCCCCTAAACACTTGTTGATCATCCAACCTCCAAACACTATAAATAGAGGTGAAATCCTTCATTCATTTCACACCATTTCTTGGGTTCTTGCTCTCTCACTCAAATCTGAGGATCCTGATCATTTGGAACCTCCTTTTAAGTTCTTTTCACTTCCTTGGACCATTTGTAAGTGTCCTTTCTTGGCTAGTTCAGTTTATTTGGCTCTTAAAGCCAAAAAGTCAAACGTTTTCGATAAACGCTTTGACTTTTAGTTAGACCTTGTATGGTCGAGCCATGGTTCGCAACGAACATGGCTACGTGATCGTAATTAGGTAGGTGTTAAACCCTCAAAAGGGCACCTCCTAATTACCACGTTTACTTAGTTAATTGTCGGGTCAAAGTAATTAAAATAAAAGTCAAACGGGTCAGTTTTTAAAAAAAAATTCATAACTAATAATGTAGGAGCTATAAAATCAGTTTTGTCACTTTAATAACTTGGTAAATATTAATTGAACATGTCTAGGCATGTTCAACACGGTAATTCTGAGTTTAGGCTCGGTTCGCAACCGAAAGTCGCAAAAGTTGACTTTTGCTTTGACTTTCAGTTCTGACCTGAATTAGCTTAGTTTAATTATGCCTTATGGTTCCTTTGTGACCATATTATATGTTAGTATAACCCTCTGAGGTTATACTACATGATCCTTTAGAATTAGAGTTCATATGCATGTTTCCGTTAAATGCTTAAAATGGACCATTATGCCCTTTTATCAATAAAACAAGATTTTTTAAAATGTGAGTGGACAAAAACCTTTATTACTAATATTTAAGTATGTCCTAAAAGTTTGATATCAGTTCATGGTCTAAAATAGAAGTTATGCGCGATATCGTAAATGAAAGCCTTTTTGTTAATTAAATGGCATTTTTGACATAAATCCTATTTAAACCCAAATTTTGACACCAAACCTTTTACCCACTGATATAATATAATATTTAGGGATTTTTGGAGATTTTTAATAAATTTTAAACTGATCATAACATAGAGTTCTCGCATAGGCTCGGTAATTGACGATAATGCCCTTTTCGCTAATAAAATGAGTTTTGTACATCCTTTACATATCAAACCTTTTTCTACTGATTTTATATATTAAATAAATTATTTTAAACAGTAAAGGCTGATCAAAATCTCAGATTTCTTTAATCAACCTGAATATCGTCAAATACCGACTTTTATGCGATTTAGGCGCATAGTATGGTTTAAAACCATATTTGGCACCTAAGGTTTGTTACCTACTGATGTTATGGATAAGTTTTAACACTTTAACAGTAAGTTAAAGTTTTGAACTCAGATTTCCAAATTTGACCCTTATAGCATATGTGAAATGACCAAAATGCCCCTACGGTGCATAGTTTGGCCATATATGATAAATTTCATATATATATATAAGATATCTTACTGATATAACTTATTAAAATAAATATTTTTACAGATTATTTTAGACCAGAACCTCATATTTCTATTTTAACTCTTTTATAAACTTTAAAATGACCAAGATACCCCTACGGGGCTTAAATTGGTTTTAAACTCGTTTTGGGCATAATGGAAGATATCCTACTGATATCATAACATATTTTAAGCATAATAACTTATGGAACATGTTCATGACTCATTCGGTTACCCGTTATGCATATACGCGTTCGGTACGGTTTATGTAACTAGTTTGCATAAATTAACCGAAACGGGTCAAACCTTATCATTTTTACCTCAAAATCCAGAATGTGTTTAGTTTACCCACTTTATACAAGTCTTCATACTTGTTGGGTCTAAATCACATTCTAATCCGGTCTTCGCTTAATCTTGTGTTTTGAACCGTAAACCTTTCTTTAAATCTAACCGGTCTAAGTTATAACTTAAATAAGACCCGTTAGGAATCTAATAGGTTATTAAAACCTTCGTTCCAGATTAAGGAGCCCGGTAAAAGATACTTGTACTTGCTGATTTGATATACGGCTGGGATTAAAATTATATTTTAGCTCAGGTAAATACTTTTAACTTATTTTCCCTTATACGGGCTTGGGATACGGTATTTAATAATACCGCTTGGTCAGGTATTGAATCTTTAATCGATTAGTGGTTAAATCATTGAGATAACTCGTTTTCCACGTGTCACCGGTGGGCCCGGTGGGGGAGTATCGTGACGTGGTTGGCAACATAATAGTCAAACAACACAATATAATAATGCACAGCGGAAGCAAAAGATAAATATATTACATTCCGAATATAAGTAATGTCAAAGTATTACAACGGAAGGTAAAGGATCCACAGGCGAATCTTAAAACATATCACTTGTTCAACAGACTTTAGACGCCTAGGACTTTCAAGATTCCTTCTTAGCGCCCTGAGCTTCCAGCCAATTATGTTCAGTACCTGTCACTTAACCTTTTTTTGGAAAATTACGTCAGTTTTCACTGGTAAATACACTCAACCGACTCATTTGAAAAGAGTTTAAGAAAATTGGTTTGGATGCACTTGGCACAAAATATATTGACACTTTGATTAAAATGCACAGAGGCAAAATTAATCTTTTATACTTGGAACAATTATATTTATAACCTTGTATACAGATTTACATGTTCGTTGTACGTTCAGGGCCCGATGTAGAAACCGAGTCAAGATTAACAGACACGCCACAAGTATAAGCCCACAAGAGAGTGAGATACCGTTTCCCTTTAAGAAACTTTCAGTGTATGCCTACACCCCGTGCTTAAGGCGTGGCCATTTTATAATACAATGATGTCAAGGATATCCGGGACATGGTCATTAACCCCTAAAGGCTTTTATTTCAAACAATACAGATTAAACCGGGTTACCTCAATAATTTAATCACAATTCGATTAAACATTCAATACCCGACCAAGCGGTATCATTATACCGTATTCCAAGCCCGTATAGGGAAAATAAGTTAAGAGTATTTACCTGAGCTAGCTCCTGTCTTAAATAGCAAGAATCTAATAACTTAGCCGTATTCACTTAAGTAAGCGTAGGTACCGTTTACCGAAATGCTCTAGTCTGGAATGATGGTATAAATAATCAATTAGAATGCTAACGGGTCTTTGATTAAGCCTAAGCTTAGACCGGTTAGTCTTAGGGAAATATATGGTTCAAACGCATGATTATGCGAAGACCGGAATAGAATGTGATTTAAACCCGACATGTTCAGAGACTTGTCTTATATGGGTATTTCATACACATTCTGGATTTTGAGATAGAACCAATAAGGTTTGACCCGTTTCGGCTAATTTATGTAGACTTGTTACATAAACCGAACCAAACGCGTAATAAGCGTGACGGGTATTCATTAGAGCCATCTACAGGTTTCCTAAGTTAATTATGCCTCAAATATGTTGTGACATCAGTAAGATGTCTTTCATTATGCCCGAAACGTGTTTAAACACAACTAGGCCCCGTAGGGGTAGTTTGGTCATTTAAAAGTTTATAAAAGAGTTTAAGTGATAACCTGAGTTACAGGTCTGATGTAATCAGCAAATATACTCAATTTGCTAAGTTATATCAGTAGGTTAAAGCATGTATGTGAAATTTATCATTTTTAACCAAACTAGGCCCCGTAGGGGTATTTTGGTAATTTCACATAAGCCGAAAAGCTCAAAACTGAAGTCTGAGTTTATCAACATTTGCTTACTGTTAAAATATGATAATTTGCCTCTTATATCAGTAGGTATCAACCCGGGTATGTCCAATATGATTTTAAAACATACTATGCGCTAAAAACGCTAAATAAGGCGATTAAAGGCCATTACCGGGTTCGATACTTAAATCTGATATTTTTATATTTCCAGAAGGCTTAAAATAATTTATTTATCATAACTAATCAGTGGCAAAAGGTTTGGGGTCGTTTAGATATGTAAAACTCATTTTATGGCCCGTAAGGGCAAAACCGACAATTACCGAATTAAGCCTACGACTATGAGTTATGCTCAGCCTAAAATTAATTAAAAATCTTTAAAAATCCCAAAATAATATATTACATTAGTGGGTATTAAGTTTGATACCAAAAAGTAGGCTTAACTAGGCTATACGCTAATTACGCCGTTTTATTAACATAAAGCTTTAATTTTGCGACATTGAGCATAACTCTTAATCTACAAGTCAAACTGATGTCAAACTTTGCATACAAGTTTATATATTAGTAACTAAGGTTTCTACACTTTTACATTTTCATACATCTCGTTTTAAGGTAATAAGGGCATAATGGTCAACATATGAGCAATTAACGGAATCATGCGTATTAATCGGATAACTAATGAACCGAGGTGTATAATCACAGAGGGTTATACTAGCATGTAACCTGGTCCAAATGAAGCTCTAAGGTATTTCTAAAACATACCTAAACGGGTCAGAACTGAAGTCAAAGCAAAAGTCAAAGCTTTGCGACTTTCGGTTCCGAACCGGGTCTAAACAGGAAATAGTCGGGTTGAACATGTTTAGACATGTTCTTACACTAATTACTAAGTTATAACAATGATCAAACAGGTTGTAAATGTTCTAGATAGCTAATTATGCATAAATGACATTTTAAGCATCCTGTTGACTTTTTAATTATAAGTTTGACCCGACTTTTGACCTGGTTAGAGTGGTGATCAGGGGAAACCCTTTTGGGGTTTTATTACCCACATAAATACCAACCTATAACTACTTTTAATTCGAGATATGACCGAGTCATTAGTGACTAATCTCGAAGTCAAACCGTAATTACGACGGTTTGACTTTTAGCTAATTAACCTAGCTAAACTCAATTAGAGAAGGACAAGAATACTTACTGAAGTCCTATGCACGAGATATGATCACTAGGAAGCAAGCTTGAGCTCCAGAATGATCCCACAATGCAGGAGAATGTTGTGAGGAATGTTGTAACATGAAGGCTCTTATATAGCAAGTTCATTCACCACAACAGGTTGACAACAAGGTCTAGGATCAACCACAACCATCCAACACTTGTTACTAGTGCCTAGGGAAGTCTAAGGGTCGCCCACTTGTGAGAAAAACCGGCCAAATGGGTCACAATTGCACAAAACAGGCTGCTGCCTGTTTTCAGGTTGCTGGGCACCCCCTGCGCATCGTAGGGCCTTTTTGGCTACGGTGCGCAGGCCATCATCAGGGCTGATTTGTTGTTCTTTCATGCACTTGAAAGGGCAAGTGATGTGCAATCGATTTAGGGCCATGTTTTATCAATAAGGGGCCTCTAAAAATGTGCTTGAACAGTTCTAAACCCTACCATTATGTATTGTTTCATTTGAATACATAAACAAGACCCGAAATAAAGGGTTACCGTGCTTTTTCTTCATAGGAGTCTACCATATCAATTCATGAATCATTCAATGTTATAATTCACCGAACTTGAACACATACTAAATGTTTTTAATATGTTTGAGTCTTGGGATTTTTCTACGAGGTCGTTCAGATGTGCAAAAGTTAACATGGCGACACTTTTAAATCCTGTCAGACATTTTTATTAAATCCGGGTTTACAACGCGTTTTGTCTTACATGACACGTGTCGTTTTATTATTGAACCCGAAATTTCGAGGTGTTACATCCTCACCCCCTTAAAATAAATCTCGACCCGAGATTTACTGAAACAAGGAAGTATTCTCTGCCTAATAATGGCAATCTTACAGATGATTAGAAATTTGTATGATCTTGTTTGTTGTTTCCAATGAAACCTTCAGATCCTGAATATTGGACTTACCAATCTATTGTTCTAACAACAGATGTTTAACATTCCATCTTTACAAGGTCTCCAAGGAGCAGCCTTGACGCCTTTATCCTAACTATTATAGAGTAGCATATCTTAAGGTGAGATGGTTATTCTTAATCGTTGTTAAAATAGGGTTGCGGTAATTAGTGCATAAGCAAAATGAACCGTCTTTCTTATCTAACAACATCAAACTCTCGGAATATCGAATTAGGCTATATGAATCTCCTATCTTAAAATTTACTTAATCAGGTTTTCGGTTCCCCCAATTATGGTACTATCTGTCTTGGAGATTTCATAATAATACAGCCTTAATGGGATACAAATCTTAATTCTACCTGCCTCCCTGGGGTAAGCAGGGTAATCCTAGGAGAAGATAATCGAGGTACAAGGAGGTTACAGAGATTCCATATCTCAGGCTCCAGTTCACTCAACAACGCTTGTGTCTAATAAGTGACACATTTATGTTATGAGTCCACATATTTCTTTACCAGGGAATATGTATTTGGACAAATCTATTCTGGATATCTTCTTTGAATACCATTAGTTGACTTTAGTACCATATGATCATTGAGATATCTTTGTGGTTCCATGTATTAAACCTCCATGCTGATCAGACATGGAAATAATCTATGGGACACACTAGGATACGCCAATCCTCATATGACACTTTTATCAAACATAGTTTGGCATTCACAGGCGATAGAAAAACAATGAGAAAAATAATGAAAATAACATATGTTGTCGTACTCTATGCAAAGAAAGAGTGCTCTTAGATTTTCGGAAGGATTCCTTGCCGATCAATAAGAATCGGTTACTATGGTTTCCTTGGTAGTTATACCTTGTAGATGATAAATTTTTTTTTTTTTTTTTTTGCTAAGTTTATGGTTTAGGAAGATTTATTATTGCCTGTATTAAAAACAGGACACTTAGCAGAAATTATCATTGATAAATGATAAGGAAGTTTATTGTACAAGTGCTTATATTAAATCAATAATGGAAGTTTCACAAACTAGGCACCTAGCTCAGTTGGCTAGGCGCGCGAAAGGGTGCGGCCGGCCTAGACCCAGGTTCGATTTCGGGGACGGCCAGTTCCACCATTTTTTTTTGTTTTATAATTTATCCTAGTTATAAAACATTAAGGATATTAAGGTGGCGCAAAAGGCCTAGTCACAAGGACAGTTGTAAATTTGTAAGCCGTGATTTCAGAGAATCGAGGCATTAAGGTTTTAATAATAGCACAAATGGCCTAGTCACGTAGACAAGTTTAATTTATAAGCCATGATTTCAGAGAATCGAGGCAATTTAGTAATGGCACAAAAGGCCTAGTCACATGGACACTTTTAAATTATAAGCTATGATTTCAGAGAATCAAAGCATGAAGGTGTTCTAGCACAATAGGCCTAGTCACAAGGACATTTATAAATTATAAGCTAGGATTTTAGAGAATCAAAGCCTTGAGGTTTGAACCTAGTTCATTACCTTTTTCTGACAGGGAGTCATTGCTACCACTGTATTTTGGCTCATGTAGAAATGAGCAAGGCTCGTAGGCATTTTATTACCAAGTATGGTTAAAATATGATCATTTTAATTGATGATGTAAACCCAGGATTTAGAGATCATTAAACTGGGTTAGGAATCTTTTGAAGAATCCTGAATTACGTGTGTGATTTCCAACGAATCACATCTGTCAGGGGTGTTAACATATTTACAGATGTTAACAGGGATTCGAATCTTTTAAACAGGTCTTACCATCATGGCCCGGCCTTAAAATGACCCGAAGGCTAGGTTTCACCTTTAAGATTCTTATTAATATTTAACGCAGAAAAATTTCTAAATTGAACTGTTAATAGGGATCTGAATCTATATTGTGGAACTGCCATCTTAGCCGGTCTTAATATGACCCGAAGCTAGGTCTTGTCCTTTTAGATTTTTGCCCTTTTTATTATAATGGTAGATCTTGCAAAAGGAATGTTATTAAGGATCAAAATCTAAATTGAGGAACTGCCATCTTGGCCGGTCTTAATATGACCCGAGGCTAGGTCTTGTCCTTTTTAGATTTTCCATTTTATTATAATGGTAGATCTTATAATATAGGAATGATATTTTAAACTTAATCGTTCCTTTAAAATTTAAACAAGTATAGGGTTGCCCTAAATGGGACTTCAAAAGAATAATGTCGTCCTCGGAGGGACTGAATGATATTTATGTCCTTATAAGGACTAATAAGGAAACGATCTTCAGCAAAGGAGTTTCTTCTTCATTCAATTCCTGAATGCTTTCTCCCTGGGTTGAACGTCTCATCCTGGTCGCGGTACGAAGCTCAGCATTTCAAGGCTCCAGACGTGGAGAATTTTTATTACAGCTTCTTCGCTTGGCGACGTATCCAATAAAAATTTGGAAGCAAAATTTCCATATTAGGATTTGAGAATAATCCTATGTTAAGTCTAGACTCAGAAGTTTAGATATGTGCAATTGTGTAACTGAGATTAAACACAAAAGGCTAGTGTTTAATTCACCCAGCGTTGGCTCTGATACCAACCTGTCACACCCCGACTTTCCACGTGTCACCGGTGGGCCCGGTGGGGGAGTATCGTGACGTGGTTGGCAACATAATAGTCAAACAACACAATATAATAATGCACAGCGGAAGCAAAAGATAAATATATTACATTCCGAATATAAGTAATGTCAAAGTATTACAACGGAAGGTAAAGGATCCACAGGCGGATCTTAAAACATATCACTTGTTCAACAGACTTTAGACGCCTAGGACTTTCAAGATTCCTTCTTAGCGCCCTGAGCTTCCAGCTAATTATGTTCAGTACCTGTCACTTAACCTTTTTTTGGAAAATTACGTCAGTTTTCACTGGTAAATACACTCAACCGACTCATTTGAAAAGAGTTTAAGAAAATTGGTTTGGATGCACTTGGCACAAAATATATTGACACTTTGATTAAAATGCACAGAGGCAAAATTAATCTTTTATACTTGGAACAATTATATTTATAACCTTGTATACAGATTTACATGTTCGTTGTACGTTCAGGGCCCGATGTAGAAACCGAGTCAAGATTAACAGACACGCCACAAGTATAAGCCCACAAGAGAGTGAGATACCGTTTCCCTTTAAGCAACTTTCAGTGTATGCCTACACCCCGTGCTTAAGGCGTGGCCATTTTATAATACAATGATGTCAAGGATATCCGGGACATGGTCATTAACCCCTAAAGGCTTTTATTTCAAACAATACAGATTAAACCGGGTTACCTCAATAATTTAATCACAATTCGATTAAACATTCAATACCCGACCAAGCGGTATCATTATACCGTATTCCAAGCCCGTATAGGGAAAATAAGTTAAGAGTATTTACCTGAGCTAGCTCCTGTCTTAAATAGCAAGAATCTAATAACTCAGCCGTATTCACTTAAGTAAGCGTAGGTACCGTTTACCGAAATGCTCTAGTCTGGAATGATGGTATAAATAATCAATTAGAATACCAACGGGTCTTTGATTAAGCCTAAGCTTAGACCGGTTAGTCTTAGGGAAATATATGGTTCAAACGCATGATTATGCGAAGACCGGAATAGAATGTGATTTAAACCCGACATGTTCAGAGACTTGTCTTATATGGGTATTTCATACACATTCTGGATTTTGAGATAAAACCAATAAGGTTTGACCCGTTTCGGCTAATTTATGTAGACTTGTTACATAAACCGAACCAAACGCGTAATAAGCGTGACGGGTATTCATTAGAGCCATCTACAGGTTTCCTAAGTTAATTATGCCTCAAATATGTTGTGACATCAGTAAGATGTCTTTCATTATGCCCGAAACGTGTTTAAACACAACTAGGCCCCGTAGGGGTAGTTTGGTCATTTAAAAGTTTATAAAAGAGTTTAAGTGATAACCTGAGTTACAGGTCTGATGTAATCAGCAAATATACTCAATTTGCTAAGTTATATCAGTAGGTTAAAGCATGTATGTGAAATTTATCATTTTTAACCAAACTAGGCCCCGTAGGGGTATTTTGGTAATTTCACATAAGCCGAAAAGCTCAAAACTGAAGTCTGAGTTTATCAACATTTGCTTACTGTTAAAATATGATAATTTGCCTCTTATATCAGTAGGTATCAACCCGGGTATGTCCAATATGATTTTAAAACATACTATGCGCTAAAAACGCTAAATAAGGCGATTAAAGGCCATTACCGGGTTCGATACTTAAATCTGATATTTTTATATTTCCAGAAGGCTTAAAATAATTTATTTATCATAACTAATCAGTGGCAAAAGGTTTGGGGTCGTTTAGATATGTAAAACTCATTTTATGGCCCGTAAGGGCAAAACCGACAATTACCGAATTAAGCCTACGACTATGAGTTATGCTCAGCCTAAAATTAATTAAAAATCTTTAAAAATCCCAAAATAATATATTACATTAGTGGGTATTAAGTTTGATACCAAAAAGTAGGCTTAACTAGGCTATACGCTAATTACGCCGTTTTATTAACATAAAGCTTTAATTTTGCGACATTGAGCATAACTCTTAATCTACAAGTCAAACTGATGTCAAACTTTGCATACAAGTTTATATATCAGTAACTAAGGTTTCTACACTTTTACATTTTCATACATCTCGTTTTAAGGTAATAAGGGCATAATGGTCAACATATGAGCAATTAACGGAATCATGCGTATTAATCGGATAACTAATGAACCGAGGTGTATAATCACAGAGGGTTATACTAGCATGTAACCTGGTCCAAATGAAGCTCTAAGGTATTTCTAAAACATACCTAAACGGGTCAGAACTGAAGTCAAAGCAAAAGTCAAAGCTTTGCGACTTTCGGTTCCGAACCGGGTCTAAACAGGAAATAGTCGGGTTGAACATGTTTAGACATGTTCTTACACTAATTACTAAGTTATAACAATGATCAAACAGGTTGTAAATGTTCTAGATAGCTAATTATGCATAAATGACATTTTAAGCATCCTGTTGACTTTTTAATTATAAGTTTGACCCGACTTTTGACCTGGTTAGAGTGGTGATCAGGGGAAACCCTTTTGGGGTTTTATTACCCACATAAATACCAACCTATAACTACTTTTAATTCGAGATATGACCGAGTCATTAGTGACTAATCTCGAAGTCAAACCGTAATTACGACGGTTTGACTTTTAGCTAATTAACCTAGCTAAACTCAATTAGAGAAGGACAAGAATACTTACTGAAGTCCTATGCACGAGATATGATCACTAGGAAGCAAGCTTGAGCTCCAGAATGATCCCACAATGCAGGAGAATGTTGTGAGGAATGTTGTAACATGAAGGCTCTTATATAGCAAGTTCATTCACCACAACAGGTTGACAACAAGGTCTAGGATCAACCACAACCATCCAACACTTGTTACTAGTGCCTAGGGAAGTCTAAGGGTCGCCCACTTGTGAGAAAAACCGGCCAAATGGGTCACAATTGCACAAAACAGGCTGCTGCCTGTTTTCAGGTTGCTGGGCACCCCCTGCGCATCGTAGGGCCTTTTTGGCTACGGTGCGTAGGCCATCATCAGGGCTGATTTGTTGTTCTTTCATGCACTTGAAAGGGCAAGTGATGTGCAATCGATTTAGGGCCATGTTTTATCAATAAGGGGCCTCTAAAAATGTGGTTGAACAGTTCTAAACCCTACCATTATGTATTGTTTCATTTGAATACATAAACAAGACCCGAAATAAAGGGTTACCGTGCTTTTTCTTCGTAGGAGTCCACCATATCAATTCATGAATCATTCAATGTTATAATTCACCGAACTTGAACACATACTAAATGTTTTTAATATGTTTGAGTCTTGGGATTTTTCTACGAGGTCGTTCAGAGGTGCAAAAGTTAACATGGCGACACTTTTAAATCCTGTCAGACATTTTTATTAAATCCGGGTTTACAACGCGTTTTGTCTTACATGACACGTGTCGTTTTATTATTGAACCCGAAATTTCGAGGTGTTAGGATCCACTTACAATCGTTGTGTAATATTTTATTATACTTTCAATTCGGATTGTAATATTATTTTAGACTTCCTCTGTGCATTTAAACTTTGATTAATTGACGATGATGATATCAACTACGTCACGATACTCCCCACCGGTAATACGTGGAAATATCGGGGTGTGACACTGATAGTAATTATAGTGACTTGGTTCAAGAGATGACAAATTGTTTATTTGCCCAGAACAAGATGAACTTCGTGGATGGGACCATCCCCAAACCAGAAAAGAACGCAGCAACTTATATGTTATGGATGCGTTGTGATGCTATGATCAAAGGTTGGTTGACAACGACAATGAACAAAGACATCAAAGGAAGGGTGAAGTATACAAACACAGCTTTAGAAATTTGGAAGGACCTTCAAGAAAGATTCAGAAAGGAGAGTGCTCCTCGTGCATACGAGCTAAAGCAAACTCTCACAATCACTCGACAAGAAGGTACATCGGTTTCGGCATATTACATAAAACTGAGAGGGCTCTGGGATGAGATCTCTTCGGTCCTACCCACGCCAAAGTGTATGTGTGGAAATTGTTCATGTAATGTTAGAAAGCGAATGAGTGAATTCAAGGAAAGGGAACGACTTTACGAGTTTCTGATGGGTCTCGATTCCGATTTTCAGCCATAAGGACATAAGTACTCTGTCACACCCCGATATTTCCACGTATTACCGGTGGGCCCGGTGGGGAGTATCGTGACGTAGTTGATATCGTCATAGTCAAATAACCACAGTTTAATGCACAGCGGAAGTCTTGAAAGTAAAATATTAATACAAACTGAAACATAAAGTATAATAAAATATTATACAAACGGTTGTAAGTGGATCCACAGGCGGATCTTAAAGCAGAAATATAAATATTGTTCAACAGACTTTAGACGTTCAGAACTTGCAAGATTCTTTATTAACGCCCCGAGCTTCCAGCAAATTACTTAAGGTACCTGTCACTTAGTATTTTTGGAAAAATACGTCAGTTTACACTTGTAAATAAAATTAACCGACTCTTTTGAAAATGTTTAAGAAAATGATTTAAATGCACAAGGCACAAATGTTCTTTTATAACTTGGGACAATTATATTAATAACAATCTTGTATCAGGTTTAAATGTTTGTCCAACATTTAGGGCCGGTATTAAATAAACCGAACAAGATTAAACAACACACCACAAGTATATACTCATGGCGGGTCACCCCAGTAAATGAGTATATCTTTTATATACGCAATGGACAGGTGTTATGCCTACACCCCATGCTTAAGTCGTGGCCATTTACAATTCTTAAATGAGCCAAGGATATCCAGGACACGGTCGTTAACCCCCAATGTTATATGTTATCAAGCAATACTGGTTTAAACGGGATTATAAAATTTAACCATTTCTGATTAAAAGGTTTCTACACCCAACCAAGCGGTAATAATTTACCGTATCCCAAGCCCGTATAAGGGAAAATAAGTTAAAAGTATTTACCTGAGCTAAATGTAAATTATACTCAGTCGTATATTCAATCAGCAAGTGCAAGTACTTCTACCGGGCTTCTAATCTGGAACGAAGGTTATATTAACCTATGAGATTACTAACGGGTCTTATTTAAGTTATCACTTAGACCAGTTAGTTTTAAGAAAGGTTTACGGTACGAAACGCTAGATTAAGCGGTGACCGGATTGGATTGTGATTTAGACCCGACATGTATGAAGACTTGTATATAATGGGTAAACTAAACACATTCTGGATTTTGAAGTAAAAATGATAAGGTTTGACCCGTTTCGGCTAATTTATGCAAACTAGTTACATAAACCGTACCGAACGCGTATATGCATAACGGGTAACCGGATGAGTCATATACAAGTTCCAATAGTTATTATGCTTAAAATATGTTGTGATATCAGTAGGATATCAACAATTATGCCCCAATTGTATTTAAGACCAATTTAAGTCCCGGAGGGGTATTTTGGTCATTTTAAAGCTTATAAAAGAGGTTTAATAGCAAACTGAGATTCTGGTCTAAAATGTTCAGTAAAAACATTTATTTTATGTTGTTATATCACCAAGATATCATACATATGTGTATTTAATCATTTATGGCCAAACTATGCACCGTAGGGGCATTTTGGTCATTTCACATATGTCGTTAAGGTTAAATTTGGAAATCTGAGTTCAAGACTTATACTTACTGTTAAAGTATAAAAATTTATTTTAAAAATCAGTAGGTAATAAGTCTTAGGAGTTAAATATGGTTTCAAATCATACTATGCGCCTAATTCGCATAAAAGTCGGTATTTGACGATATTTGATATGTTTAAGGAAATCTGAGTTTCTTATTAGTCTTAACTGCTTAAAATATTTTATTTAATATATAAAATCAGTAGAAAAAGGTTTGACATGTTAATGATGTGTAAAACTCATTTTATTAGTGAAAAGGGCATTATAGTCAATTACCGAATTCATGCTAAAACTCTATGTTATGGTCAATATAAAATTTGACAAAAATTTCCAAAAATCCCAAAATATTATATCATAACAGTGAGTAGCAAGTTTGGTGCCAAAAATTGATTTATGCTGAAAATACCATTTAATTAGCAAAAAGCTTTTGTTTTACGATATCTTGCATAACTTTTATTTTAGACCAAAAACTGATGTCAAATTTTTAGGACATACTTATATATCAGTAATAAAGCTTTTTGTCCTCTCATATTTTCAAAAATCTCGTTTTTATAACATAAGGGCAAAATGGTCAACTTTTAAGCATTCAACGGAAACATGCAAATGATTCAGATTTCTATGGGACCATGTAGTATAACCTCAGAGGGTTATACTAACATATAATATGGTCACAAAGGAACCCTAAGGCATAACTAAACTAATCTAATTCGGGTCAGAACTGAAAGTCAAAGCAAAAGTCTACTTTTGCGACTTTCGGTTGCGAACCGAGCCTAATACTCAGAATTGTCGGGTTGAACATGCCTAAACATGTTCTTATATTATTTACCAATTTGTTTAAGTGATAAAATGTATTTTATAACTTCTACATTATCAGTTATGATTTATTTTGCAAAAACTGACTCGTTTGATTTTTCTGTTAAGTAGTTTGACCCGACAATTGACTGAGATAACGTGATAATTAGAAGGCACCCTTTTAAGGGTTTAACACCTACATAATTACCAACACATAGCCACTTTCAATTTGAATAATGGCTGGACCGTTAGTGATTAATCACAAAGTCAAAGCAGAATTATGCTAGCTTTGACTTTCGGTCATTAAACTAATAAAACCTTAACTATGGAAGCTAAGAACACTTACAATAGTCCTTAGCACGAAAAATTCAACTGAAGAAAGATTCCTTGAACACCAGGACGCTTCAGAGAGTGAGATAGAGTGAAAATTTCAAATGTGCAAGTTCTAATGAAACAATGCATGGCCTTTATATAGGAACTTGGAGTCTCTAGGATCATTGTAGCTGTTCCTAGGAGGTCATTAGATGTTCACAAGTGTCCCTAGGGCAGTAAAAACTAGTTACACAGTCCCTGGTATAAAAAACAAGCATGCAATGGTAGTGGAACAGGCTGCAACATGCAGCTGTGCATTTTCTGTCGCTGGTGACTCAGTCGCGGCCCGCGTAGACCTTAGAGGAAGTCTACGCGGCCCGCGAGAACCTGTAAATCCGGTAAAAATTTTGTGAACTTTGCAATTTCAGTCCTTGGTCCATAGTAAGTTTATTTAACTTTTGTTTATTGAACCTTTGACCCCCATAGTTAACCATTAGGTGCCTTGGGTCTTAAATTAACTTCGTTAAGCTCTCGGTTAGTTACGAGATCACCCGATATGTACTTATTTGCATCGAAACTTCACGTATTCAATATCCGATACTTGTGAGAGTATAATAAGGCATTACAAAGTTCTTGGAATCGTTAAAAGGTCACTTAGAGGTAACATTTAACATGTTGACACATTTAACCCCTATGCTTTGTAAACTTTAAATTTTAAGCACAAACGGCTTTCTACTTCCGACAATTTATTCATAACAGAATACGAATGTTGTGTGAGGTCAATCAGAGGCACAAGTTGGGCATGTTGACACTTTGGATCCTTTTACTTACATATTTACATTGTTTGTCACTTTCCGTCCCTCGGAATTAATTCATTACACGTTTAAAGTTCATGACACGTGTCTTTATTATATTGGACATGATTTTGCGAGGTGTTACATCCTCACCCCCTTAAAAGAAATCTCGACCTCGAGATTACTGAAATAAATGAGGGTATTTCTGTTTCATTGTGGATTCAACCTCCCATGTGTATTCTGGGCCTCTACGGGCATCCCATTTTACCTTCACGATCGGCACATGCTTTCTTTGAAGCTTCTTAACCTGTCGATCATCGATCGACAAAGGTTTTTCGATAAACTTCAAGCTTTCGTCAATTTGTACGTCCTTATGCGATATTGCTAGCGATTCATCGGCTAGACATTTCTTTAAATTGCAAATGTGGAATACATTATGAATTCCGCTAAGTTCTTCAGGTAGATTTAGCTTGTAAGCTACAGTTCCGACACATTTGATGCTCTCGAATGGTCCTATGTATCTTGGGCTCAGCTTGCCATTTTTGCTAAAACGCATCATCCCTTTCCAGGGTGACACCTTGAGTAGCACTTTATCACCTACCTCGAATTTCAGAGGTTTACGCCTTCTATCCGCGTAGCTTTTCTGCCTATCCCTGGCAGATTTCAAATGGTCACGGATTTAAACAATCTTATCCGTCGTCTCGAGGACTATATCATGTCCTGATAGTTGGGTTTCTCCAACTTCCGCCCAACAAACTGGCGTTCTGCACTTTCTTCCATACAAGGCCTCAAAACACGCGGCTTGGATACTTGAATGATAACTATTGTTGTAAGAAAATTCAATCAAAGGAAGATGGTCATCCCAACTTCCACCTAAGTCAATAACACAAGCCCTGAGCATATCTTCAAGTGTTTGAATAGTACGTTCGCTTTGCCCATCTGTCTGGGGATGATAAGCAGTGCTGAAATTTAAACGAGTGCCTAAAGATTGCTGAAAGCTTTTCCAAAAGTGAGATGTGTATCTAGTATCCCTATCAGAGATAACAGATACTGGCACTTCGTGGAGAGATACTATCTCGTCCACGTACAGCTGGGCTAGCTTATCGGAGCTGTGTGTTTCTTTAATAGGCAAGAAGTGAGCTGATTTGGTCAGCCTGTCGACTATAACCCATATCGTATCATTTCCGCGTTTCGTATTTGGTAACTTGGTAATGAAATCCATAGTTACCATTTCCCATTTCCAAGTGGGAAGTTCAGGCTGTTGCAGCAGACCTGACGGTTTTTTATGTTCGGCTTTGACCTGTGCGCATGTCAGACATTTAGCCACATAAATGGCTATAGATTTCTTCAAACCTATCCACCAATAATTTGCCTTCAAATCCTGGTACATCTTGTCACTTCCTGGATGAACTGAATATTTTGAACTATGAGCTTCCTGAAGGATCACATCTCTAAGTCCTCCATGGATTGGAACCCATATTCGGCCATTTAATCTAACGATTCCATCCTTGCCATAAGACAATTGATCAGCAGTCACTCCTAACTTCTCATTTGGATAGTTAGCTTCCGATATAGCTTCCTTCTGAGCGGCTAACAGCCTTTCATTCAAGTTGTTCTTTAGTTCAATGCTTTTGGCATTGATCCTAATAGGTTTGATCCTTTCCTTCCTGCTTAGTGCGTCAGCAACAACATTTGCTTTGCCCGGGTGATAACGGATTTCACAATCATAGTTGTTCAATGTTTCCATCCAACGACGTTGCCTCATATTTAGATCTTTCTGGTTAAACAGATGTCGAAGGCTCTTGTGATCTGAATAGATCACACACTTGGTTCCATATAGGTAATGCCTCCAAAGCTTGAGTGCAAATACAACGGCACCCAATTCCAAATCATGGGTGGTGTAGTTCTTTTCGTGCACCTTCAGTTGGTGTGAAGCATAGGCAATAACCTTGCCTCTCTGCATAAGCACACAACCCATACCAGTGTGCGATGTGTCACAATAAACAACAAACTATTCAATCCCTTCTGGCAATGTCAACACAGGAGCATTGCTTAATTTCTGCTTCAGAATCTCAAAATATTCTTGTTGTTTAGGACCCCAATCAAACTTCACATTCTTGCGAGTTAACGAAGTTAGAGGTGCATCAATCCTAGAAAAGTTTTCAATGAAACGTCTGTAGTATCCTGCTAAACCCAAGAAGCTGCGAATTTCTGTGGGCGTCTTAGGTGCTTGCCAATTCATAATTGCTTCAATTTTGGCGGGATCCACCTGGATTCCATGTTCACTAACTACATGTCCAAGAAATTGGACTTCTCGAAGCCAGAATTCACATTTAGAGAACTTTGCGTAGAGCTTCTCTTGTTGCAGGAGTTTAAGAATACACCGGAGATGTTTTTCATGATCAGCTTGATTCTTTGAGTAAATAAGTATGTCATCAATAAAGACAATGATAAACTTGTCTAGATACGGCTTGCAAACGCGATTCACGAGGTCCATGAATACTGCAGGTGCATTAGTGAGCCCAAACGGCATCACTAAGAACTCGTAATGGCCATACCTCGTTCTGAATGCAGTCTTGTGCACGTCTTCGGTTCTGACCTTCAACTGATGATAACCTGACATCAGATCAATCTTTGAGAAGAAACTTGATCCTTGAAGCTGATCGAACAGATCGCCGATCCTGGGTAATGGATATCGATTCTTGATTGTAACTTTATTCAGCTCACGATAATCGATGCATAGACGCATTGATCCATCCTTTTTCTTCACGAATAGAATAGGTGCTCCCCAAGGAGACGAACTAGGTTGAATAAAACCCTTCTCTAATAAATCATCCAGCTGAGTCCTTAATTCTTTCATCTCGGTCGGTGCCAAACGATAAGGAGCTCGGGCGACTGGAGCTGCTCCTGGTATGATATCAATCCTGAATTCCACTTGTCTATCTGGAGGTAAACCAGGTAGTTCTTCAGGAAATACGTCTGGGTATTCAGAAATAACAGGAATTTCTTCAATCTTTGGCCTTGGCTCATCTATAGTCACCTGTGCCATGTAAATGACACAACCTTTCTTCAAACACTTTGATGCCTTAAGCATAGACACCTGCTTAGGCAATCCATACTGCGTATCTCCTTGAATTGTAAGTGATTCACCATAAGGAGTTTTAATAATCACTTGTTTTTTATCACATGCAATTTGGGCTTGGTTATGAGATAACCAATCCATGCCTATAACTATATCGAATCCTGCCAATTTCATTGGTAACAAAGATAATGGAAAAGAGTGATCCCTAATAGATATAAAGCATCCATCTAAAATTGTTGAAGCAGTCTCTAAGGTACCATCGGCCAATTCTATCTCATATTTTATGCTTAGAGTTTTAACAGGCAGATTTAACAATTTACAAAATTTGTTGTCTACGAAAGATTTATCTTCACCAGAATCAAACAGAACTGTAGCATAAACATCATTGATGAGGAATGTACCTGTTATAACATTGTCATTCTGTACTGCCTCCTTGGCATTCATCTGGAAAACTCATGCATTAGTCTTTTTAGCCTCCTCAGGCTTCTTTGCGAACTTCGGGCAGTTGGTCTTGATATGCCCTTTCTCGTTACAATTGTAACAAGTTGCATTCTTCAATTCTTTGCACTCTAAGGTTTTATGACCCTTGGTTTTACAAATCCCACAAAGTTTAGCATGCGGGTCAATCGTGTATTTTCCTAAATGGCGTTTTCTACAATTCTTGCACACGGGTCTGTCACCCGATTGACTTGGGTTTTTCTTATACCCAGAACCCTTTTTAGACCCAAAATCACCTTTCTTTTTCTTGTCAAAACGCCTTGAATTATCGTCTTCTCTCTTTCTTTTCCCATTATCAGTATTTCTTGCAGCCCTACTCCTGATGATATCCAAAGTTATAGACAGAGACAAATCTACAGCTGGCCGGTATGTTGCGGGCCTTGAAGCTTTCACATTTCACTTCTGGAGCCAATCCACCAATAAAGCGAGCAATACGGTTTAGCTCTGGCGTAACCAAATAAGGTACCATTCGGGATATAGAGTTGAAGCTGGTGACCTAAGATGGACAATCTAATTTTTTCATAAATCAGAGTTAGAAAATCAGCCTTGACTTTCTCTATTTCATGTTGTGGACAAAAAGTATCTCTTATCAGATCAACAAACCTATCCCAAGACATACTGTAGAGTGGGATTTTCCCTGAGGCCTGTAGCAATGCCTTCCACCAAACTAACGCTTCTCCTTTAAAGGATTGAGAAACGAACTTTACAATATCCCGTTCAGCACACCCACTGATGTCAACCACAGTCTCCATTTCTTCTAACCATTCCATACAGTCGATAGCACCTTTTTCACCAGTGAAGTTTCTGGGTTTGCATGAGACAAAATACTTGTAGGAACAAGTTTTAAAACATGGTTCCTAATCATATACAATCTGTTTGGATGGTTGACTTTTCTGATTCGACGAATGACGAGAATCGTCTTTGTTTGACTCATGTGTTTTTGAAGGGGGCTTGCTATGAGCCACAGATTGAGTCTTTGTGCGGGTATTACTTGGTTCTTTGAATTGCCTATCAATGGCTCTAGTGACAGCATTATCTATCATTGCTTGCAGATCCATAGCAGTTACGTTTATTCTGGTGTTATCATTTCTTTCCCTGGGATGACTATTAACCTCTTCTGATTCAGCCATGCTGAAGCTTGATTGCTATAAAACAATTGACAATAGTTTGTTCAGAGGTTTATTATGGAATCATCATTTTTGATAATTCATTAACCATGGTAAACAGAGACCATATCGGTTAATTTGATAATTTAGATTTATTTTAAATTTTCATTATAATTAATCTCAGTTATAAATTTTAAGGATATTTTGGTGGCACAAAAGGCCTAGTCACAAGGACAGTTTTAATTTATAAGCCATGATCTTATAGGATTGAGGCATTAAGGCTCGAACATAGTTCATCTCTTTTTCTTAACAGGGAGTCATAGACTACCATTGTTATTTGTCTTATTGGACAATAATTATGGCCTTAGGCACTTCATCACTAATGGATGTTTATAGTGTGATCATCGTATTGATGATATAAGCCGTGATTTCTAGATCATTTGACTAAATAAGGAATTGAAAGAATCTGATGCAAGGAAGACTAGTGTGATTTTCTCGAATCACATTTGTCAAGAGTGCTAACACGTTCTTAGGTGTTAACAAGGATTTGAATCTCAAAAGGGTTTTACCATCATGGCCATGTCTAAAAATGACATATGGGCTAGGTTATACCTTTAAGGTTTTTCTTTTAATATATAATGGCATATCAATTGTAAATTAAAATGATATATGATTTGTTTTATATTGTTCTTACATACAAATATAATGACAAACAGAATTCAAAATGAAACATAAATTGTCTTAAGAAGTACAATAGTTGCTCTAAATGGGACTTTTAAATAAATAACTTGCCCACGCAGGGGCTAACATAAAGGACAAGTCCACGCAGGGACTAAGTACATAAATGAAATGTCCATGTAGGGACTTAATTGAAAGTAAAATTACAATAATATAAATAAGGATTTTTAATAATCCCTCTTCTTCTTCCCCTTAATGTGATTTGCCAAACCTTTTAGAAGACCGTGACGACTTCTACGCTCTTCGGCTACCTGTTGTTCCACCTCATGCAACCTATGAAGAATTTCTTGCTGTGGCGGTGGTTGCTGGATTTGAGGTTGAGGTGGCTGCTGCTGCTGCTGTGGTTAGGAGGTGGTGGGTATTGATAACCATAAGCAGGGTACCCAGTTGGGTACGCAGGTGGAAAGGGCGAGGGGTAAAGAGCATTGAAGTTCGCTGCCTCAACGTATGGGTCTACGACAGGTGCATTGTTGTAGTTATAACCCGAAAAACCTTGCGGCTCAAACGGGTTGTATGCTGGGATTGGGTTTTCATAACCCATGGGTGGTGCAGGTGCGACTGGTGCATAGTCGACTTCAGAAAAAGCATGTGAAGGCCCACCCATTTGCGGGTCTTCATGGAGCGGAGGGTAGTTGCCGGAGTTTTGAGGGGTGCTGAAATGAAAATCCCCTCGCACGGACATTCGTGCATTCCTTCTCCGCCTCGGTGTTCTGGAGGCTCTGGCAGCTCCGAACGCGTATATGCATAACGGGTAACCGGATGAGTCATATACAAGTTCCAATAGTTATTATGCTTAAAATATGTTGTGATATCAGTATGATATCAACAATTATGCCCCAATTGTATTTAAGACCAATTTAAGTCCTGGAGGGGTATTTTGGTCATTTTAAAGCTTATAAAAGAGATTTAATAGCAAGCTGAGATTCTGGTCTAAAATGTTCATTAAAAACATTTATTTTATGTTGTTATATCACCAAGATATCATACATATGTGTATTTAATCATTTATGGCCAAACTATGCACCGTAGGGGCATTTTGGTCATTTCACATATGCTGTTAAGGTTAAATTTGGAAATCTGAGTTCAAGACTTATACTTATTGTTAAAGTATAAAAATTTATTTTAAAAATCAGTAGGTAACAAGTCTTAGGTGCTAAATATGGTTTTAAATCATACTATGCGCCTAATTCGCATAAAAGTCGGTATTTGACGATATTTGATATGTTTAAGGAAATCTGAGTTTCTTATTAGTCTTAACTGCTTAAAATATTTTATTTAATATATAAAATCAGTATAAAAAGGTTTGACATGTTAATGATGTGTAAAACTCATTTTATTAGTGAAAAGGGCATTATAGTCAATTACCGAATTCATGCTAAAACTCTATGTTATGGTCAATATAAAATTTGACAAAAATTTCCAAAAATCCCTAAATATTATATCATAACAGTGAGTAGCAAGTTTGGTGTCAAAAATTGGGTTTAAATATGATTTATGCAGAAAATACCATTTAATTAACAAAAAGCTTTTGTTTTACGATATCTTGCATAACTTTTATTTTAGACCAAAAACTGATGTCAAATTTTTAGGACATACTTATATATCAGTAATAAAGCTTTTTGTCCTCTCACATTTCAAAAATCTCGTTTTTATAACATAAGGGCAAAATGGTCAACTTTTAAGCATTTAACGGAAACATGCAAATGATTCAGATTTCTATGGGACCATGTAGTATAACCTCAGAGGGTTATACTAATATATAATATGGTCACAAAGGAACCCTAAGGCATAACTAAACTAATCTAATTCGGGTCAGAACTGAAAGTCAAAGCAAAAGTCTACTTTTGCGACTTTCGGTTGCGAACCGAGCCTAATACTCAGAATTGTCGGGTTGAACATGCCTAAGCATGTTCTTATATTATTTACCAAGTTGTTTAAGTGATAAAATGTATTTTATAATTTCTACATTATCAGTTATGATTTATTTTGCAAAAACTGACTCGTTTGACTTTTCTGTTAAGTAGTTTGACCCAACAATTGACTGAGATAACGTGATAATTAGAAGGTGCCCTTTTAAGGTTTAACACCTACATAATTACCAACACATAGCCACTTTCAATTCGAATAATGGTTGGACCGTTAGTGATTAATCACAAAGTCAAAGCAGAATTATGCTAGCTTTGACTTTCGGTCATTAAACTAATAAAACCTTAACTATGGAAGCTAAGAACACTTAAAATAGTCCTTAGCACGAAAAATTCAACTGAAGAAAGCTTCCTTGAACACCAGGATGCTTCAGAGAGTGAGTTAGAATGAAAATTTCAAATGTGCAAGTTCTAATGAAACAATGCATGGCCTTTATATAGGAACTTGGAGTCTCTAGGATCATTGCAGCTGTTCCTAGGAGGTCATCAGATGTTCACAAGTGTCCCTAGGGCAGTAAAAACCAGTTGCACAGTCCCTGGTATCAAAACAAGCATGCAATGGCGGTGGAACAGGCAACAACATGCAGCTGTGCATTTTCTGTCGCTGGTGACTCAGTCGCGGCCAGCGTAGACCTTAGAGGAAGTCTACACGGCCCGCGAGAACCTGTAAATCCGGTAAAAAGTTTGTGAACTTTGCAATTTCAGTCCCTGGTCCATAATAAGTTTATTTAACTTTTGTTTATTGAACCTTTGATCCCCATAGTTAACCATTAGGTGCCTTGGGTCTTAAATTAACTTCGTTAAGCTCCCGGTTAGTTACGAGATCACCCGATATGTACTTATTTGCATCGAAACTTCACGTATTCAATATCAGATACTTGTGAGAGTATAATAAGGCATTACAAAGTTCTTGGGATCGTTAAAAGATCACTCAGAGGTAACATTTAACATGTTGACACATTTAACCCCTATGCTTTGTAAACTTTAAATTTTAAGCACAAACGGCTTTCTACTTCCGAAAATTTATTCATTACAGAATACGAACGTTGTGTGAGGTCAATCAGAGGCACAAGTTGGGCATGTTGACACTTTGGATCCTTTTACTTACATATTTACATTGTTTGTCACTTTCTGTCCCTCGGAATTAATTCATTACACTTTTAAAGTTCATGACACGTGTCTTTATTATATTGGACATGATTTTGCGAGGTGTTACATCCTCACCCCCTTAAAAGAAATCTCGACCTCGAGATTTACGGAAATAAATGAGGGTATTTCTGTTTCATTGTGTATTCAACCTCCCATGTGTATTCTGGGCCTCTACGGGCATCCCATTTTACCTTCACGATCGGCACATGCTTTCTTCGAAGCTTCTTAACCTGTCGATCCTCGATCGATAAAGGTTTTTCGATAAACTTCAAGCTTTCGTCAATTTGTACGTCCTTATGCGATATTGCTAGCGATTCATCGGCTAGACATTTCTTTAAATTGCAAATGTGGAATACATTATGAATTCCGCTAAGTTCTTCAGGTAGATTTAGCTTGTAAGCTACAGTTCTGACACATTCGATGATCTCGAATGGTCCTATGTATCTTGGGCTCAGCTTGCCCTTTTTGCCAAAACGCATCATCCCTTTCCAGGGTGACACCTTGAGTAGCACTTTATCACCTACCTCGAATTTCAGAGGTTTACGCCTTCTATCCATGTAGTTTTTCTGCCTATCCCTGACAGCTTTCAAAAGGTCACGGATTTGAACAATCTTATCCGTCGTCTCGAGGACTATATCAGGTTGTAGTGAAAATCATGAGCGCGGGCTATTACTGGCCCGGCATGCATTTAGACGCTGTAGAGATCTTGTGCAAGTGTGCGTCATGCCAACGTCATGCTCCAAAAACTCTCCGCCTAAAGAACCCTCTGGTTCCAGTAACTGCAGCATGGCCCTTCCAGCAATAGGGCATCGACTTAGTAGGACATTTTCCCGATGCGACCGGCGCAGTAAAATTCATCATAGTCGCTGTAGATTACTTCACCAAGTGGGTGGAAGCTAAAGCCCTAGCGTCAACCACCGCAATGGTGGTCAGAAAATTCATCTGGGAATACATCATATGCCGGTTCGGGTTACCACCGTGCATCATCACAGACAATGGTACCAATTTTGCGTCAGAAGATCTACAAAAAAATGGATGAAAGAAATGCGCATCGAACATAGTTTCGCTTGCGTGGCGCACCCACAGGCAAACGGTCAAGTCAAAAGCGTTAACAAGCAGATCGTAGACGGCATTAAAGCAAGGTTAGGAACTGCAAGAAGGGGATGGGTTGATGAACTCCCAAGCATTTTATGGGCTCACCGCACTATGCCAAAGACTAGCACAGGAGAAACGCCATTTAGCCTAGTTTACGGCTCCGAAGCAGTAATTCCGGCAGAAATTGGCCTCCCGTCACCTCGAATGTTGTCCATGGAAAAACAAAATAATGAACACGAGCGCAGGCTCGACCTGGACCTCCTTGAGGAGAGACGCGAAAACGTAGCCATCAACGAAGCCAGGTACAAATCAAAGCTAGAAAAATATTACAATGCTCGAGTACGCATATGCACCTTCGTACCAGGAGATTTCGTCCTACGAGACAACGAAGCCTCGAACGCTGAAAAACCGGGGAAACTCGCGCCCAAATGGGAAGGATCATATATCATCAATGAAATCCTCGGAAAAGGCGCATATACCTTACGACGGCTCGATGGGACAGACATTCCACGCACTTGGAACGCGCAACAGTTGTGCAGATGTTATATGTAGCTGAAACATTCGTACTCAAATAACATACAACGCTAATACAGTACAACAATCATTGCTTGCATAGGCATCATAATTATCATATTTATTTACTTTGTATCTACCTGCCCCTGCGCCCTATCCAAAATCAATACAAAGTGTTACTTCCATTATGCTCTTGTGTTTATTACAAAATGCATGCAATTCCTTTCGGTAAGCGCAAAACCACTATGGTAACCTAATAAAAGACTCATGAACGGTTCGTGGTCACAAGTACCACGCAAAGGTCCAGCCCTACGTTCACACATGGGATTTTTACCATCTTTATTCGCCTTACCTAAACAAAGTAATTGTACTCATGCACAACATTGTAATTCAAACATACCATATATTCAAAACAGTTACTAGCACAACTAGTGCATTAACAAAAATTCACATGCACAGCAGTGCATCAGCAATACTTACAAACAGGATATACATCCTCAATCTACAACTAGCATATTCAAAATAAAACTACAAATCGGAAAACATTGCCAACACTTCTACAGGGGTGTGCAACACTTCGCCATACCACTCCAAAGGGTGAGGGTCAACGATCCAGTCATTATCATTTCCCTCATCATTCAGACCAGACGTCATCATCCGAGCACCGGCCGGATTTGCACATCGACGATCACTTTGACGCCGTTTGTACACCATCCTACATCGACTTCTCCGGTCAGATGGAAAAACTTGCATCAAGGTATCTGCCGACAATAACATAGCACCTGCATCGCCATCAATCCCAGTAATGGAAGGGACATCATCTTTGCTGCCCTTACCCGACAAATCCAGACAGCGTACGGTGTTGAGAAACCCTCCACTTCCGGCAGCTTTATCCGGCACCTGATCTCCAAGACGGACCATGGCATCAGTAGCATCAAGGGTTTTCAAGATAAAGGAAACCTTCTGAAGACGGTATTTGCGACTCATGTTGTATTTACCAAAACTGGCAAAAAGAAGTGCTGCATATATAAAGGCTAAAACGAGCTGACAACGATGACGAAAGCATAATTAAAGGAGGTGTAAGAAATCATGATGATTAATGTCAAATCACCGCCTTCTGAACGACGGCGTTACAGTAATCATGGATTTCATTAATGATCTCTGACAGCATCAAATGCTTACACACATTCCCACAAAATACAAAATATCACAATCACTGTAAGAAAACGAACAGTCAAACACCTATTCGTCTTCTAGCATATGGCACAAGGATTCCATGCCAGTAACCCAGAAGATTTTTTCATACCTTGCGCCGGCAAGCCTATTACTTCTCAAAGCAAGAAAACACACACTTCATTTTATATAGTCTAGTGCTCCACTTACTTGCATAGAAGCAACACTGGACTGGGGGGACTTGAAGGGGTATGGTCCCAAAAAACCTTGCGCACGCGCATTGGACCATACCATAATCCTATCCCAAAACATCTTGAATAGAGACCCTGCGCAGATCATACCATATCCCAAGAACACCTTTAACAGAACCCTGCGCAGCTACGCAATGGCTCCAAACAAGGATGTAGAAAGAACAATCTCCGATAAACGTGCGCCGGAGAAAGGGCTAACCTTTAACTAACACCTTGCGCGGGCTCGCGTAAGAGTACAGTTAGACCTGACGACAAATCCTAAACATCTCCGCGCGCCTGGAGCCAAGACTTGGACAAAAGTATTCTTTCTGTTACAACAGAATAGACACGTGGCAAAAGCACAGAGGTTTACAGCTGTAGATCTTCTAGAAGGTTGTCAATGCTCATCATGCATAGCTATTCAGTTACAACTGAAAGATGACGTGGCACAATCCTGGACGCTCATCCAAGTCACGATAAGAGCACTAACTTAAAGAAGGATCCACACAAGTCCACTTTCCACGTGGCACCTCCCTAGCCGTCGATCACACTCACGATTCGTGTGCATGGATGTGACGTTAGTGATTGACGAAAAAAGGACATAACCACCAACGGAAAATACTTTCCGTTACTCTCTCCATCATATCAGTTTCTTGCCAAAAACGGTTATAAATAGAAGGTTGCAGGTATGATCTCACAAGTTACATTCACTTCACTTTTACTACTCCTTCTTCCTCATCGAGATCACTGTACTTATTCTCACGCCGGAGGGTGGTCACGGAGAGAACCCCCTTTCTCCCCGTGGCGAGTCTAACGGCTTTTTGTTTTGCAGTTATCGCTGGAGAAGGAGCTCAGTCAAACCCCTGAATCTAGCGAGAGGATTAACCCTTTTTATGCAGAACTAAACCCCTGGTCTGATTGATTCCGGTCATTCAAACCACTATTTCTTCACACTCGTATTCCTTTTCCAAAGAGTTTTATTAAGTCTGATGCATGTTTTGATTTAATTCACTGCGACATATGGGGCAAATATCGAAAACCTTCTACGACACGCGCAAATTATTTTTTGACAATAGTTGATGATTTTAGTCGAGCTGTGTGGGTTTATCATATAAAACACAAAAGTGAGGCAATCGATTGCTTAATGAACTTTCATAAAATGGTTAAAACCCAGTTTGGTAAAGCAATTAAAAAAATTAGATGCGACACCGGTGGTGAATTTGTCTCTAACTGTATGACCAGTTTTTACACACAAGAAGGAATCTTATTAGAAACGACATGTCCACACACACCGCAACAAAATGGTGTGGTGGAACGCAAGCATCGTCACTTTCTTGAAACAACACGTGCTTTAATGTTCCAAGCTAGTTTACCAAAGAAATTTTGGGGGAAATGCGTTCTTGCGACTGCCTATATAATTAATCGTTTGCCATCAAAGGTTACCAGCAACAAAAATCCTTATGAAATTATGTTTCGTTAAAAACCAGACTATAGTCACATGAGAATCTTGGGTTGTCTAGGTCTAGCGAGTCTAGTTAACGTAATCAAAAGAGTCTCGTGGGTTCGATATCCGGACTTACTTAGCTATACTAGGGTCGATCGGTACACTTGTCGGTTAGTAGTTTAATATAGTTTTAGAGAGTCTAGAGGTTACCTTAGTGTTTAGATTAGGGTAATTTAGTTGATAATTATTAAACTACTTTTAGCATATCATCGCTCGGCTAGGATTCTTAGCGGTATCCTGAGCTCTATCCCTTTTCTTTTTCAGCAACTCCTTTAAGTGGCCTATACTTAAGAGATTGCTAATCGCTTTCCTTAGAGCAATGCAGTCTTCGGTATTATGCCCAAAGTCCTCATGGTATGCACACCATTTAGACCTATCCTTCCTGCGGTGGAGATGTCGCTTGTTTAGGATTCTTATCGGTATCCAGAGCTCTATCCCTCTTCTTTTCCAGCAACTCCTTTAAGTGGCATGTACTTAAGAGATAGCTAATCTCCTTCCTTAGAGCAATGCAGTCTTCGGTATTATGCCCAAAGTCCTCATGGTATGCACACCATTTAGACCTATCCTTCTGATATGATGCGAGTATGTATTGATTTTTGGATATATTTTAAGTACTTTTTACTCGTTTATTCAAGCTTTAAATTTATAAAACACAATATAACACTATCACTCTCTACAACACGCTAGGGCATTGATTTCCGTTTGTTGTCCCAAACATATCAAGAAAATCCGTAAATCATCTTAACTTCAAAAGTATACCATTGATTGGAGACAATAAAGACAAAAACAAAAAAAACAAAAAAGAACATTCAGTTTATGATATCAGAATAAACTGTGTCAATACAAAAACTCAATACAAATCTGAATAGAACTATTACAAACAAATCTCAATACCAATATGAAAACATATCAGAAAAAAAGTATATACTCAAAACATTCAAGCATAATAATATAAGAATCTTTTAACAATAGCGATCGACAATTCATAAGATCATTTAAAAAGTCAGAAAACATAGATCATTTAGGTTTTTGAATCAGTATGTACAGACAAATATCAATACAATATATCAATATATTAATAAAGACTATAAAATTGAAACTTAGTAGAATTCTTATCGTCTCAAAATCACAGGGAAATATAAACCCTAAACAACATTCAACCATTAACGAAAATTAAAACATGAGGAATCTTTGTCCAATATCAGTAACAACATAACATTAAACCATTATAAAAAATAAGAGGATGAAGAAAGATTCTCTAAAATCAGTACCAACATAACACTAAATATAAACAACATTAAAGCATTATAAAAAATCAGAAGATGAAGAACGATTAGAAACCCTAAATAACATCACCGCCGTTTAACAACCTAACAATCATTGATTTGTTAAGAAAATAAGAACAATCGAGTAAACATAAGATTAAGAACCACTGTAACAAAATCAGTACAAACATAAAATTCAACATAACATAACATTCAAGCATAATCAAAATCAGAAGATGCAGAACTACTATAAACCATAAATCACCTCATCGTCAATTAAAAACACATTGTTAACAAAATCAAACCAATCTATAGACAAAATAATTGAATCAAACCACAAAATAGCGATTACCGTCGACTTTAGAGTATTCAAATCCATTGAATGATGAAAGAAAGAACACGATTGAACCTTGTCGTCGATCGTATTGAGAGAGAGAGAGAGAGAGAGGCAGAGGATATTTTTTTAGAGTTTGGTATAATGAAGAGTACAAAGGAAGATAAAATTTTCATCCGGGTTTACCATTTCACCATTGGGTCATGTGCTTTTTTTTTTCAATTAAAGGTGTTTCCAATGTTTTTCTAGGGTCATATGGAGTATCCATCGGGTTGCCCGAATAGGGGCTAAGTTTAGGCGGGAAAAATTAGTTGAGGTGAAACCAGAGGATGACATGCGTCCCCCAATGATTTCTTCTATTAGAGACATACATTTATAAGTTAGTAGGGGGATATATGTAATTGCCCCATATAAAATAAATCTTCAATAGCTTAGATTCCTCTAACTCAATGTTTATGTTTTCAAAATTACTATATTATTATAATATATTTTTTTATGTAAACTAATTATTGAAAAGTCTTATTCAAGTTTTTGTTTTATAGGTTTTAACTTTTAACACACTTCTACTAATTTCTTTTAACACCATACTGATAAACAAAGCAACTATAGCTTAGTTTGTTATTTTTATAATGGAAGTTTTATATATTTTCCCATCCTAAGAAGTTTTATTACATATTTCCCCAACCTATAAATTGAATTACATATTTCCCCTTCCTAAAGAAGCCTTATTACATATTTCCCCAATCTTTAAATTTTTATTACACATTTCCCCAATTTCTAAATTTAATTACATATTTCACCTTCCTAAACCCCATATATTACATATTTATCTATTTCATTAAAAATACTCTTATAGAATTACTATTTTACCCCTAATGAGTTTATTAAATATATAACTACAACATATTTCCTAGCTTCCTACAATAATTATAAATTTAAAAGTAACAACTTGATAAATATTTTTAAATCTTCGTATGTAAAAATCCCTACTCAATAATATGGATATTATGTGAGTTTTCAACAAGTAAATATATAAAATTGATTATTATTATTATTATTATTATTATTTATTTTTTAAATACGTTGGTTCTCTAAATATGAATCAAAACTTTGACTTCATATTTTCAGTGGAGATGCGTAATTACGTATGAAGGGAGGCTCTATGAACCGCGTCGATGTAGGATACTTGATCTTTGACATAATATATATAATTGATGGGATTTTTATAAATAATTAGTTACCTATGTCTATCAATAAGAATCTTTTACTGGAAATAAGAGAAGTCATTTTTTTACTGGAAACACATACAAAGATTTAAAAATATTATTCAAGTTGTTACTTTTAAATTTATAATTATTGCAGTAAGCTAGGAAATATATTGTAGTTATTTATTTAATAAACTCATTAGGGGTAAAATAGTAATTCTATAAGAGTTTTTTTAATGAAATGGATAAATATGTAATATATGGGGTTTAGGAAGGTGAAATATGTAATTAAATTAAGAGATTGGGAAAATATGTAATAAAAATTTAGAGATTGGGGAAATATGTAATAAGGCTTCTTTAGGAAGGGGAAATATGTAATTAAATTTATAGGTTGGGGAAATATGTAATAAAGCTTCTTATGAGGGGGAAATATGTAAAAATCCCTTTATAATAAGTGTGGTATTGACATTATTAAACAAAGTAGCTAGGTTATCTATCAAGTATATCTATTAGTATTTTTAAAAATATAACCTTTTTTTATTATTTGGTATATAAATTTAGATTTATTCAACCTATGTAATACATATAGTTTTATTAAGATATTTTTTTTATTATTTACTATACAAATTACATTTATTCTACACGTGTAATACACGTGGTTTTTAAAGTTATATTTTTTTATTATTTGTTATATAAATTTTTATTTATTTAACTCGTGCAATATACAGGTTATTTGTAGTTTTTTTTAATTTCTTAGTATATAAAATTATATTTATTTCACCCGTATAATACACGGGGTTCTAAGCTAGTAACGATATATATAAAGTGAATAAAAGGTTTCGAGGTGATATGCTAAATAAAAAAAGATAAGAGAACAAATAATATGTTTGATAAGTTTAGGATGGGAGTGAGTATAATAAGTAAAAAATAGTTGTAGGAGTGCGTTTATCAACCCCTTTAAGGTAACTAGGTTTTAATGCTGCGCGCCGCGTTGCGGCGCGACAAAACTAAGTCATTGTAAAACTATTTATTGCGACTAAATACTTGGTTGTTATTAAAGCTGTGCTATTTAGTGTCTTATTTTTAAGTTGACAAGTGGTGGCAGCAAGCGAGTTAGTAACTCCTGACGATGGCGACTATTGCGATGTCTAAGCATCCACTAACCCAACAAATAAGGAATAAGAATTGTATAAATACAATCAGAAAAACGTGTGAAAGAGGAGAAAAAGGAAGATGACGTGAAGTTATGTAAGCATAAAATGGGAAAAAAAAAAAAGACCCCATGATTTGAACTTGAGTCTCTTTAAAACACATAAAACAGAGATGTGTATAAAACTCCCTTGTTTTATTAACTGAATCACATTATTAATATGTGTGTGTATATAGTAAGTAATAAGTATTTTAATATTTAAGTATTTATAAAAAAAAAAACAATTTTTAAGTGTTATTCAAAAGTCAACAATTTCGGCCAAGGGAGGGTGTTTCGGGTGGGTATTTCGGGTGGGTAGTGTTTCGGGTGGGTATTTTAATATCTAAGTAAAACCCCCTTGTTTTATTAACTGAATCACATTATTAATATGTGTGTGTATATAGTAAGTAATAAGTATTTTAATATTTAAGTATTTATAAAAAAAAAACAATTTTTAAGTGTTATTCAAAAGTCAACAATTTCGGCTAAGGGAGGGTGTTTCGGGTGGGTAGTGTTGGGTGGGTAGTGTTTCGGGTGGGTATTTTAATATCTAAGTATTTATAAAAAAAACAATTTTTAAGTGTTATTCAAAGGTCAACAATTTCGGCCAAGGGAGGGTGTTTCGGGTGGGTATTTCGGGTGGGTAGTGTTGGGTGGGTAGTGTTTCGGGTGGGTATTTTAATATCTAAGTATTTATAAAAATAAAAAAAAAACAATTTTTAAGTGTTATTCAAAGGTCAACAATTTCGGCCAAGGGAGGGTGTTTCGGGTGGGTATTTCGGGTGGGTAGTGTTGGGTGGGTAGTGTTTCGGGTGGGTAGGGGTGTTTGGCAAAAATTCCACTTTATTATTCATTAACTTTGTCACGTGTCTATATGTTATATGTGAGTGGATGTACGTGAACCAATAAGGAAAGTTTACTATTGATTATGATGTGACAAGTACTATTCATTAGCTTTGTTTTTTAATATATAGGATAATGGTAAAAACAAAAACTAACGAGTTGTTTGTTTACCTCTTAATAAGCCTCTTAATGGTTCAGATCTCTTAATTGTTCAGCACTTAATGATTCAGATTGTTTGTTTCACGAGCAGATGTCTGAATGGTTAAGACATTTGCCTCTGAATGGTTAAGATTTATACAGAGTCTGAATGGTTAAGATCTCTAATCTGAATTGGTGAGACATTTGCCTCTGAACGGTTAAGCATTATATAGGTTCTTAATGGTTCAGACCTCTTACTGGTTCAGCACTTAATGGTTTAGACCTTTTACTGATTCAGCACTTAACCATTCATCATCATCATCATCATCATCATCATCATCATCATCATCAGTAAATCCCACCAAAAGCAAAGCTAAGGTAGGGTCTGAGGAGGGTAAGATGTAGACAACCTTACCTCTACCCCCTATGAATAGAGAGACTGCTTCCAGTGAGACCCCCGGCTCGATAGTAGCTTTGCATCAAGCCTTGGACATAAGACACATGACACTCAACAACCGGGACAAAGGCCGCTTAGTGCATGTATCCACATATCTTTCGGCTATCAACGCCACCACACGATTCATGATTAACCGTCCGTCGCTTTTAATGTTATTTTCACAAAATTAATAAAATAACGTTAAAATTATTGCAATTTTACTTTTTGCTCCCCGAGCGCCCACACATATATACATTATATGTGCATACCGCAAGCGAGGCGTAACTTCTTTTAAGAAAATACAAGGCAATGGTAAAAACAAAAGCTAAGAAAAAGTAGTTGTTTCTATCACCGAGATGGGTTGGTAACACAAGCTAAGAAAAAGTATTTTGTGGGAGATACTTCGTCGAAACTTCTTTTCAACTTCGAAGTAGTAGACAGAACCCGCTCCTCATATGGTCGTCAACGCCGACACTACCGGTGTTGACACTCACACACACCCATTCTCGCCACCATTCTCGGCTCATGTGATCCTCAACATCACTGCTACCAATTTTCCGGCAGACTCCTATGACCTCAAATCTGACTCATTGAGGTACGATCGCGAGTAGTAGTAGTTTGTTTTCATTATTAAGTGGTTATATATAGGGTAGAGTTTCTTTAATCCGAACTCATTAGCCATCCTAGGGTAGATCTATGTCGTCTTGGTGTTTAATTACACACACATACATGTACGTACATACATATATATATAAAGGTGAGATCTGGTACAAAGTGTGTTGGATCTAACAAAAAACGTGCCTGAAATCTGATTAATCTATAATAATTATTGAATAGAATTAAGGGCATTTTAGGTATTGTGTTAAAAGTATCATTATAAAATTCAACATTTCTTCATCACTACTATGTTATTTTATATTCTGGCATGTCTGCAGTTTGCAATTAGATTGGTTGTTCGTACGAGCATGTACTGTGCTGTGCTGGTATGGAATTGTATTGTGTTAGTATTTAAATCTACATATAATAAGTTGTTATGTATATGTAATTATTATGTGCTTTTATAAGTTTATTATTGTTATGTGAGAGAGATAGAGACTTAAAATAACCGATGTAAGGAGGGTGGTACATTCATTGAAATAAAAATGAAGGGTCGTATAAGTTTATTAGTACTTATAGAAAGGCTGAGGTTAGAAGTTAAGATACTCTCGCAACCAAAGCTAAGATACTCTCTCAACTAAAGCGGATGAAAAGCACCTTACGTAGTAATCTACAAATAATTATATTAAATATTTTAGACATTGACTTACTCCAGAGTCAAGTATACAGTTCTTTAATATCTGAAACTTGCGAAGCAACATTCTCTTTCTTTTTTAACTCAATTCAAATTAAATGTTTATTTGATGTACACAGATTGACGTGCTTGTGGCTCATCAATGGCTGTAGTAAAGTATGTTGCAGACTTTTTGATTGAAAACGCAGTTTCTAAATTGTCAGACGGCTTCATACTCTCAATGCATTTTGAAGCCAAACTCGGGGAAATGGAAGAAACTATACAGAGTATGGGGCCTATCTTAAAGAACCTAAAAGAAGATCCGGCTCGATTGGAAAAAAAAGGGAAGAGATTCATCAAAATGCTCAAAAAAGCAAAAGACTTGGTCCGGCAATGCAAGAATATCAAATGGAATATTTGGAAGAGATACTGGTATGCTTCGAAGTTGGACGAAATGAATAAGTCGTTGCTGAATTCTCACAACCAGTTGCAGATTGCTAGGGAAGCAGTATTGGAAACAAAGGCGGAGGAGAGGGGGTTGAAAAGGGGATTGAAGGAAGGACATTCAAGTGGTGTTCCAATCAAAAAGTGCGTTGCTATAGGGCTTGATAATCCACTTAGGGATTTGAAGGCCATGGTGCTTGGGAATTCTACAGATGGTGATTGCTCAGTTGTCGTTGTTTCCGCTCCAGAAGGGTATGGGAAGACCACTCTCATAACAAATCTCTGCGATGATCCTGATATTAAAGGTATTCAAATCGATATTTTTGCTTATTCTGTATGTCAACTACACTGGCATTTTTTTAATTATTCATAGTGTTCTCATTTGAGCAGGAAGATTTCGTACAAACATCTATTTTGTTACAGTCTCACTCGGGTACGATTTGAAAGTCATCATCAAAAATTTACTTGAGAGGAGTCAACTGCATGGTATCGATAGTGATGAAGATGCAATCTCAGAAAGAAACATCAGAAGAAAACTACTTAGGGGGAATCATGTGCATGATTTTGAGAGTGATGAAGATGCAATCCAGCAGTGGCGGAACTTTTTGGGTCAAAATAAACGTGAAATTCTGTTGGTACTTGATGACGTACGGTCCGTTTCTGTTATTATGGACCTCATGTTCAAATCACCCGGATACAAGATTCTGGTCGCAACTCGGGAGACTTTTACACAATTCAATACATATCAGTTGCCTGTTTTGAAAGATGAAGATGCCTTCATTCTGTTCTGCAGCTCAGCGTTTTCAAAACGTAGTAATATTGATATACCAAATGACCTTGTTGTCAAGGTATACAAAACGATGCATTTTTATTTTTCTAGTATCCGTTATGGATATATTTATTCTTATATCTTTTAACGATTTGTGTAGTTGGTCGCGTGTTGCAAGAATAATCCACTGGCTCTTAGTGTGATTGGTGGTTTGCTAAAGGAGAAAGCTTTGGCAAAGTGGGAATTTTTGTTAAAGAAGCTAGAAGGAGCAAATAATTCGGTTCTGGATTGTCTAGAAAAGGGTTTGCAACTTTTGGATGAAGAACCTGAACTAAAGCAACGTTGCATGGACTTGGCATTATTTCCTGAAGATCAGAAGATACCTACTACAACACTTATGTACATGTGGGAACATTTGTGCAACCATGATGAGGTTACTGCTAACATTCTCGCTGTGCTTTCTTCTAGAAAGCTTGCAACTTTGTTGCCAATAAGGTACTAGACTTCCTAGATTTGTTATAAAATCTCACGCCGCCTTATGTCTAACAACTATATATGGTAGACATTTTTCTTACATGATATAAAACAACCATCTTAAAAGATTCATTTGGTCCTAAACATTGCATTTGACTGTAGGAAAAATTTACCGGACATTGCCAACCATTGGGAGGAAAAATTTGTTACGCAACATAAGATGATGAGGGAGTTAGGTATTCGTTTAAGCAGCCAAAAGCCAATAGAACACAGAGAAAGGTTAATCATAAATACAGATGGAAAAGATCTCCCCGAGTTGCCACAAACTGTCAACGCCCGTATATTGTCAATTTCCACAGGTTTGTTAGATTCATTTCACGGTTGTTTTGGAAGTTGATATATATTAAAAACGTAGTCTTATATTTTTTTTTATTCTATTAGGTGTGACGGCAGATGCAAGATTACTTTCAACATGGAACGAGATTCAATTCCCTAGATTGGAAGTTTTAGTACTGAATTCCATGTCAAAGATTTATTCCTTCCCAAAAGCTATGCAGAAATTGCCAAATTTAAGGGTTTTATCCATCACAAACAAAGGATATGACTTTTCAGAGATTCAAAACTTCCCTGCAGCAGAATGTTTATCTGGTCTAACTAGAATGACGTTAGATGGTGTTTCAATACCTTCAATTAGTACATCAATGCTAAAGTTGGAGAACTTGAAGAAATTGTCCATGAGCATGTGCAAAATCGACAATGGTTTCAACGAAGGAATCCATAGTTTTAAGGGTCAATGTCTTAGAATTGACCTAGACTATAGACTAAGTACCCAATGCGACCCCTTATTGTGTGAACTCTATCACTTATGCAACACTAGGAGTACTCGTATGAATGAGGACAACTCGCACAAGGTGAGTTACTTCGCTCGAGCGAAACACCTCGTATGAAGTAGGTCACATTGCCCGAGTTGTGCACTTCATACAAAGTATTCCAGCTCAATCTCCAAACGCTCGACAATCCTTCCTAAGATTGTCGCATTGGGTACTTAGTCTATAGTCTAGGTCAATTCTAAGACATCGACCCGGACTAGGTCAATTCTTAAACGTTCCATACATGCAAGCACTTGATTATTCGAATACTTTAATCCTTACAATACTTCTTTTATTATTACAACACAAAACCTATGTTTACATACTTGTATAACACATGTTTTCATGTCCCCTTTGCATATTAGGCCTTGTTACATGTTGGTCATATATTAAATAACATGTAACACCTGAATATACAACAAATATAAACCTTTTAATGTTCAAATAAATAAATAAATAAATATGGGCTGGGCAGATTTCGATCACAGCCTTTGGGCTGGGTTTAGTTGTTTTGTTTCAAAGTTAATTACCTACTAATCATATTCAAAGCCCAACCCATTGAAACCCTAATCCCTTCCCTATAAATACCATTTATTTTCCAGCCACTTTCCCACTTTTACAACCCTCAAACCTCACCAAAAATACTCTCAAACTCAACTGAGTTTTCAGCAACACATCTGAAAGTTCCAGCAATTAAAGTTAGTTTTAACTCACTTCTTCTTCTATTTCTTCTTTGTTTCTTTCTTCTTAACACTTGGATAACCTCTAGGAAGGTTTTCACAAGATTACTTGGGTAAACTAAGGTGAAACTTCACCATTTTTTTAGGTCCAAAGTGCACCTATAATTCTGCTCATTTTTATCTTTTTAATTCTTCATGTTTTGGAAGAAAACTCATGTTTTACTTTACAAACCTATGTCCTTATGTCACTAATCAAGTCTATGATTAGTGTGCTTAAAAACAAGGTTGTTATATACAACTAGGAGGTGTTTTACTCCTCTAAACTTTCTGTTTTGTAAGTGTTTTCAGCCCACAAGTGTTGAACAAGAATTGAGCTTGTGTAGTGTGATTATTGGAAAGCTTTGGCTATCCTACTTTCAATCCACCCTCACTTGATGTTTTCCTTTTAGTTAATATGTATGTTTCATTTCCATATTGTTCATTCATGACCATCCTTGTTGTTTTTAACAACTTGTGCAATGGTGAATCTAAGAAAGAGGTTTTAAAAGGAAGGTTACCCTCCTACCTCCTTGCGTGACTTGTATTAGATTCTTGTAATATATGTTGGACTAAACTTATATAATATACTATATAGTATATATAGAACATAAATAAAATAAACAACTGAACCCTTGATGATAATCACATGATTATTCGTCATAGTACTAAGTTACATCATCTTGAAGTACTTAACTTCTCGTTACGATTCTAATGGGTATTTAGCCCATGAAATCATTCTAACCCCTATGGGTTTCATAGTGTTAAAAACGAGTATTAAGTCTAGATGATTACTTTCTCATATACATACTTTGTGTAACTTAAATTCCGAATATAATCATTCCTTGAACTCCCATCCTAACACATTCAACCTCGTAATCTTATTAACTCGTCAATACTTGGATAATCGGAAGACTTAGAATTTTGTGAGTATACTTGACCCATTTTACCGTTTTCACACTTTTTGGGTGTAGCATGTTTATTTATATGACACACACTTAGCACTCATATTCTTATGCAATTATACAAATAACAATCCAATACATGCTTACTATTTGTTGTGCTCGATTCGTGTTTTCTTGGTGACTCTTATGTGATGAACTTGTCATTAACTTCGATTAAGCCTCCCTTAACATGTATAGCGCTATAGGAGTAACGCACCACCTGTGAACGAGAGGTCATGTTAAGTTAATCATTCTTCATACTTGCGTTAAACTTTGGTTTGACTTGTTTGTTCACATGCCAGTTTATACATTAATCTTGATAACTAGGTTTGTCATGTGGATTGTTCACTATCAAATTTATACTATTATGCTACTACACCAAACTTGTATACTCGTCAATACTTTTTTATTGAACTACGCTTTTAAAACATGTTGCGGGTTTAATGATTGTTGACGATGCATGGAACATAGTAGGATGCCTAGATACTCATTTTAAATTTTGTATTCTTATTGTAATTCTTTTATTTCAAGTTGTTGTATTTGTATTTCCTTTCCATGATTGTACTTGAATTCTTGTAGTAATAAAATGAAATTCATTATTTAAACACTTATCGCAAATTTTAGTGTTATGTGTAATGAGCAATCTAGTTCGTCTCACTCCGATGTTTCCGCCATCGGTTGGGGTGTGACGACACTATATATAAACAAGTGTTTTATTCTATTTAATGTAAGTGTAGTATTGCTATAGCTTTTTATAATTAAAAAATGGATATGTTACGTGATTAACAAGGTTTAAGGGTGAGTAATAATTAAACCGTTAACCAAATCGAAATCAACCAAAAACTAAATTAACTTAAAACTGATTAACCGAAACCCCAATAAACCAAAAACGATTATCAATTTTTTTTGTACCTTCATTTAACCCAAATTAACTGAACTAAATCATTCAGATTTTCATATATTTCCAGCTTGTATACCTTCGGTTCATGTATTTCATATTTATACCCCCATTTTATGTATTTATACCTCCATTTCATGTATTTATACCTAAATTTCATGTATTTCTAACTAAAAGTTTAGCACAAGTTTGGTTTTGGCTATTAACCAAGATTAAATGAATCAAATAAAAAACTGTCAATATAACTGAGTAAACCAAACCGATTAACTGAAAACGGTTTGGTTAATAAAATAGACTAATCGATAACCTCGATTTTGGTCGAGGATAATAATCTAACCAACCGAACAATGCACACTGTGGCAATGTCTGTGTTTCCCGCCGCATCGTGCGCACCTATTGGTTACTAACCAAATCGGTTATCGGTGAGCAATAACTAAACCGTTAACCTAAACCAAACCTAAAACAGACAAAACCAAAATGAAATCAACCAAAAATTGAAAACCAAATTAACCAAAAACTGGTTATCAATTTTTTTGTACTCTTGTTTAACCAAAATTAGTTGAACTGAAGAGAATCATTCATATTTTCATATAATTCTAGCTTTTATACATCTATTTCATATATTTCCTATTTTATATCTCCATTTCATATAATTATTCTTTCATTTCATGTATTTATACCTCAATTTCATATATTTCTAGGCAAAAGTTTTAGCCTAAGTTTAGTTTTTGCTATTAACTGAAATTAATTGAACCAAACCAAAACCGTCAATTTAACCGAATAAACCGACGTGATTAAGCAAAAACCTATTAGTTAATAAGATAGACTAATCGATGACTTTGGTTTCGGCTTTCATTGAGGATAATAACTAAACCTACCGAACGATGCACAACACAATGAAATTGATTACCCGATTACTTCGCTTTTGATGTATATCTATTACAATGATGTTATAATAAAGATTATATGAATAAAGAAACTACAAAAACGAGTATCGCAATGCGATGTGTCGATCCCGCCACATTGCACGGGCATCCTGCTAGTTATAATCATATGTGATGATTTAAAAAGAAAAACACATACACTTGTACAAGACTATGTGTCATGGGTATTGTGGTGACTGTGCAACCTGCCACATCAACATGCCAAGAGGCACGAACATTGTAACACCTCGTAAAAATGTGACCAATTGTGTGAAGACACGTGTCCAAAACCCTAAACATGTAAAAGTTTGACTTTGAAGGACTAAAGTTGACAAACTGTGAAAAGATGTATGCAGAGGGACTAAAAGTGTCAACATGCCAAACCTGTGCCTCTAATTGACCACACATGATGAATATACTCTTAAACGAGTAAATTGTCGGACATATGAAGCCGTTTGTGAAAGAAATTGAAAGTTTACAAGACAAAGCGATTAAACGTGTCAACATGTTAATTATTACCTCTGAGTGACCTTTTAACATACCCGGGGCTTCATAATGTTCGATTATACTCTCAAGAATAAGTGATAACAAATTCGCAAGGTTTCAATGTCTTTATGTGTTAATTATGCAAACTTTCAAAAGGAAGGGTTAAAAGCGTCAACGAGAAGAAACTAATGTTTTCAGTGATCGTTTAACAAAACCGGACCTAACGGTGTTTGGTTATACTTCTAAGATCATCTACAAACTAACTACAAGGGCCAATTATGCTTAAAATAAAATATATACGAAGTTAGAAGGACCAGGGACTGAAACTGCCAAACCTGAAACATTTTTGGCTGTTTTATTGGTCCTTGGCGGGCCGCGACCTCCACCCTCATCTCTCTCGCAGGCCGCGAGAGAGTCCCCTGTACAGCGAGTTACTGCCAGCTGCAAGTTTTCTTCTTTGTTCACCACCCATACCACCCTATACTCACATAACTCGAAATGTATGAACTTTTGATGGTTTTTAAAACCACTTGGGACACTTGGAGCCATCTAATAACATCAAGAAACACCTGTGATGATCTTGGGAAGGCCTCATGCACTATAAATAAAGGCATTGTGCTGCCACTATTCCTTGCTCATTCACAATTCATCATCTTCTCCCTTGCTTGAGCTTTTGAAGCATTCTCTGGGATTCCTAATCAAGACCCTTCCATAGTCCAAGATTCGTGCTAGGACCCTTTGTAAGTGTCCATAGCCTCTGTAGTTCGGTTTTTATATGTTTAAAGACCGAAAGTCAAAGTTGTCGTAATAACGCCTTGACTATCGGTTTAGACCTTAACGGTCCAGCCATTGTTCGGGGTGAATATGGCTACGTGATCGTAATTAGGTGTGTGTTAATCCCTCAAAAGGGCACATCCTAATTACCACGTTTACTTGGTTAATTATCGGGTCAAAGTAATTAACATAAAAAGTCAAACGAGTCAGTTTTTAAATAAAATCAAATCTAATAATATAGAGGTTATAAAATATGTTTTATCACTTTAATAACTTGGTAAATAATATTAGAACATGTCTAGACATGTTCAACCCAACAATTCTGAGTTTAGACTCGGTTCGCAACCGAAAGTCGCAAAAGTTGACTTTTGCTTTGACTTTCAGTTTTGACCCGAATTAGCTTAGTTTCTTTATGCATTAAGGTTCCTTTGTGACCATATTATATGGTAGTATAACCCTCTGAGGTTATATTACATGGTCCCTTAGTAATCTGACTTTGTTTACTTGATTCCGTTATTATGCTTAATGTTGACTAAAGTGCCCATTTGTTCAAAAATGAGATTTTTAATGAAAATAAACATGCAAATGAATTATGTTCTGATTAGTAAATTTAATTAACATATTTTGGCAATTATATTCTGGTCATAGATTGGACTTACATAAGAAATTGCAAAACATGCTTTATAAAGGACTAAAATACCCTTATGCATGCAAATAGAGTTTAAACGTAATTTTTAACATCAAAACTCATTACTCACTGATATAATATCATATTTAGGACTAATGGGGATTTCAAATCAGATTACTTACTGAGTTTATGCATAAGTTTCGTATTACATTATTAAATGACGATTAAACCCCTTTTTACATATAAAATGGATTTTTAATAAGATTAACATGCAAGAACTTTTTGTTACAGATATACTATGATAAATAAATTATTTTAACCATTTAAAACTGGTCACAACCTCAGAAATTCTTAAACATCGAAATAATCGCCATTTACCGATTTTTACGACAGAAAGGTGCATAGTGTGGTTTAAAACCATACTTAGCACCCAAAACTTGTTATCTACTGATTTTATAAACCACTTCTAATATTTTTACAGTAAGTATAAAACATGAACTCAGAATCCCAAATGAGTCCTTATAACTATGTGTGAAATGACCAAAATGCCCCTACGGTGCATAGTTTGGTAATAAATGGTAAACCACACATATATATGATATCCTACTATTAATATAACATAATCTAAATATTTTTACAAAAGGTTTATGACCAACACCATAGTTTGCATGTAAACCCCTTTTAAAAATCATAAAATGAACAAAATGCCCTTATGAGGCTTAATTCGATTTTAATATCTTTTTGGGCATATTTGTTGATATCCTACTGATATCATAACATATTTTAAGCATAATAATTTATGGAACTTGTATATGACTCATCCGGTTACCCGTTTATGCTTATACGCATACGGTACGGTTTATGTAACTAGTTTGCATAAATTAGCCGAAACGGGCATAACCATATCAACTTAACTTCAAATTCCTGAATGTATTTAATTTACCCATAATATACAAGTCTCCATACTTGTTGGGTCTAAATTACATTCCAATCCGGTCATCGCTTAATCTAGCGTCTCGTATTGTAAATCCCTCTTTAAACTAACTGGTCTAAGTTTACAACTTAAATAAGACCCGTTAGTAATCTAATAGGTTAATAAAACCTTCGTTCCAGATTAGGAGCCCCGGTAAAAGCTACTTGCACTAGTCTGATTAGATTATACGGCTGATTAGATAAATCTCGCATTTTAAAGCTCAGTTAAATACTTTTAACTTATTTTCCCTTATACGGGCTTGGGATACGGTAATATATTACCGCTTGGTCGGGTATGGAATCATTTAATCGGATTGTGATTAATAAATTACATAACCCGTTTAATCGGTTTTGTTTGATAACATAAACATTTGGGGGTTAATACGACCGTGTCCTGGATATCCTCGGCTCATTTCATTTGTAAATGGCCACGACTTAAGCACGGGATGTAGGCATACACCAGACAGTTGCGTATCTAAAAAGATATACCCACTTATTGGGGATAACTCCTTGTGGGTTCATATTAGTGGTGTGTCTATAATCATGTCTCAGCTTCTATCCCGGGCCCTGAACATACGACAAACATATAAATCTGTATACAAGATTATTTTATATAATTATCCGAAGTTATAAAAGAATATTTATGCCTCATGCATCTAAATAAAATTTTCATAAATGTTTTTCAAAAGAGTCGGTTAATTGTATTTACCAGTGTAAACTGACGTATTTTCAAAAGGCCAAGTGACATGTACTACACGTACTAGGCTGGGAGCTTCTGGGCGTTAAATAGAGAATCTTGCAAGTTCGTAATGCCTTAAGTCTGTTGAACATGTTTTTTGTATTATATTTAGATCCGCCTGTGGATCCCTTTGTTACAACCGTCTGTATATTCTTTTATTCGTACTTTACACTTTCGGTTTGTAATAGTAATTTCCACCAAGACTTCCGATGTGCTATAAACTGTGTACATTTGACTATGATGATATCAACTACGTCACGATCTCCCCACCAGGCCCACCAGTTTATGGTTAAAATATCAGGGTGTGACTGGTTGGTATCAGAGCCAACATTGAGTTAATTAAACACTAGCCTTTTGTGTTTAATCTCAATGACACAGTAGCACATTCCTTGACTTCCGAGTCTAGGCAAATGACCTAGGATTAATCTTAATCTTATTCGGTTTATATATTTTGCTTGTTTCTTTGTTTTGACAGTATTACTTATTAATCATGCCGCCAAGAATTCGAGGAAGAGGAGGACGTGGAAAAGCGCCAATGAGAGGGAGGCATGACCACGAAGCAGGGCCTTCACATAGACGAACTCCCTCTGCGTCATTCAGTTCAGACCCATACGGTGACTGGAGACACTCCTTGGAACCCGCGAGACGTTCTGTTTCGCTTAGCACATCTCCCTCTTATCACCATTCTTTTGGTCCACAGCAACCTGACGAGCCCCAAGGCTCCCTCCACTCAAAATAGTCGGTGCACTCGCACCATTCACAACATTTTTCCCACCAATCTTCTCCCTTTCAGGGTCACTTTGACCCTAATGACTACATTAATGAACCAGCGGGTCATAACCCGTTGGGACCCGAAGATCACTTTCCTGAATATCAGGATATGGATGTGGACGATGATCCAGATCCAGTCATACCATCTTCTGCGACGCCTACACATCCCATTGATATCTCCAGCGGTTCTTGTGACACCTCGTAAAATCACGTCCAATGATGTATTGACACGTGTAATAAACCCTAATAAAGTCAAACATTGAATTTAAGGGACTAATTTTTCGAAAAATCGAAAAATTTGATTATGAAAGGACTGGAAGTGTTAACATACCTAAAATAAGTTCCTGAATAACCTCTCACGATGTTTATATTCACAAATGAGCCACTTGATGATTAAGTGTAGCCGTTTACGTAATTAATTGAAAGTTTGCGTAATGAAGGGTTAAAAGCGTCAACATGTTAATTCTTACCTCTGAGTGACCTTTTAACAAACCGGGAGCTTCATGATACTTGATTATACTCTCAGGAATGCCAATTGTTGGCCGTCTAAGGTTTTTATGCCTATAAGTAAGGTTACGCGCAACTTTACAAGTTAGAGGGACTAAAAGTGTCAATATGTTTAATTATACATCTGAATGACCTTTTAGCGAACCCGAAGCATCGTGATGTTTAATAATACTTTCAAGAATGCCTAATATGGATTATATGAGGCTTCAATGCTATTAGATGATGAGATGCGCAAGTTTGCGCAATAGAGGGACCTAAAGCGTCAACTTTTGAATCTACGCCTTTCGGTGACCATTTAAGCGAACGGGAGCATAGTAATATTTAAATATATTTTTGGGAATGCCCATTATGGGCCATGGAAGGCTTGGATATTATTAAACAACATTTCGCGCTACTTTGCGCAATTAAAGGACTAATTGCGTCAAACTGCAAAAGTATGTCGATTCGTAAAGAATCGGACCTTCTGGAATATGATCATAGGTTAAATATGCCCTAAATATCCTTTGTATAGCTTAGATATAGGCTTAGGGGTGTTCGGTGCGTAAAAATAAACTTTTATGTCAAGCAGGGACTAAAAGTGTCAAAAAGTGTACAAGTTTGCATTTTCGCGCATATCTTACGTTCTGGATATATCCGGACATCCAAAAATTTATGTAGTCATTAAAATATTTTATTTTAGTGATCGCCATGATAAAATTCCATTCGTCGCGTAGTTTGGATCGTTTTTCGCGTCCGTTCGTGTTTCGTCGTAATTCGTCGAACAACGTGACCGTACGACCAAACGAACCGACATCTGAGATATTTTTGAGCATTTTTCATGTCCCCTATATTTGGGCAACATTGTAGAGCCTTAAAAATGGTTTAACGGGCCTCAAACGCATCAGAAAGGGGCTAGAAGCATGCAGGGACCAAAACTGCCATTTCAGAAACTTGATTTCCAGCTGTTACCAGCTGTTTTAATCAATTGCAAATGGTATTCCTTCAATGTAGGGGCTGCCCATAGGATTATAAAACCACCTTACACTTGTAATGATCTGAATATAGCTCCCCGACACTTGTCGCGATCCTACGAGGTCCCGAAAAGTATATAAGGAGGTGGGTTTTCACTTTCACCTCACACCTTCATTCCATTCTGCTTATTCTCTGATTTTTGTGAGGATCTCGAGCTTCTTAAGAACCTCCTTCAGTCCATTGGACCCTTGTAAGTGTCCCCTTTCGTGCTTAGTTAATTATTTAGCGGTTATAGCCGAAAAGTCAAGCGTTTCGATAAACGCTTTGACTTTTAAACGGTTAAGCCATTGTTTGTAACGAACATGGCTACGTGACCGTAATTAGGTAGGTGTTTAACCCTCAAAAGGGCACCTCCTAATTACCACGTTTGCTTAGTTAATTGTCGGGTCGAAATAATCAGTTTTTAATTAAAATTTATAACTAATGATATAAAGGCAATAAAATCAGTTTTATCACTTTAATAACTTGGTAAATATTATTTGAACATGTCTAAACATGTTCAACCCGACAATTCTAAGTATAGGCTCGGTTCGGAACCGAAAGTCGCAAAAGTTGACTTTTGCTTTGACTTTCAGTTCTGACCCGATTTAGCTTAGTTTAGATATGCCTTAGGATTCCATTAGGACCATATTATAAGTTAGTATAACCCTCCGAGGTTATACAACTTGGTTCCATAAAAATCCTAGTTCATGCATGTTTCCGTTAAATGCCTAAATGTTGACCGTTATGCCCTTTTGACCCTAAAACGAGAATTTTGAAAATGTGAGAGGACAATAATCTTTATTACTGATTTATAGACTTGTCCCTGAAATTTGACATCAGTTTGAGGTCTAGAATAGAAGTTATGCTCATTAGCGTAATTGAAAAGCTTTTTATTAATTAAACGGCGTAATTAGCGTATATCCTATCTAAACCCAATTTTTGATACCAAACTTTTTACCTACTGATATAAAATAATATTTTGGGATTTTTGAAGATTTTTATTTATTTTTAGGCTGAGCATAACATAGGGTTCTAGGCCTGATTCGGTAATTGCCGGTTTTGCCCTTTTGGCTTATAAATTGAGTTTTACAAAACATTTTGACCCCAAACCTTTTGCTACTGATTTTATATGATAAGTAAAATACTTTAAGCTTTCTGGAATGGTAAAAATATCAGCTTTTCTTTAAAAACCCGGAAATCGCTTAAAACCGCCTTTTTACGCGTTTTAAGCGCATAGTATGTATAAAAACTATATTTTTATATATAAGACCTGATACCTACTGATATTTAGTAAGTTTATATACTTTAACAGTAAGCAAAAGTTTTAAACTCAGATTTCCAAATTTCACCTTTTAGGCTTATGTGAAATTACCAAAATGCCCCTTCGGTGCATAGTTTGGTTATAAATGATGAATTTCACATATAGGCAATACCCTACTAATATAAGTTATTAAATTAAGTATTTTTACTGATTTAATCAGACCTGAAATTCAAATTTATATTAAACCTCTCTTATAACCTTTAAAATGACCAAAATACCCCTATGGGGCATAAATTGGTTTTAAATTCGTTTTGGGCATAATGGAAGGTATCATACTGATATCACAACATATTTAAGGCATATTAACTTAGGAAACCTGTTCATGACTCATGTGGTTACCCGTTACGCACTTTTCGCGTTCGGATCGGCTTATGTAACTAATTTGCGTAAAATAGCCGAAACGGGTCAAACCTTATCATTTTTATCTCAAAATCCAGAATGTGTTTAGTTTACCCTTATTACACAAGTATACAAGCTTGTCGGGTCTAAACCACATTCTAATCCGGTTCTCGCTTAATCATGCGTTTTGAACCGTATCCTCCTTTAAAACTAACCGGTCTAAGCATAGGCTTAATTAAGACCCGTTAAGAATCTAATAGGTTATTAAAAACCTTCATTCCAGATTTAGGAGCCCAGTAAAAGCTATCTGTACTTGCTTGGTGGTATACGGCTGGGATAAATTGTATAAATTTGCTCAGGTAAATACTTTTAACTTATTTTCCCTTATACGGGCTTGGGATACGGTATATAAAATACCGCTTGGTCGGGCACTTGACCTTAATCGTGGGTGGTTAAGTATTATCAAGATGACCCGTTTAAAAACTTGTTTTGTTTGTTTAACGCCTTTGGGGGTTTAATGACCATGTCCCGGATATCCTTGGCATCATTCAAAGAATGGCCACGACCTTAGCACACGGGTGTAGGCGTACACCCGTAGTGCATTCAAATCAATAAAGTATAATCGTCGGTACGAGAGAAGTCTCGCGGCAGAACTATACTAAGTGGTGTGTCTATTAATCTTTAACCCGGTACGACAGGAAAACTGAACGCATAACAAACATGTGATTCTTTACAATGATTATATGCAAATAATTATCCCAAGTTATAAAAAGTTTTGTGCCATGTGCATTCAAATCAATTTTCTTAAAACGTTTTCAAAATGAGTCAGTTAATTTGTATTTACCAGTGTAAACTGACGTATTTTCCCAAAAAGGTTAAAGTGCAGGTACTAAGCGTAATAGGCTGGCCTCTCCTAGCATCAAGTAGAAGTCTCGCAAGCTTAGATGCCTCTGTTGAACAATAAAATTTCCTTTTTATTTGATTCCGCCTGTGGATCTGTTTCAACTATTTGTGATACTTAAATATTACAATTTTAATTGGTTGAAACAAAATCTATCTCTTGCTTCCGCTGTGCATTATTATTTGTGTTGTTTGACTATGATGATATCAACTACGTCACGATACTCCCCACCGGGCCCACCGGTGACACGTGGAAATTCGGGGTGAGACAGGTTGGTATCAGAGCCAACATTGAGTGAATTAAACACTAGCCTTTTTTTTGTTTAATCTCAATGACACAATAGCACATTCCTTGACCTTCTGAGTCTAGACTTAACATAGGAATACTCTCATCTCTATTCGGAGAAATTATTGCTTTCAATTCTACATATTTTATATGTCGCCAAGCTAAGGATCCGTAGTGGAGATTCTTCCCATCCGAAGCATAGGAATGCGGAGCTTTGTACTGCGACTAAGATAAACGTGCAACCAAGGATAAAACATTCAGAAATATAATGAAGAAGAAACTCCTTTTGCTGAAGTTCGTTTCCTTAGTAAGTCCTTAAATCATTAGAATGCTTCATCAAAATTTCATTTTATCGATATATATGAATATAATATATGAAATAAATGAAAAGTATCAATCCTTTTTAAAAAGATCTACCATTATAATAAAATGGCAAAATCTAAAAAGGGACAAGGCCTAGCCCATGTGTCACTCTAAGACAGGGTCAAGATGGCAGTTCCTCAATTAGATTCAGATCCTCATTAACATCTCAATTTAGGATTGTTCTGCGTTAAATATTAAATAAGAATCTTAAAGGTATGACCTAGCCTGTATGTCGTTCTAAGACCTGGCCAAGATGGTAAAACCTGCTTAAAAAGAGATTCAATTCCTTGTTAACCTCTGAAAACATGTTAACATTCCTGGCAGATGTGATTCGATAAAATCGCATAAATCATCCTTATGAATGGATTATTCAAAAGAGTCCTAACCTAACCTGATGATCTATAAATCATGGGTTTTATTCATCAATTAAAATGATTATATATTAACCATCCATTAGTGATGAAGAGCCTACGGGCTATACTCATTGTTATATAAGACAAAAGACAGTCGTAGCCTACAACTCCCTGTCAATAAAAGGTAATGAGCTACGTGCAAGCCTTGAACACCAAGATTCCCTGAAATCATGGTATAATTTAAAGTTGTCCTTGTGACTAGGCCTTTTGTGCCATAATTTAAATAAATTTAGGATGATTCCCTTTTCTGCCAGTATATACATTAAAAAGAATCTAAAAAGGTATAACCTAGCTTGAATGTCATTAAAGACCTAGCTACGATGGTAAAACCTGTTTAAAAGAGATTCAAATCCTTGTTAACATCTGAAAACATGTTAACACTCCCGACAACTGTGATGCGATAAAATCACACTTGTCATCTTCATATTAGAAATTTCCAAACCCCTTATTCAGCGTATATGATCAAGAGGAATCATGGCTAATAAACGTCGAACATGATGAACACATCAAAACATACATTTAAGATGTATGCCTACGGGCAAAGATATAATTATGACAAAGATAGTTTTCTTTCATAACTTCCTACCAAAAGGCAATGAACTATGAAATTTATCCGACCCAAAGGATCATTGATTATGTTTTAAAATTTCCTAGTGACAAGGCCTCTGTGCCATCCAAAAAGTCCTTTGGAAAAAGCCCTTGTGCTATATATATAAAATGTCGATACGACATTGACAGTCGTGACTTATGCCCCCTGTCTAATAAACATAAAGGATTGTATTCCGTTTAAACGCCAAGGATTGGCAAACTTCATCAAAGGGAAGAAGAAGAAGAAGAAAGATCATTAAAGACCCTTACTTTTGTTTTGTAATTTTTATTTCAATTAAGTCCCCGCGTGGACATTTCTTTTAAGTATTAGTCCCTGCGTGGACTTGTTTCTTATTTAGTCCCTACGTGGACAAGTTTATTTATTTAAAGACCCGTTTAGGGCAGTTTATGTAATTTTTTAGTATTTTATGAGAAGTTTCCTTTGAAATTACAATTACTATTTTACATACGCATACATTATATCATTGATTAAATAACTACCATTTCAATTTATAATTGATCTGCCAATAAATTTCTAAAGACCGTCTTAAGGGTATAACCTTCTTAAGATGCTAAATCCTTGTTAACATCTAAGAACATGTTAACACTCCTGACAAATGTGGTTCGAGAAAATCACACTAGTCATCCTAATACTCGGATTCTTTCAAAGATTCCTTACATAGCCTATATGATCTAATGAATCATGGCTGATATCATCAAATAAGATGATTATATTAAAAACATCCATTAGTGATGTTATTGTTTTGCCATCGGACCAAACTATATTAATCACATATCAATGACAGTAGTAGCATATGACTCTCTGTCAAGAAAGGTGAAGAACTATGTTCAAATCCTTAATGCCTTGATCCAATAAGATCGTGGCCTATAATATAAAACTGTCCTTGTGACAAGGCCTTTTGTGCCACCTTAATGTTCTTAATGGTTTTATAACCCGGACTAACTATAATAAAAAGTTTAAATATATATTCTTCAAAACCGATTAACCAATTAAACAATGTGGTCTATTTTTACCATGGTTAATGAATCACCAAAAATGATGATTCAATATAAGACCACTGAATAAATTGTTGTCATTTGTTATAGCATTCAAGCTTCACCATGGTTGACTAGGATGAAGTTAATAGTCATCCTAATGAGAGGAATGATAACACAAGATTAAATGTAACGGGTGCTGATCTGCAAGCTTTGATAGACAATGTTGTAACTAAAGCTGTAGGTAGAGTATTCAGAGAATCGAGTGCTGCTCGCACCAAGACCTAATCGGTGGCTCATTCTAAGCCCCTTTCCAAAACACATACATCTAAGAAGGATGACTCTCAACATTCATCAAATCAGAAAAGTCAACCATCCAAGAAGATAGTGTTTGACTAGGAACCACGTTCCAAGACTTGTTCTTATACGTACTTTGTCTCTTGCAAACCAAGAGACTTCACTGGTGAAAAAGGTGCTATAGATTGTATGAAATGGCTAGACGAGATGGAGACAGTTGTTGACATTAGTGGGTGTGCTGAGCAAGATGTTGTAAAGTTTGTATCCCAGTCATTTAAAGGAGATGCCTTAGCTTGCTGGAAGGTATTAATTCAAGCCACAGGAAAAATTCCACTCTATAACTTGTCGTGGGATGATTTTGTGGAACTAATTAAAGAAAACTTTTGTCCTCAGCATGAGGTGGAAAAGATTGAAACTGACTTCTTGACTCTGGTCATGAAGAATCTAGATTACCAAACATATGTTACGAGTTTCAACACCATGTCCAGACTTGTCCCCTATTTGGTTACACCTGAACTTAAGCGTATAGCGCTTCATTGGTGGCCTGGCCCCTGAAATTAAAGGAAATGTCAAAGCGTCAAGGCCTACCACCTATAGGTCAGTGGTGGATCTGTCCCTGTTACTCAGGCTCGATGCAATTAGGAGTAAGTCTGGGAAGACTACAGATGAGGGAAAGAGGAAGAGAGAGGATGATAGCTCGCATCGCTCAGATAAGAAAAAGAAGGGTAACTTTGGGTTTAAGAAAAACTCCAACCATTCGGGTGAAAAGCCCTTGTGCAAGAACTGTAAGAGAAACCACTTTAGGAAATGCAGAATTGATCCGCAGACAAGCCCCTGTGGAATCTGCAAAACGAAGGGTCATAAGACATTGGAATGCAAGGATCTGAAGAATGCAACCTGTTATGGTTGTAATGAGAAGGGGCACATCAAGTCCAACTGCCAGAAAAATGCAAAGAAGCCCGAAGAGGCTAAAAAGACAAACGCCAGAGTGTTCCAAATGAATGCTAGGGAAGCGGTGCAGGATGACAACGTTATAACAGGTACTTTCCTCATAAATGATATATATGCTAGAGTTTTATTTGATTCTGGTGCAGATAAGTCCTTTGTAGACAATAAATTTAGTAAACTGTTGAATCTGCCTATTAAAACTCTAGACATTAAATATGAGGTAGAACTAGCTGATGGTACCTTAGAAACTGCTTCGACGATTCTAGATGGATGTTTCATATCCATTAGGAATCACTCTTTTCCGTTGTCCTTGTTACCGATGAAATTGGCAGGGTTTGATAAAGTTAGAGGCATGGATTGGTTATCTCTTAACCAAGCTCAAATTGCCTGTGATAAGAAACAAGTTATCATCAAAACCCCTTATGGTGAATCAATTACTATTCAAGGAGATACGCACTATGGATTGCCCGATCAAGTATCTATGCTTAAGGCATCCAAGTGTTTGAAGAACGGTTGTGTCATCTACATGGCACAAGTGACTGTAGATGTGCCGAAACCCAAAATAGAAGATATTCCTGTTATTTCAGAATACCCAGACGTCTTTCTTGAAGATTTTGCTGGTTTACCTCCCGAGAGGCAAGTAGAATTCAGAATTGATATCATACCAGGAGCAGCACCAGTTGCACGAGCTCCTTATCGACTAGCGCCGACCGAAATGAAAGAATTAAGAACTCGGTTAGATGAACTTTTGGAGAAAGGTTTAATTCAACCAAGCTCATCACCTTGGGGAGTGCCCATTCTATTTGTAAAGAAGAAGGATGGTTCGATGCGTCTGTGCATTGATTATCGTGAGCTAAACAAAGTAACAATCAAGAATCGTTATCCATTGCCCAGGATCGACGATCTGTTTGATCAGCTGCAAGGGGCAAGTTTCTTCTCAAAGATTGATCTAAGGTCAGGGTATCATCAATTAAAGGTCAAAACCGAAGACGTACACAAAACCGCGTTTAGAACAAGATATGGCCACTACGATTCTTAGTGATGCCTTTCGGGCTCACTAACGCACCTGCAACATTCATGGACCTCATGAATCGAGTCTTCAAGCCGTATCTGGATAAGTTTGTCATTGTCTTTATTGATGACATACTTATCTATTCCAAGAGTCAAGCCGATCACGAGAAACACCTTCGATGCATTCTCAAACTTCTACAACAAGAGAAGCTTTACGCGAAATTCTCCAAATGCGAATTCTGGCTTCGCGAAGTCCAATTCCTTGGACATGTGGTAAGTGAGCGTGGCATCTAGGTGGATCCCGCTAAAATAGAAGCAATCATGAATTGGGAACCCCCAAGACACCTACTGAAATTCGCAGCTTCTTAGGGTTGGCAGGATATTACAGAAGATTCATTGAAAACTTTTCAAGGATAGCTGCACCTCTAACTACTTTAACCCGCAAGAATGTGAAATTTGATTGGGGTCCCAAACAACAAGAATCTTTCAAGATTCTCAAGCAGAAGTTGAGCAATGCTCCTGTGTTGGCGTTACCAAAGGGAATAGAAGAGTTCATTGTGTATTGTGATGCATCGCACACTGGTATGGGCTGCGTACTTATGCAAAGAGGCAAGGTGATTGCCTATGCATCATGACAACTGAAGGTGCACGAAAATAATTACACCACCCATGACATGGAATTGGGTACCGTTGTATTTGCACTTAAGTTATGGAGGCATTACCTATATGGAACCAAGTGTGTGATATACTCAGACCACAAAAGTCTACAACACTTGTTTAACCAGAAGGATCTCAACATGAGACAACATCGTTGGATGGAAACATTGAACGATTACGATTGTGAAATTCGCTAGCATCCTGGCAAAGCGAATGTGGTCGTTGATGCTTTAAGTAGGAAGGAAAGAATCAAACCTATAAGGATCAATGCTAAGAGCATTGAACTAAGAAACAGTCTAAACGAGAAGTTGTTGACAGCATAGAAAGAAGCTGTAATGGAAGATAATCTTCAAGAAGAAAGATTAGGTGCAACTATTGATCAGTTGTCACCTGGGAATGATGGAATCCTCAGATTAAATGGTCGAATCTGGGTTCCAATTCGTGGGGGACTTAGAGATATAATCCTCCAAGAAGCTCATAATTCCAAGTATTCAGTTCACCCAGGAAGTGACAAAATGTATCAGGATTTGAGAGCAAACTATTGGTGGATGGGTTTGAAGAAATCCATAGCCACACATGTAGCTAAATGTCTGACATGCTCACAGGTTAAAGCCGAGCATCAGTCAGGTTTACTGCAACAACCAAAACTTCCCACTTGGAAGTGGGAAATGGTAACTATGGATTTCATTACCAAGTTACCAAAGACAAGACATGGAAATGATACGATATGGGTTATAGTTGACAGACTGACTAAGTCAGCTCATTTCTTACCCATCAAGGAGACTCATAGCTCCGATAAACTAGCTCAGTTATACGTGGATAAAATCATATCTCTCCACGGAGTGCCAGGGTCTATTATCTCCGATAGAGATACTAGATACACTTCTCATTTTTGGAAAAGCTTCCAACAATCCTTAGGCACTCGTTTGAATTTTAGTACCGCTTATCATCCTCAGACGGATGGGCAAAGCGAGCGTACGATTCAAACACTCGAAGACATGCTTCGGGCATGTGTCATTGATTTAGGTGGAAGTTGGGATGATCATCTTCCTCTGATTGAGTTCTCCTACAACAACAGTTACCATACGAGCATTCAAGTTGCGCCTTTCGAGGCTTTGTATGGTAGAAAATGCAGAACCCCCGTCTGTTGGGCAGAAGTTGGGGAAACCCAGCTATCAGGACCTGAGATAGTCCTTGAAACGACGGATAAGATTGTTCAGATTCGTGATCGTATAAAAGCTGCCAGAGATAGGCAGAAGAGCTACGCAGATAAAAGGCGTAAACCTCTAAAATTCGAGGAAGGAGATAAAGTGTTACTCAAAGTGTCACCCTGGAAAGGAGTGATGCGATTTGGTAAAAAGGGTAAACTAAGCCCAAGATATATTAGACCATTCGAGATTATCGAAAGTGTTGGGAGTGTGGCCAATAAGCTAAAATTTCCTGAGGAGCTTAGTGGAATTCACAATGTATTCCACATCTGCAACTTAAAGAAATGTCAAGCGGATGAATCGCTAGCAATGTCTCATAAAGACGTGCAGATAGATGAAAGCCTGAAATTTGTTGAAAAGCCTATATCGATCGAGGATCGACAGGTTAAAAAGCTTCGACGGAAACATGTGCCAATTGTGAAGGTGAAATGGGATGCCCGTAGAGGCCCAGAATATATGTGGGAAGTTGAATCTACGATGCGTCAGAAGTACCCTTATTTATTTCAGTAAATCTCGAGGTCGAGATTTCTTTTAAGGGGGTGAGGATGTAACACCTCGTAAAAACGTGACCAATTGTGTGAAGACACGTGTCCAAAACCCTAAACATGTAAAAGTTTGACTTTGAAGGACTAAAGTTGACAAACTGTGAAAAGATGTATGCAAAGGGACTAAAAGTGTCAACATGCCAAACTTGTGCCTCTGATTGACCACACATGATGAATATACTCTTAAACGAGTAAATTGTCGGACATATGAAGCCGTTTGTGAAAGAAATTGAAAGTTTACAAGACAAAGGGATTAAACGTGTCAACATGTTAATTATTACCTCTGAGTGACCTTTTAACATACCCGGGACTTCATAATGTTCGATTATACTCTCAAGAATAAGTGATAACAAATTCGCAAGGTTTTGATGTCATTATGTGTTAATTATGCAAACTTTCAAAAGGAAGGGTTAAAAGCGTCAACGAGAAGAAACTAATGTTTTCAGTGATCGTTTAACAAAACCGGACCTAACGGTGTTTGGTTATACTTCTAAGATCATCTACAAACTAACTACAAGGGCCAATTATGCTTAAAAAAAATGTATACGAAGTTAGAAAGACCAGGGACTGAAACTGCCAAACCTGAAACATTTTTGGCTGTTTTATTGGTCCCTGGCGGGCCGCGACCTCCACTCTCATCTCTCTTGCGGGCTGCGAGAGAGTCCCCTGTACAGCGAGTTACTGCCAGCTACAAGTTTTCTTCTTTGTTCACTACCCATACCACCCTATACTCACATAACTCGAAATCGATGAACTTTTGATTGTTTTTAAAACCACTTGGGACACTTGGAGCCATCTAATAACATCAAGAAACACCTGTGATGATCTTGGGAAGGCCTCATGCACTATAAATAGAGGCATTGTGTTGCCACTTTTCCTTGCTCATTCACAATTCATCATCTTCTCCCTTGCTTTAGCTTTTTGAAGCATTCTCTGGGATTCCTAATCAAGAAGGTAGCCCTCCTTAGTCCAAGATTCGTGCTAGGACCCTTTGTAAGTGTCCATAGCCTCTGTAGTTCGGTTTTTATATGTTTAAAGACCGAAAGTCAAAGTTGTCATAATAACGCTTTGACTATCGGTTTAGACCTTAACGGTCCAGCCATTGTTCGGGGCGAATATGGCTACGTGATCGTAATTAGGTGTGTGTTAATCCCTCAAAATGGCACATCCTAATTATCACGTTTACTTAGTTAATTGTCAGGTCAAAGTAATTAACATAAAAAGTCAAACGGGTCAGTTTTTAAATAAAATCAAATCTGATAATGTAGAGGTTATAAAATATGTTTTTATCACTTTAATAACTTGGTAAATAATATTAGAACATGTCTAGACATGTTCAACCCGGCAATTCTGAGTTTAGGCTCGGTTCGCAACTGAAAGTCGCAAAAGTTGACTTTTGCTTTGACTTTTAGTTTTGACCCGAATTAGCTTAGTTTCTTTATGCATTAAGGTTCCTTTGTGACCATATTATATGGTAGTATAACCCTCTGAGGTTATATTACATGGTCCCTTAGTAATCTGAGTTTGTTTACTTGATTCCGTTATTATGCTTAATGTTGACTAAAGTGCGCTTTTGTTCAAAAATGAGATTTTTAATAAAAACAAACATGCAAATGAATTATGTTCTGATTAGTAAATTTAATTAACATATTTTGGCAATTATATTCTGGTCATAGATTGGACTTACATAATAAATTGCAAAACATGCTTCATAAAGGACTAAAATACCCTTATGCATGCAAATAGAGTTTAAACGTAATTTTTAACATCAAAACTCATTACTCACTAATATAATATCATATTTAGGACTAATGGGTATTTCAAATCAGATTACTTACTGAGTTTATGCATAAGTTTCGTATTACATTATTAAATGACGGTTAAACCCCTTTTTATACATAAAATGGATTTTTAATAAGATTAACATGTAAGAACTTTTTGTTACTGATATACTATGATAAATAAATTATTTTAACCATTTAAAGTTGGTCACAACCTCATAAATTCTTAAACATCGAAATAATCGCCATTTACCGATTTTTACGACATAAAGGTGCATAGTGTGGTTTTAAACTATACTTAGCACCCAAAACTTGTTATCTACTGATTTTATAAACCATTTCTAATATTTTTATAGTAAGTATAAATCATGAACTCAGAATCCCAAATAAGTCCTTATAACTATGTGTGAAATGACCAAAATGCCCCTACGATGCATAGTTTGGTCATAAATGGTAAACCACACATATATATGATATCCTACTGTTAATATAACATAATCTAAATATTTTTACAAAAGGTTTATGACCAGAACCTCAGTTTGCATGTAAACCCCTTTTAAAAATCATAAAATGACCAAAATACCCTTATAAGGCTTAATTCGATTTTAAAATCTTTTTGGGCATATTTGTTGATATCCTACTGATATCATAACATATTTTAAGCATAATAACTTATGGAACTTGTACTTGACTCATCCGGTTACCCGTTTATGCTTATACGCATACGGTACGGTTTATGTAACTAGTTTGCATAAATTAGCCGAAACGGGCATAACCATATCAACTTAACTTCAAATTCCTGAATGTATTTAATTTACCCATAATATACAAGTCTCCATACTTGTTGTGTCTAAATTACATTCCAATCCGGTCATCGCTTAATCTAGCGTCTCGTACCGTAAATCCCTCTTTAAACTATCCGGTCTAAGTTTACAACTTAAATAAGACCCGTTAGTAATCTAATAGGTTAATAAAACCTTCGTTCCAGATTAGGAGCCCCGGTAAAAGCTACTTGCACTAGTCTGATTAGATTATACGGCTGAGTAGATAAATCTCGCATTTTAAAGCTCAGGTAAATACTTTTAACTTATTTTCCCTTATACGGGCTTGGGATACGGTAATATATTACCGCTTGGTCGGGTATGGAATCATTTAATCGGATTGTGATTAATAAATTACATAACCCATTTTAATCGGTTTTGTTTGATAATATAAACATTTGGGGGTTAATACGACCGTGTCCTGGATATCCTCGGCTCATTTCGTTTGTAAATGGCCACGACTTAAGCACGGGGTGTAGGCATACACTTGACAGTTGCGTATGTAAAAAGATATACCCACTTGTTGGGGATAACTCCTTGTGGGTTCATATTAGTGGTGTGTCTATTAATCATGTCTCGGCTTCTATCCCGGGCCCTGAACGTACGACAAACATATAAATCTGCATACAAGATTATTTTATATAATTATCCCAAGTTATAAAAGAATATTTATGCCTCGTGCATCTAAATCAAATTTTCATAAATATTTTTCAAAAGAGTCGGTTAATTGTATTTACCAGTGTAAACTGACGTATTTTCAAAAGGCTAAGTGACAGGTACTACACGTACTAGGCTGGGAGCTTCTGGGCGTTAAATAGAGAATCTTGCAAGTTCGTAATGCCTTAAGTCTGTTGAACATGTTTTTGTATTATATTTAGATCCGCCTGTGGATCTCTTAGTTACAACCGTCTGTATATTCTTTTATTCGTACTTTACACTTTCGGTTTGTAATAGTAATTTCTACCAAGACTTCTGTTGTGCTATAAACTGTGTACATTTGACTACGATGATATCAACTACGTCACGATACTCCCCACTGGGCCCACCGGTTTGTGCTTAAAATATCAGGGTGTGACAAACATCGCTACAACGGGGCTTAATAGTGACGCTAGGGTTGGGGATTCAAGGCGTAGAGCAAATTTTTTTTTTGTTTTTCTTTCTTTTTTAATAGTAGTTAATATACATACACAATCATACCTAGCCACCTCAACTCAACACCACATTTCACAAAAAAAAAAGCCCTATAATGTCTCTCAACACCTCCTTAAGGCCATCATGTTTACTAGTCCCAGCTCCCAACCTACCAACTCAGCAACATATAAGCATCTCCACCCATCAGAGACCTTTATCATAGTTATACGGTAAACTCATCCATGATCTCACACCCTTGTAGTATATTATTATATTATATTATATCTATTATATATAATAAATGAAAGTTATTTGGGCCACGTGTCAACACCAGAGAGCCCCTAAATGCCCTTTTTCCCGCCCAACAGTGCCATCCCCTTTTCCTTATATAACCTCTCTTCTCACTTCTGATCTTTCTTTACAAACGCCTAGGGTTCTTTCTCTCTCTATATTCAGGCGATTCAAATTCAAATTTCACAAACCTTAATCTTCTTCCAGACGCCACCATAAAATCATCTTTTGTTCATCGATTACTTCATCAAAAGGTTTGTTCTTCTTTTTTTTAGTTGAAATAGTTTCATGATTTCCTGTTATTTATACTAATCCTTTGTCTTTTGTGTCTTTTCATGTAACCATTGTTAGGGTTTCGTTCGAGAGTTAGATCAAGAGATGTGTCGCCGGCTAATGGTTCTCCATAATCATGGTATGTGTTTTTGTTTTTTATTTTTACTTAAGTTTTGTTATCTGAGTTGTTACTAAATGATTATTTTCAATGATCTGTTGCAGATGATAATGATGATGATTGTTCTACTGTCCTTTCCAGTATCATTGTTCCAACATCGTTTAAGGTATGTGTTTTTTGCTACTCCGATTTCCAAATTTTGAGTTTTTAATTATCAAGTGATATACTCTAATTGTCGCTTTATATTTCAGTCTAATCACATTTGTTTGAAATTCATACAATATGTTGCGTGTTATTATAGGTTTGTAATCAAAGAAGTTTAAAGTTTAATTAAACACAAAGAAAGATTATTAAATTTACAGTTAAAATATTTTTTTCTTATGAGTAAATGATGATTATAATTGACTTGTGCAGCAGATGATGATGACTTGTCCAAGAAAGGATCTGCTACTGTTGTAGTATACTAGAGCAATGGTCTTTCCTGCCTTTTTTGTATTAAAAGAAGCATAAAGTTTGGTTTAAACCACAGTTCTTTATAAACAAAGTTAAGGATTAAATATATGAGGGCAGGGCTCTTCTTCACCAGCTGAAGAAGTGTTTTCATGTACTGCATCTTGGTCTGTTCACTAGAGATCAGCTTTCTATAAATCCTGATGTTAATGCATTGAGTCCTTCCATGGAGTTCATGTCGATTGTTGGAGATATACAATGATTGACTTTATGTACCTAGAGTTTGATTAACCAAAGGAAAACGACTGTTTAGTATCAGCAGTGGTTCGGCATCTACAACGGATTTAAATTTAGTATTTAATTATCAGTGGTTCTTATGTAACTTTAGTATTTAATTATCAGTGTTTCTTATGAGGTGTTTATATGTAACAGTATTTATCACAACTCGTTATTTGTTTGATCTGTATTATAAATACAACAGTTGTTTGATTTTTATACTATTAAATAAAAATGTAGTACACTTGGATGTTAAATAAGTTCCTCATTATGATTATTTGGATATAATGTTTTTGAAATTCGTCTTTTTTTTTACAAAGAGATGTTTATGGGCAAACCTCTATTTATCGTCAAACATTTGTTTAACAGGAAATATGTTTTTATGTTCAAACATCTGTTTAAGGTCAAATATCTGTTTATCTCCAAACAACTGATATTGAAGGTGAAATATTTGTTTAAGGTCAAAGATATTTAAAATAGTAAAAAATGATAGTTTTCATTAATCCTTAAAAGTCTGTTGGAACCACTGTTTTGGTTGTCTCTCAGATTGTTAAGGTCTGTTGGAACCACTGTTTTGGTTCAAACTTCTGATTGTTAAATGTTATCCACTGCTGAGAGACAACCTCCGTTTCTTTATGCTGAGAGACAACCTCCGTTTCCAGTGATCGGAAGTTATAGCCACTGGTCACTTTTACATTTTTTACATCCACTGATTTGGACCATCAGCGGTTTCCCTAAAAAATAGTAACTGCTCACATTTTTATTATTGATGTTGTTAATTAGTAATAGATTGAAATTATTAAATGAAAACTAGAATTGCAATCAAATTACCATTTTACCTGATCTTTACATTCCAATGACATAAGAGTTCCACCAAAATTATTTTCATGATAAATTTAAAGTTAAATTAAAAAATAAAAAATAATCTTGATGACTATTTGTTCCAAATCAGTAATTAATGCTGATTTCTTGAGCTTTGGACATTTGATTAAGCAAATTTTGAATTTCAAATTGACGGTTATTATATCTTGATTAAAGTTTAAATAAAATTTAAAAAAGTCATGATGACATTTGTTTTCAAATCAAGTCAGTAGTTATTGATAATATCAGTAATTTTGAAATTCAAAATATTCAAAATGGTAATTTAAAATTTCCGTTCTCTCTTTTTTTTTTCCTATTTTGCATATCATTTCTAATATTTACTTACTTTAATAAAGCAGCATATAAGAATATACACTACTTACGTTTGAAATTAAATCTGAAATTTATGACGTACAACAGTGGATAACTACAACAGTGGTTCAGCATCAACTTTAGTTTTTCTATTGTTTATTTGTTTATGTTAGCAATGTTTATATGTAACAGTGTTTTCCGCATCAATGTTGTAAAGACTGATAGGTTGTTAGATGTCATCACCTCAGTGTTTTATATGTGACCATTTTTATGGCATCAGTGTTTATATTTAATATATATTTAACAGTGTTTAGGACTGTTGTTTATACGTAACTCTATTTATCACATCAATTCAGTGGTTTGATCTGTACTATTAATTGAACAGTTGTTTCATCTTTATACTAATAAAATTCATATACACTTTGATTAATAGTAAGCTCCTCATCTTGATTGTTTGGGTATAGTATTACAATCAAATTATGAAATGAAAACTAGAATTACAATCAACTTACCATTGTACCTAATCTTTACATTCCAATTACCTACAAGAGTTCCACCAACATTATTTTCATGATAAAATTTAAATTTAAAATAAAAAATAAAAAATATTCTTGATGACTATTTGTTTCAAATCAAATCAGTAATTAATGCTGATTTCTTGAGCTTTGGACATTTGATTAAGCAAATTTTGAATTTCAAATTGACGGTTATTATATCTTGATTAAAGTTAAAATAGAATTTAAAAAACTCATTATGGCATTTGCTTTCAAATCAAGTCAGTAGTTACTGATAATGTCAGTAATTTTGAAATTTAAAATTTGCAAAATGGTAATTTAAAATTTTGGTTCTCTCTCTTTTTTTTTTCTACTTTGCATGTCCTTTCTAATATTTAAGAGTTAATTACTTTGCATACCTTTGAAATTAAATCTGAAATTTATGACGTCCAACAACAGTGTCAAACTACAACAGTGGTTCAGCATCAACGTTTGTTTATTTGTTTATGTTAACACGTTTGTTTATTTGTTTATGTTAACAGTGTTTATATGCTACAGGAGTTTCGCGTCAATTTTTTATAGACTGTTAGGTTGTTAGATGTCATCACCTTAGTATTTTATATGTAACCATTTTTATGGCATCAGTGTTTATATGTAACAGTGTTTCGGAACAGTTGTTTTTACTATGTAACAGTGTTTCGGAACAGTCCTCACTCCAGTGGTTTGATCTGTACTATTAATTGAACAGTTGTTTCATGTTTATACTAATAACATTCCTATACACTTTGATGTAACAGTATTTATCACATCATTTCAAATTGATGGTTATTATTTCTTAATTAAATTTAAAATAAAATATAGAAAAGTCATTATGACAATTGTTTTGAAATCAAGTCAGTAATTTTGAAATTTTGAAATGATAAATATACAAAATGGTAATTTAAAATTGACGTTCTTTCTGTTTTTTTTTTTTATCTATTTTGCATATCATTTCTAATATTTTATTATTTTAATAAAGCAGCATATAGGGATATACACTCCCTACCTTTGAAATTACATTTGCCACTGCATTCAGTTAAAAATTTTATTGGATAATCGGTAACCTTGAATTCCAACCTTGATATTTTTTTAAGAACATCCATGCTTATTGTATTATTAGCATATTACGTTTAGCAATACTTATTATTTACAAGATTCTTTTTTTTTTTATGTACAGTCTTCAAATGGAGGTTGCAAAGGTTACCATGCTTAACGATCTTAATACATTCTCAAACAACTATTCGATTAGAGTTAAGATTGTTAGCATTTCGAAGAAGATGATGAATGATAACAAAAATGAAATATATCGTCTTGATATGATCTTCATGGATGAGATGGTACCGTATATAGTTGTCTTATCATTTTTTTGGACATATGAATATCCAAATGAATATAACACCTTTTTTATTTAATCGGATGTTTCATATTCTTAGGGAACTATGATACAAGCCAGCTGTTTGCATAAAATTCTTGGAAAATTCAAAGACTTCCTTCAGTTGGATGAATGTCTTCTTATCACCAAACCTTCTCTTGCTACTAATAAGTCCTCTGCTAAGTATACCAAGAGAAATGACAAAATATCACTTTATTTCTATACTTCTGTTGAGAAATGCTTTGACTGGTCTGGACCGAAATACCGTTTTAATTTCGTTAACCTCAAGGATGTTGTTAAAAATAAAATTGAAGTAAATACAGTTATTGGTATGTAAATCACTACATGATATATATCTATTGTTTTGTCTTATTGTTTTTTTTTATTGTTATCATTTCTTAATGCTGTTTTCTTTTAACAATATATTTTTGTTTATAGATTGGATTGGTTATGTGGATGTATGTTTCAATCTAGAGGATACGTCAAAGAAGGATGGGAGCAAGGGCAAGAGACTTAATCTTAGACTTGAAGATCTTGAGTGCGTTCTTTTTATTAAGTTGTTGCATTTTGACGTTTAAACCATTATAAGGTTGCTTGATGTTATTATGTTTTATGTTAATATTTTTAGAGGCCAAAAGTGTCCGGTTACTTTGTGGGATGGTTTTGCTATTGACATGTTTGCTTACATGAATGATAAGAAAAGAGAGAAATATGTTGTCATCCTTTGTCATTTTGGTATGGTCAACCTTTACAAAGGTACAATTTAAACTTAATTAGTTTAATTTTTTTTATCTTTAGTAATTTAAACGTTGTATTTATTTATACATTTTAAATTTGACAGTATTTATATTGATCTACTCAAGTTTTTATTTTTAAATTCAGGCAAGCGTGGAGTTGCAAATGGGTTTGAGCTGAGCAGACTTTTTATTGACACTGACATTGAAGAGATTTCCTCTTTTAGGAAGAGGTATAGTTAGTAATATGCATATAAACATTGAATATTATTATTTTATAGTTACATTTAATTTTTACGTTTTAATTTGATCGCATGAATGTATGTAGAGAAAATTTCAACTTCATCTTCATCAAATGAGCATGTTGGTTCAAATGTTATCTCAAGTGGTGAAGATGAGTTTCTTAGTAACCCTGATTTCATGCTTATTGGTTTCCTTGGAACGATATCAACGGTGTGTATTTTCTTATAAGTACTCTACATGCTGAGTTTTTTTATACTCTTTTCTAAGTGTTATTTTTTTTGTTTGATATTGATAGACAAAGAAGGTTTTGATTCTTGCCACAATCACAGCTATATGCACTGATAAACTTTGGTATTACAATGGTTGTAACCACTGTAAGTCAGGTGTGGAGGAAAGATTTGTAACGAAAGAAAATGCGGATGGTTCATTTGATGTTGATCATGCAAAATCGTTGGTTTGTACAAATGATAAATGTGGAGGAGTCGACATATATTCTATTCCGCGGTTTGAGATTACAGTTTTTTATTTCCTTATACTAAATACTAATATGAACGGTTCATATTAGTAATACTAATGTTTTCATTTGTTTTTAACTTTGATAGGTTCAAGATACCTATTAGGGTGCAAGACTCTTCCGGTACTGTGTCTTTGACACTGTTTGATTTCGAAGCTTACAAGATTCTTAACAAATCTGCAAAAGAGTTACTTACAATCCAAGATCAGGTAACAAATACATGCATTCAGTTGTTTGGCCATGTAGTTAATATAACTTAAAATTAATTTTTATAAAATTCTATGTTCTCAATTATGGAATCATTCTTCTTATTGTAATTTATATTAATTTTGATAAAATCATAGGTTGTTAATTCTGGAGACATACCGAACCCATATCCTGAGATCTTTGACACATTGATTGGAAAGAGGTATGCTTTCATCATAAGTGTTAAAGACTATAACATTGAGCATCAGGTTGAAAACTATGGTATTTCAATGGCCACTAACGATGATGAGATCCTTGCTGCGCTTTCCGCCAAATTCACTCTTAACCAGGTTTAAATCTTCATTATGTGAATCTTTTAATTTTATAGTTATATCTTTTTGAAATAGATTTATACCATTGTGTGTATTTTATGTTATTGTGTATTATGTACTTAAAGCATGAGCAGTCCGAATCGTTGGATGTTCCAGATTCCTGCAGTTTGTCTACTCCTGTTGACCTTATGAAGGTAATATGAGAATTTGTTTATTTGTACTAAATTTTTTGAAACGTTAGTACTTACTGTCTTTTTATATCAGGATGAGATGTCATGCTGTGGTGACAATGTTACCCCTTTATCCCAACCACTGGTAGGCACTAAGAATCCCTCTTCAGATGAAACAAAACGTAAAATTCTTGAAGTGTTCGATGTGGATGATGCATTAGGTTGCTCCTCGACAAAGCGCCGCATCAGTGATGAACTATGTCAGGATGAAGATGCTGGTGTTTTGACGCTTTTGATTCCAAAGATTGAAAAATAGTTTTTTCAGTATTTTCAGATACATTTACGTGTTGATTTCATATGCTGTTGCCATGTTGAACTTATGGTTTTCATTTTGTTGCTTTTGGGTGTTTGGTGGGTTATGTTTTGGACTCATTGTGTGGTTTTGAATTCCTGAAAACTTATCTGCTTATTATACTGTTATGTTCTAATATTATAATGACTATGATCTTTCTTTGCATATTATTATCTATATTGTTAAATAAATATTGAGATTTCAAAGATTCACGTTCATCTTCTACGGCAGCTAATTCATCTTAACGAAATTTACATAGTAAGTGAAATTATAACTTCTTAACTCATGTATCAGTTGTTAAGTAGCATCACTTAATCCTTAACTCATGTATCAGTTGTTAAGTAGCATCACTTAATCCTTAATCACGATTCTCTATCCACTGACTACTACATCAGCAGTTGTTAACCATTAGTAGTTCACTATCAGTTGTTAAGTACCCTTAGTGTTTTAATCACTAGCAGTGCTTACAAGTTTTTCATCAGCTGTTTCACTTAACAGTAGTTTCACATAACAGTAGTTTCGCTTAACAGTAGTTTCACTTAACAGTATTTTGCTTTATTCATTTTAAATTCATGTTAAATTCATTATTACAATTAAAGCCAACATAAATGCATACTTGCATTATGTTAAACATACATAACGGACACAAAACGTCATACCTAGAAACATAGAAGGATATCCAACTTGGTAGACTTGACAGAACTTACAGACTCGAAAACAAAAGATTGTAACATACAACGAGTTTTCAAATTTCTTTATAATGAAAACTCAAGGAGTGAATGGTGTACTTCGGAATGTAGCTGATAACCCCCTTTTTGGTGTAGCTCTTCGATTTTCCTTGAAATTCCCAAGCTTGGTATTTTCATATCTGCCACTGGGGTTATATTCATTCATATGCACCAAACAGCTTATGTTTTAGCAATTGATCGTTCTGATCAATCACTTCCTTATGTGCATCGCACTAACTTCTAGGAGGTTGTCAAGTATTCTCGCCAATGTTTTCGTAGTTGGTGTTTTGTGTATCTTTACATCCGCAGCCATTCTGTACAATAAAAATATCCATAGTAAGACGGCTGATACAGTACTTTCATAATGCATATAAGTATACATATATGATGAACCCAAGATGAGGAACCCAAAACTCAGTTGATCTGAAATGAAGAAAACACATTCAAATGACCAATACGATGAACCCAAAACATATAGTCTTTAACCAACTTTATATGAGAATCAAAACAACAACCATACCCAAATTTCAACATGAACAGCAGAGACTTAAGAAACTCAGATTTCAACATTAACAGCAGATACTTAAGAAACCTGTCCCTGTTTTAATCGATTGTATATTTTAAACATTTCAAACAAACTATAACACAAAAACAATCTTAGATTAACGCCAAAAACCAAAAAAGCAGTATTAATAAACAGATAAAACCAAAAACATCACAAACAAACCTTTATAATAACCAAAACCCAAACCTCTGTTTTGATACCCGAGCCAAAAACCCACAATAATCAAACAATATTTTCCACAATAATCAAACAATATTTTCACACAAAAGCTGTTACTTTCATACAGTGGTGAAAATGAGATATCATCAAACATCAACTTACATAGGGTTACACAAGCATCTAACAAGAACAGAGGGTAAACCATAGTGTCGATCATGTTTTAGGTATGTGATTTTACCTTGGATTGTTATAACAACAAATGGTTGGTGAGGAGATTCAATGAAGATGAAGATGATGATTGGTGTTCGGAGTAGAGATTTTCAGATATTTTTTAGAAGTGTGATCGGTCTTTAGGGTAATTAAAGGATATTTCACAATTGTCAAACAGTCAACATAGGGAAGTGTGAGGGAGGGACTCAAACTGTTATGAATTTATAAGATCAAGGGCTGAAAAAACCAAAAAATGAATTTAGGGGATCAAGTTGATGTTTCACACATATCACAGGGACGCAAATTGCATTTTTCATTAAAAATAAATATTACTTTTTTTCAACATATTTTATAAGTTTTGGGGTGATATCAGCAGATGTTAACCACTGCTCTTCCTTAACACTTAATCCTTAATCCCTGCTTCTGTATCTACTGTTTACTGCAGCAGCGGTTGTTACGGTTGTTAAAAATCTGTAGTTCACTATTAATGGTTAAGTACCATCAGTGTTTTAATCACTAGCAGTGCTTTAAAAGTTTTCCATCAGCTGTTTGACTTAACTGTAGTTTGCATTATTAATTCTAAATTCATGGCTTCAAATTACTTTTCTTGGTAAACGATGTTATAGAAGCTCACGTTATATCTGTAGGAACTTTGGCACGAGAGTTTTTATTCTAAGGATTAATATGATCCCGTTTGACAAAAAAATACCTTTTCAATTTCAACAAAGACAATTTCCTTTATCAGTTTGTTTTGCTATGACAATTAACAAGTGTCAAGGACAAACGTTATCAAGGTTGGTCTTTATTTGAAAGATCCTGTCTTCACTCATGGTCAGTTGTATGTTGCATTATCAAGGGTCAAGACCAGAGAAGGTGTTAAAATACTAATATTCGACACTGTTGGAAAACCAACAAATAAGTAATGTTGTTTACAAATAAGTTTTTACTAGGTTGTAATCATTGTGAGCAATGTTAAAACCCTGTTTCACCGAAGTCAAGCTACTTATATTAAAAGCTAATTATAATAGTTAAAACACTGTTTGAGGAATGTTAAAACGCTGTTTGACCAAAGTCAAACTACTTTTGTTAAAAGCACAACCGTCAGTATTTCTTCATCATTATTACACATCAAACATCTATCATCTCTTTTTTCAAAAATCACTTCTCCCAGTCATTTTACTAGGTTTCAATTTTCTTTTCCTCCATCTTCTACACTTCAATCACCTGAGGTTTGATTATTTTTTCTTCAGCAACTGGTATGTACATTCCTATTGATGAACTTTATATTGTTTAATCTATGTTAATTTAAATCCTATCTTGCTACTAATACGATTTTAAATGTTTATTGCTATACATTCAATAAGGGTTTACTTATGTGTTTGAATTATCTGTTGAGAACATGTTAAAATAATTATTATTTGCAGAAAATTTTAACTCATACTCTGTTCTATTAGAAAACCCATCACGACCAATTGCTTTCAAATCAGATCAGCAAACTACTGCCCATAGCCAAGAAAGTATAACTTAGCAGATATTTCCTTTGGCAAACCTATACCATAGCAGTGGTTTTGAAATTGCCGGTAATTTCAAATTCAAAATGCCTTGGGATATATACTTTGCAATTAATGCACGTTAAGCAATCACCTCTCTCTTATGCTAAAGGCGTCTTATAGGTAAATGAATAGGTTAATTGTAATTATAATAACGTGTTTATTTTTATTTTTTCCCGTGTTAATGCATTAAAAGCCTAATAAGTGTCGCATGATATTTCTTTCGTCTGACGATGTATTTAGTCATAGCCTTCTTCATTGGTATATAAAATAGATTTGGCAGAGGTTTTGATCATTACCATTTTCATCTATATACTCAATCATCTTCAAAAATTTTGTTGACGAGATTTTCACAAGGCTCTTTGCAGGATGGAAAAATTTGGGTTTCAAGTGATTGTTGACGAGATTTTCACAAGGCTTTCTGCAGAAGATATTTGCCCGTTTCAAGTGTCTTTCCAGAATTTTATAGGGAATTGTCAAGTCATGCATTTCAGATGATGCATGCTCTCCGAAGTGGAGATTCAGTACAAAAGAAACTATTACCTTTAAAGACACGTCAATTGTCATTGACAACGTAGTTGGTGTAAGTTGGATGTTGTTAGTAGTAAAACGTTAAGTTTTCCTAACAATGTCCACTCTAGCTTCTTACGTATTCTATCTTCATTTAATGGGTTGTTGTTAGTTTCGAATGAAGGGATTTGCTGTCAGTTGATTCTTTGGAATCCAACTATCAGGCAGTATAAGGTTTTGTGTGATGACTACTTTAATTATAATCATCATCGAAACTCTGATACCGGTGGAATTTATTTTGATCAGTTCAATGATCTCAAAGTGCTGAACATCAGATGTTACCGTAATGTAACTGCTGCTCGTGTTTTACTCACGACGTCGTGGAGTCATGGGACAAACAATAAATTTCAGTATCGTAAACAATTATAGTTCAAGTCGTTATTCATGGTCTACTGGAGTTTATGCTGATAAAACCATATATTTTATGGTTTCAAATTATTGGTATCCACTAGGTGAGAGGAACATCGTTTGTTTTGATGTTGATTAGTGAGACTTTCAGAATGCTTCACTTTCCTGAGAGTATTGTAGTCAATCCTTGCCAAGGGCATTTTTTGACCATTGCAAAGAGATTGCATTTGATTGTCATTGGAAAGTCTGCTGAGCTAACTGCTGATTTGCTCAGATATGAAGAAGAAGGCTGGGAAGAAGATATTTGTTTTCAATAATCCTCGTGTAGTTGGTTACGTAGATGCACGCCGAAGTACTAATATAATTGAAGACAGTAAGTGGTTGATAACAAGCATCTGGGGGATATGATTGAAGTTGATCTCACCAACGAACTTCTGAAATACCTCCAACATGTTGACAACTACAATGGTCCGAAAGGAGCTTTACTTATTGAAACTACTGTTTCACCAATAGATTAGGAATTAGAATCCTGTATTTTATTCAATGCTATTATCTGTTTTGACAATTGTATCTTTTATATAATTAGTTGTGTTAAAATTATTAATAATGTTTGTTATTAAAATTAAGTAAATGAATATCGATGTTTGAGAGTGTAAATTCTTGTAATATTGGCAAAGGTCGGTTTAAATGATCAAAGCTTTGTTATTGAGAACAGGTGTTTCAAAATTAAACAGTTGTTGATACATCTGTTGAATTGGGTCAACAGATGGATGAACTTTGTATGCTGTTTAACACTTGTACTTTTTATAAATATTTAGGTTTGAGAGTGTAAAAGCTTGTAATATTGGCAAATGTATGTGTAAATGATCAAAGCTCTGTATTGGGAACAGATGTTTGAAAATAAAACAGTGGTTGATAAATCTGTTGACTTTGGTCAACAGATTGATGTCCACAGATGTTTGGAACTACTGTTCAGAAAACTGTGGTCGAAACCGCTGTTTGGTTAAAATAGTGGTTTATAACCACTGTTGGGTAAAACTGTTTGGTCTTTTAAGGCTTAAACAGATGTTTGGCTTTTGTATCAGATGTTTCGACTTAAACAGTTGTTTGATCTTAAACACATGTTTGACCTTAAACAGATGTTTTGCCTTAAACAGATGTTCTTATTCTATATCAGATATTTGGACTTAAACAGATGTTTGACCTTCAACAGATGTTTGCCCATAAACAGATGTTTTGGCTTAAACCAAACATCTGTTTAAGCTCAACATCTGTTTGACTATTTGTCAATATCTTATTGACTTTTGGTTAACATCTGTTTCAAATTTGGTCAACATCTTATTTTGTAAAAGAGGTACAAAAACAAAGATTTTTTTGAAAATCCCAATCACCCTATCATGTAAGTGCATTGATGTAAAAGTGGAAATTTAATTATTCATATGGTCCTATTGTGGTTTTGTTTGTCCTCTAATATGAGTTCATGATCTAATCCGGTGATTTGAAGTCGTTGTTGAATCGAATGAGATGGTTGATGTAATGCGGTCGTATTAATAACAAATAGTAATTAATTAATCTAAATAACTTTCCCGAGCCCGGGAAGCAATCCCGGGTAAAAACCTAGTTATATTATATATCTAACAATTATCAACTTTTCGTGAATAGTAACTTTGACTTTTGCTTTTTTTTATTTTAGCTTCAGTTACACACCTTGTATTATAAATAAAATTCGTTTTAACCCTATAGTTTATAGCTATTACCAACATTGCGTAAACGGTAACTTTGACTTTTTATAGGTTTCTATTACACACCTTATACTATCAATAATATACGTTTTTAACCCTATAATTTGTTATTTCCTTATTCTTTCGTTCATTGTTTTTATAAAGTCTAAATATGCGGTTGCGTAAATTGTTTTCTTCGCTTCAATTTTGAAATGTTTATATTATTGGTATAGTCGTTTAGAACTTTTCATTTATGATATATATTAGAGAAATAAGTTGGATTTTCTCTTTTGGTTTTTTTATCGAGTGTCGCTACTGTGCCTATATCGTGACGAACAAACATGCACTAACCAAATCCTGCCACGTAGCGCGAGGAATTTTTCTAGTTTTAAACATTTAATAGTTAAATAAAAGAAAAACAGAGAGAATGTGTGAGTGAAAGAAGAGAGAGATAGAGAGGGCAGGGAATGGAACAGCTAGGTGCCTGGTTGTCACACCTCGAAAACCACAACGGAAGGCAAGCATGGTGGTGACGAAGATTGGAAACCAATAATATTTAAGCAAACATAGATGTTATTATATTGGACCTAAAATAGTTAAATATGTTTTACAATCATCCAAAGTAAAAATGAAAATGTTTAGTTTAAAGCGTCCATCACGTCGACCAAACAACCACAGTTATTATTGTCCAAAAACAAACATGTCCAGATGCAAAAGTTTGCCAAAAAAACCCATTTTCAAACTCTTAAGTCGTTAAGTATCTAAAAAACACTCTTAAAAGTGTGAACACAATGTTGGTGAGTTCACATGTTTAATTTCACATAAAATATTCAAAGATTTTCTATTTGAAAGACACGATGACCCTAAACAACATGTAATATCGTAAACTAGCTAGGAATACGAAATATGTTCGCAACCAAGAGCCCATAATCTTACGAGACTTCATTTCCCATACCATGGTAGGTATTAAGAATAAGGATAAGGGGTATGGGGGCATGAGATGGGTTATATGGATTACCACCTACAGGGGCGCAGGTTAGAAGGAGCGGGGAGGGGGGCGCCCGACCCCCCGAACTTTTCGCTCGGTAGTATTATGTATATAGCTTTTTGTATAGAAATTTTTGGGTATATACGTTTTCGACCCCTCGGTTCTATAGATTTTTTCTGGGTATATACGTTTTCGACCCCCCGGATCTATATAAATTTTTGGGTATATACGTTTTCGACCCCCCGTCGGAAATCTCAAGCTTCCCCACTGGCCACCTAGGATGGTGGATGATGTGCTACACCACCCCACTTAAGGAACCCCCATGATTCGCATGAATTAAACCATGGCAACCATGCGCCTCTCTTTCCTTAATTAGTTAAATATATTTTACACAAAATAAATTAAAAAAAAAATGGGGATGGTGGTTAGGACCACACCATATAGGATGGTGGATGAAAGTGAGGTGACATGACGCTAATATTGAGGGTAATGGTGGTCTTAAGGGTCATGACCACACCTTATAGCATAAGCAATGGAGCCCTTGTCCTACGTGACGATGATATGTTGCAATGGAGCCCGTAATGGCCATCCGACCTAATATATGAAATTTAAAAACGGTTAGAAACGAAATTATCAAACGTTCATTTCAAGACTAAGGGTGAGAGTTAAGTAAACGGTAAGAGCAATAACTATAATATATAAAGTTAAAAACGAAAGATAAAAATTCGAGTAAATTGCTAAAATCGTCCCTGAGGATTGGGCATGTTTGCCATTTTCATCTAAAACAATTTTTTTTGTACAATATAGTCCTTCTCTTTGGGATTTTTTGCAATTTTCATCCAAACATCTAATTTGCTTATTTTTTATAGAGTTAATTGCCAAAATCGTCCCTGAGGTTTGGGCATGTTTGTCATTTTCGTCCATAATGATTTTTTTGTACCAAATAGCCCCCACGTTTGTAACTTTTGGCCATTTTCATCCAAATGTCTTACTGGGTTAGAAACAACCGTTTGATGATTTTTTTAACTTTCACAAGCATAGGCCTGAAATGTAATTTCTTTTTAAACCTAAAACCATCACCCTCTGCTTTCTCTCTCTACAACCTTCAAAACAAACCATCAACTACCACTCACAGCGTTACTCACCTCCACCGTGTAATGCTCATTGTTTTGTGTAATTTTGCTTGTGATTTGTAGTTTGGAGGGCTTTTGGTAACCGGAATGTCACCTTCTAAGCTTGAAGAACGAGAAGGAGATATCATGTTCAGAATTAGAAGAAGAAGGCTAGATCAACATGTGAAATTCGTAAGAACTTTCGGCCGTTGATGAGTTCGCCGGCGATAAATCCAGTGGAGGATCTCATCTCTGCTGTGATACAACTTTTGACCAGCTTCGTTCAACAATTTTCGCATGCTAAAGGTTGTTGTCGTCATTTGTGCGGTCAAACGACCTACATCGACACTACACGGTTCGCCAGAATTTAAAATGGAAACTATATGATTTGAATCGGCACCGCACAGTTCGTCGGAAATCAAAACGAAAACTTCTATGTTTTGAATCCACCGCACGGTTTGTCGGAAATTAGAGCGGACACTTTATGATTTGAATCAGAAACTCTGTAATGAGTGTTAGATCTAAAGCCATCTTCATTACGAGTGTTAGATTTAAGCAGGTCTAAACAAATTTTCATTAATTATTAATATGATCGAGTTGAATTATAAAGTTACAGTGTCTATTCATGGCTTATTTAAGCCTTCAAGCTATGAATAAGGAGTATCGCCAATGGATATTAATTAAGTATTTTATTTTTTGTCCACAATTGTTTTATATAATTCTACAATTGTTTTACATGTAAATATTTACTTTTATAAAGTTAGAGTTTAAAAAGAAATTACATTTCAGGCCCTGTACTTGTGAAATTAAAAAAAAACCCTAATCAAACGGTTTGTTTCTAACCCAGTTAGGCATTTGATGAAAATGACAAAAAGTTACAAACGTGGGGGGCTATTTGGTACAAAAAAGTCCTTTTGGACAAAAATGGCAAACATGCCCAAACCTCAGGGACGATTTTGGCAATTAACTCTTTTTTCTATCAAACATTTGGATGAAAATGGCAAAAAATCCCAAATCTTAGGGACGATTTTGGCAAAAAAAAAAATCAGACGTTTGGATCAAAATGGCAAAAAATCCCAAAAGTGAAGGACTATACGGTACAAAAAAAGTTGTTTTGAATGAAAATAGCAAACATACCAAAAGCTGAGGGACGATTTTGGCAATTTACTTAAAAATTCGATGAACTACAAAACAATTCATCTGATTTACTCAAAAATAAATTTCGTGAGTTTAAACAACTCTCATGCGATTTATTTGTCAAATTGCAGTTCATTATTTTGTTTGGTTCATATTTTGTTGACGAACATTATAGAAATTTATATTAAGAGACGAACTAATAACGCATTTTGTAAGTATGTTATTATTGAGGAATATTTTTTTCGGATTATATAATTATTTGGAGAACATGGTTGGATGATGATTGTCTTTAAAGACCTTCAAAACAAGGTCATCATAAAACCTTTTTATAGACTTCAATAAAAAAAAATGTTTCGCTTTCGGTAATTAATAAAGTGTTTTAGTGTTGTTTTAAGTAAAAAAAAAATAAAAATCTATAAAAAATGGCCAAGTTTGATATTTTTTTAGAACAATAACTCCTATACTCTATATTATAATACTTCTAAATTACTCATTTTTAGTATAGCATAGGGATTGAACGATTGAAAAGACAAAGTCTTATATAAAACCTTGATACCACTAAGGCAGAGACTATTTTGATCAACTAATTGCTTGTTTAGTATAGTTAGAATACATATATATATATATATAGGGGGGTGTTCATTTGAGAAGAAAATTAAATTGAGAAGAAAAAAATAAAGGGTACAATTGTAAAACATTAAATAGTTTTTCTCTCATCTCATTTATTATTATTTTTGACTAATTAATTAGTCATAAAGAGTATCATCCTACACACTAAAATTTTTGCCTAGACACATCAAAATTTATCCTACACGTTTTTGAAATTTATCCTACACATACTGAAATTTATCCTACACAACTCGTAATTCATCCTACACACCTCATAATTTATCCTGCACTTTAAATTAATTTTTTTCTCTTGAAAATATATATATTTTTTTTAAATAAGTTACAAATTTAATTTAGTGAGCTATTAAAAAGGAAGACTAAGAATTAATGATCTATCTAATTTTACCAATATACCCTTACACCCATATTAAATACAAAAATTAAATGAAGTAAAATGAAGCATTATTATTGGTTGAAGTTTGTTATTTTTTATTCTTACAAAAAAATTCTTCTCATTTGAACCCTCCACTATATATATATATATATATGGAGGGCTCATGCGAGAACTCCATTTATTGCGAGAACCGCGAGAACCAATGTTGAACACAACCTAAAATAGCTAAAAAAACCTAACCCCAACCCCCCCCCCCCCCCCAAAAAAAAAAAACCTAACCCCCCCCCCCCCCCCCCCAAAACCTAAACCCCCCTCCCCCACCCCCAAAAAACCTAAACCCCCCCCCCCCCCAAGCTAAAATGCTAAAAACTAAATCCCCAAAAACCTAAAAAAAATCTAAAAAAAATCAAAAAAATCTAAATTTTTTTTTTAAATATTTTTATGCTCAAATCGCTACTTTTAGTGGCAAAAAAAAAATAAATTTTTTTTTTAAAAGAATTTTTTTTTTAATTTTTTGTTTTTTTTGCTTCGAAAAGTAGCGATTTTTATATAAAAAATATTAAAAAAAAAATTTTGTGTGATTTTTAGCTATTTTTAGGCATTTTTGGTTGTGTTCACATTGGTTATCGCGGTTCTCGCAATAAGAGGTGGTTCTCGCATGATCTTCTCCCTATATATATATATATATATAATATATATTATATATATATGGGGGGACCGCTAAAATGAGAACCACCTCGAGTTGTAAGAACCGTGAGAACTACACCATAACGGGGCGAGGTGGACCAAATTTTTTTTTCATAACGTAGATGCGTGTATTATAAACACATTTGTAAAAAAAAAATTCAAAAAAAAAAATGTCGTGTGTGTAGTTTTGAGCACCACAAGTTTGTGTTTACGGGTACCGTAAATCCTACCGGAAAATTTACGGTACCCGTAAATACACACTTGTGGTGCTCAAAAACTTTGTTTTTTTAATTTTTTTTTACAAATGTGTTTATAATACACGCATCTACGTTTGTGAAAAAAAAAATTGGTCCACCTCGCCCCGTACGGTGTAGTTCTCACGGTTCTTACAACTCGAGGTGGTTCTCATTTTAGCGTGATCCTATATATATATATATTTATATGTATGTATGTGTATGTAGGGTAATGCTACACAAGAAACCCTTTATTTTTAGAAAACTTTGAAAACTCATTGCATGGTCCATATTACGCCACGTGTCAGCCATTAACATACTCCTACTTTTTCTTTAGGGTATATGTGTAATTTTGCATATATTCCCAAAGATATTTTCCTCCATTTGTCCTTTCATGTCCTATCATGTTTTCAACCCATCATATACCTTTACTTTTTACATTTAATAAAGATTTTATTTTTTCATAAAGCCATTCTTCTTCATTGAGATCTAGTTCCACCATTGTTGAACTATGGAGCATCCTCCAACATCTGATCTGAAATAACATCAGTGAGATTGAGATTGAGATCGAAGATGAAGGAAATGTTCCAGGTTTGTACAAGCATGTGTTCTTTTTGTACCAGAAAGAGTCTTGTTGTGTTGTTTCTCTTCGTTTTGTACAAGCATGGAGATACATTTAGAGTCAGTAATGGTCATGTAGGCGCTTTATTAAAGTGATTCAAGTAAATGTTCCAGATTGTATCACCAGATAAATGTTCTAGATTGTATGATTGTATTCTTTCAACGAAGTAATGTTCCTGAGGTTGCTTTATTAATGTTCATGAAGTATCTTCGACCCAGATTTTGTCATGATATTGTGCGCGTTCATGTCTTTCTCTTCACTTTATCGCTAGTTCATGTTGTTTTCGATGTAGTTCAGCGCATACACATGTTGCTTCCCTAAACGTCGGGTATTCTAAAATGCCTCGTCATGGTTCTGGATTTAATCAACTGCCCTTTGATTCTTCTGGGTTTAGGGAAATTCCTGATGGTTGTCTTTTTGTCTTTTTTCTATTTTCTTTTTAAAGCTTGTACCAAAATACATGTTACCCTTTATACTGCTAGACATAGCAATTCCGAAGAAAATCTTTTCACTTATCATGTGTCTTAACACATGATCGGTTTTTTTTTTTTTTTTTGAAGTCTAATCATTGGCACATCGTTTTTTAGAAAAAAAAATTAAGGTTGTCATTCAGCATAACCCAACGTAACATGTGTTATAGTGTGAACTCCTGTTACCAACAAATTACGGGAGTAACATGCATGTGAATAAATGTGACATGTTAGTACATATACAGCCTAACACATGTTGTACACCCTCTACGTTTTAAACGATACCATCCACTCGATATAAAAGCGCATAACTTGATGGTTTCAATTTATTTATTCCCAATATGGTTCGCAATATTTGACACTTGCTGACATGTTAAAAAACGTTATATATCATATGTTCCGGATGTTAATGACAACAAATGTGAAAACAAACGCTGACATAAACGTAACACATGTTAATGAAAACAAATGTGACTGACCTTACATGTACACTAACACATGTTAGTATCTGACCAAGGGCAGTCATTTTTCGGTCTTAGAGAAACAAACCTGATATTTTTTGGATTCAACAACACACTTGTAAAACATGTAACAAAAAAAACAAGTGATTAGGAAACCCCAACAATAATAACGAATCCAAAAAACCATCTAAGAATTATACACACCCGTTTACAAAATAGTGTCACCATCGAATTATACACACAAGGGTTTTAAAAATTTATTCCCAACCTACCTATAAATGTGTTACCATGCGTGATCCGCTAATCATAATGCACGTTTACATGCCATCATCTTGCTGGATGCACATGTTAACACACGTTATATTTCGTGTTATAGTCTGAACATCTGGCTATGAATGTGTTAATATTTATGAGTTAACGACTTAATGGTTATCTTATCTTTTTGTTTATTAGGACGGTGATGGATTCAAGGGAAATAAGATCCAATTGCCGGGACCGTTGGTTTCGTCAAACGTGGATCAGATGCTCAAGGATCATGACCATGTTTATGTTACAGCACAACACAACTAACACGTGTTATAGGTTGAACTTCTCGGACATGCATGTGTTACATGTGACATGAAACCCATGTACAACGTAACACGTGTTACGTGTGACATGAAAACACATTTTTATAACTTCCCTGGCATACGCACACCCACATGTTTACAAACCGTTTCAAGACCAACCCAAACAATAAAGCAAGGGTAGCCGCTGAAAAGCTAAGGCAGCAAAGGTAGCCGCTGAAAAGCTAAGGCAGACTGTAAAAGGAAGCTCCACCATTTTCTTAGTGCTATGTATTTTCGTTTACTAGTAATATGTAATGTGAGACTCTTATTTTGTTTTGTCTAGTACATGATGTTAAAACGGTATGGACTTAACACATTCTGGATGTCTTAACACATGTTATAAAAGAGGCTTAACACACATTATATCAGGTATACTATGTTGTTATTAAGTTACTATTGTAGTTTATGCATCCATTCTGGAAGTCTTAACACACGTTATAATAGAGGCATAACACACGTTATACATGTCAGGCGCGTAACACATTTTACAGTATGTATATACAAATCATGGTGTTTTGGAAACCACCAGCTTATACATGACACCATGTTTGGTTAAACCAAGATTATAATTCCATATTAACTTGTACACGTGTTACGATCAGTATATGCACATCATGGTGTTTTGTCAACCACTTTCATATACATGAATACAAGTCGGGTTATAATGGATGCTTACACGTTATCATATGTATACAAGTGGGGTACAACAAGATTACGATATTAACTAAGCTCACCATTAAACTCATCGCCCCCGTCGACTGTTTTCACACTTGTCACATGTTAAGCAATTACATGTTCCATTCACCTATGAACAACACAAGTACATCAGTGTTAAGGCCCTAAAGTTAAACTTATTAACACAAATGTAACTACATGTACATCAGTGTTAAGGTCCTAAAGTTAAACTTATACAAAGATTATAACAGAGTCTTAACACATGTTATATATTCCAAAATCTGCACAACAAATGACCCGTTTCATATTATATATTCCAAAAATTACCGGTACATGTGATACCATAAATGGCTCGTTTAATATTACACGTTACATACTAACTTGTACATGTAATACTTGTACAAGTATTACGCTCGGTATCCACATTATCAGATATTTTAAACATCAATAAAAATAAAATAGTTATTACTTGTTCTTTTTTTTTTAATTAACAAAGGATAACACACGTTATATATCATTCTATCAGGGGCTTAACACATGTTATATATGAACACATGTCAGGTTACATCATGGTGTTCTGTTACAGCATGAACCACTAACACATGTTATAAACGAACGAATAGTTCTTTTCCAAAAGATTTGACTTATTTAATGTCCCCGCATTAACGTCGCCTACATCCATCCAGCTTGTCAATTGAATATCTTTATGGATCTGTTTCTGTAAATCAACACACGTTATATATAATTCTAACAGGTGCTTAACACATGTTATGGTTCTGTTTCTGTAAATCAAACAACCCAACAAAAAAAAAACACTTACTGTTCAGATCAAAAGCCCAAACAGCAACCAAACCAACAAAATCGTCAACCGTATATCATTATTTCTGTAACAATTATTCCAACAGTTTCAATAATTTTTCAGACCTTATGTATACATAAACAAACAAATCGGTAACCGTATATCATTATTTCTGTAAAATCCCTATATAGTTAACAATCAACATTTTTCAAGCATAATCCATCCAAACAGTTCACAGCTATATATATACACATATACCCATATCCAAGATTCACGAAATGTAAGGAAACAAGATACACATCCTAAAATCAATCAAACAAACAGCAATTCAAACAAATACTCAGCTAAAAATTACAAGGATGTAGGGAATTCAAAGACAATCATGTACCGACCGAAAAGTTGTGAAGGAACGGGTGTGTGTAGGTGCTGTTGCTGCTTCGTCTACTGGTTGGATTTCTGGCAGCCGGCGCTGCCATCAGCTCTGTTCTACTGGTTATAGATGAACATGATGAAGATTATTGTCATCGTTCTCTCTCTAAAACAACATTCAGACCCTTCATTTGCTTCTAAAGATTGAGGAGAGAGAGAGCCGGAGAAGAAGCCCGATGAATTTCGCCGGAGGAGGTGGTTGCTGGTGGTGGTTGTTGTTTATTTCTCCTGATTTTGAAGAGTGTTCATTCTTTGTCTTCAAGATTGGGGTGAAGAAATGGGAAAGAGGAAGAGGTAAGAGAAAGATAAAGTGAAATGTTGATTTGATGGTTCTGGAAAGTCAAAAAGCCCATTTTCACTACCCAAAATGCCCTTCCACTTGTATTAATGTATATTATAATATTTCTTTTAATTATCATTCTTACCAAAATGATGAGAGCCATTGATCAAGTTGGATGAAAGACAATCAATGGATAAGGTTGGGTTTCCAAAGTTTTTTAAAAAATATGAGTTTTCCTATAGAGCTCAACCCTGTGTATGTATATATGAAAGACTTAATACTGACTAATCATAACCTTAGTTTTACATTACTAATTAAAATAATTTTAACTATTATAACTTTGAACAATTTTTTTAATATATTTTTAAAATGATAAGGTAAAATTATGGAAGTATGAGATGATTTTTGATGATCAGAAAGTCATACCCGATTAGAAAATTGCATACCATACCATTGAGTTGTTCCTCATTACTCATTGGGTTTGTAGGTCTATCCATTTTATGGTTTTACTCGTTAGGATACCATTAGTCCGTTTACTCAAAACCTGACCATAAACTCATCTTAACAATCTATATATGATAAAAAAGAAAGTGAATGAACAGTGATTTATTATTTATTTTTTAAATTAAAATTAGAATGGAATACATTATTAAGAGATCAGCAAATGGTATCGGGTATAGGTACCGGTCTCAAATTTACCAAATCGGTGTATTTTCGGTACCGGTTCTGCACAGGTATTCACCGGTTTTTACCCTCAAATACCGGTGCCGTACCAGTACCGACCGGTACCGAACCGTACCATACTAGGTATATTCGGTACCCGTACCCACTTTTGGGGATTTCGGTAACGGTATTTTCGGTACCGGTTGGTACCGAGCTCATCAAATCCTGTAGCAACGCAGCAATGCAAGTAATTGCACCGTTTAGATTACTTTTCATACACACAGTAAGTAAACTGTATTTCGTTTGAATGATGTTTTATATACACAACAACTTATTTTGCTTTCTTTTATGTCTTTTTCTGTAATGAATGAATTGTAGCATGTAAAATTAACTTGGATATTTAGAATATTGATGAGCAAATCGTATCAAATCCTATAAACGAATCGGTATCGTATCGGTACCAAATTTACTATACCAAATCATTTTCGGTACCAATTTGGTACCCACCTTTTGGCGTTTTTAGAATTGTTACTTTCGGTTCGACACCGGTCTAGCACCATACCTGTATTTATTGATTTTTACCTTCAAATACCATACCGTATTGTACCGAGCATTTTCGGTGCCGGTACCTAATTTCGATGATTTTCCGGATCGGTACTTTCGCTGCCGTTACCGATACCGAGCTCATCCATATTTTAACGTGTTAGCACCGTAATAACTGAACTGAAAACAACCGAATTTCCAACGTGTAAGACGTGTGGGTCCAATTATTATATATTAGGTTATTTAAAATCGTTTTTTTATGACGGAGTGACTATCCTTACCACGTCATTTTATTTATGTTTTGATATTCGGTATCTGTTTGCCGTTGCTGACACGCCTTTTGTAGTCATTGGGTCCCGCTGCAACGCGCGGGCGGAGAATAACTAGTTGACTTAAATTATAAGGTATTTAAATGTATGTGCTTAATTTTAATAATTTTAAATTTCTAACAACTTAAACTTATTATTTACTATCATTTTAAGATTATACACTAATATATTTTAAGATTATACTTTTATATTAATATATTTGTTTCTAGGTAAACATATTTAAGTAATCAAGCGGATATCATATGATATTATATCCGTCCAAAATCTATCCAAAATTTTAACAAAGCTCATATATTGTTTTATAATACATAAATACACACGTCTTGTATGTGCAAGCTTTCCCCATCATAAACATTAAAAAGTCACATTCTTCATTATTACAAGACGTCAAGTTTTGGTTATGATGTGATCTACTCATCTTGTTACGTGTATATAGTTTATCATATATTTTTAACTATTGAATTCAGCAGCACACTTGTTATACATATATTTTTTATTTCTGAAATTTATCTCGTCATTTAATGAGATTGTTGTGCGTGGATTGACTTATTTAAATCATCATCATCCTACTCACTAAATTCCACTAATAGTAAAGCTAAGGTAGGGTCTCAGAAGGGTAAGATGTAGACAGCCTTACCTCTACCTCGTAGGAATAGAGAGACTGCTTTCAGTGAGACCCCCGGCTCGATAGTAGTTTTGTATCAAGTCTTGGACATAAGGCACATAACGCTCAATAATTGGGACAAAAGCCGACTAGTGCATGTACCCCATTGTCTTTCGGCTATCAACGCCACCACATGATGCATGATTAACAGTCCCTCGCTTTTTAACGTTATTTTCACGAAATGAGTAAAATAACGTTAAAATTAGTGTACTTTCACTTTTGCCCCCGAGGGCCCACACATATATACATTATATGCGCATACCGTAAGCGGGGCGTATATTGATTCATTTAAATGAAGCGTACGAAAAACTTAATCACTTCATTTAAAGGTATTTGAACACTCAAAATCTACCTTTTTGCACTAATTATCGACATGTGTGGTACTAATTGGTCTCATATGACAACGGTAGAATACATGTCTATATGTACTATGTATAATATGTTACAAAGTATCTGATACTCGTTTTCTGTGTGTTATTTGGTATACGATGTATCCGACAATCGAGTATTACCAATTTACCAAACATTTTAAACAATGACACTAATAAAAAAAGTTTCATGAGTCTAGCACCGTATTCCTATCGTCTGTGAGACTTAAACCCAAAACTTTTTCCTCTCAAGGTGTTTAAAAGGTTTGACTTTACCAATGGACCACCATGGTATATGCCATTATTATATGGCATATCATAAAAGATGTAGTTCAAGTTTACATGACTCCTATTGCTTTGTGGATATTAAAACACGTAGACATTTAACAAACCATCAACTATTCTTGTAACTTACTTATTTATGACCATATAATCTATATGATTTCTCCGCATTGAATTGTTGGGATCATCTTTAGGCCATTCATTAATTGTTTATTTGATACTCCAAATATATTATATAAATGAAATTTTATTATGCCTTAAGTTTTTAATATTAAGAGTAAATTAAAATTTTCCATCCTTATGATTTTAGCGTGTTATTTGTTGATAGGAGAAATACAAAGCGGCGAATGACTAAGAGGTGGTTGTTTTACTAGATAAACAATGACGACGACCACAAGCACAACAACAATAACGATCAGTGTTAAGAGTGATATAAGTTCAATAAGCCCACGTAAAAACAATATATTGTGAAAGTTAGAATATGACCGGTTATTTGTTTTTAAGATCATTTGATGCATTATATACCTATTAATCGCGGTGGTCGGTATGAATAGTACCGACCATCAGTATTTGTGTATATACTTCAAATATGTCGCATCAATTTATAAAGCAAGAGCCTGATTCACTGGTCTTGCCATTCCTACAAACGCTCTAAGACCGGATGACATAGTTCAAATCCCCACTAACTGGTTTTAACTTTTTTTTTTTTCGTTTTAACTTACTACCTGGTTTTAACTTTTCTTTCGTTTTAACTCTGATATAACTAAACTTCAACTACAAAATTTTTTTAACCTTCTTTAAACTAACTAAAATTCATTTCTTATTTAACCTGTTTTTTCTAACTAAAACTCTTTTCTTATTATTTTTTAAATGTTAGTTAATACGGTTCTATATCTATTTCGGTTACGATACCGTAACAGTTATTAATTTTTTAAAGTCATTTTTCCTTTTTACTCTCTAACAGAAACATTTTATTATTTAACTTAAATTTTTGTAAATCAGTAAAAAAACAAACGAACCGAACATGTGTTGATACATGTTTGAGCATTTTGGTCTTTACTTTCAAAATATGATATTTTACAAAACTCTGAATTTACCGATGTGACAATACACTTATTATTATCTGCGTTAGAATTTTGAACAAATCGAGAATTTTGAACAAATCGGCTTTTTTTTCCTTTACAACCTTAAAAATATATTGTTTATAAAATTTGAAATTTTCTGTTTCAACATGCTTTTTTTTTTTTTATCAATTTGTCAATGAGTTATTTTTATAGAATGAATACGAATGCATAGGTCATCAAAACCGAACCCTAAAAATTTATCACTCCTGTAGTAGCGTTAAAGAGTTACAGAAGGTTAAATATATCAAAAACCTCTATACCACTCAGTGGCGAATCTTAAGATTTCCGACTGGGGGGTACAAACACATATATACAAAAAATTTCTATAAAACTGGGGGTCAAAAACGTATATACCCAAAATTTTATATACGAAAAATACATACTCTCTACTAACAAGCGAAAAGTTCAGAGGGTCGGCCGCCCATACAAAGCTACGCCATTAATAACACTAACACACATTAGAAAAAAAAAACATTTTGGTATAGGATAACAATATTATATTCCCTTATTTCAAGTTGCAAATAAATTGATAGTGTATACTACTTTTTAATTAATAAAATAAGCTTCTTTTAAGTAAAAGATATAGAAAAAGAAAGGGACGGCAAACGGTGATAGGAACTTAAGCAACAACTTTGCGAGTCTCAGTCACATGCGTTTTTTTCCTTTTAAATATTTTTGGTTCATGATGTTGGTTCAGTTCTGTTCTAAACATAATCAAACATGAAAACATACATTTGATTGCATCAGCACAGGCTAGCAAAGAATCCAGATGGAGTCGCAGCAATTAAGGTTTGACATGATTGTCATCTTGGTCTGGTTCCTCCTTAGGGTGCTGACTGATGATGGTGAAGATGAGAACCGAATAGGGGATTCGGTTTTTGGAGAGGAGGTCGAATATGATGTTAGGCTTATGGGGTGTGACTAATTGTGTAACTGTCTAACCCCTTAACCTCCACATAATTCTCCTTATATAAGCACCCAAGAGGAAACCCTAATTAGTTAATAAGGGTAATATGGTCCATCAACAATTACCAACTAATTATTTAATAGGATTGTTATATATATTTTGATCTATATAATGTAAATGATTATAATGGCTACAGATTAAATATTAATACGTAATATATTTAATCTTACATTCTCCTACTTAGCCGAGTAATCATTTACTATGAGTATTAGATAAGCCTGATCAAGAGTTAACACTCATTTTAGCCTTAAACAAGTACTATAGCAGAGAAATACAGCCGTTGAATCATTATGCGACTCAGGACCCCCATTAATCATACTATAGCCTTAATTTAAAACCTAATCGTCATGATCAAAATACGCATAAGCCCTTTGTTTGATTTGTAACTTTATTTGTCTTATATGCCATTATGTCGACTTGACATATTCTTAGAGACATACAAAATCAAACTGATGAGGAAAAATTAACTAATACTTAGTCATTCATAGTACGATATGCAGTTGCGCATGGCCATTAACTAATACCCGTCTATGAGCTCTCTTAATAAGACTTATGGGTAATAGCTATTCAGTTATAGGATCCTTAAGCATATCATGAATGAATTCGATACAAACTTAGTTTCCTCAATTCGTTCATAAACGAATAATTAATTGCGTATCGAAATTTAATGCAACACCTCTTGAACTGTTACTGTTCAAGGAGTCATGGTAGCTGACTTTATCACACTAAGTCTTCAAAACATTAATTATATGGAGTTAATAAGCTTATGAGTCCACTGATAAATTTCCAACAACATTTAGTGACTATATTATGTCGTTATAACTTAGGTTGTTATTATCAGTTTGTTATGACTCCTCCATAAGATAAGTTTTGTCTGCTGACATAAATATATACCCGAAATTACATTTTGTCATCTTTGAATATCTCAAAGTTAGAGTAATAAACCGGTTTTAATTCTCACTTCTTCTTCAAATTATAGCCTCTCATTTCTTTAAAGATATTATAATACTCCATTAGATGCTACACATTAATCTAGACATATCTAGTGTGTTGCAATGTGAGTAATATCTAAACGAGTATAGACTTAAACTTACATAAGGCTTCTAATTAATGAAGCATAAAGAAAAAATCTCATTTATCCCATTATCCTCTAAAGGAGAGCAGTATTGTTTGTTACATATGTAAGGACCCATTTAATGTTAAACTTATGGAACGATACTATTGTCCCATTGAGTCTATCTCAGTATGTTATGATATCAATCACGTAAGAGATATCTCTGAGATTTGTTATATCAAAGTTTGTGTTAACAATGCTTTGACTTATGTAACATATACTTGTCAAAAGAATATCATCTATATAGACAAGTTTATCTTAGTTGCTCCCACTCATTTTGAGGTAGGTACATTAATCCACTTGATTCTTGATGAAAATGATTACGTTAAGATTTCATCACATTATGATGTTTGCATTAACCCATACATGGATTTTATTGGCTTACAAATAAAGTGTTCTTTAACCTTCAGTTTGAAACTTTAGGTTGTTATCTAATGAACATGTAAATGTGTCAGCCATTTGTTATGGAAAATTGTTTATAATGTTCATCTAATGTAGCTTTAAACTATTATAAGCTACTAGAACAGTGATGATCCTGAAAGAAATCTTTGATAATTTTTCTCTTCCTAAGTATAACCTTTGACAATCAATCATGCCTCTTCGTGTCTTAACGCTTATATCAGGATTTGGTTTAGTATGAACACTCTTAGGTAATTCAATCAAATCCTAAACGTTATACGAACACATAAAATCAGTTTTACTAGAAAACTGTTTTATTCCATTTAGAAGATTGATTGACACTAATGGCTTAATTTGAAGAGATAGGATCAGTAAACATTTCCAAAATCCATTTCAACTTCAATTAGGGAGGTTATGTAATCATCAAAGTTAGTAGGCTTTTAAACCTAGATGACCTCCTGAGTTGATTATTGGGTTCATTAGAAGTTTCAGTTTTATGGATTAGCTCTTGGTTAGGTTGCTATCATTTTCAGGATTCTAAGTTTGTAAGAGTTGGTGCAGTATGGTGTACAAGAGGTGTAATCGGAGTTAAATTCGGAGTGAAATTTAATGACACTCTTCCCCCCCGCCTCTTGTATTCCTTGCAAGTCATAATAAGGACTTTGACTGCTCCCACTGACCTTAGAAATATTTAGGAACTCAGCATGCTTAGAGTCAATATTTAACGACCAACAAATTCTAATAGAGAAACACAAATTAATGACGTTAGTCGTTGTAGTTTCTCTTGTTGAGGATTATGTTAGTTTAGGTAAGAAATTCCAAGTGCGCCCACAATTAGGCAACAATGAAACTTTTGTAAGAGTAGTATTAGATTTAAGGAGATAAGTTTTGATAGAACAGTGTCGTGATGGAGCGGTGTCTTGTACAAGAGGTGCAAATTTAGGTAATGTAAAATTTTCACTCCCCCACCTCTTGCAACTATTGCAAGTTATTATTAAGACACTTAATGCTCCCACTGATCTTTAATATCTCTAGAATGCTACAAGAAAAGTTTCAATGAGCTATGTGACGTGGGAACCTATCACATATACGTTAGACTTTATTTGATTTCTTTAATGTCCAGATATCAAAAGAAACTTTAGGGACATATCTAATAGAAATCTTATTAAGTATACATATGAATAGATTTCTTCTAAGAGTGTGGGCCATATGTGACAAAATTTAGATACAAGTTGATAATCTTTTAAATGATAAATGAATTATGTCTGAATATTCCATTTTGAATAAGTTCCACGAATGTCAATGAATGACTTATGATGAACCCATACTTATTCCTTAAGCCAAATAATATTTAGGGCTATAACGTCATGATTTGAAATCACTTAGAATGAGATTAGATGAACAATCATCCTCATTAACCATGTCATAATTTTTCATGAATTTCGGTTATAATGGATGAAATTTATAAGTCTCATTTTCCTTTTGTCAAGTTCTCATTTGCATGATAACAAAAGTTGTGAAAATGTAAGGTATCATCTAGTTTCATTTTAGTAATGTTTCTATCCAGATATTTAGAACAAATAAGATGAGAGTTTAAGATAAGTGTGACTTTATGTTGACTATGCAAACCTCACAACCTTCATGACATAACCTAAGTAATGATACTGTACTCTGATTAATAATCAGAACATGTAATGTATCGAAAAGCTTTGTTAGAAGACTGCTTATTATGGTTCTTATAGCCTTAACAATTTATTTTGTCACTAACTCTCATGTTAATTATTTTTCAAGTTCTGGTAAGGAAACGTATGGAACTAGAGTCAACTAATCATGTGTTAATTGGAATATTGAAATTACCAGACTTAAATATCATTAATAAGTGACTATCTAATTAATTTACCCAACTGTTCTTTAGAATAATGGATAGTCTCGTTGCTTATGTCTAGCCTAATGACATAGTTATGCAGTGAGATTTTCCTTTGAAGAACCTTAAAGTTGGAATTAGCACTTGTAATTTGTCTATGGATCTTAGAACAATCCTCTTTAAACGTTTTAAGTGGTTGTAAGGTGAATAACAACTTATTTTCCCGCTTTAAACATTTATTTCTTTGTACATATGTTGCTTATCAACACACTCGTTATACTTTGGTATTTTTTTGAGTGTTGTAGTTGATTTATAATGCATCAAATTGTACAAGTGAAAATCTTAATATGTAATGTACTGGAAAAAAATGTACTTATTTCCATGCATAAGCCCTTAACTTTATGGGTCATGGTTTTGTACATTATAATGTATTCACATATACCACTTAACTTTATAGTTTAGAGTTTCAAATTAAGGCATGCATCTTAGGAGTTCTAGTGATTCTTCCATAAATAAAGATTAGTCTCAGGAAAGACTTAATCTGGAATAACTTTAGTGATAGCATTTACGTTAGAGAGTTCTTGATTATCATAATAGACATCATGGTCGATTTGTCCTATTCATCATGCTCTAATTTTCTTCTTTATAATCTTTATCAGAAGAGAGCAATAGGATTATCGTGTCTTAAGAAATAATCAAGGATTTAATTTAAGAGCTAATTCTAATAGAAACTTTAAATAAAGCAAACATTTTAGGTTTAAAAATTAGAGTGGATGAGATATATATAGAAGAAAATTATAGTGAGTAACATTATGGGTACTAAGAATAAGGCAGACGAAATGATCATAAAAACTTAATTAAGGATCATTAATCTAAGGATCATTATGTGAAGAGATTGTGATATGTCTATTACTAACATCAAAATAATAGACTATTTAAAGTTCTACTTAAACGAAGACAAATCAGCTTTGGCCAGAAGTGTAATCATTTAAGCATGTGTGCAAAGTGTTTGTGACAAATCAGCTTTGGCCAGAATTGAAACAATCACTTTAGTTATGCACGCGTTGAGTATGCCATCTATGAATGAATTAAATCAGCTTTGGCCAGAAATTAAGACATTCATGCTTATGATGCACACACAACATAGCTTTCGTAATACTTGAATGATAAGTAGATGTATCAAGTCAGCTTTGGCCAGAAATGATATATCAAAAGCTCATTCAAGTAAAGCCATTTTGGTTTTGTAAAACATTATTTGATCCTTATTAATTAACTAAGTAATTACAAAAACCAATTATTTAATAGCAAACCACCCCTTAGGGTGCTGACTGATGATGGTGAAGATGAGAACCGAATAGGGGATTCGGTTTTTGGAGAGGAGGTCGAATATGATGTTAGGCTTATGGGGTGTGACTAATTGTGTAACTGTCTAACCCCTTAACCTCCACATAATTCTCCTTATATAAGCACCCAAGAGGAAACCCTAATTAGTTAATAAGGGTAATATGGTCCATCAACAATTACCAACTAATTATTTAATATGATTGTTATATATATTTTGATCTATATAATGTAAATGATTATAATGGCTACAGATTAAATATTAATACGTAATATATTTAATCTTACACATGAAATAAGAACACACACTTAAATTTAATTTTCTTGTAATAGTTAAACAACTCATGAAATATGTATTTGAAATCTTTGAAATGACTACCACTAATTTTATATTTATTACTACTATTAATAATATTAACTAGTGAAATTTTCCTGTGGTTGCGATATAAACTCTGTTGGTATCGATTCGTCTATTACAATAATGGTATCACATGCACTTGGTATCATAACCGAAAAATAAAACCTAAAAAATAAAATTGTGATATGATCAAAAGGATACAAACACATAATTTACATCGATTAAAAACCATAAAAAGAAATTTTAGTAACGTTTCCGAATAAACCAACGCAATCATGTCTATGTGATTTCAGGCTACATGAAACTAGATCATCAATCTTATCGTACACACCTGAAACCTGGAGATTGATCATCCTTTTCATATGTTGTTTTCAAATATAATCCAAGTTTTCTACAATTAATCAAATCTCAAGTTTAATTTTAAATACTTAGTTTAATAAATTAGAGTGAATTGTCGAAATCGTACCTGAGGTTTAGGCATGTTTGTCATTTTCATACAAAATAAATTTTTTTGTACAATAGTCATTCACTTTTGGGATTTTTTGCCATTTTCATCCAAACATCTAATTTGCTTTATTTTTTCTATCAAACATTTGGATGAAAATGGCAAAATTTTCCAAATCTCAGGGACGATTTTGGCAAAAAAGTCAAAAGTTTGAATGAAAATGACAAAAAATTCTAAAAGCGAAGGACTATATGGTACAAAAAATTGTTTTTAATGAAAATGACAAAAATACCCAAACCTTAAGGGCGATTTTGGCAATTTACTCACTAAATTATTTAGCTTTTGAAACTTTCCATTGATTCCCTCTTGGTTGATTTGACACCATACTTGTCCTTGCTAGTTAAGGTGAAAAGAATAGTCTTTTTAGTTTAATTTTGAATGACCTTTCGATGTCCATCAAAATGACGTCGTTGCTGGAGAATTAATGTGCTTAGGGTGTGGGGAGTGGTTAAATACTTTGGAGTGGTAAACTAAAAAACCGACCAATCAGAGCACGCCATGTCAATCAGGCAAAAGTGTTTAAACTTTGCTGAAAAGTGTTGGCAATGGTTAGACACTTGTTGAAGTGGTAAACTTTAAAAAAAAGGAAAAATGTGTGATTGGTTGATATTGGCATGGGCCCCACCCCACCACACACATACCTCTTCTTCACTGATTCGGCATGCTGTCCCCGATTGCTTTGCTTTGCCGCGTCGCCAAAAGGTCGGCGCCGGTGTTTGCCGATCGGCAAACTGGTTTGCCACACGTTGCCGAGTCCCACACCGTACACCCTTAGTGTCAATTGTTTTCTAAAAATCTAAAAACCAAAAAATATATTCTTTTATTTTGTTTTTTTTAATTTCGTTCAGTATTACACTTGGTGTGTTAGTCTTTGCAGTTTAGTGCATGAGTACCAGGTTTTTGGAAAAATCTTCACCTACGATTTATTATCCGAAAATTGAAAGGGCTGCAAGGAAAAATAGGATTTGCCAACGTTAGAGAATGATAACCCACTCAATTGCTGAAGAATTTGAGGAAGCAACAACCTATATGTTTGATCCAAACAACCTGAATAATAACCTCCCACCACATATCGATCATATTCCAACAATTCCATAACAACAACGTCAACCACAACCACAACAACAATTTTAGAAAATTGGTAACGACCAACCCTTTAATTCTCTTTCTACGTTTAGTACATTAAAACTTATTTATATGGAATCTAATCCATATATACACACACAAACATATTTAAATTTTAAAAATTAATATCATCCATATATACACACAAACATATTTAAATTTTAGAGTTAAATGTCATTTTAGTATCTGTGGTTTGGGCTATTTTGCCAATTTAGTCAAAATGTTTCATTTTTTGCCTGTGGGTCAAAAAATGTTTCACTGTTGCCATTTATGTCTACTGGGTTAACCTCATCCATTTTTTCTGTTAATAAGAAGGGCAATTTGGTCATTTTGTATGGCGGAATTGCTCTTCTCGATAAAAGAAAAAACGGATGAAGTTAACCCAGTAAACTAAAATGACAACGCTGAAACCTTTTTTTGACTCACGGACGAAAAATGAAATCTTTGTACTAAACTTGGAAATGACCCGAATCACGTAAACTAAAATGACATTTAACTCTAAATTTTAAATATTAATATAGAGAGAGAGGAGATAAGAGAATAAAAATAGACCGGATGTTGACAAAATTCATGTCACTGTTCTTAGAAGGTCGTTTCTTTGTGTGAAGATTTCTTATCTGGGATCTCTCTCTCCTAACAAAAAAACTAATCTTTCTCTCTCTAAAAACTCCTTTTCTCTCTCTCTCTCTAAAAAACCCTTCTTTCTTCTCAAAGGGAGAGAGAGACGACTGGCCCAGCAGATCGAAAATCTTCATTGTTTTTCTCATATCCATGAACTGATTATCAAAGCTCCTTCAATGGTGTTGCTCACCATTATTATTACTATCAATTAACACTTGGTACATCACCTGTCCTGTCTATTTCTTTTTGCTATTTTTGTAATTTGCTTCAGTTTCAAGATTTATCTGCTTCATATGTTAATGCTTTAATAATTCAATTTATTATTTCAGTTTCATCAACAACAAGGATTATGATGATGTGGGTCTAAGGTAAAATTAAAAATTTACTTGCAAGTTCTCACCTTTTTGATTCTTGGAGGTTTTGGTTTTGGGGTCAGTTTACTGTTTGCTTTAATCTTCAGAATTAAAAAATAATTAATTTAGGGTTAAAAAATGTTAATTATTTCATTTAGTTATAAAAATTACTTAGTTTATTAATTTATTAATGTAATTATTTTGATTGAAAAGTACTTGGGTTGAATTTACTGAGTAGAAATTATGTAACAGGGGAGTAATATGTTAGGGTTCTTAAGTTCTAAAAAGTTTCTTGATTTTTATTTTTTTAAACCTTTTATTTTATTTAGTGGAATCTGAGATAAGCATTATTTGTAGCTCTAGTTGACCAAAAACAATAATTCTATATGGGATCTTCTGATTTTTGGTATAATTATCTTATTTAGTTATTTAGATTCTCAATCAATATGAACTGCAAATGGGGAAGCTTTTTTAGGGTTCTTGATATGCTAAATTGTGTGTTGTCTAGTCATAGATTATATTTATTTAGCCATTAATTAAATCTGAGATTTGAAGTAACACTTTATGTTACTTATAGCCTGGTTCCCTGCCTATAATATGAACATTTGGTACCTAACACAAACTTTTTTGTTGTTCTTGATGAGGGATTGTGTAATTTGTTTGACTTTTTATGTATATTGTTGACAATTGTTGAGTAGCATGTGAGGGTATAACTACATGTCGTATTCGACTATCATACTTTGCGTTTTCCATTCGTTTTTATGTTTTGAATATTTATTTTACCAATTAACAGGAATGGGGACGGAAATACACTATAAGAACTCGATTCCAGGATATTACTCCATGAGAAATGCCAATGAAGATTCCAATAATAGCAGCTGGCATCTCTTTAACGCCTTGACGAACGGCCATTATTACGATGGTTTTACTCCAAGAACCGTCACGGATGCGTATTTAGGTCAAGATAAAGACGAACTAAAACAAAAAATGCTTCAACACGAGGCCATCTTCAAGGACCAGGTATCTTTTACACTTTTTTCTTACCTTATTTCCTCATTTGAATGCTCATATATTTGCAAGTTGTAGATAATCACTTCAAAAACAGAATGCCAAACATCCCCTTACTGATTTTTTTTTGTCATACCAGGTTCATGAACTCCACCGTCTTTATAAACGACAAAGAGACATCATGGAAGAGGTAAGACGAAAGGAGCTTCATAAATATCATGTTTCTATCGACACGTCATCTTCTTCAAACCTCATGCCGTCTCAAAAACCGTATGAAGATGCTCACAGATGGCAGAATCCTAACTTTCCATTGGGTAACTCTACGTCTATACCAACCATTTTTGGAGCAGAAATAAGTAATTCGCCGTTAAGCTGCTCAAACGGGAACGGTTCAAAGGATTGCGAGGCTGTGGATTGTAGACCTTCGAAAGTTCGGAAACGATTATTTGATCTTCAACTTCCGGCCCATGAGTACATTGAGCCAGAAGAAGCTGAACATATTGCAGATAACCAGATTTCTGAAAATGGATTTGTAACTAAAAATGGAGTTAAATTTTTTCTTGATGATGGGGGGAAGAACGATGGCGAAAAAAATACTGCATCTAACGGGTTGGCAGATCTTAATGAACCCGTTAATGGTCAAGATGTTGACTTTCTTGGTCCGGCTGCTAAACCAGCAGGATTCAGTAATTTACCATTTGAGGGTAAAAATAATGGAAGTGATCGGTTTTTTTCTTGTCCGCGTGAAGCAGGTAATTTTTATTGTTTCAAAGTATCTAATTTTTGGGTATTATATGTCTTTTGCCATTTCATAGGTGTCCACATTTACATAAACACACTAAATAATTGCAACACATTAAAAAAACGAGGTAAAACTATTAGATGCGAAAAAAAAGTTAAACTAAAGATCCCGATTTTCGAATTGAGTAAACGTAAATCGAAGGATCATCTACTGTAAAGTTGGCAATTTTGACCCTTTTATGAGAAATGGGTCATTCTGGGTTACAGGTTTTCTCGAACGGGTCAATTGGGTTTTTAACGAAATGGTTTAACTAAAACTGAAATGGATCAATTGGGTTTTTTAACGAAACAATTTAACTAAAAAGTAAATGGGTCAAATGTGTTGAAAGTCATCTGAAGAGTATTGAAATGAATAGAACATCTTAAATCGCTTTATTTAAAATTTAATATTTTGTTTTTTTGGTTAAAGAAAAAAAATTAATATTTTGTCTTTGTGGGTTGACCTAACCTGACCCAACCCGTTTCGACCACCTATAAGAATTACCCGTTTGACCCGTTATATGGCACGCTCATTTGGCACCTCTAAAACGTTCAATTTCTTAATATATTCGCTAAACTGCATGCCTTTATTTCATACAGGGAATGTTAGAAGCAGTATGAACCACACATCTCAACATTTGTATGGTAAAGAAGTTCAACATCGAGGAATCTATTCAGAAATTTCTTCAAAAGGTCACGATAATTCCCATTTTAATCAAATCCCCTTGCTCTTTAACCCTCCTAGATACCCGTTTACTAGTACCAACGATATAGCGAATTCTTGGGGTCCACCTTGGGGAAAGTCAAATGATAGCTTGACTCACAAGTTAACCATGTTTCAAACGCACTCGCCTTTTATCTCATCTCAGAAGAGCCATGAGGTTTACAGAGACAAGTGGTATAGAAATGGCAACGGGTTATATAACGGGTCATCATCTGGGTCAAAAGAACCATTTGGTAGATTGCATTCGGTTGGGTTTGATTATCGGAACTGCAAAGGCCCGAGCTTTGTTGATTTAACGGGTACTACCAAAGATATGGATTTAAATTCCGTTCAGAATTGTTCTAATGAAAACGATAATTTAAGAAATTGTGACCAAACAGTGCCGCCATGGCTTAAAGCTAAACCGGTTGGTGATGTGGCAAAGAAGAAAGATGATTCTTTGGGTACTGATAAAAAGTTATTAGGATTTCCGATTTTTGGAAACTTTTGTACTTCGAAAAACGATGATTCGTCTGGTGGTTTGACCTCTGCATCGATCGAACACAGAGGAATTGACATCAATGTGCCTTGGGATGATGATGATGATATGGACAAACAGAGTGATGTCAAGAAAGATGCGGAAATCAAGAATCATTTTGACTTGAATTCGTGTGTGACCGAGGATGATGATTTGTTAGTAACGGAGTCTTTTAAAAGCTCAAAAAAGAAAACAATGGAGATAGATTTAGAAGCACCTGCTGTTTCAGAGATTGACGAAGAAGATGAACACAAGGAAACCGAACTAAAACCGGATCATCTTGAAAGCAAAGAGCTTGAAAAGATTGCAGCCGAAGCAATCCTTGCAATATCTATTCAAGCAGCCAATGACGACAATGACAACGACAACGACGACAACAACGATGATCCACTTTTGTGGTTTGTTGATGTGATCAATTCTTGTGAGAAAGACGTAGCTTCTGACACCCGTGAAATCGACGAATACGAGATGTTGACTTTAGAACTAGACGAGACTAAAGAAGAAGATTACATGCCAACACCATTGGTTCCTGAATTCGAGGAACCAGATGAAGTGGGCCCGGATTTAACAAATTGTAGACCCCGCAGAGGGCAAGGGAGGAGAGGTAGACCCCGCAGGGATTTCCAAAGGGATATCCTTCCGGGCATCACTTCTTTATCAAGGCATGAGATAACCGAAGATCTTCAAATATTTGGAGGATTGATGAAAGCTACGGGTCATTCTTGGAATTTAGGATCAACAAGGAGGAACGGGAAACGGCATGGGGTCCGGGGTAGGCGGAAGGTGAAGGCGGTGGAGGAAACTCCGGACGCCGCTATATCACCACCAACGCCGCTGAAACTGTCACCGCCGGCTAAGCGGGCTAATAGTGTTGAGGTGTTGGGATTGGATGAAAGAAGTTTAACAGGGTGGGGAAAGACGACCAGACGACCTCGACGGCAAAGATGTGCTGCTGCGAATTCTGTTGCTGTCCGGATAACCTGATCTTTGTGCAAAGTGATGAGTTGTTGGTTCTCATGAGTTTATATTATTTGAAACAGATGTCTCATGGTTTCTTTGTGATTCATATTATGATCAAGTTGACAAATTTGGTTCGGGAAGTGTTGTCCAAGGTTCTTGGAAACCAACTAGATTATAGGGTTCATTCGAGGAACATGAAGTGCGGTCATTGGTCATGGTAGTGTTTCCAATCGAGTCGACAAAACATATGATACGATACTTCGTCCAGAACTTTATAGTGAGATAGAGAAGCGAACCGTTAGCCTCGTCGATAGTGTTAGGCCTCATGAAAAAACTTCAATTTGTGAGTTGGTCTTATAATATATTTTATGAGAGAGATCAATGTAGCATTAACATACTAACTACTAAACAGATTTAAGATGGACAGATTTACAATCACAACCACTAAGTACTAAACAACTGACCAAAAAACTAAAAACGAACGCATTACAAACTTCAACTAGGGTCGTTGATACGCATATTTTCGTCTTGAACCCACAACCATCCCCTTCCCTCCATTCACCTCCAGGTCATGCCTAAATAGCAAATACCAATAACCCAATTAAGAATCCGGTTCGGTAACCACATAAGTTAAATTCAAGTTGGGTAATAGGAAAGTTAAAGAATTAACTGGAAAACAAAGTCCGGGATGGTTAGCTGCTCACGAGGAACGTATCTGAAGAGATGAAGAAGCCGATCAACATATATAACCTTTTTCCACACCTGTAAGCGGATATTAATCTAAAATAGTGAGATATTTTAAATATAAATGAAGGGATAGTTAAGGTCAAGAATATATGTGAATGAATACCACTCCATCTACTAAAAGTTGCATTGTGAATACTGCAGCCTTTAGTCCAAAGGTTGGGTGCAGGACATAGATAGCCTGCATTTATTAATAATATTCAGAACATAACTTCAGTTTCCTTAAAAACCGCAACGGTAGGGCAAACCATACAAGCAATAAAGAAAAATTTGTTAATATCACTTACATGAAGATTATGCTGGCTTTTCCTACCAAGTATTTGTTGTATTTTCCTCATCCATCCTAGATCTGGTCGCCTGTAATACATGAACTTAATATTGTTTCATCATTTTCACAATAAAGATAGTTTCTAACGGTTTGAAAAGTTAATAAAGTCTAATATTAACATGTTGTGCACCGACTGTACGTGTATATAAAGAAAGAAGAATAAAAAGTAATGCATACTAACACTTGTAATGATGCAGCAGAGTGGAGGTAAACAATTGTATATGACTTCTGGATCAAGGGCTCAAACTCCTGTAACTCAACGTTCAAGACGTAAAACACATTTTATGCACAAATAATAGTTGCAAATTTAATGTGTCAGCTATAGAACATATCTGGTTAATTGATTTATTACCTTTACTACGTAAAGTACAAATTTCTCAAGATCTAGACATCGAAGAAGAAAATGTGCACCAACTACAACCATGACTGGACGACCATCATTATCTACTCCTCCTCGGTACCTGCATTTTGATCGTTATAAACATAAACTTTCGAAAATGAAATACTATTTATGTATTTTTTGAGTATATAGTATATTATATATACATATATACATGAGGTTTTTATTTAATAGTTACTTACACAATTTTCATTTCTGCTATTTCGGAAAGATTATGAGAGTTAGCTTTGGCAAGGTAACTAGAATGTAGTGAGTATTCTTCAGCGGCTGAAAGTGGGGGCCCACCGACATCACCAAAGCCTAGAAGTTTAGCGAAATTAAACCCATTTTGTGCTTGAGAAGTTTTCTTTAAATGTTCCTTATGTCGCTGATCTGGATCCTTGATTAGAGACATGAAAGCTGGATCAAGATATGAATCCAAATATGAAGAGTTCCTGCTCAATTTGCACATATTTCACAATCTTGAATATAATTCAGCTAAAATTATGTCAACTAAAGTGAGTTTTTCAGGTAACCAACCGTCTAACCAATCTACGATCACTAGCAGGAACATCTACTGAGGCTTGCAGAGATTTTGAAACTGTCTTTTTCATGTTGGGTAATGGTTTTATTCTTATTTTTCTTTCATCTATAATCGTTTCGCCATTTTCATCACCAACATCAGCAGGAAGCTTTGTAATCGCAATTTTTTCCTCGTGTTTGTCACGGGGAAAGTAAAGCGGAAGCAATCTACATTTGTAAAGATAATATTGTTTAAAAGGATTTTAAAAAAAGGTTCACTCTTTACCATATTAAATCAAAAGTAGTGAAAAAAGACACATCAACCAGCTTACCGCTTATATATATCAGTATCATTTTCTGTAGTTGTGCAGAAAACTAAGCCTGTGATTTTATCCTTTTGTTTCTCAAGAAACCGACGGATGGTTCCTGATGGAAACAAGAACTAAAATAAAAAAGAAAAAAGAAAAATAAATAAAAACAAGGGAATTGTACGGGTTTTCTTACTTATTGCTACATGAGCGGCTGGTTCCCGTGGATAATGTTTTGCTTCAGTGTATATACAGCCGATGGCAATGCTGTGTTTATAAATTTGAGGGGATAATAAATAATAATTAAGCCACATTTTTTAGTAAGGACAGAATTAATTAATAACGGATGTAGCCTATAGGTATGAAAAAACCTTTTAAGTCCGTTCTCAACGAGAAGTTCTAGACAAGAACGGTAGCAGTGACTCAAAGCATTTTCTGCAGCAGTATGATATTTTACAGCGTATTTGGGCCCGACAGTATGTATGATCTTCCTACATCAAAACCATAACATATCATTTGTTATGGCCAACAATATTGTAAGCTAAAAGTGAAAAGCAAACAATTAACACAACAACATAAATCTATCGCCTACCTGGCAGGTAAATCATATGCATTCGTTACTATCGCCATCCCTGTTCTGCAGCCATCCTGTGACAGTCAAATGTTACACCACATCATCATGGTATTTTTTCAAGATTTCTCACCAAGAACTTGATTATCCGGATTGTTACCATCGTTACGCATTCTTCAGCAAGACCAGGCCCAGCTGCAGCATGCAAACCAGGGCTGCAGTGTGCTTTATCCATGTTCTGTAATAAGATTTTGACAACATAAGCCAAACCCGTAAGAATAACCACTTCCTAAATCAATCTTGTTTCGAATACAAATCAATAAAACTGCAACTTCTAAACATAAAATCACATGGTGTGGTGTTACTTAGTGGCGGATCTTGCCCGTTGAATCTGCCAGGGCCGAAAGACACGGGCACTAAAATTAGCACTACGGCCGAAAAACTTGCCAGGGCCGAACATAGTATATATACAAAATTTCGATCGAAATGCGGAAAATTAGCACTACGGCCGAAAAACTTGCCAGGGCCGTGGCCCTGCCACTGCTCCACTAAGATCCGCACTGTTACTATCTTGAACACTCTTATCATCCTATATGTCAGTAAGAATTAACCGATAACGGCTCACCTCGTTTGTGGAGTTGACAACAGCATCAACTTCCAGATTCCAAGGGGTTCCTCTCCACAAATAAATCTTGGAGTTTATTTCATGATCAACTGGAAATCTAGAAACCATACCATTCCCACTCCTCTCTGCGTCAGAACATACAGTTAACGGGTCTCGAAAATGTAATCTCGGGTCTTCGGTTTGATACGAACATCTTAAATCTATATGACTCCATCGAGGAACTTGGTCCAGAGTCACAACAGCATCCATGGTAGCTTTCAAAAGTTAACCAACAAATGGAAACATAATTATTATATTCTGATTGATTAAACTACTGGAAGTGAAATTGAAAAGATATGATTATCTTGCATCATAAGTATATACAAAATAATAACATAATAATAGATTAAAAGGTTATGGAAGTAGTGGTACGTGAATTAAAGATGTTGGTTGATAGTAGAAAGTGAAGGTAGATGAATAAAGACAGAGATACCTTGGTGAGAATGAATGGAGTTATACGAGGTTGATGGAGAAAGATGACGACAATGATTTTGGGTAAAAGAAGTAGGGTTGAAATAGGTGTGATTCTGCATTCGGTGTAGTGTGTACAGAACTCTTGTTTGTCTTCTTGTGTTATTCATGTAATCTGTCAGAATCATCTACATCGGTTTTGCTTTTCTTTTTATTGTTTTGCTTTTCTTTTGTTTTTATTGTTTTTCTATTTGGAGTATTTGTTGCAACGAGCCAAGCAATTTATAAAAACGGCTAAGTAAATTTTCAAGCTCGAGTTTTATTTGTTTATCATTTATTAATATAGAGTAAATTGCCATTATAGTCTCTGAGTTTTTTCCAAATTACCATTTTAGTCAAAATAGTTTTTTTTTCACCCTGGGTTTTGCTTTTCTTTTTATTGTTTTGCTTTTCTTTCAAAATGTTTCAATTATTTTTTGGGTAATTTATATATAATAACCGTTATAAAAAATATATAACTCTAATATAGTAACAGACTATATAAATAATAGATTCGTATAGACTCGTTTAGGCTCCCAGGTAAGCTCGATAAGTGAAGCTTGAGCTCATTTATTAAATAAAATTATTTTTACGCGCTAGCTCGTTTTAACTCAACTCAATTTAAGGTTTTATCAAGTCGATCTCAACTAGATCATGAGCGGTTTACCTCGTTTACACCCCTAATCATATGTCCGATGAATCTTGTTTAAACCCCTAACACTTGTTTCTTATGGTTTTGAGCTCACTTGAAACTTGAAAGAGGGAAGAGTAACCGGTGACAGACACTGACACTGAGGAAAGAGGGGTGTTAGGTCTAGTCAAATAGACAAAATCTGACACATCAGTCTTTATTGGAAATTGAAAAAGCAATACGACCCATATAGACCTATACGACTCGTATTGAAGGTGTCGATTTAAGGGTTCAGGTGTGCCAATAATACAACCCATTTTTTATTACTTTTTAATTTTCATCTTTACCTCCATACACTATATATAATAACCATTTTTACTAATTTGGTTTTGCTCTAATAATTTACGTTCATTAGCTTTAAAAAAAACTTAATACATAATTGTGTTAAATCTTTCGGCATTTGTAAGCTATATACAAGGACCAGTACCATGACGAACCAAATCGATACTGATTGAATTCCTATCACAAAACGCAGGGAATCCCACTAGTTGATATACAAGGACCAGTACCATGACGAACCAAATCGATACTGATTGAATTCCTATCACAAAACGCAGGGAATCCCACTAGTTGTAATTATATAGATATTTACTTAACGTTAACCATAAGTTAATAGATAAACATTCCTTTTTGAAAAAGTTTATAACCGTAAAAACAGACAACTGAATCAAGCCACTAATCACCAAAATCAGGAGTAAAAACACACAAAATAGCAATGGCTTTTGTTGTAAAATCTTTCATCCTTCAAGCATGGCCTTCGCAGCATCTATGAGTATCGGTCTGAACTCATCAGATGCTCTACCAAGAACAGTGTATCCTTCCTTATCTTCTACATCAACATCTGCACCATGCCTGATCAGTAGAAGAGCTACCTGTATCAGTGTCACCAAACAAACACAAAAGATTCAAAACATTATTAAAACTATCTGATTTTTATGTTAAAGTATAAATGCACACAAATACACTGAATAAGTTCTGTATGTACATCTTTGTTATGGCATATCACTGCGGTCATAATGGGAGTTTGTCCTGCTCTATCAACAGCATCTATATCCGCACCTTCCTCAATCAAAAGTTCACACAATTCCGAGTTCCCAGTACTTGCTGCACGGTGCAACGGTGTGCAACCAACCTATATAGCGTGAGCATCAACAAATAAACAACCAATGAGAATATAAAATAGTGTTTAAAGTCCAAAATGGAATTAACCAAAGATGAAGTTACATGCCTTGTCCTTTGCATTGATCTTTGCTCCATTAGAAAGCAAAATTTCAGCTACTTTCACCCAACCCTTGCTGGCAGCGTAGTGAAGAGCGGTTCTGCCACCGTCATTTTTCAAATTTACATCTGCCCCTGTTAATCAAAATCTTATTCTTTTATTTACTTTTTACTACAGTTAGAAACCAAAAATCTTATTACATAAGTCAGGGTAAATAAGCAATCCAACCTCTGTCCAGCAAAATCTTGACAATCTCGACATTTCCACTGCTTGCAGCAGAATGCAGTGGGGCCCAACCTTCTTCATCAGCACTGTTAATCCCACTAACGGATTGATCAAAACCTGAAAGCATCTTTACCACCTGATTCAACAAAACTAATGTTACACAATGATTAAAACAACTGCCTTCACAGCATTCAGCACCTTTAATTAAAGTTTAACCTCTTCATCAACAACCGCTAAAAAAAAACAAAAAAAAAGATGCAGAAACGAATGCAGTCAAATGGCCTTAGAATTCTATGTAATTAAAAAGCTTTCAAAACCTAAAGATAGATTCTCATAGAGTTTGATATCAAAACTAAAAACCTCCTAAAAACAAAAGAGTTCTCAGTGTCTTTAAATAAAGAAATAGATAATAAACACTAATTTAAATATAAGCTAATTGAAAAATTCAAACTTTAAACTCTATCCTTCAAACTTCAAACTCGAACGCAAGCTATATCCATGCAGCTCTTCATGCAGCCCTAGCCGTTTTGTGCTTCTTCTAAATTCCCTTAAACGGTTTTCCCTCTTGAATGACAACACCATTCAAGGCCTTCACGACCCACATGTAGTCTTCCTCGTTCATCTACTCGTCCCGTAATCATCATAATGAGGAGGATGATGATAGATAATGTCGACGCCTTCAGGGTGCTCTTCCTTCCCATGATTCTCATCCCATATGACAGATCTTGGGTTAGTTTCGTGAATCCTGCGACCATCGCTGTCACCAGGATGTTCCTCTTTCCCAGTGTTGAATTACCCGAATTCTGCGACATTGTGAATTGAACACAACTTGACCACTGCCTTTGCTGGCAAATCTGCAGTTAAGAAGATAATCTTCTCCACAGGTAGCCATTTTGAATTACGCTAGGCTCTAATACCAAATTATGCAAAATCGAATGCAGTCAAATGGCTCTAGAATTCTATGTAATCAAAAAGCTTTCAACGTATTTAAACAACTAGACCACTAAGTGATAATGAACAAAAGAGTTTTAACTAACTGAACAACTAAAGAAATAGAAGATAAACACTAATTTAAATAGAAGCTAATTAAAAAATTCAAACTTTCATCTCTCTTTTTCAAGCTTCAAACATCTATCGCAAACTCTATGTCTCAATCCATGCAGCTCTTCATGCAGCCCTATCCATTTTATGCTTCGGGTTCTTTATTCGGGTTGCGGTTCGGGTTCTTTAATCGATTATTGGTATAAAAAAAAACTAACAAACATCAAAACCCTAGAATACATTCAATCAATCCTCTAATTTCACTTTCATTAATCTACATAAAAATATGAATAAATTCAAATATTACACCACACTCGTCCTAAAATCCTAATTAGTGATATAATTCAAATTAAACCTAAAAAAAACTCAAATACGAAGCTAATAAACAGATGTTACAGATCAGCTGCTAATTAAACACCTCAGAATTCAAATTCAGCATTACTCATTCAATTTTCTATATATTCATGTAATGTTATCGTCAATAGCAAACTACAAAGTGAAAAAGTAAAACAAATTAAGTAAGAGGAAGAATAACCTCTGTGTGGCGTGAAGAAACGGCAACATGAAGTAGCGATCGGCGATCTTCGTTGCGGAGAGTGAGAGAACGGAGCAACTGCGGCTGAGATAAGGATTTGAAGTATGAAACGTCGCCGTTACCGGCGGCGTTGAAGAGATCGTCGTCCTTGATGATTGTTACAGTTTGTTCAGCTTCAGGCGTTGAGTTTGGTGGATCAATCTCCATTTGTGTAGGTGATATTGAAGAGATCGTCGTCCTTGATGATTGTTACAGTTTGTTCAGCTTCAGGCGTTGAGTTTGGTGGATCAATCTCCATTTGTGTAGGTGATATTGGAATCGGCGGTGCACTTGATGGTTGGTTTTAGTGGTGGAGTGTGGTGGCCTGACTTGAGGGGAAGCTTGTACAGGAAGGAATGTAATTTGTGATTTAATTGAATAATAATATCTTATAGAGTAAATTTCAAAGTTCGTCCTTTATGTATGTCTAAAATATCAAAGTATGTCCTTTGTCTTTAATAACCTCAGAAAACATCCTTAATGTTTGAAAAACCAATCAGGTTATGTCCTTTAGTCATAACACAATTAGTTTTCATGGTTAAAGTTGACTAAGGGGCTGTTTGGCTAAGCTTTTCAAAACAGCTTATTGACTTATTTTCTTTTCAGAAAAGCAAATAAGCAAATAAGTAGTTTTGAAAAGCTTTAAAATGGAGCTTTTCAAAATGACTTATTTGCTTATTTGCTTTTCAGAAAGCAAATAAGTAAATAAGTCATTTTGAAAAGCTTAGCCAAACAGCCCCTAAGTCAATCCCACACAAGGGTATTTTAGTCATTTTATCCTAAATATTATAATAAAAATCATAAAAAACAATAAATAATTTCTTTGTTTAAATATACATGTATCTATATATCTAAATATATATATACATACAGACACATATACACACTCTCTCTCTATCATCTCAAACTCTCTCTCTCTCTACCGGACTCCCACCACCACTACCGGAGCCGACTTCACCGGAGCCGAATGTTCTTTCTGGCGGTACTTCACCGGAGCCGAATCGCTCAAATCGAAGCGAGAAACAAGTGCCAAAACATAGCCCTAGCGATTCAATCTCTTCAGATCTGTGTTAAACTAATGGAGATTTGGCGGTGACTGACCTCTATTCATCTCCTGGCTCGCCTGCGGTATCAAATTTGGCGGTGGATTCTGTTCCACGGCGCATGTCTACTAGGTTGGGATCGTCAAAGAAAAGTGAAATTGTGGATGGAGGTACTGGGAAAACCTCATCTGGATTGTCAATTCCGGTCTCCAAAGGTACTAACAAACCCCCAAAGCAGTCAAGTCTCGTCCTCCTTTTACCGATTTGAATGGACAAGAGGTCAGTCAAGATGTGGAATTGGTCAATCAGTAAGTTTTTGTGTGTGGTTTTGTTTAGATCTGTTGAGGTGTTTGGAGAGTGTGCAGATTTGGGTTTTTGAAGATGAATTGTGCAAGGTAAGATGGAGTGTATGAGAAAGACTTATCTTGATTTGGGTTTTTGATTTTGTGTGTTGTTTTGTTTAGTTATGAATTGGCTGAGTGTGCAGATGATGATGAAATAAAGAGAGAGAGAGAGAGATCTGAATTTTTTATAATTTTTTTAGTATTTAGGGTAAAATGACCAATATACCCTCATGTGCTTCTCACATGACCTGAATTAACTGGGAAAACAAACTAGGTTTAGGGTAAAGGACATAACCTGATTGGTTTTTCAAACATTAAGTATGTTTTCTGAGGTTATTAAAGACAAATGACATACTTTGATATTTTAGACATACATAAAGGACGAACTTTGAAATTTACTCTATCTTATATTTGATGTAATAAAATCTTTTACCGTATAAACATTTATGTTTTATAACTAATAAATTCCCCGCACTTTGCGTCGGGTCCAAATGTAAAGTAATTTGGATTTGTGCAGTAAAGACCTGAATTGTTTATGAACAAAGGTTACGTCAAAACGTAGATAAACTGAAGATGTATATAAAAATAAGCACGGAAACGTATTATATATGGTTTGCCTTATTTGCGAAAGAAATTTACGTCGAACACTAACCTGAACTAATATCGACACGTACATAAAAATAAGTAAAAATTTGTTTTTAAGTTAAAATTTGTATCACGCGTTGCGTTGGGGCCGAAACGTAAAGTAAGTCAAATTTGTAAAACAAAATTTATGACAATACGTAGATCAACTAAAAACGTGCAAAAAAAAACATATTATATCTAAGCCTATCCATTTTCAAAGAAACGTAATCAACTTCAATTTGTACGACACATACCTAAATATAACAATGTAAAAATGATTATAATTTTTTTAGAAGTTGAAGAGTTGTAACTGTCAATACTAAATGTTGAAGGTAAAGGCTAAAAAAAAACAAAAACTTACTAAAAGACAAAAGAAAAACGTAATCAACTTGAATTTATAACGAAATATAAGCACGTAAAAATTATTATAAAGTTTTTAGAAAGTTGAAGGTTGTAAGTGCCAATACTAAATGTTGAAGGGTGAATGCTAAAATAAAAGAAAAAAAGTCACTGAAAGACAAAAGAAAGAAAAACTAAAAAAATAAAAGAGTTAATTACCAAAATCATCCCTGAGGTTTAGGCAAGTTTGTCATTTTCGTCTAAAATGACCTTTTTGTATCATTTTGCCCCTCACGTTTGGCAATTTTTGCCATTATCATCTAAATGACTAACTTAGTTAAAAAAACCGTTTAATGAGGGGTATGTTTGAAATTTTACATTTATAAGTAGGGGTATTTTGGTCTTTTGGCTATATTTAATCAAAGTACGACACATCGAGGCTTTCTCTGTCATCTTCTTTAGAGTCATCGAGATGTAGTAACTCATTGATATTATGAGAGTGGGACTCTATGTTATTTTGATTGTTGTTTGCGCGACAAATTGCAATGGGTAAGATTTGTGTTCACTTTGTAGGTTTAAAAAGAGAATTTATAGAAAGAACTTTAAATGGCAAACTCAAATGAATGTTAATGTTTATAACTGGAGCATTCATAAAGACTTACTTCTTCCATTCACCAACAAATGAATGTGAATGTTTATAACTTTAGCATTCATAAAGACTTACTTCTTCCATTCACCAATCGTTTATAAGTCATATAGCCAATGCCGCAAAGTAGTGAAAGAACCAAAGCTGAACTAGCAATAGAAATTGCAAGGACTAAATTCGGGGATGATGATTTTCTTTTCGTCTTTGCTTTATCTAGGTACAAAAATGAGGAAAGTTGAGTTTATGTAGAACATATATATCAAAGCAAGACTTTGAAAGTATTTTGACATTAAAGATATATATCGAAGCCAAAAGACAAAAATACCCCTACTTATAAATGTAAAATTTCAAACATACCCCTCATTAAACTGTGTTCTTTTAACTAAGTTAGTCATTTGAATGAAAATGACAAAAAAATGCCAAACGTGGGAGGCAAAATGGTACAAAAAGATCATTTTGGGCGAAAATGACAAACGTGCTCAAACCTCAAGGACAATTTTGGCAATTAACTCAAAATAAAAATAAAAATAAAAGAGGACCACTGGGCAGCTGTCATACAAGAGTCTGCCACTGTTGATCCATATTATAATTGTAAGCTTTATGGAACTAGAATTGATTCTCCGCGTTGTGGGGTCCTTTTTTCTTTAATATGATTTGAGCGTACATATTTATTAATATTATTTATTTTTTTCCAATTGTCATTGAAGAGAAAACAATGAGTGATTACATTTCCAATAATTTAGATACATTTCCAATCATTTAGATAATGATCTTATGGTACGTTAATGCGGTTGAACACACATCTTACCGCAATTTTGTATTTATTAGTTGTAGTTGGATCTCATGAACTGTTTCAAATCGAACTTTTCAATTAATTAAACTTTTAGTAAATATACACACGACACAAATACTAAACTCATGACTTTATAAAAGTTAATTCTATTTAGTATTCATATCAATTATAAAATAAGGACGTTACCTAAAAAATATAATTAATTGAACAAATATATATAAGTCATGAAAAATACAACAATATTAATTTAAAATTTTCATATAAAATATGTATTAATTAGTGAGATGACATCACATTCTACATGGTTGGATAAGGTTATATTTGTGAGTAACCTACATGTGAAGATAATTTTAATTGTAGCTAACAACTTGTTCAATTATATATATATATATATATATATATATATAGGTTCTCATTCTAGCGATCCCCTATATATATATATATATATATATATATATATATATAGGATTAGGTTCAAACGTGAACAAATTTCCAAGAGTGAACCGCGTGAACTAATCTGAACCATTGATTCCATATACATTTAACAAGGGTAAGATTGTAACTTTATATAAATATTGAATTTAAATTATTGTCTTATTAATTTCAAAATCCTAACATATTTAAATCATCATCAGTTACCAACATTTTCGACATCTACAAAACAATTACTTATTTTAAATATGTTAGGATAATCTTAACTTATTTTAATATTGTCATTGTTTTTGGTCATAGTAGCAAGATTCGAATTATAGTTTTAGTCTTTTTTTTGTTGAACTAGAGTTTTCAGTCATCTTTTTTATTGTGTATAACTCTTAGCTCCGTAGTACACATGTGCACTATTTATCATTTGTGTTTAAAAGAAGTAACATATGCAGGTTTATACATTTCTAGCTAGATAAAAGAACAATGCGCTTTTTTTTGTTAAGCTGTTCTTTTTTTAATTAACATACGATAAACTGAAAATTTCACACTCGATCAAGTATAATGATTTTTTAGAAACTTGAACTCAAATTTCAAGCTTACTGAAATTTGCAAAATATCACTAAGGAATGCATATAACAACCTTAAAAATTATTAATTTGTTATATATAGTATTACATTTACTAAAAAAAATCGTAACAAATTGTTACACATTTATCTTTAATAACAAATCATGAAGAGGCTTATAAATAGTGGTTTTTTCCCTTTTGTGTTTTATGGTTTTTTGAATTTAGTGTTTTTTTAATCTTTTATAGTTTTTTACTTTAGTGGTTTTTTGGTTTTTTTATTGAAATCGTTAAAACTGATATTCGCTTTTATTGATATTTGTTTTTAGGGTTTTCAATGAGTACCACCTATAACGACCAAAGTCACGTTGCATAGTACAGGGAAAACTTGTTCTTTTATTTTTTTAATTTGAGCAAATTACAAGTTTTTTTCCTTTATGTTTACACCAAACTGCAAGCGGTGTCCTTTGCCTTTAAAATTGATGGATTTTGTACTTAATGTTTCAAAATCTTGCACAATATATCTTTTGAGCCTAACCCAGTTTATTTTTTTTGTTAAATCTGGTCATGTACCACGCACATGAGGACATTCTTGTCATTTAACCATTCCAAGGGTTATTATGTAAATAATATATAGATATGGACTATTTTATAAAAATAAAAAAGATTTTTATCTCTTTCTTCTACTATCCTCTCTCTCACTCTAACTTTCTCTCCCTCTTTATTCTTCTTTTTCTTCTCTCTCTCTCTCTAACTTCATCGCACCACACCCACCCACCACCACAACCACACCTGGATGGGCCAATCCTCTTCCACCCATGCGCCACCGCGGTCAACCCACCGCCACCATCGCTCCACCGGCGTCTCCTCCTCCTTCTCCACCCGATCAGACATCTTCTCTTTCATCCACTCCAAACCCAACAACACTATCGAAACTCCAATAATCATTTTAGATCAAATCATTCCCACCACAATAGACTACACATCTGAAATTCCGGACGAATGTTTAGCCTTAATCTTCCAATTCCTCACATCCACCGCCTGGCCCTCAACGCTCAAGCAGACGTTCTACCCTCATTCCATCTATTTTCTCCCGGTTCGACTCTGTTACGAAGCTCGCTCTCCGCTGTGATCGTAGATCCGTATCTATAGCAGATGAAGGATTGTTTCTGATATCCCAACGGTGCCCTAACCTCACGCGCCTTAAGCTACGCGGCGGCGGTGGGAGGTGTAAGGTGGTCGATTGGATTGGTGCAATGGTGATGATGGGTGGCGGTGGTGGGTGGGTGCGATGGTGATGATTGGTGGCGGTGGTGGGATGTGTATGACGGTGGATTTTGGATGGTGAAGGTGGGTTTGCGGTGGTGGAGGTGGTGTTAGGGGTGTTGCAGGTGGTGGTGGCCGGAGTGGTGGATTTTGGATGGTGAAGGTGGGTTAGGTGGTGGTGGGAGGTGGTGTTAGGGGTGTTGCAGGTGGATTGATGTTGAAGATAGGTAGAGTTATAAATTATTTTGTTTTATTTTTTAAAATGATATTAAATAAATAGGGTAAAAAGACTAAAATACCCCTGGGTGACCAGATTTAATAAATAAAATTAACTGGGTTAGGCTCAAAGGACATAACGTGCAAGATTTTGAAACATTATGTTCAAAACCCCTCAATTTTAAAGGCAAAGGACACCGCCTGCAATTTGGTGTAAACATAAAGGACAAAACTTGTAATATACTCTTTTAATTTGTATTATTGGAACTGATATCAATATTTGCTTTTATGCTTTTCCGATGAGTCGAGCCGATAACGATCAAAGTCAAGTCGCGTAACAACAAGGAAAACCGATCATACTCCCGTCGCGTAGCGCGAGGAAAAAACCCGGTATTGATATTCGCTTTTATGGTTCCCGATGAGTCGAGCCATTAACGACTAAAGTCATGTCACGTAGCATGGGGAAAACAATCAAACTCCCGTCGCGTAACACGGGGGTACAAATCTTTCTTTTCTTTTAGTTGCTATTATCGGAACCGGTATCGATATTCGATTTTATCGATCTTTGATTTTATAGTTTCCGATGAGTCAAACCAATAACGACCAAAGTCACGCTGCGTACCACAGGAAAAAAACGACCAAACTCCCGCCGCATAGCGCGGTGGAGTCCTTCTAGTTATGTAACAAAAATGTTACACAGAATACATATACCACAATAACAACCTTCAAGATGAAACGTAGAAGACAAAATGTTGCTAGTTCATCTCCTCATAAACGTAGAAGACAAAGTGTTACTCGTTCATCTCCCCAGCTGCTATTACGATCCATATCTCCATCTCAATGGATCCATGTAACATCTAATCTAATATCTAATATAAAAAAATAATTGTTAAAATATTAAGATACAATAATTAAGTAATTAATATAAAAAGGTGGAGACAAAACTTTTAAACACCTCGGCCGGAAAGAGAGAGGTTTTAGGTTCAAGTACGATAAAATTAAAAGGAAATTAGCCGTTAAAAAAATAAATATATATATATATATATTTATCCCCACTTCTTTAATCCCGAGAGTTTCAAGGAATACAAGTTCCATTTTTGGTAACAATACGATCACCATTCATTTTTCTTTAAGTTATTGTCCATTCACGCATTCTACCACCAAGGTCAAATACTTCCATATATCCACTATTTATCCATCCTCAGTTTTTTTTATCACAAATCAAAATCCTATAATATAATAATGGCAGACAACGACGATGACAAGAACAGCCCTAAACCATCCAATTCTGAGCTTATGGCTAGCGCCAAGGTGATGTCGGAGGCGGTCATGGGCCAGGAGACCGACATGGGCAAGATAGCTGGTGCAGCCGCAGACGTTCTAGACGCCGCAGCTGCTTATGGAGCAGGGCCGTCTCCGAAAATCCCAAAAAAAATTTTGGCCCTGTTCGAGATAAAAAATTTGGGCCCTATTCGCAAATCTTCATATAACATAAACTCAAGCACACATTGAACCTGCTCATAACCGGGCCTGATCTAGATATATACACACACATATACATATAAATAATTAGAAACGAATTCTAATTGTGGTAGCAGTAGAACGAAGGAATCTCTTCCAAGGGCATCATTCCAGTCATTAACTAATTCAGCATTTTGGGCATCAATAGCAAAATATTCTTATTTTAACTTAAGGAACTTCAGTATAGTGTACTAATGAGAGATCCATTCAACTAAAACAAACACGGTGGTATACATCGACTAAGTAGTCAAATTACCCTTGTTTAAAAAAAAGGGTAATCCAGTTTTCTAGATGAACATAGTTATTAAATAAGATTCAAATGCAAATCAACATTCAAGATTATATGTGTAAGTTAAGAGCAATACCTCTCCTGCTTTAACCGTGATGACATGAGGCGTAAAACCAACACCCGGTGAGCCTGTCAAAAACAGCAAAATTTAAACAGTTACAAAATATCACATTATCTAAATAAACAATAGTAAACTAGAAAAGTAGAAATCATTCAAATATTCAATCATTCATAATTAAAGTCACTTTAATCAATCTAATTCACAACAGTAAACTCGAAACAACAGTAAGATCGAAATTGAAATCTGAATAAAATTCATTATTAAAGTCACTCGAAACAACAATAATAAAATTCATTATTAAAGTCACTTTACCTCTCCTGAAATCTGAATCTTTTTTAAACATCAATCAACAAACAAAACTCAAAAGACAACAAACAAATACCTCTCCTGAAATCTGAATCGCGAATCTGCGGATGTCCGGTGGCCACAGGTGCAGCGTTTGATGACTTTGAATTTGATCAGAAATCCTGCAGCGTTTGAGACTTTGATCGATGACTTTGATCAGAACTCCACGCGACGTTTGATTTCCCTGGATGTCAGCGACCTAAATCAGTTAAGCAATTGGGTTTTTGACAAAGTTTGGGGCCTTTAAAAAATTTGGGCTAATATATATAAAGAAAACATAAAAAATTTTGGGCCCTGTTCTCAAGCACACATTGAACCTGCTCATAACCGGGCCTGTTATGGAGTCATAGATGAGACACAAGGGATAGGGAAGCTTGCGGACCAAGCAGAGGGTTACCTCCATAAATATGAAACAACCCACTCCACCACAGTCACCAAAACCGACGCTTCCGGCAACCAGACCAGCGAAACCACCACCACAACGAGCACCACTGCTCCAGCAGATGATGCTGATAAATAAACCTAGAGGTGGATATGGATATGTCATGATAAGATGATCACTTTTTTTTTTTTACCTCAGTATGCCCCCCTTTGTTACAAGAAAATTAATTTTCAGATGCATGTGTTACTGTTATAATTATATATTTTGTTTATTAATTTCTAACTTCGAAGCATTACTTAAACACCCTTTGTGAATTAGATGGCCAAAGGAGTATGATCATGCAAGATATTTTTTGTTTTGTTAACATCATTTAACTTTATGGTTTAAAAATGTAATATGAAATTCGGTCTGCGGTATTAGAAGGCATATTGTTTGGATTTTGGACATCAAGCACTCAAAATATGAACTAACACCAGACAGTGTGGGCGTTCAAAAATGACGTTGTTGCTTCTCAACGCCGTGATATTGATTAGGCGGGGGAATCTCCACCAGCGTGGAAGAGTTTTTGGCGTCGACGTGGCACGTGGTTAATGGACGTGGATGTTAGCCATTTAACCCCAACGGTTAACTTTTAAAATTTTAAAAACTTAACTTTTTTAAAAATTCAAAATTTAGATTATAAATACAACCCACTTCATTATTTTTTACAAACTCCACCAGTTCACCCAAATTTATACAAACTCTCAACCATTTTAGAACGATCTGTCTTGATTGCAAAAGATTCGAGGCGATCCACACCGCCGTGGAGCACGAGGGTGGTGACCTCGGGGAGGACGACATCATTCAAGTGGCTCTTATCAATTTTAGGCACGAGCACCACCGTGAATTCAAGCTCCGTTCGGCGTGGGAAATCATTAGATTTTTTTATTTAAATTATGTGTTTTTTAGTTTCGTATTTTTATATAGAATAAATTGCCATTTTAGTCCTCAAGGTTAGGTCCAAATTGCCATTTTAGTCCAAATTGTTTTTTTTTCTCCTCTGGGTACTTTTCCATTTTCTTGCCATTTTAATCACATTGCCTAACTTAGTCTAAAATCTGGTTATAACCAGGGGTATTTTTGGCATAACTGTTGTGTAGTGATAACCAGGGGGAGTTTACAACATAATTTATAAACCTCATAATAATTTAATGCAAAAAATGCCCCTGATTATAACCTGATTTTTAGACTAAGTTAGGTAATATGATCAAAATGGCAAGAAAAAGGAAAAGTCAGGGACCTAGATTAGAAAAAAAACTATTTGGACTAAAATGGCAATTTGAACAAAAACTCAGGGACTAAAATGGCAATTTTTATTTTAGTGTTATGTATTTGTTTAATTACTAGTAATATTTCTATAAGTTTTTAATACATTTTATATAATTTTAATTATAAAATAATACAAAAGATGTGTGACACATGTCAAAAAACGCCATGTTTCCAAGCCCCGGGCCACACTGTCCTTTTTAACACCATGCCCCGTTCTGACGTGTGGTCCACATATCGCATAATGCCCCATCTCAAGCCCTTCCACACCATGTGGTCTAAGACTCTAAGAGCAATGCATCCCCTTTTAAATGCCCATGGACACATCATATAAACATAAGAGTAAATTACAAAAATCGTCATTTATGTATGTCACTTATTGCAAACTGTGTCTTTTGTCTTCAATAATTACAGAAAACGTACTCGATGTTTGCAAACACTTGCAAGTTATGTCCTTTAGCCCTAACTCAGTTAATTTTTGTGGTTAAATCTGACCAAGTGGACCCCACATGAGGGTATTTTTGTGGTTAAATCTGACCAGATGGACCCCACATGAGAGTAAAATAACCAAAATACCCTCATGTGGGGTCCATTTTGTCAAATTTAACCACAAAAAATTAACTGAGTTAGGGCTAAAGGATATAACTTGCAAGGGTTTGCAAACATCGAGTATGTTTTCTGTAATTATTGAAGACAAATGACACAATTTGTAATAAGTGACATACATAAAAGACGATTTTTGTAATTTACTCTAAACGTACACAAATGATTTTCTTTGTGAATCAACCACAATAATTCATGAATAATACGTGATTAATAAGATGGGAAAAAATTCAAAAAAAATATCTCCTTCACTTCTCACGTTAAGCCAATTTGTATGTTACGACTCATTTGTATAATAGCTTAACCCTATAATTCTATTCTACATAACTAGTTCTCCTCGTCTTGGTTTTAAAATGCATGTGCATAATGCGCGCATTACATGATGCAGTGATGAGATTGCATCACACGATGCGATTCCATGATATGCGTATCACATGATGTGGTTTGATGCAACACCTTATATAGTTAGACCGATATTTGAACAAGTTGGACCATGATTGCAATGGATCAAATTTTACAAATCTGATCAAACAAATCTTACCATCATTTGAGCAAAGGGTTGAGTATTTGAACATATTAGACTATCGATTGAACAAATTTGACTAGACTTGACAAGAACATCTTATATTTTACTTTTTAAAAGTTAACAAGTTAAAATATTATTTTATGAACAAACTTAAAATACTATCTATAAATAACCTTTTAGTATTTTTTTTAATAACGAACACGTTGCATATGTGATTTTAAAAACAAAGCTCTGTATGCCCATGAGCAAACAACAAGCAAACAAAATCTGCATTGCTAAATGCAGTCAGGTTTCCTTAGGTCGGTTTCTTCACACTGCTGGGTTAAGGGATGGTAGGTTGGGATTGGGCTTCATGGGGGCTTTTAAGAGAGCGGTAAAGGGCCCTAATTTTAGTATTAGGCTGATATTGAGTGAGAGTTCATTAGCCCACTGGGCCTTTATTGGGTCCGCCCCGGCCTGGTGTAAAACTAAAATGAGATATACCGGGGCTAAGATTCGAGTTACAGGAACAAGGGCCAAACCAACCACCTAAGAATGGAATCGTCGAGCGAAAACACTTGACAACCTCCTGGAAGCAGCTTTTCTTGCCACCAGACCTTTCTCCATCAATTAGGAATCTGATGCCGTTACTAAACACATTCCTTAAATTGAAGCAATTTTTGAGTGTTTATTTTTTGGTGTCCAATCCGCATATATATCACCATTGCTCTTGATTTTCTTGACTGTATATCTCTTAAATGTCAACATATACACGTGTGATTTAGTTTACGAAGATTTTTCAATGCCGAGAACCTCGAACAGAGAGTAAAAATGGCGTAAGGTTCACAATGGTGGAAAACTTAAATGGGATATACCGGGCTAGGAATCGAGTTACAGGAACAAGGGCCAAACCAACCACCCAAGAATGGAATCGTCGAGCGAAAACACTTGACAACCTCCAGGAAGCAGCTTTTCTTGCCACCAGACCTTTATCAATCAAGTAGGAATCTGATGCCGTCACTAAACACATTCCTTAAATTGTAGCCATTTTTTGAGTGTTTATTTTTTGGTGTCTAATCCGCATATATATCACCATTGCTCTTGATTGTATATCTCTTAAATGTCAACATATACATGTGTGATTTAGTTTACGAAGATTTTTCAATAACGAGAACCTCGATTAGAGAGTAAAAAAAACGTAAGGTTCACAATGGTGTAAAACTAAAATGGGATATACCGGGCTAGGATTCGAGTTATAGGAACAAGGGCCAAACTGATGGAGAGTGTGAAACCCGAGTGTTAACGTGCTTATTTTACGTGTCTTATTGTGTTTTAAGCGACTACGTGCTTTGAATGTGTTAACTACGAGTGTTCGTGGTTTTACAGGTAAATCATTTAATTCGATAAAGTTGGAGAGTTTAAAGATGATGCGGAACACCCGTGGATGTGAAAGAAATGCAACATACTGAAGTTTCGGGCTTGTTGGTAAATTATGTAAAGTTGGAATGCATGCAAAGCCAAAGAAACAGAATGCTGGGATCGTAACTTACGGAATCAGTGCATAGCTTACGGCTGAAAAGAGAACAAGAAACAGAAACTACGAACCGTAGCCTACGACTTACGGTCCGTAGGTTACGGTTGAAGTCAGAAGGCAGCGAATGTCTTGGATGGATCTTATATGTTGTTAAAAGAAATAAAAACCCTACAAGACTTGGCGGCACATGCAGCCTTTGACGGAAAGACATTATCAATCACTTTAAGTGCCAATCTTAAAAACATCATCATCGTTCTAACACATCATCACGTGGATTTCTAGGCTAACTTCTTTGGGCACGTGAACTTGAGGAGCTAGCAACAATTAAAAAAAGGTCAATAACAAACATCATCATCATTATCTAGTGACTTGTGAAGATGGGCCACCATATGCACATGAGGGTTTTAGAAACATTAATTATCACAATCACTGTTTTGGGCCATGTTCATGATTTGGAGGGAACATGGGCAGCATATATCAAGTGGGCCAATATAATAAAACATCAATTCGAAGTGCACATGGGCTTGGACTCTCTTGGACGCACATGCAAGATAAAAATGGACGGCAAGGTTAGGGGTGATTGGGACGAAACTTATCAGAAGAGGCGGCACATATTGTCACGTGAACAAGGGTTTGGATCATCATCATACAATCACCATACATCATCTTCGACGACAGACAGAAGGTGGGAAGGAGAGAAGAGAAGCCTACGAACATCAATCTTATCACATGAGTGGCTAGTCTTTTATGGTTTCCTCCGGATGGAGGGTTTTGTAAGTTAATTGAAACTATGTGTTTGTGATAATCGTTTTGATTAAGTGATCTAAGAATTCGACGATTTTCACCTTGATTTGATTTATTGATTGTAAACAGTTGCATTTATTTAAACCTTAATTTCTAAGCATTTAGTTCCCGAGAGTTCTAGTAATTGGGATATATTTGACATGGGGTTAGGGTTTGTAAATTGTAATTGATAATCATTCGATAACATCCCGTTATGTATTGACCGGAGTACTTAGTCGTTGGTTATCATAATTAATTAATCGAGTTTAATACCTATGTCTATGTAGGTTACGATTAAACACATAGTGGAAACTAACTGTAAAACCTGAAATCTGGATGAACCATCTTCTCTCTTATTGATTTAAACCTTAGTTTTTATTCGTTAATTTAGATAATTCTCTTAAAACAATCAAACCATCAATTGAATTTTATTTTTTTAGCATTAGTTAATTAATACTTAGTATCATAACACTTTCCACATTCCTCCTCTGGTTCGATATCCGACTTACTCTAGCTACTAGTTTATTTCAGTTTTTGCATGTCACTAACGACAGACATCACAAACCAACCACCCAAGAATGGAATCGTCGAGCGAAAACACTTAACAACCTCCTGGAAGCAGCTTTTCTTGCCACCAGACCTTTCTCCATCAATTAGGAATCTGATGCCGTCACTGAACACATTCCTTAAATGGTAGCCATTTTTTGAGTGTTTATTTTTTAGTGCCTAATCCGCATATATATTACCATTGCGATTGATTTTCTTGACTGTATATCTCTTAAATGTCAACATATACATGTGTGATTTAGTTTACGAAGATTTTTCAATGCCGAGAACCTCGATCAGAGAGTAAAACAGGCGTAAGGTTCACAATGGTGTAAAACTAGAATGGGATATACCGGGCTAGGATTCGAGTTATAGGAACAAGGGCTAAACCAACCACCCAAGAATGGAATCGTCGAGCGAAAACACTTGACAACCTCCTGTAAGCAGTTTTTCTTGCCAATAGACCCTTCTCCATCAATTAGGAATCTGATGCCGTCACTAAACACATTCCTTAAATTGTAGCCATTTTTGAGTGTTTATTTCTTGGTGTCTAATCCGCAAATATATCACCATTGCTCTAGATTTTCTTGACTGTATATCTCTTGAATGTCAACATATACACGTGTGATTTAGTTTACGAAGATTTTTCAATGCCGAGAACCTCGATCAGAGAGTAAAATAGGCGTAAGGTTCGCAGTGGTGTAAATGGGATATACCGGGCTAGGATTCGAGTTACAGGAACAAAGGCCAAACCAACCATCCAAGAATGGAATCGTCGAGCGAAAACACTTGACAACCTGCTGGAAGCAGCTTTTCTTGCCACCAGACCTTTCTCCATCAATTAGGAATCTGATGCTGTTATTAAACACATTCCTTAAATTGTAGCCATTTTTTGAGTTTTTATTTTTTGGTGTCTAATCCGCATATATATCACCATTGCTCTTGATTTTCAAGACTGTATATCTCTTAAATGTCGACATATACACGTGTGATTTAGTTTACGAAGATTTTTCCATGCCGAGAACCTCAATCAGAGAGTAAAAAAGGCGTAAGGTTCACAATGGTGTAAAACTAAAATGGGATATACCGGGCTAGGATTCGAGTTACCGGAACAAGGGCCAAACCAACCACCCAAGAATGGAATCGTCGAGCGAAAACACTTGACAACCTCCTGCAAGCAGCTTTTCTTGCTACCAGACGTTTCTCCATCAATTAGGAATCTGATGCCGTCACTGAACACATTCCTTGAATTGTAGCCATTTTTTGAGTGTTTATTTTTTGGTGTCTAATCCGCATATATATTAACGTTGCTCTTGATTTTCTTGACTGTATATCTCTTAAATGTCAACATATACACGTGTGATTTAGTTTATGAAGATTTTTCAATGCCGAGAACCTTGATCAGAGAGCAAAAAAAGGCGTAAGGTTCACAATGATGTAAACTAAAATGGGATATACCGGGATAGAATTCGAGTTACAGGAATAAGGGCCAAACCAACCACCCAAGAATGGAATCGTCGAGCGAAAACACTTGACAACCATCCTGGAAGCAGTTTTTCTTGCCACCAGACCTTTCTCCATCAATTAGGAATCTGATGCCGTCACTAAACACATTCCTTAAATTGTAGCCATTTTTTGATTGCTTATTTTTTGATGTCTAATCCGCATATATATCACAATTGCTCTTGATTTTCTTGACTGTATATCTCTTATATGTCAACATATACACATGTGATTTAGTTTACGAAGATTTTTCAATGCCGAGAACCTCGATAGAGAGTAAAAAAGACGTAAGGTTCACAATGGTGTAAAACTAAAATTGGATATACCGGGCTAGGATTCGAGTTACAGGAACAAGGGACAAACCAACCACCTAAGAATGGAATCGTCGAGCGAAAACACTTGACAACCTACTAGAAGCAGCTTTTCTTTCTACCAGACCTCTCTCCATCAATTAGGAATCTGATGCCGTCACTGAACACATTACTTAAATTGTAGCCATTTTTTGAGTGTTTATTTTTTGGTTTTAATCCGCATATATATTACCATTGCTCTTGATTTTCCTTACTGTATATCTCTTAAAGGTCAACATATACACGTGTGATTTAGTTTACGAAGATTTTTCAATGCCGAGAACCTCGGTCAGAGAGTTAAAAAGGCGTAAGTGATGTGTGCTAAACCGACTACTAAAATTAAGTACTTTAGACTCTCTAAGCTAGACACTAAAAAGCTTTAATTCTAGACTCGACCTAAACCACACAATCGGCAAGTGTACCGATCAGTATAGTATGACCTAAGGAAGTCCGGATATCGAACCACGAGACTCTACTAATCACGCTAATTAAACTCTAACAGACTCTGACAAACACGACTCAAACTGTTTAATTGTTTTTTTTTGGGGGGGGGGGGGGGTTACTGAAAATCTAAGGAAATCTATTAAACTAATTATTAACTAGAACTATGCTAATAAGAACTAATATGAAGGCTTTACTTAGATGAGGATGAAGACCACCTAGACTAGAATCCTGGATTGATTTTTAAGAATTTACCAATTAAGTTAACCGCATGTTTTATGAAACCGGGATCTTGTGATACTAAACCTATTAAGACACCAACTAAGCCCCTCAACCCTTCTCGAGGTGAAACTTATGGCACTACCTAGGCCGTTAATCCTACCGGTTATTAGACTTCCTTTCGGTTATCTAATTATTGTGTAAGTACTCTAATATTGACCTACTCTTTTCCAATTATAGATCTAGGGTAGTTTGAGTTTCTTAACTTGACTTGATAGACTAATAAACCGACGAGGCAACTAAGGCATGACTTTTTCCAAAGACTGCCTAAAGCAATTCGCCGGGTAAGACCTACCAATAGCCTTGCACCTTCCAGCTATTAGGACTAGTAGAATACTGAAATCTAGCAAATTATTAACTATCACTTCTAAGGTTTATTGGCCAATTCACCCTAAAGGTCAAAGACATGAGGTCAAAGATCTAGCATGAACCTATTCCGTAGCAGACAACCACCTAGATTCACACGAGCAATTGATAATAATTAACCAAATTAAAGTACACATACACACCAAATTAATAAACCAAACCTTTTACAAAACACAATTTATCCATAAACACATGCAATTAACTAAAAAGGTTCAAACTTTATTTCAATCCATTCATCATAGTCTATGCGGTTTAAGAATTTAGCCAATACTCATTGTTTCAAACATCATAATAATCATGACCATAACAGAATTCATCATGAAACAAGTTGGAATTAAACGAAACGAGAAAAAGACGGGAAGATTAAACCCGAATGCATCACTCCGAATACTCCCGAACTCATACCCGATGATTCCTATGCTTCAAAACCTTCGAACAGCCTCTGATTAGCCTCTGATATGTATAAGAATGGTCCAAAACTCGCTGACTTCGTAACTCGTCGATAACAGCCGATATATTGATTATATAATCCTCAAACCCTAAAAACCTAGCTGTTTTCGTAAAATTCTGCCGCCACAAGGATGTGGCGGCCTGCGATAACCCTTAGACAAAAGTGTCGCGGGTAGCGGTCCCCCTAAATAATTATGTTTCTTTTCTTATTCATGGCTGCCCGCGATAACGTTATTTGAAACCCGTCGCGGGTAGCCAAAACCCTCCAGAACTGCAATTTCTTCATTGTTTTAACTTTCAAACTTTCGTTTCTTGCCTCGACACTTTATCTTGTCATATTTTACTCATTTCCTGCACTTTCAGCTACTAAGACCTGGAAAACGCAAAAATATCAAAAGTATGCACAATCTACACTAAAACGAAACTAAAACTATCTATAGACGACTAAACACGAACGCGAATAAAGATGTATTTTACAATACATTAGTAAGGTTCACAATGGTGTAAAACTAAAATGGCATATATCGGGCTAGGATTCGAGTTACAGGAACAAGGGCCAAACCAACCAGCCAAGAATGGAATCGTCGAGCGAAAACACTTGACAACCTCCTGGAAGTAGCTTTTCTTGCCAACAGACCTTTCTCCATCAATTAGGAATCTGATGCCGTCACTAAACACATTCCTTAAATTGTAGCCATTTTTTAAGTGTTTATTGTTTGGTGTCTAATCCACATATATATCACCATTGTTCTTGATTTTCTTGACTGTATATCTCTTAAATGTAAACATATACACGTGTGATTTAGTTTATGAAGATTTTTCAATGCCGAGAACCTTGATCAGAGAGTAAAAAAGACGTAAGGTTCACAATGGTGTAAAACTAAACTGGGATATACCGAGATAGGATTCGAGTTACAGGAATAAGGGCCAAACCAACCACCCAAGAATGGAATCGTCGAGCGAAAACACTTGACAACCTCCTGGAAGCAGCTTTTCTTGCCACCAGACCTTTCTCCGTCAATTACGAATCTGATGCCGTCACTGAACACATTCCTTAAATTGTTGCCATTTTTTGTGTGTTTATTTTTTGGTGTCTAATCCTCATATATTTTACCATTGCTCTTGATTTTCTTGACTGTATATCCCTTAAATGTCAACATATACACATGTGATTTAGTTTACGAAGATTTTTCAATGCCGAGAACCTCGATCAGAGAGTAAAAAAGGCGTAAGGTTCACAATGGTGTAAAACTAAAATGGGATATACCGGGCTAGGATTCGAGTTACAGGAACAAGGGCCAAACCAACCACCTAAGAATGGAATCGTCGAGCGAAAACACTTGACAGCCTCTTAAAAGCAGTTTTTCTTGCCACCAGACCTTTCGCCATCAATTAGGAATCTGACGCCGTCACTGAACTCATTTCTTAAATTGTAGCCATTTTATGAGTGTTTATTTTTTGGTTTCTAATCCGCATATATATCACCATTGCTATTGATTTTCTTGACTGTATATCTCTTAAATGTCAACATATACACGTATGATTTAGTTTACAAAGATTTTTCAATGCCGAGAACCTTGATCAGAGAGTAAAAAAGGCGCAAGGTTCACAATGCTTTAAAACTAAAATGGGATATCCCAGGCTAGGATTCGAGTTACAGGAACAAGGGCCAAACCAACCACCCAAGAATGGAATCGTCGAGCGAAAACACTTGACAACCTCCTGGAAGCAGCTTTTCATGCCACCAGACCCTTCTCCATCAATTAGGAATCTGATGCCATTACTAAACACATTCCTTAAATTGTAGCCATGTTTTGAGTGTTTATTTTTTGGTGTCTAATTCGCATATACATCACCATTGCTCTTGATTTTCTTGACTGCATATTTCTTAAATGTAAACATATACACGTGAGATTTAGTTTACGAAGATTTTTCAATGCCGAGAACCTCGATCAGAGAGTAAAAAATGCGTAAGGTTCATAAAGGTACAAAAATAAATGGGATATACCGGGCTAGGATTCGAGTTACAGGAACAAGGGCTAAACCAACCACCCAAGAATGGAATCGTCGAGCGAAAACACTTGACAACCTCCTTTAACCAGCTTTTCTTACCATCAGACCTTTCTCCATTAATTCGGAATCTGATGCCGTCACTAAACACATTCCTAAAATTGTAGCCATTTTTTGAATGTTTATTTTTTGGTGTCTAATCCGCATATATATCACCATTGCTCTTGATTTTCTTGACTGTATATCTCTTAAATGTTAACATATACACGTGTGATTTAGTTTACGAAGATTTTTCAATGCCAAGAACCTCGATAAGAGAGTAAAAAAGGTGTAAGGTTCACAATGGTGCAAAACTAAAATTGGATATATCGGGCTAGGATTCGAGTTACAGGAACAAGGGCCAAACCAACCACCTAAGAATGGAGTCGTCGAGCGAAAACACTTGACAGCCTCCTAAAAGCAGTTTTTCTTGCCACCAGACCTTTCACCATCAATTAGGAATCAGACGCCGTCACTGAACTCATTTCTTAAGTGGTCGCCATTTTATGAGTGTTTATTTTTTGGTTTCTAGTCCGCATATATATTACCATTGCTCTTGATTTTCTTGACTGTATATCTCTTAAAGATCAACATATACACATGTGATTTAGTTTACGAAGATTTTTCAATGCCGAGAACCTGGATCAGAGAGTAAAAAAGGCGTAAGGTTCGCAATGGTGTTAAACTGAAAGGGGATATACCGGGCTAGGATTTGAGTTACAGGAACAAGGGCCAAACAAACCACCAAGAATGGAATCGTCGAGCGAAAACACTCGACAACCTCTTAGAGGCAGCTTTTCTTGCCACCAGACCTTTCTCCATCAATTAGGAATCTGATGCCGTCACTAAACACATTCCTTAATTTGTAGCCATTTTTTGAGTGTTTATTTTTTGGTGTCTAATCCGCATATATATCACCATTGCTCTTGATTTTCTTGACTGTATATCTCTTAAATGTCAACATTTACACGTGTGATTTAGTTTATGAAGATTTTTCAATACCGAGAACCTTGATCAGAGAGTATAAAAGGCGTAAGGTTGACAATGGTGTAAAACTAAAATGGGATATACCGGGCTAGGATTCGAGTAACAGGAACAAGGGCCAAACCAACCACCCAAGAATAGAATCTTCGTGCGAAAACACTTGACAACCTGCTGGAAGCAGTTTTTCTTGCCACCAGACATTTCTCCATCCATTAAGAATCTGATTCCGTCACTAAACACATTCCTTAAATTGTAGCCATTTTTTGAGTATTTATTTTTTGGTGTCTAATCCGCATATATATCACAATCACCATTGCTCTTGATTTTCTTGACTGTATATCTCTTAAATGTCAACATATACACGTGTGATTTAGTTTACGAAGATTTTTCAATGCCGAGAATCTCGATCAGAGAGTAAAAAAGGCGCAAGGTTCAAAATGGTGTAATACTAAAATGGGATATACCGGGCTAGGATTCGATTTACAGGAACAAGGGCCAAACCAACCACCCAAGAATGGAATCGTCGAGCGAAAACACTTGACAACCTCCTGGAAGTAGCTTTTCTTGCCACTAGTCCTTTTTCCGTCAATAAGGAATCTGATGCCGTCACTGAACACATTCTTTAAATTGTAGCCATTTTTTGAGTGTTTATTTTTTGGTGTCTAATCCGCATATATATTACCATTGCTCTTGATTTTCTTGACTGTATATCTCTTAAATGTCAATATTTACACGTGTTATTTAGTTTATGAAGATTTTTCAATGCCGAGAACCTTGATCAGAGAGTATAAAAGGCGTAAGGTTCACAATGGTGTAAAACTAAAATGGGATATACCGGGCTAGGATTCGAGTAACAGGAACAAGGGCCAAACCAACCACCCAAGAATGGAATCTTCGTGCGAAAACACTTGACAACCTCCTGGAAGTAGTTTTTCTTGCCACCAGACCTTTCCCCATCAATTAGGAATCTGATTCCGTCACTAAACACATTCCTTAAATTGTAGCCATTTTTTGAGTATTTATTTTTTGGTGTCTAATCCGCATATATATCACAATCACCATTGCTCTTGATTTTCTTGACTGTATATCTCTTAAATGTCAACATATACACGTGTGATTTAGTTTACGAAGATTTTTCAATGCCGAGAATCTCGATCAGAGAGTAAAAAAGGCGCAAGGTTCAAAATGGTGTAAAACTAAAATGGGATATACCGGGCTAGGATTCGATTTACAGGAACAAGGGCCAAACCAACCACCCAAGAATCGAATCGTCGAGCGAAAACACTTGACAACCTCCTGGAAGTAGCTTTTCTTGCCACTAGTCCTTTTTCCGTCAATAAGGAATCTGATGCCGTCACTGAACACATTCCTTAAATTGTAGCCATTTTTTTAAGTGTTTATTTTTTGGTGTCTAATCCGCATATATATCACCATTGCTCTTGATTTTCTTGACTGTATATCTCTTAAATGTCAACATATACACGTGCGATTTAGTTTACGAAGATTTTTCAATGTCGAGAACCTCGATCAGAGAGTAAAAGAGGCGTAAGGTTCATAATGGTGTAAAACTAAAATGGGATATACCGGGCTAAGATTCGAGTTACAGGAACAAGGGCCAAATCAACCACCCAAGAATGGAATCGTCGAGCGAAAACACTTGACAACCTCCTGGAAGCCGCTTTTCTTGCCACTAGACATTTCTCCGTCAATTAGGAATCTGATGCCGTCACTGAACACATTCCTTAAATTGTAGCCATTTTTTTGAGTGTTTATTTTTTGGTGTGTAATGCGCATATATATTACCATTGCTCTTGATTTTCTTGACTGTATATCTCTTAAATGTCAACATATACACTTGTGATTTAGTTTACAAAGATTTTTCAATGCCGAGAATCTCGATCAGAGAGTAAAAAAGGCGTAAGGTTCATAATGGTGCAAAAATAAAGGGGATATACCGGGCCAGGATTCGAGTTACCGGAACAAGGGCCAAACCAACCACCCATGAATGGAATCGTCAAGCGAAAATACTGGACAACCTCTTGGATGCAGCTTTTCTTGCCACCAGACCTTTCTCCATCAATTAGGAATCTTATGCCGTCACTAAATACATTACTAAAATTGTAGCCATTTTTTGAGTGTTTATTTTTTGGTGTCTAATTTGCATATATATCCCCATTGCTCATGATTTTCTTGACTGTATATCTCTTAAATGTCAACATATACACGTGTGATTTAGTTTACGAAGATTTTTCAATGTCGAGAACCTCGATCAGAGAGTAAAAGAGGCGTAAGGTTCATAATGGTGTAAAACTAAAATGGGATATACCGGGCTAAGATTCGAGTTACAGGAACAAGGGCCAAATCAACCACCCAAGAATGGAATCGTCGAGCGAAAACACTTGACAACCTCCTGGAAGCCGCTTTTCTTGCCACTAGACATTTCTCCGCCAATTAGGAATCTGATGCCGTCACTGAACACATTCCTTAAATTGTAGCCATTTTTTTGAGTGTTTATTTTTTGGTGTGTAATGCGCATATATATTACCATTGCTCTTGATTTTCTTGACTGTATATCTCTTAAATGTCAACATATACACTTGTGATTTAGTTTACAAAGATTTTTCAATGCCGAGAATCTCGATCAGAGAGTAAAAAAGGCGTAAGGTTCATAATGGTGCAAAAATAAAGGGGATATACCGGGCCAGGATTCGAGTTACCGGAACAAGGGCCAAACCAACCACCCATGAATGGAATCGTCAAGCGAAAACACTGGACAACCTCTTGGATGCAGCTTTTCTTGCCACCAGACCTTTCTCCATCAATTAGGAATCTTATGCCGTCACTAAATACATTACTAAAATTGTAGCCATTTTTTGAGTGTTTATTTTTTGGTGTCTAATTCGCATATATATCCCCATTGCTCTTGATTTTCTTTACTGTATATCTCTTAAATGTCATCATATACACGTGTGATTTAGTTAACGGAGATTTTTCAATGCCGAGAACCTCGATCAGAGAGTAAAAAAGACGTTAGGTTCACAATGGTGTAAAACTAAAATGGGATATACCGGGCTATGATTTGAGTTACAGGAACAAGGGTCAAACAAACCACCCAAGAATGGAATTGTCGAGCGAAAACACTTGACAACCTCCTGGAAGCAGCTTTTCTTGCCACCAGACCTTTCTCCATCAATTAGGAATCTGATGCCGTCACTAAACACATTCCCTAAATTGTAGCTATATTTTGGTGTCTAATCCGCATATATATATATATATATATATATATATATATATATATATCACCATTGCTCTTGATTTTCTTGACTGTATATCTGTTAAATGTCAACATATACAAGTGTGATTTAGTTTACGAAGATTTTTCAATGCCGAGAACCTCGATCAGAGAGTTAAAAAGGCGTAAGGTTCACAATGGTGTAAAACTAAAATGGGATATACCGGGCTAGGATTCGAGTTACAGGAACAAGGGCAAAACCAACCACCCAAGAATGGAATCGTCGAGCGAAAACACTTGACAACCTCCTGGAAGCAGCTTTTCTTGCCACCAGACCTTTCTCCATCAATTAGGAATCTGATGCCATCACTAAACACATTCCTTAAATTGTAGCCATTTTTTGAGTGTTTATTTTTTGGTGTCTAATCCGCATATATATATACATATATATATATATATCACCATTCCTCTTGATTTTCTTGACTGTATATCTCTTAAATGTCAATATATACACATGTGATTTAGTTTATGAAGATTTTTCAATGCCGAGAACCTTGATCAGAGAGTAAAAAAGACGTAAGGTTCACAATGGTGTAAAACTAAACTGGGATATACCGAGATAGGATTCGAGTTACAGGAATAAGGGCCAAACCAACCACTCAAGAATGGAATCGTTGAGCGAAAACACTTGACAACCTCCTGGAAGCAGCTTTTCTTGCCACCAGACCTTTCTCCGTCAATTACGAATCTGATGCCGTCACTGAACACATTCCTTAAATTGTAGCCATTTTTTGAGTGTTTATTTTTTGGTGTCTAATCCTCATATATTTTACCATTGCTCTTGATTTTCTTAACTGTATATCTGTAACACCTCGAAAATTCACGTCCTATAATGTGTAGACACGTGTCAAATGTTTAAACGTGTGAAAAAAATATTATAGAAGGACTAAAGTTGACAAACATGGAAAGTATGTGAATATACGTATTCTAAGTGTCAACTATGAATAAATATAATGTACATTAACCCTACATGATGCCAATACCTTCAAACGAATAAATCATGGATCATACGAAGCTAAAAGTGAGAGATTACAAACTACAGGGGTTAAACGTGTCAACATGTTTAAAATATACCTCTGAGTGACCTTTTGACAAACCCGAAGCTTTGTAACGATTAATTATGCTCACAAGAATGCACGATAAAAATTTCATAAAGTTTCGTCAACGTATGAGAAAGTTGTGACCAAATTCGTGTGCGAGGGGTTAAAGCGTCAACGTTGAAAGTTAGGCCTTTTCGGGTAACAATAAAGTTACCCGGGGACTTAACAAAGTGGGTATATGTCTTGAAGCCCTTATACGTCAATTATGAGGGTTCATACTGCAATAAACAAGTGTCTTTACAAAGTTTGAAGAGCCAGGGACCTAAACTGCAATTTACAAAAGTTTGTTGGAGGACACTGAGGGCTCGCGTAGCGCGAGCACCTGATACTCATGCAGTGGCGCTACGCCACTGCCATATCTGGACAGAATTTGATCTTTCTTGATTCTTTGTCTGCCACAGCCATGGTACTCCACCTTTGATCGATTTTTCACACTCCCTTGGCCCCTAAAACAACCCCTAGAACACTAGGACACGTGTTGGAAGGTTGTGGTGATTGCTAGACCTTGTTGTCACTCAATTGTGGTGAGTAAATTCACTATAAAAGGGCACCTTGTTGCAACATCATTCCTCACACCTTCAAGTGCATAACTGATCAATTCTGGAGCTCTCAAGCAGGTCTAACTGATCCTATCTCGTGCATAGGACTCTTGTAAGTCTGCTAGTCCTTCTTTAATTGTGTTTAGCTTGGTTAATTAGCTAAAAGTCAAACCGTCGTAATTACGGTTTGACTTCGAGATTAGTCAACAATGGCTCAGTCATATCTCGAATTAAAAGTAGTTATAGCTTGGTATTTATGTGGGTAATAAAACCTCAAAAGGGTTTCCCCTGATCACCACTCTAACCAGGTCAAATGTCGGGTCAAACCTATATTTAAAAAGTCAACAGGAAGTCTAAAATGCCATTTATGCATAATTAACATTGTAGATCATATACAACCTGTTGGATCATTGTTAGAACTTGGTAATAAGAGTAAGAACATGTCTAAACATGTTCAACCCGACAAATTCCTGTGTAGACCCGATTCGGAACCGAAAGTCACATAGTTTGACTTTCACTGTGACTTTCAGTTCTGACCCATTTAGGCATATTTTAGAAATGCCTCAGAGCTTTAATTGGACTAGGTTACATGTTAGGACAACCCTCTGTGATTATACACCTTGGTTCATTAGTTATCCAATTAATATGCATCTTTCCGTTAATTGCTCATATGTTGACCGTTATGCCCTTATTACCTTAAAACGTGATCTATGAAAATGTAAAAGTGTAGAAACCTTAAATACTGATATATAAACTTGTATGCAAAGTTTGACATCAGTTTGACTTGTAGATTAAGAGTTATGCTCATTATCGCAAAATTAATGCTTTATGTTAATAAAACGGCGTAATTAGCGTATAGCCTAGTTAAGCCTACTTTTTGGTCTCAAACTTAATACCCAATGATGTAATATATTATTTTGGGAATTTTAAAGATTTTTAATAAATTTTAGGCTGAGCATAACTCATAGTCGTAGGCTTAATCCGGTAATTGTCGGTTTTGCCCTTACGGGCCATAAAATGAGTTTTACCTATCTAAACGACTCCAAACCTTTTGCTACTGATCACATATGATAAATAAATTATTTTAAGCCTTCTGGAAATATAAAATTATTAGATTTAAGTACCGAACCCGGTAATGGCCTTTAATCGCCTTATTTAGCGTTTTTAACGCATAGTATGTTTTAAAATCATATTGAGCATACCCGGGTTGATACCTACTGATATTTTAGGCAAATTATGATATTTTAACAGTAAGCAAAAGTCGATTAACTCAGACTCCAGTTTTGAGTTTTTCGGCTTATGTGAAATTACCAAAATACCCCTACGGGGCATAGTTTGGTTAAAAATGATAAATTCCACATATATGCTTTAACCTACTGATATAACTTAGCAAATTGAGTATATTTGCTGATTACATCAGACCTGTAACTCAGGTTGTTACTTAAACTCTTTTATAAACTTTTAAATGACCAAACTACCCCTACGGGGCCTAGTTTGTGTTGAAACACGTTTCGGGCATAATGAAAGACATCTTACAGATGTCACAACATATTTGAGGCATAATTAACTTAGGAAACCTGTATATAGCTCTCATGAATACCCGTCATGCTAATTACGCATACGGTTCGGTTTATGTAACAAGTTTACATAAATTAGCCGAAACGGGTCAAACCTTAACGATTTTATCTCAAAATCCGGAATGTGAATAATAAACCCATATTAAACAAGTCTTCAAACTTGTCGGGTCTAAATCACATTCTATCCGGTCTTCGCTTAATCGTGTGTACGAACCGTATCTTTGAAACTAGCCGGTCTAAGCGTAAGCTTAATTAAAGACCCGTTAGGATTCTAATAGGTTATTATAAAACCTTCATTCCAGATTAGGAGTACCAATAAAAGCTACGTGCATTTTGCTAATTGTGAATTATACTTTGCTCAGGTAAATACTTTTAACTTATTTTCCCTATACGGGCTTGGGTTACGGTATATAGCATACCGCTTGATCGAGCATCAAATCTCCACAGTTGAGTAGGTAGTTGAATAATTTGATCGGCTCGTTTAAACAGTCTTGTTTACTTTACAGCCTTTGGGGGGTTAATGACCATGTCCCGGATATCCTTGGCATCATCTTACGAGATGGCCACGACCTGAGCACGGGGTGTAGGCGTACACCTGTCAGTGTATAACTCTATGATGTGGTGTGTCTATTGATCTTTAACCCGGACAAGATCCGGGCGACTGAACGCATAAGTAACATGTAATTCGTTCACAAGATTATAATATTAAATAATTCTCCCAAGTTATAAAAGGTTAATTTTGCCTCTGTGCATTTTAATCAAATTATAAAAGATATTTTATGCCACGTGCATCCAAATCAATTTTCTTAAACCATTTTCAAAATGAGTCAGTTAATTGTATTTACCAGTGTAAACTGACGTATTTTCCAAAAAGGCTAAATGCAGGTACTATACGAAATTGGCTGGATATATTCTCCTTAGCATCAATAGAAGTCTCGCAAGCTTAAGATGCCTAAAGTCTGTTGAACTATTGTTTCCATTTTATGTTCGATCCTTCTGTGGATAAACTTCCGAATATTGTGACATTTGATATTACAATAATAAATTCGGTTGTATTATATTTTCAATTGCTTTTGCTGTGCATTATTAAATATTGTGTTGTTTGACTATTATGTTGCCAACCACATCACGATACTCCCCCACCGGTGACACGTGTGGAAATCGGGGTGTGACAGGTTGGTATCATAGCCAACGCTGAGTGAATTAAACACTAGCCTTTTGTGTTTAATCTCAGTTACACAATTGCACAATCTAAACTTCTGAGTCTAGACTTAACATAGGAATAATCTTAATCCTAATATATGGAAATTTTTGTTTCCAATTTTTATTATTATTAGATACGTCGCCAAGCGAGGAAGCTGAACTAGGAATTCTCCACACCCGGAGCCTTGAAATGCTGAGCTTCGTACAGCGACCAAGATGAGACGTGCAACCAAGGAGAAAGCATTCAGGAATTGAATGAAGAAGAAACTCCTTTGCTGAAAATCGTTTCCTCAATAGTCCTTATAAGGACATACTTATCTTTTTAGTCCCTTCGAGGACAACACTATTCCTTTCAAGTCCCGCTTAGGGCAACTTTATACTTTTATTTTTATATAGTGGAATGATTAAGTTTAAACTTTCATTCTAAACAAGAATATTAAATAAATGGGAAATAACATTTCCTTTTACAAGATCTACCATTATAATAAAATGGCAAAAATCTAAAAAGGACAAGACCTAGCTTCGGGTCATATTAAGACTGGCCAAGATGGCAGTTCCTCAATTTAGATTCAGATCCTTATTAACATTTCAATTTAGAAATTGTTTTGCGATAAATATTAAAAGAATCTTAAGAGTGAAACCTAGCCTGAGTGTCATTATAAAGACCTGGCCAAGATGGTAAGACCTGTTTAAAAAGATTCGTATCCCAGTTAACATCTGAAAACATTTTAACACTCCCGGCAACTGTGATTCGTTGGAAATCACACACGTTATTAAGGATTCTTCAAAAGATTCCTAACCCAGTTTAATGATCGCTGAATCCTGGGTTTACATCATCAATTAAGACGATCATATTTTAACCATACGTGGTAATATAGTGCCTACGGGCCTTGCTCATTTCCACATGAGCCAAAATACAGTGGTAGCTATGACTCCCTGTCTGGAAAGGGTAATGAACTAGGTTCAAACCTCAAATGCTTTGATTCTCTGAAATCATAGCATATAAATTTATATATGTCCTTGTGACAAAGCCTATTGTGCTAATATATTTAAAGGCCTTGATTCTCTGAAATCATGGCTTATGATTTAAAATTTGTCCTTGTGACTAGGCCTTTGTGCTATTAAATAAAACTGTTATTGTTGCTTTGATTCTCTGAAATCATAAGCTTATAATTTATAAATGTCCATGTGACCAGGCCATTGGGTGCCACAAATAAAACTGTTAATGTTTTATAATTAGGATAAATTATAATAGAAATCCTAAATATATATGATAAATAAATTAACCAAATATGGTCTCTGTTTACCATGGTTAATGAATTTCCCTAAGGGGCAATTTCGTAATAAACATCCCTTGGAAGGGAAGTGCCTACGGGCTATAGTTGATGTCCTCTGAGACTAAAGACAGTGGTAGCCTATAGCTCCCTGTCAGGAAAAGGTAATGAACTTTGATTCAAACCTTAATGCCGCGATTCTCTGAAATCGTGGTTTATAAATTTAACTTGTCCACGCGACTAGGCCATTTGTGCTATTATTAACTTATGAATTAGGATTTATGATAAAAATCCTGAATGAAATAAATATCCTTCTTTCCCTATCAGTATGCATTTTAAAATGAATCTTAAAGGTGAAACCTAGCCTACGCGGCCAAGATGGTGAAACCTACTCAAGGGATTCAGATCCTTGTTAACACTTAAGAACGTGTTAGCACTCTTGAGAAATGTGATTCGAGAAAATCACAACAATCATCCTTATATTGGATTCTTCCAATTCCCTTATCTAGCCTGGTGATTTAGAAATCACGGCTTATATCATCCCATAACACGATCATGTTATAAACACCCGTTAATGATAAAGTGCCTACGGGCTAAACTTGTTGTCTGATAAGACAACGACAGTGATGGTCTTTGACCTCCTGTCTAAAATATTGGACTATGTCCAAACATAATAGTCTATATGATCAATGCGATCATGACTAATATCATCTGATGCAATGATAGTATTATTAAACATCCTTTAGTGATGTTTTGCCTACGGGCTATAATATATTGTCCATTTGAGACATTGACATTGTTATCTTTATGATTCCTTGTCTGAGGTGGTGAGCTATGCTCAAGCCAAAATAGTCAATATGATTAATGCAATCATGACTTATATCATCTAATAGGATGAACCTATTGTAAACATCCATTAGAGATGTTTCGCCTATGGGCCATATTATATCGTCCATGTGTGACAAAAACAGTGTGATCTTTACGATTCCCTGTCCAAGGTAGTGAGCTATGCTCAAGCCTAATAGTCTATATGATCAATGCCATCATGACGAAAATCATCAATACGATGATTAAAAATTTTAACATCCTTAATGATGTTTTGCCTGAGGACTATATTATATTATCCAATTGAGACAAGGCAATTGTAGTCTTTTGTGATTCTTTGCCCAAGGGGGTGAGCTATACTCAAATCCCATAGTCTATACTATCATTGCGATCCTGACTAGTATCATCGGTATGATGATCATAATATTAACATCCCTCGTGATGAAATGCCTACAGGCTATACTTTATTCTAATGTCGGTAAGACAAAGATAGTAGTGATCTTTATGATTCCCTGTTCAAAATGGTGTGATTATACCCAAACCTAATAGTCAATATGATCGATGTGATCATGACTAATATCCTTAGATACGATGGTTATATATAAACATCCATTAGTGATGTTGATTGGCTTATTTTTCTGCCAAATGAATCGTCTTTCAAGACGATGACAGTAGTAGTCTATGACTCCCTGTCCAAAGGTGAAGAACCACGTTCAAACCTTGAAGCCCTAATCGAATAAAATTGCGGCTAATAAATTAAGGTCCTTGGTGATAGACCATCGAGTTATGTTTTAAAGTCATTCATGACAAGCCTATGTGCTATAAATTGTCATTGATGACAAGCTAACATATTAAATGTTAACATTTTTGGTGACAAGGCCGTTTGTGCCATATCTAAATGTCCTTTGCAACAAGGCCTTCATGCCGTATAATCATTTATGTCCTTCATGACTGGGCTTTATGTCATATTTTTCTACGTCCATCGAGGCAGGCTTCTATGCCATATATGTAGATATATAATAAAAGTCTTGTAAGGCTAGCCTTTGAGCTATTCATGATCGTTCGTGTGCCAAAGACAGTTGTGACATTATGATCCCCTGTCAAGCAAATATTGGACTCGCTCCAAACTTTGAATGCCATTTATGGTCCTTTTGTGACCTAGGCTAAATATAATGGAAATACGTTTAAATAACATTCACTATGAATGTTCGGAACAGAATAGCCCATGCGGTTTATGAATGCCGTGGCTAAACTAAGTCAGGTCATCAGGATGATGACTAATAATTGTTAAATCTTGGTGATTGGTACCAAGTTTCGAGTATGGAAAACTCGGATGAGGTAGACGACAGTCGCAATACTATTAATGCGACGAATGTTAATAAAAACTACAAACGTAAACCTCAATATTAATGGAGTTAATCTCCAGGATATGGTTGACGCAGCAGTTGGAGGGATCATGGGAAAAGGTCATGAAACAATCCCAAAGAGCCGAATGCTCTCGCTTTGAATTTCATTCAAAACCATGTACAATTTCTCATGAGAAGAGTTTTGTTCACACTTCGTATACGAAGGATGAACCAAAGGAGGAAGATAACTCCCAGAAATCTAAAAAAAAAAAAAGAGCAAGAACAGGCTTAATAAAAAGCAACGAAAAAAAATGGTGGAATTGGCTGTCCCCGGAATCGAACCTGGGTCTAGGCCGCACCCTTTCGCGCGCCTAGCCAACCGAGCTAGGTGCCTAGTTTGTGAAATTTCCATGTTTGGTTAGATATAAGCACATGTACAATAACTTCCTTATTCTTCTATAAGTCACCTACTTATCCTCATTATGGTGACTAAGTATTAGAATCCAAGATTTTACAGCTAAGCCTGGAAAGGCTAAAGGAAGAAATGCCTGAACTCACCTGACGAATGCCAAGAGGCAGTTCACGATGTCATCAAATACATTCCTTATCATTTACCAATGATAATATCTGCTAAGTGTCCTGTTTCTAATACAGGCAATAATAAATCTTCATAAACTATAAGCTTAGCAAACTTCTATATTATTCACAAGGTATAACTACCAAGGAAACCATAGTAACCGATTCTTCAAGTATCGGCAAGGAATCCTTCCGAAAAATCTAAGAGTACTCTTTCTTTGCATAGAGTACGACAACATATGTTATTTTAATTATTTTCTCATTGTTTTTCTATCGCCTGCGAATGCCAAACTATGTTGATAAAAGTGCCATATGAGGATTGGCGTATCCTAGTGTGTCCCATAGATTACTTCCATGCCTGATCAGTATGGAGGTTTAATACATGGAACCCCTAAGATAGCCCAATGATCATATTGTACTAAAGTCGACTAGTAGTATTTAAGGAAGATATCCAGAATGGAATTGTCCAAGTAAATGTTCCCGATTAAGGAATTCGTGGACTTATAACATAAATGTGTCACTTATTTGACACGAGCAATGATGGATGAACTGGAGCCTGAGATATGGAAAATCTCTGTAGCCTCCTTGCATCTTGATTATCTTCTCATAAGTTTTCCCTGCTTACCTCCTGGAAGGCAGGTAGAATTAAGATTTGTATCCCGCTGTGGGCTGGAGTATTGTGAAAACTCCATGTTTAATCGAAACCTTGATTAAGTAGGTTTTAAGACATAGGCTCATATAGCCTGACTCAGTATTCTGAGGGTTCATATAGCCTAACTCGATATTCCGAAAATTTGATTTTGTTAAACAAGAAAGACGGTTCATATTGCTTATGTATTAATTGCCGCAACCCTAATTAGGCAACGATTAAGAATTTGCCATCAGCTACCCAGGATCTAAGGGCAAACTATTGGTGGATAGACTTGAAGAAGTCTGTGGCCACCTATGTAGCTAAATGCTTGACATGTGCGCAAGTCAAAGCCGAGCATCAAAAATCCGTCAGGCTTGCTACAACAGCCTGAACTTCCTACGAGGAAGTGGGAAATGGTAACTATGGATTTTATTACCAAGTTATCAAAGACAAGGAAAGGAAATGATACAATATAGGTTATAGTTGACAGACTGACTAAGTCAACACATTTCCTACCCATCAAGGAGACTTACAGCTCCGATATGTTAGCCCAGTTATACGTTGATAAGATTGTAGCCTTACATGGCATACCTGTGGCTATTATCTCTGATAGAGATACTAGGTACACGTCGCATTTTGGAAGAGTTTCTAACAATCTTTGGGCACACGTTTGAATTTTAGTACGACTTACCATCCTCAGACTGACGGTTAGAGTGAGCGTACTATTCAAACATTGGAAGACATACTACGTGCATGTGCGATCGAATTGGGTGGTAGCTGGGATAAGAACCTACCATTAATCGAATTCTCCTACAACAATAGCTACCATACCAGCATTAAGGCTGCGCCTTTTGAGGCATTATACGGTAGAAAGTGTAGATCGCCTATTTGTTGGGCGGAAGTTGGAGATGTCCAGTTATCAGGACCAGAGATCGTGTTTGAAACGACGGACAAGATTGTCCAGATTCGTGACCGTCTCAAAGCTGCCCGGGATAGGCAGAAAAGTTACACTGATCCTAAGCGTAAGGATTTTCACTTCGAAGTAGGTGACAAAGTCCTACTTAAAGTGTCACCCTGGAAGGGAGTGATGCGGTTTGGTAAGAAAGGCAAGCTAAGCCCGAGATACATAGGACCTTTCGAGGTTATCAAACGTGTCGGGTCAGTTGCCTATAAGTTAAACTTACCGGGAGAGCTCAGTGGAATTCACAATGTGTTCCACATCTACAATCTGAAGAAGTGCTTCGATGATGAATCACTTGTTATACCACATACAGATGTGCATATAGACGAGAGCTTGAAATTTGTTGAAAAACCTTTGTCGATTGAAGATCGACAGGTAAAGAAGCTTCGAAGGAAGCATGTACCTATTGTGAAGGTCAAATGGGATGCCCGTAGAGGTCCCGAATACACGTGGGAGGTTGAATCCACGATGAAAGAAAAGTACCCTTACTTATTTCAGTAAATCTCGGGTCGAGATTTATTTTAAGGGGGTGAGGATGTAACACCTCGAAAATTCACGTCCTATAATGTGTAGACACGTGCCAAATGTTTAAACGTGTGAAAGAAATATTATAGAAGGACTAAAGTTGACAAACATGGAAAGTATGTGAATATACGTATTCTAAGTGTCAACTGTGAATAAATATAATGTACATTAACCCTACATGATGCTCATACCTTCAAACGAATAAATCATGGATCATACGAAGCTAAAAGTGAGAGATTACAAACTACAGGGGTTAAACGTGTCAACATGTTTAAAATATACCTCTGAGTGACCTTTTGACAAACCCGAAGCTTTGTAACGATTAATTATGCTCACAAGAATGCACGATAAAAATTTCATAAAGTTTCGTCAACGTATGAGAAAGTTGTGACCAAATTCGTGTGCGAGGGGTTAAAGCGTCAACGTTGAAAGTTAGGCCTTTTCGGGTAACAATAAAGTTACCCGGGGACTTAACAAAGTGGGTATATGTCTTGAAGCCCTTATACGTCAATTATGAGGGTTCATACTGCAATAAACAAGTGTCTTTACAAAGTTTGAAGAGCCAGGGACCTAAACTGCAATTTACAAAAGTTTGTTGGAGGACACTGAGGGCTCGCGTAGCGCGAGCACCTGATACTCATGCAGTGGCGCTACGCCACTGCCATATCTGGACAGAATTTAATCTTTCTTGATTCTTTGTCTGCCACAGCCATGGTACTCCACCTTTGATCGATTTTTCACACTCCCTTGGCCCCTAAAACAACCCCTAGAACACTAGGACACGTGTTGGAAGGTTGTGGTGATTGCTAGACCTTGTTGTCACTCAATTGTGGTGAGTAAATTCACTATAAAAGGGCACCTTGTTGCAACATCATTCCTCACACCTTCAAGTGCATAACTGATCAATTCTGGAGCTCTCAAGCAGGTCCAACTGATCCTATCTCGTGCATAGGACTCTTGTAAGTCTGCTAGTCCTTCTTTAATTGTGTTTAGCTTGGTTAATTAGCTAAAAGTCAAACCGTCGTAATTACGGTTTAACTTCGAGATTAGTCAACAATGGCTCAGTCATATCTCGAATTAAAAGTAGTTATAGCTTGGTATTTATGTGGGTAATAAAACCTCAAAAGGGTTTCCCCTGATCACCACTCTAACCAGGTCAAATGTCGGGTCAAACCTATATTTAAAAAGTCAACAGGAAGTCTAAAATGCCATTTATGCATAATTAACATTGTAGATCATATACAACCTGTTGGATCATTGTTAGAACTTGGTAATAAGAGTAAGAACATGTCTAAACATGTTCAACCCGACAAATTCCTGTGTAGACCCGATTCGGAACCGAAAGTCACATAGTTTGACTTTCATTGTGACTTTCAGTTCTGACCCATTTAGGCATATTTTAGAAATGCCTCAGAGCTTTAATTGGACTAGGTTACATGTTAGGACAACCCTCTGTGATTATACACCTTGGTTCATTAGTTATCCAATTAATATGCATCTTTCCGTTAATTGCTCATATGTTGACCGTTATGCCCTTATTACCTTAAAACGTGATCTATGAAAATGTAAAAGTGTAGAAACCTTAAATACTGATATATAAACTTGTATGCAAAGTTTGACATCAGTTTGACTTGTAGATTAAGAGTTATGCTCATTATCGCAAAATTAATGCTTTATGTTAATAAAACGGCGTAATTAGCGTATAGACTAGTTAAGCCTACTTTTTGGTCTCAAACTTAATACCCACTGATCTAATACATTATTTTGGGAATTTTAAATATTTTTAATAAATTTTAGGCTGAGCATAACTCATAGTCGTAGGCTTAATCCGGTAATTGTCGGTTTTGCCCTTACGGGCCATAAAATGAGTTTTACCTATCTAAACGACTCCAAACCTTTTGCTACTGATCATATATGATAAATAAATTATTTTAAGCCTTCTGGAAATATAAAATTATTAGATTTAAGTACCAAACCCGGTAATGGCCTTTAATCGCCTTATTTAGCGTTTTTAACGCATAGTATGTTTTAAAATCATATTGAGCATACCCGGGTTGATACCTACTGATATTTTAGGCAAATTATGATATTTTAACAGTAAGAAAAAGTCGATTAACTCAGACTCCAGTTTTGAGTTTTTCGGCTTATGTGAAATTACCAAAATACCCCTACGGGGCATAGTTTGGTTAAAAATGATAAATTCCACATATATGCTTTAACCTACTGATATAACTTAGCAAATTGAGTATATTTTCTGATTACATCAGACCTGTAACTCAGGTTGTTACTTAAACTCTTTTATAAACTTTTAAATGACCAAACTACCCCTACGGGGCCTAGTTTGTGTTGAAACACGTTTCGGGCATAATGAAAGACATCTTACTGATGTCACAACATATTTGAGGCATAATTAACTTAGGAAACCTGTATATAGCTCTCATGAATACCCGTCATGCTAATTACGCATACGGTTCGGTTTATGTAACAAGTTTACATAAATTAGCCGAAACGGGTCAAACCTTAACGGTTTTATCTCAAAATCTGGAATGTGAATAATAAACCCATATTAAACAAGTCTTCAAACTTGTCGGGTCTAAATCACATTCTATCCGGTCTTCGCTTAATCGTGTGTACGAACCGTATCTTTGAAACTAGCCGGTCTAAGCGTAAGCTTAATTAAAGACCCGTTAGGATTCTAATAGGTTATTATAAAACCTTCGTTCCAGATTAGGAGTACCAGTAAAAGCTACGTGCATTTTGCTAATTGTGAATTATACTTTGCTCAGGTAAATACTTTTAACTTATTTTCCCTATACGGGCTTGGGTTACGGTATATAGCATACCGCTTGATCGAGCATCAAATCTCCACAGTTGAGTGGGTAGTTGAATAATTTGATCGGCTCGTTTAAACAGTCTTGTTTACTTTACAGCCTTTGGGGGGTTAATGACCATGTCCCGGATATCCTTGGCATCATCTTACGAGATGGCCACGACCTGAGCACGGGGTGTAGGCGTACACCTGTCAGTGTATAACTCTATGATGTGGTGTGTCTATTGATCTTTAACCCGGACAAGATCCGGGCGACTGAACGCATAAGTAACATGTAATTCGTTCACAAGATTATAATATTAAATAATTCTCCCAAGTTATAAAAGGTTAATTTTGCCTCTGTGCATTTTAATCAAATTATAAAAGATATTTTATGCCACGTGCATCCAAATCTATTTTCTTAAACCATTTTCAAAATGAGTCAGTTAATTGTATTTACCAGTGTAAACTGACGTATTTTCCAAAAAGGCTAAATGCAGATACTATACGAAATTGGCTGGATATATTCTCCTTAGCATCAATAGAAGTCTCGCAAGCTTAAGATGCCTAAAGTCTGTTGAACTATTGTTTCCATTTTATGTTCGATCCTTCTGTGGATAAACTTCCGAATATTGTGACATTTGATATTACAATAATAAATTCGATTGTATTATATTTTCAATTGCTTCCGCTGTGCATTATTAAATATTGTGTTGTTTGACTATTATGTTGCCAACCACGTCACGATACTCCCCCACCGATGACACGTGTGGAAATCGGGGTGTGACAATATCCCTTAAATGTCAACATATACACGTGTGATTTAGTTTACGAAGATTTTTCAATGCCGAGAACCTCGATCAGAGAGTAAAAAAGGCGTAAGGTTCACAATGGTGTAAAACTAAAATGGGATATACCGGGCTAGGATTCGAGTTACAGGAACAAGGGCCAAACCAACCACCTAAGAATGGAATCGTCGAGCGAAAACACTTGACAGCCTCTTAAAAGCAGTTTTTCTTGTCACCAGACCTTTCGCCATCAATTAGGAATCTGACGCCGTCACTGAACTCATTTCTTAAATTGTAGCCATTTTATGAGTGTTTATTTTTTGGTTTCTAATCCGCATATATATCACCATTGCTATTGATTTTCTTGACTGTATATCTCTTAAATGTCAACATATACACGTATGATTTAGTTTACAAAGATTTTTCAATGCCGAGAACCTTGATCAGAGAGTAAAAAAGGCGCAAGGTTCACAATGCTGTAAAACTAAAATGGGATATCCCAGGCTAGGATTCGAGTTACAGGAACAAGGGCCAAACCAACCACCCAAGAATGGAATCGTCGAGCGAAAACACTTGACAACCTCCTGGAAGCAGCTTTTCTTGCCACCAGACCTTTCTCCATCAATTAGGAATCTGATGCCATTACTAAACACATTCCTTAAATTGTAGCCATGTTTTGAGTGTTTATTTTTTGGTGTCTAATCCGCATATACATCACCATTGCTCTTGATTTTCTTGACTGCATATTTCTTAAATGTAAACATATACACGTGAGATTTAGTTTACGAAGATTTTTCAATGCCGAGAACCTGGATCAGAGAGTAAAAAGGGCGTAAGGTTCGCAATGGTGTTAAACTGAAAGGGGATATACCGGGCTAGGATTTGAGTTACAGGAACAAGGGCTAAACAAACCACCAAGAATGGAATCGTCGAGCGAAAACACTCGACAACCTCCTAGAGGCAGCTTTTCTTGCCACCAGACCTTTCTCCATCAATAAGGAATTTGATGTCGTCACTAAACACATTCCTTAATTTGTAGCCATTTTTGATTGTCTATTTTTTGGTGTCTAATCCGCGTATATATTTCCATTACTCTTGATTTTCTTGACAGTATATCTATTAAATGTCAACATATACACGTGCGATTTAATTTATGAAGATTTTTCAATGCCGAGACCCTTGATCAGAGAGTAAAAATGGCGTAAGGTTCACAATGGTGTAAAACTAAAATGGGATATACCGGACTAAGATTCGAGTTACAGGAACAAGGGCCAAACCAACCACCCAAGAATGGAATCGTCGAGCGAAAACACTTGACAACCTCCTGGAAGCAGCTTTTCTTGCCACTAGACCTTTCTCCATCAACTAGGAATCTGATGCCGTCACTGAACACATTCCTTAAATTGTAGCCATTTTTTGAGTGTTTATTTTTTGGTGTCTAATCCGCATATATATCACCATTGCTCTTGATTTTCTTGACTGTATATCTCTTAAATGTCAACATTTACACGTGTGATTTAGTTTATGAAGATTTTTCAATGCCGAGAACCTTGATCAGAGAGTATAAAAGGCGTAAGGTTCACAATGGTGTAAAACTAAAATGGGATATACCGGGCTAGGATTCGAGTAACAGGAACAAGGGCCAAACCAACCACCCAAGAATGGAATCTTCGTGCGAAAACACTTGACAACCTCCTGGAAGCAATTTTTCTTGCCACCAGACCTTTCCCCATCAATTAGGAATCTGATTCCGTCACTAAACACATTCCTTAAATTGTAGCCATTTTTTGAGTATTTATTTTTTGGTGTCTAATCCGCATATATATCACAATCACCATTGCTCTTGATTTTCTTGACTGTATATCTCTTAAATGTCAACTTATACACGTGTGATTTAGTTTACGAAGATTTTTAAATGCCGAGAATCTCGATCAGAGAGTAAAAAAGGCGCAAGGTTCAAAATGGTGTAAAACTAAAATGGGATATACCGGGCTAGGATTCGATTTACAGGAACAAGGGCCAAACCAACCACCGAAGAATGGAATCGTCGAGCGAAAACACTTGACAACCTCTTGGAAGTAGCTTTTCTTGCCACTAGTCCTTTTTCCGTCAATAAGGAATCTGATGCCGTCACTGAACACATTCCTTAAATTGTAGCCATTATTTTAAGTGTTTATTTTTTGGTGTCTAATCCGCATATATATCACCATTGCTCTTGATTTTCTTGACTGTATATCTCTTAAATGTCAACATATACACGTGCGATTTAGTTTACGAAGATTTTTCAATGTCGAGAACCTCGATCAGAGAGTAAAAGAGGCGTAAGGTTCATAATGGTGTAAAACTAAAATGGGATATACCGGGCTAAGATTCGAGTTACAGGAACAAGGGCCAACGAAACCACCCGAGAATGGATTCGTCGAGCGAAAACACTAGACAACCTCCTGGAAACAGCACTTCTTGCTACTTGACCTTTCTCCAACAATTAGGAATCTGATGCCGTCGCAAAACACATTCCTTAAATTGTAGCCATTTTTTGAGTGTTTATTTTTTGGTGTCTAATCCGCATATATATCACAATTGCTCTTGATTTTCTTGACTGTATCTCTCTTAAATGTCAACATATACACGTGTAATTTAGTTTACGAATATTTTTCAATACCGAGAACCTCGATCAGAGAGTAAAAAAGGCGTAAGGTTCACAATGGTGTAAAACTAAAATAGGATATACCAGGCTAGGATTCGAGTTACAGGAACAAGGGCCAAACCAACCACCCAAGAATGGAATCCTCGAGCGAAAACACTTGTCAACTTCCTGGAAGCAGCTTTTCTTACCACCAGACCTTTCTCCATCAATTAGGAATCTGACGCCGTCACTAAACACATTCATTAATTTGTAGCCATTTTTGAGTGTTTATTTTTTGGTGTCTAATCCGCGTATATATTACCATTGCTCTTGATTTTCTTAACTGTATATCTCTTAAATGTCAACATATACACGTGTGAATTAGTTTATGTAGATTTTTCACTGCCGAGAACCTTGAATAAAGAGTAAAAAAGGCGTAAGGTTCACAATGGTGTAAAACTAAAATGGGATATACCGGGTTAGGATTCGAGTTACAGGAACAAGGGCCAAACCAACCACCCAAGAATGGAATCGTCGAGCAAAAACACTTGACAACCTGCTGGAAGCAGCTTTTTTTTCCACCAGACCTTTCTCCACCAATTAGAAATCTGATGCCGTCACTTAACAAATTCCTTAAATTGTAGCTATTTTTTGAGTGTTTAGTTTTTGGTGTCTAATCCGTGTATATATCACCATTGCTCTTAATTTTCTAGACTGTATATCTCTTAAATGTCTACATATACAAGTGTGATTTAGTTAACGAAGATTTTTCAATGCCGAGAACCTCGATCAGAGAGTAAAAAAGGCGTAAGGTTCACAATGTGGTAAAACTAAAATGGGATATACCGGACTAGGATTTGAGTTACAGGAATAAGGGACAAACCAACCACCCAAGAATGGAATCCTCGAGCGAAAACACTTGACAACCTCCTGGAAGGAGCTTTTCTTGCCACCAGACCTTTCTCCATCAATTAGGAATCTGACGCCGTCACTAAACACATTCCTTAAATTGTAGCCATTTTTTGAATGTTTATTTTTTGGTGTCTAATCCGAATATATATCAACGTTGCTCATGATTTTCTTGACTGTATATCTCTTAAATGTCATCATATACACGTGTGATTTAGTATACGAAGATTTTTCAATGCCGAGAACCTTGATCAGAGAGTAAAAAAGGCGTAAGGTTCACAATGGTGTAAAACTAAAATGGGATATACCGGGCTAGGATTCGAGTTACAGGAACAAGGGCCAAACCAACCACCCAATAATGGAATCGTCGAGCGAAAACAGTTGACAACATCCTGGAACAGCTTTTCTTTCCACCAGACCTTTCTCCATCAATTAGTAATCTGATGCCGTCACTAAACACATTCCTTAAATTGTAGCCATTTTTTGAGTGTTTATTTTTTGGTGTCTAATCTGCATATATATCACCATTGCTCTTGATTTTCTTGACTGTATATCTCTTAAATGTCAACATATACATGAGTGATTTAGTTTACGAAGATTTTTCAATGCCGACAACCTCGATCAGAGAGTAAAAAATGTGCAAGGTTCACAATGCTGTAAAACTAAAATGGGATATAACGGGCTAGGATTCGAGTTACAGGAACAAGGGCCAAACCAACCACAAAAGAATGGTATCGTCGAGCGAAAACACTTGGCAACCTCCTGGAAGCAGTTTTTCTTGCCACCAGACCTTTCTCCATAAATTAGGAATCTGATGCCGTCACTGAACACATTCCTTAAATTGTAGCCATTTTTTGAGTGTTTATTTTTTGGTGTCTAATCCTTATATATATCACCATTGCTCTTGATTTTCTTGACTGTATATCTCTTAAATGTCAACATATACACGTTTGATTTAGTTTAAGAAAATTTTTCAATGCCGAGAACCTCGATTAGAGAGTAAATATGGCGTAAGGTTCACAATGGTGTAAATCTAAAATGGGATATACTGGGCTAGGATTCGAGTTACAGGAACAAGGGCCAAACAAACCTCCCGAGAATGGATTCGTCGAGCGAAAACACTTGACAACCTCTTGGAAACAGCTTTTCTTGCCACCAGACCTTTCTCCATCAATTAGGAATCTGATGCCGTCACTAAACACATTCCTTAAATTGTATCCATTTTAAGAGTGTTTATTTTTTGGTGTCTAATCCGTATATATATCACCATTGCTCTTGATTTTCTTGACTGTATATCTCTTAAATGTCAACATATACACGTGTGATTTTGTTTAAGAAGATTTTTCAATGCCGAGAACCTCGACCAGAGAGTAAAAAAGGCGTAAGGTTCATGATGGTGTAAAACTAAAATGGGATATACCGGGCTAGGATTCGAGTTACAGGATCAAGGGCCAAACAAACCACCCGAGAATGGATTCGTCGAGCGAAAACACTAGACAAACTCGAGGAAACAGCTCTTCTTGCCAGCAGACCATTCTCCATCAATTAGGAATCTGATGCCGTCGTTGAACACATTCCTTAAATTGTAGCCATTTTTTGAGTGTTTATTTTTTGGTGTCTAATCCGCATATATATCACCATTGCTCTTGATTTTCTTGACTGTATCTCTCTTAAATGTCAACATATACACGTGTAATTTAGTTTACGAATATTTTTCAATACCGAGAACCTCGATCAGAGAGTAAAAAAGGCGTAATGTTCACAATGGTGTAAAACTAAAATATGAAATACCAGGCTAGGATTCGAGTTACAGGAACAAGGGCCAAACCAACCACCCAAGAATGGAATCCTCGAGCAAAAACACTTAACAACCTCCTGGAAGCAGCTTTTCTTGCCACCAGACCTTTCTCCATCAATTAGGAATCTGACGCCGTCACTAAACACATTCATTAATTTGTAGCCATTTTTGAGTGTTTATTTTTAGGTGACTAATCCGCGTATATATTACCATTTCTCTTGATTTTCTTAACTGTATATCTCTTAAATGTCAACATATACACGTGTGATTAAGTTTATGTAGATTTTTCAATGCCGAGAACCTTGAATAGAGAGTAAAAAAGACGTAAGGTTCACAATGGTGTAAAACTAAAATGGGATGTACCGGGTTAGGATTCGAGTTACAGGAACAAGGGCCAAACGAACCACCCAAGAATGGAATCGTCGAGCAAAAACACTTGACAACCTCTTGGAAGCAGCTTTTCTTGCCACCAGACCTTTCTCCATCAATTAGGAATCTGATGCCGTCACTAAACACATTCCTTAAATTGTAGCAATTTTTTGAGTGTTTATTTTTTGGTGTCTAATCCGCATATATATCACCATTGCTCTTGATTTTCTTGACTTTATATCTCTTAAATGTCAACATATACATGAGTGATTTAGTTTACGAAGATTTTTCAATGCCGACAACCTCGATCAGAGTGTAAAAAAGGCGCAAGGTTCACAATGCTGTAAAACTAAAATGGGATATACCGTGCTAGGATTCGAGTTACAAGAATAAGGGCCAAACCAACCACAAAAGAATGGAATCGTCGAGTGAAAACACTTGACAACCTCGTGGAAGCAGCTTTTCTTGCCACCAGACCTTTCTCCATTAATTAGGAATCTGATGCCGTCACTGAACACATTCCTTAAATTGTAGCCATTTTTTGAGTGTTTATTTTTTGGTGTCTAATCCGCATATATATCACCATTGCTCTTGATTTTCTTGACTGTATATCTCTTAAATGTCTACATATACACGTGTGATTTAGTTTACGAAGATTTTTCAATGCCGAGAACCTCGATCAGAGAGTAAAAAAGGCGTAATGTTTACAATGGTGTAAAACTAAAATGGGATATACCGGGCTACGATTCGAGTTACAGGAACAAGGGCCAAACAAACCACCAGAGAATGGATTCGTCGAGCGAAAACACTTGACAACCTCCGGGAAACAGCTTTTCTTGTCACCAGACCTTTCTCCATCAATTAGGAATCTGATGCCGTCACTGAAAACATTCCTTAAATTGTAGCCATTTTTTGAGTGTTTATTTTTTGGTGTCTAATCCGCATATATATATCACCGTTGCTCTTGATTTTCTTGACTGTATATCTCTTAAATGTCAACATATACACGTGTAATTTAGTTTACGAATATTTTTCAATGCCGAGAACCACAATCAGAGAGTAAAAAAGGTGTAAGTTTCACAATGGTGTAAAACTAATATGCGATATACCGGCTAGGATTCGAGTTACAGGAACAAGGGCCGAACCAACCACCTAAGAATGGAATCGTCTAGTGAAAACACTTGACAACCTCCTGGAAGCAACTTTTCTTGCACCACCAGACCTTTCTCCATCAATTAGGAATCTGATGCCGTCACTAAACACATTCCTTAAATTGTTGCAATTTTTTGTGTGTTTATTTTTTGGTGTCTAATCCGCATATATATCACCATTGCTCTTGATTTTCTTGACTGTATATCTCCTAAATGTCAACATATACACTAGTGATTTAGTTTACGAAGATTTTTCAATGCCGAGAACCTCGATCAGAGAGTAAAACAGGCGTAAGGTTCACAATGGTGTAAAACTAAAATGGGATGTACCGGGTTAGGATTCGAGTTACAGGAACAAGGGCCAAACGAACCACCCAAGAATGGAATCGTCGAGCAAAAACACTTGACAACCTCTTGGAAGCAGCTTTTCTTGCCACCAGACCTTTCTCCATCAATTAGGAATCTGATGCCGTCACTAAACACATTCCTTAAATTGTAGCAATTTTTTGAGTGTTTATTTTTTGGTGTCTAATCCGCATATATATCACCATTGCTCTTGATTTTCTTGACTTTATATCTCTTAAATGTCAACATATACATGAGTGATTTAGTTTACGAAGATTTTTCAATGCCGACAACCTCGATCAGAGAGTAAAAAAGGCGCAAGGTTCACAATGCTGTAAAACTAAAATGGGATATACCGTGCTAGGATTCGAGTTACAAGAATAAGGGCCAAACCAACCACAAAAGAATGGAATCGTCGAGTGAAAACACTTGACAACCTCGTGGAAGCAACTTTTCTTGCCACCAGACCTTTCTCCATTAATTAGGAATCTGATGCCGTCACTGAACACATTCCTTAAATTGTAGCCATTTTTTGAGTGTTTATTTTTTGGTGTCTAATCCGCATATATATCACCATTGCTCTTGATTTTCTTGACTGTATATCTCTTAAATGTCTACATATACACGTGTGATTTAGTTTACGAAGATTTTTCAATGCCGAGAACCTCGATCAGAGAGTAAAAAAGGCGTAATGTTTACAATGGTGTAAAACTAAAATGGGATATACCGGGCTACGATTCGAGTTACAGGAACAAGGGCCAAACAAACCACCAGAGAATGGATTCGTCGAGCGAAAACACTTGACAACCTCCGGGAAACAGCTTTTCTTGTCACCAGACCTTTCTCCATCAATTAGGAATCTGATGCCGTCACTGAAAACATTCCTTAAATTGTAGCCATTTTTTGAGTGTTTATTTTTTGGTGTCTAATCCGCATATATATATCACCGTTGCTCTTGATTTTCTTGACTGTATATCTCTTAAATGTCAACATATACACGTGTAATTTAGTTTACGAATATTTTTCAATGCCGAGAACCACAATCAGAGAGTAAAAAAGGTGTAAGTTTCACAATGGTGTAAAACTAATATGCGATATACCGGCTAGGATTCGAGTTACAGGAACAAGGGCCGAACCAACCACCTAAGAATGGAATCGTCTAGTGAAAACACTTGACAACCTCCTGGAAGCAACTTTTCTTGCACCACCAGACCTTTCTCCATCAATTAGGAATCTGATGCCGTCACTAAACACATTCCTTAAATTGTTGCAATTTTTTGTGTGTTTATTTTTTGGTGTCTAATCCGCATATATATCACCATTGCTCTTAATTTTCTTGACTGTATATCTCCTAAATGTCAACATATACACTAGTGATTTAGTTTACGAAGATTTTTCAATGCCGAGAACCTCGATCAGAGAGTAAAACAGGCGTAAGGTTCACAATGGTGTAAAACTAAAATGAGATATACCGGGCTAGGATTCGAGTTACACGAACAAGGGCCAAACCAACCACCCAAGAATGGAATCGTCGAGCGAAAACACTTGACAAACTCTTAGAAGCAGCTTTTCTTGCCACCAGACCTTTCTCCATCAATTAGGAATATGATGCCGTCGCTAAACACATTACTTAAATTGTTGCCATTTTTTGAGTGTTTATTTTTTGGTGTCTAATCCGCATATATATCACCATTGCTCTTGATTTTCTTGACTGTATATCTCTTAAATGTCAACATATACACGTGTAATTTAGTTTACGAATATTTTTCAATGCCGAGAACCACGATCAGAGAGTAAAAAATGTGTAAGTTTCACAATGGTGTAAAACTAAAATGCGATATACCGGCTAGGATTCGAGTTATAGGAACAAGGGCCGAACCAACCACCCAAGAATGGAATCGTCTAGTGAAAACACTTGACAACCTCCTGGAAGCAGCTTTTCTTGTCACTAGACCTTTCTCCATCAATTAGAAATTTGATGCCGTCACTAAACACATTCCTTAAATTGTAGCAATTTTTTGGGTGTTTATTTTTTGGTGTCTAATCCGCATATATATCACCATTGCTCTTGATTTTCTTGACTGTATATCTTTTAAATGTCAACAGATATACGTGTGATTTAGTTTACGAAGATTTTTCAATGCCGAGAACCTTGATCAGAGAGTAAAAAAGGTGTAAGGTTCACAATGGTGTAAAACTAAAATGGGATATACCGGGCTAGGATTCGAGTTACAGGAACAAGGGCCAAACCAACCACCCAAGAATGGAATCGTCGAGCGAAAACACTTGACAACCTCCTAGAAGCAACTTTTCTTGCCACCAGACCTTTCTCCCTCAATTAGGAATCTGATGCCGTCGATAAACACATTCCTTAAATTGTAACCATTTTTTGAGTGTTTATTTTTTGGTGTCTAATCCGCATATATATCACCATTGCTCTTGATTTTCTTAACTGTATATCTCTTAAATGTCAACATATACACGTATGATTTAGTTTACTAAGATTTTTCAATGCCGAGAACCTCGATCAGAGAGTAAAAAAGGCGTAAGGTTCACAATGGTGTAAAACTAAAATGGGATATAGCGGGCTAGGATTCGACTTACTCTAACTACTAGTTTATTTCGGTTTTTGCATGTCACTAACGACAAACATCACAAAACAACCACCCAAGAATGGAATCATCAAGCGAAAACACTTAACAACCTCCCGGAAGCAACTTTTCTTGCCACCAACCTTTCTCCATCAATTAGGAATCTGATGTCGTCACTAAACACATTCCTTAAATTGTATCCATTTTATGAGTGTTTATTTTTTGGTGTCTAATCCGCATATATATCACCATTGCTCTTGATTCTTAAAACTGTATATCTCTTAAATGTCAACATATACACGTGTGATTTAGTTTATGAAGATTTTTCAATTCCGAGAACCACGATCAGAGAGTAAAAAAGGCGTAAGGTTCACAATGGTGTAAAACTAAAATGGGATATACCGGGCAAGGATTCGAGTTACATGAACAAGGGCCAAACCAACCTCCCAAGAATGGAATCGTCGAGCGAAAACACTTGACATCCTCCTGGAAGCGGCTTTTCTTGCCACCAGACCATTCTCTATCAATTAGGAATCTGATGCCGTCTCTAAACACATTCCTTAAATTGTAGCCATTTTTTGAGTGTTTATTTTTTGGTGTCTAATCCGCATATATATCACCATTGCTCTTGATTTTCTAGACTGTATATCTCTTAAATGTCAACATATACACGTGTGATTTAGTTTACGAAGATTTTTCAATGCCGAGAACCTCGGCCAGAGAGTAAAAAAGGCGTAAGGTTCACAATGGTGTAAATCTAAAATGGGATATACCGGGCTAGGATTTGAGTTACAGGAACAAGGGCCAAACCAACCACCTAAGAATGGAATCGTCGAGCGAAAACACTTGACAGCCTCCTAAAAGCAGTTTTTCTTGCCACCAGACCTTTCTCCATCAATTAGGAATCAGACGCCATTACTGAACTCATTTCTTAAATTGTCGCCATTTTATGAGTGTTTATTTTTTGGTTTCTAGTCCGCATATATATTACCATTGCTCTTGATTTTCTTGACTGTATATCTCTTAAAGATCAACATATACACATGTGATTTAGTTTATGAAGATTTTTCAATGCCGAGAACCTGGATCTGAGAGTAAAAAAGGCGTAAGGTTCGCAATGGTGTAAAACTGAAAGGGGATATACCGGGCTAGGATTTGAGTTACAGGAACAAGGGCCAAAAAAACCACCAAGAATGGAATCGTCGAGCGAAAACACTCGACAACCTCCTAGAGGCAGCTTTACTTGCCACCAGACCTTTCTCCATCAATTAGGAATCTGATGCCGTCACTAAACACATTCCTTAATTTGTAGCCATTTTTGATTGTCTATTTTTTGGTGTCTAATCCGCGTATATATTTCCATTACTCTTGATTTTCTTGACTGTATATCTCCTAAATGTCAACATATACACTAGTGATTTAGTTTACGAAGATTTTTCAATGCCGAGAACCTCGATCAGAGAGTAAAACAGGCGTAAGGTTCACAATGGTGTAAAACTAAAATGGGATATACCGGGCTAAGATTCGAGTTACAGGAACAAGGGCCAAACCAACCACCCAAGAATGAAATCGTCGAGCGAAAACACTTGACAACCTCCTGGAAGCAGCTTTTCTTGCCATTAGACCTTTCTCCATCAACTAGAAATCTGATGCCGTCACTGAACACATTCCTTAAATTGTAGCCATTTTTTTAAGTGTTTATCTTTTGGTGTCTAATCCGCATATATATCACTATTGCTCTTGATTTTCTTGACTGTATATCTCTTAAATGTCAACATATACACGTGCGATTTAGTTTACGAAGATTTTTCAATGTCGAGAAACTCGATCAGAGAGTAAAAGAGGCGTAAGGTTCATAATGGTGTAAAACTAAAATGGGATATACCGGGCTAAGATTCGAGTTACAGGAACAAGGGCCAAATCAACCACCCAAGAATGGAATCGTCGAGCGAAAACACTTGACAACCTCCTGGAAGCCGCTTTTCTTGCCACCAGACATTTCTCCGTCAATTAGGAATCTGATACCGTCACTGAACACATTCCTTAAATTGTAGCCATTTTTTTGAGTGTTTATTTTTTGGTGTGTAATGCGCATATATATTACCATTGCTCTTGATTTTCTTGACTGTATATCTCTTAAATGTCAACATATACACTTGTGATTCAGTTTACAAAGATTTTTCAATGCCGAGAATCTCGATCAGAGAGTACAAAAGGCGTAAGGTTCATAATGGTGCAAAAATAAAGGGGATATACCGGGCTAGGATTCGAGTTACAGGAACAAGGGCCAAACCAACCACCCATGAATGGAATCGTCGAGCGAAAACACTTGACAACCTCCTGGATGCAGCTTTTCTTGCCACCAGACCTTTCTCTATCAATTAGGAATCTTATGCCGTCACTAAATACATTACTTAAATTGTAGCCATTTTTTGAGTGTTTATTTTTTGGTGTCTAATTCGCATATATATCCCCATTGCTCTTGATTTTCTTCACTGTATATCTCTTAAATGTCATCATATACATGTGTGATTTAGTTAACGGAGATTTTTCAATGCCGAGAACCTCGATCAGAGAGTAAAAAAGGCGTAAGGTTCACAATGGTGTAAAACTAAAATGGGATATAACGGGCTATGATTTGAGTTACATGAACAAGGGTCAAACAAACCACCCAAGAATGGAATCGTCGAGCGAAAACACTTGACAACCTCCTGGAAGCAGCTTTTCTTGCCACCAGACCTTTCTCCATCAATTAGGAATCTGATGCCGTCACTGAACACATTCCTTAAATTGTAGCCATTTTTGGAGTGTTTATTTTTTGGTGTCTAATCCGCATATATATCACCATTCCTCTTGATTTTCTTGACTGTATATCTCTTAAATGTCAACATTTACACGTGTGATTTAGTTTATGAAGATTTTTCAATGCCGAGAACCTTGATCAGAGAGTATAAATGGCGTAAGGTTCACAATGGTGTAAAACTAAAATGGGATATACCGGGCTAGGATTCGAGTAACAGGAACAAGGGTCAAACCAACCACCCAAGAATTGAATCTTCGTGCGAAAACACTTGACAACCTCCTGGAAGCAGTTTTTCTTGCCACCAGACATTTCTCCATCAATTAGGAATCTGATTCCGTCACTAAACACATTCCTTAAATTGTAGCCATTTTTTGAGTATTTATTTTTTGGTGTCTAATCCGCATATATATCACAATCACCATTGCTCTTGATTTTCTTGACTGTATAACTCTTAAATGTCAACATATACACGTGTGATTTAGTTTACGAATATTTTTCAATGCCGAGAACCTCGATCAGAGAGTAAAAAAGGCGCAAGGTTCAAAATGGTGTAAAACTAAAATGGGATATACCGCGCTAGGATTCGATTTACAGGAACCAGGGCCAAACCAACCACCCAAGAATGGAATCGTCGAGAGAAAACACTTGACAACCTCCAGGAAGTAGCTTTTCTTGCCACTAGTCCTTTTTCCGTCAATAAGGAATCTGATGCCGTCACTGAACACATTCCTTAAATTGTAGCCATTTTTTTAAGTGTTTATTTTTTGGTGTCTAATCCGCATATATATCACCATTGCTCTTGATTTTCTTGACTGTATATCTCTTAAATGTCAACGTATACACGTGTGATTTAGTTTATGAAGATTTTTCAATGTCGAGAACCTCGATCAGAGAGTAAAATAGGCGTAAGGTTCATAATGGTGTAAAACTAAAATGGGATATACCGAGCTAAGATTCGAGTTACAGGAACAAGGGCCAAATCAACCACCCAAGAATGGAATCGTCGAGCGAAAAAACTCGACAACCTCCTGGAAGCCGCTTTTCTTGCCACCAGACATTTCTCCGTCAATTAGGAATCTGATGCCGTCACAGAACACATACCTTAAATTGTAGCCATTGTTTTGAGTGTTTATTTTTTGGTGTGTAATGCGCATATATATTACCATTGCTCTTGATTTTATTGACTGTATATCTCTTAAATGTCAACATATACACTTGTGATTTAGTTTACAAAGATTTTTCAATGCCGAGAATCTCGATCAGAGAGTAAAAAAGGCGTAAGGTTCATAATGGCGCAAAAATAAAGGGGATATACCGGGCTAGGATTCGAGTTACAAGAACAAGGGCCAAACCAACCACCCATGAATGGAATCGTCGAGCGAAAACACTTGACAATCTCCTGGATGCAGCTTTTCTTGCCACCAGACCTTTCTCTATCAATTAGGAATCTTATGCCGTCACTAAATACATTACTTAAATTGTAGCCATTTTTTGAGTGTTTATTTTTTGGTGTCTAATTCGCATATATATCCCCATTGCTCTTGATTTTCTTTACTGTATATCTCTTAAATGTCAACATTTACACGTGTGATTTAGTTTATGAAGATTTTCCAATGCCGAGAACCTTGATCAGAGAGTATAAAAGGCGTAAGGTTCACAATGGTGTAAAACTAAAATGGGATATACCGGGCTAGGATTCGAGTAACAGGAACAAGGGCCAAACCAACCACCCAAGAATTGAATCTTCGTGCGAAAACACTTGACAACCTCCTGGAAGCAGTTTTTCTTGCCACCAGACATTTCTTCATCAATTAGGAATCTGATTCCGTCACTAAACACATTCCTTAAATTGTAGCCATTTTTTGAGTATTTATTTTTTGGTGTCTAATCCGCATATATATCACAATCACCATTGCTCTTGATTTTCTTGACTGTATATCTCTTAAATGTCAACATATACACGTGTGATTTAGTTTACGAATATTTTTCAATGCCGAGAACCTCGATCAGAGAGTAAAAAAGGCGCAAGGTTCAAAATGGCGTAAAATTAAATGGGATATACCACGCTAGGATTCGATTTACAGGAACAAGGGCCAAACCAACCACCCAAGAAGGGAATCGTCGAGCGAAAACACTTGACAACCTCCAGGAAGTAGCTTTTCTTGCCACTAGTCCTTTTTCCGTCAATAAGGAATCTGATGCCGTCACTGAACACATTCCTTAAATTGTAGCCATTTTTTTAAGTGTTTATTTTTTGGTGTCTAATCCGCATATATATCACCATTGCTCTTGATTTTCTTGACTGTACATCTCTTAAATGTCAACGTATACACGTGCGATTTAGTTTATGAAGATTTTTCAATGCCGAGAACCTCGATCAGAGAGTAAAAAAGGCGTAAGGTTCACAATGGTGTAAACCTAAAATGGGATATACAGGGCTAGGATTTGAGTTACAACAACAAGTGCCAAACCAACCACCCAAGAATGGAATCGTCGAGCGAAAACACTTGACAACCTCCTGGATGCAGCTTTTCTTGCCACCAGACCTTTCTCCATCAATTAGGAATCTGATGCCGTCACTAAACACATTCCCTAAATTGTTGCCATTTTTTGAGTGTTTATTTTTTGCTGTCTAATTCGCATAAATATCTCCATTGCTCTTGATTTTCTTGATTGTATATCTCTTAAAAGTCAACATATACACGTGTGATTTAGTTTACGAAGATTTTTAAACGCCGATAAACCTCGATCAGAGAGTAAAAAAGATGTAAGGTTCACAATGGTGTAAAACTAAAATGGGATATACCGAGCTAGGATTTGAGTTACAGGAACAAGAGCCAAACCAACCATCCAAGAATGGAATCGTCAAGCGAAAACACTTGACAACCTCCTGGAAGCAGCTTTTCTTGCCACCAGACCTTTCTCCATAAATTAGGAATCTGATGCCGTTACAGAACACATTCCTTAAATTGTAGTCATTTTTTTGAGTGTTTATTTTTTGGTGTCTAATCCGCATATATATTACCATTGCTCTTGATTTTCTTGACTGTATATCTCTGAAATGTCAACATAAATTTTAGCCATTTTTTGAATGTTTATTTTTTGGTGTCTAATCCGCATATATATCAACATTGCTCTTGATATTCTTGACTGTATATCTCTGAAATGTCAACATATGCACGTGTAATTTAGTTTGCAAAGATTTTTCAATGCCGAGAACCCCGATCAGAGAGTAAAAAAGGCGTAAGGTTCACAATGCTGTAAAACTAAAATGGGTTATACCTGGCTCAGATTCGAGTTACCGGAACAAGGACCAAACCAACCACCCAAGAATCGAATCGTCGAGCGAAAACACTAGACAACCTCTTAGAAGCAGCTTTTCTTGCCACCAGACCTTTCTCCATCAATTAGGAATCTGATGCCGTCACTAAATACATTCCTTAAATTGTAGCCATTTTTTGAGTATTTATATTTTGGTGTCTAATCTGCATATATATCACCATTGCTCTTGATTTTCTTAAGTGTATATCTCTTAAATGTCAACATATACACGTGTGATTTTGCTTACAAAGATTTTTCAACGCCGAGAACCTCGATCAGAGAGTAAAAAAGGCATAATGTTCAAAATGGTGTAAAACTAAAATGGGATATACCGGTCTAGGATTCGAGTTACAGGAACAAGGGCCAAACCAACCACCCAAGAATGGAATCGTCGAGCGAAAACACTTGACAACCTCCTGTAAGCACCTTTTCTTGCCACCAGATCTTTCTCCATCAATTAGGAATCTGATGCCGTCACTAAACACATTCCTTAAATTGAAGCCATTTTTTGAGTGTTTTATTTTTTGGTGTCTAATCCGCATATATATCACCATTGCTCTAGATTTTGTTGACTGTGTATCTCTTAAATGTCAACATATACACGTGTCATTTAGTTTACGGAGATTTTTCAATGCCGAGAACCTCGATCAGAGAGTAAAAAAGGCGTAAGGTTCACAATGGTATAAAACTAAAATGAGATATACCGGGATATGATTTGCGTTAAAGGAACAAGGGCCAAACCAACCACCCAAGAATGGAATCGTCGAGCGAAAACACTTGACAACCTCCTGTAAGCACCTTTTCTTGCCACCAGATCTTTCTCCATCAATTAGGAATCTGATGCCGTCACTAAACACATTCCTTAAATTGAAGCCAATTTTTGAGTGTTTTATTTTTTGGTGTCTAATCTGCATATATATCACCATTGCTCTAGATTTTGTTGACTGTGTATCTCTTAAATGTCAACATATACACGTGTCATTTAGTTTACGAATATTTTTCAATACCGAGAACCTCGATCAGAGAGTAAAAAAGGCGTAAGGTTCACAATGGTGTAAAACTAAAATATGATATACCAGGCTAGGATTCGAGTTACAGGAACAAGGGCCAAACCAACCACCCAAGAATGGAATCCTCGGGCGAAAACACTTGACAACCTCCTGGAAGCAGCTTTTCTTGCCACCAGACCTTTCTCCATCAATTAGGAATCTGACGCCGTCACTAAACACATTCATTAATTTGTAGCCATTTTTGAGTGTTTATTCTTAGGTGTCTAATCTGCGTATATATTACCATTTCTCTTGATTTTCTTAACTGTATATCTCTTAAATGTCAACATATACACGTGTGATTAAGTTTATGTAGATTTTTCAATGCCGATAACCTTGAATAGAGAGTAAAAAAGACGTAAGGTTCACTATGGTGTAAAACTAAAATGGGATGTACCGGGTTAGTATTCGAGTTACAGGAACAAGGGCCAAACCAACCACCCAAGAATGGAATCGTCGAGCAAAAACACTTGACAACCTCTTGGAAGCAGCTTTTCTTGCCACCAGACCTTTCTCCATCAATTAGGAATCTGATGCCGTCACAAAACACATTCCTTAAATTGTAGCCATTTTTTGAGTGTTTAATTTTTGGTGTCGAATCCGCATTTATATCACCATTGCTCTTGATTTTCTTGACTTTATATCTCTTAAATGTCAACATATACATGAGTGATTTAGTTTACGAAGATTTTTCAATGCCGACAACCTCGATCAGAGAGTAAAAAAGGCGCAAGGTTCACAATGCTGTAAAACTAAAATGAGATATACCGTGTTAGGATTCGAGTTGCAGGAACAAGGGCCAAACCAACCACAAAAGAATGGAATCGTCGAGCGAAAACACTTGACAACCTCTTGGAAGCAGCTTTTCTTGTCACTAGACCTTTCTCCATCAATTAGAAATTTGATGCCGTCACTAAACACATTCCTTAAATTGTAGCAATTTTTTGAGTGCTTATTTTTTGGTGTCTAATCCGCATATATATCACCATTGCTCTTGATTTTCTTGACTGTATATCTCGTAAAGATCAACATATACACATGTGATTTAGTTTATAAAGATTTTTCAATGCCGAGAACCTGGATCAGAGAGTAAAAAAGGCGTAAGGTTCGCAATGGTGTAAAACTAAAAGGGGATATACCGGGCTAGGATTTGAGTTACAGGAACAAGGGCCAAATAAACCACCAAGAATGGAATCGTCGAGCGAAAACACTCGACAACCTCCTAGAGGCAGCTTTTCTTGCCACCAGACCTTTCTCCATCAATTAGGAATCTGATGCCGTCACTAAACACATTACTTAATTTGTAGCCATTTTGATTGTCTATTTTTTGGTGTCTAATCCGCGTATATATTTCCATTACTCTTGATTTTCTTGACTGTATATCTATTAAATGTCAACATATACACGTGCGATTTAATTTATGAAGAGTTTTCAATGCCGAGAACCTTGATCAGAGAGTAAAAATGGCGTAAGGTTCACAATGGTGTAAAACTAAAATGGGATATACCGGGCTAAGATTCGAGTTATCGGAACAAGGGCAAAACCAACCACCCAAGAATGGAATCGTCGAGCGAAAACACTTGACAACCTCCTGGAAGCAGCTTTTCTTGCCACTAGACCTTTCTCCATCAACTAGGAATCTGATGCCGTCACTGAACACATTCCTTAAATTGTAGCCATTTTTTGAGTGTTTAAATTTTTGTGTCTAATCCGCATATATATCACCATTGCTCTTGATTTTCTTGACTGTATATCTCTTAAATGTCAACATTTACACGTGTGATTTAGTTTATGAAGATTTTTCAATGCCGAGAACCTTGATCAGAGAGTATAAAAGGCGTAAGGTTCACAATGGTGTAAAACTAAAATGGGATATACCGGGCTAGGATTCGAGTAACAGGAACAAGGGCCAAACCAACCACCCAAGAATTGAATCTTCGTGCGAAAACACTTGACAACCTACTGGAAGCAGTTTTTCTTGCTACCAGACATTTCTCCATCAATTAGGAATCTGATTCCGTCACTAAACACATTCCTTAAATTGTAGCCATTTTTTGAGTATTTATTTTTTGGTGTCTAATCCGCATATATATCACAATCACCATTGCTCTTGATTTTCTTGACTGTATATGTCTTAAATGTCAACATATACACGTGTGATTTAGTTTACGAATATTTTTCAATGCCGAGAACCTCGATCAGAGAGTAAAAAAGGCGCAAGGTTCAAAATGGTGTAAAACTAAAATGGGATATTAACCCGCTAGGATTCGATTTACAGGAACAAGGGCCAAACCAACCACCCAAGAATGAATTCGTCGAGCGAAAACACTTGATAACCTCTTGGAAGTAGCTTTTCTTACCACTAGTCCTTTTTTCGTCAATAAGGAATCTGATGCCGTCACTGAACACATTCCTTCAATTGTAACCATTTTTTTAAGTGTTTATTTTTTGGTGTCTAATCCGCATATATATCACCATTGCTCTTGATTTTCTTGACTGTATATCTCTTAAATGTCAACATATACACGTGCGATTTAGTTTACGAAGATTTTTCAACGTCGAGAACCTCGATCAGAGAGTAAAAGAGGCGTAAGGTTCATAATGGTGTAAAACTAAAATGGGATATACCGGGCTAAGATTCGAGTTACAGGAACAAGGGCCAAATCAACCACCCAAGAATGGAATCGTCGAGCGAAAACACTTGACAACTTCCTGGAAGCCTCTTTTCTTGCCACCAGACATTTCTCCGTCAATTAGGAATCTGATGCCGTCACTGAACACATTCCTTAAATTGTAGCCATTTTTTTTAGTGTTTATTTTTTGGTGTGTAATGCGCATATATATTACCATTGCTCTTGATTTTCTTGACTGTATATCTCTTAAATGTCAACATATACACTTGTGATTTAGTTTACAAAGATTTTTCAATGCCGAGAATCTCGATCAAAGAGTAAAAAAGGCGTAAGGTTCATAATGGTGCAAAAATAAAGGGGATATACCGGGCTGGGATTCGAGTTACAGGAACAAGGGCCAAACCAACCACCCATGAATGGAATCGTCGAGCGAAAACACTTGACAACCTCCTGGATGCAGCTTTTCTTGCCACTAGACCTTTCTCTATCAATTAGAAATCTTATGCCGTCACTAAATAGATTACTTAAATTGTAGCCATTTTTTGAGTGTTTATTTTTTGGTGTCTAATTCGCATATATATCCCCATTGCTCTTGATTTTCTAGACTGTATATCTCTTAAATGTCATCATATTCACGTGTGATTTAGTTAACGAAGATTTTTCAATGCCGAGAACCTCGATCAGAGAGTAAAAAAGGCGTAAGGTTCACAATGGTGTAAAACTAAAATGGTATATACCGGGCTATGATTTGAGTTACATGAACAAGGGTCAAACAAACCACCCAAGAATGGAATCGTCGAGTGAAAACACTTGACAACCTCCTGGAAGCAGCATTTCTTGCCACCAGACCTTTCTCCATCAATTAGGAATCTGATGCCGTCACTGAACACATTCCTTAAATTGTAGCCATTTTTTGAGTGTTTATTTTTTGGTGTCTAATCCGCATATATATCACCATTGCTCTTGATTTTCTTGACTGTATATCTCTTAAATGTCAACATTTACACATGTGATTTAGTTTATGAAGATTTTTCAATACCGAGAACCTTGATCAGAGAGTATAAAAGGCGTAAGGTTGACAATGGTGTAAAACTAAAATGGGATATACCGGGCTAGGATTCGAGTAACAGGAACATGGGCCAAACCAACCACCCAAGAATAGAATCTTCGTGCGAAAACACTTGACAACCTCCTGGAAGCAGTTTTTCTTGCCACCAGACATTTCTCCATCCATTAAGAATCTGATTCCGTCACTAAACACATTCCTTAAATTGTAGCCATTTTTTGAGTATTTATTTTTTGGTGTCTAATCCGCATATATATCACAATCACCGTTGCTCTTGATTTTCTTGACTGTATATCTCTTAAATGTCAACATATACACGTGTGATTTAGTTTACGAATATTTTTCAATGCCGAGAACCTCGATCAGAGAGGAAAAAAGGCGCAAGGTTCAAAATGGTGTAAAACTAAAATGGGATATACCGCGCTAGGATTCGATTTACAGGAACAAGGGCCAAACCAACCACCCAAGAATGGAATCGTCAAGCGAAAACACTTGACAACCTCCTGGAAGTAGCTTTTCTTGCCACTAGTCCTTTTTCCGTCAATAAGGAAAATGATGCCGTCACTGAACACATTCCTTAAATTGTAGCCATTTTTTTAAGTGTTTATTTTTTGGTGTCTAATCCGCATATATATCACCATTGCTCTTGATTTTCTTGACTGTATATCTCTTAAATGTCAACATATACACGTGCAATTTAGTTTACGAAGATTTTTCAATGTCGAGAACCTCGATCAGAGAGTAAAAGAGGCGTAAGGTTCATAATGGTGTAAAACTAAAATGGGATATACCGGGCTAAGATTCGAGTTACAGGAACAAGGGCCAAATCAACCACCCAAGAATGGAATCGTCGAGCGAAAACACTTGACAACCTCCTGGAAGCCGCTTTTCTTGCCACCAGACATTTCTCCGTCAATTAGGAATCTGATGCCGTCACTGAACACATTCCTTAAATTGTAGCCATTTTTTTGAGTGTTTATTTTTTGGTGTGTAATGCGCATATATATTACCATTGCTCTTGATTTTCTTGACTGTATATCTCTTAAATGTCAACATATACACTTGTGATTTAGTTTACAAAGATTTTTCAATGCCGAGAATCTCGATCAGAGAGTAAAAAAGGCGTAAGGTTCATAATGGTGCAAAAATAAAGGGGATATACCGGGCTAGGATTCGAGTTACAGGAACAAGGGCCAAACCAACCACCCATGAATGGAATCGTCGAGCGAAAACACTTGACAACCTCCTGGATGCAGCTTTTCTTGCTACCAGACCTTTCTCTATCAATTAGGAATCTTATGCCGTCACTAAATACATTACTTAAATTGTAGCCATTTTTTGAGTGTTTATTTTTTGGTGTCTAATTCGCATATATATCCCCATTGTTCTTGAATTTCTTGACTGTATATCTCTTAAATGTCATCATATTCACGTGTGATTTTGTTAACGAAGATTTTTCAATGCCGAGAACCTCGATCAGAGAGTAAAAAAGGCGTAAGGTTCACAATGGTGTAAAACTAAAATGGTATATACCGGGCTATGATTTGAGTTACATGAACAAGGGTCAAACAAACCACCCAAGAATGGAATCGTCGAGCGAAAACACTTGACAACCTCCTGGAAGCAACTTTTCTTGCCACCAGACCTTTCTCCATCAATTAGGAATTTGATGCCGTCACTGAACACATTCCTTAAATTGTAGCCAATTTTTGAGTGTTTATTTTTTGGTGTCTAATCCGCATATATATCACCATTGCTCTTGATTTTCTTGACTGTATATCTCTTAAATGTCAACATTTACACGTGTGATTTAGTTTATGAAGATTTTTCAATGCCGAGAACCTTGATCAGAGAGTATAAAAGGCGTAAGGTTCACAATGGTGTAAAACTAAAATGGGATATACCGGGCTAGGATTCGAGTAACAGGAACAAGGGCCAAACCAACCACCCAAGAATAGAATCTTCGTGCGAAAAAACTTGACAACCTCCTGGAAGCAGTTTTTCTTGCCACCAGACATTTCTCCATCAATTAAGAATCTGATTCCGTCACTAAACACATTCCTTAAATTGTAGCCATTTTTTGAGTATTTATTTTTTGGTGTCTAATCCGCATATATATCACAATCACCATTGCTCTTGATTTTCTTGACTGTATATCTCTTAAATGTCAACATATACACGTGTGATTTAGTTTACGAATATTTTTCAATGCCGAGAACTTCGATCAGAGAGTAAAAAAGGCGCAAGGTTCAAAATGGTGTAAAACTAAAATGGGATATACCGCGCTAGGATTCGATTTACAGGAACAAGGGCCAAACCAACCACCCAAGAATGGAATCGTCGAGCGAAAACACTTGACAACCTCCTGGAAGTAGCTTTTCTTGCCACTAGTCCTTTTTCCGTCAATAAGGAATCTGATGCCGTCACTGAACACATTCCTTAAATTGTAGCCATTTTTTTAAGTGTTTATTTTTTGGTGTCTAATCCGCATATATATCACCATTGCTCTTGATTTTCTTGACTGTATATCTCTTAAATGTCAACATATACACGTGCGATTTAGTTTACGAAGATTTTTCAATGTCGAGAACCTCGATCAGAGAGTAAAAGAGGCGTAAGGTTCATAATGGTGTAAAACTAAAATGGGATATACCGGGCTAAGATTCGAGTTACAGGAACAAGGGCCAAATTAACCTCCCAAGAATGGAATCGTCGAGCGAAAACACTTGACAACCTCCTGGAAGCCGCTTTTCTTGCCACCAGACATTTCTCCGTCAATTAGGAATCTTATGCCGTCACTGAACACATTCCTTAAATTGTAGCCATTTTTTTAGTGTTTATTTTTTGGTGTGTAATGCGCATATATATTACCATTGCTCTTGATTTTCTTGACTGTATATCTCTTAAATGTCAACATATACACTTGTGATTTAGTTTACAAAGATTTTTCAATGCCGAGAATCTCGATCAGAGAGTAAAAAAGGCGTAAGGTTCATAATGGTGCAAAAATAAAGGGGATATACCTGGCTAGGATTCGAGTTACAGGAACAAGGGCCAAACCAACCACCCATGAATGGAATCGTCGAGCGAAAACACTTGACAACGTCCTGGATGCAGGTTTTCTTGCCACCAGACCTTTCTCTATCAATTAGGAATCTTATGCCGTCACTAAATACATTACTTAAATTGTAGCCATTTTTTGAGTGTTTATGTTTTGGTGTCTAATTCGCATATATATCCCTATTGCTCTAGATTTTCTTGACTGTATATCTCTTGAATGTCATCATATACACGTGTGATTTAGTTAACGAAGATTTTTCAATGCCGAGAACCTCTATCAGAGAGTAAAAAAGGCGTAAGGTTCACAATGGTGTAAAACTAAAATGGGATATACCGGGCTATGATTTGAGTTACAGGAACAAGGGTCAAACAAACCACCCAAGAATGGAATCGTCGAGCGAAAACACTTGACAACCTCCTGGAAGCAGCTTTTCTTGCCACCATACCTTTCTCCATCAATTAGGAATCTGATGCCGTCACTAAACACATTCCTTAAATTGTAGCTATTTTTTGGTGTCTAATCCACATATATATATCACCATTGCTCTTGATTTTCTTGACTGTATATCTCTTAAATGTCAACATATACAAGTGTGATTTAGTTTACGAAGATTTTTCAATGCCGAGAACCTCGATCAGAGAGTTAAAAAGGCGTAAGGTTCACAATGGTGTAAAACTAAAATGGGATATACCGGGCTAGGATTCGAGTTACAGGAACAAGGGCAAAACCAACCACCCAAGAATGGAATCTTCGAGCGAAAACACTTGACAACCTCCTGGAAGCAGCTTTTCTTGCCACCAGACCTTTCTCCATTAATTAGGAATCTGATGCCGTCACTAAACACATTCCTTAAATTGTAGCCATTTTTTGAGTGTTTATTTTTTGGTGTCTAATCCGCATATATATATATATATATATCACCATTCCTCTTGATTTTCTTGACTGTATATCTCTTAAATGTCAATATATACACATGTGATTTAGTTTACGAAGAGTTTTCAATACCGTGAACCTCGATCAGAGAGTAAAAAGGCGTAAGATTCACAATGGTGTAAAAATAAAATGGGATATACCTGGCTAGGATTCGAGTTACCGGAACAAGGGCCAAACTAACCACCCAAGAATGGAATCGTCGAGCGAAAACACTTGAAAACCTCCTGGAAGCAGCTTATCTTGCCACCAGACCTTTCTCCATAAATTAGGAATCTGATGCCGTCACTAAACACATTCCTTAAATTGTAGCCATTTTTTGAGTATTTATTTTTTGGTGTCTAATCCGCATATATATCACAATCACCATTGCTCTTGATTTTCTTGACTGTATATCTCTTAAATGTCAACATATACACGTGCGATTTAGTTTACGAAAATTTTTCAATGTCGAGAACCTCGATCAGATAGTAAAAGAGGTGTAAGGTTCACAATGGTGTAAAACTAAAATGGGATTGAAGGGGTAAGGTCCCAAAAACCTCATAAAAAGGATTTGAGACCATACCACAGATTGGCCTTTTGACCTTTTAAGCCTTGCGCGGCCGCGCACTGGTATTACAAAAAGGGAAAAACAGTCAGCGAATCTATAGTTGCGCGCTCAAAGGAAAACATAAATCCTCGCGCCTTCTTCCATTAACAAAGGATTAGAATCCTTTGTTCTATACCTCCGCCTAAATATCCAGACTTGGATATTATTTTACCCAGACTTGGGATTTATTCGTCTGTGTCCACACAGCAAGATGTCACACCAGATTACAGCAGTGATCTTCTAGAAAGAAATACAATCGTACACCACCCAGACGGTTATAACCGTCTGGACACGTGTCGTCACCACAGACAACCCTGGAATCACAATGAAGGCATGCAATTAGAGAGTAATCTCCAATTAATCACTTTCCACGTGGCGATTCCCCGGCCATAGATCAAACCACGATCCGTGTGCATTCACATCGGATCGAGGTTAATAGACGTCAGATCAAAGAACTCAAACGGGAGAAAAAATAACCGCTACGGCGTTAGCATTTTCCGTTATCTTTTCAATAACAGGTTTTCCCTCCCAAACTCCCGGTTATAAATAAGAGAACTGTTCAGGTATAAACCCAGATTACTGTCACTTCTCAAATACTTATCTTCTCCAATTATCAATACTTATTCTCACACCAGAGTCGGGTCAAGGAGAGAACCCTCTTCTCCCCTTGGCGAGACTAACGGTGTTCTTTTTTGCAGAACCACCGGAGAAGAGATCCCGATTACAGCTGAATCAACCGAGAGAGAGCTAACCCTTTTATGCAGATTCAAACCCCCTAACTATCTCGGTTCCGACCAGTTAGTTTAGTGTTTCTTCATTGGCGCCCACCGTTTTCTCAGTTTTTCTAGTTTCTATCTCATTTCAATTCAGTTCATTCCATTTTCTGTTTTTGTACATGGCAGAAAATTCGTCATCTCACCGGCAACCTGGTCCTCGACCAAACGTCGGAAACAATTTACCAGTAGAAGGGATCGTAGAAGAGGCCTCAGACGATAACGAGGTTCAATCTAATCGAGCAAATGATCCTGTCACTCCAGGAGTGTTACCAGCAAATCCTACACAATCAATCTTACCACCAGGAGAAACTCCGATATCATGGTATGTCCGGTCCCAAGGAGCATTAAACGCAGTATACACACAGTTGTGTGCTCAGACTGCCCCTGTAACCCAATCCCGAAGGCCGGGATCTAGAGCTCATGCCTCTCAGCGAGAAGAATCAACTTATGATGATACAAGCAGTTACCAGAGACGACACCACGGTGAACCACATCCTCGTCAAAGGCAATCGGTTCATGACAGGTTGGGTTCCCAAAGGGACCCTCATACTGATGAATCAGATCAAACATATCGTGTAAGTGCAAACACCAGCGTATTCAACAGACTGCAGCCAAACTATAACAAATGCAGGCCTCGAGCGGTTTATAACCCTGAGGCCGAGCATAACTATGACTTAGTTTATCGCCCTGATGAAGCGGCAGAACACTCGAAGTTCATACTGGAGATAGCTTTAGCTCCATTGGAAAGGGCTAAGTTACCATCTAACGTTGGGAAATTCAATGGGTTAACTGACCCTGATGATCATCTAAGAGTATTCACCAGCGCAGGGTTGGTTGGTGGTTGGACTCTTCCGCTGTGGTGTCATTTGTTTGTGCAAACACTAACCGGCCCAGCGCGAATCTGGTTTGATAATCTACCAACAGGACAGATCGAGTCGTGGAAGGATCTGCGAACAAAGTTTTTAACACACTTCAGCCAACAAAGGCGGTCAAAACGCGATACATCCGACGTCATGAACATCTGGCGCCGCGATGATGAGAATCTGGAAGATTTTATTACCAGATACAATAAAGAAGTGTTAGAAATTGGAGGTGTTAGCGAACAACTAATCCGTGCTCAGTTTAAGTACGCGGTTAGGTGTGACGACATGGTCAAGGTGCTATCAGGAACATAAGGCCTCCCCACGAGTTGGGAAAAGATAATGGCGGCGGCCAAGGTTTATGCGCAGACCGAGAAAAACCTTACTACAAACAGGCCACCACCACCACACAACAGGCCAGCAGACTTAAGCGCAAATGGAGAAAAAAGGTACAAAAAGTCATGGCGTGAAGCATCAGGAAGTCGATCCTCCGAAGACGGCCGCACAACAACTAACAAATTCTCTACTCAAAGAGAAAACAAACACGAAAATAGGGAGAGGCAATGGACTCCCCTAACGAAAACCCCAGCAGAGGTGCTAAGTACCGAGGATCACCAATTCAAACCTCCGATTCCGATGAAGAGTAAACGTGGTCAAGACCCGACGCAGTACTGCGAATATCATAAGGATAACGGGCACACCACAAACAACTGTATATCTCTGCGCACGGAAATCGAAAAGGCTCTCAAAAATGGAGAACTTACGCATTTGCTCCAGAATATGCGCAAGGAGATTAAACAGATTACTCGGGGAGAAGAAGGCTCAAGCAAACGGGCTAAGACTTAAAGAACTCTGTACGTTTTCCGCGGAAAAGACATGACTTATCAAAAGCGACGGAACTATCAGGGAGTAAGTTAAGTTCCATTTAATTATCTGAAAAACTTTGTAACGCCTCTGAGCATTATCCATGAATAAAATTACAAAGTTTCTATTATTTTTGTGTTTACAAAATGCATGCAATTCCTTTTTAGTAAGAGCAAAAACATTATGGTAGTATAACACAAAGCTCCATGCGCGGCCAGTGATCACGTCACAAACGACCGTAAACTCATACATGAGCTTCATACCAACTTTATTCGCCTTACTCAAAACAAAAGTAATTGTACTCATGCAAAATATTGTAAAGACATATTAACAAAACAAATAGAAACATACTATGTTTGGCGTACAAATACGTCCTGAAAGGTTCAAGGCACAACAGTGTTTAAAACCCTTGCGCAACAGCGCATCATCAAAACAAGGATCAACATCCTACATAGAAAAAATTGTTCAAATACAATTTCACCCTACTCTAAATCTTCTCCCCCATCCGGAAAGATTTCCTTAAGTTGCGCAACGTGATCATCCGATTGCAGCGCCACATTTATCAACTCCATCACTGGCAGTTGCAAGTTATTAAACTCTGTCTTCATAGCAGCAAGCGCACTGACAGTATTAACACCAAAGGTAGCAGACTTGCTATCATCCCAGTTAACCTTTAAAGCACTATTCACATGTTGGGAGCATTCCGTATACCCTTGCGCATAACCATCTCGTCGCGCAGCAACCATCAAATTAGCAACAGTTTTATCCAGTTCTTCAGAGTTTAATACAGATTCAGCAACCTATAACATCAGATAAAGATAAGATCGAAGCAAGAAAAGCGCATACACGAACAAAAAGAAAGAAGGTACTTACACAAGCAATCCCGCGATCTTTTAACCAGGCCATATCATTCTTCAAAGGTTCGAGCTCGCTTTCCGCTGAAACCTGCGCCATTTCTGAATTCTCCAGCTTCTCTTCAACCTCAGTCAAACGGCGGGAGGTTTCAATATTCTCAGAATGCACAAGCTCCAGATCCTTCTTCAATTGTTCCTGGTCAGAAACCAAAGCGGTAAGTTCCTCTAATTCTTTATCTCTAACGGCAAGAGTGGCTAAAGCTTGTACCTCCCGTTGCTCACTTCGCTCCCTATGAGAGCGCGCTTCCTCCAACAAAGCTTCCATGTCAGTTCTTTCTTTCTTCAGTTTTTCCATCTCCGCATCTTGATTCTTCAAATTTTCAACCTCAGCCTTAAGGTTATTTATGATATTACGGAGGTTTGCCTTCTCGGCATTATCTTTCTCACAAATTCTTCTCCAATTTTTACGCTCCTCAGATAAAAGCGCAGCTTCAGCTTCAGCTTTTCTTTTCCAACCAGAAACTGACCATTCCTCGGTCTTGCGCTCAGCTTCAAACTTAGCTTGTTCAGCCTCTAATTTGGCCTTCAACTGAGCCACATGTTTTTCATTTTTAGCAAATTTCCTTTGTGATGCTACAAAAGATACCCGCTCTTTATGCATGCTATACCACTCACGCACTATACGATGAGTAGTAGAAACATGAGAAGCAGTTTCTGCAAGATAAGATTGATAGGTCTGTTCATAAGGTTGATTTTCCTGAAATTTAATCTCGCCAGGCGGAAGTATCCCCTGCAACCAATCTTGGCATACACGCCAATCCGAGAAAGTATCTCCTTTCTTCACATTCCAAACAGGAATATGAGGATCAACAGCATCTTTCTCCGCATACATCCGGTAATAATACTCTCCCAGGGTTTCTTCCGGACGAATGGGAGATTGCTTCTCAGCACCAGCAGATGAACCTGCCTCCTCAGTAGCGGCCTTCTCAGTATGCTCAGGTATAGTTTCAGAAGGTCTAGGAGGAGAAGATTGAATTTTTTCAGCAGTTTCCTTTTCCGGTGTTGGTGGATTGTCAGCATCATTTACCACACCTGGTTCAACAATCTGTTCAGTCTCTACATTAGCACCAACAGGCTCTTCAGCCTCAGTAGTTTTCTCAACATCTTCCTCAGCTATCTCTGAAGACTCTAACGGGTCTGTAACAGCAGCACGTGGCGGGGAAGAGGAAAACTCTTTATCAACCACAATTGGTACGACTACAGGAACATGAGAGACAGGAATTTCTGGACAAACAAAAGTCTGTAAAAATCCTATCCGTTCAAAGAAAACAAAGAAAAGTAATACTTACCAGGAATGGATTCTGAAACAAAAGCATCTAGGTTTCCTTTTCTGGTAATTTTCTTCCTCTGCGCTTTCTTAGGAGGTTGACCTTCCGCATCAGCATCAGCTTGCTTTCTCTTACCAGCCTTCCTATGAACCAAATGTTTGGGACTGGAATCCAGATCAATAGGCTCATTCGGGTTAGAAGGAGGAATATCAGCAGAATCCTTTGGTTCAGGCTTTGGTTCCCGCATAGTCACTACAGGAGTAAGACCCTCCAAAGAGTCAGAAACCACCACATAATCACACCTGGAGACAGAAGAACGGCGCGTAGCTTTCTTCTCTCCAACATTTTTCACCTTCAAAGGTCGAGTCTTAACAGTCTCACTTCTCTTCGGCGCAGAAGTGGACGTAGTTGCGCGTTTTTTCTTTTCAGGGCCTACACCCAAATTCAACAACTCACCTACAAAAAGCGCAAAACAGAGAAATTACTCAAAGTAACAAAGAAAGGGAGAATGGATAAACTCACCAGCACCAGTTGCCGGTTGAACAGATAGGTCCGCATTCCGCGGAAGCACAAAATTCTTCACAATACGATGATACCAGAGCTCCTCTTCAGGTTTCTTCTTGATAGTTCCCATTCGTCCGCCTTCCCTCTTAAAGGCAACAACATATAGAGAAACAACTACATTGAAGAGAAAGCAGGTCAAAAAAAAAAGAAAAAAAAAGAGAAGAGAACAGTGAAAAAGCCCCAAACTTACTATGACCATCCTCAGTGTACACGGGTTTATCATCACGTTCCATCTTCCAATTCAAACTCATACCGGCTCCGACTAGGGCTTTCTCCGGCAAAGCAATATTGGGAACATCCTTTAGATCTTGGTACCAGTTCTCATCAACGGGAGTCTGAAGCGATTCAATCGGAACATCGTCTTTCCCTCTTAGAGTCATCTTCACCGGAATCACTCCAGCCTTAATGAAGAAAAATTTCTGTTTCCAATCATGAAATGATTTTGGGGGCTGATGAAGAATCTTTTTTGCAGAAGCCCTCTGAACGAATGAGTAAAATCCTTGGGTACAGTGCATCTGATAAAAAACCCTAAATCGGGGAACGGTTGGCTCCACATGCATCGTCCGACATACAAATTCAAAATGACGAACCCTAACCATACCAATAGGGTGAAGTTGGGAGATATGCAGATTATAGAATCCAAGAATTTCAAGAAAAAATCTGGTAACAGGCAAGCGAAAGTTACCATCGCAGAAAAAATCCCAAAAAAGAGTAATATACCCGGCCGGAGCATTCGCTGCCGTTTGCCCTTCTTCGGGATACAAGGCACCCCAATTCTCCGGAAATTTAAGATTCTGAATCAAACCCTCAAAAGACGCCCTGGGCCACTTCAGTGGTGGAAGCTCAGTCGACATCTCTTCAACAAGATCCTCTTGACGTTCTCCGGTTGACATAAGCAGGGGAATGATGAAAAGTTTTTCTTAAGAACAAGGAAAGGGGAAAAGCTTTCAAACAAAACAATGATTACACAGAGGAGGTTACCAAAACGATTATATACCCATCGCAATAAATAAGCATCGGTAACCGCCACAGTACTGTTCCGGGTATCACGATTACCCAAGCAACAGAAAAAGCAGATGTCAGAACATACACGTGTCTACACGCGCGCGTGTAAGACACGAATGGTAAAAAACAACTAACAATGACAGGTTGTCAAAATGAATTTACTGAAATAACGTCAAGTCAAAGATTTTTTACAAAAAATCTTTACAAACTCAGTAAATTCAAATCTTCTCAGAGATGATTTCTTATTTTTTCGCGCCCAAAAGCATTTCCCTCTCATAAGTCCAGTGCTCCACTTACTTGCATAAGTACAACACTAGACTGGGGGGACTTGAAGGGGTAAGGTCCCAAAAACCTCATAAAAAGAATTTGAGACCATACCACAGATTGGCCTTTTGACCTTTTAAGCCTTGCGTGGCCGCGCACTGGTATTACAAAAAGGGAAAAACAGTCAGTGAATCTATAGTTGCGCGCCCAAAGGAAAACATAAATCCTCGCGCCTTCTTCCATTAACAAAGGATTAGAATCCTTTGTTCTATACCTCCGCCTAAATATCCAGACTTGGATATTATTTTACCCAGACTTGGGATTTATTCGTCTGTGTCCACACAGCAAGATGTCACACCAGATTACAGCAGTGATCTTCTAGAAAGAAATACAATCGTACACCACCCAGACGGTTATAACCGTCTGGACACGTGTCGTCACCACAGACAACCCTGGAATCACAACGAAGGCATGCAATTGGAGAGTAATCTCCAATTAATCACTTTCCACGTGGCGATTCCCCGGCCATAGATCAAACCACGATCCGTGTGCATTCACATCGGATCGAGGTTAATAGACGTCAGATCAAAGAACTCAAACGGGAGAAAAAATAACCGCTACGGCGTTAGCATTTTCCGTTATCTTTTCAATAACAGGTTTTCCCTCCCAAACTCCCGGTTATAAATAAGAGAACTGTTCAGGTATAAACCCAGATTACTCTCACTTCTCTAATACTTATCTTCTCCAATTATCAATACTTATTCTCACACCGGAGTTGGGTCAAGGAGAGAACCCTCTTCTCCCCTTGGCGAGACTAACGGTGTTCTTTTTTGCAGAACCACCGGAGAAGAGATCCTGATTACAGCTGAATCAACCGAGAGAGAGCTAACCCTTTTATGCAGATTCAAACCCCCTAACTATCTCGGTTCCGACCAGTTAGTTTAGTGTTTCTTCAGGGATATACCGGGCTAAGATTCGAGTTACAGGAACAAGGGCCAAATCAACCACCCAAGAATGGAATCATCGAGCGCAAACACTTGACAACCTCCCGGAAGCAGCTTTTCTTGCCACCAGACATTTCACCATCAATTAGGAATCTGATGCCGTCACAGAACACATTCCTTAAATTGTAGACATTTTTTTGAGTGTTTATTTTTTGGTGTCTAATCCGCATATATATTACCATTGCTCTTGATTTTCTTGACTGTATATCTCTGAAATGTCAACATAAATTTTAGCCACTCTTTGAATGTTTATTTTTTGGTGTCTAATCCGCATATATATCAACATTGCTCTGGATTTTCTTGACTGTATATCTCTGAAATGTCAACATATGCACGTGTGATTTAGTTTGCAAAGATTTTTCAATGCCGAGAACACCGATCAGAGAGTAAAAAAGGCGTAAGGTTCACAATGCTGTAAAACTAAAATGGGTTATACCGGGCTCAGATTCGAGTTACAGGAAAAAGGACCAAACCAACCACCCAAGAATGGAATCGTCGAGCGAAAACACTAGACAACCTCTTGGAAGCAGCTTTTCTTGCCACCAGACCTTTCTCCATCAATTAGGAATCTGATGCCGTCACTAAATACATTCCTTAAATTGTAGCCATTTTTTGAGTATTTATATTTTGGTGTCTAATCTGCATATATATCACCATTGCTCTTGATTTTCTTAAGTGTATATCTCTTAAATGTCAACATATATACACGTGTGATTTTGTTTACGAAGATTTTTCAATGCCGAGAACCTCGATCAGAGAGTAAAAAAGGCATAATGTTCAAAATGGTGTAAAACTAAAATGGGATATACCGGTCTAGAATTCGAGTTACAGGAACAATGGCCAAACCAACCACCCAAGAATGGAATCGTCGAGCGAAAACACTTGACAACCTCCTGTAAGCACCTTTTCTTGCCACCAGATCTTTCTCCATCAATTAGGAATCTGATGCCGTCACTAAACACATTCCTTATATTGAAGCCATTTTTTGAGTGTTTTATTTTTTGGTGTCTAATCCGCATATATATCACCATTGCTCTAGATTTTGTTGACTGTGTATCTCTTAAATGTCAACATATACACGTGTCATTTAGTTTACGAAGATTTTTCAATGCCGAGAACCTCGATCAGAGAGTAAAAAAGGCGTAAGGTTCACAATGGTATAAAACTAAAATGAGATATACCGGGATATGATTTGCGTTAAAGGAACAAGGGCCAAACCAACCACCCAAGAATGGAATCGTCGAGCGAAAACACTTGACAACCTCCTGGAAGCAGCTTTTCTTGCCACCAGACCTTTTTCCATCAATTAGGAATCTGATGCCGTCGCTAAACACATTCCTTAAATTGTATCCATTTTTTGTGTGTTTATTTTTTGGTGTCTAATCCGCATATATGTCAACATTGCTCTTGATTTTCTTGACTGTATATCTCTTAAATGTCAACATATACTCGTGTGAATTAGTTTACGAAGATTTTTCAATGCCGAGAACCTCGATCAGAGAGTAAAAAAGGCGTAAGGTTCACAATGGGGTAAAACTAAAATGTGATATACCGGGCTAGGATTTGAGTTACAGGAATAAGGGACAAACCAACCACCCAAGAATGGAATCCTCTAGTGAAAACACTTGACAACCTCCTGGAAGTAGCTTTTCTTGCCACCAGACCTTTCTCCATCAATTAGGAATCTGACGCCGTCACTAAACACATTCCTTAAATTGTAGCCATTTTTTGAATGTTTATTTTTTGGTGTCTAATCCGCATATATATCAACGTTGCTCTTGATTTTCTTAACTGTATATCTCTTAAATGTCAACATATACACGTGTGATTTAGTATATGAAGATTTTTCAATGCCAAGAACCTTGATCAGAGAGTAAAAAAGACGTAAGGTTCAAAATAGTGTAAATCTAAAATGGGATATACCAGGCTAGGATTCGAGTTACAGGAACAAGGGCCAAACCAACCACCCAAGAATGGAATCGTCGAGCGAAAACACTTGACAACCTCCTGGAACAGTTTTTCTTGCCACCAGACCTTTCTCCATCAATTAGGAATCTGATGCCGTCACTAAACACATTCCTTAAATTGTAGCCATTTTTTGAGTGTTTATTTTTTGGTGTCTAATCTGCATATATCTCACCATTTCTCTTGATTTTCTTGACTGTATATCTCTTAAATGTCAACATATACATGAGTGATTTAGTTTACGAAGATTTTTCAATGTCGATAACCTCGATCAAAGAGTAAAAAAGGCGCAAGGTTCACAATGCTGTAAAACTAAAATGGGATATACCGGGCAAGGATTCGAGTTACAGGAACAAGGGCCAAACTAACCACAAAATAATGGAATCGTCGAGCGAAAACACTTGACAACCTCCTGGAAGCAGTTTTTCTTGCCACCAGACCTTTCTCCATAAATTAGGAATCTGATGCCGTCACTGAACATATTCTTTAAATTGTAGCCATTTTTTGAGTGTTTAGTTTTTGGTGTCTAATCCGCATATATATCACCATTGCTCTTGATTTTCTTGACTGTATACCTCTTAAATGTCTATATATACACGTGTGATTTAGTTTACGAATATTTTTCAATGCCGAGAACCTCGATCAGAGAGTAAAAAAGGCGTAATGTTTACAATGGTGTAAAACTAAAATGGGATATACCGGGCTAGGATTCGAGTTACAGGAACAAGGGCCAAACAAACCACCCGGGAATGGATTCGTCGAGCGAAAACACTTGACAACCTCCGGGAAACAGCTTTTCTTGTCACCAGACCTTTCTCCATCAATTAGGAATATGATGCCGTCACTGAAAACATTCCTTAAATTGTAGCCATTTTTTGAGTGTTTATTTTTTGGTTTCTAATCCGCATATATATATCACCATTGCTCTTGATTTTCTTGACTGTATCTCTCTTAAATGTCAACATATACACATGTAATTTAGTTTACGAATATTTTTCAATGCCGAGAACCACAATCAGAGAGTAAAAAAGGTGTAAGTTTCACAATGGTGTAAAACTAATATGCGATATACCGGCTAGGATTCGAGTTACAGGAAAAAGGGCCGAACCAACCACCCAAGAATGGAATCGTCTAGTGAAAACACTTGACAACCTCCTGGAAGCAGCTTTTCTTGCACCAACAGACCTCTCTCCATCAATTAGGAATCTGATGCCGTCACTAAACACATTCCTTAAATTAGAGCAATTTTTTGTGTGTTTATTTTTTGGTGTCTAATCCGCATATATATCACCATTGCTCTTGATTTTCTTGACTGTATATCTCCTAAATGTTAACATATTCACGTGTGATTTAGTTTACGAAGATTTTTCAATGCCGAGAACCTCGATCAGAGAGTAAAACAGGCGTAAGGTTCAAAATGGTGTAAAACTAAATTGGGATATACCGGGCTAGGGTTCGAGTTACAGGAACAAGGGCCAAACCAACCACCCAAGAATGGAATCGTCGATTGAGAACACTTGACAACCTCCTGGAAGTAGCTTTTCTTGCCACCAACCTTTCTCCATCAATTAGGAATCTGGTTCCGTCAATAAATACATTCCTTAAATTGTAGCCATTTTTGAGTGTTTATTTTTTGGTGTCTAATCCGCGTATATATTACCATTGCTCTTGATTTTCTTAACTGTATATCTCTTAAATGTCAAAATATACACGTGTGATTAAGTTTATGTAGATTTATCAATGCCGAGAACATTGAATAGAGAGTAAAAAAGGCGTAAGGTTCACAATGGTGTAAAACTAAAATGGGATATACCGGGTTAGGATTCAAGTTACAGGAACTAGGGCCAAACCAACCACCCAAGAATGGAATCGTCAAGCAAAAACACTTGATAACCTCCTGGAAGCAGCTTTTCTTGCCACCATACCTTTCTCCATCAATTAGGAATCTGATGCCGTCACTAAACACATTCTTTAAATTGTAGCCATTTTTTGAGTGTTTATTTTTTGGTGTCTAATTTGCATATATATCACCATTGCTCTTGATTTTCTTGACTGTATATCTCTTAAATGTCAACATATACATGAGTGATTTAGTTTAAGAAGATTTTTCAATGCTGACAACCTCGATCAGAGAGTAAAAAATGCGTAAGGTTCACAAAGCTGTAAAACTAAAATGGGATATACCGGGCTAGAATTCGAGTTACAGGAACAAGGGCCAAACCAACCACAAAAGAATGGAATCGTCGAGCGAAAACACTTGACAACCTCCTGGAAGCAGCTTTCCTTGCCACCAGACCTTTCTCCATTAATTAGGAATCTGATGCCGTCACTGAACACATTCCTTAAATTGTAGCCATTTTTTGAGTGTTTATTTTTAGGTGTCTAATCCGCAAATATATCACCATTGCTCTTCATTTTCTTGACTGTATATCTCTTAAATGTCAACATATACACGTGTGATTTAGTTTACAAAGATTTTTAAATGCCGAGAACCTCGATCAGAGAGTAAAAAAGGCGTAATGTTCACAACGGTGTAAAACTACAATGGGATATATCGGGCTAGGATTCGAGTTACAGGAACAAGGGCCAAACAAATCACAAAAGAATGGAATCGTCGATCGAAAACACTTGACAACCTCCTGGAAGCAGCTTTTCTTGCCACCAGACCTTTCTCCATTAATTAGGAATCTGATGCCGTCACTGAATACATTCCTTAAATTGTAGCCATTTTTTGAGTGTTTATTTTTTGGTGTCTAATCCGCATATATATCACCATTGCTCTTGATTTTCTTGACTGTATATCTCTTAAATGTCAACATATACACGTGTGATTTAGTTTACGAAGATTTTTCAATGCCGAGAACCTCGATCAGAGAGTAAAAAAGGCGTAATGTTCACAATGGTGTAAAACTACAATGGGATATATCGGGCTAGGATTTGAGTTACAGGAACAAGGGCCAAACAAATCACAAAAGAATGGAATCGTCGATCGAAAACACTTGACAACCTCTTGGAAGCAGCTTTTCTTGCCACCAGACCTTTCTCCATTCATTAGGAATCTGATGCCGTCACTGAATACATTCCTTAAATTGTAGCCATTTTTTGAGTGTTTATTTTTTGGTGTCTAATCCGCATATATATCACCATTGCTCTTGATTTTCTTGACTGTATATCTCTTAAATGTCAACATATACACGTGTGATTTAGTTTACGAAGATTTTTCAATGCCGAGAACCTCGATCAGAGAGTAAAAAAGGCGTAATGTTCACAATGGTGTAAAACTAAAATGGGATATACCGGGCTAGGATTTGAGTTACAGGAACGAGGGCCAAACAAACCACCCGAGAATGGATTCGTCGACCGAAAACACTTGACAACCTCCGGGAAACAGCTTTTCTTGTCACCAGACCTTTCTCCATCAATTAGGAATCTGATGCCGTCACTGAAAACATTCCTTAAATTGTAGCCATTTTTTGAGTGTTTATTTCTTGGTGTCTAATCCGCATATATATATCACAATTGCTCTTGATTTTCTTGACTGTATCTCTCTTAAATGTCAACATATACACGTGTAATTTAGTTTACGAATATTTTTCAATGCCGAGAACCACGATCAGAGAGTAAAAAAGGTGTAAGTTTCACAATGGTGTAAAACTAAAATGCGATATACCGGCTAGGATTTGAGTTACAGGAACAAGGGCCGAACCAACCACCCAAGAATGGAATCGTCTAGTGAAAACACTTGACAACCTCCTGAAAGCAGCTGTTCTTGCACCACCAGACCTTTCTCCATCAATTAGGAATCTGATGCCGTCACTAAACACATTCCTTAAATTGTAGCAATTTTTTGTGTGTTTATTTTTTGGTGTCTAATCCGCATATATATCACCATTGCTCTTGATTTTCTTGACTGTATATCTCTTAAATGTCAACATATACACGTGTGATTTAGTTTACGAAGATTTTTAATTGCCGAGAACCTCGATCAGAGAGTAAAAAAGGCGTAATGTTCACAATGGTGTAAAACTAAAATGGGATATACCGGGCTAGGATTAGAGTTACAGGAACGAGGGCCAAACAAACCACCCGAGAATGGATTCGTCGACCGAAAACACTTGACAACCTCCGGGAAACAGCTTTTCCTGTCACCAGACCTTTCTCCATCAATTAGGAATCTGATGCCGTCACTGAAAACATTCCTTAAATTGTAGCCATTTTTTGAGTGTTTATTTCTTGGTGTCTAATCCGCATATATATATCACAATTGCTCTTGATTTTCTTGACTGTATCTCTCTTAAATGTCAACATATACACGTGTAATTTAGTTTACGAATATTTTTCAATGCCGAGAACCACGATCAGAGAGTAAAAAAGGTGTAAGTTTCACAATGGTGTAAAACTAAAATGCGATATACCGGCTAGGATTTGAGTTACAGGAACAAGGGCCGAACCAACCACCCAAGAATGAAATCGTCTAGTGAAAACACTTGACAACCTCCTGAAAGCAGTTGTTCTTGCACCACCAGACCTTTCTCCATCAATTAGGAATCTGATGCCGTCACTAAACACATTCCTTAAATTGTAGCAATTTTTTGTGTGTTTATTTTTTGGTGTCTAATCCGCATATATATCACCATTGCTCTTGATTTTCTTGACTGTATATCTCTTAAATGTAAACATATACACGTGTGATTTAGTTTACGAAGATTTTTCAATGCCGAGAACCTCGATCAGAGAGTAAAAAAGGTGTAAGGTTCACAATGGTGTAAAACTAAAATGGGATATACCGGGCTAGGATTCGAGTTACAGGAACAAGGGCCAAACCAACCACCCAAGAATGGAATCGTAGAGCGAAAACACTTGACAACCTCCTAGAAGCAGCTTTTCTTGCCACCAGACCTTTCTCCATCAATTAGGAATCTGATGCCGTCGCTAAACACATTCCTTAAATTGTAGCCATTTTTTGAGTGTTTATTTTTTGGTGTCTAATCCGCATATATATCACCATTGCTCTTGATTTTCTTGACTGTATATCTCTTAAATGTCAACATATACACATGTAATTTAGTTTACGAATATTTTCAATGCCGAGAACCACGATCAGAGAGTAAAAAATGTGTAAGTTTCACAATGGCGTAAAACTAAAATGCGATATACCGGCTAGGATTCGAGTTACAGGAACAAGGGCCGAACCAACCACCCAAGAATGGAATCGTCTAGTGAAAACACTTGACAACCTCCTGGAAGCAGCTTTTCTTGTCACTAGACCTTTCTCTATCAATTAGAAATTTGATGCCGTCACTAAACACATTCCTTAAATTGTAGCAATTTTTGGAGTGTTTATTTTTTGGTGTCTAATCCGCATATATATCACCATTGCTCTTGAAATAACTTCAACTTTAGCTGGATCGAGTTCCATACCCGCACGAGAAATCTTATGTCCCAGAACTATGCCCTCCTTCACCATGAAGTGGCATTTCTCCCAGTTTAGGACCAGATTCGTCTCCTCGCACCTCTTCAACATCTTTCTCAAATTTTCCAAACAATGATCGAAGGAATCCCCAAATACCGAAAAGTCATCCATGAAAACCTCCATAGAATCCTCGATCATATCATGGAAAATAGCAACCATGCATCTCTAGAAGGTCGCTGGTGCATTACACAACCCAAAAGGCATCCGCCGATAGGCGAATGTGACGAAGGGGCCGGTAAAGGTAGTATTCTCCTGATCCTCAGGAGCGATTGGAATCTGGAAGTACCCAGAGAAGTGATCCTTACGAGTAGCATCGTTGAGTTTGCGGTAATCAATGCAAACTCGCCACCCAGTGACGGTATGGGTAGGAATTAGTTCATTCCTATCGTTTGAGACTACAGTTATACCACCTTTCTTGGGTACAACCTGCACTGGACGCACCCACACAGAGTCGGATATAGGATAAATCATCCCGGCATCCAACAACTTAATCACTTCTTTCTTCACCACGTCCTGCATTTTTGGATTTAAACGCCTCTGATGCTGTGCACACGGTTTGTACTCGTCTTCCATCAGAATCTTGTGAGTACAAAAAGAAGCATTGATGCCTTTGATATCCATGATTTTCCACGCAATAGCTCTCTTATGAAGTCTCAGAACCTCGAGAAGCTGATTTTTCTCATCTTTTTCCAATGATGCCGAAATTATGACCAGTAAGCGACGCTCCTCGTCCAGAAATGCATACTCGAGATGTGGTGGGAGTTCTTTCAACTCCAAAGACGGCGGATCTTCAACCGAAGGTTTTGCTTTCTCTTCTTCTACATGGACAATTTCAAGAAATCTCTCCGGACTCTGGGAACCATCGTCACCAATCTGATAGACTGGCTGCTCGAAATCCTGGCCCTCCTGCGTAATGCCAATCAGTTCCCCACACGACAGACGTGTGTCCGAATCAATCTTGTCAACAGTACCTTGAAAATGAGAGCACACACATGCATCGACAATGTCGACATAATAAAGCATGTCATCGTGACTTTGCGGATGCTGCATCGATCTTTTGATATCGAATGTCACATGCTCATCATTCACTCGGAGCGTGATTTGGCCAGCTGCCACATCAACAATCGTCCTCGCTGTATTGAGGAAAGGGCGTCCAAGTATCAAAGGTACTCTTGAATCCTCGTCCATGTCAAGAATAACAAAATCCACGGGGAAAACAAATTTATCGATTTTTACAAGCATGTTTTCCACAAATCCACGCGGATACTTGATTGAACGGTCTGCCAACCGAATGCTCATTCTAGTAGGTGACGGCTCACCCAGATCCAGTTTAGTAAAAACCTTATATGGCATAAGGTTGATACTCGCTCCCAAGTCAGCCAATGCATGGCTAACAGACATGTTTCCAATCAAACACGGGAGCGTAAAACTACCCGGATCTCCCATTTTCATGGGCAAACGGTTTTGTAGAACGGCAGAACAAGTTTCATTCATCACCACACATGATATATCCTCGAGCTTCTGTTTATTCGAGAGGATATCCTTAAGGAATTTCGCATACTTTGGCATCTGGGCCAAGGCTTCAACAAACGGTATATTAATGTGTAGTTGCTTGAACAACTCAAGGAACTTACCGTATTGTTCTTCGTTCTTCTGCTTCTTCAGCCTGCCTGGATAAGGTACTGGAGGAGTGTAATCTTTGACCGGCTCCTAGACTTGTGCTGTACTTGCTGGGCATAGCTTGGCTTGCACCTCGTCCGGTGTGTCAGTCGGGACCGCTTCAGTGATCGGTGATGAGTCCGATATGACGGGTCCGGTAGTCTTTCCACTCCTAGTCATGACAGCATTCACATCCCTGTGCCCGCCCGGGTTTAGTTCTGTATTGCCCGGAAGACCACCTGGGGTCCTTTTATACATCATTTGTGCCAGCTGACCAACCTGATTCTCTATATTTTGAATCGAGGCTTTGTGACTCCTCATTTCTCCCTCGTGGGAAAGAAAACGATCCTCGCTCTATTGGTAGCGTTTTTCAGCCAACTGATTCGCACTCGAGGAGCTAGTAAGAAGCTGAGCCATCATATCCTCCAGCTTGGAACTAGACTGAGGGGCCTGCTGCTGGGAGCTACTCCCAGTGCCCTGATTCTGATATGAATATGGACGCTGCTGGTAAGGTTGGTTGCATTGCTGGAACTGCTGACCCTGACCATGCTGCGGCGCTGTAGCATGCTGAGTGAATCCCAATGGGTTTTGATTGCCTGTATTCGCTCGCCACCCAAAATTTGGGTGATTTCTCCATCCGGGATTATAGGTGTTGCTCTATGGGTTGTTCTGCGGCCTTACCTGATTACTCACAAAATCTACTGCTTCGTGGCCCTCATACACGACTACCTAAAAGAATGCACCAGGCTCGTGTGACACTCCACATTGGTCACACCCCGAACCAACTTGCGCGGCTATCTGGGACTTATCGAATTTCGCTACAAGAGCCAAGATTTGTGCAGTAATGGCCGTGTAGTCGTCCACCGCGTGTACTCCTGCGCGAGATGATGATGATGATGTTGCCCGACCTCTATCTCCTTCCCGACGCGAGCTGGATTTCAACGCAGCTTTTTCTATGATATCATACGCTTCAGTCGGCGTCTTAGTTCCTAGATCGCCTCATGCGTTCACGTCCAATCGCTCCTACGTGTGGTAACTGAGCCCCTGATAAAACGTCAAGACCAGCTGTCTCTTGGAGAAGCCATGATGTGGAACATCTATCAACAAATCTTTAAATCTCTCCTAGGCTGCATGCAATGACTCTCCCTCGTCCTGGCGAAAGGAAACAATCCGGTTCCGTAGCTTGTTTGTTTTCTCAGGTGGAAAATATTTCTGCATAACTGCTCCGCCAACTGATTCCAGGTCCTGATGGACCCGGCTGGAAGTGACATAAGCCAAGCTCTGGCTTTGTCACGCAACGAGAAAGGAAACAATCTCAACCGAATTGCATCCTTCGAAACACCTGTAATCCTAAATGTCGAACAAATAGCAAGAAAAGCAGCGATATGCCTCCCGGGATCCTCATGCTCATGCCCGTCAAACTGTACTGAATTCTGCACCATGTTAATAATACTAGATCTAATTTCAAAAGTAGGTGCATCAATAGTAGGTTGAAGGATACTCGGCTCCAGGCCTGCCCTTCCGGGCTGATTCGTCTCATTCAAAGGTCGCTCATTGTCCGCCATGGTTCTGTTTCCTGCTTCCCCTGAGCCCTCGGCTTCAGCGGGTACCACCGGCCCCGGCTCACCTCCTGCGAGCAGTAGCCCAACCGCCCTAGATCTCGCGCGAAGACGTCTCCTTAGATCACGCTCGGGCTCGTCTAACGGTTCAACAACTTCTGGAGCGGGGGTCGAGAACATCAACCTGCAAACGAAAATTTGACACAGTGAATATTTTATTAATATAATAATGCTGTTTTTTTTGCTGAAAAGAAACAGAATATTATTTAAAATGGGCTAAAAATTTAATAAAAAATCCGAAAATGGGCCCGAAATTTTATAAAAATCAACACAATAAAAATAATGGAATCGGCTAGTGTAAAAATGATTTTTAGGAGCCGAAAACTAAAAGAATAAATGAATAAATAAAATAAATGGAACAAAAATTTACAAGTGTACAAAAAAAAAGACTTGGAAAACGAATAAATAAAATTAAAACAAGAAATATTAACAAATAAATAATCAAGAAAGTATACATAAATATTAATAAGTATATACACCGATAACGCATAACTCGGGGCGTTCCTAAAACTCGCCATTTCCCCGGCAACGGCGCCAAAAACTTGACGTGTGCGCGACTACACATATTTTTATAATGAAATTACACACGATTCGGTTTTAAATTTATAAAAGTGATTATTACTTTAACATCAAAACACACACGAAAGAGGCAAGTGTACCCCGTCATATATGTAGTAAAGTATCGGTAAGAACCAAGTGTCGATCCAAGGAAATTGGCGGAGGAATAATACTAGACCTTTGTCACTAAACTACCGGTAAAAACATAAGTTGTTTGATTTTTAATAAACTAAAGTAAGCATAAACAACTACTTATAAAAACATAAAAGATTTCAAATATGAAAATAGATAAATAGCCTTGCTTAATACACAACCAAAGCATATCAACTAAGTCGGTTTTGGCACTAGAAGCATTTGATCAATTCTCCAATTTTGAGACAATTAGTATCCCTTTCGGGAATCCTAACATGACAATCATTTGGAAAGTTAAAACGATAAACACACTTTAACCACCTAAAATTGTTCTTTAACGTGCAATTGATAAATGTCTATGAAAATATCTTAAAAATAAGTTAGTCATCCGTTAGGAGTTTTCTAACCTCACTTAAACAAGGAAAGCAACACCGATAAACACAATGCAACCACCGAGACAAGCATAAACTAGATTAAATCACAACCGAGTTCATCTTACAAATCTTGCACATAAATTCACCAAGATAGCAATTTTGGCCTAAACTACTAACTAAGCTAACAAATCATGGCAAGAATTTATAACGACACCATTTAACCCGTTAAGGTCCTTACGTGACGGCAAGCTTTCTTGATTAACAATAATTACATTTTATTAAATCACTAACCATTTCTAGTATCATGGTGCACACATTTTAACCAAGCTAAACTAGTTAACCAAGTTTAAAGTTTACTAATACAAGATTAATTAAGCTTCATTTTTCACTATCTTAACTAACCAAATACCAATCATCCAACAAAATTACTTATAATCAAGAAATCAATATCAATAACAAGGTTGCAAACTAATCATCAAAGATTAACATAGAAAATACTTCCAAGTGCCATTACAAACAAAGATTAACATACTAATAGTTATAATCAAGCAAGGGATTGTTGTATTTTTTGCCCAAAGGCTACAATAATACATAAACATTAATCTAAATGCTTGAAAGATTAACAAAATTAGGGAAAGATTAGAAAAGCAAACCATAAACAAGCACTAGATTAAGAATCCGGATAATTATCGAGCTAAACGGGACAATGTGGCTTGAATCCGGGTGAAAGCTAATGCCTCCGGAGCCTGAAAATCGCCTGAATTGCTCTCCAAAATTCCAGAGTTACGAGCAGAATGTTTCTGCAAGTTTTTATATAATTTCGATTTCGCACGGTCATGCGTCCTGTTGCACGACCGTTCACTTTATGAATTATTGGAGGTATGGTGCACCATACTGCCTGACGTCATCAGATCTTGACAGGTCTTCGGCCTCGCACGACTGTTCTTCCAATGGCACGACCGTTCGTTTTCGGGTTCTTGTTGCACGGACTGCTGCACTGGTGTGCATTGCCGGGCTTTGGATGGACATCGGATCCGCACGGGGTGCAATCTTCTGAACGCCCATGCATCACCGAGATTGGCTTGCACGCCGGGTCGCACTGTCGTTCATTGCCGGGCTGGTCTTGTTATGTCGGATATGCACGGTCGTTCCTCAGACCGCACGATCGTTCCATTCGCCCAGGTCAAAATTATCACAGAATGTTTGCAGCTTCATCGTTTTGTCCGGAAAGTCCTCGTTTTCGCTATCATCTTGTCTGGTATGCTGTTTTAGGCCTGTAAACAAAAGTACACATGACTAAGTATCCGAATGACAGTTTTACGGCCGAAAACGCATGAAATGGGGATAAAATGGGGGACTAAAATATGTGTAAATTAGCGAATATCACCGGGTTAGGATTCGAGTTACAGGAACAAGGGCCAAACCGACCACCCAAGAATGGAATCGTCGAGCGAAAACACTTGACAACCTCCTAGAAGCAGCTTTTCTTAACACCAGACCTTTCTCCATCAATTAGGAATCTGATGCCGTCGCTAAACACATTCCTTAAATTGTAGCCATTTTTTGAGTGTTTATTTTTTGTTGTCTAATCTGCATATATATCACCATTGCTCTTGATTTTCTTGACTATATATCTCTTAAATGTCAACATATACACGTATGATTTAGTTTACTAAGATTTTTCAATGCCGAGAACCTCGATCAGAGAGTAAAAAAGGCGAAAGGTTCACAATGGTGTAAAACTAAATTGGGATATAGCGGGCTAGGATTCGAGTTACAGGAACAAGGGCCAAACCAACCACCCAAGAATGGAATCATCGAGCGAAAACACTTAACAACCTCCTGGAAGCAACTTTTCTTGCCACCAACCTTTCTCCATCAATTAGGGATCTGATGTCGTCACCAAACACATTCCTTAAATTGTATCCATTTTATGAGTGTTTATTTTTTGGTGTCTAATCCGCATATATATCAGCATTGCTCTTGATTTTCTTAAAACTGTATATCTCTTAAATGTCAACATATACACGTGTGATTTAGTTTATGAAGATTTTTCAATGCCGAGAATCACGATCAGAGAGTAAAAAAGGCGTAAGGTTCACAATTGTTAGGACCGGTTTGGCTCCGAAACGATTGCGAAGCGAACGTGAAACGTGCGGAATCCGTACACGAACGCGACCGTAACACACAAGATGTAATATAATTGTGATTCTATTGATATATCTGAAACGTACAAAGAACCTTGAATCACTTGGAGACTTTCTCTCTCTAGTTTCTCTCTCTAGAACTAGAGCTCTCCAAATCTCAAATGTGCAAATGTGTTTCAAGCTAAATCTTGATTTAGCTTGAACCCTATATATAGTGTTGAGGTTTAGCTTGAAACTGTTCAAGCTAAATCATGATTTCCCTTGAACCAGTTCAAGCTAAATCATGATTTCCCTTGAAATGACATGTGACACCTTCAAGCTAAATCATCACTTTCAAGCTAAATAACCTAATGCACTGATAAACCTATTACATGATACAAAGACGAAGTCAATAGACATAGTGCACTAACAGACTCCCCCTTGGATATTGACGCAGTCTTCAGTGACTAATCTCTGTTATGACACCTTCTTCAGTCTTGATCATTCTGCATTTTCGTTCGTTCAAATTGTAACATTGTACGCATCCATCACTCTCTTCTTCTATCAGCTTCAGGCTCCCCCTTTTATCAAGCTTCCGTGCTTTGGGATCGACACCTAGCTTTCCATCTACAAGCTTTTCTTTGTTTCAAACTTGTCTTCAGACTCCCCCTTAGACTTTGCTTTCGGGATCGTAGTCTGGACTATCATCTGCAATCACTCATACGTTTATAAGTAACAACATTTTCGACTATCCAGGAATCATAACCTGGCAATTCCAATTAACTTCTCTAAACCACTCCCCCTATCAACAAACTGTATAGATTTAGCAGTATTAAAGAATCCAACTCCCTCACAGTTTATCATCCAAGTTCAAGTTAATGACCTTGGAGATATCACAAACTGTTTTTGAATTTAAAACTTCAAGTTTCAAATTAATGAACTTGTTTCATTTTCAGAAACACAATCAGCTTACTTAGATTTTGAAACTCAGCACTCAGATATCAGTTGTCGAAAATAAAGCAAAAATCAAAATCTTTTTGTATTTTCTGAAAACATAAAGTAATAAAGAAATATGTACAAACATATTTACAAATAATATTTTTGTTTGAGTATGCGTCAGAGGATCATATCAGTTTTCGACAAGTCACAAGTACCGTTGAGCTTTTTAACACTTTAAGTATTAAACAATTCACTTAGATTGTCGATATACTTGTCCACTTAAATTTTCACACAAACTTCAACTGATTCAGGATACGAATTAGATGTCTTAAGTACTTAAACTCATTCATGTGTCCCACATCTTGAATATACTCCCGTATCCAGAATCCCAATAATCAGTCTTACAGGTGAGTATACTACAATGATATCTGTATATAAATTAGGTATGCGAGGGCCGAGAGATCTCAGGTCGATACTTCCGTATACGCAGAGAGATATCAGCTTCGACTTTAAGGTATGTCCCCTTTAGAGGATCTTTTTGCTTACAACAGCAGCGACTATCAAATTTATTGTTTCATCGGCATGCTGAGGGTTTAATGCTATATTTCAAGCATTGCAGAAAGCATTATCCAAGGACTAGGTCAGAACTACCGTTCAGCAGAAGTCCCGGAATAATACCCCAGACATCATTGAGTATAAAGACCTAGTATATCAGATTAAGAGACCTTTCAAACGAGATTTCAGGGGTTACCTATATATCCAAGTAGTGTTCCCCACGAAATAAGCAAGTTTGAATTTAGGTTTATATCCCGAAAAAATTTACTAAATGTATAAAAACCTACCGACACATCCACGGTGAGATCGTTTAACACATTTAAACTTTCCATTTCTTTAGCATACTGTAACTGTCTACTGATGTACTATCATTTCCTCTTTTTACGCAAAAACTCAATTTTTGAATTTTATCATGTTTTTGACTTTTTCAAATTTTCAAATGTTTTTGTATTTTCTAACAACATTACTCCCCCTAAAATGCAAAATCATATAAAGAAAATTTGACAACCAATACTGATAGCTTTGTCTCGCCATCCATTTTCTGCTTATCGTGCTCTGTTTTGCAGAAAATATAACATAAAGTACCCCCATGATTTACAACCCATTGATCTTAACAGTTTGAAAACCGTTTTTCAATCTGATGAAAGTAATCATGTTTGTTCAGCCGTGAGGGTTTCGGCATATTCAATCAGAACTCCCCCTTACAACAAACTATTTTCCCATAATGATTTCAAAACACTTAAGTTTGTTTTAATCAGAATGGTTTTTCCGGAAAAATTAATTTGTTTATCCATCACTTGTGGATTCGGGGTTATCACATCACCTTGTTCTCTTTTAATCATTTTGAAAAATTTTAACAATATAAGAACAAACACCACAATCACTTGTAGAAAATCAAGTACAACTTAATGTCCTTGATTAACCACTTGTAAGACGAAATATCACAGTTACCATCCTGTGAATTTCTCAAGAATGATGCCGATACCTGCTTCACACTTACCAACCTAGAAGCTCCGGCAAGTCAGATTTTTCTATTTGAAAAGTTTCACCCAAGCCTGACTGTCCTTGGGTGTATTTTGAGCTTTTCTCTTTTCTTCATAAAACTCTTTCACTCCTTTTTCCTTACCATCAACCATCTTACTAAAAATATGTTTAACATTGCTATTAAACATTTTTCCAGCATCAACACCTTTTGATTTTGTGTTTGTGGCTTGTAATGGAGGAAATTTTTCATCATTCATCAAAAGAACAGTTTCTTCCTTCTTTACCTCAACTTGTGGCTCCTCTGATTTTGTGGAATCAGATTCATTGCACGAACTTGGCTTATCTGACTTAGATGAGTCAGATTCATCACCTGATGGTGGCTTGTCTGACTTTGAAACATCAGATTCATCGCCGACCATTTTCTTCTTTTCCTTTTTCTCTTTTGTCCTCAGATTTGTATCTGAAGAATTTGATTTGCTTGACTTCGCAGTCGAGTGAATCAATTCATCAGAACTCTTATTCGAACCAACGGGTGAACCCGAAGACAAAATCTTCTCCAAGTATTCTCTCGCCTTCTTCCTTTTCTTTCGTAGTCTGTCTTTCTGCCCCTGTGAAAGTTTAACTTTCTTTTCTTGAATTGTCTGATCCTGAACTTTAGGTTTTAGAACCTTCTGTTCATGGGGCTTGACTTTGACTGGCTTCTTTACCGTTCTTTGAGATTCAACCCTTGATCTTCCCATAGATCTCCTTGGGCAATCTCTTGCAATGTGACCTTTGATCTGGCAGTTATAGCATCTTCTTGTTTCATAATTCCAATTCTGGCAATTAACAGCAATGTGTCCTCTCACACCACAGGTGTAGCACATTCTGTTATCGTACCATCCACTTCTGTCAGTCCAAACCTTCAGATCATAACATTGTTTGGCTTGGTTATAATCATTTATCCTCTTCAATGCTGGATTTGTCTTTTGAGCACTGTGGTCAAACCTGCACCACTTATTACCAACATTTTGTGAGTTTTCATTTTTAACTTTTTGTGATTTTTGATAATAATTGGATGATTTATCTGATGAGCTTTTAATTTCAATTTTAGAATTTTTCAAATTTCTTTCTTTTTGTTTCTGTTCTGCATTCTTCTTAACAGGTTTTTGTTTAGAACATTCACCTGTTTCAGTAGATTGCAGAACAGTATTTTGAAATTTTTCTTGTAATTCTAAAACTATTTTTCTATTCCTTTCTTTTTCATCATCAGATATTTCATCACAATCTTCAATTTTGACATTTTCAATTTTGAAATTGATTGGTTTTGAACAAACATGTGATGTAGAAGTCACAAAACCTGTCAATTTCACTTCAAGCTCTTTGATTTTCATCCGAGCTTTTTCAGCTTCTTTTTCAAGCTGAATGATTTTAGCAAGATGAGAATTGATTTCAATTTGTTTTTCAAGATTACTTTTACCAAAAACATCTCTCTCATCTTCTAAAATCTTTAACTGACTTTTGAAATCATTTTCAAATTTTAATTTTTCAAGTTCAAAATTTTCAATTTTTTCTTTTAAAATTTTGTTTTCTGCTGTCAAACTGTTCACATCACTAAGCAGTTTAAAATTTTCAGACTTCAAATTTTCACAAATTCCCTGCAACATAAGAAACTGGTTATCATCAGCTTGCTTCTCATCTCTCAACTTCTTGACTTCCAATGTCAAACTTTCTGCTTCACTCAAAAGTTTGTCATTTTCAGCCTTAAAGTTGTCACATTTAGAGTACACTGATTCTGAACTTGAAAATCCAAGCTTCAAAAATTCTTTGTTCTTTGGAATATCCTTTGTTTCCATCTTATATGTTCCTGCACAAAAGAGTTTAACGAAATCAAAAGGATTCATACTTTCATCAATATAACATTTCCTTTTCATATCATATTTTAGAATACTCTTTGTTGCAAGACACACACGAATTCTATTATCAATTTCCGTAATTACATCCAATTCCAATTTTTGTAGATTCTTTTCCATTTCGGTCAAAATTTCCTTCTTTTTCCTATTTTCATTACGAAACTCTCCATTAACCTCATTAAAGAACTGTGTTGGATAAAGTTCTTGAAAAAAATCTTCCATTTTTAGCTCAACCAAAAATTTATCCCATTTAGCAGGTAATGCATTTGCCAATTTCGATATCTGTTCATCATTAGATATTCTAATATTATTGTTTCTCAAACTGTCCATTAAATTTTTAAACCGTATTTCCAACTCATCCAACGTTTCATCCTTTCGACACATGAAATATTCAAATCTTTCAACCAAAACCTCCTTTTTCTCAGAAGAAGAACAACAAGTCCAATTGTTCATTCTTTCAAATTTAGTGTTTTCCAGTTCATCAAACATTTTGAATTCTAGATATTTGTGCCGTGTAAATCACCTGCAAACAAACAAATAAACAATCAGTATACACAATAATATCCTGAAATAGATTGATACCCTGTTGATGTGAAATAATCTTGACACGAAATTTCACTTTTCAATCGAACTAGAAAACTCAAGCGAAATCCCAAGTTGAATTGAAATCGGACTCCAAGCGAAATCTTTTAACCAACAACTTCAAGCGAAATCAATCAGTCAACAGTTTTCAAGCGAAATCAGCTAGTCAACAGCTTTCAAGCGAAATCAGCTAGTCAACAGCTTTCAAGCGAAATCAGCTAGTCAACAGCTTTCAAGCGAAATCAGCTGTTAATCAGTTGAAGCGAAATCAAGTGTTCTGTCTTGAAGCGAAATCAAGTGTTAAATCTTCAAGTGAAATCTCAATATAATCAGTTGAAGCGAAATCTGATATTATTCTGTTCAAGCGAAATCAATTTTTAAAGTTTGAAGCGAAATCAACTGTTATGTCTTGAAGCGAAATCCCAAGTAATCAGGTCTGAAGCGAAATCAAACATTATGACTTGAAGCGAAATCAGATACTATGACTTGAAGCGAAATCAGATCTATGTACTATCTTCAAGCGAAATCAAGCAACTTTCTGATTTTCAAGCGAAATTAACTAGTTCGCTTCAAACAGTCAATGTTTTCAAGCGAAATCAAGACCAAAACATCAGGTTCAAGCGAAATCCAGCTGAATGTTACGAACTTGGACACAAAAACTCAGATTTCTCCTAAACGACACCGAATTTTGATCTGAAACTTGGTAGGGTTGTTAATCAACTATTTTCGCACGATATACTAGAAAATCATCCAATTCGGACCGTTAAATCCCGTTCAATTTGTCGAAAATCCATCAAAAACGTGAAAAAGTAGTAGATGAAGAAGAAAAGTTGCGATTCAGATCTGAAAACGTTGAAATCTGGTACAAATCTTGTTGTTTGATCAACGCAATCGAGCTCCTGCTCTGATACCACTTGTTAGGACCGGTTTGACTCCGAAACGATTGCGAAGCGAACGTGAAACGTGCGGAATCCGTACACGAACGCGACCGTAACACACAAGATGTAATATAATTGTGATTCTATTGATATATCTGAAACGTACAAAGAACCTTGAATCACTTGGAGACTTTCTCTCTCTAGTTTCTCTCTCTAGAACTAGAGCTCTCCAAATCTCAAATGTGCAAATGTGTTTCAAGCTAAATCTTGATTTAGCTTGAACCCTATATATAGTGTTGAGGTTTAGCTTGAAACTGTTCAAGCTAAATCATGATTTCCCTTGAACCAGTTCAAGCTAAATCATGATTTCCCTTGAAATGACATGTGACACCTTCAAGCTAAATCATCACTTTCAAGCTAAATAACCTAATGCACTGATAAACCTATTACATGATACAAAGACGAAGTCAATAGACATAGTGCACTAACAACAATGGTGTAAAACTAAAATGGGATATACCGGGCAAGGATTCGAGTTACATGAACAAGGGCCAAACCAACCTCCCAAGAATGGAATCGTCGAGCGAAAACACTTGACAACCTCATGGAAGCGGCTTTTCTTGCCACCAGACCTTTCTCTATCAATTAGGAATCTGATGTCGTCTCTAAACACAATCCTTAAATTGAAGACATTTTTTTAGTGTTTATTTTTTAGTGTCTAATCCGCATATATATCACCATTGCTCTTGATTTTCTAGACTGTATGTCTCTTAAATGTCAACATATACACGTGTGATTTAGTTTACGAAGATTTTTCAATGCCGAGAACCTCGAATAGAGAGTAAAAAAGGCGTACGGTTCACAATGGTGTAAAATTAAATGGGACGTTCCGGGCTAGGATTCGAGTTACAGGAACAAGGGCCAAACCAACCACCTAAGAAGGGAATCGTCGAGCAAAAACACTTGACAACCTGCTGGAAGCATCTTTTCTTGCCACTAGACCATTCTCCATCAATTTAGAATCTGATGCCGTCGCTAAACACATTCCTTAAATTGTAGCCATTTTTTGAGTGTTTATTTTTTGATGTCTAATCCGCATATATATCACCATTGATCTTGATTTGCTTGACTGTATATCTTTTAAATGTCAACATATACACGTGTGATTTAGTTTACGAAGATTTTTCAATGCCGAGAACCTCGATCAGAGGGTAAAAATGGCGTAAGGTTCACAATGGTGTAAAACAAAATTGGGATATACCGGGCTAGGAATCGAGCTACAGGAACAAGGGCCAAACCAACCACCCAAGAATGGAATCGTCGAGCGAAAACACTTGACAACCTCCTGGAAGCAGCTTTTTTTGCCACCAGACATTTCTCCATCAATTAGGAATCTGATGCCGTCACTAAACAAATTCCTTAAATTGTAGCCATTTTTTGAGTGTTTATTTTTTGGTGTCTAATCCGCATATATATCACCATTGCTTTTGATTTTCTTGACTGTATATCTCTAAAAATGTCAACATATACAAGTGTGATTTAGTTTATGAAGATTTTCAATTCCAAGAACCTCGATCAGAGAGTAAAAAAGGCGTAAGGTTCACAATGGTGTAAAACTAAAATAGGATATACCGGGATAGGATTCGAGTTACGGGAACAAGGGCCAAACCAACCATCCAGGAATGGAATCGTCGAGCGAAAAAACTTGACAACCTCCTGGATGCAGCTTTTCTTGCCACCAGACCTTTCTCCATCAATTAGGAATCTGATGCCGTCCCTAAACACATTCGTTAAATTGTAGCCATTTTTTGAGTGTTTATTTGTTGGTGTTTAATCCGCATATGTATCACCATTGCTCTTGATTTTCTTGACTGTATATCTCTTAAATGTCAACATATACACGTGTGATTTAATATACGAAGATTTTTCAATGCCGAGAACCTCGATCAGAGAGTAAAAAAGGCGTAAGGTTCACAATGGTGTAAAACTAAAATGGGATATACCGGGCTAGGATTCGAGTTATAGGAACAAGGGCCAAACCAACCACCCAAGAATGGAATCATCGATTGAGAACACTTGACAACCTCCTAGAAGCAGCTTTTCTTGCCACCAGACCTTTCTCCATCAATTAGGAATCTGATGTCGTCGCTAAATACATTCCTTATATTGTAGCCATTTTTTGAGTGTTTATTTTTTGGGTGTCTAATCCGCATATGTATCACCATTGCTCTTTATTTTCTTGACTGTATATCTCTTAAATGTCAACATATACACGTGTGATTTAGTTTAAGAAGATTTTTAATGCCGAGAACCTTGATCAGAGAGTTAAAAAGGCGTAAGGTTCACAATGGTGTAAAACTAAAATGGGATATACCGGGCTAGGATTCGAGTTACACGAACAAGGGCTAAACCAATCACACAAGAATGGAATCATCGAGCGAAAACACCTGACAACCTTCTGGAAGCAGCTTTTTTTGCCACCCACCTTTCTCCTTCAATTAGGAATCTGATGCCGTCACTAAACACGTTCCTTAAATTGTAGCCATTTTTTGAGTGTTTATTTTTTGGTGTCTAATCCGCTTATATATCACCATTGCTCTTGATTTTCTTGACTGTATATCTCTTAAATGTCAATATATACACGTGTGATTTAGTTTATAAAGATTTTTCAGTGCCGAGAACCTCGATCAGAGAGTAAAAAAGGCGTAAGGTTCACAATGGTGTAAAACTAAAATGAGATATACTGGGCTAGGATTCGAGTTACAGGAACAAGGGCCAAACCCACCACCCAAGAATGGAATCGTCGAGCGACAACACTTGACAACCTCCTGGAAGCAACTTTTCTTGCCACCAGATCTTTCTCCATCAATTAGGAATCTGATGCCGTCACTAAACAGATTCCTTAAATTGTAGCCATTTTTTGAGTGCATATTTTCTTTGTTGTCTAATCCGCATATATATCACCACTGCTCTTGATTTTCTTGACTGTATATCTCTTAAATGTCAACATATATACGTGAGATTTAGTTTACGAAGATTTTTCAATGCCGAGAAACTCGATCAGAGAGTAAAAAAGGCATAAGGTTCACAACTGTGTAAAACTAAAATGGGATATACCGGGCCAGGATTCGACTTACAGGAACAAGGGCCAAACCAACCACCCAAGAATGGAATCGTCGAGCGAAAACACTTGATAACCTCCTGGAAGCAGCTTTTTTTGCCACCAGACATCATCAATTAGGAATCTGATGCCGTCACTAAACACATTCCTTAAATTGTAGCCATTTTTTGCGTGTTTATTTTTTCGTGTCTAATCCGCATACATATCACCACTGCTCTTGATTTTCTTGACTGTATATCTCTTAAATGTCAACATATACACGTGTCATTTAGTTTACGATGATTTTTCAACGCCTAGAACCTCGATCAGAGAGTAAAAAAGGCGTAAGGTTCACAATGGTGTAAAACTAAGATGGGATATACCGGGCTAGGAATCGAGTTACAGGAACAATAGCCAAACCAACCACCCAAGAATGGAATCTTCGAGCGAAAACACTTGACAACCTCCTGGAAGCAGCTTTTCTTGCCACCAAACCTTTCTCCAACAACTAGGAATCTGATGCCGTCACTGAACACATTCCTTAAATTGTAGCCATATTTTGAGTGTTTGTTTTTTGGTGTCTAATCCGCATATATTTCACCATTGCTCTTGATTTTCTTGACTGTAAATCTCTTAGATGTCAACATATACACGTGTGATTTAGTTTAAGAAGATTTTTAATGCCGAGAACCTTGATCAGAGAGTTAAAAAGGCGTAAGGTTCACAATGGTGTAAAACTAAAATGGGATATACCGGGCTAGGATTCGAGTTACACGAACAAGGGCTAAACCAATCACACAAGAATGGAATCATCGAGCGAAAACACCTGACAACCTTCTGGAAGCAGCTTTTTTTGCAACCCACCTTTCTCCTTCAATTAGGAATCTGATGCCGTCACTAAACACGTTCCTTAAATTGTACCCATTTTTTGAGTGTTTATTTTTTGGTGTCTAATCCGCTTATATATCACCATTGGTCTTGATTTTCTTGACTGTATATCTCTTAAATGTCAACATATACACGTGTGATTTAGTTTATAAAGATTTTTCAGTGCCGAGAACCTCGACCAGAAAGTAAAAAAGGCGTAAGGTTCACAATGGTGTAAAACTAAAATGAGATATACCGGGCTTGGATTCGAGTTACAGGAACAAGGGCCAAACTAACCACCCAAGAATGGAATCGTCGAGCGACAACACTTGACAACCTCCTGGAAGCAACTTTTCTTGCCACCAGATCTTTCTCCATCAATTAGGAATCTGATGCCGTCACTAAACACATTCCTTAAATTGTAGCCATTTTTTGAGTGCATATTTTCTTTGTTGTCTAATCCGCATATATATCACCATTGCTCTTGATTTTCTTGACTGTATATCTCTTAAATGTCAACATATATACGTGAGATTTAGTTTAGGAAGATTTTTCAATTCCGAGAAACTCGATCAGAGAGTAAAAAAGGCATAAGGTTCATAACTGTGTAAAACTAAAATGGGATATACCGGGCTAGGATTCGACTTACAGGAACAAGGGCCAAACCAACCACCCAAGAATGGAATCGTCGAGCGAAAACACTTGACAACTTCCTGGAAGCAGCTTTTTTTGCCACCAGACATTTCTCCATCAATTAGGAATCTGATGCCGTCACTAAACACATTCCTTAAATTGTAGCCATTTTTTGCGTGTTTATTTTTTCGTGTCTAATCCGCATATATATCACCACTGCTCTTGATTTTCTTGACTGTATATCTCTTAAATGTCAACATTTACACGTGTCATTTAGTTTACGAAGATTTTTCAATGCCGAGAACCTCGATCAGAGAGTAAAAAAGGCGTAAGGTTCATAATTGTGTAAAACAAAAATGGGATATACCGGGCTAGGATTCGAGTTACAGGAACAAGGGCCATACCAACCACCCAAGAATGGAATCGTCGAGCGAAAACACTTGACAACCTCCTGGAAGCCACTCTTTTTGCCACCAGACATTTCTCGATCAATTTGGAATCTGATGCCGTCACTAAACACATTCCTTAAATTGTAGCCATTTTTTGAGTGTTTATTTTTTTGTGTCTAATCCGCATATATATCACCATTGCTTTTGATTTTCTTGACTGTATATCTCTAAAAATGTCAACATATACACGTGTGATTTAGTTTATGAAGATTTTTCAATTCCAAGAACCTCGATCAGAGAGTAAAAAAGGCGTAATGTTCACAATGATGTAAAACTAAAATAGGATATACCGGGATAGGATTCGAGTTATAGGAACAAGGGATAAACCAACCATCCATGAATGGAATCGTAGAGCGAAAACACTTGACAACCTCCTGGATGCAGCTTTTCACCATCAATTAGGAATCTGATGCCGTCCCTAAACACATTCCTTAAATTGTAGCCATTGTTTGAGTGTTTATTTTTTGGTGTTTAATCCGCATATGTATCATCACTGCTCTTGATTTTCTTGACTGTATATCTCTTAAATGTCAACATATACACGTGTGATTTAGTTAACGAAGATTTTTCAATGCCGAGAACCTCTATCAGAGAGTAAAAAAGGCGTAAGGTTCACAATGGTGTAAAACTAAAATGGGATATACCGGGCTAGGATTCGAGTTACATGAACAAGGGCCAAACCAACCTCCCAGGAATGGAATCGTCGAGCGAAAACACTTGACAACCTCCTGGAAGCGGCTTTTCTTGCCACCAGACCTTTCTCCATCAATTAGGAATCTGATGCCGTCGCTAAACACATTCCTTAAATTGTAGCCATTTTTTGAGTGTTTATTTTTTGGTGTCTAATCCGCATATATATCAGCATTGCTCTTGATTTTCTTGACTGTATATCTCTTAAATGTCAACATATACACGTGTGATTTAATTTAAGAAGATTTTTAAATGTCTCCATATTTCCCTATATCATCTCCCCATCAGTAAGCTCGGGGATCACTATCGCCTTGTAATTCATGCTTCGAACTGTAATCCACTCATCATCATCATAACTCCACTGTATTTGTTTCTTCCGCTCTCGGTTTCCCCAACCCATTTCCAACCGAGCAGTAATCGCACATTCTTCATACCAGTGCGGTCCACCACATTCTTCACACCTTGGATCCCTTTGCCGACTGAGGTCATACTCTATCATTGGGCCTATTTGCCCGATCATTCGCTCAAGTATGCCGATCATTTTCGGAAACCTTGGATCCCCGCACTCCTGAAATTCTTTTTTCGTCTGCACGCAAATCATAATTACTTCCACGAGCTTGAAAAAATGGGGAAACCTCTCGCTAGTATTTGTGGAATACCCCTGCGAATAATATTGCTGTGGCTGCACAAAGGGGTTAGTACAATAATCTACAGAGGACCCCTCATATTGTGGGCATTTAACTGTAAAATGGGGCCCTCCACAAATTTCACACATATTTAAAACTTAATAGAAGACACGGGAAATTAGACTCCTACGACTCAATATACAGAACACAAATAGACTCACAAGACTCACCACGAAAACACAAAACAAAAGACAAGTAGCACAGATTATGTCAATTAAGTCCAAACAAAGTAATTAACGCAATCGCCAAAGAGTCCCCGGCAACGGCGCCAAAAACTTGATGTGCTAAAAGTGGTTAAATAAAAACTACTAAAATTAACCTAATCTAGACACTCTAAGCTTTAAATTTATAAACTTAGACTCGATCTAAAACTAAACCACGCAACCGGCAAGTGTACCGATCAATGCAGTATAGCTACAGTAAGTCCGAGTATCGAACCCACGAGACTCTCTAATTACGCTAATTAGACTCTATCTAGACCTAGACTGACACAACTTAACTATTTAATTGGTTGGGGGGGGGGGGTACTGAAAACTAAGGAAATCTATATTAAACTACTAAATTAAACTAGAGCTAGACTAAAGACGAATGAAGACTGAGGACTTTTCTTATGTGAGAGACGAGACCACCTAGACAAGAATCCTGGATTGTTTTAAGAGATTACCGAATAAGTTAAATGCACGAGTTATGGAACCGGGATCTTATGATACTAAACCTATTAAGAACCAACGAGGCCCCTCGACCCTTCTCAAGGAGAAACCTGTGGCACTACCTAGGCCGTTAATTCTACCGGTTATTAGACTTCTTCCCAGTTGTCTAATTATTGTGTAAGTACCCTAATATTGACCTATTCTTTCCCAATCCTAGATCTAGGGTAGTTTGAAGTAATAGATTTGACTTGATAGACTAATAAGACCGACAGGTAAACCAAGACATAACCTTTCCCAAGGCCTATCTAAAGCAATTCGCCGGGTAAGACCTACCAATAGCCCCTCACTTCCCAGATATTAGGACTAGTAGAACACTAAGACCTAGCAAATTATTACCACTTACTTCTAGAGGTTATCGGCCGATTCTCCCTAAAGAGTGAAGGTTTTCTAACGTGATATAGACACTCACCGAAACCCTAAACCCTAATATGACTCTACGTTGTGATATAGACCGTCACTAAGAATCATATGAAGCAAATAATAACAATAAACCAACTCAAAGCATGCATACACATCAAATCATTAAATCAAACTGCTTACTAAACACAATCAACCCATAATATTCATGCAAATAACAAAAACGATAAAAACATTAATCAATCCATTCAACTAAGTCTAGGTGGTTTTAGAAAACTAGCCAAGGAACATAGTCTTAAAAATAATCAAACAAAGTCTCAAACAAGAATTCATCGATGTCAAACAAGAAAAATAGAAAACTAAAGAAATCGAGTAAAAAACCCGTTTCTCTCCAAGCCTCTCGCGTGATCCCGATGATTCTTCGTTCCTTGCAAAAAGCTCTAGTTCGTCCCTCCAAATATGATCGTGTGTCGTCTCCTCACGTGCGGCTGATTGTGTGCCGCTGATGTCTTCGTCTGCTCTTTTTCTGCCGTCCAGCCCCCCAACAAATAATATATCCTCCTCTTTTTTAAGTTGTTGCTGCCCAACACAAAACAAAAAATGGGCTTGGTTCATGCATCTCTCAAGAAAGTCAAGTTGGCTGGTCATGTGCTCCACTCGGCCCAAGAAAATGAAATTTATAAAAAATTCGTTGGATTCTAATGTCTTTGGCGACCCACATGTGGCAGACTTAATTCACTAACTTGATTTTCAAAAACCCACTTAATGCAATATGAAATAATTTATGGATTTTCGTTTCTTATAAAATAGAGATAGCGGCCTCGACCTACTCAGCAGTAATTTTACTTCGGTAACTGGCGGTCTACTCTACTCAACTGGTTGGTTATTTAATTATTACTCGTTTTCGCTCCATTTGCACCAGGACCTGCCAAAACCCAAAATAATATAATATACACTAAAAACTAAAAAGAATAAATAAAAACTAAACTAAAACTATACAATTTACACGGGACAAATATGTGTATTTTACCCCACATCAAAGGGCCAAACCAACCTCCCAGGAATGGAATCGTCGAGCGAAAACACTTGACAACCTCCTGGAAGCGGCTTTTCTTGCCACCAGACATTTCTCCATCAATTAGGAATCTGATGCCGTCGCTAAACACATTCCTTAAATTGTAGCCATTTTTTGAGTGTTTATTTTTTGGTGTCTAATCCGCATATATATCAGCATTGCTCTTGATTTTCTTGACTGTATATCTCTTAAATGTCAACATATACACGTGTGATTTAATTTAAGAAGATTTTTAATGCCGAGAACCACGATCAGAGAGTTAAAAAGGCGTAAGGTTCACATTGGTGTAAAACTAAAATGGGATATACCGGGCTAGGATTCGAGTTACACGAACAAGGGCCAAACCAGTCACACAAGAATGGAATCGTCGAGCGAAAACACCTGACAACCTTCTGGAAGCATCTTTTTTTGCCACCAACCTTTTTCCTTCAATTAGGAATCTGATGCCGTCACTAAACACGTTCCTTAAATTGTAACCATTTTTTGAGTGTTTATTTTTTGGTGTCTAATCCGCTTATATATCACCATTGCTCTTGATTTTCTTGACTGTATATCTCTTAAATGTCAACATATACACGTGTGATTTAGTTTATTATGATTTTTCAGTGCCGAGAACCTCGACCAGAGAGTAAAAAAGGCGTAAGGTTCACAATGGTGTAAAACTAAAATGAGATATACCGGGCTAGGATTAGAGTTACAGGAACAAGGGCCAAACCAACCACCCAAGAATGGAATCGTCGAGCGACAACACTTGACAACCTCCTGGAAGCAGCTTTTCTTGCCACCAGACCTTTCTCTATCAATTAGGAATCTGATGCCGTCACTAAACACATTCCTTAAATTGTAGCCATTTTTTGAGTGTTTATTTTTTGGTGTCTAATCCGCATATATATCACCATTGCTCTTGATTTTCTTGACTATATATCTCTTAAATGTCAACATATATACGTGTGATTTAGTTTACGAAGATTTTTCAATGCCAAGAACCTCGATCAGAGAGTAAAATAGGTGTAAGGTTCAGAATGGTGTAAAACTAAAATGGGATATACCGGGCTAGGATTCGAGTTACAGGAACAAGGGCCAAACCAACCACCCAAGAATGGAATCGTCAAGCGAAAACACTTGACAACCTCCTAGAAGCAGCTTTTCAAGCCAACAGACCTGTCTCCATCAATTAGGAATCTGATGCCGTCACTAAACACATTCATTAAATTGTAGCCATTTTTTGCGTGTTTATTTTTTCGTGTCTAATCCGCATATATATCACCACTGCTCTTGATTTTCTTGACTGTATATCTCTTAAATGTCAACATATACACGTGTGATTTAGTTTACGAAATTTTTCAATGCCGAGAACCTCGATCAGAGAGTAAAAAAGGCGTAAGGTTCACAATGGTGTAAACTAAAATGGGATATACCGGGCTAGGATTCGAGTTACAGGAACAAGGGCCAAACCAACCACCCAAGAATGGAATCGTCGATTGAGAACACTTGACAACCTCCTAGAAGCAGCTTTTCTTGCCACCAGACCTTTCTCCATCTATTAGGAATCTGATGCCGTCGCTAAATAGATTCCTTATATTGTAGCCATTTTTTGAGTGTTTATTTTTTGGGTGTCTAATCCGCATATGTATCACCATTGCTCTTTATTTTCTTGACTGTATATCTCTTAAATGTCAACATATACACGTGTGATTTAGTTTAAGAAGATTTTTAATGCCGAGAACCTCGATCAGAGAGTTAAAAAGGCGTAAGCTTCAGAATGGTGTAAAACTAAAATGGGATATACCGGGCTAGGATTCGAGTTACACGAACAAGGGCCAAACCAATCACACAAGAATGGAATCATCGAGCGAAAACACCTGACAACCTTCTGGAAGCAGCTTTTTTTGCCACCCACCTTTCTCCTTCAATTAGGAATCTGATGCCGTCACTAAACACGTTCCTTAAATTGTACCCATTTTTTGAGTGTTTATTTTTTGGTGTCTAATCCGCTTATATATCACCATTGCTCTTAATTTTCTTGACTGTATATCTCTTAAATGTCAACATATACACGTGTGATTTAGTTTATAAAGATTTTTCAGTGCCGAGAACCTCGATCAGAGAGTAAAAAAGGCGTAAGGTGCACAATGGTGTAAAACTAAAATGAGATATACCGGGCTAGGATTCGAGTTACAGGAACAAGGGCCAAACTAACCACCCAAGAATGGAATCGTCGAGCGACAACACTTGACAACCTCCTGGAAGCAACTTTTCTTGCCACCAGATCTTTCTCCATCAATTAGGAATCTGATGCCGTCACTAAACACATTCCTTAAATTGTAGCCATTTTTTGAGTGCATATTTTCTTTGTTGTCTAATCCGCATATATATCACCACTGCTCTTGATTTTCTTGACTGTATATCTCTTAAATGTCAACATATATACGTGAGATTTAGTTTAGGAAGATTTTTCAATGCCGAGAAACTCGATCAGAGAGTAAAAAAGGCATAAGGTTCACAACTGTGTAAAACTAAAATGGGATATACCGGGCTAGGATTCGACTTACAGGAACAAGGGCCAAACCAACCACCCAAGAATGGAATCGTCGAGCGAAAACACTTGACAACCTCCTGGAAGCAGCTTTTTTTGCCACCAGACATTTCTCCATCAATTAGGAATCTGATGCCGTCACTAAACACATTCCTTAAATTGTAGCCATTTTTTGCGTGTTTATTTTTTCGTGTCTAATCCGCTTATATATCACCACTGCTCTTGATTTTCTTGAGTGTATATCTCTTAAATGTCAACATATACACGTGTCATTTAGTTTACGAAGATTTTTCAATGCAGAGAACCTCGATCAGAGAGTAAAAAAGGCGTAAGGTTCACAATTGTGTAAAACAAAAATGGGATATACCGGGCTAGGATTCGAGTTACAGGAACAAGGGCCATACCAACCACCCAAGAATGGAATCGTCGAGCGAAAACACTTGACAACCTCCTGGAAGCAACTCTTTTTGCCACCAGACATTTCTCGATCAATTAGGAATCTGATGCCGTCACTAAACACATTCCTTAAATTGTAGCCATTTTTTGAGTGTTTATTTTTTGGTGACTAATCCGCATATATATCACCATTGCTTTTGATTTTATTGACTGTATATCTCTAAAAATGTCAACATATACACGTGTGATTTAGTTTATGAAGATTTTTCAATTCCAAGAACCTCGATCAGAGAGTAAAAAAGGCGTAATGTTCACAATGGTGTAAAACTAAAATAGGATATACCGGGATAGGATTCGAGTTATAGGAACAAGGGATAAACCAACCATCCATGAATGGAATCGTCGAGCGAAAACACTTGACAACCTCCTGGATGCAGCTTTTCTCCATCAATTAGGAATCTGATGCCGTCCCTAAACACATTCCTTAAATTGTAGCCATTTTTTGAGTGTTTATTTTTTGGTGTTTAATCTGCATATGTATCATCACTGCTCTTGATTTTTCTTGACTGTATATCTCTTAAATGTCAACATATACACGTGTGATTTAGTTAACGAAGATTTTTCAATGCCGAGAACCTCTATCAGAGAGTAAAAAAGGCGTAAGGTTCACAATGGTGTAAAACTAAAATGGGATATACCGGGCTAGGATTCGAGTTACATGAACAAGGGCCAAACCAACCTCCCAGGAATGGAATCGTCGAGCGAAAACACTTGACAACCTCCTGGAAGCGGCTTTTCTTGCCACCAGACCTTTCTCCATCAATTAGGAATCTGAAGCCGTCGCTAAACACATTCCTTAAATTGTAGCCATTTTTTGAGTGTTTATTTTTTGGTGTCTAATCCGCATATATATCAGCATTGCTCTTGATTTTCTTGACTGTATATCTCTTAAATGTCAACATATACACGTGTGATTTAATTTAAGAAGATTTTTAATGCCGAGAACCTCGATCAGAGAGTTAAAAAGGCGTAAGGTTCACAATGGTGTAAAACTAAAATGGGATATACCGGGCTAGGATTCGAGTTACACGGACAAGAGCCAAACCAGTCACACAAGAATGGAATCGTCGAGCGAAAACACCTGACAACCTTCTGGAAGCAGCTTTTTTTGCCACCAACCTTTTTCCTTCAATTAGGAATCTGATGCCGTCACTAAACACGTTCCTTAAATTGTAACCATTTTTGAGTGTTTATTTTTTGGTGTCTAATCCGCTTATATATCACCATTGCTCTTAATTTTCTTGACTGTATATCTCTTAAATGTCAACATATACACGTGTGATTTTGTTTATAAAGATTTTTCAGTGCCGAGAACCTCGATCAGAGAGTAAAAAAGGCGTAAGGTGCACAATGGTGTAAAACTAAAATGAGATATACCGGGCTAGGATTCGAGTTACAGGAACAAGGGCCAAACTAACCACCCAAGAATGGAATCGTCGAGCGACAACACTTGACAACCTCCTGGAAGCAACTTTTCTTGCCACCAGATCTTTCTCCATCAATTAGGAATCTGATGCCGTCACTAAACACATTCCTTAAATTGTAGCCATTTTTTGAGTGCATATTTTCTTTGTTGTCTAATCCGCATATATATCACCACTGCTCTTGATTTTCTTGACTGTATATCTCTTAAATGTCAACATATATACGTGAGATTTAGTTTAGGAAGATTTTTCAATGCCGAGAAACTCGATCAGAGAGTAAAAAAGGCATAAGGTTCACAACTGTGTAAAACTAAAATGGGATATACCGGGCTAGGATTCGACTTACAGGAACAAGGGCCAAACCAACCACCCAAGAATGGAATCGTCGAGCGAAAACACTTGACAACCTCCTGGAAGCAGCTTTTTTTGCCACCAGACATTTCTCCATCAATTAGGAATCTGATGCCGTCACTAAACACATTCCTTAAATTGTAGCCATTTTTTGCGTGTTTATTTTTTCGTGTCTAATCCGCATATATATCACCACTGCTCTTGATTTTCTTGAGTGTATATCTCTTAAATGTCAACATATACACGTGTCATTTAGTTTACGAAGATTTTTCAATGCAGAGAACCTCGATCAGAGAGTAAAAAAGGCGTAAGGTTCACAATTGTGTAAAACAAAAATGGGATATACCGGGCTAGGATTCGAGTTACAGGAACAAGGGCCATACCAACCACCCAAGAATGGAATCGTCGAGCGAAAACACTTGACAACCTCCTGGAAGCAACTCTTTTTGCCACCAGACATTTCTCGATCAATTAGGAATCTGATGCCGTCACTAAACACATTCCTTAAATTGTAGCCATTTTTTGAGTGTTTATTTTTTGGTGACTAATCCGCATATATATCACCATTGCTTTTGATTTTATTGACTGTATATCTCTAAAAATGTCAACATATACACGTGTGATTTAGTTTATGAAGATTTTTCAATTCCAAGAACCTCGATCAGAGAGTAAAAAAGGCGTAATGTTCACAATGGTGTAAAACTAAAATAGGATATACCGGGATAGGATTCGAGTTATAGGAACAAGGGATAAACCAACCATCCATGAATGGAATCGTCGAGCGAAAACACTTGACAACCTCCTGGATGCAGCTTTTCTCCATCAATTAGGAATCTGATGCCGTCCCTAAACACATTCCTTAAATTGTAGCCATTTTTTGAGTGTTTATTTTTTGGTGTTTAATCCGCATATGTATCATCACTGCTCTTGATTTTCTTGACTGTATATCTCTTAAATGTCAACATATACACGTGTGATTTAGTTAACGAAGATTTTTCAATGCCGAGAACCTCTATCAGAGAGTAAAAAAGGCGTAAGGTTCACAATGGTGTAAAACTAAAATGGGATATACCGGGCTAGGATTCGAGTTACATGAACAAGGGCCAAACCAACCTCCCAGGAATGGAATCGTCGAGCGAAAACACTTGACAACCTCCTGGAAGCGGCTTTTCTTGCCACCAGACCTTTCTCCATCAATTAGGAATCTGAAGCCGTCGCTAAACACATTCCTTAAACTGTAGCCATTTTTTGAGTGTTTATTTTTTGGTGTCTAATCCGCATATATATCAGCATTGCTCTTGATTTTCTTGACTGTATATCTCTTAAATGTCAACATATACACGTGTGATTTAATTTAAGAAGATTTTTAATGCCGAGAACCTCGATCAGAGAGTTAAAAAGGCGTAAGGTTCACAATGGTGTAAAACTAAAATGGGATATACCGGGCTAGGATTCGAGTTACACGAACAAGAGCCAAACCAGTCACACAAGAATGGAATCGTCGAGCGAAAACACCTGACAACCTTCTGGAAGCAGCTTTTTTTGCCACCAACCTTTTTCCTTCAATTAGGAATCTGATGCCGTCACTAAACAAGTTCCTTAAATTGTAACCATTTTTTGAGTGTTTATTTTTTGGTGTCTAATCCGCTTATATATCACCATTGCTCTTAATTTTCTTGACTGTATATCTCTTAAATGTCAACATATACACGTGTGATTTAGTTTATAAAGATTTTTCAGTGCCGAGAACCTCGATCAGAGAGTAAAAAAGGCGTAAGGTGCACAATGGTGTAAAACAAAAATGAGATATACCGGGCTAGGATTCGAGTTACAGGAACAAGGGCCAAACTAACCACCCAAGAATGGAATCGTCGAGCGACAACACTTGACAACCTCCTGGAAGCAACTTTTCTTGCCACCAGATCTTTCTCCATCAATTAGGAATCTGATGCCGTCACTAAACACATTCCTTAAATTGTAGCCATTTTTTGAGTGCATATTTTCTTTGTTGTCTAATCCGCATATATATCACCACTGCTCTTGATTTTCTTGACTGTATATCTCTTAAATGTCAACATATATACGTGAGATTTAGTTTAGGAAGATTTTTCAATGCCGAGAAACTCGATCAGAGAGTAAAAAAGGCATAAGGTTCACAACTGTGTAAAACTAAAATGGGATATACCGGGCTAGGAATCGACTTACAGGAACAAGGGCCAAACCAACCACCCAAGAATGGAATCGTCGAGCGAAAACACTTGACAACCTCCTGGAAGCAGCTTTTTTTGCCACCAGACATTTCTCCATCAATTAGGAATCTGATGCCGTCACTAAAAACATTCCTTAAATTGTAGCCATTTTTTGCGTGTTTATTTTTTCGTGTCTAATCCGCATATATATCACCACTGCTCTTGATTTTCTTGAGTGTATATCTCTTAAATGTCAACATATACACGTGTCATTTAGTTTACGAAGATTTTTCAACGCAGAGAACCTCGATCAGAGAGTAAAAAAGGCGTAAGGTTCACAATTGTGTAAAACAAAAATGGGATATACCGGGCTAGGATTCGAGTTACAGGAACAAGGGCCATACCATCCACCCAAGAATGGAATCGTCGAGCGAAAACACTTGACAACCTCCTCGAAGCAACTCTTTTTGCCACCAGACATTTCTCGATCAATTAGGAATCTGATGCCGTCACTAAACACATTCCTTAAATTGTAGCCATTTTTTGAGTGTTTATTTTTTGGTGACTAATCCGCATATATATCACCATTGCTTTTGATTTTATTGACTGTATATCTCTAAAACTGTCAACATATACACGTGTGATTTAGTTTATGAAGATTTTTCAATTCCAAGAACCTCGATCAGAGAGTAAAAAAGGCGTAATGTTCACAATGGTGTAAAACTAAAATAGGATATACCGGGATAGGATTCGAGTTATAGGAACAAGGGATAAACCAACCATCCATGAATGGAATCGTCGAGCGAAAACACTTGACAACCTCCTGGATGCAGCTTTTCTCCATCAATTAGGAATCTGATGCCGTCCCTAAACACATTCCTTAAATTGTAGCCATTTTTTGAGTGTTTATTTTTTGGTGTTTAATCCGCATATGTATCATCACTGCTCTTGATTTTCTTGACTGTATATCTCTTAATTGTCAACATATACACGTGTGATTTAATTTAAGAAGATTTTTCAATGCCGAGAACCTCTATCAGAGAGTAAAAAAGGCGTAAGGTTCACAATGGTGTAAAACTAAAATGGGATATACCGGGCTAGGATTCGAGTTACATGAACAAGGGCCAAACCAACCTCCCAGGAATGGAATCGTCGAGCGAAAACATTTGACAACCTCCTGGAAGCAGCTTTTCTTGCCACCAAACCTTTCTCCATCAACTAGGAATCTGATGCCGTCACTGAACACATTCCTTAAACAGTAGCCATTTTTTGAGTGTTTCTTTTTTGGTGTCTAATCCGCATATATTTCACCATTGCTCTTGATTTTCTTGACTGTATATCTCTTAAATGTCAACATATACACCTGCGATTTAGTTTACGAAGATTTTTCAATGCCGAGAACCTCGATCAGAGAGTAAAAAAGGCGTAAGGTTCACAATGGTGTAAAACTAAAATGGGATATACTGGGCTAGGATTCGAGTTACAGGAACATGGGCCAAACCAACCACCCAAGAATGGAATCATCGAGCGAAAACACTTGACAACCTCCTGGAAGCAGCTTTTCTTGCCACCAGACCTTTCTCCATCAATTAGGAATCTGGTGCCGTCACTAAACACATTTCTTAAATTGTTGCCATTTTTTGAGTGTTTATTTTTTGGTGTCTAATCTGCATTTATATCACCATTGCTCTTGATTTTCTTGACTGTATATCTCTTAGATGTCAACATATACACGTGTGATTTAGTTTTTGAAGATTTTTCAATGTCGAGAACCTCGATAAGAGAGTAAAAAAGGCGTAAGGTTCACAATGGTGTAAAACAAAAAATGGGATATACCGGGCTAGGATTCGAGTTACAGGAACAAGGGCCAAACCAACCACCAAAAATGGAATCGTCGAGCGAAAACACTGGACAACCTCCTGGAAGCAGCTTGTCTTGCCACCAGACATTTCTCCATCAATTAGGAATCTGATTCCGTCATTAAACACATTTCCTTAAATTGTAGCCATTTTTTGAGTGTTTATTTTTTGGTGTCTAATCCGCTTATATATCACCATTGCTCTTGATTTTCTTGTCTGTATATCTCTTAAATGTCAACATATACACGTGTGATTTAGTTTATTATGATTTTTCAGTGCCAAGAAACTCGACCAGAGAGTAAAAAAGGCGAAAGGTTCACAATGGTGTAAAACTAAAGTGAGATATACCGGGCTAGGATTAGAGTTACAGGAACAAGGGCCAAACCAACCACCCAAGAATGGAATCGTCGAGCGACAACACTTGACAACCTCCTGGAAGCAGCTTTTCTTGCCACCAGACCTTTCTCTATCAATTAGGAATCTGATGCCGTCACTAAACACATTCCTTAAATTGTAGCCATTTTTTGAGTTCATATTTTTTGGTGTCTAATCCGGATATATATCACCATTGCTCTTAATTTTCTTGACTATATATCTCTTAAATGTCAACATATACACGTGTGATTTAGTTTACGAAGATTTTTCAATGCCAAGAACCTCGATCAGAGAGTAAAAAAGGTGTAAGGTTCAGAATGGTGTAAAACTAAAATGGGATATATCGGGCTAGGATTCGAGTTACGGGAACAAGGGCCAAACCAACCACCCAAGAATGGAATCGTCAAGCGAAAACACTTGACAACCTCCTAGAAGCAGCTTTTCAAGCCACCAGACCTTTCTCCATCAATTGGGAATCTGATGCCGTCACTAAACACATTCCTTAAACAGTAGCCATTTTTTGAGTGTTTATTTTTTGGTGTCTAATCCGCATATATATCACCATTGCTCTTGATTTTCTTGACTGTATATCTCTTAAATGTCAACATATACACGTGTGATTTAGTTTACGAAGATTTTTCAATGCCGAGAACCTCGATCAGAGAGTAAAAAAGGCGTAAGGTTCACAATGGTGTAAAACTAAGATGGGATATACTGGGCTAGGAATCGAGTTACAGGAACAACAGCCGAACCAACCACCCAAGAATGGAATCTTCGAGCGAAAACACTTGACAACCTCCTGGAAGCAGCTTTTCTTGCCACTAAACCTTTCTCCATCAACTAGGAATCTGATGCCGTCACTGAACACATTCCTTAAATTGTAGCCTTATTTTGAGTGTTTGTTTTTTGGTGTCTAATCCGCATATATTTCACCATTGCTCTTGATTTTCTTGACTGTATATCTCTTAAATGTCAACATATACACCTGCGATTTAGTTTACGAAGATTTTTCAATGCCGAGAACCTCGATCAGAGAGTAAAAAAGGCGTAAGGTTCACAATGGTGTAAAACTAAAATGGGATATACCGGGCTAGGATTCGAGTTACACGAACAAGGGCCAAACCAGTCACACAAGAATGGAATCGTCGAGCGAAAACACCTGACAACCTTCTGGAAGCAGCTTTTTTTGCCACCAACCTTTTTCCTTCAATTAGGAATCTGATGCCGTCACTAAACACGTTCCTTAAATTGTAACCATTTTTTGAGTGTTTATTTTTTGGTGTCTAATCCGCTTATATATCACCATTGCTCTTGATTTTCTTGACTGTATATCTCTTAAATGTCAACATATACACGTGTGATTTAGTTTATTATGATTTTCCAGTGCCGAGAACCTCGACCAGAGAGTAAAAAAGGCGTAAGGTTCACAATGGTGTAAAACTAAAATGAGATATACCGGGCTAGGATTAGAGTTACAGGAACAAGGGCCAAACCAACCACCCAAGAATGGAATCGTCGAGCGACAACACTTGACAACCTCCTGGAAGCAGCTTTTCTTGCCACCAGACCTTTCTCTATCAATTAGGAATCTGATGCCGTCACTAAACACATTCCTTAAATTGTAGCCATTTTTTGAGTGCATATTTTTTGGTGTCTAATCCGGATATATATCACCATTGCTCTTAATTTTCTTGACTATATATCTCTTAAATGTCAACATATACACGTGTGATTTAGTTTACGAATATTTTTCAATGCCAAGAACCTCGATCAGAGAGTAAAAAAGGTGTAAGGTTCAGAATGGTGTAAAACTAAAATGGGATATATCGGGCTAGGATTCGAGTTACAGGAACAAGGGCCAAACCAACCACCCAAGAATGGAATCGTCAAGCGAAAACACTTGACAACCTCCTAGAAGCAGCTTTTCAAGCCACCAGACCTTTCTCCATCAATTGGGAATCTGATGCCGTCACTAAACACATTCCTTAAACAGTAGCCATTTTTTGAGTGTTTATTTTTTGGTGTCTAATCCGCATATATATCACCATTGCTCTTGATTTTCTATACTGTATATCTCTTAAATGTCAACATATACACGTGTGATTTAGTTTACGAAGATTTTTCAATGCCGAGAACCTCGATCAGAGAGTAAAAAAGGCGTAAGGTTCACAATGGTGTAAAACTAAGATGGGATATACTGGGCTAGGAATCGAGTTACAGGAACAACAGCCGAACCAACCACCCAAGAATGGAATCTTCGAGCGAAAACACTTGACAACCTCCTGGAAGCAGCTTTTCTTGCCACCAAACCTTTCTCCATCAACTAGGAATCTGATGCCGTCACTGAACACATTCCTTAAATTGTAGCCTTATTTTGAGTGTTTGTTTTTTGGTGTCTAATCCGCATATATTTCACCATTGCTCTTGATTTTCTTGACTGTATATCTCTTAAATGTCAACATATACACCTGCGATTTAGTTTACGAAGATTTTTCAATGCCGAGAACCTCGATCAGAGAGTAAAAAAGGCGTAAGGTTCACAATGGTGTAAAACTAAAATGGGATATACCGGGCTAGGATTCGAGTTACACGAACAAGGGCCAAACCAGTCACACAAGAATGGAATCGTCGAGCGAAAACACCTGACAACCTTCTGGAAGCAGCTTTTTTTGCCACCAACCTTTTTCCTTCAATTAGGAATCTGATGCCGTCACTAAACACGTTCCTTAAATTGTAACCATTTTTTGAGTGTTTATTTTTTGGTGTCTAATCCGCTTATATATCACCATTGCTCTTGATTTTCTTGACTGTATATCTCTTAAATGTCAACATATACACGTGTGATTTAGTTTATTATGATTTTCCAGTGCCGAGAACCTCGACCAGAGAGTAAAAAAGGCGTAAGGTTCACAATGGTGTAAAACTAAAATGAGATATACCGGGCTAGGATTAGAGTTACAGGAACAAGGGCCAAACCAACCACCCAAGAATGGAATCGTCGAGCGACAACACTTGACAACCTCCTGGAAGCAGCTTTTCTTGCCACCAGACCTTTCTCTATCAATTAGGAATCTGATGCCGTCACTAAACACATTCCTTAAATTGTAGCCATTTTTTGAGTGCATATTTTTTGGTGTCTAATCCGGATATATATCACCATTGCTCTTAATTTTCTTGACTATATATCTCTTAAATGTCAACATATACACGTGTGATTTAGTTTACGAAGATTTTTCAATGCCAAGAACCTCGATCAGAGAGTAAAAAAGGTGTAAGGTTCAGAATGGTGTAAAACTAAAATGGGATATATCGGGCTAGGATTCGAGTTACAGGAACAAGGGCCAAACCAACCACCCAAGAATGGAATCGTCAAGCGAAAACACTTGACAACCTCCTAGAAGCAGCTTTTCAAGCCACCAGACCTTTCTCCATCAATTGGGAATCTGATGCCGTCACTAAACACATTCCTTAAACAGTAGCCATTTTTTGAGTGTTTATTTTTTGGTGTCTAATCCGCATATATATCACCATTGCTCTTGATTTTCTATACTGTATATCTCTTAAATGTCAACATATACACGTGTGATTTAGTTTACGAAGATTTTTCAATGCCGAGAACCTCGATCAGAGAGTAAAAAAGGCGTAAGGTTCACAATGGTGTAAAACTAAAGTGGGATATACTGGGCTAGGATTCGAGTTACAGGAACATGCGCCAAACCAACCACCCAAGAATGGAATCATCGAGCGAAAACACTTGACAACCTCCTGGAAGCAGCTTTTCTTGCCACCAGACCTTTCTCCATCAATTAGGAATCTGGTGCCGTCACTAAACACATTTCTTAAATTGTTGCCATTTTTTGAGTGTTTATTTTTTGGTGTCTAATCTGCATATATATCACCATTGCTCTTGATTTTCTTGACTGTATATCTCTTAGATGTCAACATATACACGTGTGATTTAGTTTTCGAAGATTTTTCAAAGTCGAGAACCTAGATCAGATAGTAAAAAAGGCGTAAGGTTCACAATGGTGTAAAACTAAAATGGGATATAACGGGCTAGGATTCGAGTTACAGGAACAAGGGCCAAACCAACCACCCAATAATGGAATCGTCGAGCGAAAACACTGGACAACCTCCTGGAAGCAGCTTTTCTTGCCACCAGACATTTCTCCATCAATTAGGAATCTGATTCCGTCATTAAACACATTTCCTTAAATTGTAGCCATTTTTTGCGTGTTTATTTTTTCGTGTCTAATTCGCATATATATCACCATTGCTCTTGATTTTCTTGACTGTATATCTCTTAAATGTCAACATATATACGTGAGATTTAGTTTATGAAGATTTTTCAATGCCGAGAACCTCAATCAGAGAGTAAAAAAGGCGTAAGGTTCACAATTGTGTAAAACTAAAATGGGACATACGGGGCTAGGATTCGAGTTACAGGAACAAGAGCCAAACCAACCACCCAAGAATGGAATCGTCGAGCGAAAACACTTGACAACCTCCAGGAAGCAGCTTTTCTTGCCACCAAACCTTTCTCTATCAATTAGGAATCTGATGTCGTCACAAAACACATTCCTTAAATTGTAGCCATTTTTTAAGTGTTTATTTTTTGTTTTCTAATCCGCATATATATCACCATTGCTCTTGATTTTCTTGACTGTATATCTCTTAAATGTCAACATATACATGTGTGATTCAGTTTATGAAGATTTTTGAATGCCGAGAAACTCGATCAGATAGTAAAAAAGGCGTAAGGTTCACAATGGTGTAAAACTAAAATGGGATATACCGGGCTAGGATTCGAGTTACAGGAACAACGGCCAAACCAACCACCCAAAAATGGAATCGTCGAGCGAAAACACTTGACAACCTCCTGGAAGCTGCTTTTCTTGCCACCAGGCCTTTCTCCATCAATTAGGAATCTGATGCCGTCACTAAACACATTCCTTAAATTGTATCCATTTTTTGAGTGGTTATTTTGTGGTTTCTAATCCGCATATATATCACCATTGCTCTTGATTTTGTTGACTGTATATCTCTTAAATATCAACATATACACGTGTGATTTAGTTTACGAAGATTTTTCAATGCCGAGAACCTTGATCAGAGAGTAAAAAAGGCGTAAGGTTCGCAATGGTGTAAAGCTAAAATGGGATATACCGGGCTAGGATTCGAGTTACAAGAAAAGGGCCGAACCAACCACCCAAGAATGGAATCATCGAGCGAAAACACTTGACAACCTCCTGGAAGCAACTTTTCTTGCCACCAGACCTTTCTTCATCAATTAGGAATCTGATGCCCACACTATACACATTCCTTAAATTGTAGCCATTTTTTGTGTGTTTATTTTTTGATGTCTAATCCGCATATATATCACCATTGCTCTTGATTTTCTTGACTCTATATCTCTTTAATGTAAACATATACACGTGTGATTTAGTTTACGATGATTTTTCAATGCCGAGAACCTCGATCAAAGAGTAAAAAAGGTGTAAGGTTCACAATGGTGTAAAACTAAAATGGGGTATACAGGGCTTGGATTCGAGTTACAGGAATAAGGGCCAAACCAACCACCCAAGAATGGAATCGTCGAGCAAAAACACTTGCAACCTCCTGGAGGCAGCTTTTCTTGCCCCCAGACATTTCTCCATCAATTAGGAATCTGATGCCGTCACTAAACACATTCCTTAAAATGTAGCCATTCTTTGAGTGTTTATTTTTTGGTGTCTAATCCGCGTATATATCACCATTGCTCTTGATTTTCTTGACTGTATATCTCTTAAATGTCAACATATACACATGTGATTTAGTTTACGAAGATTTTTCAATGCCGAGAACCTCGATCAGAGAGTAAAAAAGGCTTAAGTTTCACAATGGTGTAAAACTAAAATGGGATATACCGAGCTAGGATTCGAGTTACATGAATAAGGGCCAAACCAACCACCCAAGAATGGAATCGTCGGGCGAAAACACTTGACAACCTCCTGGAAGCAGCTTTTCTTGCCACCAGACATTTCTCCATCAATTAGGAATCTGATGCTCTCACCAAACACATTCCTTAAATTGTAGCCATTTTTTGAGTTTTTATTTTTTGGTGTCTAATCCGCATATATAGCACCATTGCTCTTGATTTTATTGACAGTATATCTCTTAAATGTCAACATATACACATGTGATTTAGTTTACGAAGATTTTTCAACGCCGAGAACCTCGATTAGAGAGTAAAGAGGGCGTAAGGTTCACAATGGTGTAAAACAAAAAATGTAATACACCGGGCCCGGATTCGAGTTACAGGAATAAGGGCCAAACCAACCACCCAAGAATGGAATCGTCGAGTGAAAACACTTGACAACCTCCTGGAGCAGCTTTTTTTGCCACCAGACCTGTCTCCATCAATTAGGAATCTAATGCCGTCACTAAACACATTCCTTAAATTGTAGCCATTTTTTGAGTGTTTATTTTTTGGTGTCTAATCCGCATATATATCACCATTGCTCTTGATTTTCTTGATTGTATATCTCTTAAATGTCAACATATACACGTGTGATTTAGTTTACGAAGATTTTTCAATGCCGAGAACCTCGATTAGAGAGGAAAAAAGGCGTAAGGTTCAGAATGTTGTAAAACTAAAATGGGATATACCGGGCTAGGATTCGAGTTACAGGAACATGGGCCAAACCAACTACCCATCAATGGAATCGTCGAGCGAAAACACTTGACAACCTCTTGGAAGCAGCTTTTCTTGCCACCAGACCTTTCTCCATCAATTAGGAATCTGATGCCGTCACTAAACACATTCCTTAAATTGTAGCAATTTTTTGAGTGTTTATTTTTTGGTGTCTAATCCGCATATATATCACCATTGCTCTTGATTTTCTTGACTGTATATCTCTTAAATGTCAACATATACACGTGTGATTTAGTTTATGAAGATTTTTCAATGACAAGAATCTCGATTAGAGAGTAAAAAAGGTGTAAGGTTCAGAATGTTGTAAAACTAAAATGGGATATACCGGGCTAGGATTCGAGTTACAGGAACAAGGGCCAAACCAAACACCCATGAATGGAATCGTCGATCGAAAACACTTGTTAACATCTTGGAAGCAGCTTTTCTTGCCACCAGACCTTTCTCCATCAATTAGGAATCTGATGCCGTCACTAAACACATTCCTTAAATTGTAGCCATTTTTTGAGTGTTTATTTTTTGGTGTCTAATCCGCATATATATCACCATTGCTCTTGATTTTCTTGACTGTATATCTATTAAATGTGAACATATACATGTGTGATTTAGTTTATGAAGATTTTTGAATGCCGAGAAACTCGATCAGATAGTAAAAACGGCGTAAGGTTCACAATGGTGTAAAACTAAAATGGGATATACCGGGCTAGGATTCGAGTTACAGGAACAACGGCCAAACCAACCACCCAAGAATGGAATCGTCGAGCGAAAACACTTGACAACCTCCTGGAAGCTGCTTTTTTTGCCACCAGGCCTTTCTCCATCAATTAGGAATCTGATGCCGTCACTAAACACATTCCTTAAATTGTATCCATTTTTGAGTGGTTATTTTGTGGTTTCTAATCCGCATATATATCACCATTGCTCTTGATTTTGTTGACTGTATATCTCTTAAATATCAACATATACACGTGTGATTTAGTTTACGAAGATTTTTCAATGCCGAGAACCTTGATCAGAGAGTAAAAAAGGCGTAAGGTTCGCAATGGTGTAAAGCTAAAATGGGATATACCGGGCTAGGATTCGAGTTACAGGAAAAGGGCCGAACCAACCACCCAAGAATGGAATCATCGAGCGAAAACACTTGACAACCTCCTGGAAGCAACTTTTCTTGCCACCAGACCTTTCTTCATCAATTAGGAATCTGATGCCCACACTATACACATTCCTTAAATTGTAGCCATTTTTTGTGTGTTTATTTTTTGATGTCTAATCCGCATATATATCACCGTTGCTCTTGATTTTCTTGACTCTATATCTCTTTAATGTAAACATATACACGTGTGATTTAGTTTACGATGATTTTTCAATGCCGAGAACCTCGATCAAAGAGGAAAAAAGGTGTAAGGTTCACAATGGTGTAAAACTAAAATGGGGTATACAGGGCTCGGATTCGAGTTACAGGAATAAGGGCCAAACCAACCACCCAAGAATGGAATCGTCGAGCGAAAACACTTGCAACCTCCTAGAGGCAGCTTTTCTTGCCCCCAGACATTTCTCCATCAATTAGGAATCTGATGCCGTCACTAAACACATTCCTTAAATTGTAGCCATTCTTTGAGTGTTTATTTTTTGGTGTCTAATCCGCGTATATATCACCATTGCTTTGATTTTCTTGACTGTATATCTCTTAAATGTCAACATATACACAGGTGATTTAGTTTACGAAGATTTTTCAATGCCGAGAACCTCGATCAGAGAGTAAAAAAGGCTTAAGTTTCACAATGGTGTAAAACTAAAATGGGATATACCGGTCTAGGATTCGAGTTACATGAATAAGGGCCAAACCAACCACCCAAGAATGGAATCGTCGAGCGAAAACACTTGACAACCTCCTGGAAGCAGCTTTTCATGCCACCAGACCTTTCTCCATCAATTAGGAATCTGATGCTCTCACCAAACACATTCCTTAAATTGTAGCCATTTTTGGGTTTTTATTTTTTGGTGTCTAATCCGCATATATAGCACCATTGCTCTTGATTTTATTGACAGTATATCTCTTAAATGTCAACATATACACGTGTGATTTAGTTTACGAAGATTTTTCAATGCCGAGAACCTCGATTAGAGAGTAAAGAGGGCGTAAGGTTCACAATGGTGTAAAACAAAAAATGAGATACACCGGGCTCGGATTCGAGTTACGTTAATAAGGGCCAAACCAACCACCCAAGAATGGAATCGTCGAGTGAAAACACTTGACAACCTCCTGGAGCAGCTTTTTTTGCCACCAGACCTTTCTCCATCAATTAGGAATCTGATGCCGTCACTAAACACATTCCTTAAATTGTAGCCATTTTTTGAGTGTTTATTTTTTGGTGTCTAATCCGCATATATATCACCATTGCTCTTGATTTTCTTGACTGTATATCTCTTAAATGTCAACATATACACGTGTGATTTAGTTTACGAAGATTTTTCAATGCCGAGAACCTCGATTAGAGAGGAAAAAAGGCGTAAGGTTCAGAATGTTGTAAAACTAAAATGGGATATACCGGGCTAGGATTTGAGTTACAGGAACATGGGCCAAACCAACTACCCATCAATGGAATCGTCTAGCGAAAACACTTGACAACCTCTTGGAAGCAGCTTTTCTTGCCACCAGACCTTTCTCCATCAATTAGGAATCTGATGCCGTCACTAAACACATTCCTAAAATTGTAGCCATTTTTTGAGTGTTTATTTTTTGGTGTCTAATCCGCATATATATCACCATTGCTCTTGATTTTCTTGACTGTATATCTCTTAAATGTCAACATATACACGTATGATTTAGTTTACGAAGATTTTTCAATGCCGAGAATCTCGATTAGAGAGTAAAAAAGGTGTAAGGTTCAGAATGTTGTAAAACAAAAATGGGATATACCGGGCTAGGATTCGAGTTACAGGAACAAGGGCCAAACCAACCACCCATGAATGGAATCGTCGATCGAAAACACTTGTTAACCTCTTGGAAGCAGGTTTTCTTACCACCAGACCTTTCTCCATCAATTAGGAATCTGATGCCGTCACTAAACACATTCCTTAAATTGTAGCCATTTTTTGAGTGTTTATTTTTTGGTGTCTAATCCGCATATATATCACCATTGCTCTTGATTTTCTTGACTTTATATCTCTTAAATGTTAACATATACACTTGTGATTTAGTTTATGAAGATTTTTCAATGCCGAGAACCTCGATCAGAGAGTAAAAAAGGCGTATGGTTCACAATGGTGTAACTAAAATGGGATATACCGGGTTAGGATTCGAGTTACAGGAACCAGGGCCAAACCAACCACCCAACAATGGAATCGTCGAGCGAAAACACTTGACAACCTCTTGGAAGAAGCTTTTCTTGCCACTAGACCTTTCTCCATCAATTAGCAATCTGATACCGTCACTAAACATATTCCTTAAATTGTAGCCATTTTTTTAGTGTTTATTTTTTGGTGTCTAATCCGCATATATATCACCATTGATCTTGATATTCTTGACTATATATCTCTTAAATGTCAACATATACACGTGTGATTTAGTTTAGGAAAATTTTTCAATGCCGAGAACCTCGACCAGAGAGTAGAATAGACGTAAGGTTCACAATGGTGAAAAACAAAAATGGGATATACCGGGATCGGATTCGAGTTACAGGAATAAGGGCCAAACCAACCACCCAAGAATGGAATCATCGAGCGGAAACACTTGACAACCTCCTGGAAGCAGCTTTTCTTTCCACCAGACCTTTCTCCATCAATTAGGAATCTGATGCCGTCACTAAACACATTTCTTAAATTGTAGCCATTTTTGAGTGTTTATTTTTTGGTGTCTAATCCGCATATATATCACCATTGCTCTTGATTTTATTGACTGTATATCTCTTAAATGTCAACATATACACGTGTGATTTAGTTTACGAAGATTTTTCAATGCCGAGAACCTCGACCAGAAAGTAAAAAAGGCGTAAGGTTCACAATGGTGTAAAACTAAAATGGGATATACCGGGCTAGGATTTGAGTTACAGGAACATGTGCCAAACCAACCACCCAAAAATGGAATCGTCGAGCGAAAACACTAGGCAACCTCCTGGATGCAGCTTTTCTTGCCACCAGACCTTTCTTCATCAATTAGGAATCTGATGCCATCACTAAACACATTCCTTAAATTGTAGCCATTTTTTGATTGTTTATTTTTTTGGTGTCTAATCCGCATATATATCACCATTGCTCTTGATTTTCTTGACTTTATATCTCTTAAATGTAAACATATACACTTGTGATTTAGTTTATGAAGATTTTTCAATGCCGAGAACCTCGATCAGAGAGTAAAAAAGTCGTATGGTTCACAATGGTGTAACTAAAATGGGATATACCGGGTTAGGATTCGAGTTACAGGAACAAGGGCCAAACCAACCACCCAACAATGGAATCGTCGAGCGAAAACACTTGACAACCTCTTGGAAGAAGCTTTTCTTGCCACTAGACCTTTCTCAATCAATTAGCAATCTGATACCGTCACTAAACATTTTCCTTAAATTGTAGCCATTTTTTGAGTGTTTATTTTTTGGTGTCTAATCCGCATATATATCACCATTGATGTTGATTTTCTTGACTGTATATCTCTTAAATGTCAACATATACACGTGTGATTTAGTTTAGGAAGATTTTTCAATGCCGAGAACCTCGTCCAGTGAGTAGAATAGACGTATGGTTCACAATGGTGAAAAACAAAAATGGGATATACCGGGCTCGGATTCGAGTTACAGGAATAAGGGCCAAACCAACCACCCAAGAATGGAATCATCGAGCGAAAACACTTGACAACCTCCTGGAAGCAACTTTTCTTGCCACCAAACCTTTCTTCATCAATTAGGAATCTGATGCCTGCACTAAACACATTCCTTAAATTGTAGCCATTTTTTGAGTGTTTATTTTTTGGTATCTAATCCGCATATATATCACCATTGCTCTTGACTTTCTTGACTCTATAACTCTTTAATGTAAACATATACACGTGTGATTTAGTTTACGAAGATTTTTCAATGCCGAGAACCTCGATCAGCAAGTAAAAAAGACGTAAGGTTCACAATGGTGTAAAACTAAAATGGGATATACCGGGCTTGGATTCGAGTTACAGGAACAAGGGCCAAACCAACCACCCAAGAATGGAATCGTCGAGCGAAAACACTAGGCAACCTCCTGGATGCAGCTTTTCTTAAACACTAGGCAACCTCCTGGATGCAGCTTTTCTTACCACCAGACCTTTCTTCATCAATTAGGAATCTGATGCCATCACTAAACACATTCCTTAAATTGTAGCCATTTTTTGATTGTTTATTTTTTTGGTGTCTAATCCGCATATATATCACCATTGCTCTTGATTTTCTTGACTGTATATCTCTTAAATGTCAACATATACACGTGTGATTTAGTTTACGAATATTTTTCAATGCCGAGAACCTCAATCAGAGAGTAAAAAGGGCGTAAGGTTCACAATGGTGTAAAACTAAAATGGGATATACCGGGCTAGGATTCGAGTTACGTGAAGTGTAAAACTAAAACACTTGACAACCTCCTAGAAGCAGCTTTTCTTGCCACCAGACCTTTCTCCATCAATTAAGAATCTGATGTACTCACTAAACACATTCCTTAAATTGTAGCCATTTTTTGAGTGTTTATTTTTTGGTGTCTAAGCCGCATATATATCACCATTGCTCTAGATTTTCTTGACTTTATATCTCTTAAATGTAAACATATACACTTGTGATTTAGTTTATGAAGATTTTTCAATGCCGAGAACCTCGATCAGAGAGTAAAAAAGTCGTATGGTTCACAATGGTGTAACTAAAATGGGATATACCGGGTTAGGATTCGAGTTACAGGAACAAGGGCCAAACCAACCACCCAACAATGGAATCGTCGAGCGAAAACACTTGACAACCTCTTGGAAGAAGCTTTTCTTGCCACTAGACCTTTCTCAATCAATTAGCAATCTGATACCGTCACTAAACATATTCCTTAAATTGTAGCCATTTTTTGACTGTTTATTTTTTGGTGTCTAATCCGCATATATATCACCATTGATCTTGATTTTCTTGACTGTATATCTCTTAAATGTCAACATATACACGTGTGATTTAGTTTAGGAAGATTTTTCAATGCCGAGAACCTCGTCCAGTGAGTAGAATAGACGTATGGTTCACAATGGTGAAAAACAAAAATGGGATATACCGGGCTCGGATTCGAGTTAAAGGAATAAGTGCCAAACCAACCACCCAAGAATGGAATCATCGAGCGAAAACACATGACAACCTCCTGGAAGCAACTTTTCTTGCCACCAAACCTTTCTTCATCAATTAGGAATCTGATGCCTGCACTAAACACATTCCTTAAATTGTAGCCATTTTTTGAGTGTTTATTTTTTGGTATCTAATCCGCATATATATCACTATTGCTCTTGATTTTCTTGACTGTATATCTCTTAAATGTTAACATATACACGTGTGATTTAGTTTATGAAGATTTTTCAATTTCAAGAACCTCGCTCAGAGTGTAAAAAGGCGAAAGGTTTACAATGGTGTAAAACTAAAATGGGATATAGCAGGCTAGGATTCGAGTTACAGGAACAAGGGCAAACCAACCACCCAATAATGGAATCGCCAAGCGAAAACACATGACAACCTCCTGGAAGCAGCTTTTCTTGCGACGAGACCTTTCTCCATCAATTAGGAATCTGATGCCGTCACTAAACACATTCCTTAAATTGCAGCCATTTTTTGAGTGTTTATTTTTTGGTGTCTAATCCGCATATATATCACTATTGCTCTTGATTTTCTTGACTGTATATCTCTTAAATGTTAACATATACACGTGTGATTTAGTTTATGAAGATTTTTCAATTTCAAGAACCTCGCTCAGAGTGTAAAAAGGTGCAACGTTCACAATGGTGAAAACTTAAATGGGATATACCAGGCTAGGATTCGAGTTACAGGAACATTGGCCAAACAAACCACCCAAGAATGGAATCGTCAACCGAAAACACTTAACAACCTCGTTAAAGCAACTTTTCTTGCCACTAGACCTTTCTCCATCAATTAGGAATCTGATTCCGTCACTAAACACATTCCTTAAATTGAAGCCATTTTTGAGTGTTTATTTTTTGGAGTCTAATCCGCATATATATCAACATTTCTCTTGATTTTTTTTTGACTGTATATCTCTTAAATGTCAACATATACACGTGTGATTTAGTCTACGAAGATTTATGAATGCCGAGAACCTCAATCAGAGAGTAAAAAAGGCGTAAGTTCACAATGGTGAAAACTAAAATGGGATATAACTGGATAGGATTCGAGTTACAGGAACAAGGGCCAAACCAACCACCCTAGAATGGAATCGTCGAGCGAAAACACTTGACTACCTCCTGGAAGCAGCTTTTCTTGCCACCAGACCTTTCTCCATCAATTAGGAATCTGATGCCATCACTAAACACTTTCCTTAAAATGTAGCCATTTTTTGAGTGTTTATTTTTTGGTGTCTAATTCGCATATATATCACCATTGCTCTTGATTTTCTTGACTGTATATCTTTTAAATGTCAATATATACACGTGTGATTTAGTTTACGAAGATTTTTCAATGTCGAGAACCTCGATCAGAGAGTAAAAAAGGCGAAAGGTTTACAATGGTGTAAAACTAAAATGGGATATAGCAGGCTAGGATTCGAGTTACAGGAACAAGGGCAAACTAACCACCCAATAATGGAATCGCCGAGCGAAAACACTTGACAACCTCCTGGAAGCAGCTTTTCTTGCCACCAGACCTTTCTCCATCAATTAGGAATCTGATACCGTCACTAAACACATTCCTTAAATTGTAGCCATTTTTTGAGTTTTTATTTTTTGGTGTCTAATCCGCATATATATCACCATTGCTCTTGATTTGCTTGACTGTATATCTTTTAAATGTCAACATATACATGTGTGATTTAGTTTACGAAGATTTTTCAATGCCTAGAACCTTGATCAGAGAGTAAAAATGGCGTAAGGTTCACAATGGTGTAAAACGAAAATGGGATATACCGGACTAGGATTCGACTTACAGGAACAAGGGCCAAACCAACCCACCCAAGAATGGAATCGTCGAGCGAAAACACTTGACAACCACCTGGAAGCATTTTTTCTTGCCACTAGACCTTTCTCCATCAATTAGGAATCTGAGGCCGTCCCTAAACACATTCCTTATATTGTAGCCATTTTTTGAGTGTATATTTTTTGGTGTACAATCCGCATATATATCACCATTGCTCTTGATTTTCTTGACTGTATATCCCTAAAATGTCAACATATACATGTGTGATTTAGTCTACGAAGATTTTTCAATGTCGTGAACCTCGATCAGAGAGTACAAAAGGCGTAAGGTTCACAATGGTGTAAAACTAAAATGGGATATAACGGGCTAGGATTCGAGTTACAGGAACAAGGGCCAAACTAACCAACCAAGAATGGAATCGTCAAGCGAAAACACTTGACAACCTCCTGGAAGCAAATTTTCTTGCCACCAGACCTTTCTCCATCAATTAGGAATCTGATGCCGTTACTAAACACATTCCTTAAATTGCAGCCATTTTTGAGTGTTTATTTTTTGGTGTCTAATCCGCATATATATCACCATTGCTCTTGATTTTTTTGACTGTATATCTCTTAAATGTCAACCAATACATGGATGATTTAGTTTATGAAGATTTTTCAATGCCAAGAACCTCGATCAGAGAGTAAAAAGGCGCAACGTTCACAATGGTGTAAAACTAAAATGGGATATACCGGGCTAGGATTCGAGTTACAGGAACAAGGGCCAAACAAACTGATGTGTCTAAAATTATACACATTTTATGCATCGAATTCCTTACATTTTGATAAGTTTGTAATCGGTTTTCCCGCGATTTTGGTACTGATTTGATTATATGTTATATTTACAGGAATTTGTGAAGAACCTGTTGATTTCGTGGTGAAACCGAAGGAAAGTAATTGCAGCAAAAGGAGCACGGAAAGACGTGTCGGAAAACAAGGAAAAAGATAAATTTGCTGAACAGGACCCCTTACGGACCGTAAGACTGGGTCTTTACGGTCCGTAAAGAGGAGGCGCGCGCTGGAATTTCCTAACAGCCTTACAGACCGCAAAGCATCACCCATACGGTCCGTAAGCATGTCGGTTTTCGCAAAAATTGTTATAAATACAATACAGCCGATTAGGGTTAGACATCTCGCATACCAGACGGCATTGGAGCATTCTTGGACGAATTTGAGGCATCTTGGAGCTGTGCAAAGGTCTTGGAAGCTTTCAGTTCGAGTTTTGAGCAATTCGGGTTCGTTAAACATTAGTTTTTCGGTTTCTTTACGCTTTGAACCATGTTTTCAGTTGTTTTCAGACCTTGTTTAGTTGTGTTATTGAATATTATGAGTAGCTAAACATATAAACTACCTGGGTTGAGATGAACTTGATGATTGTAATGCGTATTTGACATGCTTTCGGTTATTTGATGTGATTTACATAACCTTGCCTTGTAATTGATCTTGATATTGCATGTTGGTATGTTTTGATTGTTTTATTAGTCAATAAATTCAGCGGTTTAGGCACGAAGAAATTCCCCCTAGACTTAGGATTTAATTTAATTCATTTATCTTAGGATTTTCGGGTTGAATATTGTGTTGAGAAATTGACCAAGTTTACTAATAATTAAAATCACTATATTAAAACTTGCATCCTCATCTTGTGACTCGAAAGACGATTAGGGTGAGCTAGGTTATTAGCTAATTATTGGTGGGTTGATTGGGTGACCGATAGCTCGGGCTCGTTTATTGCATCGCAATTAAGGTTTCCTAGGATTTCAATTTTCAAGGTTGAGTTTGCTTTGCGATTTGAGGGTTTTGGGGGTAAAGTTGCTTTCATTGGTTGATCTTCGTAGGATTTGGTATCGATAGCTCGAGCCGGTTCGTTCTAGCACTTCACATTTAGTCTTGCTCTTTCGTTTGGGACATCTCTAGCGGGGGGTCAATCGAGGGAAATAGATATTTAACCATTATCATTGTCATATTAGCATTGCATGATTATAGGGATTTGACACCTAGGTAGTCCTTATCTCATATATATTTGACCAAAATTTTCTCTCGTGTTTGCTTCACTTTGCTTATCTTGTTTTCTACATTTTCTTAATTAATTAAGTTATTAGTTAAACATAAAAAAATCAACTTAAAACAAACTTAAAAATTGACTTTATATTCGATAGAGGTTCATTATCTAAAGTTTGCATATAGTGTCCACGGATTGATATCCGGTCTTGCCATCTACACTACACAACGACCGGTGCACTTGCCGATTTTGTGTGGTTTAGTTTGCGATTCCATTTTAAAACTTGTTCGAAATTAATAGTCACATTTTCACACATCAAGTTTTTGGCGCCGTTGTTGGGGACACTGGCACTTTAGAGAACGACCCGAGTCATCTATTTAGTTGTTTATTTGCTTTCATAGATTTCCATTGCCTTTAGGTGCCTTTTGCTTGCAATTTGTGCCTTTAGGGTTAGATTTGCTTTAGTATTTAGTTAAGTAATCTTTTCATTGTATGCACCATACTCGTTCAGAGGGGCCACCTTCGTTTGCTGCTTCGTCTGAGCCCAAGCGAGATTTCCACGAGCACCTTTGCACTTTCCGAGCTAGTCAGGTACACATTCCATTTTCTGCTTTTACTATGGGTGACGAGGCCCCAGTTAGGAGAGTCGTCGCAGACTACGCCAGACCGAACGTGGCCAATGCTCGATCCAGCATTACCCGACCCGCTATCGGAGTTAATCGCTGGCAGATTCCACCCCAGATCATCTCAATGGTTACGAACACCATCCAATTCCATGGACTACCTTCTGAGGACCCGAACGTCCATCTCTCGCGCTTTCAGCTATTTGCGACACATTTCAGGAGCAAGGTGTCACCGAGGACGCCTGCAAGCTGCGTCTATTCCCATTCTCACTTGCTGATCGTGCTCATGCTTGGTTGGAATCCCTTCCTGCGGGATCCATCACCACCTGGGCCGGTATGAAAGAAAAATTCTTAAGCAAGTACTTTCCTCCTTCCAAAACCCCTCGTCTGAGGAGCATGATCCAAGAGTTTCGCCAAAAGGAGGGAGAATCGTTCTACGAGACATGGGAGCGTTTCAAGGAGTTACTACTTAAGTGTCCTCATCACGGATTCGAGGATTGGGCTTTAGTTGAGAAGTTCTACCATGGAGTGACGCCCACTACGAGGAATATGTTGAATACTACTACTGGTGGCAATCTGATGACTGCCAAGACACCTGAGGAGTGCATGGATATGTTCGAGGATATAGCGATGAGTAGCTACGAGTTTCCTGAGTCTAGAGATTCATCCGCTACACATAAAGGAGTACACAAGGTCGATGAAGTCACCAGGATGCAAGCACAGATTGACGCTCTGTAAAAAGCAGGTGGGTGATATGAAGATACAGAAGGAGCAGCTATGCAAGATATGTACTGGGAAGCATGACACGACCGCGTGTCCTATTGCTCCTACTGAGTCACCAGAGCAGGTAGAGTTTGTGAGTAATCGAAATCAAGGAAATTTCGGGGAGCGTTAAAATTCGAATCGGAAGAATCACCCGAATTTCAGCTGGAAGAACAACAACCCACCGGGGTTTCAGCCGCGTCAGAGTTTGTTTCAGGACGCAGGAGCAGGAGCGAGTTCAGGTGCGAATAACTCGACATTAGAGGAGATGCTAAGGAAGAACCAGGGGACGTTAGCTCAGCAGACTCAGCTGCTTACACAGTTCATCACGCAGGGGGATGCTCGACATCGGGAGACACATGCAAGGTTCTTGGAGCACGAGACTTTCATGAAAAATCAGAGCGCAGCATTCCAAAACCTTGAGAGGACTGTAGGTGCGATGTCAGAGAAGTTGAATAAAAGACCTCCTGGTGGTCTCCCCAGTAGCACTGTTGAGAACCCGAATGCCACTGCGAAATCCGTTACTACGAGAAGTGGTCGAGGAGGTGTAGAGGTCGAGCCGGTAGTCGATGAGGACCCGTAGGTCGACGAGGAGATTGAGATGGAGACACCAGCTGGCAAAGTGCACCCTACGCTGCGCCCAGCAAGTACAGCACAGTCCAGCGGGTCTCCAGGAGAGAAGAAGGAGCCAGAGAAGGAGCCGATGAGGGTGTATAAGCCGACACCCCCTTACCCTGGTAGGTTAGTGAAGGGTACGAACGCAGAGCAGTATGGTCGTTTCATGGAGATGCTGAAGAAGCTGCATGTGAACATCCCGTTCGTCGAGGCTTTGGCGAAGATGCCGAAGTATGCGAAGTTTTTAAAGGATCTTCTTACGAATAAGAAGAAATTAGAGGATCTTTCGACTGTCACCCTGAGTGAGGAGTGTTCTGCTATCGTGCAGAACAAGCTGACAAAGAAAATGACTGATCCTGGTAGCTTTACCATCCCATGTCTGATTGGGAATCTTACTGTCAGCAATGCGCTTGCTGACCTAGGTGCTAGCATAAATCTCATGCCCTATTCCATATTTGCTAAGCTTGACCTAGGAGAGCCTTCCCCTACGCGCATGAGTATTCAGCTCGCCGATCGATCGTTGAAGTATCCAAGGGGAATCGTGGAGAACATGTTGGTGAAAGTCGACAAGTTCGTATTTCCAGTTGACTTTGTCATTCTTGACATGGATGAGGACGTTGAGGTCCCGTTGATCTTAGGCCGTCCATTCCTTGCCACTGCACGAGCAGTCATTGATGTATATGATGGCAAGTTGACTCTTCGTGTCGATAAGGATGAGGTCACTTTTGATATCCAACATTCTATGAGGCACACCCGTCATCATGATGACACTCTTTACTTTATTGATACTCTCATGTCACATGTGGGTGGCCTTCTCAACAAGATTTGTCGGAAAGATGCGTCTGATACGCATGATGTGAGTATGGATGCTCAGGGGAGTGGGTTCACTGATTTCGATGTTGAGCAGGACCCTCTGCCGTAGTCTACCGAGCCTTCACCTAGATTCGAGGTGTTTGAGGTCATCGAGGAAGAGGAGATTCCGAAGGAGAGACCATCTGTTGAGGTACCCCCCGCCCTTGGAGTTGAAGGAGTTGCCGTCTCATCTGGAGTACGCATTCTTGGGCGAGGGATCCCAGTTACCCGTCATCATTTCTGCTGGATTGACGGAGGAGGAGAAGAAGAAGCTGATGAGTGTCCTGAGAGACCATAGGCAGGCGATCGCGTGGAAGCTGATGGATATCAAGGGTATTAACCCTTCGTTTTGCACGCACAAGATCTTGATGGAAGAGGAGTTCAAGCCGGTGGTTCAACCTCAGAGAAGGCTAAACCCTAATATGCAGGACGTTGTGAAGAAAGAGGTGATTAAGTTGCTGGATGCAGGACTGATTTACCCAATTTTGGACTCTGCATGGGTGAGTCCCATCTAGGTGGTCCCCAAGAAGGGGGGTATGACAGTGGTCGTCAATGATAGGAATGAGTTGATACCCACCCGGACCGTCACCGGATGGCGAGTTTGCATAGATTATCGCAGACTCAATGATGCCACGCGCAAGGATCACTTTCCTTTGTCGTTCATTGACCAGATGCTGGAGCGACTGTCAGGATAGCAGTTCTATTGCTTTCTTGATGGATTCTCAGGTTATTTCCAGATCCCTATTGCACCAGAGGATCAGGAAAAGACCACATTTACATGCCCTTTTGGCACCTTCGCGTATCGACGCATGCCATTTGGGTTGTGTAACGCTCCAGCCACATTTCAGCGTTGTATGGTGGGGATCTTTCATGAGTTGATTGAGGACTCCATGGAGGTGTTTATGGATGACTTTTCTGTGTTTGGGAGTTCCTTCGATCACTGTCTGCGTAATCTCGAGCGTGTGCTTACTCGATGTGAGGAGACGAAACTGATGCTTAACTGGGAGAAGTGTAATTTTATGGTTCGAGAGGGGATTGTGCTAGGGCATAAGGTTTCACAGGCGGGACTTGAGGTTGATCAAGCCAAGGTTGATGTTATTTCTAAGCTCCCGCCGCCTACTTCTGTGAAATCGATTAGGAGCTTCTTGGGTCATGCGGGATTCTACCGCCGCTTCATCCGCGACTTTTCGAATATTGCCCGCCCGATGACCCAGCTGTTAGAGAAGGATAGGCCATTCGTATTCGACGATGAGTGTTTGAGGGCCTTCGAGTTGATTAAGTAGAGGTTAGTGAGTGCTCCCATTCTGATTGCTCCCGATTGGAGCCTCCCATTCGAGATCATGTGCGATGCTAGCGACTTCGCCGTTGGGTCCGTTTTAGGGCAGCGTAGGGAGAAACACTTTCATCCCATTTACTATGCTAGCAAGACCCTAAACGACGCCCAAGAAAACTATACCACGACAGAGAAGGAGTTGCTAGCGGTCGTATTCGCGTGTGATAAATTCCGTTCTTATCTTGTGCTGTCAGAGACCATTATTTTCACGGATCATGCGGCTCTTCGATACTTGTTTGCGAAGAAGGATGCGAAGCCTAGGCTTATTCGATGGATTTTGCTGCTTCAAGAGTTTGATCTAGAGATTAGGGACAAGAAGGGGGCTGAGATCGTAGCTGCTGATCATCTGTCGAGATTAGAGAACCCCGAGTTAGAGAGGACTCAGAAGGAGAGGATAGGGGATGACTTTCCCCATGAGGTGCTGATGTTCTTGAAAGATCACGAGGAAGGCTTTCCCTTGTTCGCTGATCTGGCGAATTACTTGTCTACAGGTGACCTTGTGGAGGGCATGACGTACCAGCGAAAGAAGAAATTCTTTACGGATGTCAAGCACTACATTTGGGAGGATCCGTACTTGTTTAGGATCGGTGCGGACCAGGTTATTAGGAGATGTGTGTTTGGGTCTGAGTCTCGCAGTATTCTGCGACATTGTCATGAGGGACCGACTGGTGGCCATTATGGTGCAGCTTATACCGCCAAATGCGTGTTTGATGCGGGTTTTTAAGCTTTGGTTGCATTGGTTTTCGCCTCCTGAGACGGGTTAGCGTCGCGCTTCTTGCTGAAACCCTTGTTGTTACGAGTTGCTTGGTTCAAACTTGTATGCTTTCTCTTTTTGTCGTCGGACGACTCAGCATGTGTCTCGGTCTTCTCTGTTGGGTTCAGTGATAACTTCTTCATATGAACACAATCTTCAGTCAGCCTGACAGCCAGAGTTACAGCCTCAGTGATTGTTTGTGGTTTGGCCGATGTTACCATGCCACGAAACTCTGGGGCCAGTCCCCAAATGTAGCGTTCAACGCGCTTGAATTCGGGAGTCACCATGTAGGGAAGCACTCTAGAGAGATCATGGAACCTTCAAGTATAACCATTAATGTCTGCACCCACCATGGTTAAGTGCCAGAACTCAGTCTCCAACCTTTGGAGTTCCGCGCGAGAGCAATACTTCTCTCTCATTCTTTCCTTCAGTTCCTCCCAAGTTAAGCCATAAGCAGCATCATCACCCAAAGTTTGGGCTTGCAGGTTCCACCAAGTTAGAGCTTCATCGACAAACAACCCAGTAGCAAAAGTGACTTGTTGATCCGCGGTACACTTGCTCATGCGGATAGTAGCTTCAGTCTTCTCCGTCCAGCGCACAAATGCTACTGCACCTCCTGTGCCGTCATAGTTCGTCGGCTTGTAGTCGAGAAACTGCTTGAAAGTGCAGCCTGGAATTGATTCAACCAATTCACATGTGAGCAATCGAAGAAATAATGAAACAAGGACCGTTCATAAATTTCTCCATGCTTAGAAAATTGTCTTAAGATTACCTTGAGCTGCATTGCCTCCAGATGAATCTCCGTTCCCATTACGTCTAGCGTTGCTTAGGCCACCACTGTCTTGAGTTCGGTTTGCCTCGTACTGGGCGATAGCAGCGGAGATCCTTTCTTCCAGTAGAGCGTTCAGCTCTTCAGCAGTTCTTGGCAGTGGGGGAGGAGGAGGTTGATCGTCATTGCGAGCATTCACAGTTTTCCTGGGTGCCATGTTCTGACAGAACATAACACAACATGGTTAAATATTTGTTTGATATCGTTATACTAGACAGTAGTAGTATATATATATTCATAGGTATATACCACATAAGTGACATCAAACAATTATTACTCTAGCAGAGTACTTAATAGGCTTGCACTGAGGGAATCTACACGTGACAAGACTTGCTGTGGTTTCTGTGCACTGAATCCCATAATTATGTATGCATCCATAATTATGTAACTCCTTGCACAGTCCGCGCAGTTCGTTTCATCCTCGTATTTACTTCCTTCAGTTGGGCCATCGCTTTCGGATAAAGTCACGTATACTCGTGACATTCTACTTCTAGTACATGCTAATTATCACACATAATTGCAAGTAATTTCTAGTCAATGACAAGTGCTACTCAAGTGCACTCTAAGTCTCGTAGTGTCTTTTCTAGACTCATGTAAACAGTTTCAGGTAGTGGATGTCGCGGAACGTTTTATGCAATGAAAACTCTTTGAAAATTGTTTTCGTGAAAGGATCCTAGAGATTGTAGACTAGAATCGAGAAGGAATCCTGCTTCACTACAATCGCAGCTCTGATACCAATCTGTCACACCCCTTTCTGCGGCGGAAGCACGAGGTGTGATCATGAAAGGTTCTCATTGCATACGAAAAGTAAACATGCTATATGCTCGTAAAAACATCAAATACCATAATTTGAAGACATAAGTTTAGCGTTACATCGCTAGATAGCATAAAACATTGTCTTAAAAAGTTTACAACTTTATTTTAAAGATAAACATAATCGACATCTGACGGGTGGTCCATTGGACAACCCTTAATCATGTTCAAAGACATAAAAATCCTTCACTTAATCGTGTAATTATCTTGAATTAGATAACTACTCTTGTCTATGTTTCAGGTGCGGTTAGGGAGCTTAAAGTGGATAAAACGCAGCTTTGGAGAGTATTGGAGTGGAACGGGTCGAGCGTGGAACAAGAGATGAAACAAAGAAGAAAACTCAGGTCACTACCGTAAATTACGGTCTCACCGTAATTTACGGTAGACCTGTTACTCATCTGAAGCTGCCGTAAATCAGTCTTGTATCACCGTAACTTATTAAGTCCACCGTAAATTACGGTGGAGCCGTAATTTACGATGGTTTCAGCGAGCCAATCCGTAACTGCCACATTTAAGTTAGTTTTTGGGGTGTCTTTTCATTATTCTCATCATTGGACGGTTATTGGACACACTAGGGGCGATTTTGCTTGATCTTGCTTGGTTTGGAACAATTTCTAACATTCGGTTTGTATTTTCGATTCGTATGAACATTGGTTTGATTATGATGATGATTCACCGAGCCATGTCCGGCTAAACTCTACGGTGATCATCTTGGGTGAATGTTTCTTGAACTTTTGTGTGTTTTATTTCTGAATTTCTAGAATGATAACTTGCGTTGCTTGAATATCATGGTGTATGTTTGATTGCTTGTAACTTGTTAATCGATAGTGCAATTTCTAGTCTTAATCGTACGTTCTTGGTGCCGTTGGCAATCGAGATATCACGGGAAGGGTTAGGGTTGGTTATTGATTAATTGGTCATCGGGAAACAACCTCGCGTTTATATAATCCCAGTACTTTGTCCCCATTTATCACTTCAATCATCTATACACGAGTTATGTCTATGTAACTCTTTCTAGTTGGAATTACACACAATTGTTTAAAGAAACTGAAACCTAAGATGATCATTGTTCTCTCCTAATTTGTTTTACAACCAACTTTGATTTGAATTAGTTTTTAATTTAGTTTTCTAAAACAACAATCCAAATTCTTGAAGTTTAATTTCTGCAATTTAGTTTAATATTAATTTAAGTACAAAGCTATACAATCGACACATTTTCCACATACTCCCTGAGTTCGATACCCTCTTACCACTATCTATAGTTGTTTGGGGATTAAATTTGCGTGACCCACGACAATCACGTCAAATTTTGGCGCCGTTGCCGGGGAGTAGTGCGCAACGTGTGTCAGTTTGTTAGTTTTGCTTTGTTATTTTCGGGTTCACACTGGTGTGTTTAGTGTGCAGGTTCTACAGGTGCATGCATACTAGAGGCTCTCACAAAGCGTCACCATTGTCATTTGATCCGGAAATCGAAAGAACACTAAGGCAAAACCGAGTTTTACTACGCGAAAACAGAATCGTTGGTTCACCCACTTCACCCATTACACCTAGAAACATCATGGCTGATTCTCAAATTCCACCTACAACGGGTCAAACGACTTCATCCTTTATACCTACTTCCACCCAACCATCACCAAACACCACATTACCTAATACCACCGCTGAATTTACACCATCCAATGTCACCCAACCAATCACCACTCAAACTGAGCCTACCATCACCTACAATCCATCCACCACAATCCCACCATTATCCCACTTCTTTCCCCCAACTATGGGTCAATCATCATCCACCTTCACAATTGCACCCAATTCAACTATTGTGCATACTACTTCATCTTTTAGACCACAACCACAACAATCGGGTTTTCAGTATTCGACCATCCCATTTGGGCAAACTTCGGGAATTCAAGGAGATGGTTATGATGAGGGATTTGAAGAATTTGAGGGGTATGATGATGATGGGTACGGTTATGGAGGTTATGGTGATCAAGGGGAGTTTGGGTATTTGCAAAGTCAATCTCAAGGGATGGCAAGTGTTGGTGGAATGCCACAACAACAAATTATACCACAACACATTCGGCCAAGACCACAAGGGCTACCAATACAACCACTTATTCCATTGCAACAAGTCCGGCCACAACATGTACAACAACAATTTCAAAGACCACCTCAACGCCCACCGATGCGACAACAACAGTTTCAACAACCAATCGCACCACAAGGGCAAGTACCAAGGCCAAATGGTCCTATTATTCCGAGAGGTAGGTATGGTGTACCAAGGAGACACCTTAGGGAAAATGTGAGGGGCATTGAAGCACATTTTCGGCCGGTAATCACGCAAAACCCTTCACCGGTAGTCATTCCTCATAATGATCAAGGGCGAACATTTGAAGTAAGAACCAATTCTTTGCAAAGTTTACCAAAGTACAAGGGGTTGGCAAATGAGGAGCCTTATTTTCATTTAGAGGCTTATGACTCTATTTGCAACACTCTTGGGAGTCAAGGGTTTTCAGCCGACGATATCAAATTGGTTTTGTTCCAATTTTCTTTGGAAGAGAAGGCGAAAAAATGGTTCTACACGTTACCCTCAGCATCCATATATACATGGGGGGAGATGCAACAAACCTTCTTGGATGAGTTTTACACCGCCCAAAAGACCAACGATGCAAGGAAGGGATTGAGAAGCTTTCAACAACAACATGGTGAGATGTTTCACGAGGCGTTTGAGCGTTTCAACATGATGATTAAAAACTGCCCTCATCATGGAATTGAATTATGGGAGTTGATGAATGCTTTTCATGAGGGGTTGAGTGCCGAAGATGCACGTGATTTGATGTCTATCACCGGTGGGACTTTTGGAACAAACTATGAGAATGATGATTGGGAGTTCTTGGAAAGCATGGCAACTACATCAAAGAGGAAAGCTCAAGCCTCAAGAAGAGCCCGACCGACCACTAACCGACCGCAAGTGCACGCCATAGATGAGGGTAATGTTCAAACCACTAACCAAATTTATGATGTTTGTGCTTTGTGTAATGAGATAGGTCATGCGGCTGAAAATTGCCAAGGGATGTTGGACGGGCAATACGAGGAAGTCCATGCGGTTCAAGGTCAAGGTCAAGGAGGAGGTGGTAGGAACTACAACAACATGAATTCTAATACCTACCACCCCGGATTGAGGAACCATCCGAACTTTAGATATGGGAACCCTTCAAATCAAGCAAACCCAAATTTTCAAGGTAGCCAAGGTAATTTTGGTTCACGGCCATCTTACAATAATCAAGGTGGATACCGAGGCGGAAATAACCAAGGTTATCAAAAACAATACCCAACGGGTCAAGAACAAGGGGGGTCTTCGGGTGGAAACGAGGTGATGGAGATGCTAAAGAGCATGCAAATGGAGATGCAAAAACGGAATCAACTTAACGAAGTGCGAATGCAAAAAGATGAGGTTCGTGATAAAAGCATCCAATCACTAACAACCCAAATGGGTCAATTAGCAACCGATGTGGCGGAATTGAAGAAAGGTAAGGGTCAACTTCCTAGTGACACCAGGGTAAATCCATCACACGGTTCGTCAAGAGGTAATGTAAATGTTCATCAGGTTAGTGTTTTGAGAAGTGGGAAAGAGTTTAAAGCTAATTTGTCACCCGAATTAGTTGAGGGGGTGGTTGAGGACATCACGGGTAATGATAGTGATGATGATGTTTCACCGGTTAAACCAAGAGAATTAAATGTTAAAAAACCGGGTTTGGGTGAAAATAAAGAAAGTGAAAAAGTTGAGGGTGAACCGAGTCAAGTCCCGTTTCCATCGGCTTTACTTGACCCGGGTAAAAAAAAATTTATCGCATCAAGAGGTCCTCAAAAAGAGGAGATGTGGGATATGTTCAAACAAGTAAAAATAAATCTCCCACTCCTTGATGCAATAAAACAAGTCCCCGCTTATGCAAAATTCTTAAAAGAATTATGTACACAAAAAAGGCAAAACAAGAAGAAAGTGCCTAAGCGGGTGGATTTAACCGGGCAAGTGAGTGCGGTGTTGAATGGGGAGCTTCCTCCTAAGCTCCAAGATCCGGGCACGCCATTGATTAATGTACAAGTTGGTAATTTTCAAATGGCTAAGGCGTTGCTAGATCTCGGAGCCGGAGTTAGCATTTTACCGGGGGGCTTATATGACCAATATGATTTTGGTCCGTTATCAAGGGTGGAGACAACGGTTGTTTTGGCCGATTTGTCTCATAAGTTGCCTCGGGGTATGGTTCAAAATGTAATTGTGAAAATTGATGAGTTTTATTACCCGGTGGACTTCTTAGTCTTGGATTACTCATCGGCGGACCCTAAGCAACAACAAAATATAATTTTGGGTCGGCCATTTTTAAGCACCGCACATGCTATTATTGATTGTAGATTTGGTACAGTTGATATGGCTTTTGGAAATAGAAAAATGCGTTTGAATGTTTTTACTAACAATTCTAATGCTAATGGTGTTGATGAGTGTTTCATGGCAGACATAGTAGATGGATGCAACCCGCATGAGTATGAGGAGGATGGTTTGGATATTTTCCTGTGTGACTTTTCTGAACAGGTACATGCTTATGCACTACGGGTTGAAGAGGAAGCACAAGATGCTATGGCAATGAAAGAAGGTCGGCCACCATGGACCCATCAATTCGAGGGTCTACCGGTGGAGATCGATTCGGGTACAAAACCATCATTGGAGGAACCACCAAAGTTGGAGCTCAAGGACTTGCCTAACCATTTGAAGTATGTATTCTTAGGGGATAATGACACTTTACCGGTCATTATTGCCTCTAATTTGGAATTGGCACAAGAGCAAGCATTGATTGAGGTTTTAAAAGAGAACAAGGGTGCTATTGGATGGACGATTGCCGACCTCAAAGGAATTAGTCCATCCATTGTCATGCATAAAATTATCACGACCGAAGATGCCAAACCGACGCGAGAAGCTCAAAGGCGGTTGAACCCGAACCTAAGGGAGGTAGTTAAAAAGGAGGTAATTAAATGGTTGGATGCGGGAATTATCTATCCGATTTCGGATAGTGCTTGGGTGAGTCCCACTCAAGTGGTGCCTAAGAAGGCCGGCATTCAAGTAGTCAAGGATGAAAGTGGTGAACAAATTGCCACCCGACCGGTTACCGGGTGGCGGGTGTGTATTGACTACCGAAAATTGAATGCCGCCACTTCTAAGGACCATTTCCCGCTACCTTTCATTGACCAAATTATTGAAAAATTGTCGGGTCAAAAATATTATTGCTTCTTAGATGGGTATTCGGGTTACAATCAAATCGCCATACACCCGGATGACCAACACAAGACCACCTTCACATGTCCATATGGCACCTTTGCGTTTAGGCGAATGCCATTTGGCTTGTGTAATGCTCCGGCAACTTTCCAACGATGTATGATGAGTATTTTCTCGGACATGGTTGGAGAGTCGCTCGAAGTATTTATGGATGATTTCTCCATTTTTGGCACTACTTTTGATACTTGTCTCAACGAATTGCAAAAGGTTTTGAAAAGGTGCGTTGAGAAAAATTTAGTGCTAAGTTGGGAGAAAAGTCATTTCATGGTGCAAGAGGGCATTGTGTTGGGGCATGTGATTTCTGAAAGGGGGATGGAGGTGGATAAGGCAAAGATACGGGTAATATCATCTTTGCCACCTCCTAAAAATGTTAAGGGTGTAAGGTCATTCTTGGGACACGCGGGTTTTTATAGACGTTTCATTAAGGGTTTTAGTGTTATCACCAAACCCTTATGTAACTTGTTATTAAAAGATGTCCCGTTTGATTTCACTAACGAGTGTATGCAAGCTTTCACTGTTTTGAAGGAACACTTGGTCAAGGCGCCTATTTTGCAACCACCCGATTGGTCAAAGCCGTTCGAGATAATGTGTGATGCGAGCGACACCACTATTGGTGTAGTTTTGGGTCAATGGGTTGACAAGAAACCGGTGGTTATTTACTATGCAAGCAAAACTTTATCCGAAGCGCAACTTAACTACACCACAACCGAGAAGGAATTACTAGCGGTGGTGTATGCTTTGGATAAGTTTCGCTCGTATATTTGGGGAAGCAAGGTAGTGGTTTATTCGGATCATAGTGCGGTCCGATACTTGATGGAGAAGAAAGATGCGAAGCCTCGGTTGATTCGGTGGGTATTATTGTTACAAGAATTTGATCTAGAGATCCGAGACAAAAAGGGAAGTGAGAACGTAGTGGCGGATCACTTGTCTCGGATTCCGGTGGAAGGGATCGATGATGTAAGTGAAATCAATGAAAGTTTTCCCGACGAGCAACTTCTAGCCGTTTCTACCTTTGTTGCACCGTGGTATGCTCACTATGTTAACTATTTAGCCACGGGTGCCATCCCAAGTCATTGGACCAAGAAACGCCGACAACAATTTATGGTTCAAGTGAAGCAATACATTTGGGATGAGCCGGATCTCTTCAAGATCGGACCGGATCAAGTTATACGGAGGTGTGTGCCAGAGACGGAAGTGTTGGAAATCTTAACTCATGCCCATTCGTCCGCTTGCGGGGGTCATTTTAGTGGGCATAAAACAGGCTATCGGGTACTTTCTTGTGGGTTTTATTGGCCCACTATTTTCAAGGATGCAATTGAGTTCGCCCGAAATTGTATAAATTGCCAAAAGATGGGTAGCATATCGAAGAGGGATGAGATGCCATTACAACCAATCTTGGTTGTAGAGATATTTGATGTATGGGGTATAGATTTTATGGGTCCGTTCCCGAATTCGAATGGTTTTCTTTACATTCTGGTGGCGGTGGATTATGTCTCGAAGTGGATTGAGGCTATTGCAACAAGAACGAACGACCACTCGGTTGTTTGTAAATTTGTTCAATCTAATATCTTCTCTCGCTTTGGAATCCCGCGGGTTATTATAAGTGATGGTGGTTCACATTTCAAGAACTTCAACTTTGGAAAATTATTGAAAAGGTATAGCGTGAACCATCGAGTTGCCACACCTTACCATCCGCAAACGAGTGGACAAGTCGAAGTGTCCAACCGTCAAATCAAAGAGATTCTCATGAAGACGGTAAGAACGGATAGAAAGGATTGGTCGAGCAAGTTAGATGATGTTTTGTGGGCATACCGTACGGCCTACAAGACTCCGATTGGCACAACACCTTACCGGATGGTGTATGGTAAGGGTTGTCACTTGCCAATGGAGTTGGCGCATCGGGCACATTGGGCGATCAAGACAGTCAACGCGGATTACGATGAGGCGGGTAAGTTGAGAAAGTTGCAATTGAGCGAGATAGAAGAGATTCGAGATGAGGCGTACGAATGTGCATCGACTTATAAGGATAAATTAAAGAAAGTGCATGATGCGAAATTGCGAAAGAAAACGTTCGAAGTGGGGCAGAAAGTTTGGTTGTACAACTCACGATTGAAGATGTTCGCGGGCAAACTTAAAAGCAAATGGATGGGTCCGTATGTGATTCGGAGAGTTGGGCGATTTGGTGATGTAGACATCCAAGACGAGCAAACATTGAAGCAACAAACGGTGAACGGTCACCGGTTAAAGCCGTACTTGGATGGGAATGACATAAACACTTTGGAGCTTGACAAAGCGGGCTACATCTTGCGCCCGGTCGATGAGGAACAACCATGAGAGGCCCAGGTTTGGTAGTGTACATAGTAGTGTTTTGTTTTGTTTGTTTTGTATAATTTGCACAATTGCCGTATTTTCTCGAAATTCGTGTTTGAAACAAGTGTGGGGATGTTCGGGTCACGAATTACTCTAACATTGTGTTGAGGACAACACGGGATTTTTGAGGGGGTAGGGTGATTTTTCACGTTTTTGAAAATATTTTAAAAACCATAAAAAAATAAAAAAAAAATTAAATTAAAAATGGACCTTAAAAAATCAAATTTTCAGCAAAGAAGAAAATGCCCAGTTCTGACCGTAATTTACGGTTATACCGTAAATTACGGTGGGTAATGAAAATAATTGGCCTCTACGGTAAAGATCTACTGATTTACGGTGGGCATTCAAGTTCAGCATTTACCGTAATTTACGGTTATACCGTAAATTACGGTGGGCATTGAAAAGTTTTGAGTTTTACGGTAATAGTCTCCTGATTTACGGTGATGAGTTGAGATCCAAGTCTCACCGTAAATTACGGTTTGACCGTAATTTACGGTACGCGATTATTGTCAACATGCTGGTCGGTCTTTTGTATATATAAAAAAAAATAATCAAAACACAAAAACATTACGTGAGAATACCCTGACCACACATTTCCTTCTCCCATCTATCACTATCCATCTCTTTCCCACAAGAAACCTCAAACATCCATAATCTTCTTCAACCTTCAAACCTTCATAAATCCTTCAATTCTTGACCAAACTGAGAGAAATCAGAGGCCTTCTTGACTAATTTTCAACGTAGTATCTGATTTTGCTAAGAAACATACGAGAAAACGCAGTTTTAGGGTCCGAATTCTAAACCCTAGTTCGAAAAATTTGGGGGTTTTTGGAGCTTTTGTTTCACAAACACTTTAGCATCTTCAAGCAAAGGTATGAAAGCTTATTCGTTGTATTTTGATGCTACATTGTGCAAAGTAAGGTTATTTAGGTTACTTGCCCATACCCACTTGCTTGTTCTTAGATATGATGATGAAATTGCTTATTTGAACATGGTTTTGGTTGTAGATGTAAGATTTGTGGTTGAAGTAGTGAACTTTTGGGATGTTCTACATTGTAGAGACACCATGCCCAATTTTTGAAAAAATTTTGAGATACTTTTGGTTCACTAACATCTACAACCATGATAACAAGCAAGTGTGGGGATGATTTTGAAGAGATGGTTTAATTTGGTGTTTGCTTTTGTTGCTTGTTTCATGTGTGTAGGAAATGGTTAGGACAAAGGAACAAGCGGGATCAAGTTCGTCTTCATCAAAAGGCAAGGGCAAACAAAAGGAGCAACCACCAAGAAAGAGGCAATATATGGGTAGGGTTAGTGAAAGCGAAAGTGAAGGCGAAAAAGAGATGGAGTTAGACCCGAGTGAAAAGCCGGTATGGAATTCGGGGACTTTGGATGATCAACCCGAGGTTTGGCAGCCAACACTTTACAATGATTGCATGAATAAGTTGAAAAACAAGGCAGCTGCTTTTATTTGTGAGAAAGAAGTTGATGAGCCCCAATTTGGCCAGTTTGGGGTGTTTGCTAAATTTCGCGCTCTAGGTTGGGAAGGGGCGCTTAAATGCTTCGACAAAGACAAGAGTAACCTGTTTATGACAGAGATTCAAGAGTGGATGGCAACCTTAAAATGTCACAACTTTAACAAGCCATCACAGATGAAGTTGATCGGGGAGGTACATGGGGTACCGGTGGAGATGTCATACGATACACTGAAGAGGCTTGGAAAGTATGACAGTCTCCCATCTCGGGAGTACATGGTTCCCACACTTGATGACCTATTGCTTAAGCCGGAGAAACATCAGTGATGGAATGACATGTTGGCAGCATTGTTCTTGCCCGGTAGATACAGTGGTATTTTATACCGGAAGAATTTGAAAATTGAAGCTAAACTGTTGCATACAATCTGTCTTCTCAATGTCATTCCAAGAAGGGGAGACAAAGAACAGGTGAGGTTTCCGGAGATACCTGTTCTTTATTCGTTGATGCATGGGTCTCCACGTTTCCCGATACGTTACCTTATTATGCACCACCTATGGATTTGCCGGAATAAATATGGAAGAGACATCGTCCCGTATTGCCGAATAATTACGGGATTGATGAAACAACAGAAGGCAATAACATCCGAAGACCGAGGCTTGACAAAAAGACACCAGCCTTTTACGTTGGATAGGTTGGGGAATGTTTGGACGTATATTCAGTCGGAGCGGTATCACAAGTTGAAGTCGGAAGGGCAACGGTGGAGGGCATTAAAGTTGAATGCACGAGATTTGCTACCGGGAGAGCCGGATGAGCCAGAGAGCGAAGAGGAGGTAGTTCCGAGCGGAGATGAAGACTATGCGGACGCGCCGCATGTTGGTGAAAATGTGGTTCAAGGTGGTTATGGTCAGGGTCATGGTGGGATGTTTTATGATTATACGCAGCAGTCGTATGTACCGGGTTGGGCCTATGAAGGCACCATGCAAGAGGTGATTGCTAACCAACGTCCTCCGGCGTCCGTGTTTGATACGTGGTCGGGGTCGGAAAGGACGTTGTTTGATCAAAACACAAGAAATAGTGCGAGTATGGAGCGGGCCTTGAAACATAGCTTGGATCGTCAAGAGTTATGGAATCGCACTCATGCGTATTCCCGGGAGGTGGAAATAAATAACAATTATTTTGATGATCAAGAGAGGCGATTGCATGCGGATTATCATGCCGGGCGACCGGTGGTTGTGGATCCACAACATGTGGATTATGCGTCATTACCACCATATGATGGTAGCATGTCGTATCCAACCCCGCCGATCCACCACTCGCAATGGGTTGACCTGAGGCAACGAGAGGGAGCGCAACAACAAGAAGGAGGAAGTAGTAGCGGTTCGTTTGCATTCGGTGAATGGAATGACGTGATGTCTTCCGTTTTTGGACCTTCTGGACCGCGCTACTATTAGTAAGGTTGTGTTTCTCCTTTTGTATATTTTGTGCATATTTGATAGTTGTTTGTTTAAGGATTGGGAGGTTGGGTGGTGTTTTGATATGTTGTGTTTGGGTTGGTGATTGAGTGGTGGTGTCTATGTTAAAAAGATGAAAAACATAAAAAAAAATTATAAAATGAAAAGTACAAAAAGAAATTTGGGGTTTGAGTAAAGAAGCGTTTTTGTTGATGTGAAAAGGTTTTTAGTGATCAAAACCTCTCAAAACCATACATTGGGGTCAATGTATCCCAAGTGTGGGGATGGGGGGAAATTTTAAAGATTTTGAAAAATTTTGAGCCAAGTGAAACAATGTGAAAATTTGAACACCCTAGATTAACCCCAAGTTGGTGCACCGGCAACCCTTGATACCTTTTTCATTCTTGGTGAGAGTTGTAGCCACACTTGTATATAAATAATGCTATCTTTGATGAGAGTGGCTACGGGTGGGGGTGCATTAGAACTTGTGCTTGAATGCGATTTGAGTCCTTAGTTAGATATAAATGCAAAAAAGGATAAGGGCATTTAGGTAGCCTCGTCGTTGGTGTGAGTGAGTGTGGGATTTGGGGGGTTAGACCTCATAAGTTATATATATGAGCACGGTAGTGAGAGGGGTGGGGGTTTGGACATTTAGTTGCCCATTTTGTGCCTTAAAAGCCTATCATTTGTTACCCCTAGCTACTTACCTAAAAAAAAAACTTACCCAAATTTGACCCGGTCTTATAGTGTTAGTGATAGTATTAGTAGTTTTAGTACTTTGAAGTAGATATGTTTGATGCGTTATTGTATTTTTGTTCTCTTGAAAAAAAAAAAAAAGCAATGAAAAAAAAATGAAAGAAAAAAAAAATAATGTTAGTTATCTTGTGTATAGTAGTTAAGTGTGATAGTTGTTTGTTTGTTTATTTGTGTAATAAAAGACCGGGTCAAGTTTTCGCTATTTCATATATATTTCATTTCCTACCCATACGCCTAGCCACGTTACAACCTTAAAAGCCCCTTTGATTTGCATTTATGTTTGACCCATTTTAGGAGAATGATCGATTTAAGTACAAGCTTATGATTGTGCAATCACCCATTTGCCTAGTGTGTGTCTAGCTCATCTTTGCTAGTTTTCACTTGTAGCCGAGAGGAGAGATTTAGAGAGGGGTGCATTGGTTGGATGTTAAAAAGGGGTTATTAAAAAGATTGCATGTTTTGCTTGGTTTAGTTTGATCACTTGGTTTGAAATTGATTTGATGAGTTGCTTGGGACAAGCAACGGTTAAGTGTGGGGATGTGACGGGTGGTCCATTGGACAACCCTTAATCATGTTAAAAGACATAAAAATCCTTCACTTAATCGTGTAATTATCTTGAATTAGATAACTACTCTTGTCTATGTTTCAGGTGCGGTTAGGGAGCTTAAAGTGGATAAAACGCAGCTTTGGAGAGTATTGGAGTGGAACGGGTCGAGCGTGGAACAAGAGATGAAACAAAGAAGAAAACCCAGGTCACTACCGTAAATTACGGTCTCACCGTAATTTACGGTAGACCTGTTACTCATCTGAAGCTGCCGTAAATCAGTCTTGTATCACCGTAACTTATTAAGTCCACCGTAAATTACGGTGGAGCCGTAATTTACGGTGGTTTCAGCGAGCCAATCCGTAACTGCCACATTTAAGTTAGTTTTTGGGGTGTCTTTTCATTATTCTCATCATTGGACGGTTATTGGACACACTAGGGGCGATTTTGCTTGATCTTGCTTGGTTTGGAACAATTTCTAACATTCGGTTTGTATTTTCGATTCGTATGAACATTGGTTTGATTATGATGTTGATTCACCGAGCCATGTCCGGCTAAACTCTACGGTGATCATCTTGGGTGAATGTTTCTTGAACTTTTGTGTGTTTTATTTCTGAATTTCTAGAATGATAACTTGCGTTGCTTGAATATCATGGTGTATGTTTGATTGCTTGTAACTTGTTAATCGATAGTGCAATTTCTAGTCTTAATCGTACGTTCTTGGTGCCGTTGGCAATCGAGATATCACGGGAAGGGTTAGGGTTGGTTATTGATTAATTGGTCATCGGGAAACAACCTCGCGTTTATATAATCCGAGTACTTTGTCCCCTTTTATCACTTCAATCATCTATACACGAGTTATGTCTATGTAACTCTTTCTAGTTGGAATTACACACAATTGTTTAAAGAAACTGAAACCTAAGATGATCATTGTTCTCTCCTAATTTGTTTTACAACCAACTTTGATTTGAATTAGTTTTTAATTTAGTTTTCTAAAACAACAATCCAAATTCTTGAAGTTTAATTTCTGCAATTTAGTTTAATATTAATCTAAGTACAAAGCTATACAATCGACACATTTTCCACATACTCCCTGAGTTCGATACCCTCTTACCACTATCTATAGTTGTTTGGGGATTAAATTTGCGTGACCCACGACAATCACGTCAAATCCACGAGCATAAGTGAGACCGCGCGCACATCCATCCTAGTTACCTGAAATACATGTGAGTTTTGGAAAAAAAACGTCAACATAATGTTGGTGTGAATTCATGCAGTTTTTGTATTTCACGTTTGTATACTTTGTATGAAAACATAGTTTGTGTCATATATAAATCAAGTTTTCATATATAAATCAAGTATTCATGTGTACACCACGTACTTATGTATAATTCAGGTTTTTCTTGAGTACCCCACGTACTTCAAGTATAATTCCCGTTTTCTTGAGTACCCCACGTACTCAAGTATAATCAAGTTTTAGTATGGTATGAATTTTATGTAATTTAAGTATTTCTGTAAGTATCAGGATTGTTAATGGGTTGCAAAGCCATTAACATGTGACACGACATAGGAAGTCACCAAACCTTAGGCATTTAATTGGTATATTCTGAGACACAAAAGCACTACTCGATACTCGCCCTCACCGAGAGTGTGGCTGCCCGGCACCCGTTAGATCTAACCTTTTGTTCTGCGGTCTAGGTATATTGTTGATTAATGGTGCTTATGTACCCTATTCGTGACATGATTTCTCGTATCATTTCTCATAACACATCATACTTGGTACTCGTCCTCGCCAAGTGCGCTTCTCGTATTCTTATATCTCATCACACTTGGTACTCGTCCTCACCAAGTGTGCTTCTTGTATTTTTATATCTCGTCACACTTGGTACTCGTCCTCACCAAGTGTGCTTCTCATTATCATACCATTAATAAACATAGTAATATTTGTACATGTATTTCACCCCCGAAGTTATAAAAACTGAAAACAGTTAAAGAAAAGGGGGAGCATGAACTCACAACTTTGCGTTCCTTGCGTCGTAAACTTCACCGGATTTGCTTAATTAACGTCGTGACCTAAACGTGTTCTATTATCGTTAGTCACTAGACTTGTATCGTGTAAGCACAAGTCACTATCTCTTGTATATGTATTGTTGTGTTAAAAATATTTTATATTTTTAACTATGTATTTTACTTATATTAGTTTCTCAAAATTTAATATAAGTATCTCGTGTTTTGCACTTTGCACCCGAATTATGTATTTTGTCTAAATAGGTTGCATGTGTATTTTTACTCGTTACGAGTATCTCCAAGTCATATTATTTTTACTCTAAAAATAATATATACCTAGTTCACAAAATAATCACATAATCACATAGGCGATAAATATATATTTAACAAGTTTCATTTATGAAAATCCACCTCCGGTATTTGGTAATTTTGTAATAAAATTCATGGCGAATTTTTTTTGGAAAACAAGTCAAAAATATATTCATACACTTGTCACTCAAAAATATTCTAAGTGTTATTTTCTGGAAAAATTTCGCCAGAGTTTCCTTTATAACTGGAGGTGGCCACGCTTACTAGCGTATCATTTTCTTTTCAAAATTCAATCAACAAATTTTCCAATCATCAACAAACAATATTCAAACATTAAACTAGTCAAAGCAAGTATAAATCGCGAACACATGAACTTGTAAGTTATGTGAAAACACGTACTAATCTTCCAACACTTTTAGTAGATCTTTCTATCTTTAAAAATGAAATCATTTTCTTGAAAACTTTATTTTTAAATAATATGAAGTTTTACAACTTCTAGTTGGTATTTACGAAAATATTTCTATATTAAATCCTCTCGTTACACAAGTGTCCACACACTTGTTTGTTCACAAAAACACTTTTGGTTTATGTAAGATCTGGCCTTTAAACACGATTTGCATCTTACACTTGGTCCTTCGAAAATACCACATGTAAATCTTTAGATCTACTAGTTTTGAACTCCATTTTACAAGAAAAACTCTTTTTACACAAGTTCATGTTTGTGAATGAAAGGGTTCGTCATCTTGTAACATTTCTACTTTACATAATGCTAGTTCATGTTCCATGAACATGATCTAGCATGGTCGGATGAAGATCCGTTCCATTACTAGCAATCAACAACATAAAATAATCATAACAAAACAAGTTTCATGAGTTTTACACCATTAGTTTCTTTTTATCCATCAAGTTCATCTTCTTTACAAGACTTTAAACTTTGATCTCTAGTGTTTATGATTTTTAACCGTTAAACTTCTTATTAACCACTTTAAATATGAACAAGAGAATGTTTAGAGACACTTACTACTAGCTCGAGGCTAGGGAAGAAACTAGACGAAAAATGGGTGGTTAATAGCGTCGTAGAGAGGTCCTTGCGATTCCGTATGCACCGGGTCTCCTCGAATGAACTCTAGCTTCTATGTATGTGTGTAAAATGGCCAAGCAAGAATTTGATGTTGGATGGATGTTGGTGTGGGAGTTCGGCCGAGAGTAGCCAAGGAAAAACAAAAGATCAATTTTTTTTTGTTAAGTGTGGAAGTAAGTGGATTGTGCTCATGCATGTAATTACATAATCCATCCATTCTATTTATCCATGGGATAATATGTATATTAGATATGAAACATAAGCAAATAAAATAATCAAGTGTAAGGGTGTGTCTCCTATGGGACCGATCGGATCAATGGGGGTGGGGTAATTGGTTCAATTTCAACTAATAAGTTAAGTAACTAGTGGAATTAGTTAGGTGCTCAATTTAGTGTAATATGTGTGTTGTAATTTATAACGGGTGTTAGGGTATTCGGTGACTCTAACTAGCTCAGAAAAGGAAAACAATGTCACTGACATTATTTTTATGTTTCGGGTAAAGTTCGGTTGCTCGGTTGGATATTGATCCGTTACAGTGCTTAATAAACATTTAAAGTGTCGTTAATATTTGTTTTAGTGACACACTGAATTCCTGACACTTTGGGAAGTATTCTGGATAACAAAACGTAATTTCTGCGTGATATTCATGTGCTAAAATCTGATTTATAGCTGATTTGTATAAATTCCTGCACTTAAAGTGCGTTTCGGGTGCTTTTTAGTGCTTATTTTTGCTTTCGTATAGTATATATATTAAACCCTTGTATGTACTTGTTAGAAAACTTTATTGTATTTGTTGTTAAAAATAGTTTAAGTACTTAGAAATAATTTCGTCAACACGAACCGACCGACGAACCGTCCCAGAAGCTCTAAATATGAAAACCGAGAAAGAAAAAAATTATGGAGCTTCTAAATTCTTTGATTAAAGATCTCGACAAAGATTACAAGACTTCAAAGTATTAGAGAAACATTATGGAGTTTACAAGATACAAAGTCAAAGAATTGTGTTAAATAAGATAATAAATCTTATTAACACATTAAAATCTTTACTAATGAAAAAGCTTTCATTAGAAAAAGAAAGCATTTCTAAAGAATGAAATGCATGACTAATGAAAAGAAAAAGGAATTTTCCTTTTAGGAAAACAAATCATCAGAAAGTAAAAATAAATCTTTTCTTTTTGTAAAATAAAAGAAATGAATCTTTTCTTTTCATTCTTTTCATCAGAAAAGATAAATATCTCAAATGGGTGATTTCATCAGAGCAAGTTGACAAGTTGGTTCAAAAAGGAAGATAAGGAACATGCAACTGGATGGGCACACATAGCAACAACCAATCACATTTGAGATAGGCTTATGAATTTCTCTATAAATACATGATTCCTTCGTAGGAATTATGTGTGCTTTGTAATTGTAATATTTCAACAGAGAGTTTTCATGAGAGTTTACCCCATAGTTTGGCCCAGGGGGTGACATTTAGATTCGAGTTTATTCTCGGATCGACCCCTTCTTCTTTAATTAATAAGAATTAATTATTGAAGATATATCGCTCTCTTTGTCTATATTTTTTTTACTCTTTATATATTTATACACTTCACAAACACCCGTCTCAATGAGAGAAGATTTCCGCACCGTTCAAACAAGGGGCGCTAAAGGGGACCAACAAGTGGTATCAGAGCCGTGAGGATAAATTATCTCCAAGATCCCTTGCTCCTGTAAGAGAGACGTATATTCTTGATCTGTTAAAGGTAAAAAGAATTTTTTTGCAGATCCAAAAAAAAAAGTATGTAGTACTGTTATTTTTTTTGTTACTTTCATTACTATTGCTTTTATTAGTATTAGTATTATTATTATTATTATTATTATTATTATTATCTCTTTTAGTATTTTTTGTATAAAAAGAGGTGTAGAAAAAGGATATTATAACAAAAAAAAAAGAGGTAAACAAAGATAAATGAACTTTAGTTTATCAGAAAGAAAATTTTGACATCCAAAAAGAAAGTTTCTGATAAAAGAAAGTTTATTCGTATCTTATCTGTTGAAATAACTCTAAATTCTGGTTAGTAAAGGAATGATAAAAAGAGATTTAAAAGAAAAAAAACTGTGTATAACTTTAGAAAACATTCTCATGACTATTATCTTTTATAAAGTTTTCACAAAATATTTTTTGAAGAAAAGTACAAGTACTTGGACTTTCACCAGAAAATATGTGTAATTAATATCTCTTTTCTCTACTTATTTCCTCTCATCTCATAAAAAAAAATCAGATTTTCTGATACATTCGTCAGATTTTCTGATGATTTCTGAGGCGTTCGTCAGATTTTCTGCTTAAAAAAAATGATTTTTTTTCGGTTTTATCAGAAATTTCATCAGATTTATCAGAAATTCTGATCCGAAAAAAAAATCGACGGTTCAAGATCATTTTTTTGCCGTGCATGATTCGTTATTTTTTGAAGCCTCATCAATCGACAGCCTAAACACTTATCCTATATTGGATAGAAGATACTTATATCCTAGTTGTTGGGGATACAAGATATGATGCTTACATTTAGGTGGAATTATAAATCGAGGTGAAGAATTATAACGACAAAAGAAATATAATCAGATGATCATCCATAAAAAGTCGGACGTTTGCCAAATAAACTTACTTGCCAATGAAGATACAGTCAACGAATATCACCGAAAAGGAAATTGCCTACATGATAACGTGCCAGGAGGAAAAGAAAAATACATCTTCAGTAAGTTTATTTGTTATTTCTAAGTATAAATGCATTGTTTGTATTTTTGACAACAAATAGGGGGTGACTGTTAGGAAACTTTATTGTATTTGTTGTTAAAAATAGTTTAAGTACTTAGAAATAATTTCGTCAACACGAACCGACCGACGAACCGTCCCAGAAGCTCTAAATATGAAAACCGAGAAAGAAAAAATTATGGAGCTTCTAAATTCTTTGATTAAAGATCTCGACAAAGATTACAAGACTTCAAAGTATTAGCGAAACATTATGGAGTTTACAAGATACAAAGTCAAAAAATTGTGTTAAATAAGATAATAAATCTTATTAACACATTAAAATCTTTACTAATGAAAAAGCTTTCATTAGAAAAAGAAAGCATTTCAAAAGAATGAAATGCATGACTGATGAAAAGAAAAAGGAATTTTCCTTTTAGGAAAAGAAATCATCAGAAAGTAAAAAGGAATCTTTTCTTTTTGTAAAATAAAAGAAAGGAATCTTTTCTTTTCATTCTTTTCATCAGAAAAGATAAATATCTCAAATGGGTGATTTCATCAGAGCAAGTTGACAAGTTGGTTCAAAAAAGAAGATAAGGAACATGCAACTGGATGGGCACACATAGCAACAACCGATCACATTTGAGATAGGCTTATGAATTTCTCTATAAATACATGATTCCTTCGTAGGAATTATGTGTGCTTTGTAATTGTAATATTTCAACATAGAGTTTTCATGAGAGTTTACCCCCTGGTTTGGCCCAGGGGGTGACATTTAGATTCGAGTTTATTCTCGGATCGACCCCTTCTTCTTTAATTAATAAGAATTAATTATTGAAGATATATCGCTCTCTTTGTCTATATTTTTTTTACTCTTTATATATTTATACACTTCACAAACACCCGTCTCAATGAGAGAAGATTTCCGCACCGTTCAAACAAGGGGCGCTAAAGGGGACCAACAGTACTCTTGGGTTTTAATGTATTCTTGTCGTTGGACCTACACCTAGGCCTCAGTTCTAATGTCTGACTGCCTTCTGCAGTTCTGTTGACACATTGTGTCCTACCGGTGAGTTTACTAATATTTCTGACGCAACGCTCTCGTTTATGCATAAAGCAATATTTTGTAGTATACAACGTGCATGAATTCATTTGTTTAGTATGTGTTCAGACATTTCTGACAATTAAGCACATAATTGCAGTCATTAACTAATAGTTAAAGTGTACGGAAATTACCGGTTTAGTGCCAGTTGTCACACCTACGAACGACGCTAGGGTTGTTGTGAGATTCTTGAGGAGACTATTTGCTAGGTTCGGAACACCGAAGTCCTTGATATCTGATCGAGGCACCCACTTCTGCAATTCACAGATGGAGAAGGTCTTGAAACGCTATGGGGTAACCCATCGGCTTTCGATGGCCTATCATCCACAAACAAGTGGGCAGGTGGAAAATTCGAACAGGGGGATTAAGAGAATCTTGGAGAAAACTGTCGGAAACAGTCGTATTGATTGGTCCGAGAAGTTGGATGACGCTCTATGGGATTTCCGCACTGCTTATCGGACGCCTATTGGGACCACACCCTTTAGGTTAGTTTATGGGAAAGCGTGTCATCTGCCGGTGGAGCTAGAGCATCGTGCATACTGGGCATTGAAGGCAGTCAATCTTGACTTGCCAGCTGCGGGTAAGAACCAGTTTCTTCAACTTCACGAGTTAGAGGAGTTACGCGATGTGGCGTATGAGAAGTCGTGGGCGTATAAAGATCGTACTAAGGCATTGCACGACAAACACTTGAAACATGTGAAAGAGTTCAAGTGTGGGGAGAAAGTGTTGCTATACAATTCCCGGTTGAAGCTGTTCCCGGGAAAGTTGAGATCGCGTTGGCATGGACCGTATGTGGTTAAACAGGTGTTCCCGTACGGAACTATAGAGGTTGAGAATGAGGACGGTCAGAGGTTCAAGGTCAATGGGCATCGATTGAAGCATTTTGTCAAGGGACCGACAGAGGATCGAGAGGAGGAGGTGATTGACCTCCCCGTTATGAGCACGTGAGAGTTGTTTTGCACACTCGGGGTGTAAGTTATTTTTATATATCATGAGTCTTGTAGAGTTTGTTTTGTGTTGAGCTTACTGATCTGTTTATTGAGATGCGTAGTTCACAGGTGGGAAAACCGAACCGAGGCGATCGGGGGAGACGTCGAAAATAAGGTGAGTTTAAGGGTCTAATAATAATAAAAATAATATAAAAAAAATTAATAAAAAAAAATAATAATAATAATAAAAAATATAAAAGCCCCAATTTGGGTCGTCTTCCCCATTTTAAACATATCCACCACCGCCCCTTTTCTCCCCCATCACCCACCATCGCCAACCACTCATCAGCCACCACCGTTCTCTCCGCCACACCACTCCGCCCTCACCAGCCGCCACCTACCACTCACCGGCCACCGCCCTCAGCCACCACCGTTTTCACCGCCGACGACCACCACTACCCATTCACCTCGACTTCCGCGCTCAATTTACAGTCAACTCAGGTATGTTTCTTGTATTCACTTGTTAAACCTTATGTTATGACATTTTGTTTTGAGTAGATTTTAGTCAGTAGTTTTGGTTCAGTGTCGAGTCTCCTGTGCATTGTTCAGTTGTGTTAGTCGAGTCAGGCAGTTGAGTCTAGTAGTTCCGTCGGGTCTAGGTTTGAGTCAGTTTTCATTGTTTTTAGAGTTCGTTTACAGAGTCGAGTCGTTTGAAAGTTTAGTCGAGTCGTCTAGAGTAGTTGTAAAGTTTTTGTAAAGTGTTGTTGCGTCATTTTAGATTTCGAGAGTCGTGAGTCCATAGTCGTGCCTAATTTGTTGCGTCTTTTATGTTTTCGAGTCGTTTCGGTCATAGTTTAAGCGTATTATGTTGTTGTACTTTTCGGTTCAGATGCTTATAGTATATCGACGTTGAGCTTTGATTGAATTTACATAATATATGTCGAAAAATTGTTATTGCGCTTTATTTGCAGGTTACGACCGCCTCGCCCGTACTCAATCTCCATTCGGGCGAGGACGGTTGGTTTCTTGTAAATGCGTCGGGGGCATGCCGAAATTTTTAATTGTTGTTGTTGTTATATTTATTCATTGCGGCTGCGAACGAAATGCTATACGACCGCAACTACCACCCCCAGCACACCAAAACTATGTTTTTCAGTTTTCTGTTTATTTTAATTGTTAGTAATTTATTTTTGAAAAAAAAGGAAAAATATATATATATATAATAAAAAAAATAAAAAAATACAAATTTTTTTTTATTAAAAATGCATCGTAAAATGTGTTTGGGGGCGGTGACTTGTATTATTATTTTGTATTTCTCACTGTTGTAAATAAGTGCAGGTATGACATCATCGTCAGCACAGCCGTCCCGAAAGCGGGGTCGTCCATCCGCTCAGCGCACACCACCACAGCCGCCGCCCGAGCGTCCTGCTCGGGTGATCCGATATTCGGAGGATGCGCGGATGCCTGATCCGCTAGCAGCACTACCATCACCAGCTGACCTTCCACCGGAGGAGGAGCACACATTGCTGCAGTTTCACCCAGATTCAGACGAATATACAGCCTTGCAGAGGTATCTCGGTCTACGATATCACCGAGCTAGGGTTCTGGATTGGGGATTGAAGGAGCGCTTGGGCGTACGTGCTAGAATTGAGGGATTGATCACACCTCGCTGGAGGAGGTTGTTAGACGAGAGGCGAGCATATCATCATGAGCTTGTTCTGGAGTTTCATTCTACTTTTAGGCTTCATCATGCTCGTTTCACTGAGCCAGCTGCAGTCAGTTTTGCTCTCGGAGGGCGGACACATATATTGTCCCTTGCTCAGTTCGCCGTCCAAGCAGGGTTGTATACGTTGGAGGAGACTACGCAGCTGATATTCACTGAGAGTTTGATGGGTTGGACAGATGAGGCATTACCTCAGTGTGTCACCACGACACAGCTGATGGCATTTTGGTCCACCATAGGAGATGGTGCGTGGGTTTCCGGTATTCCAGCCTCACAGATCAGAGATTCAGTTATCCGTTTTCTTCATCGGATTTTGGCATGCACCATTCTTTCTCGATTCACGAGTCTCGAGAAAGTGACATATCATGATCTGTTTGCCTTATATTGTATGGTGGAGGGCCAGGAGGCCAATGTGGCAGTATTCTTACTACATGCACTTGACAGGGCTCGAGGACGCGGTACAGACTCTAGGATTTGTATGGGATCGTATGTAAGTGTACTCGCTGAGAGTTTGGGTGTTTATCAGGATTTTCTGCCGGGACGGTTACACGAGGAGCCCGCCGGGTCATTATACGGGCTTGGTGATATGAGGCAGATGATACAGCTATTGGCAGTAGGCGATCCACCTAGGTTTCTTTCGCCGAGGGCAGTTCAGTTAGTTCCTGGGGCCGAGGGAGCAGCACAGGAGGATGCCCCAGTGGTTGCGCCATGTCATCAGCATGGCGGTAGGTAGAGAGCTCAGGTTAGGGGAGCTGGAGCTCCTAGGGCAGCGAGATCAGTAGACGAGAGGCTGGATAGTTTGGAGCAGGCTGTAGAGGAGGTTAGGGATACACAGGTAGAGATCAAGGTGATGCTTCAGCGCATCATGGATCATCTTCACATTCCTCCACAGGATCAGCAGCTGCCATCAGGCCTGCAGTAGACAGCCTCAGAGTTGGATTTTGGGTTACCTTTGTACTTTTTCTCCTTATTTTTGTTTTTATGATCATGGTCTGTATTGATACATATATTCGGGGGAATTGTAAGGGTAACCGGTTGGGTCTTTTGTTGTACTTTTACTTTGTATATTTATTATATATTATGGTTGTGTTTGATATATTGCTTTTAGCCGTGCAGTTTCATTATACAGGTTATATTATGATGCTGAGTCGCGTAAGCTGAACAGTTTGTTTGTCTACGAGCAGTGTATCGAGCATATCAGGGGAGTTTCCGTTTCACCTCTCCTGTTTGTTGTTGTTGTTGTGTATTTTTGTATTTGATTATTTCCTTTTCGTTCACATTGGGGACAATGTGTCTTTCAAGTGTGGGGATGGGGGGATTTTGTAAATTGAGTCTATAAATTTTTTTTTATACATAAAATAAAAAAATAAAAAAAGGAGAAAAAAATAGAGTTAGTTTTGCGAGTCCCGGTCCTTTAGCGCATAGAAAACGAGAACCTTTTCAACACGTCGGTCAAAAACGGTTTAATTATCGAATTTACGAGTTGGAGAGCACATGTTTCTTTAAGTTGCGGGATAGTAGGTTGATTGATTCTGTTTTTGGGAAGTAAAAGGTTTTGGGATGCCTAGGATAGTGGATTGAGCCGGAGAGTTGATTGATTGTGCATGGTCGATATCGGTAGCCCTTATTTACCACATGATAGTGAGATTTGAGCCTTTACATGTTTCATATTTATATGTTCACTACTTTCGTTTCATGTGTGTTTACCGACTTTGTTGCATTACTTTAGAACTTGTGCGTTTTGATATAGTTTGAGACCTTCGGTTAGGATTTGGCATGGATATGATAGAGGCATTAGGATCACCTTGTTTATGTAGCCTTTCTGTTTTGACCCGTTTCACCATTACCCTTAGTTACACCACTTTGAGCCTAGCCATTCGTTTGTTACCCATTTGTGATTTGATAGCCGGATCGTATTACGTGATGTTTATATGAGATTGTACATAAAAAAAAACAAAAAAAAGGAGTAAAGTTGTTGGTCAAAATGACCAAAATGTTAATACGTGTTTAGTGTTTATTCTGTTTTTCGTGTGTTTACGTGTTTAGCCATATACTCCCAAAATAAGAAAAAAAAATAACCTACCTTTAGCCCTTGCCTACCCAATAAAGTCCTTTTGATCCGTGCCGAGTTTTAACAAATAGGTGGAAATCTGATTGACGTACAAGCTTATGATAGTCTTGCTTCATAGTTTGGTTTTGAGAGTTCACTTGAATTATCATATATATTAGCCGAGTGTCGAGTGAAATTGTGAGGGGTATTGACATTGCATGATTGGTTGCTTGATGGTGAGAAAAACTTGATTAGGTAGGCCCGTTTTTGAGAAATATTTTGAATAATCAACCTTTTGAACGATGTAAGTCTTGCGAAACCTCTGTGTTTGATGATTTCGTGGTTCACGTTATAATTTGTTCGAGACTTGCGTCCTTGTTAAGTGTTTAAGATGGACATGTTGCTTGGGATTTTGCTTAGGGACAAGCAAAAGGTTAAGTCTGGGGATGTTTGATGTGTCTAAAATTATACACATTTTATGCATCGAATTCCTTACATTTTGATAAGTTTGTAATCGGTTTTCCCGCGATTTTGGTACTGATTTGATTATATGTTATATTTACAGGAATTTATGAAGAACCTGTTGATTACGCGGTGAAACCGAAGGAATGTAATTGCAGCGAAAGGAGCACGGAAAGACGTGTCGGAAAACAAGGAAAAAGATAAATTTGCTGAACAGGACCCCTTACGGACCGTAAGACTAGGTCTTTACGGTCCGTAAAGAGGAGGCACGCGCTGGAATTTCCTAACAGCCTTACAGACCGCAAAGCATCACCCATACGGTTCGTAAGCATGTCGGTTTTCGCAAAAATTGTTATAAATACAATACAGCCGATTAGGGTTAGACATCTCGCATACCAGACGGCATTGGAGCATTCTTGGACGAATTTGAGGCATCTTGGAGCTGTGCAAAGGTCTTGGAAGCTTTCAGTTCGAGTTTTGAGCAATTCGGGTTCGTTAAACATTAGTTTTTCGGTTTCTTTACGCTTTGAACCATGTTTTCAGTTGTTTTCAGACCTTGTTCAGTTGTGTTATTGAATATTATGAGTAGCTAAACATATAAACTACCTGGGTTGAGATGAACTTGATGATTGTAATGCGTATTTGACATGCTTTTGGTTATTTAATGTGATTTACATAACCTTGCCTTGTAATTGATCTTGATATTGCCTGTTGGTATGTTTTGATTGTTTTATTAGTCAATAAATTCAGCGGTTTAGGCACGAAGAAATTCCCCCTATACTTAGGATTTAATTTAATTCGTTTATCTTAAGATTTTCGGGTTGAATATTGTGTTGAGAAATTGACCAAGTTGACTAATAATTAAAATCACTATATTAAAACTTGCATCCTCATCTTGTGACTCGAAAGACGATTAGGGTGAGCTAGGTTATTAGCTAATTATTGGTGGGTAGATTGGGTGACCGATAGCTCGGGCTCGTTTATTGCATCATAATTAAGGTTTCCTAGGATTTCAATTTTCAAGGTTGAGTTTGCTTTGCGATTTGAGGGTTTTGGGGGTAAAGTTGCTTTCATTGGTTGATCTTCGTAGGATTTGGTATCGATAGCTCGAGCCAGTTCGTTCTAGCACTTCACATTTAGTCTTGCTCTTTCGTTTGGGACATCTCTAGCGGGGGGTCAATCGAGGGAAATAGATATTTAACCATTATCATTGTCATATTAGCATTGCATGATTCTAGGGATTCTACACCTAGGTAGTCCTTATCTCATATATATTTGACCACAATTTGCTCTCGTGTTTGCTTCACTTTGCTTATCTTGTTTTCTACATTTTCTTAATTAATTAAGTTATTAGTTAAACATCAAAAAATCAACTTAAAACAAACTTAAAAATTGACTTTATATTCGATAGAGTTCATTATCTAAAGTTTGCATATAGTGTCCACGGATTGATATCCGGTCTTGCCATCTACACTACACTACGACCGGTGCACTTACCGATTGTGTGTGGTTTAGTTTGCGATTCCATTTTAAAACTTGTTCGAAATTAATAGTCACATTTTCACACATCACAAACCACCCAAGAATGGAATCATCAACCAAAAACACTTAACAACCTCCTTAAAGCAGCTTTTCTTGCCAACAGTCTCGACCAGAGAGTAAAAAGGCGTAACGTTCACAATGGTGTAAAACTAAAATGGGATATACCGGGCTAGGATTCGAGTTACAAGAACAAGGGCCAAACAAACCACCCAAGAATGGAATCGTCAACCGAAAACACTTAACAACCTCCTTAAAGCAGCTTTTCTTGCCACCAGACCTTTCTCCATCAATTAGGAATCTGATGCCGTCACTAAACAGATTCCTTAAATTGTAGCCATTTTTTGAGTGTTTATTTTTTGGAGTCTAATCCGCATATATATCACCATTGCTCTTGATTTTCTTGACTGTATATCTCTTAAATGTCAACATATACACGTGTGATTTAGTCTACGAAGAGTTTTCAATGCCGAGAACCTCGATCAGAGAGTAAAAAAGGCGTAAGGTTCACAATGGGGAAAACTAAAATGGATATATCGGGCTAGGATTCGAGTTACAGGAACAAGGGGCAAACCAACCACCCAAGAATGGAATCGTCGAGCGAAAACACTTGACAACCTCCTGGAAGCAGCCTTTCTTGCCACCAGACCTTTCTCCATCAATTAGGAATCTGATGCCGTCACTAAACACATTCCTTAAATTGTAGCCATTTTTTGAGTGTTTATTTTTTGGTGTCTTATCCGCATATATATCACCATTGCTCTTGATTTTCTTTACTGTATATCTCTTAAATATCAACATATACACGTGTGATTTAGTATACGAAGATTTTTCAATGTCGAGAACCTCTATCAGAGAATAAAAAAAGCATAAGGTTCACAATGGTGTAAAACAAAAATGGAATATACCGGGCTAGGATTTGAGTTACAGGAACAAGGGCCGAACCGACCACCCAAGAGTGGAATCGTCGAGCGAAAACACTTGACAACCTCCTGGAAACAGCTTTTCTTGCCACCAGACCTTTCTCCATCAATTAGGAATCTGATGCTGTCACTAAACACATTCCTTAAATTGTATCCATTTTTTGAGTGTTAATTTTGGGTGTCTAATCTACATATATATCACATTTCTCTTGATTTTCTAGACTCTATATCTCTTAAATGTCAACATATAAACGTGTGATTTAGTTTACGAAGATTTTTCAATGCGGGGAACCTCGATTAGAGAGTAAAAAAGGCGTAAGGTTCACAATGGTGTAAAACTAAAACGGGATATACCGGGATAGGATTCGGGTTACAGGAACAAGAGCTGAACCAACCACCCATGAATGAAATCGTCCAGCGAAAACACTTGACAAACTCCTGGAAGCAGCTTTTCTTGCCACCAGACCTTTCTCCATCAATTAGAAATCTGATGTCGTCACTAAACACATTCCTTAAATTGTAGCTATTTTTTGTTTGTTTTTTTGGTGTCTAATCCGCATATATATCACATTGCTACTGAAACGGGATATACCGGGATAGGATTCGGGTTACAGGAACAAGAGCCGAACCAACCACCCAAGAATGGAATCGTTGAGCGAAAACACTTGACAACCTCCTGGAAGCAGCTTTTCTTGCCACCAGACCTTTCTCCATTAATTAGGAATCTGATGCCGTCACTAAACACATTCGTTAAATTGTAGCCATTTTTGGGTGTTTTTTTGGTGTCTAATCCGCATATATATCACATTGCTACTGATTTTCTTGACTGTATATCTCTTAAATGTCAGCATATACACACGTGATTTAGTTTACAAAGATTTTTCAATGCCGAGAACCTCAATCAGAGAGTAAAAAGGCGTAAGGTTCACAATGTTGTAAAATTAAAATGGGATATACCGGACTTGGATTCGAGTTACAGGAACAAGAGCCAAACCAACAACCCAAAAATGGAATCGTCAAACGAAAACACTTGACAACCTCCTGGAAGCAGCTTTTCTTGCCACCAGACCTTTCTCTATCAATTAGGAATCTGATACTGTATCTAAACACATACCTTAAATTGTAGCCTTTTTTTGATTGTTTATTTTTTGGTGTCTAATCCGCATATATATCACTATTGCTCTTGATTTTCTTGACTGTATATCTCTTAAATGTCAACATATACACGTGTGATTTAGTTTACGAAGATTTTTCAATGCCGAGAACCTCGATCAGAGAGTAAAAAAAGCGTAAGGTTCACAATGGTGTAAAACTAAAATGGGATAAACCGGGCTAGGATTCGAGTTATAGGAACAATGGCCAAACCAACCACCCAAGAATGGAATCGTCGAACGAAAAACTTGACAACCTCCTGGAAGAAACTTTTCTTGCCACCAGACCTTTCTCCATCAATAAGGAATTTGATGCCGTCACTAAACACATTCCGTAAATTGTTGCCATTTTTTGAGTGTTTATTTTTTGGTTCCTAATCCGCATATATATCACAATTTCTCTTGATTTTCTTGACTGTATATCTCTTAAATGTCAATATATACACGTGTGATTTAGTTGACGAAGATTTTTCAATACCGAGAACCTCGATCAGAGAGTAAAAAAGGAGAAAGGTTCACAATGGTGTAAAACTAAAATGGGATATACCGGGCTAGGATTCGAGTTACAGGAACAAGGGCCAAACCTACCACCCAAGAATGGAGTCTTCGAGCGAAAACACTTGACAATCTCCTGGAAGCAGCATTTCTTGCCACCAGACCTTTCTGCATCAATTAGGAATCTGATGCCGTTACTAAACACATTCCTTAAATTATAGCCATTTTTTGAGTGTTTATTTTTTGGTGACTAATCCGCATATATATCACCATTGCTCTTGATTTTCTTAATTGTATATCTTTTAAATGTTACCATATACACGTGTGATTTAGTTCACGAAGATTTTTCAATGCCGAGAACCTCTATCAGAGGGTAAAAAAGGCGTAAGGTTCACAATGGTGTAAAACTAAAATGGGATATACCAGGCTAGTATTCGAGTTACAGGAACAAGGGCCGAACCAACCACCCAAGAATGGAATCGTCGAGCGAAAACACTTGACAACCTCCTGGAAGCAGCGTTTCTTGCCACCAGACCTTTCTCCATCAATTAGGAATTAGGAATCTGATGCCGTAAGTAAACACATTCCTTAAATTGTATCCATTTTTGAGTGTTTATTTTTTGGTGTCTAATCCGCATATATATCACATTGCTCTTGATTTTCTTGACTCTATATCTCTTAAATGTCAACATATAAACGTGTGATTGAGTTTACGAAGATTTTTCAATGCGGAGAACCTCGACCAGAGGGTAAAAAAGGCATAAGGTTCACAAGGGTGTAAAACTAAAATGGGATATACCTAGATAGAATTCGAGTTACAGGAACAAGAGCCGAACCAACCACCCAATAATGGAATCGTCGAGCGAAAACACTTGACAACCTCCTGGAAGCAACTTTTCTTGCCACCAGACCTTTCTCCATCAATTAGGAATCCGATGCCGTCACTAAACACATTCCTTAAATTGTAGCCATTTTTTGAGTGTTTATTTTTTGGTGTCTAATCCGCATATATATCACCATTGCTCTTGATTTACTTGACTGTATATCTTTTGAATGTCAACATATATACATGTGATTTAGTTTTCGAAGATTTTTCAATGCCGAGAACCTCGATCAGAGAGTAAAAAAGGCGTAAGGTTCACAATGGTGTAAAACTAAAATGGGATATACCGGGCTAGGATTCGAGTTACAGGAACAAGGGCCAAACCAACCCAACCAAGAATGGAATCGTCGAGCGAAAACACTTGACAACCTCCTGGAAGCATCTTTTCTTGCCACCAGACCTTTCTCCATTAATTAGGAATCTGATGCCGTCACTAAACACATTCCTTATATTGGAGCCATTTTTTGAGTGTTTATTTTTTGGTGTCTAATCCGCATATATATCACCATTTCTATTGATTTTCTTGACTGTATATCTCTTAAATGTCAACAAATACACGTGTGATTAAGTCTACGAAGATTTTTCAACGCCGAGAACCTCGATCAGAGAGTAAAAAAGGCGTAAGGTTCACAATGGTATAAAACTAAAATGGGATATACCGGGCTAGGATTTGAGTTACAGGATCAAGGGCCAACCCAACCACCTAAGAATGGAATCGTCAAGCGAAAGCACTTGACAACCTCCTTGAAGCAACTTTTCTTGCTATCAGACCTTTCTCCATCAATTAGGAATCTTATGCCATCACTAAACACATTCCTTAAATTGTTGCCATTTTTTGAGTGTTTATTTTTGGTGTCTAATCCGCATATATATCACCATTGCTCTTGATTTTCTTGACTGTATATCTCTTAAATGTCAACATATACACGTGTGATTTAGTATACGAAGATTTTTCAATGCCGAAAACCTCGATCAGAGAGTAAAAAGGCGCAACGTTCACAATGGTGTAAAACTAAAATGAGATATACCGGGCTAGGATTCGAGTTACAGGAACAAGGGAAAAACCAACCACCCAAGAATGGAATCGTCGAGCGAAAACACTTGACAAATTCCTTAAAGCAGCTTTTCTTGCCACCAGACCTTTCCCCATCAAATAGGAATCTGATGCCGTCACTAAGCACATTCCTTAAGTTGTAGCCATTTTTTGAGTGTTTTTTTTTGGTGTCTAATCTGCATATATATCACCATTGCTCTTGATTTTCTTGACTGTATATCTCTTAAATGTCAACATATACACGTGTGATTTAGTCTACGAATATTTTTCAATGTCGAGAACCTCGATCAGAGAGTCAAAAAGGCGTAAGGTTCACAATGGTGTAAAACTAAAATGGGATATATCGGGCTAGTATTCGAGTTACAGGAACAAGGGCCAAACCAACCATCCAAGAATGGAATCGTCGAGCGAAAACACTTGACAACCTCCTGGAAGCGGCTTTTCTTGCCACCAGACCTTTCTCCATCAATTAGGAATCTGATGCCGTCACTAAACACATTCCTTAAATTGTAGCCATTTTTTGAGTGTTTATTTGTTGGTGTCTTATCCGCATATATATCACCATTGGTCTTGATTTTCTTGATTGCATATCTCTTAAATGTCAACATATACACGTGTGATTTAGTTTACGGAGAGTTTTCAATTCCGAGAACATCGATCAGAGAGTAAAAAAGGCGTAAGGTTCACAATGGTGTAAAACTAAAATGGGATATACTAGGGTAGGATTCAAGTTACAGGAACAAGGGCCAAACCAACCACCCAAGAATGTAATCGTCGAGTGAAAACACTTGACAACCTCCTGGAAGCAGCTTTTCTTGCCACCAGACCTTTCTCCATCAATTAGGAATCTGATGCCGTCATTAAACACATTCCTTAAATTGTGCCATTTTTTGAGTGTTTATTTTTTGGTGTCTAATCCGCATATATATTGTTGGTCCCAGTTTGGACTTAAAAAATTCTTTTCACGTAATATGGCAAGTGATTGCAATAGATGTGAAAATAGTGTGCGGAAATAGAAATCATACTTTCAAGAAACAAGACCTATAGAATTTTCAAGTTTATATCACTTTGAAACAAAATGGTTTACAAGGTGATTGTAAGATTATTATCTATTACAAATGAATACTTGTGAATTCTGAGGTGAAAGGACAATGGAGTTTGTAGTATGTATTGAATGCTAGGCTTAACTCATTGTTCTCTGCTTGAGGAGCCTTCTATTTATAGACGGCTTGAATACATGAATAAACATTTGTTTATTCATGTATATTCCCTGCAAAAAGTAGCTTCTTAACATATTCTTTGAATCCAATAATCAAGTTACCTTTGTCATCATGATATCCAATAATGTCAAGTTGCTTCGATTATTGTGGGGTTTATCAGAATTTCTGATAACCACTTCATCAGAAATTCTGGTGAACAAATCATCAGAAAATCTGATGATCAGAATCGTCAGAAACTTCTTCAGCTCTTGATGAACTTATGATACTTTGAAGTAGATATTGTTCTTTTCAGTTGTCCTATCTGATCTTCTTCTTGTTGTATTGATCTTCAGGACTTTTATCTTTTTCATAGATCAAGCTGAACCTAATTTTCTTCAATACTTACAAATAAAGTTTCCTAACAGTTTCCCCTAAGTATTGTAAGAAAATGAACTATCTATATCAAACATAAACAAACTTCAACTAATCCTTGAAAAGAAAGTTCAAACAACTAATTTTCAGAAACATAAAACAGAATCAAACCAACCATTGTTCAAAGCAAACATAAATAAAATATTGTTCTCAAAACCAGAAATTTTAAACTCATGAATTCATTAATTGATCTTCACTCAAATTATGTACTTGTCTCCTGGTTTCAGCCTTTTCTTGTAGTCAATTGCCTTTTGACTTGTCTTGTAAAGTTCTTTGTACCATCCTCTGGCTTCCATCCATTTTTCAATGCTATCTTCAATTGCCTTCCTCAGCTGTTCATTGTTCTTCCCCTTCTTCTTGAGCTGCTCTTGTTTCTCATTCATGCAGTTCTTTATATATTTCAGAGTTTGATTAGAATACCTGCTTATTTCACTGATTCTGAATAGAGCTTTCTCATTATGAGCATCTTTGAAAACCACACACAATTCTGGTTTATCAAAGATTGCTCCAGTTCTCACTTGTTTGGGAGGAATTTCAGCTGGGATAGTGTTGTTAGGAGGAGGTATTAGCACCTTGTTGCTATACTCAAAATTGATACATAAATCAAAGTCTGTCAGTGCAGCCCTTTTATATAACTTTTCTCATGCACTTTTGATGTTGTCAAGAGCTCTTCTGAGCACAACTGAAGCACTTTTCTCTTTATCAATGATATGCTTCATCTTTACTAGGCCCAGTGGGTCAATATCATCAGCCGGGTCTCCATCAGTAACATTCTCTTCAGTTCTATCTTTTCTGATCAAGGTGTATTTGTTCTGTCCACTGACGGGTAGTCCGTAGGACGACCCTTAATGGTTATAAAGTATAATTTAATCCTACATTTATCTATGTAATTATCTTGAATTAGATAATTACGGTTGCTTGTGTTTCTGGTACATTTGGGGCCTAAAAGTGGGGAAATAAAGCTTCGAATAGACGCGACAGGATTGGAGATTGAAAGAAGGAGAATAAATGAAAAAAATAAAATTTTGGAATGGAAGAATTAAGAATATCACATGATAGAGGATGAAATTACGAGAACGTAGGCAAAAACGGTGAAGAAAACGGAGTTGAAACGAAAAAGTTATGCTGAAAACAAGTTTTCAGGTTGAAGCCTGCCGTAAGCTACGACAAGGGCCGTAGCTTACGGCGCCGATTGACAAAAAATGTCACCATAAGCCAGTTTTAACACACCGTAGGCCATTTCAAGCCACCGTAAGCTACGGTGGCCACCGTAGCTTACGGTGGAGACTGACGTGAAACTTGTAACTCCCTCATTTAAGGTTGTTTATGGTGCCTTTTCATCATCCAATCATTCCCAACCGTTTTGGAGCTGTTCTAGGGCGATTTTGGGCACTTGTTCTTGGTTCAAAACAATCTCTAAACAATTTGTTGGTGTTTTTGATTCACATGAACATTGAAGCTAGTATGATGATGTTGAATCAAGCCATGTGTGGCTAAACACTTTGTGGTCATCTTTAGTTGAAGGTTTGTTTGAGACAATTGTTCTTTGATTTCATATTTCTAGAATGGTAAACTTAATTTATGTTTTGTTTATCATGGTGTGTTCTTATTTGCTTGTAAATTGTTGATTCTTATGATTATACTATTTTGAAACCATACGTTCTTGGTGCCGTTGGCAATTGAGATATCATGGGTAGAATTAGGATTGGGTAAGGGTTAATTGGTCATCGGGTAACAACCTCACGTTCTAGGAATCTGAGTACTTAGTTCCCTTTTATCACAACAAGTAATTACACATGAACTATGTCTATGTAGTTCTTTCTAGTGAATGATAACACAAATGTTGAAGCAAACCGGAAACTAAAGATGGTCCTTTGTCTCTAATTTGTTTACAACCAACACTTTCATTTTTGCAATTACATTAGTAATCTTAGCTTTAAAATCAATTCAATCAATCCAACTCTTGAAATTTACTTTACTTGCATTTAGTTTAATCTTAGTTAACTTAGATATACACTTAGATAACATACATTCCACAAACTCCCTGTGTTCGATACCCACTTACCGCTAGCTAATTAGTTGTATTTGGATTAAATTTGATTGAGACTTCGACCTCACGTCAAATTTTGGCGCCGTTGCAGGGGAGTAGTGCGCAACGTGTGTTATCTTTGATAGTTTAGTTTGTTAGTTTTCGGGTTTACGCTGGTTGTGTTTAGTGTGCAGGTATTGACAGGTGCATGCATACAAGAGGCTCTCACAAGCTATCACCTCTAGCATTTGATCCGGAAATTGAGCGAACTTTGCGAAGAAACCAAGTATTACTATGAGAAAACAAAGTCATTGGTTCACCTACTACACCAACTACACCAACTTCACCAAGTACACCAAGTGATACAATGGATCCACCACCACCACCCACTACGGTTCAAACAACATCATCTTCAACACAACCATCACCAAATACTACCATTCCTATAACCACACCAGAAATTAAACCAACCAACACTACGTTACCTGAGAACACACAACCTGAATAATCCTTCAGTTACAACCCTACATCATCCGCTGTTCCAACTTATTCAACATTTTTCCCAACATCCGGCCAACCATCATCATCACAAATACCACCACCTAACCTATACCAAACCGGTCCATCTATTATCCATTCTACTCCATTCCAACCAAAAGTGCAATTTCAACATACTTCGGGAGCAAGAGAAGATGGGTTCGATGATGAGTTTGAGGATGACTTTGTGGGATATGATGAAGAAGGATACATGTATGGGGGTGATGGAGATCAAGGGGAGTATACCTATGTTCAAGGTCAAAATTAAAGAATGTCAAGTGTTGGTGGGATTTCTCAACAACAAATCATACCTCAACAATTTCCACCACAAGGTCCACCGGTGCAAAGACGAGTTCAACAACCTCATGTGGGGCCGAGATTTCAACCACCTCCACAACAATTTGGGCCTCCACGCATACAAGTTCAAAGACCAATGGGTCCTATACGCCCACGAGCTCAGTTGGGTGTACCAAGAAGACATCTACGAGAACACGCAAGAGGTATAGAAGCACATTTTAGACCGGTGATCACTCATAATCCTTCACCAATAGTTATCCCTCAAAATGATCAAGGGAGGACATTCGAAGTGCGAACGAATTCATTACAAAGTTTGCCAAAGTATAAAGGCTTAGTAACGGAGGAGCCTTATTTTCATTTGGAGGCTTATGACTCAATTTGCAGCACTCATGGGAGTCAAGGATTTTTGGCCGATGATGTCAAATTGGTATTATTCCAATTTTCTTTGGAAGACAAGGCGAAAAAGTGGTTCTACACATTACCTTCGACATCTATTTATACATGGGCGGAGATACAACAAATTTTCTTAGATGAATTTTACACCGCTCAAAAGACCAATGATGCTAGGAAAGGGTTGAAGAGTTTTCAACAACAACAAGGTGAAATGTTTCATGAGGCCTTCGAGCGTTTCAACATGATGATCAAGAATTGCCCTCACCATGGAATAGAACTTTGGGAATTAATGAATGCTTTCCATGAGGGGTTAAGTGCCGAAGATGCTCGTGACTTAATGTCCATCACCAATGGTACTTTTGGTACAAACTACGAGCAAGATGATTGGGAGTTTTTGGAGCAAATGGCGGTTACATCAAAAAGAAAAGCTCAAGCATCAAGGAGAGCACGACCGGCCATTACCCGAACTCAAGTGCACGTGGTAGACGATGGTAATGTTCAAACTTCTAATCAAATTTATGATGTGTGTGCGCTTTGTAATGAGTTAGGACATGCGGCTGAAAATTGCCAAGGAATGGAAGGGCAATATGAAGAGGTGAATGCATTGCAAGGACAAGGTAGGGGTGGTAGAAATTACAACATGAATTCCAACACTTACCACCCCGGTTTGAGAAACCACCCAAATTTTAGATATGGAAATCCCTCAAATCAAGCCAACCCCAATTTTCAAGGAAGTCAAGGTAACTTTGCTCCACGCCAACAGGTCAATAATCAAAGTGGGTTCTCGGGTCAAAGTTCTTCCGGTGGAAATGAAGTTATGGAGATGCTCAAGGCAATGCAACTAGAGATGCAGCGAAGAAATCAAATGGATGATGTTCGCATGCAAAAAGATGAAATCCGGGACAAAGCTATCCAATCGTTGACCACTCAAATGGGTCAACTTGCAAGTGACGTGGCATTATTGAAGAAAGCAAAAGGTCAATCACCAAGTGACACGGTGATAAATCCCAAGAACACAAAAAGCATTAACATCAATGTGGTAAGCACCGTTCCAAATACTAAATTTAATGAAACATTGCTAACTTCTTCGTATCAACTGAATGCAGGTTTGGAAAAAGATGCCGAAGTCGAGAATGATAAAGAGTATGGAGCGCCAATCGTGCCTATCCGAGTGGGGAATCTAAAAATTCCGCATGCATTATTGGATTATGGGGCGAGCATGAGTGTGTTACCAGGTGATCTATACGACATGTATGATTTTGGTCCGCTTCAGGATGTAGACACCATGGTGAGTTTGGCGGATGAAAGTTGGAGGCGTCCACGGGGAATTGTTAAGAATGTTATGATTCGGTTGGGAGAATTCGAATATCCGGTGGATTTTCTGGTTCTAGATTATGCCTCTACCAAATTGGCATCACAACAAAGATTAATTTTAGGTCGACCGTTTCTCTATACGGCAAATGCTCAAATCGATTGTAGAAAAGGAATCATTTCCATGACCGAAAAGAACCGTAATTTGTCATTTGATGTTCAGACTAAGATGATTAGTTACGATTTTGTTGAGGCGAAGGACAGCGGGGTTAGTGAAAAGGTGTTTCAAAGAATGAGAATAAATCACCCACCGGATCGTGAAGAAAAACATATGGGTTCAATCAAGAGTGTATTTGATTACCCACCGATTCAAAACGAGACAGATGCATTTTGCTCAATGGCACGAGGAAGTGATGCAGATGGCAGGAACCGCTTCTTTGAGCCACCATAAATGGGGTTGGCACGGTCTGGCTGAAGACCCGAAAACTTAGCGCTGCTCGGGAGGTAACCCGAGGTTTTATACTGATCTTGCTGTTTTTATCTTTCTATGTTTCAGGGCCATGGCGACATTCAAGTGTGGGGAAGAGGTGCGGATATTTGTGTGAAGGTGGTGATAGGAAGTCAGATTATCTACAACATCTGTTGTGTCAAACTTCACCAGGTCAATGTCATCTTTCCTTAGTCTTGTTTTGTTTTTTAGCTTTGTGTAGGATCGTGAAACAACCTAACGAGTCGATCAGAAGAGTGCTCAGACAGAATCAGAGGCGGAATTCATTGATTCGGTCTTCGTTTAGCTTGGATTCACTAATAAATGTCTTGTTTATTGATCTTGAACAATTTACAGTACAGAGACACTTCGACAGCACCTCGGCGTCGGAAACTAGAACGTTCCAAATGATGACAGCTTGAAGCGTATTTATAGGGAGAGACCCCTGACCGTTTGAAAGTGACATGCCACTTCAAACGGTCACAAGCTTCAAACGGACATGACATTCAAACATTGACCTCTCAAACGGTCAGGACTTTCAAACGGTTACAACATATATTCTACATTCTATTTTGTCCTTTTGTGAGCATGATGTAACAATGATGTCATCCTTGTGATGTCATCATCAAATATGATGACATCATGCTTGTTCATATCAGAAACGAACCCGAGACTCGACATAAGACGAAGTCGACAGATGAATGCACCAACAGACTCCCCCTCAGATGTTGACGAGTCTTAAGTGTCGAGTCTTCGCATCTTCAGTCTTTATCAGTCTCTTTTCTTTCTTGACATATACCAGGATCTTCTCTTTGGATCTAACCTCGTCAGACTCCCCCTCTCATCATGATGGGATCCCTGTCTGGAATTAGCTATCACCTTGAGATTACATCCTGGCTTTAACTCTGTTTAAGTTCATCTCCTGCACAATCTTCTCACAAACACATAAGTTTTTACTTAAATCAATAAGAAAAACTCACTAGTAATAGTTACATCAAGTTCAAATTAATGATCTCGATTAACTAAACAAACTTTCTTTCTCAAAATAAATTCCTTCATTTAAACGCACACTCCCAAACCAATTCATCATGTTCAGCACTTGAAATTTTGAAAATCAGCTCTTCAACATCAGTTGTCGAAAATATTTTTGTATTTTTCAAAATTTATGCTAAAACACACAAAAATCTTTTTGGGTTTTTGAAATGAAATACAATGCAGTAAAGAAATATTTACAAACAATATTTTTGTGAGCTTGTGTAAGAGGATCATATCAGTTTATGTGACCAATCACTAGCACCGTTAAGCTTTAAACATTTTTAGCTCTAAACGATTCACATCGATTGACGATATTGTTGTCCACTTAAACTCAATCTAAAAACTTTCGAAATGCTTACCGATACTTTAAGATATATTAATTTTGCACTAAGTTCTTATGGACCCCACGATCTCAGCATATCCCCTCATCATGCAATACACTAACTCAAGTAATGCCTTTAAACTTTTATCAACTGTGATTTGTGCAAAAACAAAGCAGAATGTTTAAACATTAACAATCAGGTCGATACTTCCGTATACGCAGAGAAAGTCCAATGTTTAAACAAAATAAGAAAAATAAAACAAGTTGAAGTTGTTTAGGCTTTAACCACCAGGTCGATACTTCCGTATACGCAGAGGAGGTCCAAAGCTTAAACGAAACACCAAAGAAAATAAATCAGAACGTTTAGGCAACAACATCCAGGTCGATACTCACGTATACGCAGAGGATGTCCGATGCTTAAACAAAATAAAGAAATAAAACAAGTTTAAATCTTTGCAAAATAAAATGCACAATCACAGCGACTTTTTAGCAAAGTTATGAAAGTTCACAAACTTAACCAGTTTTATGTCTTTCGACAATCAGCGATTACTGAGTAGGCACACAATCAAGAAGGACAAAACTAAGTACTATGCTTTTGACCATGTTTCCCACTAGAACTAGGCTTTTTGCTTTATGTTTGTATCGTTATCGCAAATCTACTAGTCTAACTGAGCCTATCGTCACATCTTTAGTGAGACCGTTTATCACTTTTAGACTTTCCATTTCTTTAGCATGCTGTGACAGTCCAACTGATCTACTATCATTTCCTCTTTTTCACAACAAAACTCATTTTTTCATTTTTTTAATGTTTTTGTCATTTTCAAATTTTCTAATTTTTTTTTAAATTTTTACTCCCCCTAAAATCAAAATATGTCTCAATTTTGATTTTCTGGGAAAATTTGAAAACAAGTTGTACAAGAAACGTGACAACATGATGAGAATTACTTCAATTCTCCATTCACTTGGCTTGAACAATCAGAACTCCCCCTGACACCAAAACATTTTCCCATAGTGATTTCAAAACACTCAAGTTTGTTTTAATCAAAATGGTTTTTCCGGAAAATTAGTTTTGTGAGTCATTTCTCAAACATGGGGATCATTCATCACCTTGTTTTCTTTAACCACTTGTAAAAACTAACATTTTTAAGATCAATCCACAAACATCACTTGTAGAAAATCAAGTACAACTTAATGTCCCTGATTTACCACTTTTAAGTCGAAATATCACATTCGTGAATTTCTCAAGAAACGTGCCGATTCATGTTCCACGCTTACCAACCTGGGAACTCCGGCAAGTCAGGTTTTTCTATTTAAAGAGGTTCACCCAAGCCTGACGGTCCTTGGGTGCTTTTGAAATTCCATTTGACAATGATGGAAAATTTTCATCATTCATTGTCAAACCGGAATCACCACTTTTTACCTCAACACATGGCTCCTCTGGCTTTACCACACCAGATTCATCACCTGAACTTGGCTTGTCTGACTTTGAAGAGTCAGATTCATCGCCAACAACTGGCTCCTTTGTTTCCGGAGAAACAAATTCATCACCAGCAACTTTCTTTTTCATCTTTCTCTCTTTCGTCCTCAGATTTGTATCTGATGAATCCGTTTTGCTTGATTTGTCATTCTTTGGCGAGCAAGACGATTTATCAGAACTTTTATCTGTTTTACTAGTTGTAACCGAGGACAAAATCATTTCTAGATACTCTCTTGCTTTCTTCCTCTTCTTCCTCAGTCTGTCTTTTTGCCCTTGTGAAAGCTTCACTTTCTTTTCTTGAACTTTAGGTTCTTGAACCTTCTGTTCTTTGGGCTTGACATTGACTGGTTTCTTCACCTGCTTCTGAGATTCAGCCCTCGATCTTCTCATTGATCTCATTGAGCAATCTCTAGCAATATGGCCAACGATGTTGCAGTTAAAGCATCTTCTAGACTCAAAACTCCAACTCTGGCAGTTAACAGCAATGTGTCCTTGATAGCCGCATCTGTAACACACTATGTTATCGTACCAATCACCATTTTCAGTCCAAACATTTAGATCAAAGCACTGTTTGGCTTGGTGATAATCTTTGCTCCTCTTGTTTGCTGGATTTGACCTTTGAGCTCTGTGGTCCAACCTGCACCACTCATTACCAACAATTTTTGAATTTTCATTTTTTACTTTTTGTAATTTTTGATTGCAATTGGATGATTGATCTGATGAACTTTTATTTTCTTTTTGAACATTTTTCAAAAATTTCTCTTTTTGTTTTTGTTCCACTTTCTTCTTCAAAGGTTTTTGCTTAGAGCATTCTCTCTTTTCAGTTGATTGTGGAACAGTTTCTTGAAACTTTTCTTTTAACTTCAAAAATAAATTCTTTTTCTTCATTTTTTCATTTTCATCATCAGATTTCTCATCACAATCTTCAACTTTGACTTTGTCAAAGTTTGTGACATTGTCACTTATTGGAACTGAATTAATCGATTTAGGACAGGGAACAGCTGAAGTATTCACAAAAACCTTCAACTTTTCTTCCCATTCCCTGATTTTACCTTCTAACTCTTTGATTTTCTTTTGAGCACATTCAGCTTCTTTTTCAAGTCGAATAATCGTCTGAAGATGAGAATTTATCATTTTTTGCTTTTCAAGATTATTCTTGCTAAAAACAGATCTCCCATCGTCAAGAATTTTTATTTGACTTTGAAAATCTTTTTCAATCTTTACTTTTTCATTTTCCAAATTGTGTATCTGATTTTTCAAAACATTTTCTGTTTTTTTTTTTGTTTTCTAATGACAAACTCTCAACCTCTTTCAAGAGTTTGTCATTTTCAGATGTCAACGTCTCACAATTTTTAAGCAAAACAAGAATCTGTTTATCATCAGCTTTTGTCTCAACCTTTAAAACTGAAATATTTTCAACCTGTTTCTTTTCCTCATGAACACTTTCATCCTTACTCTCTTCTTCTGATGAATGATCAAAGATAGGTGCGTCTTCTGCAACCTCTTTCTTTAACTCTGGTTCAGAATTCACAGATACAGGTTTTTCAGATTCTTTTTTCTCAACCTTGACCGATGGAATTTGTTCAATCTGCTCAGCTCTGATCTCTTCTTTAACAATAACTGCCTTTTGATTCTTTCTTTTTGCATCTTGTTTTTCTTTCAATTTTTCAATTTTATCGGCATAAAATAACTTTCCACTGGAAGTTGTTGTTTAAGATATTCAAGCTCCCGGATTTCCTCTTCATAATTGTCACTCTCTTCATCAGACGAATGATCAAAAATCGGAACTTTTTCAACAACTTCTTTTGCTGAGACTGTTTCACCTTTTTGCTTTATCGGAATATACTGCTGAGATTCATAATGCACATATGACAACAATTCCTCAAAATCCATGTTTCGATGTCAAATGTTCACTTTAAATGTTGATTGGGGCGTGAAAATGACTTATCACATGCAACAGACTAATGAATTTAGTGAATCAGACAACAATCCAAGTCACATCCGACAACGCCAAGTAACAATTAGCTTTGATTGGGACTCAAACTAACTGATCAGATCACATGTGCAATTGGCAAAACTCTTGAATATCAAACCGAGAATCACATGAACTTAAACAATTAATGATTGTTGATTTAAAGATCACATGTAATTGCAAATTCCAATCCCACTTAGCTGACACCTTTCAATGTATATCTATATTATTAATAATGCACATGGGCCAACTACAAAACAAATGATGGGTCGGCAACAACAAGTATCAAGATGATTATGATTGGGCCGATGAATTATAAATCTCTTTGATTGGGCCGATCAAGATAAGTGGGTCGGTGCTCACATAACAATTTACCTTTCAATTTCTTTAGTCAATTAAAGTCTTGAACTAAACAATCCCTATAACCAATATTGATTTATTGGACTGAGTTTTTTTTTATTTGACCGAGACCCCTTTTTTTATTGAAACTGACAACAACACATGCAACCTTTGAATTAGACTGAGGCACAATGTGGACAGAAATATCACGTGAACTGATAAAAGGTACTGATCACTTCATGTAGACTGACACAAGGCACGTGATATCTTTTCCCAACTTCCGACAACTTGTAAAATGTTACACACAACTCGATATATGTTTTCAAACAGTTCACACTTTTCAAACTATAACCATGTTTCAAACGGTCATGTCATGTTTCAAACGGTCATGCCCAATTTTCAAACGGTCATGGCAGTTTCAAAAGGTCAGGTGCAGTTTCAAACGGTCAGACGCAGATTTCAAACGGTCTGGTGCAAATTTCAAACGGTCAGGCAGTTTTTCAAACGGACAAGTGCTGGACACGTTTAAACGGTTACCAATTTTCAAGCCATTTTTACCATTTTTACTTCGAGTTTTGATCTGATATTCTCAAGGGTTTGTTAAAACACAATTACGCACACATTGTGAAAGTTTTAACCAATTTTAACTGTGAAAAGTATCAATTTTGTGAAAGAAGGTGTAGAAAATCAGAATATGCTAGCAAAAACGAGCTAAACGGTAAGAACTCTTCCTCCTGAGCTCTGATACCACATGTAGGATCGTGAAACAACCTAACGAGTCGATCAGAAGAGTGCTCAGACAGAATCAGAGGCGGAATTCATTGATTCGGTCTTCGTTTAGCTTGGATTCACTAATAAATGTCTTGTTTATTGATCTTGAACAATTTACAGTACAGAGACACTTCGACAGCACCTCGGCGTCGGAAACTAGAACGTTCCAAATGATGACAGCTTGAAGCCTATTTATAGGGAGAGACCCCTGACCGTTTGAAAGTGACATGCCACTTCAAACGGTCACAAGCTTCAAACGGACATGACATTCAAACATTGACCTCTCAAACGGTCAGGACTTTCAAACGGTTACAACATATATTCTACATTCTATTTTATCCTTTTGTGAGCATGATGTAACAATGATGTCATCCTTGTGATGTCATCATCAAATATGATGACATCATGCTTGTTCATATCAGAAACGAACCCGAGACTCGACATAAGACGAAGTCGACAGATGAATGCACCAACACTTTGAAATATTGGCAGTTCGTTTGTTTGCTTTTAGATTAAAAAAATAAATAAATAATTAAATAAATAAAAAAGAAAAAAAAGTTTGGTGTGTTTGGAGCGATCTTTCCCTTCAAAGCCAACATTAGGGACAATGTATCCCAAGTGTGGGGATGTGGGGAAATTTTGAAAAAATTATAAAAATTTTGAAATCAAGCTAAAAATAATCCAAAATTGAACACTTAAGTACCAAACCGCATGACACATCGGCAACCCATATTCCTTTTTTTTCTTGGTGAGAGTTTGAGCCACTTATTTGAATTGTTAGAAATATTTTTTATGAGAGTGGCAATGGGTGGGGGTGCATTAGAACTTGTGCTTGAATTCGGTTTGAGGCTTTAGCTTGATATGTATGTGAAAAGGATAACGGCATTTAGGTAGCCTAGTCAAGGTGTGTGCGAGTGTGGGAATTGGGGGGTTGGACCTCATAAATTATATATATGAGCATGGTAGCGAGAGGGGCGGAGGTTTGGACTTTAGTAGCCCATTTGAGCTTTGAGCCGATCTTTTGTTAATCTGTGCCTACTTTCTCTTAAAAATTAACCCGTATTTGACCCGGTCTATTAGTATAATCATCTTGTTCTAGTATGCTTGTTTGTTATGTGTGTTAAATCGAAAAAAAAGAAAAAAAAAGACACGAAAAAGAAAAGAAAAAAAAAGAGAGAGAAAAAACAATGAAAAATGAAAAAAAAATGAATGAGATAGTTTATATATAGTGGTTTATATTTTGTTTTCGTTAGAATAAAAGACCGGGTTGAATCATTAGCCACTTTTCATATATTTCCATTTCCTACCCATTTGCCTTACCACGTTTCAACCTTTAAGTCCCTTTGATTCATGTGCATGTTTTAGCAAATCATCTAGGCGAAGGACCGATTCAACTACAAGCTTATTGTCGTGCAACCACACGTTTGTTTTGAGTGTGATCTAGCTTATCTTCGCTAGTTATTACTTGCCACCGAGAGGAGAGTTATTGTGAGGGGTGTGTTATGTGTGGTTTCAAGAAATAATTAGTGAATGAGGACATTTGTTTGTTGGTTCGTAGTTGATCGCTTGAATAAATTGTATTTTGTTGAACGGGTTGCTTGGGACAAGCAACGGTTAAGTGTGGGGATGTGACGGGTAGTCCGTAGGACGAACCTTAATGGTTATAAAGTATAATTTAATCCTACATTTATCTATGTAATTATCTTGAATTAGATAACTACGGTTGCTTGTGTTTCAGGTACATTTGGGGCCTAAAAGTGGGGAAATAAAGCTTCGAATAGACGCGACTGGATTGGAGATTGAAAGACGGAGAATAAATGAAAAAAATAAAATTTTGGAATGGAAGAACTAAGAATATCACATGATAGAGGATGAAATTATGAGAACGTATGCGAAAACGGTGAAGAAAACGGAGTTGAAACGAAAACGTTATGCTGAAAACAAGTTTCCAGGTTGAAGCCTGCCGTAAGCTACGGAAAGGGCCGTAGCATACGGCGCCGACTGACAAAAATTGTCACCGTAAGCCAGTTTTAACACACCGTAGGCCATTTCAAGCCACCGTAAGCTACGGTGGCCACCATAGCTTACGGTGGAGACTGACGTGAAACTTGTAACTCCCTCATTTAGGGTTGTTTATGGTGCCTTTTCATCATCCAATCATTCTCAACCGTTTTGGAGCTGTTCTAGGGCGATTTTGGGCACTTGTTCTTGGTTCAAAACAATCTCTAAACAATTTGTTGGTGTTTTTGATTCACATGAACATTGAAGCTAGCATGATGATGTTGATTCAAGCCATGTGTGGCTAAACACTTTATGGTCATCTTTAGTTGAAGGTTAGTTTGAGACAATTGTGCTTTGATTTCATATTTCTAGAATGGTAAACTTAATTTATGTTTTGTTTATCATGGTGTGTTCTTATTTGCTTGTAAATTGTTGATTCTTATGATTATTCTATTTTGAAACCATACGTTCTTGGTGCCGTTGGCAATCGAGATATCATGTGTAGAATTAGGATTGGGTAAGGGTTAATTGGTCATCGGGTAACAACCTCACATTCTAGGAATCTGAGTACTTAGTTCCCTTTTATCACAACAAGTAATTACACATGAACTATGTCTATGTAGTTCTTTCTAGTGAATGATAACACAAATGTTGAAGCAAACCGGAAACTAAAGATGGTCCTTTGTCTCTAATTTGTTTACAACTAACACTTTCATTTTTGCAATTACATTAGTAATCTTAGCTTTAAAATAAATTCAATCAATCCAACTCTTGAAATTTACTTTACCTGCATTTAGTTAAATTTTAGTTAACTTAGAGAAACACTTTAAATAGCACATATTCCACAAACTCCATGTGTTCGATACCCACTTGCCACTATCTATTTAGTAGTAATTGGATTAAATTTGATTGTGACCACGACATCACGTCATCCACCAGTACCTAAAACACCTCCTGAAGCATTTATAGTGATGATTTTCTCAATAGAAACTATTGGATTTGTCATTGGTTTGTGTGGAATTTCCCAGCTTCCATCATTCCTGAGTTGAACAATATTTTGCTCATTGGAGAGAGTGGTCTCTCTGGATTATCTTCTGGACCTTTCCAGTAGTAGTGCTTCAAATGTTCTTCAGGGTACATGATTGTGTGTAGATCTCCTTTCAGCATTGTGAATTCTTTGAGTTTTCCCTCTGGATCTTCTCCAATCACTGTTCTTGGTCTTTTTGAAGATGTTACTTCATCTTCCATTCTTTTCTTTTCTTTTACATTCAACTGTCTACTGAATTCTATTTCGCATGTGATAGCTATGGAAGATGATTGAACTTGAACAGCTTCTTTCATTGGCACCCTTGATGTGTCTGGCTTTGGGATATTTGTTGGAGGACCCATGAGTAACTTTGGCTTACTGGGAGGAGGACCCATGGGTTGCTTCTGTTTTTGTGTTGCTGAAGCTTCTGATTGTTTGGTTGGATCTTGTTGAGTGACTTCTGGTTGCTTGAATTGTTGTTGAGGAGTTTCTGACTCTCCTGCAGGTTTTTCTGATAGAATTGGAGCTTTCAGTTCATGAAGATCAACTTTTGCCAGTCTGGAAACATTGTACTGCAAGCTCTTTACTAACAGATGAACATCAGCAAGAGTTTGAGCATTTGTTTCTTCTTGTTTCTTCATTCTCTGAAACTCCAGTTTATTTTGATTTTTCTGTGCAGACAATTCCACCATCAGCTTCTCAAAGGCCTCAGCCATGCTACTGTTGTTGGCTATGAGGAACTGAATTTCTTCAAGTATTCTTCCAGAACTTGAGCTTTCCCCTGCACTTGCAACCTCAGCCATCTGTGTCTTGATTTCTTGCAGTTCTTTGAGAACTTTCTTGAATTCTAATGAGCTCTCTCTGTTTTCTGATGACTCTATAGTTTGTTGAGGGCTGCAGTGTTATTATCTGTTTGTTTCTGTACAGCTTTGACAGTTTCTGATAAGGCTTTAATATCTGACTTTTGATTTCTGATATCTTTCAGTATCAGATCAAGCTTTTCTTATGTTGCTTAGTTCCCAGTACAAACAGCTTTTATGTCATCAAGCTCTTTGTGCAGTTGTTCAGTTGACATAGATTGATGTTTTTGGGTAACAGGAGGAACAACAGATGTTCCACCTATAACACCAGCAGAAAACACATTCTATGCTGTTCTAAGGTTAAGAGGACTGAAATATTCCATATTCTCTATACCCTCACCAGAAAATTGAAACTCATTCAAATTCTGGTTTTCCTCATATCCTTGAGCCTTTTCAGATTCTCCATGAGTGGTTGAGAAACTATTATTTTTCTCAACCAGGTTTCCTTGATCAGTAGACTGATCTCCACCTGTTGCCACCTAATTCTCCTCCCCAGAATCTGATTCAGAGAATGGGTCTTTGGTTTTACTCACATCTTGTCTTTCAAAAATAATGTCTCTATGTGAAATTTCATAATTTCCTTGAATTGAATCATCAGAATCACTCTCAGAATTATGAACAATATTAAGTTTAGAGTGTTGTGCACCTGTTTCTCCCATATGTGAGATTTCTGCATAATGTTCTTCTTCCACAGGACTCATGTGCACATCTTCATCAGCTTGATGAGGTTCTGATTCACCCTGCTGCTCTATTCTTGGTGCACTTGATTCTTGTGCATCATGCTCCATGGGGGATACACTATCAAAAACTTCTTTGTTCTCTGGCTTCTTGCTTAACATCCTTAGATATTCTGCTCTGTAAGGTGAATCTTCTGGTATCAATTTCATCATTCTTTCTGACAGAACAGGTACATCATAATCTGACTTCCAAGACCCTACAACAGTCCAAGGTCTCATGATTTATGTACTCCACATATTTTCTGATGTAGGAATTTCTAGGTTCCTTTCAGAAAATGCATCAGAAATTATGAATGACAGAAATCTGGGAAAAGGTAGATGTGAATCTATCCTTCCTGTGTTAGTCAGAATTGATCTTCTGATCAGATTAAATATCTTTGTTCCATAATCAATGTTCAACCCACTAATGAGACTGAACATGATTGTCAGAACATTTTTATTTATCTGATCTGTACCCCCAATCTTTGATGATAAACACTTGTTCAGAATTTCCATCAACACTTGCCAAAAGGAAGGCATCTTATTTCTCTTGAATTCACTAATCTTTGAGATTTTTGACGTGTAACCCATTACAGCATCAAGTAGTGTAAACAAATCTTCCTTTTTGGTGCTTCTTCGTAATTTTGACTTAAGGGCAGTTCCAAACATTCCCTTATTTTCTCTGGTGTGATTGTAATGAAGATGTTTCCCCATGTGTTGTAAGATCGATTTGATTTGAGAGTTTGAGTGTCTTTACAACTTGTTGTATAAGTTTTTCTGGTACTTCTCTGGTCTTTGTATCATATTCTTCAATGTTGTCATTCATTGCTTCATTTGTTGATGCACGAGAATGTCTGTTGACTACATCTTCATCAAGTCTTAGATCAAGAAAGTCATAATTGGAGCTTATATGTAAAATTAGGGTTTTAGTTTTGATTTTAAATAGTGTTTTCAAGGGTTCCGTTTGAAACCGTAGTGTTTATAGAGGGTTCCGTTTGAAATCAAAGGGTTCCGTTTGAAACTTAATGGTTCCGTTTGAGTTCATCGTTTGAACTTTATGTCAAGTTTCAAACGGAAGGGTTCATGGTCTATAAATAGGTATGTGCTAGTCATATTTCAAACGGAACGGTACAAGGTCATTGTGAGAGTCACGAAGTGCTGTCGGTTTTTCATCAGATTTTATTGTACAAGCACACGGTTGATAATATAAAGAAAGATTAGAAGATATAAGCTGTTTTGGACATCAAATGAGGGTTCCGTTTGAAATAGTTTATGTTAAGTTCAAACGGAAGGGTTCATGGTCTATAAATAGGTATGTGCTAGTCATATTTCAAACGGAACGGTACAAGGTCATTGTGAGAGTCACGAAGTGCTGTCGGTTTTTCATCAGATTTTATTGTACAAGCACACGGTTGATAATATAAAGAAAGATTAGAAGATATAAGCTGTTTTGGACGTCGTTTACTTTGATTCCGCCTTAGTAATTGATGATGAACATCCTTAATTGACTTTCAGGGTCACGTATACGATCCAACAAGTGGTATCAGAGCTCAGGACGAGGAGTTCATACCGAATACAGCTGAAAATCATCGGATTATCTCACTTCTACCTTTCTTTTCTGATTTTAACGAGTTCTCACGGTTAAAATGACTTGAAACGATCACATATCAAACGAAATCTACTAATAAATAATCCTTGAAAGTTTGGAATTAAAATTCGACCTAAAACCGATCTAAATCGATCAGACCGTTTGAAAATTTTCGCGTTTTGCTGACGTCACATGTTCTATCGTTTGAAAACAGACCCTCCCGTTTGAAATCTGGTCTGACGTTTGAAAATATAACTCTATCGTTTGAAAACAGACCCTCCCGTTTGAAAAATGTTCCATCGTTTGAAAATGGAGTCTATCGTTTGAAACTGTCGTTTGAAAATGGATGTCATTGTTTGAACATTCATCGTTTGAACATTTATCGTTTGAAACTATTAATTCAAACGGAACAGTCATCGTTTGAATCTTTGTCGTTTGAAAATCAATCCGGTTCACCATCCGGATAACAATACACGTCAGAACAATCCGAGTCTTGTGTTATCACCACGTTGTCACTTAGTCAACATTAGTCAGTTTTGTCAGCACCGAAACATAAAATCAATCGAGTTTAGAGTGAACATGCATGTGAGATATTAATTGAGATATCACGTGATCTGGTCATTATTTGTCTCGATAAATGTTTGTCGGATACTGTTAAAGAATCAAAGTTATTGTCCAAATTAAACTTGCAACAGTTGTCACGTGAATTGTCTGGCCCAAAGATAAAACGCATTATACTGGCCTATGTGATTCTCTTACATTGTGTCAGCCCATGTGATGTCCATATAGCCGACCTTTGAAATTGAGAGTGTTAGTATCATTTTACATGTGATATTGATTTTGTCGGATAATTGATTTTCTTAATATCAAGAATATGGTGACAGCTTAGTGGACATTGAGGTCAAATGAGAAATTAGTTCACAAAATATTGACGGCCATTTAGAAAGTCAAAGTTGTCAGATCATTATCATTTTGTCGATCATTAATTTGAGTGTTTGTTCGGTTCAATCAAGGTATTTTAGAAAGTGGTGTTTGTCAGTTTAAATGGATTCAACGATCCGTTCACGACATTAAAGTTGGTGTTGGTTTGTGTTTATTGCGCATGTATTTTAAAGAGTGGTCCAATTAAAATCATAGGTGATTTTTGTGAATTTCAAGGCTCATCGTTGAAGGTGTGATCTGATTAGTTAAATTTTGAGGTCCAATCATCTTCATTGAATCATAGGACGAATTATTAAAAGAGGACTAATATAAAGAAATTTGTGAGTTGAAGATATTCACCCAATCACAAAATCTGGATTTAAAAGAATTGGTCATAGTCACGTGATTGTAAATTGATAAAGGTCAAAACAGATTCAAAGTTTAATTGATAAAAGTTGATGGGTCATGTAATCATTAATTTGGTTGTTGGCAAATTTCTATCATCATAATCATAATCATATTATTAAAAATTTTAGTGATCTAGTGGCCCAAGATTCGTAATTGACGATCCAGTTCTTGAACATCATTTTGTGAGGCCCAATCATCTTTGAGTATTAATAAGCCCAACTTTGTTCATTGATTAATCGGTTTATTCGTTTAGTGATTTCACTTGAACAACTTTGGATTGAATCCGCGAATCTTCGACAACGAGTCTTAGATTGATTTTATCAAACGTACACTGTTACGTATTCAGTTTGTTTGAACTGATAGCTTGTTTGATTTGTTTGCAGGTGATTTCGAAGTAATTCAAGGACATAAAATCATGGGGAAAAACGACGAACCTATTCCGTGGAAAGACGATCGAACTGAAGAACAAAAGTATCAATATCGGAAGATGATTGCTGAAACAAAGATTATCAGACTTTCTGGTATCTTTTTGGAAGCTAGAAGAGCAAACAGATGGGATCCAGATAGAGAGTGCTATCTTGATAGATATGGCAATATTGTGATTGATGACAAAACGCTTGATATCGAAGCCATAATCCAGCAGTATAAAGAAGAGGATGATTATTGGCAAAAGAAATGGTGGGGAGATGAAGAAGAGAAAAAGAAAAAGAAAGAGTTACTAGATGAAATTGAAAGAAACTCAGAAAATATGAGTTTGGATGAATTTCGTTAATTAATCAATAAAATTAGAGAAGGAATGACAAAGAATGAAGAATCAAAGATGGATGAAATTTCGAAAAGTGAAGTTGTGTGCTCAAAATGCGAAAAATCCGAAGCAGAAAATTTCAATCTCTTGAAAGATGTGGAGAATTTGACAGTGGAAATCAAAAGTTTGAAGGATGAGAAAGAATCTGATAATAAACAGATTCTTGAAATGAGAGAAAATTGTGAGAAATTGACTTCTGAAAATGACAAACTGTTGAGTAGTTTGGACAGTTTGACATTGGAAATTAACGACTTGAGAGAAAAAGAAAAAGATTTTGGAAAAATCAAAATTGAAAATGAAAACGTTTTTTGGATAAAATTGGAAAATGAAACGTTAAAAGAAAAAGAAAAAGATTTTCAAAATCAAATCAAGATTTTAGAAGATGAGAGAGATATTTTTGGTAAAGATAATTTTCAAAAACAAATTGAAATCAATTCTCATCTTGCTAAAATCATTCAGCTTGAAAAAGAAGCTGAAAAAGCTCGGATGAAAATCAAAGAGCTTGAAGAGAAATTGAAAGGTTTTGAGACTTTGTCATCAACACCAGATTATCCATGTCCAAAACCGATCAATTCTGTTCCAATAAGTGACAATGTCACAAACTTTGACAAAGTCAAAGTTGAAGATTGTGATGAGAAAACTGATGATGATGAGAAAAAGAAAACATTTTTTAAATTAAAAGAAATGTTTAAAGAAACTGTTCTACATTCTACTGAGAAAGGTGAATGCTCAATGCAAAAACCTGTAAAGAAGAATGTGGAACAAAAACAAAAGGATAAAAAACAGGAAAATGATCAAAAAGAAAATAAAAGCTCATCAGTTCAATCATCCAATCGTGATAAAAAATCACAAAAATCTAAAAATGAAAACTCACAAAATGTTGGTAATAAGTGGTGCAGGTTAGACCACAGTGCTCAAAAACCAAATTCAGCTTACAAGAGAAGATGGGATGAAGATTCTTCAAGTACAAATCATTACAATGATAGAAAACAAAGAAATGGTGATTACCACAAAGCAAATCAATGCTTTGATCTAAGTGTGTGGTATGAAGATGGTGTGTGGTCTGAAAGTAGTGAGAGGTATGATAACAGAGTGTGTTACACTTGTGGCTATCAAGGACACATTGCTATTAACTGCCAAAGTCAGAGATTCGAAACGAGAAGATGCTATGAATGCCAAATCAGAGGACACATTGCCAGAGACTGCCCAATGAGATCAAAGGCACGATCGAGGGCTGATTCTCAGAAATTAGCAAAGAAACCAGTCAATGTCAAGCCCCATGAACAGAAGGTTCTAAAACCTAAAGTTCAGGATCAAATAATTCAAGAAAAGAAAGTTAAACTTTCACAGGGGCAGAAAGACAGACTGCGAAAGAAAAGGAAGAAGGCAAGAGAGTATCTCGAGAAAATTTTGTCTTCGGGTTCAAAGGACAGATTGAATAAAAGTTCTGATGAATTAATTCACTCGACTGCAAAGCCGAGTAAATTGAATTCTTCAGATGCAAATCTGAGGACTAAAGAAGAAAAGAAGAAGAAGAAAATGGTTGGCAGTGAATCTGATGCGTCCAAGTCAGATAAGCCACCATCAGGCAATGAATCTGACAAGTCAAAGTCAGACAAGCCATGTTCAGGCAATGATTCTGGTTCGTCAAAACCAGAAGAGCCATCTGTTGAGGTAAAAACTGTCAAACCCAAGGCTGGTCAGGCTTGGGTGAATCTTTTCAAATAGAAAAACCTGACTTGCCGGAGCTTCCAGGTTGGTAAGTGTGAAGCAGGTATCGGCATCATTCTTGAGAAATTCACAGGATGGTAACTGTGATATTTCGATTTACATGTGGTAAATCAGGGACATTAAGTTGTACTTGATTTTCTACTAGTGTTTGTTGTTGACAAGGGTCTTAATTGTTAATTTTTTAAAATGGTTGGAAAAGAACAATGTGATGAAACTCCGAGTTTGTGAAAAGACAAACAAAACTAATTTTCCGGAAAAACCATTTGATTAAAACAAACTTAAGTGTTTTGAAATCTAAATGGGAAAATAGTTTGTTGTCAGGGGGAGTTCTGATTGTTTATGCCAAGTGAATGGCGAATTGAAGCGATTTGATATCAGTTTGTCACGTTTCTTGTATAGTTTGTTTTCAAATTTTCCTTGAAAATCAAAATTGAAACATATTTTGATTTTAGGGGGAGAAAAATTAAAAAAAAAATAGAAAATTTGAAAATGTCAAAAACATTGAAAAATCAAAAATGAGTTTTGTGTTAAACAAGAGGAAATGATAGAAAATCAGTGAACTATCACAGCATGCTAAAGAATTGTAATGTCAAATGTGATAAGCGGTCTCACTAAAGATGTGACGGTAGGCTCAGCTAGACTAGTAGATTTGCGATAACGATACAAACATAAATGAAAAAGCCTAGTTCTAGTGGGAAACATGGTCAAAAGCATAGTACTTGGTTTTGTCCTTCTTGACTGTGTACCTACTCAGTAATCGCTGATTGTCGAAAGACATAAAACTGGTTAAGTTTGTGAACTTTCACAACTTTGCTGAAAAGTCGCTGTGTTTGTGCATTTTATTTTGCAAAGATTTAAACTTGTTTTATTTTTTTATTTTGTTTAAGCATCGGACATCCTCTGCGTATACGTGAGTATCGACCTGGATGTTGTTGCCTAAACGTTCTGCTTTATTTTCTTTGGTGTTTCGTTTAAGCTTTGGATCACCTCTGCGTATACGGGAGTATCGACCTGGTGATTAAAGCCTAAACAACTTCAACTTATTTTTATTTTCTTATTTTGTTTAAACATTGGACTTTCTCTGCGTATACGGAAGTATCGACCTGATTGTTAATGTTTAAACATTCTGCTTTGTTTTTGCACAAATCACAGTTGATAAAAGTTTAAAGGCATTACTTGAGTCAGTGTATTGCATGATGAGGGGATATGCTGAGATTGTGGGGTCCATAAGAACTTAGTGCTATCTTAATATACCTTAAAGTATCGGTAAGCAGATTGAAAGTTTTTAGTTTGAGTTTAAGTGGACAACAATATCGTCAATCAACGTGAATCGTTTAGAGCTTAAAATGTTTAAAGCTTAACGGTGCTAGTGATTGGTCACATAAACTGATATGATCCTCTTACACAAACTCACAAAAATATTGTTTGTATATATTTCTTTAAACTCAAAAATCCAAAAAGATTTTCGGAGTGTTTTAGCATAAAATTTTGAAAAGTCCAAAAAGATTTTCGACAACTGATGTTGAAGAGCATATATTCAAAATTTCAAGTGCTATTCATGATGAATTGGTTTGGGAGAATATGTTGAAATCTTTGAAAGTCATATTCAAATGCTTTGAAAAATTGAGAGGTTAGTTAATCAAGGTCATTTATTTGAACTTGATGTAACTAGTTTTGTTTGATGAATGAATATTGTCTACCAGTAAGTTTTTAAATTCAACGGTTATAAATTTGTGAAACTTATATTGTGGTAGAGGATGTGCAGGTTAAATAGGTTTGGTCTTCATTATTCCCAAAGGAAGCTAATTGTCAAAGCTTGAACCAGATATCTCAAATTCTAGCATATTGAGAGGGGGAGTCTGTGAAAGGGGGAGTCTGGATCAACAGCATATGGGAGTGTGAAGATAGAGTGGTTATGATGAAAAGACAGAGTTAGAGAAAAGACTAAGACTGAAGACTCAGGATCTGAAGACTACGTCAACATCCAAGGGGGAGTCTGTTGATGCACGAGAATGTCTGTTGACTTCATCTTCATCAAGTCTTAGTTCAAGAAAGTCAATATTGGATCTTAAATGTCAAAATTAGGGTTTAGTATTGAGTTTAGAATGTGTTTCAAGGGGTTCCGTTTGAAAATAGTCATATTATAGAGGGTTCCGTTTGAAACATAGGGTTCCGTTTGAGATCTATTGTTTGAACATAATGTTTAGTTTCAAACGGAAGGATCTAGGTCTATAAATAGGAGTGTGAGTGTCACATTTCAAACGGAACGGTTGGAACAAGTAGGGAGGTGCTGCCGGATTTTCATCAGAAAACTTTGTATAAGCACGTTTATTAATCAGAAAAGAAAAGTTAAAAGGATTAGAGCTGTTTTGGACGTTATGTGCATTGATTCCGCCTTTACACATGATGTTGAACTACCTTAACTGACTTTCAGGGTCACGTACACGATCCAACATCATTGTTGCTCTTTAATGGAAGAAATTCAGCTTCGGTGATGAGTGGAACAGAGTGTTCAACTGGTGGCATATTGATGTTGATAGCAGCCATTGAGAATTGAGGTTTTTGTTTCGGAAAAGGGTTTTTAGGGTTTTGCTTTTGAAGAGGAAGGTTGAAGATGGAAGTCTATATTTTTGAATGAGGTATTTATAGTGTTTTGAGACAGAGATCTTTTGAGTATTTTTCGTGGGTTGTTTGTATTTAAGGTGGTTTATGACACCTTAATGATATTTTTAATCCGTTTAGGAAACAACCGTTTTTGAAAACTTTTGGTTTATCTCTAATTTAATATAAATCTTTTATTTGGAAATCAGAGATTCGAAGGTTTTAGTAGATAAACACTAATGTTCAACTTGCACCTTTTCTTCATCTGGGACCCCTTTTGTTGTAAAAAGGTCCAATAAAAACCTTTTTAAGATTGTGTATCTTCCCAAGTTTTCCTTTTGATCTTGTATATAAGAAAATCCTTGAATAAAACTTTGTGAGTTGGATTTTCTTCAAATTTCATCAGAATACATTTGATTCATATTTAGAGATTGAATCACCATTTTTTTTAAATTTAAACAAAAGAAAAAAAACAATTCAAAAACAGACTATTCACATTTATGAGTTTATGCAAATATGAGATATGAAAGAAGAAAGAAACTTCATAAAATTTTCTGATGATCAGTGATTATTCTGATGTTTCAACAAAGTTTCTGATGTTGTTGATACACGATGTCTAAAGCCTACGTCATAAGTCTAGGGTCTAAATATGTCAAGTTTGTAAAGTGTAGGGGTTTAAATGTAAGTTTAATTTAGTATTGTAAGGGTTTCGCTTCAGGGGTCTTGATGTAAGCCTCAAGCGAAATCACATGATAAGATTTCGCTTGAGGCATGTTTAAGCGAAATCTAGTTGCCTATAAATAGGCTTGTGTAGTTCTCAGTTGGTACGCATTCCGAGAAGTTGTAACGAAGTGCTGCCAGTTTTTAAAGTCATTATATAACAGAGAACAAGTGTTAAAAGTGAATCTATTCTGTTTTCTACTCTTTTCTGTCTGATTCTAAGCTGTTTAGATGTTTCCGCCATCTAAATAGTGTAAACACATTCAAATTGACTCATTTGATCGGTCAAATCGATCCTACAATTGGTATCAGAGCCAGTTATGAGTGTGTTCACTTGAATCAGTTGGTTTTTACTCACAAAAATTGATTTCTGGACGAAAACACGGACAAAATGGACTAAGACTTTCACAGTGTGTGTAAAAGTGTGTTTTAACAAAGCCTTGAGAAATTCAGATTAAAACTCGGACTAAAATTGACAAAAATGACTTGAAAACCAGATTTCGCTTGAGCGAGCAGATTGATTGTTGGTGTTTTGAAGCGAAACTGTTGATTTCGCTTGAAATATTCTGTTTGCTTGAAGCGAAATCGTATATTTCGCTTGAGGAGTCTGTGTTTGGCTAAAAAGTTTGTTTGAAGCGAGAACATAGATTTCGCTTGAGATCTTGTTGATTGAAGCGAAATCATACTGTGTTTGATTTGAGGGTTTCGCTTGAAATCTTTTGTGATTTCGCTTGAAGTTTAAGTGATTTCGCTTGAGATTACTGATAGTCCATAGTGTTCGTGAACTTGTTCGATAGTCTGATTTTGTGAAAAGTGGGTGTGTGAAAATTTTAATACTACTCGGTAAATTTCTAAAAATGGAAAACCAAGAGTTTTATAACTTCTTCTCAGGAAGTGGTATGGTAGCAGGACAAACCTCGGGTAGTGTTATACAAAACGTCAACATGGAGAACGAATTGGGAACAATGCAAAAGCCTCCCAAACTGATGAACATAGATGAATATGCAGGATGGTCAGGCAGATTTAAGAACTGGGTTCAGGCTAATCATTTTGAATGTTGGATGAAAATAGAGAAGAAGTATGTTCCACCAGTTGATGTTTTAAACAACAAGAAGAATATTCAGAGCCTGACAGAATCAGAACAGAATGATTTCAAAGCCGAGAAAAAGATGATTAGTATTCTTCAGCAGGCTATCAAAGAAGACATTCTAGTATTGTTGCAATTTGAAGATAATGCTCAATCTATGTGGTTTGCATTGAAATCAAAGTTTGAAGGTAGTGATTCCATGATCAAGAATAAGAAGGCATTGTTCAAGAAAGAGTTTGACATTTTTACAAGTATGAAGGGTGAAACTACAAGGCAACTAATTGAAAGATATTGTCATTTGGTACTTGAGATGAATAGATTAAAGATTGAAAAGACAGATGAAGAATGGATTGACAAACTAGCTGATGCATTACCTTATGACGAGTGGGGTACATACCTGATGATGCTAAAGAACAATTCAGACTTTGCAAATTACAATCTTAGCCTATTCATAGAAAAGATTGAAGCTCATGAGTTAGAGTTGCTTAAGATCAAAAAGATGAAATCAGCTAATGTTCAACAAGATGTATCGTTGTATTACAAAAACAACCCTACTGCTTCAACAAATCAAAGTCCAAAAATACAAACAGGGTTCATTGCTGATAACACCTCAAGTGTTTCTTCAAACACTCTTCAATCTGGAAATTTTTCACCATTCGCGAATTGTGATCCAAACTTTAAAGCTCAAGAACAGTTTTCACCTCAAAGCTCTACAAGTTCAAGTAATCAGGCTTATGTTTCTGGGGTGCAGTGCAACATCGCAGTGAATATTAAGAATGGAAATGAAATTACTGAAACTGCTGCGAGACAACACATTGCGGTACTTGCTTCCGTTTTAGAGGCTTATGAAGGATTAGTGGCAGGTAGGATTGGTAATCCTGATATGACCAAAGAGGATTACGACCAGATTGACCCGGAGGAACTTGAACTGATTGATATAAAATGGGGCATGGCAAGTTTGGTTAGAAGGGCACAACGTTTCATGGAAATTACAGGCAGAAACAGTCTCTCAGGTCCTAATCAGAAGTTAGGGTTCGACAAATCAAAAGTTACGTGCTTCAAGTGTAAAGAACGTGGTCATTTCAAAAGAGAATGTCCAAATCGTGAAGTAAACAATCATCAAAACCCGTTCACCAACGACTACTATAAGCAAGCAATCTATCATCGATCAAATCAACAGCCTACTGTTCAAAGACCACAAATTGAAAATAAACCGGAAAAAGCGATGATCGTGAATCAAGAAGATGAGAAAGTAGCTGCAGGGTTCAACTGGGATAAATATATTCCCGGTAGCGATGGACAGGCAATGATGGCTGAAGTTGTGGAAATTTCTGAGATAGTGTCTGAATCGGAAAAAGTTACTGAAGATGTTTCTGTAGTTGTTGAAGAGGTTTCTGCTGAAAAAGAAGACAATTTTGAAGAAATGGTTGCTGAAATTCATAAATCTCAATCTGAGCTGGAGGTATTAACTAGTTCTTTGAGATCTATCATGCCGCCTAAAATTTTTGAATCTTTTGCAGGTTTCTTTGAAGAACCAAGGACCGGATTGTGTCCAAGATATGATGAAAAGAAAGAATTTGTTGAAGAAATGATCGATGTGACAAAGGAAATGACTGAAGATACTTTGAAAGAAATTGCTGACAAGGCTCTCATGGCAAAACTGAGAGAGGTAGACTCAGAATCTGAGGAGTCTAAGTTTGTCAGTAGTGAGTCTGTCAAACGAGAGGAATCTGGAGTTCAGGAAAACGAATCAGTCAAACTGTCTGAGTCAGAGTCGAAAAATGTCGGTAAACTAGAAGTAGAAATTGTTTGTGAAGCAGAATGTGATGAAATAGTTGATTCAATATCTGAAACACCATGCCAAAAGTGTTTACAACCGTGCATGGAGTGTCTTGAAAAAGACACTAAGCTTCAGGAATTGAAAGAACATGCTGACATGTTAAAATTTGATCTAGGACAAGTCAAAGAAGCATATGATACTCTATCTAGAACAGTTAAAATGATTAAAGAGGAAAGTGTCGAAAATGATAAAGCCACAAAATTAGCAAAAGCTACACTTTTTGATAAACAAGTGGAAGTCAATTTTCATTTGGACACCATTGCTTCATTAAAAAGGGAATTGGAGTTAACAAAAATTGAAAATGAGAGAATTGATAAAAAATTGATGAGTTATATAGCATCTTCATATGTGATTGAACAGATTGTCCCAAAACAACCTGATGAAACACCAGTCTTTAACAGTGTTCCACCCCCAATGTGGAATCATTACACACAGAAATATCCAGATGGGGTGGAAGCTGCTTTGAATCTCAAATTGAGATCAATTGAGGATGATTTGCCTGAAAGCATTGATGTTACATTCTCTGCATCCGACACCGACAATGAATCACATGTTATCAAAACTGTTGTCGATCAGGTGTTAGATGAAGAGATTGATAACTCTGAAAAGTCACAATCTGAGAAAGGTGTTACAGATTCTGAAGATGAGAGTAATTTCTTGGAACGGTTTATACCGAAATCGGACAAGAGTGCGAATGATGATTCGATTATGGTAGTATATACTATGATTGGAACAGACAAACTTTATTCCGATTTCGAGTATCCTCTTCAGAATGTGAAAATTGAGAATGTTGAGAAAGTTTTTAGGTTGGTTGAAATGAACATTGATGAGGTTAATAACAAAGATTTCTTTTCAAAAACTAAAAAATCATTTGTTACAACACGTGTCAACAACTTTGGAAAAAAGGAATGGGAAGGTAATGGTAACAAGAAAAATGGTAACAATTTTAAAAACAAAGGAATTGGTTTTGAGAAAAAGATGGCTAAGAAGGTTGTCAAGCCAAAAGATAAAATGAATGATGTTTTTGTTGTTGGACCAAGTGTGGATGATGAGAAGGAATACATTTTTAGTCAAAAAGCGATTGACGATTTCAATACAGCGAAGAAACTAAAAGAAGAGTCGTTCAAGTCAACTTTTGTTGAGTATGACAAAAGAGTTTGCTATCGCTGCAATGAAATCGGACACATGGCAAGTCAATGCAAGAAAGTTTTTGAAAAACCTGTCATTAAACCATTTGTTAAAAAATATCAACCTAAGTCACCAGTTAACACAAAGGGCAAAAAACCGATGGCTTCACCAATTCGAATCTTGAAAAGGGGTGAATCATTGAAGCCAGAAGATAAGCTGAAATCAACATTTGAGATTGGCGAATCTTCAAAGTCCCAAATGACTTCAAAGATTTATCCAAAAATGAAAACTTTTGAAAATCAAATTTGGGTTGTAAAATCAAAACCATCGGTTGAGGAGAAAAAGATGGAAAACATTTTGAAAAATGAAACAAAAGTTGTTGAAACTAAATCACAATCAGTTGAGGTAAAGAAAATGGAGAATGAGTTAAAGTTTGATTCAAAAGCTTTTAATCCTACTGTTCAAAATATTTTTGGAAAAATGGTTGACAGAAAGGTCAAAGGAACAAAGGAATTTTATGCATCAAAAGTGAGTGCTAATGATAAACAAGAATTTGAATATGAGCTTGATAAGTTTCTTGCAGAGTTTCCTCCAATCAAAGAAAATATGTTAAAATCAAAAGTGGAACCTGTTGCTTCGAACGTCACATTTGATTTTCCTAAGATTGATGAAAAGTGTGATGTAGTGTTTGGAAGTGTTTTAGAAGTCAAGAAGTCATGGAGTTCATTGTTTGAATGAATTTGATATGATATATGTAGGGGCTGCCCAAGTCAATTCTATCAAAATGGATCATGGATAGTGGTGCGTCAAGGCACATGACTGGGACGCTTGCTTTGCTCTATGATGTAAAATCCATCAATGGAGGTCATGTAGGGTTTGCTGGGAGTCAAGGTGGAAAAATTGTTGGTCAAGGAATTTTGACAAATGGTGTGATATCTTTTGACAAAGTAAACTACATAGTGGAGTTGACAAACAATCTACTCAGTATTTCACAGATTTGTGATAAAGATTTCAGTGTTCATTTTACAAAAACTGAATGTGTGATTTTGAAACCAGGGTTTAAAATCCCTGATGAGATGGTGTTGTTGCGTGCTCCACGGGAGTATGATCTTTATTATCTTGATATGAGCACAGCAACGACAACGTCTCATCAGAAACAGTGTTTTGTGTCTAAAAACAAAGCAACAGAAAAAGATTCAATCATGTGGCATCGAAAGATGGGCCACATTCATGTTCGCAAAATGAATTTTTTGGTTCATAATGATTTAGTTGATGGTGTTAACTTGAAAAATTTTCATTTAAATGATGATTGTATTGCATGTAAGAAAGGTAAGCAGGTACGAAAATCACATCCTTTGAAAGTCATGAATTCGATCAGGTTACCTCTTGAGAGATTGCACATGGATCTCTTCGGGCCTGTCAACGTTAAGAGCATTAGCCGGGATTTGTACTGCTTGGTGGTTACAGATGATTTTTCAAGATTTTCTTGGGTTGTGTGCTTAGAACGGAAAGATCAAACATTTGAGTCTTTGATGATACTTTTCAAAAAGATGGAAACTGTATACAAACTGCCTATCCGGAGAATTAGAAGCGACAATGGAACTGAATTCAAAAACAACAGAATGTACGAGTTTTGTAATGAAAAGGGAATTCTTCATGAATTCAGTGCGCCGTATACTCCACAGCAAAACGGCGTAGCTGAAAGAAAGAATAGAACCCTAATCGAGACAACACGTACAATGTTAGCAGATTCCAAGCTACCTATTTTCTTCTGGAGTGAAGCAGTATCTGCAGCGTGCTATACACTGAACAGAGTCCTTACTGTCAAGAAGTATGGAAAGACATGTTTTGAGTTACTGCATCGTTACAAGCCGAATCTTGAGTTCTTAGAACCTTTCGGATCACCGTGTACGTTCATTGATGAAGACGGAAAGTTTGGGGCAAAATCAAATGAAGGTTTCTTTGTAGGATACGCCAGTCCATTAAAAAGGGTGTTCGTACCATGTCTGAGCAAGGTGATTCAGGTGCTTCATGTGGATTGTCAGAAGCATACTCCGTCACCACAACTTCCCGGACAAAGATTCCTATTTGACTACGATAAACTCTGGGAATCGTTTCATCTGCCGTCTGAGCCGAGTGAGGAGGAACTTGCTCTCATGTACTTGTATCAACAAAGTCATTTGTCAGAGCCGGAATCTAGACCGCTAGATGTTCCTACGCCCACTATGGGTACTCATGATGATGAAGCTGGACCAAGTGGAACTGTTCATATACCACCAGAGGAACCAGAGGAACCAGCTCCGTCATTTGATGTTTCTGACGACTCAGAGGAGGAACCCGCTCCTACCTTTGACGAGGAACCAAATGAGACAATAGAAGAGGCTGTTGACCAAATCATTGATCTTGACATTTCAAATCTGGAATCGGAAGTTGTTGTGCCTGACAGTGCAATGCCACGAACGTTATCCTATCATCCCTCAGAACAGATCATTGGCGACTTGCAAAGTGGTGTTAAAACTCGACACCAAATAGATCAAGCTCTTACTTGTTTTTATTCATCTATTGCTGACATGCAGAAAGAGGTTTCTTTAAAGTGTTTTATCTCGCAGATAGAACCCAAGACGTACAGAGAAGCATTGACCGAGGAGAGCTGGGTTAATGCAATGCAGGAGGAGTTGCAACAGTTCGAGAAGCTGGGTGTCTGGAGACTTGTAGATTTGCCTGAGAATCAAAAGTTGATTAAAACAAAGTGGGTTTTTAAATGCAAAAGAGATGATAGAGGAGTCGTGGTGAGAAACAAAGCAAGACTGGTCGTTCAAGGATTCAGTCAACAAGAAATAATTGATTTCGATGAAGTCTACGCACCAGTTGCAAGGCTAGAGGCAATTCGGATTTTTCTGGCCTTTGCATCATGGAAGAACTTTAAAGTATATCAACTTGACGTGAAATCTGCTTTTCTCTATGGAACTATCAAAGAGGAAGTGTATGTGGGGCAACCTCCGGGTTTCACAGATCCACAGCACAAAAACAAGGTGTTTCTACTTGACAAGTCATTATACGGACTTCATCAGGCTCCAAGAGCCTGGTATGAAACGCTCTCGACATACTTGTTGGACAACGGGTTCACAAGAGGTACAGTAGATAGCACTTTGTTTATTAAAGAAAAAGAAAACCATTTGTTGATTGTGCAGATTTACGTGGACGATATCATTTTTGGATCCACTAACGACGAGATGTGCAAAGAGTTTGAGCTAGTGATGAAGAAAAAGTTTGAAATGAGCTCAATGGGCGAAATGAAGTTTTTCCTCGGGTTGCAGGTAGAACAAATGCCCGACGGAATCTTCATTCATCAGTCAAAGTATGTGAAGGATATGCTAGACAAGTTTGATATGGCAGATTGTAGTCCAGCATCCACTCCCCTTGCACAGAATCATGGGATTTGTCCAGATGAGAATGGAGTGAAGATGGATGAAACATTGTACCGATCAATTATTGGTTCCTTGATGTATCTCACAGCTTCCCATCCGGACATCATGTATCCGACATGCTTATGTGCCAGATATCAGTCGAATCCGAAGCAGTCACACCTGACAATCGTGAAACGTATACTACGGTATTTGAAAGGCTGCCCAAACATCGGTTTGTGGTATCCTAGATTAGGTGACTTTACTTTATCCGGTTTCGCTGATTCAGATTTCGGAAGCTGCAAACAGAACGCAAAGTCCACCACTGCCGGGTGTCAGTTCTTAGGAACTCGACTCGTTACCTGGCAGTGTAAGAAACAAACCACTGTAGCGCTTTCTACTTGTGAAGCTGAATACGTTTCAGCTTCCAGCTGTTGTTCGCAGATCCTTTGGATCCAACAGCAAATGCGTGACTTTGGTTTGCAATTCTTAGATACTCCAATTTTCGTGGACAATGAAGCAGCCGTTAATATTACTAAAAATCCGGTTCACCATTCAAAAACAAAACACATTGAGATCTGTCACCATTTTATTCGAGATTGTCACGAGAAAAAATGAATTCGGATTGAATATGTGCACACCGATGAACAGAAAGCGGATTTCTATACCAAACCATTTGATAAAAAGAGATTTTATTATCTTTTAAAATTGAATGGAATGAAAAATCTGCAATCTGGGAGGGTTGTTGAATGTGATGCCGAATTGGATGGCGATCTGACGTGAACTTTTGTCGTGTTGTCAATTTTGTTTGTACAGTTTATTTTCTGCTTTTCGATTAAAAAAAACAAAAACACAAAAATATGTTTTTATTTTTAGGGGGAGAAAGTTTGCAGAAAAATACAAAAACATGATAAAATCTATAAAAACCAAAAACATTTGAAAAAGTAAATATGAGTTTGTGTATAAAAGGGAAATGATAGTACATCAGCTAAACGGGTGCAGTATGCTAAAGATTTGTAAAGTATAAATGTGTTAAGCAGTCTTGTAGATGATGTTCCGATAGGTCTTTACACATTCAGTAAAAATGTTCGGGATATTAACATAAAATTACTTGCTTTTATGTGGGGAACACCTCCAGGATATATAGGTAACCCCTGAAATCTCGTTTGAAAGGTCTCGTATTCTGATATACTAGGATTGTTTACTCAATGATCTCTGGGGTATTATTCCAGGACTTCTGCTGAACGGTGGTTCTGACCTAGTCCTCGAATAATACTTTTCGCAAATGCTTGAAATATAGCATCACCCTCAGCATATATGATAAGATAATAAAATTGCTTAGCCATGCTGTTGTATAAAAGATCCTCTAAAGGGGACATACCAAAAGTCGAGTCATGATCTCTCTGCTGAACGGTAGTTCTGACCTGAGCTCTCATGATTCTTCATAAGTTATTAACCCCTTACAGATATCATTTGTGTTAAATCTTTCCTGTAAGACTGAATATTGGGATCTGGATACGGGAGTATATTCTGAGGTGGGACACATATAAAAGTTTAAGTCTTAAAACATTAAATTTGTATCCTGAACAGTTTGAGAAATGTGTGAAGATTTAAAGTGGATCAGTATATCGGAAATCAATGCAAATTGTTTAATATTGGTAATGTAACTCAGCTTAACGGTACTTGTATCTTGTTGGCAGCTGATATGATCCCTTAACATGCTCACAAAAAGATTGTGTGTACATAGTTTCAGCTTATTCAGTTTAAAATCCAAAAAGATTTTAATCTTTCATTTTATTTTCGACAACTGACATTGGGAATCGAAAGTTCAAAGTCTTGTGCAGATCATGTCTGAGAATGATGAGGATTGGGTAATCTTGTGATGCAGTACAATGATTGGTACAAGTGTTTGTTGATTAAAAAGAGTTTGAAAGATCAAAATGATTCAAAAGTTCATTAATTTGAATTTAATTTTTTTTTCAAGAAATCCGGTATCTTCATAGTTTGGTTAGCCAAGGTCATTGAGTTGGACTTGGCAGACTAGTCAGTTGACCAAGGTCATTAACTTGGACTTGGTTAACTGGGTGTGACATTAAGATCTAAAAAAATTCAAAAAGGTAAAACAATTTTCATAAGGTTTTCGCTTCAAGATTCAAAATTGCGCTTAAATTTGTTTCAAGCGAAACCTTCATGATAATGAATTCGCTTCAAGATGTTGTAAGTTTGCCTGAAGCGAAATCGTCAGAAGTATAAGAGGACAACATGCTTCGCTTCAGTCATTATTTTCAATCATTTCGCTTCAAGGTCTGTCAGAGAGACTTCAAGCGAATTCATCCAAATCTTTGTTTTTCTGCCGTTACTCTGCCCAAATTTCATCAAATCTTGTGTTTTTAGTTGGCATACACAACTACTAACATGGTGAATGTAAGTGATGGTGTTGATTTGTACCGTTTTTCGTTGATTTTTGATGTGTCGGCGTCGGTTAGGGTTAGAACACATAGTTTTAGGGTTTTTAACTGGATAAAATCAAATCAAATCATTCATGTGTAGTCGGAATCATGTGTAGATTGTTGTGTGATGTTTGATTGTTTCAGATCTGAATTTTTAAGGTTTGTCGTTTTGACCAGAATTTCAATCTTAGATCTAGAACAGATAGGTGGGTTAAAATGAATGAAATTCATATCTTGTTGCTCGGAATTGTAAGTAGAACAGGACTGTGTGATCAATTTGTTCATTTGTTTGCAAAAAAATTTTGATGATTGGACAGTGTCGCTTCGAGGGTTATGTCTGTGTCGCTTCAAGAAATGTTTAGATATTAATTTCGCTTGAACAAAGTGTTATATGATCAGATGTTCTTTAAGTGAAATCATAGATATCGCTTGAAATGATGAGGAAATTTGAAATTTTTATAAAAAATTGTCTAATGTGTTTGAATTTTTGTGGTATTTGATGTGCAGCCTTCGAATATTCTATTCAAAGCTCTTCACAACTCTTGTTGTGATCTTGATGTGACAAGGAGTTCAAAATTGTCTGAGTTCTCTAGCATTCTGGAATTCATGAGAAGATTGCCAATTCAAAAAGCGTTAACAGATAGAAGAATGGTGTATAAGTCACACATCAAACGTTTTTGGAAGCATGCTGTATATGATGAGAAAAACAAAGTAATTACTTCGCTTGTTAAGGTTGCTGATGAAAAGAAACAAATTCTGATAACGGAGGCATATGTTCGTGAGATTCTAAATTTTCCTGATACTGAAAATTCACCAACAGCATTTCCTGAAAGGATGGTGAAAGGATGTTTGCTTAGAATGGGATACATTGGAGATGTGAAAGCTGCTAATGTTTTGAAATCAAAATTTACAAAGCCATTCAAATTCTTTATTCATTCAGTGTTGATTGCTCTAAGTCATCAAAAGGGTAGTTACGATGCTATGCGTGATTATCACATGAACATGATAGTTGCTCTTGTTTTAAACAAGAAGTACAATTTCTCTCATATTGTATTTCATTATCTTGTGGAAGAGGTGACATCAAAAAGGAGAAGCTGGATATATCCTAGATTCATTCAAATGATGATTGATCATGCTTATCCAGGAATTGTTCGAGATATGGAGAATGACTTGTTGGTTCTGGCTCACATGAATAATGATTCTATTGTTCAATTAGCAAGATATCATACAAATCATCCTGAACCAGAGAAGGAAGTTGCATTTTTTGGTTTTATAAGCAATCCAGATTATCAAGATCCTGATCCAGTTAATCATGAACACTGGAGGAATGAAGATGAAAGAACTGAAACTGGTTATGCTGATGAGTTGGAGAAATTGATAAAGTTTAAACCATCAAGAAGTGTGTGGTTTGTAAAAGAACAAAAGAAGAGGAGTAAGAAATCAACTCCTAAAGTGCAAGCTGAAGAAGGTTCATCTTCACAACCAAAGAAGCATCGTAAGAAGGTTGCTAAAACGCTATTGGTTGATGAACCTGAAGATGAAGTAGTAGTTGAAGCTGTAGCAGAAGCTAATGTTGAAACTGAAGCTGAAATCAACATTGAAGCTGAAACTGAAATTGAAACAAATGTTGAAGGAGATATTCGTTTTTCTCCAAGATCTACAGAGTTTTTGAAAGGGATTTCTGAATCTGTTCCTGAACAAAGTAAAGCTGCTGACAATGTAGTGATTGAAGATGTTGTTGCAAGTTCTTCTAGTTCTTCAGATGAAGCTATTGATGAAGTTGCACGTCAAAGAAGAATTAAAGAAGCAGCTGAACAAGAAAAGTTGTTAAAAAAGAGAAAGAGACAAGAGAAAGATGATACTACTTATGAACCTTCACCGGAACATGTATCTGAATCACAAACTCCTGATAGTGGTAAAAAGAAGAGAGGAGCTCGAAAGAAAGTTGCTCATAAGAAGACTCGAGTTGTTAGTCCAACAATCAAGATTCCAAAAATTGTCTTGAAAAAGAAAACAACTGAAGGAACCAGTCAATCTATACCACCATCTGAACCTATTCCACCTCATTCACCACCACATCTCTCACCACCACATGAACCTATTTCTACTCCACAAATTAATATCCAAACACCACCATCTTCACAACCTAGCATTCAAACAACACCTGGATCTTCTGGATTTAAAGGTTTTGCTGGTATTCCTGAAAATGTTTCTCTTGATGATATTGGAAATATTACTTTTGCAACAGATGAACAGATTATACATGTTGAAAAGAGAATTGATGTTGTATCTGATGAAAACAAGAAGTTAGCAGCTGAGTGTAAAAAGATGGAAAATCGTGAGAAAGTTCTTGAATTGAGAGTAAAGGCAACTGAAGCTGAAAACAAGTCTTTGCTAAAGAAAATAGAATCTAATGAAGCAGAGATGGATATTATGAAAGTTCAGATTGCAGAGCTACTGGAAGAAAAGAAGAATAGGGATGAACATCTCAAGTACTATGAGTTAAAAAATCAAGAGCTGGAGGAAATCAAAGCACGAAATGAACATGAAAGCAAAATGATGAAGAAAGTGTTGGAAAAGTTGGTGGGTACATCTTTGGAGTTGAAATTCAATGAATTTGTTCGTGATGAAGAGAAAGCTAAGAAACAGGCTGAAATTGATAAGCAAATGAAGGATAAGGGAAAGGGTCCTGAAATTGAAGAAAAAGCTATTATTCCAGTTGATGTTTCTGAAGATATCATTCTGAATGTTCGTCCTCTTACATCAGTTTCTGGTATTTTTGATATTGATGTTGAAATTGATGATCTTCTTACTGGAGAGAATGAAGAAGATGATGACGAAGATGAAGAAGAAGATGCAGATGATGATGTGATCTCTGCAAGTAGTAGTGATGATGATGATGGAGATGATGATCAAGATCAAGGTGCTTCTGGTCTGAAAATTTCTAAGAAAACAACTGAAGAAGCAATTGATGATTTATTACAAGATGATGCAAATGTTGAACATGATAGTGCAACAAGTGAGGGGGAGTGTGGTGATGATCAAAATGTTGATCAAGCTGAAAAGTTGATTCTTAGACTGGATACATATCGGGAAGAAGGAGAGCATTTTCATAACTATACGCTGGAAATCATAAAAGAAATGACTCGAAGAGATCATCCAGAGTTCAAGTTTGATTTCGAAGAAGAAATGAATTCTGATTTAGAAAGAGAGCTGAATGAATTTGATGCTGATCATTATGATGATTATGAATATCGATATGTTGAAGATGCTGATCTGTATGATCGAGTAGAAGTTGAAGACTGGGAAGATGATGAAAGTGTACATGAAGATACTTCTCAGTTGCCTACACTGATGGAATTTTTCTCTGAAGAAAATCGTGATGAGTTGAGAAGAAAAGTTGCTGAAGTTCTTAAAAATTTTAATCCTGATGGTACAAAGAAAGATCTGGATAAAGAAGAGAAAAAGAAATGGTTCAAGGTTGATCATGACAGAAAGTTCAAAAGACCTTTGAAGTTTTATCAACAGGATCGAAGTATTTCTTTGGGAGATATTATTAGTTGGGGTTTTCTACCACACGTGAATGCTTATGCAGTCAGAAGAGAATGTGGTGTTCAGTATTTTGAAAAGTTGTTTGATCTTATGTCACTCCCATGGTGGGATGTTGAGGAGTTATCACAGGTTAAAGCTTTGGAATATCCTGTGAGGAAGAATGACATTAAAATGTGGGGGTTTATCAGATTTCAATCATTTAAGGGATTCAGATTCTGGAAGCCTCATCGTCCAAAGATTATTCCAAGAATTAATCCTGATACTGGTGTTGAAGAAAGGATTCTTAATATCAAGAAGCCAAAGACAATGAAGATTATACCAGTACCTCCAATGGAACAAGAATTCTATAAAGGATTTATACATTGGGTATATAGTTGTCTGTCTACTGAAGCAGTGATCTCGTATCAAGCAGGAGGTAAACTTAGAGAAATTCGTGTCTTTGATCCAATGTGGCTTGTTAATTGCTCGGCAAAAGATATAGAATGCTTGTTTATCAACAAGATTCATCATTCGCCAAAAGATAGAGATCAGGCAATGCAGTTTCAGAGAGTTGTGAATGTGTGTTTTCAAAAGAATATCAATTCTGGAACTAAATGGAAGTCATCTTGGTGGGCTTTGGAGGAGAAAGTCAAAAGGAAAGCTGAAAAGGAACGTAAAGCTCAAGAAGATAAAGATAGATATCTTCGGGAGACATTTGCTCAAAGGCAAGCTGCTGAAGTAAAGAAAAAAGTTGATGAAAATGAAAAGCTTAGGAAGTTGTTGTCAAGGAAACCTAAGCCTAGAGAAGAAAAGTTCAAATCCATGTGAAGATCTAGACTGAAGACTTCGGTTTTATCCAAGGGGGAGTTTGTTGATACACGATGTCTAAAGCCTACGTCATAAGTCTAGGGTCTAAATATGTCAAGTTTGTAAAGTGTAGGGGTTTAAATGTAAGTTTAATTTAGTATTGTAAGGGTTTCGCTTCAGGGGTCTTGATGTAAGCCTCAAGCGAAATCACATGATAAGATTTCGCTTGAGGCATGTTTAAGCGAAATCTAGTTGCCTATAAATAGGCTTGTGTAGTTCTCAGTTGGTACGCATTCCGAGAAGTTGTAACGAAGTGCTGCCAGTTTTTAAAGTCATTATATAACAGAGAACAAGTGTTAAAAGTGAATCTATTCTGTTTTCTACTCTTTTCTGTCTGATTCTAAGCTGTTTAGATGTTTCCGCCATCTAAATAGTGTAAACACATTCAAATTGACTCATTTGATCGGTCAAATCGATCCTACAGATGTTTTATCCGAATTTCTGATGATTTCATCAGATTTTCTGATAATTCTTCAGATTTTCCGATAAATCATCAGATTCATTGATGATTTATCATATCTTCTGATATTCCATCATATTGATGGATTTCTTTATCAGAAACGTGTTGAATTATTCTTTGATTATCAGAATTTTCTTCTTGATCTTCATCAGTTTCGTTTTCAGTTTGTGGCCTTTTTTTTTCTGAAACATCTTCATCTTTTATGTTAACCATGCCAAGTTTGCTGATTGTGTCTCTTTTCATCAAGAGGTTTTGTAAAAATGTCGGCAATTTGGTTTTTTTGTTGGAACAAAGTATATTTCTATGTTACTTTTTTCAACATGATCCTTTATGAAGTGATATCTGACATCTATGTGCTTGGTTCTAGAGTGATGAACTGGATTTTCTGTTATTGCAATTGCACTCTTTGAATCACATAGGATGGGTATCTTTTTCAGATTTACTCCATAATCTTTCAATTGAGTTTGCATCCACAGCACTTGTGAACAACAGCTTGCTGCTGCTACATATTCTGATTCAGTTGTTGATGTTGCAACACAGTTTTGTTTCTTACTTGCCCAACATACCAATTTTTCTCCCAAGATTTGACATGCACCAGATGTGCTTTTTCTATCAATCTTGTAACCTGCATAATCTGCCTCTGTATATGCAATTAGTTTAAGGTTTGTTTCCTTTAGATACCAGAGACCAAGTTCTGATGTGCCTTTTAGATATTTAAAAACCCTTTTTATAGCTTTTAGGTGGGATTCTTTAAGATTGCATTGATATCTGGCCAGAAAGCATGTTGTAAACATAATATCTGGTCTGCTTGTAGTTAAGTATAGCAATGATCCTATCATCCCCATATAGGTTTTCATATCTACACATATTCCATCTTTATCAGAATCCAATTTCTTCCCTGTTGCCATGGGAGTTTTTGAAATTGAGCAATTTTCAAGTGAGTATTTTTTCAGAATTGTTTTCATATACTTTGATTGACTCAAAAATATTCCATTAATTCTTTGTTTTACTTGTAAACCTAAGAAAAAGGTTAACTTACCCATCATGCTCATTTCAAAGTGGCTGGTCATTAACTTTTGAAACTTTTTACAGAACTTTTCATTTGTTGATCCAAATATAATGTCATCAACATATATTTGGACTAACAAAGTGTGACCTTTGTGTGTTTTGAGGAAAAGTGTTGTATCAATAGTACCTTTAGTGAAGCCAGAATTGAGTAAGAAGTTTGAAAGTGTTTCATACTATGCTCTTGGAGCTTGCTTCAAACCATACAAGGCTTTGTTTAATTTGTAAACATGGTTTTGAAATTTTGGATCAAGAAAGCCTTCAGGTTGATGCACATAAACTTCTTCCTCAATTTTACCATGCAGGAATGCAGATTTCACATCCATTTGGTATACTTCGAAGTCTTTGGATGCAGCAAAAGCAAGAAATATTCTTACTGCTTCTAATCTGGCCACTGGTGCAAAGGTTTCATCATAGTCAATACCTTCTTGTTGACAATAACCTTTGACCACTAACCTTGCCTTATTCCTGGTTATTATGCCATTTTCATCTGATTTATTTCTGAATACCCACTTTGAGCCTATGACAGATTTGTCATTTGGCTTAGGCACCAGATCCCATACCTTGCTCTTTTCAAACTGATCAAGCTCTTCTTGCATTGCTTGAATACAGTCTTAGTCATTTAGAGCTTCTTTGACAGACTTGGGTTCTATCTTGCTTAAGAACCCAGCGAATGCACACTCATGTGCTGTTGCAGATCTTGTCTTTACACCATCTTCTGGATTTCCAATAATGTCAGAATGAACATGTCCTTTTATCCATCTTAACTTGTTGTGAAAAGTTGTTGGTTTGGATGGATTTGAAGTATCCCCCTGAACAGTTGCCTCAGTTGCATGGAATGTATCAGAATTTTGATTGTCAGACTTATTTTCATTGTTCTGATTAAAGATTTCTGATGCATTTTCCATTTGTTCTGCAGGGTTAGTACATGAATTATCTATTGATTTGTTTCTAAGAGATTTATCATGTTCTAAGAAATCTTTTGTTCTCATTTCAAAAAGATGTTCATATTTTTCTTGTTTATCAAAAAAGTTTATTTCCTTCATATATTCATCAGAAACTTCTGTTTCTAATGAGTCATCAAAAGATACATATAAACTTTCTCTGATTGTCCTTGTGTTTAGAATAAAAATTCTATAAGCTTTTGAGGACAAATAATAACCAAGAAAAATACCCTTCTCTGCTTTTCTGTCAAATTTCTCAAGGCTTTCAAAATCATTGAAAACAAAACATCTACAACCAAATGTATGCAAAAATTTTACTCTTGGAATTCTTTCATTTATAATGTGGTAGGGTGTTTTATTGTGCCTTTTGTTGATTATGGTTCTGTTTTGGGTAAAACAAGCATTTGCTATTACTTCTGCCCAAAAATGAGTGGACATTTTAGCATGAGCAAGCATTGTTCTGGCTGCTTCCACTAAGGTTTTATTTATTCTTTCTACCACCCCATTCTATTGGGGTGTTATGGGAGCAGAAAAGTCATGAGAGATTCCTTTGCTTACAAGGAAGCTCTCAATTTTTGAATTTTTAAATTCTGTTCCATTGTCTGATCTGATCCTTCTGACTGTTGATTTTAACAGATTTTCAATTTTTCTGATAAAATTAATGATTAGATCAGGAGTTTCACTTTTCTTTCTTAAAAATTCTACCCATGTGTATCTGGAAAAATCATCTACAATTACAAGTATGTATTTCTTTCCAGAAAAGCTTTCTGTACTTATGGGTCCACAAAGATCCATATGTAAAAGTTCCAAATTTTGTGTTATAGAAGATTCCGAAATTGCTTTGTGTGAGCTTCTTTTGAATTTTCCCATTTCACAAGCTTCACAAATTTTATCCTTCTTTGAGGATATGAAAGGTAATCCTTTTACCAGGCCTTTGCTTGCTAATTTGCTTAAATTTTTGAAGTTTAAGTGGGCTAACCTCTTGTGCCACAACCAACTACTACCCTTGTTAATTTTTGAAAATAAATATAATTTTGGATGTTCATTTTCTTCTTTGAAATCAAAATAGTAGATTGATTGTCTTATTCTTTTTCCACTTAAATAAATTTTATTATCATCCATACCAATTAACAAGCATTTTTCTGGTAAAAAGGTTACCTGAAAACCTTTATCACAGAATTGACCACAACTCAGTAGATTGTACTTTAAGCATTCTACATAGGCTACTATTTCTATGGTCAAACATCCATACCTTATGCATCCATATCCCATAATCCTCCCTTTTACTCCATTCCCAAAGTTTAACATTTTACCCAGTTTTGAAACGAAGTTACTCAGTAAGCTCATGTCCCCAGTCATGTGCTTGGAGCCTCCAGAATCGCTGTACCAGATCTGCTGCACATGATGGTCCCGAAATGGAAAAATTAGAGGGTTTTTGGTACCCAGACTTGCTTGGGTACTCTTTCTGATGAGATTTTAAACATATTGTTTTCTCTTGATGGTCTTTCATCAGAATATCTGTTGCATGCTGAGCCATGAACAAATTTTTCATTTTTCTTTTGGAGATGGTGTTGAACCAGCTTTAGTATGCCAACACACATACAAGATTCTTTATCAGAATTTTCTGATATATTTTCTTGTGATGGAATGAGTGGATACTTTTGAAATAATGAGTGAAATTCTACTGAAATATTTAAAGATTTTTGTTTTGATTCACACCTTTTTGCTTTAAAGTTGGGTTTTTTCAAAAGAGTACTCAGAACTGGTTGATTTGCATGATTCAGAATCAGATTCTGATGTAAGTTTATCAGAAATCTGATGTGTTGCTTTCACAAAGATGGTGGGTTTAATTTCACTTGTTTTCACATACCCTAAACCCTCTCCTTTGTTCTTTGGTGTGGACTCAATAAAATTTATGAATTCCTTAGCTTGTTGAAAACCTCTTACATTAATTTCCTTATCATGAATTTTCTTGTAAAGATCTTTTCTTTCCTTTTCATAGAATTCAATTTTAGCTCTGTGATCTAAATTTTCTTCTATCAGTAATTGGTTTTCAAGTATAATTTTATTCATGGTCCTTTGCAACTCATCAGATTCTTTACTATCTGATTTCTGTTTATCTTGCAGATTTAGAAAATCTGACATGAGCTTGTTTAGCTTGTGTTCAAGATCAAGATTATTTAAATTTACCTTCTGTCCTGATGTTTCTCGTAGTTCATCAGAAAGTGCCGTAAGGCAGAAATTAGCCATTTCTTCTTCTTCTTCTTCTTCATCAGAAGAATCATCAGACAATCATGTATTTGTCCCTGCAATCAAACTGACTTGTTGTTGCTTCTTTGCTTCTTCCAGCTTATTCTCATAATATGCAACATCCTTTAGTTTCTTGGTTTTGCATTATGATGCATAGTGACCTCTTTGTTTGCATTTATAACACACAACTTCAGCCTTTCCCTTATCCTTAGATCTACCTTCTTCCCTAGATCTTCCATCCATCCTCCCTTTGTCACTTTTCTGGTATCTTTGGCCTCCTCCCCTCAACCTCTGCTCAAAGGTTTTAGTAAGCAGTGCAATTGCTTCAGCAAAAGCTGAAAATCTGATGATGTATCAGAAATTTCAAGAATATGACTGTTTGAATGTTGTGGATCATTGGTAGGTGTTCTTTGTGAGTTTGAGATTAAAGCTAAAGATCCCCCTCTTTGAATGGATTCTTCAAATATTTCTTCTTCTCTGGGGACCAGAATGCTGTATAAGTCATGAAGACTCATATTACCTAGTTCTAACGTGGAGGACAAAGTCATGGTTAGACTTCTCCATTCTCTAGGTAAGGCATCCAGAAATTTTATGTTTCATTCATCGTTTGATTTTGTTATCCCAAATTTCTTTAGCTCATTCAAAAGTTTTGTAAATCTTTGATTTGTTTCATTTAATCTTTCATTTGGTAAGCTTTTGAATCTCTCATATGAGGAAACATTGTTTGTTCTTTTGTTTATTTTCATCCTTTCTCCTCCTTCACAAAGATTTTCCAACTGATCCCATATTTCCTTAGCTGATGCACATGCATCAACTTGAGAAAATATGTCATTAGGGATAGCCATTATTAAAAGTGACTTTGCCCTTTCATCTGAAGTCGCCAGATCCTTGTCTTCTGGGCTCCAAATTGTTTCACTTTTGGGAGCCCGGGAGGCAGGGATTCCTGGTGATTGATCAGTTGCTAGAATAGGTGGTATTTCAGTCATTGGTACATGTGGACCCCTTTCAATGGATTGAAACAGAGCTCGGTCATATCCATTAAGGAAATTGACCATCCTGATTTTCCATTGAGGGTATTCCTCTCTGACCAGAGTCGGAGGTTTAGACATTGAACCAATGTTAAAAGCATTATTCCATGTTTGAAAGCTGGCCATGTTTAGAGAAAAGAAGATGAGCGATTGATTGTTTGAAAATGATTTATTCAATCTGCTCTGATACCAATTGTTGGTCCTAGTTTGGACTTAAAAACATCTTTTCACATAATATGGCAAGTGATTTCAATAGATGTGAAAATAGTGTGCGGAAATAGAAACCAGACTTTCAAGAAACAAGACCTACAGAATTTTCAAGTTTATATCACTTTGAAACAAAATGGTTTACAAGGTGATTGTGAGATTATTATCTATCACAAATGAATACTTGTGAATTCTGAGGTGAAAGGACAATGGAGTTTGTAGTATGTATTGAATGCTAGGCTTAACTCATTGTTCTCTGCTTGATGAGCCTTCTATTTATAGATGACTTGAATACATGAATAAACATTTGTTTATTCATGTATATTCCCTGCAAAAAGTAGCATCTTGACATATTCATTGAATCCAATAATCATATTGCCTTTGTCATCATGATATCCAATAATGTCAAGTTGCTTCGGTTATTGTAGCAGGATAGAACTGATTTTTAGACAAGTGGGGTTTTATCAGAATTTCTGATAACCACTTCATCATAAATTCTGGTGAACAAATCATCAGAAAATCTGATGATAAGAATCGTCAGAAACTGATGATCAGATCCATCAGAAAGACCTTCTCTGATAATCTTATTCAGCTCTTGATCAACTTATGATACTTTGAAGTAGATATTGTTCTTTTTAGTTGTCCTATCCGATCTTCTTCTTGTTGTATTGATATTCAGGACTTTTATCTTCTTCATAGATCAAGCTGAACCTGATTTTCTTCAATACTTAGAAATAAAGTTTCCTAACATATATCACATTGCTCTTGATTTTTTTGACTGTATATATCTTAAATGTCAACATATACACGTGTGATTTAGTTTAAGAAGATTTTTCAATGCCGAGAACCTCTGTCAGAGAGTAAAAAAGGCGTAAGGTTCACAATGGTGTAAATCTAAAATGGGATATACTAGGCTACGATTCGAGTTACAAGAACAAGGGCGGAACCAACCACCCAAGAATGGAATCGTCGAGCGAAAACACTTGATAACCTCCTGGAAGCAGCTTTTCTTGCCACCAGACCTTTCTCCATCAATTACGAATCTGATGCCGTCACTAAACACATTCCTTAAATTGTAGCCCTTTTTTGAGTGTTTATTTTTTGGTGTCTAATCCGCATATATATCATCATTGCTCTTGATTTTCTTGACAGTATATCTCTTAAATGTCAACATATACACGTGTGATTTAGTTTACGAAAAAGTTTCAATGCCGAGAACCTCGATCAAAGAGTAAAAAGGGCGTAAGGTTCACAATTGTGTAAAACTAAAATGGGAAATACCGGGCTAGGATTCGAGTTACAGGAAAAAGGGCTAAACCAACCACCCAAGAATGGAATCGTCGAGCGAAAACACTTGACTACCTCCTGGAAGCAGCTTTTCTTGCCACCAGACTTTTCCCCATCAGTTAGGAATCTGATACTATCACTAAACATATTCCTTAAATTATAGCCGTTTTTTAAGTGTTTATTTTTTGGTGTCTAATCCGCATATATATATATATATCACTATTGCTCCTGATTTTCTTGACTGTATATCTCTTAAATGTCAACATATACACGTGTGATTTAGTTTACGAAGATTTTTCAATGTCGAGAACCTCGATCCGAGAGTAAAAAAGGCATAAGGTTCACAATGCTGTAAAACTAAAATGGGATATTCCGGGCTAGGATTCGAGTTACAGGAACAAGGGCCAAACCTGTCACACCCCCAAAATACCACCTAGGGAGTGTTCCTGATAGGCGTGTGACGTACCGACAAAGAGCCACTAATTACATTGAACCCATACAAGTTTCAAAATAAAGTTCTCAATCATTAATAAATTACCATCAACAAGTTTATACGAAAACCAATATGTTCAGCGGAAGCAAATAATGAACCAAAGTTAAACTGTTTAAAACAAAGTATAGTATCAAGAATTCAATCACATCAATCACTCCAAACAACCCATCATCACTTCTGCTACTCCAGATAGCAAGTATCCAAATCCATGAAACCTAACGACCTGCGAGCATGCAACAAGTGTATCAGACAAAGCTGGCGAGTTCACAGTTTATGAAAAACGTTTGTTACCAAGAGTTTATTCCAGTTCATTAACGAAAACAAAAGTAATATTGATAATATCTCGATACTGAACAAGACGGCTCCTGATGTATGTTTTACCCGTTCCCTAGTTCTCCTATCAAAGCACTGGGCCCGACTGGGTCATTAGTTCACAACCGTCCTCCCCGGTACGGTGTGTGGGTGCCAAGCCTAAGTAGCGCTACCAACTAATACCTCGTTACCTCCCCGGTAACAAAAGATGGGACTTAAAGGTGATAGAATGAGATAATTATCCAATATTCCTGTTTTTACCAAAAAGACTTATCCCTCCCCGGGATACCCACTGATTGTCCCAACCACCGGGACGCATGCTCAAAAGTAGTGAACTCACCTTAGACTGCTCGGTATGTTATGTCACGTTATTCACAGTTGGTCAACAAATCCTAACATGGTTACCAATAATAATCAGTTCCGTAAGCAATTAGATTACATACCCAATGTTCACATTACACCATTAGCATACTAGCAAAGCACGTAACATTATACTAATCATGGCAGTTAATTAGTCACCTATCCGTTCACAATCATCACATTGCATACAATGCACATACTCTCATGATAATTCTTGTCATTCAGTACACGTATCGGTTCATAACACATTTTCACAGTTTCAATTAACAACATAGCTTGGTATGTCATAAAATTAATCACATTTTATGATTACACTACTGTTTGGATCACCTATACAAAGCGCATCACCAACCACACTTAACCACTAATATGGTAATCATAACAATGCTCGGCCCAATCAGGTTCGGCCCAACTTAATAACGTGGCCCGGTTCTCTTTAGTGTGATCCCTTTCTAATTCGTGGCCCATAACCGATGACTGGTTTCAAGTTATACGGCCCGAAACCAACCCGAATGTGTGCGGCCGAATGTTAACCAAGATGTGTGTGCGGCCCAATACAAGTGTTTCATGGATCGGGTAGGCAGCCCACCCCAAACATAACCCAAATTTCACAATACCTATCCACAACTTTACATTAATCCTACTTGTACCTTAAGGTGCATTATGTAACACTTATTTGGAACATGAATACGCATAACTCAGGAGTCCCAATTATTCAATAAACACCTATCATGATTGGTAATACATAACCCAATCTAGTAACAACTTTCCACATAATTATATCAATCCAACTTTTCACCCTAGGAATGATCACATATCAGTTACAACATTACCATTCATATTCCAAGGGTTCCATTCATTCTCATAAACACATATTATCATACAACATACATCATGAATGGCACAACATAACCCATCCCTTATTTCAAAATAATCGACCCAAGTCATCATCTAGTAATTATATCACCATTCTGTGTTTTATTATGTCCTACCAACTACCATCGACATCACAACACATTTATCACATAACTATTAATTACCACAAGAGACTCCTAAGTCATGAACTAACCGTTGCTAACACCCACCCAGACTTACTAGATTGATTCCATACTCCTTATATATTGGTTAACAATCATGTAGCATTATGAATATTCCCAAACCACAAGAATTCAGTTTTTATTATAATATAAATTCCTCCACTAACATGCATCCCTACGTATAGAATTTCTGATAGTAACCCTAGTCACACACTTTCATGAACATTACACCAATCACAATGCTTCACACACCAACAAGCATAATTAATCGAGATGCATACAGTCCGATTACGGTTTCTATCTTCTCTAAATTATAAGGACTCGTTTGACCATAAATACAAATCACACAGATTCGCGCATCAACAAAACAATCAATCAGATTCAGCACCGGGATGATTATACTAACCGAGAGGTTGTAGAGAGTGCATTGGAGCGAGCGAGTGGAGGACGATTCTTCAAGTAGTCTAGCAGCCGTCGCCTGCTCTAAATGCCTAGGGTTGCAACTGTTGTGAGAGAAGTTGTGTACACCCTCTTATGATAGCGCGTAATCAAGGTCACAGGGAATGGATTGGGCTTCAATCAGTTGGGCTCGAGGGTATGTGTGTATGTGGGCCGAGACTTCGAGAAAAACTCAAGTCCCGCGAATAACTCATAGTGACGAAGAACCTTTGGTTTTTCATATAGCAGGTTTTTCATGTGATCAAGTTTTTCGTGGGCATTAGCATGGCCAAGGGTTCTTCATCGAGGTTTATCAACAACAGGTCATGCAGCAATATGCAAAAACCAAAGCATAACAAACAACAGGAAACTGTCTAAACAGATTGTATGTAGAACTGAACCGAGTCGCGTCCATAATTAATGTGTCAACATTAAACAAAGTAACTTTCATTCACTCACAACATACGCAACGTTAACCGATTTTATTAGTTCACATAATGAGCATGGAATTATAATGTACGACTAAATATAATTAGAAGCGGTGCATTAGCTGAAGGATCTTGGAGACTCGAGTTGTCACATCATCCCCAACTTGAAAGAAATTTCGTCTCGAAATTTGGTATGCAATATCAGAAAAGTGGAGTGGTAGATCAAGATAACTGTGGATTTCTGTCGGGTGCCACATCATCCCCAACTTGAAAGGGAATTTCGTCCCAAAATTCATCAGTCGCATCGAGATTAGATCTAGCAGCTTTGAATAACTAAGGGTACTTAAACTTGAGTTCCAATGACCCTCGTATCTGGAATTCGATTGTGCCTTGGTTCCTCAACTTTCAATAGGTTTCTCAACACACTGCGACTTATCGTCGGCCTATGGTTCTTGCAAAGAGATCGCAAGTGTTTCGTTGGACAAACACTTCTTTGGATTTGAGACGTGAACAACAGCGTGAACGTTGGCCAGTTTGTAATATACTCGGGTTTGTAGGCCAGCATGCCGATTCCCTCCAGAATTTCCGAATGGCCTAATGTATCGTGAATTAAGTTTGCTGCGCTTCCCAAAGCGCACCACACCCTCCCAGGGTGAAACTTCCAACACAACATAATTGCCTTCTACGAATTCTAAGGGTTTCCTACGCTTAACGGCTTTTCTAACGGTCACGCACTGCCGCCTTACGATTTCCGATCTAGCAATCTTCTCAAGAGTTTCGAGTACAAGTCCTAGACCTGTGATTAGGTTGTTACCACCTTAATCCAACAAGAAGATTAGCGTTACTGTCCATGCAATGCCTCAAACAGAGTTGTCTGAATACTAGAATGATAACTACTACCGTAGAACTCAGCCAGAGGTATGTGTCCTTCCAATTTCTACTAAGTCAATCCCACACATGCTCGTGTCTAGTCGTGTGCCAAGAGTGTTGTGTAGCGCCTGTCATAAATCGGGTATGGATCAAATTCCGGGATATAGGAGTTGGCACCTCGTGCCTAATTAGCCGCCTCTCTTAGAGGAATGTGCACAACTGTGAAAACTCATCAGTTTTCTTGATTACAAGAAAGTGTGTTTGTAACTTGAGTCTATCAATGATCACCCAGGTGACAAGGTTTTCGTTTCGAGTTGTAAGTAGACCAGTGACAAACTCCATGGCCGTCTGTTCCAATCTCCAAATAGGTGTTTCTGATTACTGACACGAACCAGAAGGTTTCTGATGTTCCACCTTGACTTTAGTACAAGTCAAACGTCGTTCACATGCTTCACTGTGTAGGCCTTCAAGCCCAGTTGCCAGTACAAGATCCTCCGATCTTAACCTATTCCATCAAATCCAGATGACCAGCATATCGAGGCTGGTGTGCTTTGCTCAACACAAGTTCCCTACAGTTGCCGTATAATGAGACCCACATTCGTTCCATGAGGTAGCGAATATCGTCCAACTTGCCAAAAGTTGCTCCTCTATGCCCCATATGGACTCAACTTGAAAACTCTCTTCCTTCAGTGCTTCTATGCAAACAGGGCGAATCTGATCAGGTAGGCTAGAGTCGATGGTGAGTTGCAAGCTCATACGCGTTTAGTTTCCATAGTCGTATTCACTCGAGGGTTTCATCCAGAGATGCCATCACATAATTAGCTCTCTTAAAACAAAGGTACACGGGAGGCCCTTGTGATTGGTCTAAGTAGTGTATTTGGTACCGTCCAAGTAATGCCTCCAGCTTAAATCCAAGACCATGGCTTCCACCGCCGGTTGTGACTCGGGCAATTCTTCTTGTAAATCCACTACGTAAGCCATCACCTTCTCGTTTTGCATCGGCGTGTAACTGGGACTCAGACTCGAACCATCATGGTATACCACTAGATCACCTGTACCCTCGGGTAAAGACGATGCTAAGTGTATTGCAGAGTTGGGATTTGAAAGCTGAAAAGAAGTCCTTCTGTTTTGTCTTCCCCGAACACAGCACCCTGTTGTGCTAAAGAAATTCAAGCTGCGCGATCTTTGAAAATCCAGTGATGAATCTGCGATAGTATTCAGCGAAACCAAGAAATTTCTATATCCCCGAAGGAATCTTTGGTGTCAATCAGTTTCTAACCAAATGGATCCTAGCAAGATCCACGTGCATTCCCACTTCGTTGGTTACATGATCAAAATGCATCTCTCGAATCTAGATGTTACATTTAACAAGACTTCACACGCAATGGCTCCCCCCCATAGGAGCTCTAAAATATGATATAGATGTCGTCCATGATGTTCCTTTCTCCTGGAAATGATTCGACACATCATCAATAAGCATAGTTGATTCATGTGATCAAAAAAACTACTGGTGCGATGATTAACTCAAATGTCATGGAGTACGATGTTGCAATGACCGCACAACGTTCGATATGCCGTTTTAAGAATCTTCTCCCCTTGAACTTCCATCTTGTTGAGTTCTCGATAATCAGTACACATACGAAAAGGCTTATCTTCACGGATATAACTGGGCTCCCCAAAGCGAAAAGCTAGGTCCGACAAAACTCCTGTTCAACAGTTCCTGTAGTTGATTAGACAGCTCTTGCAACCCTCCTGGTGCAAGACAGTAGGAGTACGAGTAATCAGAACTGCCTCTGGCGTGAGATCAAACTGAGATTCCGCCTAATAGTTGTGGAAGTAAACCTGAAAGTTCCTCAAGTAGCACGCTGAGAGGAATCACAAACAATTGGTGGATCCTCGATCCTCTTTCCTTAGCCCACACATTAGTAACGGTTGCCAACCTAGCGAGGTAGTCCCTCCGTAGACGCTCCTGGCTTTCATTGCTGAAATGATACTAACCTTTACACCACACTGATGCTTTAGGACATAGGGTTCGCCACTAGGGAGAGGGATACTCAAAATTTCCCCCTCACAAGGTATACCCGTGCGTTATCTGGATAACCAATCCACACTAACTACTACAATAAAACTACCAAGGGTAAATGTCGAACACTTGTCTCACTAGGTCGAGTTTGCATCCCAACGAACATAGGAGGTTTCCATTGACTTGCCATCAGTCGATTCCACATCAAATTCAGTTCCAAGAAGTATTAGGGTTGAGCAAAATAGGGACGAGACGATTTGTTACCAAAAACGTGTAGGCCACCATGTTGCTATCATCCTGGCGTCACCATGTCAATTCCTAAATGTGGTGTTATCATTACGAGGATTTCCAGTACTGATGTCGTTCCCTTGGTTGTTGTCGTCTTGATTTAACAACGACCAATCCATGTCGTGAGCACCTCCATTTCCATACTGTAGGCCATGGTTACAAATACCTTGATGTCGCCGTGACTATTGTTTCTAACGTCGTCTCTTGAAACGGAGCTGTAACGTCCGTTTTTTTTACAAAAATTGGGCATGACCCGTTCATAAAACGAACGTGCCCCCTGTTTTTAACATAATCATTCAAATAACATCCTACGAACCCGTTGACATAAAACTACCAAAAGCAAAGACGACAAGTTTTACAAATGTACAACTACTAAGTTGGACAAAATAACAAGTCATGGATCAAAAGGATGAGAATAATCTAGCGGAAGCGTTTGGTATAACATGACATGGACACGTGCTCGCTCCAATTCTCCAATTCGCCTAAAGTGAGGATTTCCTACATTCAATAACAAGACTTCAAAGGTTAGCCGTAATACTCATTTAACTCGATGTAACAATATATTAGCTTCATTCGTTTATTTGCTTTCATTATTCTTACGCATTCGATTTACCCAATTAGATGGGTAATGGCATATACCCCCATGATGAGGTTCAAGCTTATCACTTACAACCCGGTAACATCGGGTTAATCGCTTTCAACATAATTCTTTCTTTCCATCCGTATAACGGATTAAATTTCAAGCATTCGTCATAGCATTCATGACCACCCATTCAAAACGGGTGGTAGCTTATCTTTACTCGACTTGTTCAACTAGAACCGGTCGACTTGTATGACTTAACATAACCTTCATTAGCATAACCAAATCCGCAAGGGAATTGCTATTTCGCATTCATTACAACATAACTTCTAAAACCTTTTTCGACATAAACTCTTACATCTAACCAATCTTTATCTATAAAGGAATTTGCACGAATTGTATTATCAATTAATATCATTCAATATCATTCGTAAATCTACTAGTAGAGTAAATAAAGTTCAAAAGAACTTACCTTGATTTTTCGTCACTTTATCTTGGGTATGACTCAAGCTTTCCTTTACTCTCGTTCCTAAACATTGTAACATCACTTTTAGCCTTCACATAAATTTCATTCCATATGTTCATTCATATGGTTATCTTGGCACCAATTAAACATAAACATATTCATTTTTATTATATTATCCAATTTCAACAAATGCCCAAGTTTAAACCCAAATAATTCAGCCTAGACATTTCATCGAACACGTTGTGTGCGTACCATCTACCAAGCATAATGTACAAGAAATTTATGCACAACCATTCCAATTCTTAGCAAGATCATTACATTCAACATTTTCACACAATTTCCACTCTAATTCAGATTTATATAACACTAATCTACAACATTTATCTTCACATATCAAAACTACAACTAGTTAAACACACATATCATCAACATTTCCATGGCATTGTTACCTACAAGTGGGTTTACATAAAAACATTAAGATAATCCGAAATCCAAGCATAATTCAACTTTCGTGAGATGATTCTAACTCATTACCATCCTAATTTCGCATATATACACGGATTAATCAAAAACCCATTTCATCAATGTTCATCATTTCACAAATTGTGACTTACTTGATGTAGGAAATGCTTAGGGGATCATCATTCTTAATCCATGCATTCCACTAGCCTTCAATCTCCTCTTTAATTTGAAGGATTTAGTATGTTAGGGTTTTTAAGGGGAAAGACTCTCTCCTGGCCTCTCTCACGATCGCACACACATACATACCCATACTTGGCATTTTTTTTTTTGATAAATATTTCAATTACACACTTTTCACTTAACCCCCTCATCTATTAGAACAAGACACTTCTTCATAATTACATACTAACTTAATAAACTTCCATGCCTAGTTATAATATTTTAGATTTGTCAAATACTATAAACTTTAATAATGGTAAAATTTTATATTTACCATTTCTTTTCACTAGGGTATTGCACTTAAACATTTTAACATGTCGTACGGAATTTGGGGTGTTACAAGTCTACCCCCCTTAAGGAAGGTTTCGTCCCCGAAACCTCAATACATACCCTCTGACTGGTCTAACAGTATCCCTTCGTAATTACATACCTCGAACTTCGACAACATGCTTTCATTCGATTATCCATCATGATGAATCGGTCATTACTACTCTAAAACTTGTCTAATACACCTGGTAAATGAACCTTGCATGATTCAGTGTTATCCTATTACATCATTCCATGATCATTGTTCATTTGTTCAGGCTGATTTCTCAAAACTTATCTGTCAAGTTAATCATTCCCGCATACCTCTAACATCTACTTAGGGAAATAATTATCATAATATTCATACTTGTTCATTCATATTCATTCGTATAAAGTCACAAATCATGCATCATTTAATAGTTGCTAAGTATATATATATATATATATATATATATATATATATTTTACAATACCTACATATAATCTTTACCCGAGACCAATATTTCTTTCATTGATGATTCCTCATAAGTGCATGGTTACACACAACTTAATGTATACGGTTATACAAATCATGTACCTACTATCTTGCTCTAATCTTTTACCATTTATCCCTAGGTTACAAGGGCCAACATAAGTCTTTAATCATGCCATCAATATGATCGTGTGATCAATACTTACATTTGAGTAACTCATATTACACTCGAGGTGTCGTTATCACATTCCATAGCCGTCATACGTACGTAATTCCTTCTAATAATTGTAATGCTAATGCAATTCCCTAACTATGTACCACAATGGATTATAAGCTTATTACACATGCCATCTCATTCCACGTATGAGTTACATATAACTTGGTACAACCCTTCTTTCGATAATTTAGTTTACACTCTACCTCGTAGGGTTGTCTTATAACACGAGTCATGAATCTAGGTATACAAACTCTAATTCGTGAGCATTGCTTTAGAGGTTTACCTTCAAATAAGTCCTCACATACGCTAGTTAGCCTGACTAGGGGCAGGATCCATTAAATTTTTCAGTCATTTACTCCATTAGTCGTAAAATTTTCATGTCTTAGCGAAATCCTATCTTATATTCCTTGCAAGGTTTACTTGTGGCAAAATATCTTTTATGCCAAATTCCATTCAAATATTCTCTTCTTTTTTTGTTCGATATGCGGATCAACTCTTGCCATCTTTCCATAACGACATTTAGTAATTCCATCACTATTAGCATAAACAATTGTATGTGTTAACGATCATACCGATCGCATCATTCACATTTGACTCTCGTTAGTCAATTCTGACAAGCGTAAAACATATACTCAGATTCCCATTCTTTCAAATTCTTATATTTCGTCATGTCCTTCATAGTACGCGTATTGATTTAACATGTTCCATACAACTCCCTAAAATCCTACTTTTACGACCATAAGTCAAATCATGCTTCTTATGCATAGACGCTTAGTTGTCTCTCAGAAGTCGATAGTGTTAACATATAACTTGCGACTTAACCTTGTTTATTCGTGTTGTTATGTGAGACTATATAAACATCAATATACACATATCAAAAAAATCTTGATGTAATTGGCTTACAACCACACAGCCACCTAACCATCGTCACATATACATTCACATACACATGCTCCCACATGTAAGTGCTTTCATTAGTCACAAGCATATGATATGCTCATAATGAAAATACTCATTTAACTACTTCGTTCCATATCTACACAATTCAACGTTCATCATTTACAACACAATCAATCATCTATTTCAACATCCTAATTCATTTTTCTTACCATGTTATCTTATCAAACCAATTTCCATTGGCAATTCATCTAACACACATTCTTATACAGATCTATTATCTATTATATCATTATCATTTGTCTACATATAATTATCCATTGTTAGCATACAATTCCACTTACCATTTTCACCTAAGCATTTCATCAAACATTTGGTGGGCGTACCACTTTCTAAGCATAATGTACAAGTTTCCTAAGCATATTCCTCTCAAATTCATCTCATGAACTATTACATTCAAACAATTCACATTGTCATTACTTCCACCTCACGTCTAACTATCAAAACTATCATGCAACATCTCATGCACCAACAAAATCACAATTTAACATCTTCACCATTTTACAATTCCAATTGGGTTTTACCACAAATCATTAATATGATCAAAACTGAGTACAATACAACTTCTATTTTCATACCAACCTCAAGCATATAATTAGTAATGTTAATACTATACGCATCTAAATTATGCTTACACACATTCTTACATGCATACGCACACATCTACATACATACATACCTTCCTGCATCTCTACATACATACGTACACTCACACGCACCTTTATACACATATATATATATATATATATACATTTACATACACGCATACCTTCCTACATACTCGTTCGAGATCTCGCATACAACTTACATACAAGTACATTAATGGCTTGGGATCTAAACTTTGATTTACAGCCCATAAACATTAAAGGAATGATAAAAATTACATTTGGGATGCCCACCGTAGTCCACGGATAACGTATTGAAGCCCACGTTGCATAATCCACTTAAATAACAAGATTTCATGTACCATTTACGTGATCCTCTAATCAATACATATATATATATATATATATTCACATACACGTATATTCACATGCTAATGCTCCATGATTCTACAATTAGCAAATTTCATTCGGAACATCTATCTAACATAATTTGAACATATCCTTTACTAATTAGCTCGTATGATTTATATTTAGCACATATTCGCCTCTTAATCATACTAGAGCAAATCATTAAATATACATAAACATCACACCATTCATGTACAAGGTACAAGTCTCTAGTGCATAATTCTATCAAAGCATACATTCATCCGAATTCCAACTCCACTTTATGCATTCGTCATTCATTTCATGCCATTCCATTCGTTACATTCGATTTTTATAAATTTTACTTTATTGCCAACTATCTACATAACTTCACATAACTTATTATATCTTCTAATGCTTACAGGAACATAAAACGGGCATTTCTGAGGAGTATGGGAACTTAATTTATAACTCATAAGCTCTCAATTCATCATAGTTCATTAGTCCGTATTTACTTCATTCGCATTCCTACATTTCATACTTTATCCAGTTATTAAACTTTCGGCATTCATTCGTGTCATTCGACACATTACTCTCGACCTTTACAAGTCTGTTTCCATCGTAACCACTAATTGTGGTTAGATATATCTTATTAGGCATTATTTGGACCCTACATGAACACTTAAATAGGCTTTCGGACAATCCGGTAACTCGAAACGCGAAAATAATACAAGAATAAAATTTTCAGCGGATTGATATTCCACAAGCCATCGGCGACGGACTTACACCCGTCGGCGACGGGTCATGAATTGTGGCGTCGGCCACTTTTGTCCGTCGACAGACGATTAGGGCGTCGGAACTAAGGAGGCGTCGGCGACGGCATGGAAGCCCGTCAGCGACGGCCCTTCCTTTGTTAAAATGCTGAAATTTTTTTTGCCCAGACACAACTATGTTGGTTATCTGAGTACAATGTCACACAGCTGTGTCAGCCTTGCTATACACCCTGATCCCAGCAACAAGCATCAATGGTCCACATAGCTGTGTCTCTTAACGACACACCTGTGTCCGACGCCAGATCAGATAAAACCCAATGTTTAACTCCCATTTTTACTATCTCGCATACTTAACTTAAATATTTATCATAAACACACTTTACATACTTGTGTTTAACAAAAACTTAAAATTTTACCTCATTGGCGATCTCGGAGCGAGCACACTTTTGCACGAGCCATCGGTTTGAGTTCGAGCACTATGACTTTTGCCCGAATCCCTCAAACCTTGGCTCTGATACCAACTTGTAACGTCCGTTTTTTTTTTACAAAAATTGGGCATGACCCATTCGTAAAACGAACGTGCCCCCTGTTTTTAACATAATCATTCAAATAACATCCTACGAACCCGTTGACATAAAACTACCAAAAGCAAAGACGACAAGTTTTACAAATGTACAACTACTAACAAAGTTGGACAAAATAACAAGTCATGGACCAAAAGGATGAGAATAATCTAGCGGAAGCGTTTGGTATAACATGACATGGACACGTGCTCGCTCCAATTCTCCAATTCGCCTAAAGTGAGGATTTACTACATTCAATAACAAGACTTCAAAGGTTAGCCGTAATACTCATTTAACTCGATGTAACAATATATTAGCTTCATTCGTTTATTTGCTTTAATTATTCTTACGCATTCGATTTACCCAATTAGATGGGTACTGGCATATACCCTCATGATGAGGTTCAAGCTTATCACTTACAACCCGGTAACATCGGGTTAATCGCTTTTAACATAATTCTTTCTTTCCATCCGTATAACGGATTAAATTTCAAGCATTCGTCATAGCATTCATGACCACCCATTCAAAACGGGTGGTAGCTTATCTTTACTCGACTTGTCCAACTAGAACCGGTCGACTTGTATGACTTAACATAACCTAACCTTCATTAGCATAACCAAATCCGCAAGGGAATTGCTATTTCGCATTCATTACAACATAACTTCTAAAACCTTTTTCGACATAAACTCTTACATCTAACCAATCTTTATCTATAAAGTTATTTGCACGAATTGTATTATCAATTAATATCATTCAATATCATTCGTAAATCTACTAGTAGAGTAAATAAAGTTCAAAAGAACTTATCTTGATTTTTCGTCACTTTATCTTGGGTATGACTCAAGCTTTCCTTTACTCTCGTTCCTAAACATTGTAACATCACTTTTAGCCTTCACATAAATTTCATTCCATATGTCCATTCATATGGTTATCTTGGCACCAATTAAACATAAACATATTCATTTTTATTCTATTATCCAATTTCAACAAATGCCCAAGTTTAAACCCAAATAATTCAGCCTAGACATTACATCGAACACGTTGTGTGCGTACTATCTACCAAGCATAGTGTACAAGAAATTTATGCACAACCATTCCAATTCTTAGCAAGATCATTACATTCAACATTTTCACACAATTTCCACCCTAATTCAGATTTATATAACATTAATCTACAACATTTATCTTCACATATCAAAACTACAACTAGTTAAACACACATATCATCAACATTTCCATGGCATTGTTACCTACAAGTGGGTTTACATAAAAACATCAAAATAATCCGAAATCCAAGCATAATTCAAGTTTCGTGAGATTATTCTAACTTATTACCATCCTAATTTCGCATATATACACAGATTAATCAAAAACCCATTTCATCAATGTTCATCATTTCACAAATTGTGACTTACTTGATGTAGGAAATGCTTAGGGGATCATCATTCTTAATCCATGCATTCCACTAGCCTTCAATCTCCTCTTTAGTTTGAAGGATTTAGTATGTTAGGGTTTTTAAGGGGAAAGACTCTCTCTTGGCCTCTCTCACGATCGCACACACATACATACCCATACTTGGCATTTTTTTTTGATAAATATTTCCATTACACACTTTTCACTTAACCCCCTCATCTATTAGAACAAGAAACTTCTTCATAATTACATACTAACTTAATAAACTTCCATGCCTAGTTATAATATTTTAGAATTGTCAAATACTATAAACTTTAATAATGGTAAAATTTTATATTTACCATTTATTTTCACTAGGGTATTGCACTTAAACATTTTAACATGTCGTACGGAATTTGGGGTGTTACAGGAGCCCTACGATTTTTCACCGTCAAAGTCCATCTTTTCACATTCTGCGCCACGTCCCAATGCGCTACCCACTATGCTGACAGTTTCACACATTCCATACTATAATCTGTTGTCATTGGTAGTGTCCTGATTGATTCGTAAAAGTTGACTCCCACGAGTTGCTGACTAGGGTTAAAAATTTGATTGAAGTCAGTTCGCTGGTGTTCGTTGCCGGTAATTAGGGTCGTCCTAATACTGAGGTCGGTAAGGTACTACGCTCATCCTCTCGTCCATCGTTCCAGCAAGTTGTTTGAGTAACACACGGTATGTTGCTAGAGTGTTACAGGAGTGATCGCACTTAAGGAATCCAAAGCGTCAATACATTGAGTTTCCAGCCAACGAAGAGGAGTGAGAAAGGTATCGACCAATCATTCGACGCTGCGACATCCAACTCAGGGACGTTCGTACAAGCACCTAACATTCTACACGGTTCGCTAGGCGTTCAGGTGGGTGTTCAGGTAATACTCGATAGCATCAAGATTTGTGAGAATTCTGAGAGAGGTGAAAAGGTCACATTAGAGTAGGAGACAATCACTGCTATGACTCCTATAGACTGTTGTATTTCACATCGATCAAATAACGGAACAGAACCCCTTTTTCACTTGTTAAGCCTCACTGGGACTCGCATGCACCCCACATTATTATTATTATGTGTGCACCCACAATAACATTGTGATTTGCATGCCCATCTCAGCTCCTCCTAACTCATGTCAAATGGTTCCTCAAACTTGAGTAGCAAACCAAGAGCATTACGAAACATGAGTCATTAATGTTTAGGGAATACCACCCTATAAATCACATAACACATACAGGTAATACATGAATTCATATTGTTGTGCTAAATGTGCAATCACATGCAATATCATATGTAAGTGTTCACAAGTTATGCAGTACAATGAGTATACGAGAGACGAACCTTGCAGTCTGGAGCTGAGTGTCATGGTCGATTTCGGAACTGTTCGGTTATAGTCTGGTTTTATAAAAACGTTTTAAAACCAAGTTCACTATAACCAGTGGCTCTGATACCAAACTGTCACACCCCCAAAATACCATCTAGGGAGTGTCCCTGATAGGCGTGTGACGTACCGACAAAGAGCCACTAATTACATTGAACCCATACAAGTTTCAAAATAAAGTTCTCAATCATTAATAAATTACCATCAACAAGTTTATACGAAAAACAATATGTTCAGCGGAAGCAAATAATGAACCAAAGTTAAACTGTTTAAAACAAAGTATAGTATCAAGAATTCAATCACATCAATCACTCCAAATGACCCATGATCACTTCTGCTACTCCAGACAGCAAGTATCCAAATCCATGAAACCTAACGACCTGCGAGCATGCAACAAGTGTATCAGACAAAGCTGGCGAGTTCACAGTTTATGAAAAAAGTTTGTTACCAAGAGTTTATTCCAGTTCATTAACGAAAACAAAAGTAATATTGATAATATCTCGATACTGAACAAGACGGCTCCTGATGTATGTTTTGCCCGTTCCCCAGTGCTCCTATCAAAGCACTGGGCCCGACTGGGTCATTAGTTCACAACTGTCATCCCCGATACGGTGTGAGGGTGCCAAACCTAAGTAGCGCTACCAACTAATACCCCGTTACCTCCCCGATAACAAAAGATGGGACTTAAAGGTGATAGAATGAGATAATTATCCAATATTCATGTTTCTACCCAAAAGACTTATCCCTCCCCGGGATACCCATTGATTATCCCAACCACTGGGACGCATGCTCAAAAGTAGTGAACTCACCTTAGACTGCTCGGTATGTTATGTCACGTTATTCACAGTTGGTCAACAAATCCTAACATGGTTACCAATAATAATCAGTTCCGTAAGCATTTAGTTGGTCAACAAATACTAGCAAAGCACGTAACATGATACTAATCATGGCAGTTAATTAGTCACCTATCTGTTCACAATCATCACATTGCATACAATGCACATACTCTCATGATAATTCTTGTCATTCAGTACACGTATCGGTTCATAACACAGTTTCACAGTTTCAATTAACAACATAGCTTGGTATGTCATAAAATTAATCACATTTTATGATTACACTACTGTTTGGATCACCTATACAACGCGCATCACCAACCACACTTAACCAATAATATAGTAATCATAACAATGCTCGGCCCAATCAGGTTCGGCCCAACTTAATAACATGGCCCGGTTCTCTTTTGTGCGATCCCTTTCTAATCCGTGGCCCATAACCGATGACTGGTTTCAAGTTATACGGCCCGACACCAACCCGAATGTGTGCTGCCCAATGTTAACCATGATGTGTGTGCGGCCCAATACAAGTGTTTCATGGATCAGGTAGGCAGCACACCCCAAACATAACCCAAATTTCACAATAACTATCCACAACTTTACATTAATCCTACTTGTACCTTAAGGTGCATTATGTAACACTTATTTGGAACATGAATACGCATAACTCAGGAGTCCCAATTATTCAATAAACACCTATCATGATTGGTAATACATAACCCAATCTAGTAACAACTTTCCACATAATTATATCAATCCAAATTTTCACCCTAGGAATGATCACATATCAGTTACAACATTACCATTCATATTCCAAGGGTTCCATTCATTCTCATAAACACATATTATCATACAACAGACATCATGAATGGCACAACATAACCCATCCCTTATTTCAAAATAATCGACCCAAGTCATCATCTAGTAATTATATCACCATTCTGTGTTTTATTATGTCCTACCAACTACCATCGACATCACAACACATTTATCACATAATTATTAATTACCATAAGAGACTCCTAAGTCATGAACTAACCGTTGCTAACACCCACCCAGACTTACTAGATTTATTCCATACTCCTTATATATTGGTTAACAATCATGTAGCATCATGAATATTCACAAACCACAAGAAGTCAGTTTTTATTATAATATAAATTCCTCCACTAACATGCATCCCTACGTATAGAATTTCTTATAGTAACCCTAGTCACACACTTTCATGAACATTACACCAATCACAATGCTTCGCACACCAACAAGCATAATTAATCGAGATGCATACAGTCCGATTACGGTTTCTATCTTCTCTAAATTATAAGGACTCGTTTGACCATAAATACAAATCACACAGATTCGCGCATCAACAAAACAATCAATCAGATTCAGCATCGGGATGATTATACTAACTGAGAGGTTGTAGAGAGTGCACTGGAGCGAGCGAGTGGAGGAAGATTCTTCGAGTGGTCTAGCAGCCGTCGCCTGCTCTAAATGTCTAGGGTTGCAACTGTTGTGAGAGAAGTTGTGTACACCCTCTTATGATAGCGCGTAATCAAGGTCACAGGGAATGGATTGGGCTTAAATCAGTTGGGCTCGAGGGTATGTGTGCATGTGGGCCGAGACTTCGAGAAAAACTCAAGTCCCGCGAATAACTCATAGTGACGAAGAACCTTTGGTTCTTCGTATAGCAGGTTTTTCATGTTATCAGGTTTTTCGTGGGCATTAGCATAGCCAAAGGTTCTTCGTCGAGGTTTTTCAACAACAGGTCTTGCTGCAATATGCAAAAACCGAAGCATAACAAACAGCAGGAAACTGTCTAAACAGATTGTATGTAGAATTGAACCGAGTCGCGTCCATAATTAATGTGTCAACATTAAACAAAGTAACTTTCATTCACTCACAACATACGCAACGTTAACCAATTTTATTAGTTCACGTAATGAGCATGGAATTATAATGTAGGACTAAATATAATTAGAAGCGGTGCATTAGCTGAAGGATCTTGGAGACTCGAGTTGTCACAAAACCAACCACCCAAGAATGGAATCGTCGAGCGAAAACACGTGACAACCTCCTGGAAGCAGCTTTTCTTGCTACCAGACATTTCTCCATCAATTAGGAATCTGATGCCGTCACTAAACACATTCAATAAATTGTAGCCATTTTTTGAGTGTTTATTTTTTGAGTGTCTAATCCGCATATATATCACCATTGCTCTTGATTTTCTTGACTGTATCTCTTAAATGTCAACATATACACGTGTGATTTAGTTTTCGAAGATTTTTTGAATGTCGAGAACCTCGATCAGAGAGTAAAAAAGGCGTAAGGTTCACAATGGTGTAAAACTAAAATGAGATATACCGGGCTAGGATTCGAGTTACAAGAACAAGGGCCAAACCAACCACCCAAGAATGGAATCCTTGAGCGAAAATGCTTGACAACCTCCTGGAAGCAGCTTTTCTTGCCACAAGACCTTTCTCCATCAATTAGGAATCTGATGCCGTAACTAAACACATTCCTTAAATTGTAGCCATTTTTTGAGTGTCTAATCCGCATATATATCACCATTGCTCTTGATTTTCTTGACTGTATATCCCTTAAATGTCAACATATACACGTGTGGTTTAGTTTACAAAGATTTTTCAATGCCGAGAACCTCGATCAGAGAATAAAAAAGGCGTAAGGTTCACAATGGTGTAAAACTAAAATGGGATATAACGGGCTAGTATTCGAGTTACCAGAACAAGGGCCAAACCAACCACCCAAGAATGGAATCGTCGAGCGAAAACACTTAACAACCTCCTGGAAGCAGTTTTTTTACCACCAGACTTTTCTCCATCAATTAGGAATCTGATGCCATCACTAAACATATTTATTAAATTGTAGCCATTTTTTGAGTGTTTATTTTTTGGTGTCTAATCCGCATATATATCACCATTGCTCTTGATTTTCTTGACTGTATATCTCTTAAATGTCAACATATACACGTCTGATTTAGTTTACGAAGATTTTTCAATGCCGAGAACCTCTATCAGAGAGTAAAAAAGGCGTAAGGTTCACAATGGTGTAAAACAAAAATGGGATATACCGGGCTAGGATTCGAGTTACAGGAACAAGGGCCAAACCAACCACCCAAGAATGGAATCGTCGAGCGAAAACACTTGACAACCTTCTAGAAGCAGCTTTTCTTGCAACCAAACATTTCTCCATCAATTAGAAATCTGATGCCGTCACTAAACACATTCCTTAAATTGTAGCCATTTGTTGAGGGTTTTTTTTGGTGTCTAATCCGCATATATATCACCATTTCTCTTGATTTTCTTAACTGTATATCCCTTAAATGTCAACATATACACGTGTGATTTAGTTTACGAAAATTTTTCAATGCCGAGAACCTCGATCGGAGAGTAAAAAAGGCGTAAGGTTCACAATGGTGTAAAACTAAAATGGGATATACTGGGCTAGGATTCGTGTTACAGGAACAAGGGCCAAACCAACCGCCCAAGAATGGAATCGTCGAGTGAAAACACTTGACAACCTCCTGGAAGCAGCTTTTCTTGCCACAAGACTTTTCTCCATCAATTAGGAATCTGATACCATCACTAAACATATTCCTTAAATTGTAGCCGTTTTTTGAGTGTTTATTTTTTGGTGATTAATCCGCATATATATCACTATTGCTCTTGATTTTCTTGACTGTATATCTCTTAAATGTCAACATATACACGTCTGATTTAGTTTACGAAGACTTTTCATTGTCGAGAACCTCGATCAGAGAGTAAAAAAGGCGTAAGGTTCACAATGGTGTAAAACTAAAATGGGATATGCCGGGCTAGGATTCGAGTTACAGGAACAATGGACAAACCAACCACCCAAGAATGGAATCGTCGAGCGAAAACACGTGACAATCTCCTGGAATCAGCTTTTCTTGCCACCAGACCTTTCTCCATCAATTAGGAATTTGATGCCGTCACTAAACACATTCCTTACATTGTAGCCGTTTTTTGAGTGTTTATTTTTTGAGTGTCTAATCCGCATATTTATCACCATTGCTCTTGATTTTCATGACTGTATATCTCTTAAATGCCAACAAATACACGTGTGATTTAGTTTTCGAAGATTTTTCAATGTTGAGAACCTTGATCAGAGAGCAAAAAAGGCGTAAGGTTCACAATGGTGTAAAACTAAATTGAGATATACCGGGCTAGGATTCGAGTTACAGGAAAAAGGGCCAAACCAACCACCCAAGAATGGAATTCTCGAGCAAAAACACTTGACAACCTCCTGGAAGCAGCTTTTTTTGCCACCAGACCTTTCTCCATCAATTAGGAATCTGATGCCGTCACTTAACAAATTCCCTAAATTGTAGCAATTTTTGAGTGTTTAGTTTTTGAGTGTCTAATCCACATATATATCACCATTGCTCTTGATTTTCTTGACTGTATATCCCTTAAATGTAAACATATACACGTGTGATTTAGTTTACGAAAATTTTTCAATCCCGAGAACCTCGATCAGAGAATAAAAAAGGCGTAAGGTTCACAATTGTGTAAAACTAAAATGGGATATACCGGGCTAGTATTCGAGTTACAGGAACAAAGGCTAAACCAAGCACCCAAGAATGGAATCGTCGAGCGAAAACACTTGACAACCTCCTGGAAGCAGCTTTTCTTGCCACCAGACTTTTCTCCATCAATTAGGAATCTGTTGCCATCACTAAACATATTCCTTAAATTGTAGCCATTTTTTGAGTGTTTATTTTTTGGTATCTAATCCGCATATATATCACCATTGCTCTTGATTTTCTTGAATGTATATCTCTTAAATGTCAACATATACACGTGTGATTTAGTTTACGAAGATTTTTCAATGCCTAGAACCTCGATCAGAGAGTAAAAAAGGTGTAAGGTTCACAATGGTGTAAAACTAAAATGGGATATACCGGGCTAGGATTCGAGTTACAAGAACAAGGGCCAAACCAACCACCCACGAATGGAATCATTAAGCGAAAACATGTGACAACCTCCTGGAAGCAGCTTTTCTTGCCACCAGACCTTTCTCTATCAATTCGGAATCTGATGCCGTCACTAAACACATTACTTAAATTGTAGCCATTTTTTGAGTGTTATTTTTTGAGTGTCTAATCTGCACATATATCACCATTGCTCTTGATTTTCTTGACTGTATATATCTTAAATGTCAACATATACACGTGTGATTTAGTTTACGAAGATTTTTCAACGCCGAGAACCTGGATCAGAGAATAAAAAAGGCTTAAGGTTCACAATGGTGTAAAACTAAAATGGGATATACCGGGCTAGTATTCGAGTTACAGGAACAAGGGTCAAACCAACCACCCAAGAATGGAATCGTCGAGCGAAAACCCTTGACAACCTCCTGGAAGCAGCTTTTCTTGCCACCAGACTTATCTCCATCAATTAGGAATCTGATGCTGTCACTAAACACATTACTTAAATTGTAGCCTTTTTTTGAGTGTTTATTTTTTGGTGTCTAATCCGCATGTATATCACCATTGCTCTTGATTTTCTTGAATGTATATCTTTTAAATGTCAACATATACACGTGTGATTTAGTTTACGAAGATTTTTCAATGCCGAGAACGTCGATCAGAGAGTAAAAAAGGTCTAAGGTTCACAATGGTGTAAAACTAAAATGGGATATAGCGGGCTATGATTCGAGTTACAGGAACAAGGGCCAAACCAACCACCCAAGAATGGAATCATCAAGCGAAAACTTGTGACAACCTCCTGGAAGCAGCTTTTCTTGCCACCAAACCTTTCTCCATCAATTCGGAATCTGATGCCGTCACTAAATACATTACTTAAATTGTAGCCATTTTTTGAGTGTTTATTTTTTGAGTGTCTAATCCGCATATATATCACCATTGCTCTTGATTTTCTTGACTGTATATCCCTTAAATGTCAACATATACACGTGTGATTTAGTTTACGAATATTTTTCAACGCCGAGAACCTCGATCAGAGAATAAAAAATGCGTAAGGTTCACAATGGTGTAAAACTAAAATGGGATATACCGGGCTAGTATTCGAGTTACAGGAACAAGGGCCAAACCAACCACCTAAGAATGGAATCGTCGAGCGAAAACCCTTGACAACCTCCTGGAAGCAGCTTTTCTTGCCACCAGACTTTTCTCCATCAATTAGGAATCTGATGCCGTCACTAAATACATTACTTAAATTGTAGCCTTTTTTTGAGTGTTTATTTTTTGGTGTCTAATCCGCATATATATTACCATTGCTCTTCATTTTCTTGACTGTATATATAAAAAATGTCAACATATACACGTGTGATTTAGTTTACGAAGATTTTTCAATGCCGAGAACCTCGATCAGAGAGTAAAAAAGGTGTAAGGTTCACATTGGTGGAAAACCAAAATGGGATATACCGGGCTAGGATTCGAGTTACAGGAACAAGGGCCAAACCAACCACACAAGAATGAAATTGTCGAGCGAAAACACTTGACAACCTCCAGGAAGCAGCTTTTCTTGCCACCAGACCTTTCTCCATCAATTAGGAATCTGATGCCGTCACTAAACACATTCCTTAAATTGTAGCCTTTTTTTGAGTGTTTATTTTTTTAGTGACTAATCTGCATATATATCATCATTGCTCTTGATTTTCTTGACTGTGTATCCCTTAATTGTTAACATATACACATGTGATTTAGTTTACGAAGATTTTTCAATGCCGAGAACCTCGATCAGAGAATAAAAAGGCGTAAGGTTCACAATGGTTTAAAACTAAAATGGATATACCGGGCTAGTATTCGAGTTACAGGAACAAGGGCCAAACCAACCACCTAAGAATGGAATCATCGAGCGAAAACACTTGACAACCTCCTTGAAGAAACTTTTCTTACCACCAGACCTTTCTCCATCAATTAGGAATCTGATGTCGTCACTAAACACATTCCTTAAATTGTAGCCATTTGTTGAGTGTTTTTTTTGTGTCTAATCCGCATATATATCACCATTGCCCTTGTTTTCTTGACTGTATATCTCTTAAATATCAACATATACACGTGTGATTTAGTTTACGAAGATTTTTCAATGCCGAGAACCTCGATCAGAGAGTAAAAAAGGCGTAAGGTTCACAATGGTGTAAGATTAAAATGGGATATACCGGGCTAGGATTCGAGTTACATGAACAAGGGCCAAACCAACCACCCAAGAATGGAATCGTCGAGCGAAAAACACTTGACAACCTCCTAGAAGCAGCTTTTCTTACCACCAGACCTTTCTCCATCAATAAGAAATCTGATGCCGTCACTAAACATGTTCCTTAAATTGTAGCCATTTGTTGAGTGTTTTTTTGGTGTCTAATCCGCATATATATCACCATTGCCCTTGATTTTCTTGACTGTATATCTCTTAAATATCAACATATACACGTGTGATTTAGTATACGAAGATTTTTCAATGCCGAGAACCTCGATCAGAGAGTAAAAAAGGCGTAAGGTTCACAATGGTGTAAAATTAAAATGGGATATACCGGGCTAGGATTCGGGTTACAGGAACAAGGGCCAAACCAACCACCCAGAATGGAATCGTCAAGCAAAAACACTTGACAACCTCCTAGAAGCAGCTTTTCTTACCACCAGACCTTTCTCTATCAATTAGGAATCTAATGCCGTCACAAACACATTCCTTAAATTGTATCCATTTGTTGAGTGTGGTGTCTAATCCGCATATAAATCACCATTGCCCTTGATTTTCTTCTCTGTATATCTCTAAAATATCAACATATACACGTTTGATTTAGTTGACGAAGATTTTTCAATGCCGAGAACCTCGATCAGAGAGTAAAAAAGGCGTAAGGTTCACAATGGTGTAAAATTGAAATGGGATATACCGGGCTAGGATTCAAGTTACAGGAACAAGGGCCAAACCAACCACCCAAGAATGGAATCGTCGAGCGAAAACACTTGACAACCTCCTAGAAGCAGCTTTTCTTACCACCAGACCTTTCTCCATCAATTAGGAATCTGATGCCGTCACTAAACACATTCCTTAAAATGTAGCCATTTGTTGAGTGTTTTTTTTTTGTGTCTAATCCACATATATATCACCATTGCCCTTGATTTACTTGACTGTATATCTCTTAAATGTCAATATAAACAAATGTTATTTAGTTTACGAAGATTTTTCAATGCCGAGAACCTCGATCAGAGAGTAAAAAAGGCGTAAGGTTCACAATGGTGTAAAATTAAAATGGGATATACCGGGCTAGGATTCGAGTTACACGAACAAGGGCCAAACCCAACACCCAAGAATGGAATCGTCGAGCGAAAACACTTGACAACCTCCTAGAAGCAGCTTTTCTTACCACCAGACCTTTCTCCATCAATTAGGAATCTGATGCCGTCACTAAACATATTCCTTAAATTGTAGCCATTTGTTGAGTGTTTTTTTTGGTGTCTAATCCGCATATATATCACCATTTCCCTTGATTTTCTTGACTGTATATCTCTTAAATATCAACATATACACGTGTGATTTAGTTTACGAAGATTTTTCAATGCCGAGAACCTCGATCATAGAGTAAAAAAGGCGTAAGGTTCACAATGGTGTAAAATTAAAATGGGATATACCGGGCTAGGATTCTAGATACAAGAACAAGAGCCAAACCAACCACCCAAGAATGGAATCATTGAGCGAAAACACTAGACGACCTCCTAGAAGCAGTTTTTCTTGCCACCAGACCTTTCTCCATCAATTAAGAATCTGATGTCGTCACTAAACACATTCCTTAATTAGTAGCCATTTGTTGAGTGTTTTTTTTGGTGTCAAATCCGCATATATATCACCATTGCCCTTGATTTTCTTGACTGTATATCTCTTTAATGTCAACATATACATGTGTGATTTAGTTTACGAAGATTTTTCAATGCCGAGAACCTCAATCAGAGAGTAAAAAAGGGGTAAGGTTCACAATGGTGTAAAATTAAAATGGGATATACCGGGCTATGATTCGAGTTACAAGAACAAGGGCCAAACCCAACACCCAAGAATGGAATCGTCGAGCGAAAACACTTGACAACCTCCTAGAAGCAGCTTTTCTTACCACCAGACCTTTCTCCATCAATTAGGAATCTGATGCCGTCACTAAACATATTCCTTAAATTGTAGCCATTTGTTGAGTGTTTTTTTTGGTGTCTAATCCGCATATATATCACCATTGCCCTTGATTTTCTTGACTGTATATCTCTTAAATATCAACATATACACGTGTGATTTAGTTTACGAATATTTTTCAATGCCGAGAACCTGTATCAGAGATTAAAAAAGGCGTAAGGTTCACAATGGTGTAAAATTAAAATGGGATATACCGAGCTAGGATTCGAGTTACAGGAACAAGGGCTAAAGCAACCACCCAAGAATGGAATCGTCGAGCGAAAACACTTGACAACATCCTAGAAGCAGCTTTTCTTACCACCAGACCTTTCTCCATCAATTAGGAATCTGATGCCGTCACTAAACACATTCCTTAAATTGTAGTCGTTTGTTGAGTGTTTTTTTTGTGTCTAATCCGTATATATATCAACATTGCCCTTGATTTTCTTGACTGTATATCTCTTAAATGTCAACATATACACGTGTGATTTAGTTTACGAAGATTTTTCAATGCCGAGAACCTCGATCATAGAGTAAAAAAGGCGTAAGGTTCACAATGGTGTAAAATTAAAATGGGATATACCGGGCTAGGATTCTAGATACAAGAACAAGAGCCAAACCAACCACCCAAGAATGGAATCATTGAGCGAAAACACTAGACGACCTCCTAGAAGCAGTTTTTCTTGCCACCAGACCTTTCTCCATCAATTAGGAATCTGATGTCGTCACTAAACACATTCCTTAAATAGTAGCCATTTGTTGAGTGTTTTTTTTGGTGTCAAATCCGCATATATATCACCATTGCCCTTGATTTTCTTGACTGTATATCTCTTTAATGTCAACATATACATGTGTGATTTAGTTTACGAAGATTTTTCAATGCCGAGAACCTCAATCAGAGAGTAAAAAAGGGGTAAGGTTCACAATGGTGTAAAATTAAAATGGGATATACCGGGCTAGGATTCGAGTTACACGAACAAGGGCCAAACCCAACACCCAAGAATGGAATCGTCGAGCGAAAACACTTGACAACCTCCTAGAAGCAGCTTTTCTTACCACCAGACCTTTCTCCATCAATTAGGAATCTGATGCCGTCACTAAACATATTCCTTAAATTGTAGCCATTTGTTGAGTGTTTTTTTTGGTGTCTAATCCGCATATATATCACCATTGCCCTTGATTTTCTTGACTGTATATCTCTTAAATATCAACATATACACGTGTGATTTAGTTTACGAAGATTTTTCAATGCCGAGAACCTCGATCATAGAGTAAAAAAGGCGTAAGGTTCACAATGGTGTAAAATTAAAATGGGATATACCGGGCTAGGATTCTAGATACAAGAACAAGAGCCAAACCAACCACCCAAGAATGGAATCATTGAGCGAAAACACTAGACGACCTCCTAGAAGCAGTTTTTCTTGCCACCAGACCTTTCTCCATCAATTAGGAATCTGATGTCGTCACTAAACACATTCCTTAAATAGTAGCCATTTGTTGAGTGTTTTTTTTGGTGTCAAATCCGCATATATATCACCATTGCCCTTGATTTTCTTGACTGTATATCTCTTTAATGTCAACATATACATGTGTGATTTAGTTTACGAAGATTTTTCAATGCCGAGAACCTCAATCAGAGAGTAAAAAAGGGGTAAGGTTCACAATGGTGTAAAATTAAAATGGGATATACCGGGCTATGATTCGAGTTACAAGAACAAGGGCCAAACCCAACACCCAAGAATGGAATCGTCGAGCGAAAACACTTGACAACCTCCTAGAAGCAGCTTTTCTTACCACCAGACCTTTCTCCATCAATTAGGAATCTGATGCCGTCACTAAACATATTCCTTAAATTGTAGCCATTTGTTGAGTGTTTTTTTTGGTGTCTAATCCGCATATATATCACCATTGCCCTTGATTTTCTTGACTGTATATCTCTTAAATATCAACATATACACGTGTGATTTAGTTTACGAATATTTTTCAATGCCGAGAACCTGTATCAGAGATTAAAAAAGGCGTAAGGTTCACAATGGTGTAAAATTAAAATGGGATATACCGAGCTAGGATTCGAGTTACAGGAACAAGGGCCAAAGCAACCACCCAAGAATGGAATCGTCGAGCGAAAACACTTGACAACATCCTAGAAGCAGCTTTTCTTACCACCAGACCTTTCTCCATCAATTAGGAATCTGATGCCGTCACTAAACACATTCCTTAAATTGTAGTCGTTTGTTGAGTGTTTTTTTTGTGTCTAATCCGTATATATATCAACATTGCCCTTGATTTTCTTGACTGTATATCTCTTAAATGTCAACATATACACGTGTGATTTAGTTTACGAAGATTTTTCAATGCCGAGAACCTCGATCATAGAGTAAAAAAGGCGTAAGGTTCACAATGGTGTAAAATTAAAATGGGATATACCGGGCTAGGATTCTAGATACAAGAACAAGAGCCAAACCAACCACCCAAGAATGGAATCATTGAGCGAAAACACTAGACGACCTCCTAGAAGCAGTTTTTCTTGCCACCAGACCTTTCTCCATCAATTAGGAATCTGATGTCGTCACTAAACACATTCCTTAAATAGTAGCCATTTGTTGAGTGTTTTTTTTGGTGTCAAATCCGCATATATATCACCATTGCCCTTGATTTTCTTGACTGTATATCTCTTTAATGTCAACATATACATGTGTGATTTAGTTTACGAAGATTTTTCAATGCCGAGAACCTCAATCAGAGAGTAAAAAAGGGGTAAGGTTCACAATGGTGTAAAATTAAAATGGGATATACCGGGCTAGGATTCGAGTTACACGAACAAGGGCCAAACCCAACACCCAAGAATGGAATCGTCGAGCGAAAACACTTGACAACCTCCTAGAAGCAGCTTTTCTTACCACCAGACCTTTCTCCATCAATTAGGAATCTGATGCCGTCACTAAACATATTCCTTAAATTGTAGCCATTTGTTGAGTGTTTTTTTTGGTGTCTAATCCGCATATATATCACCATTGCCCTTGATTTTCTTGACTGTATATCTCTTAAATATCAACATATACACGTGTGATTTAGTTTACGAAGATTTTTCAATGCCGAGAACCTCGATCATAGAGTAAAAAAGGCGTAAGGTTCACAATGGTGTAAAATTAAAATGGGATATACCGGGCTAGGATTCTAGATACAAGAACAAGAGCCAAACCAACCACCCAAGAATGGAATCATTGAGCGAAAACACTAGACGACCTCCTAGAAGCAGTTTTTCTTGCCACCAGACCTTTCTCCATCAATTAGGAATCTGATGTCGTCACTAAACACATTCCTTAAATAGTAGCCATTTGTTGAGTGTTTTTTTTGGTGTCAAATCCGCATATATATCACCATTGCCCTTGATTTTCTTGACTGTATATCTCTTTAATGTCAACATATACATGTGTGATTTAGTTTACGAAGATTTTTCAATGCCGAGAACCTCAATCAGAGAGTAAAAAAGGGGTAAGGTTCACAATGGTGTAAAATTAAAATGGGATATACCGGGCTAGGATTCGAGTTACAGGAACAAGGGCCAAAGCAACCACCCAAGAATGGAATCGTCGAGCGAAAACACTTGACAACATCCTAGAAGCAGTTTTTCTTACCACCAGACCTTTCTCCATCAATTAGGAATCTGATGCCGTCACTAAACACATTCCTTAAATTGTAGCCATTTGTTGAGTGTTTTTTTTTGTGTCTAATCCGCATATATATCACCATTGCCCTTGATTTTCTTGACTGTATACCTCTTAAATGTCAACATATACATGTGTGATTTAGTTTACGAAGATTTTTCAATGCCGAGAACCTCGATCAGAGAGTAAAAAAGGCGTAAGGTTCACAATGGTGTAAGATTAAAATGGGATATACTGGGCTAGGATTCGAGTTACAGGAACACTGGCCAAACCAACCACCCAAGAATGGAATCGTCAAGCAAAAACACTTGACAACCTCCTAGAAGCCGCTTTTCTTACCACCAGACCTTTCTCTATCAATTAGGAATCTGATGCCGTCACTAAACACATTCCTTAAATTGTAGTCGTTTGTTGAGTGTTTTTTTTGTGTCTAATCCGTATATATATCAACATTGCCCTTGATTTTCTTGACTGTATATCTCTTAAATGTCAACATATACACGTGTGATTTAGTTTACGAAGATTTTTCAATGCCGAGAACCTCGATCATAGAGTAAAAAAGGCGTAAGGTTCACAATGGTGTAAAATTAAAATGGGATATACCGGGCTAGGATTCTAGTTACAAGAACAAGGGCCAAACCAACCACCCAAGAATGGAATCTTTGAGCGAAAACACTAGACGACCTCCTAGGAGCAGCTTTTCTTGCCACCAGACCTTTCTCCATCAATTAGGAATCCGATGTCGTCACTAAACACATTCTTTAAATTGTAGCCATTTGTTGAGTGTTTTTTTTGGTGTCAAATCCGCATATATATCACCATTCCCCTTGATTTACTTGACTGTATATCTCTTAAATGTCAACGTATACATGTGTGATTTAGTTTACGAAGATTTTTCAATGCCGAGAACATCGGTCAGAGAGTAAAAAAGGCGTAAGGTTCACAATGGTGTAAAATTAAAATGGGATATACCGGGCTAGGATTCGAGTTACAGGAACAAGGGTCAAAGCAACCACCCAAGAATGGAATCGTCGAGCGAAAACAGTTGACAACCTCCTAGAAGCAGCTTTTCTTACCACCAGACCTTTCTCCATCAATTAGGAATTTAATGCCGTCACTAAACACATTCCTTTAATTGTAGCCATTTGTTCAGTGTTTTTTTTGGTGTCTAATCCGCATATATATCACCAATGCCCTTAATTTTCTTGACTGTATATCTCTTAAATATCAACATATACACGTGTGATTTAGTTTACGAAGATTTTTAAATGCCGAGAACATGTATCATAGATTAAAAAAGGCGTAAGGTTCACAATGGTGTAAAATTAAAATGGGATATACCGAGCAAGGATTCGAGTTACAGGAACAAGGGCCAAAGCAACCACCCAAGAATGAAATCGTCGAGCGAACACACTTGACAACCTCCTAGAAGCAACTTTTCTTTCCACCAGACCCTTCTCCATCAATTAGGAATCTGATGCCGTCACTAAACACATTCCTTAAATTGTAGCCATTTGTTGAGTGTTTTTTTTGGTGTCTAATCCGCATATATATATCACCATTGCCCTTGATTTTCTTGACTGTATATCTCTTAAGTGTCAACATATACACATGTGATTTAGTTTACAAAGATTTTTCAATGCCGAGAACCTCGATCAGAGAGTAAAAAAGGCGTAAGGTTCACAATGGGGTAAGATTAAAATGGGTTATACCGGGCTAGGATTCGAGTTACAAGAACAAGGGCCAAACCAACCACCCGTGAATGGAATCGTCGAGCGAAACACTTGACGACCTCCTAGAAGCAGCTTTTCTTACCACCAGACCTTTCTCTATCAATTAGGAATCTGATGCCGTCACTAAACACATTCCTTAAATTGTAGTCGTTTGTTGAGTGTTTTTTTTGTGTCTAATCCGTATATATATCAACATTGCCCTTGATTTTCTTGACTGTATATCTCTTAAATGTCAACATATACACGTGTGATTTAGTTTACAAAGATTTTTCAATGCTGAGAACCTCGATCAGAGAGTAAAAAAGGCGTAAGGTTCACAATGGTGTAAGATTAAAATGGGATATACCGGGCTAGGATTCGAGTTACAGGAACAAGGGCCAAACCAGCCACCCAAGAATGGAATCGTCGAGCGAAAACACTTGACAACCTCCTAGAAGTAGCTTTTCTTGCCACCAGACCTTTCTCCATCAATTAGAAATCTGATGTCGTCACTAAACATGTTACTTAAATTGTAGCCATTTGTTGAGTGTTTTCTTGGTGTCTAATCCGCATATATATCACCATTGCCCTTGATTTTCTTGACTGTATATCTCTTAAATATCAACATATACACGTGTGATTTAGTTTACGAAGATTTTTCAATGCCGAGAACCTCGATCAGAGAGTAAAAAAGGCGTAAGGTTCACAATGGTGTAAGATTAAAATGGGATATACCGGTCTAGGATTCGAGTTACAGGAAGAAGGTCCAAACCAACCACCCAAGAATGGAATCATCGAGCGAAAACACTTGACAACCTCCTAGAAGCAGCTTTTCTTACCACCAGACCTTTATCCATCAATTAGGAATCTGATGCCGTTACTAAACACATTCCTTAAATTGTAGCGATTTGTTGAGTGTTTTTTTTGGTGTCTAATCCGCATATATATATCACCATTGCCCTTGATTTTCTTGACTGTATATCTATTAAATGTTAACATATACACGTGTGATTTAGTTTACGAAGATTTTTCAATGCCGAGAACCTCGATCAGAGAGTAAAAAAGGCGTAAGGTTCATAATGGTGTAAAATTTAAATGGGATATACCGGACTAGGATTGAAGTTTCAGGAACAAGGGACAAACCAACCACCCAAGAATGGAATCGTCGAGCGAAAACACTAGACAACCTCCTAGAAACAGCTTTTCTTGCTACCAGACCTTTCTCCATCAATTAGGAATCTGATGCCGTGACTAAACACATTCCTTAAATTTTAGCCATTTGTTAAGTGTTTTTTTTGTGTCTAATCCGCATATATATCACCAATGTCGTTGATTTTCTTGATTGTATATCTCTTAAATGTCAACATATACACGTGTGTTTTAGTTTACGAAGATTTTTCAATGCCGAGAACCTCGATCAGAGAGTAAAAGAGACGTAAGGTTCACAATGGTGTTAGATTAAATTGGGATATACCGGGCTAGGATTCGAGTTACAGGAACAAGGGCCAAACCAACCACCCAAGAATGGAATCGTCGAGTGAAAACACTTAACAACATCCTAGAAGCAGCTTTTCTTACCACCAGACCTTTCTCCATCAATTATGAATCTGATGCCGTCACTAAACACATTCCTTAAATTGTAGCCATTTGTTGAGTGTTTTTTTTGTGTCTAATCCGCATATATATCACCATTGTCGTTGATTTTCTTGACTGTATATCTCTTAAATGTCAACATATACACGTGTGTTTTAGTTTACGAAGATTTTTCAATGCCGGGAACCTCGATCAGAGAGTAAAAGAGATGTAAGGTTCACAATGGTGTAAGATTAAAATGGGATATACCGGGCTAGGATTCGAGTTACAGGAACAAGGGCCAAACCAACCACCCAAGAATGGAATCGTCGAGCGAAAACACTTGACAACCTCCTAGAAACAGCTTTTCTTACCACCAGACCTTTCTCTCTCAATTCGGAATCTGATGCCGTCACTCAACACATTCCTTAAATTGTAGCCATTTGTTGAGTGTTTTTTTGTGTCTAATCCGCATATATATCACCATTACCCTTGATTTTCTTGACTGTATATCTCTTAAATGTCAACATATACACGTGTGATTTAGTTTACGAAGATTTTTCAATGCCGAGAACCTCGATCAGAGAGTAAAAAAGGCGTAAGGTAACTCAAGTCTGTAGGCTACCTTACCGATTCTTTTGACGATCTTAAATGGTCCAACGTATCTAGGTGCAAGTTTTCCTGTCTTTCCAAATCTGATCACACCTTTCCAAGGTGAGACTTTAAGTAATACAAGATCACTGACTTGAAATTCCAAGGGCTTGCGTCGTCGGTCCGCGTAACTCTTTTGACGGCTTCTAGCTGTTTGAAGGTTATCGCGAACTTTCTTAACCTTATCTGTAGTCTCTAGAATGAGGTCAGGTCCAGTAAGCTGAGCCTCACTGATCACATTCCAACAGACTGGTGAATGACATTTTCCACCATAGAGAGCCTCAAAAGGAGCCATGTTGATGCTGGAGTGTTAACTGTTGTTGTAGGAGAATTCAATCAACGGAAGATACGAATCCCAACTACCACCAAAATCAATCACACAAGCTCTAAGCATATCCTCCAAAGTCTGGATTGTTCTTTCAGATTGGCCATCTGATTGCGGATGATAAGCTATGCTCAGATTAAGTTGGGTCCCCATAGCAGATTGCATGGTTCTCCAAAAACGAGACGAGAAACGAGCATCTCTGTCAGAAATAATGTTCAAAGGAACACCATGTCGAGATACAATTTCATCCACATAGATTTTAGCAAGCTTGTCAGCAGATAGATCCTCACGGATCGGCAGAAAATGTGCTGACTTTGTAAGACGATCAACAACTACCCAGATGGCATCATGACCTTTCTTAGTGCGCGGAAGTTTGGTAATAAGATCCATAGCGATGTTTTCCCATTTCCAAACTGGAATCTCTGGTTGCTCCAATAAACCACAAGGATGTTGATGTTCAGCCTTAACCTTAAGACAAGTAAGGCATTTTGAAACGTATAAGGCTATGTCTTTCTTCATACCAGGCCACCAATACTGAATACGAAGATCCCTATACATCTTGTCTGAGCCAAGATGAATAGAATAAGGAGACTTATGGGCTTCATCCATAAGCAAGGTGTGGAGATCATCTTGGCTTGGGACCCACAAACGGTCCATGAAATAATATGATCCATTGTCCTTCAGTTCAAGATCGGGCTTAATGTGATAGGGTAATTCCTTACCATCAAGTCTTGTGAAACACAAGCATGTTGAGCCTGAGAGATGCAGGCTTGGATATCAGATCGAGCTTGAATATCAGATTGAACACGAACACAATGAAGCTTGACACGTTCTTTACGACTCAATGCGCCAGCCACAACATTCGCCTTACCAGGATGGTAGCGAATTTCACAATCATAGTCGTTTAGAAGCTCAACCCAACGTCGTTGCCTCATGTTGAGTTCTTTCTGATTGAAGATATGTTGAAGACTCTTGTGGTTAGTGAAAACCACACATCTTGTACCATACAAATAGTGTCTCCAGATTTTGAGAGCGAATACAACTGCACCTAACTCAAGATCATGAGTCGTGTAGTTCTTCTCATGTATCTTCAACTGCCTCGATGCATATGCTATGAATTTGTTCCTTTGCATAAGAACGCAGCCAAGACCCAAATTGGATGCCTCGCAATACACGATGAAATCATCATTGCGCTCAGGCAAAGATAGAATAGGTGCATCACAAAGCTTCTGTTTCAAGGTCTGAAACGCTTCTTCCTGCTTAGTTCCCCATTCAAAGGATTTATTCTTCTGGGTTACAACAGTTAGAGGAACTGCAATCTTTGAGAAGTTTTCGATGAAGCGGCGGTAATATCCCGCTAGACCAAGAAATGAACGAACCTCAGTAGGAGTAGTAGGCGTATCCCAATCCTTAATCGCACTGATCTTGGAGGGATCTACATGAATACCTTGTTCGTTAACGATATGTCCCAAAAATTGAACTTCCTTAAGCCAAAATTCGCACTTGGAGAATTTGGCGAAAAGTTGCTCTTTCTTCAGGAGTTCCAGAGTAAGACGAAGATGTTGCTCGTGATCAGCTGGCATCTTAGAATATATCAAAATGTCATCAATGAAGACAATGATGAACTTATCTAAATAAGGCTTACAAAACCTATTCATCAAGTCCATGAAAACAGGAGGAGCATTGGTCAACCCGAATGGCATAACTGTGAACTCATAATGCCCATAACGAGTGCGGAATGCTGTCTTGGGAATATCTTCTTCATGCACACGAAGTTGATGATACCCAGAACGTAGATCAATTTTTGAGAAACTAGTAGCACCCTGTAACTGATCAAAGAGATTATCAATGCGAGGTAGGGGATATCGATTCTTGATGGTAAGCTTGTTAAGCTCACGATAATCGATGCACATCCTGAAAGATCCATCATTCTTCTTGACAAAAAGAATGGGAGTACCCCAAGGTGAAAAGCTAGGATGGATAAAACCTTTGTCAGAAAGTTCCTGAAGCTGCTTAGATAATTCTTGCATCTCAGACGGTGCAAGACGATATGGAGATCTGGCAATAGGATTTGCACCAGGTACAAGATCAATACGGAACTCGACTTGGCGTGCTGGGGGTAAACCAGGTAACACTTCAGGAAACAATTCAGGATAATCCCGAACAACAGGGATATCTTGAATAGACTTACCTTTGCCTTTATATGCTACAACATGTGCCAAGAAGGCCACATAGTTCTTTCGCAGATACCTCTGAGCTTGAAAACAAGACATGAGCTTGAGGCTAGTAGCAGGTTTCTCACCATGAACCTATAGGATCTCACCTGTCGAGAGCGGAACACAAACAATCTTCTCGAAACAAACTACCTCTGCGTGATGCATGGCTAACCAATCCATACCCACTAAACACATTCCTTAAATTGTAGCCATTAGTCGAGTTTTTTTTTGGTGTCTAATCCGCATATATATCACCATTGCCCCTGATTTTCTTGACTGTATATCTCTTAAATATCAACATATACACGTATGATTTAGTTTACGAAGATTTTTTAATGCCGAGAACCTGGATTAGAGAGTAAAAAAGACGTAAGGTTCACAATGGTGTAAAATTAAAATGGGATATACCGGGCTAGGATTCGAGTTACAAGAACAAGGGCCAAACCAACCACTCAAGAATGGAATCGTCAAGCGAAAACACTTGACAACCTCCTAGAAGCAGCTTTTCTTGCCACCAGACCTTTCTGCATCAATTAGGAATCTTATGCCGTCACTAAACACATTCCTTAAATTGTAGCCATTTGTTGAGTGATTTTTTTTGGTGTCTAATCCGCATATATATCACCATTACCCTGGATTTTCTTGACTGTATATCTCTTAAATATCAACATATACACGTGTGATTTAGTTTACGAATATTTTTCAATGCTGAGAACCTCGATCAGAGAGTAAAAAAGGCGTAAGGTTCACAATGGTGTAAAATTAAAATGGGATATACCGGGCTAGGATTCGAGTTACAGGAACAAGGGCCAAACCAACCACCCAAGAATGGAATCTTCGAGCGAAAACACTTGACAACCACCTAGAAGCAGCTTTTCTTGCCACCAGACCTTTCTCCATCAATTAGGAATTTGATGCCGTCACTAAACACATTCCTTAAATTGTAGCCATTTGTTGAGTGTTTTTTTTGTGTCTAATCCGCATTTATATATCACCATTGCCCTTGATTTTCTTGACTGTATATCTCTTAAAAGTCAACATATACATGTGTGATTTAGTTTACGAAGATTTTTCAATGCCGAGAACCTCGATCAGAGAGTAAAAAAGGCGTAAGGTTCACAATGGTGTAAAATTAAAATGGCATATATCGGGCTAGGATTCGAGTTACAGGAACAAGGGCCAAACCAACCACCCAAGAATGGAATCGTCGGGCGAAAACACTTGACAACCTCCTAGAAGCAGCTTTTCTTGCCACCAGACCTTTCTCCATCAATTAGGAATCTGATGCGGTCAATAAACACATTCCTTAAATTGTAGCCATTTTTTGAGTGTTTTTTTTGTGTCTAATCTGCATATATATCACCATTGCGCTTGATTTTCTTGATTGTATATCTCTTAAATGTCTACATATACACGTGTGATTTAGTTTACGAAGATTTTTCAATGCCGAGAACCTCTATCAGAGAGTAAAAAAGGCGTAAGGTTCACAATGGTGTAAAATTAAAATGGGATACACCGGGCTAGGATTCGAGTTACAGGAACAAGGGCAAACCTACCACCCAAGAATGGAATCGTTGAGCGAAAACACTTGACAACCACCTAGAAGCAGCTTTTCTTGCCACCAGACCTTTCTCCATCAATTAGGAATCTGATGTCGTCACTAAACACAGTCCTTAAATAGTAGCCATTAGTTGAGTTTTTTTTGGTGTCTAGTCCGCATATATATCACCATTGCCCCTGATTTTCTTGACTGTATATCTCTTAAATATCAACATATACACGTGTGATTTAGTTTACGAAGATTTTTCAATGCCGAGAACCTCGATCAGAGAGTAAAAAAGGCGTAAGGTTCACAATGGTGTAAAATTAAAATGGCATATACCGGGCTAGGATTCGAGTTACAGGAACAAGGGCCAAACCAACCACCCAAGAATGGAATCGTCGAGCGAAAACACTTGACAACCTCTTAGAAGCAGCTTTTCTTGCCACCAGACCTTTCTCCATCAATTAGGAATCTGATGCGGTCACTAAACACATTCCTTAAATTGTAGCCATTTGTTGAGTGTTTTTTTGTGTCTAATCTGCATATATATAACACCATTGCCCTTGATTTTCTTGACTGTATATCTCTAAAATGTCTACATATACACGTGTGATTTAGTTTACGAAGATTTTTCAATGCCGAGAACCTCAATCAGAGAGTAAAAAAGGCGTAAGGTTCACAATGGTGTAAAATTAAAATGGGGTACACCGGGCTAGGATTCGAGTTACAGGAATAAGGGCAAACCTACCACCCAAGAATGGAATCGTTGAGCGAAAACACTTGACAACCTCCTAGAAGCAGCTTTTCTTGCCACCAGACCTTTCTCCATCAATTAGGAATCTGATGTCGTCACTAAACACAGTCCTTAAATAGTAGCCATTAGTTGAGTTTTTTTTGGTGTCTAGTCCGCATATATATCACCATTGCCCCTGATTTTCTTAACTGTATATCTCTTAAATATCAACATATACACGTGTGATTTAGTTTACGAAGATTTTTCAATGCCGAGAACCTCGCTCAGAGAGTAACAAAGGCGTAAGGTTCACAATGATGTAAAATTAAAATGGGATATAACGGGCTAGGAATCGAGTTACAGGAACTAGGGCCAAACCAACCACCCAAGAATGGAATCGTCGAGCGAAAACACTTGACAACCTCCTAGAAGCAGCTTTTCTTACCACCAGACCTTTCTCCATCAATTAGGAATCTGATGCCGTCGCTAAACACATTCCTTAAATTGTAGCCATTTGTTGAGTGTTTTTTTTGTGTCTAATCCACATATATATCACCATTGCCCTTGGTTTTCTTGACTGTATATCTCTTAAATATAACATATACACGTGTGATTTAGTTTACGAAGATTTTTTAATACCGAGAACCTCGATCAGAGAGTAAAAAACGCGTAAGGTTCACAATGGTGTAAAATTAAAATGGGATATACCGGGCTAGGATTCGAGTTATAGGAACAAGGGCCAAACCAACCGCCCAAGAATGGAATCGTCGAGCGAAAACACTTGACAACCTCCTAGAAGCAGCTTTTCTTACCACCAGACCTTTCTCCATCAATTAGGAATCTAATGCCGTCCCTAAACACATTCCTTAAATTGTAGCCATTTGTTGAGTGTTTTTTTTGGTGTCTAATCCGCATATATATCACCATTGCCCTTGATTTTCTTGACTGTATATCTCTTAAATATCAACATATACACGTATGACTTAGTTTTCGAAGATTTTTCAATGCCGAGAACCTCGATCAAAGAGTAAAAAAGGCGTACGGTTCACAATGGTGTAAAATAAAAATGGGATATACCGGGCTAGGATTCGAGTTACAGGAACAAGGGCCAAACCAACCACCCAAGAATCGAATCATCGAGCGAAAACACTTGACAACCTCCTAGAAGCAGCTTTTATTACCACCAGACCTTTATCCATCAATTAGGAATCTGATGCCGTCACTAATCACATTCCTTAAATTGTAGCGATTTGTTGAGTGTTTTTTTTGGTGTCTAATCCGCATATATATCACCATTGTCCTTGATTTTCTTGACTGTATATCTATTAAATGTCAACATATACACGTGTGATTTAGTTTACGAAGATTTTTCAATGCCGAGAACCTCGATCAGAGAGTAAAAAAGGCGTAAGGTTCACATTGGTGTAAAATTAAAATGGGATATACCGTGCGAGGATTCGAGTTACAGGAACAAGGGAAAAACCAACCACCCAAGAATGGAATCGTCGAGCGAAAAAAACTTGACAACCTCCTAGAATCAGTTTTTCTTACCACCAGACCTTTCTCCATCAATTAGGAATCTGATGCCGTCTCTAAACACATTCCTTAAATTGTGGCCATTTGTTGAGTGTTTTTTTTGGTGTCTAATCCACATATATATCACCATTGCCATTGATTTTCTTGACTGTATATCTCTTAAATATCAACATATACACGTGTGATTTAGTTTACGAAGATTTTTCAATACCGAGAACCTCGATCAGAGAGTAAAAAAGGCGTAAGGTTCACAATGGTGTAAAATTAAAATGGGATATACCGGGCTAGGATTCGAGTTACAGGAACAAGGGCCAAACCAACCACCCAAGAATGGAATCGTCGAGCGAAAACACTTGAAAACCTCCTAGAAGCAGCTTTTCTTACCACCAGACCTTTCCCCATCAATTAGGAATCTGATGCCGTCACTAAACACATTCCTTAAATTGTAGCCATTTGTTGAGTGTTTTTTTTGGTGTCTAATCCGCATATATATCACCATTGCCCTTGATTTTCTTGACTGTATATCTCTTAAATATCAACATATACACGTGTGATTTAGTTTACGAAGAATTTTCAATGCCGAGAACCTCGATCAGAGAGTAAAAATGGCGTAAGGTTCACAATGGTGTAAGATTAAAATGGGATATACCGGGCTAGGATTCGAGATACAGGAACAAGGGCCAAACCAACCACCCAAGAATGGAATCGTCGAGCGAAAACACTTGACAACCTCCTAGAAGCAACTTTTCTTACCACCAGACCTTTCTCCATCAATTAGGAATCTAATGCCGTCCCTAAACACATTCCTTAAATTGTAGCCATTTGTTGAGTGTTTTTTTTGGTGTCTAATCCGCATATATATCACCATTGCCCTTAATTTTCTTGACTGTATATCTCTTAAATATCAACATATACACGTGTGACTTAGTTTACGAAGATTTTTCAATGCCGAGAACCTCGATCTAAGAGTAAAAAAGACGTACAGTTCACAATGGTGTAAAATTAAAATGGGATATACCGGGCTAGGATTCGAGTTACAGGAACAAGGGCCAAACCAACCACCCAAGAATCGAATCGTCGAGCGAAAACACTTGACAACATCCTAGAAGCAGTTTTTATTACCACCAGACCTTTATCCATCAATTAGGAATCTGATGCCGTCACTAAACACATTCCTTAAATTGTAGCGATTTGTTGAGTGTTTTTTTTTTGGTGTCTAATCCGCATATATATCACCATTGTCCTTGATTTTCTTGACTGTATATCTATTAAATGTCAACATATACACGTGTGATTTAGTTTACGAAGATTTTTCAATGCCGAGAACGTCGATCAGAGAATAAAAAAGGCGTAAAGTTCATAATGGTGTAAAATTAAACGGGGATATACCGGGCTAGGATTCGAGTTACAGGAACAAGGGCCAAACCAACCACCCAAGAATGGAATCGTCGAGCGAAAACACTTGAAAACCTCCTAGAAGCAGCTTTTCTTACCACCAGACCTTTCCCCATCAATTAGGAATCTAATGCCGTCACTAAACACATTCCTTAAATTGTAGCCATTTGTTGAGTATTTTTTTTGGTGTCTAATCCGCATATATATCACCATTGCCCTTGATTTTCTTGACTGTATATCTCCTAAATATCAACATATACACGTGTGATTTAGTTTACGAAGAATTTTCAATGCCGAGAACCTCGATCAGAGAGTAAAAAAGGCGTAAGGTTCACAATGGTGTAAGATTAAAATGGGATATACCGGGCTAGGATTCGAGTTACAGGAACAAGGGCCAAAACAACCACCTAAGAATGGAATCGTCGAGCGAAAACACTTGACAACCTCCTAGAAGCAGCTTTTCTTACCACCAGACCTTTCTCCATCAATTAGGAATCTAATGCCGTCACTAAACACATTCCTTAAATTGTAGCCATTTGTTGAGTATTTTTTTTGGTGTCTAATCCGCATATATATCACCATTGCCCTTGATTTTCTTGACTGTATATCTCCCAAATATCAACATATACACGTGTGATTTAGTTTACGAAGATTTTTCAATGCCGAGAACCTCGATCAGAGAGTAAAAAAGGCGTAAGGTTCACAATGGTGTAAAATTAAAATGGGATATACCAGGCTAGGATTTGAGTTACAGGAACAACGGCCAAACCAAGCACCCAAGAATCGAATCGTCGAGCGAAAACACTTGACATGCTCCTATAAGCAGCTTTTCTTACGACCAGACCTTTCTCCGTCAATTAGGAATCTGATGCCGTCACTAAACACATTCCTTAAATTGTAGCCATTTGTTGAGTGTTTTTTTGGTGTCTAATCCGCATATATATCACCATTGCCCTTGATTTTCTTGACTGTATATCTCTTAAATATCAACATATACACGTGTGATTTAGTTTACAAAGATTTTTCAATGCCGAGAACCTCGATCAGAGAGTAAAAAAGGCGTAAAGTTCATAATGGTGTAAAATTAAACGGGGATATACCGGGCTAGGATTCGAGTTACAGGAACAAGGGCCAAACCAACCACCCAAGAATGGAATCGTCGAGCGAAAACACTTGAAAACCTCCTAGAAGCAGCTTTTCTTACCACCAGACCTTTCCCCATCAACGAGGAATCTAATGTCGTCACTAAACACATTCCTTAAATTGTAGCCATTTGTTGAGTGTTTTTTTTTTGTGTCTAATCCGCATATATATCACCATTGCCCATGATTTTCTTGACTGTATATCTCTTAAATATCAACATATACACGTGTGATTTAGTTTACGAAGAATTTTCAATGCCGAGAACCTCGATCAGAGAGTAAAAAAGGCGTAAGGTTCACAATGGTGTAAGATTAAAATGGGATATACCGGGCTAGGATTCGAGTTACAGGAACAAGGGCCAAAACAACCACCTAAGAATGGAATCGTCGAGCGAAAACACTTGACAACCTTCTAGAAGCAGCTTTTCTTACCACCAGACCTTTCTCCATCATTTAGGAATCTAATGCCGTCACTAAACACATTCCTTAAATTGTAGCCATTTGTTGAGTATTTTTTTTGGTGTCTAATCCGCATATATATCACCATTGCCCTTGATTTTCTTGACTGTATATCTCCTAAATATCAACATATACACGTGTGATTTAGTTTACGAAGATTTTTCAATGCCGAGAACCTCGATCAGAGAGTAAAAAAGGCGTAAGGTTCACAATGGTGTAAAATTAAAATGGGATATACCGGGCTACGATTTGAGTTACAGGAACAAGGGCCAAACCAACCACCCAAGAATCGAATCGTCGAGCGAAAACACTTGACATGCTCCTATAAGCAGCTTTTCTTACGACCAGACCTTTCTCCGTCAATTAGGAATCTGATGCCGTCACTAAACACATTCCTTAAATTGTAGCCATTTGTTGAGTGTTTTTTTTGGTGTCTAATCCGCATATATATCACCATTGCCCTTGATTTTCTTGACTGTATATCTCTTAAATATCAACATATACACGTGTGATTTAGTTTACGAAGATTTTTCAATGCCGAGAACCTCGATCAGAGAGTAAAAAAGGCGTAAAGTTCACAATGGTGTAAAATTAAAATGGCATATACCGGGCTAGGATTCGAGTAACAAGAACAAGAGCCAAACCAACCACCCAAGAATGGAATCGTCGAGCGAAAACACTTGACAATCTCCTAGAAGCAGCTTTTCTTGATACCAGACCTTTCTCCATCAATTAGGAATTTGATGCCGTCGCTAAACACATTCCTTAAATTTTAGCCATTTGTTAAGTGTTTTTTTTGGTGTCTAATGCGCATATATATCACCATTGCCCTTGATTTTCTTGACTGTATATCTCTTAAATATCAACATATACACGTGTGATTTAGTTTACGAAGATTTTTTAATGCCGAGAACCTCGATCAGAGAGTAAAAAAGGCGTAAGGTTCACAATGGTGTAAAATTAATATGGGATATACCGGGCTAGGATTCGAGTTACAGGAACAAGGGCGAAACCAACCACCCAAGAATCGAATCGTCGAGCGAAAACACTTGACAATCTCCTATAAGCAGCTTTTCTTAGCACCAGAACTTTCTCCATCAATTAGGAATCTGATGCCGTCACTAAACACATTCCTTAAATTGTAGCCATTTGTTGAGTGTTTTTTTTGGTGTCTAACCCGCATATATATCACCATTGCCCTTGATTTTCTTGACTATATATCTATAAAATATCAACATATACACGTGTGATTTAGTTTACGAAGATTTTTCAATGCCGAGGACCTCGATCAGAGAGTAAAAAAGGCGTAAGGTTCACAATGGTGTAAAATTAAAATGGAATATACCAGGCTAGAATTCGAGTTACAGGAACAAGGGCCAAACCAACCAACCAAGAATGGAATCGTCGAGCGAAAACCCTTGACAACCTCCTAGAAGCAGCTTTTCTTACCACCAGACCTTTCTCTATCAATTAGGAATCTGATGCCGTCACTAAACACATTCCTTAAATTGTAGCCATTTGTTGAGTGTTTTTTTTGGTGTCTAATCCGCATATATATCACCATTGCCCTTGATTTTCTTGACTATATATCTCTAAAATATCAACATATACACGTGTGATTTAGTTTACGAAGATTTTTCAATGCCGAGAACCTCGATCAGAGAGTAAAAAAGGCGTAAGTTTAAACAATGGTGTAAAATTAAAATGGGATATACCGGGCTAGGATTCGAGTTACAGGAACAAGGGCCAAACCATACACCCAAGAATGGAATCGTAAAGCGAAAACACTTGACAACCTCCTAGAAACAGCTTTTCTTATCACCAGACCTTACTCCATCAATTAGGAATTTGACGCCGTCACTAAACACATTCCTTAAATTGTAGCCATTTGTTGAATGTTTTTTTTGGTGTCAAATCCGCATATATATCACCATTGCCCTTGATTTTCTTGACTGTATATCTCTTAAATATCAACATATACACGTGTGATTTAGTTTACGAAGATTTTTCAATGCCGAGAACCTCGATCAAAGAGTAAAAAAGGCGTAAGTTTAAACAATGGTGTAAAATTAAAATGGGATATACCGGGTTAGGATTCGAGTTACAGGAACAAGGGCCAAACCATACACCCAAGAATGGAATCGTAAAGCGAAAACACTTGACAACCTCCTAGAAACAGCTTTTCTTACCACTAGACCTTTCCCCATCAATTAGGAATCTGATGCCGTCACTAAACATATTCCTTAAATTGTAGCCATTTGTTGAGTGTTTTTTTTGTGTCTAATCCGCATATATATCACCATTTCCCTTGATTTTCTTGTCTGTATATCTCTTAAATATCAACATATACACGTGTGATTTAGTTTACGAAGAATTTTCAATGCCGAGAACCTCGATCAGTGAGTAAAAAAGGCGTAAGGTTCACAATGGTGTAAGATTAAAATGGGATATACCGGGCTAGGATTCGAGTTACAGGAACAAGGGCCAAACCAACCACCTAAGAATGGAATCGTCGAGCGAAAACACTTGACAACCTCCTAGAAGCAGCTTTTCTTACCACCAGACCTTTCTCCATCAATTAGGAATCTGATGCTGTCACCAAACATATTCCTTAAATTGTAGCCATTTGTTGAGTAGTTTTTTTGGTGTCTAATCCTCATATATATCACCATTGCCCTTGATTTTCTTGACTGTATATCTCTTAAATATCAACATATACACGTGTAATTTTGTTTACGAAGATCTTTCAATGCCGAGAACCTCGATCAGAGAGTAAAAAAGGCGTAAGGTTCACAATGGTGTAAAATTAAAATGGAATATACCGGGCTAGGATTCAAGTTACAGGAACAAGGGCCAAACCAACCAACCAAGAATGGAATCGTCGAGCGAAAACCTTTGACAACCTCCTAGAAGCAGCTTTTCTTACCACCAGACCTTTCTCTATCAATTAGGAATCTGATGCCGTCGCTAAACACATTCCTTAAATTGTAGCATTTGTTGAGTGTTTTTTTTGGTGTCTAATCCGCATATATATCACCATTGCCCTTGATTTTCTGGCCTGTATATCTCTTAAATATCAACATATACATGTGTGATTTAGGTTATGAAGATTTTTCAATGCCGAGAACCTCGATCAGAGAGTAAAAAAGGCGTAAGGTTCACAGTGGTGTAAAATTAAAATAGGATATACCGGGCTAGGATTCGAGTTACAGGAACAAGGGCCAAACCAACCACCCAAGAATGGAATCGTCGAGCGAAAACACTTGACAACCTCCTAGAAGCAGCTTTTCTTGCCACCAGACCTTTCTCCATCAATTAGGAATCTGATGCCGTCACTAAACACATTCCTTAAATTGTAGCCATTTGTTGAGTGTTTTATTTGGTGTCTAATCCGCATATATATCACCATTGCCCTTGATTTTCTTGACTGTATATCTCTTAAATATCAACATATACACGTGTGATTTAGTTTACGAAGATTTTTCAATGCCGAGAACCTCGGTCAGAGAGTAAAAAAGGGGAAAGGTACACAATGGTGTAAAATTAAAATGGGATATACCGGGCTAGGATTCGAGTTACAGGAACAAGGGCCAAACCAACCACCCAAGAATGCAATCGTCGAGCGAAAACACTTGACAACCTCCTAGAAGCAGCTTTTCTTGCCACCAGACCTTTCTCCATCAATTAGGAATCTGATGCCGTCACTAAACACATTCCTTAAATTGTAGCCTTTTGTTGAGTGTTTTATTTGGTGTCTAATCCGCATATATATCACCATTGCCCTTGATTTTCTTGACTGTATATCTCTTAAATATCAACATATACACGTGTGATTTAGTTTACGAAGATTTTTCAATGCCGAGAACCTCGGTCAGAGAGTAAAAAAGGGGAAAGGTACACAATGGTGTAAAATTAAAATGGGATATACCGGGCTAGGATTCGAGTTACAGGAACAAGGGCCAAACCAACCACCCAAGAATGGAATCGTCGAGCGAAAACAGTTGACAACCTCCTAGAAGCAGCTTTTCTAATCACCAGACCTCTCTCCATCAATTAGGAATCTGATGCCGTCACTAAACACTTTCCTTAAATTGTAGCCATTTGTTGAGTGTTTTTTTGGTGTCTAATCCGCATATATATCACCATTGCCCTTGATTTTCTTAACTGTATATCTCTTAAATATCAACATATACACGTGTGATTTAGTTTATGAAGATTTTTCAATGCCGAGAACCTCGATCAGAGAGTAAAAAGGGCGTAAGTTTAAACAATGGTGTAAAATTAAAATGGGATATATCGGGCTAGGATTCGAGTTACAGGAACAAGGGCCAAACCAACCACCCAAGAATGGAATCGTCAATCGAAAACACTTGACAACCTCCTAGAAGCAACTTTTCTTACCACCAGACCTTTCCCCATCAATTAGGAATCTGATGTCGTCACTAAACATATTCCTTAAATTGTAGCCATTTGTTGAGTGTTTTTTTTGGTGTCTAATCCGCATATATATCACCATTGCCTTTGATTTTCTTGACTGTATATCTCTTAAATATCAAAATATACATGTGTGATATAGTTTACGAAGATTTTTCAATGCCGAGAACCTCGATCAGAGAGTAAAAAAGGCGTAAGGTTCACAATGGTGTAAAATTAAAATGGGATATACCGGGCTAGGATTCGAGTTACAGGAACAAGGGCCAAACCAACCACCCAAGAATGGAATTGTCGAGCGAAAACTCTTGACAACCTCATAGAAGCAGCTTTTCTTAGCACCCGACATTTCCCCATCAATTAGGAATCTGATGCCGTCATTAAACACAATCCTTAAATTGTAGCCATTTGTTGAGTGTTTTTTTTTGGTGTCTAATCCGCATATATATAACCATTGCCCTTGATTTTCTTGATGGTATATCTCTTAAATATCAACATATACACGTGTGATTTAGTTTACGGAGATTTATCAATGCCGAGAACCTCGGTCAGAGAGTAAAAAAGGGGAAAGGTTCACAATGGTGTAAAATTAAAAGGGGATATACCGGGCTAGGATTCGAGTTACAGGAACAAGGGCCAAACCAACCACCCAAGAATGGAATCGTCGAGCGAAAACACTTGACAACCTCCTAGAAGCAGCTTTTCTTATCACCAGACCTTTCTCCATCAATTAGGAATCTGATGCCGTCACTAAACACATTTCTTAAATTGTAGCCATTTGTTGAGTGTTTTTTTGGTGTCAAATCTGCATATATATCACCATTGCCCTTGATTTTCTTTACTGTATATCTCTTAAATATCAACATATACACGTGAGATTTAGTTTACGAAGATTTTTCAATGCCGAGAACCTCGATCAGAGAGTAAAAAAGGCGTAAGTTTAAACAATGGTGTAAAATTAAAATGGGATATACCGTGCTAGGATTCGAGTTACAGGAACAAGGGCCAAACCAACCACCCAAGAATGGAATCGTAAAGCGAAAACACTTGACAACCTCCTAGAAACAGCTTTTCTTACCACTAGACCTTTCTCCATCAATTAGGAATCTGATGCCGTCACTAAACATATTCCTTAAATTGTAGCCATTTGTTGAGTGTTTTTTTTTTGTGTCTAATCCGCATATATATCACCATTGCCCTTGATTTTCTTGTCTGTATATCTCTTAAATATCAACATATACACGTGTGATTTAGTTTACGAAGAATTTTCAATGCCGAGAACCTCGATCAGAGAGTAAAAAAGGCGTAAGGTTCACAATTGTGTAAGATTAAAATGGGATATACCGGGGCTAGGATTCGAGTTATAGGAACAAGGGCCAAACCAACCACCTAAGAATGGAATCGTCGAGCGAAAACCCTTGACAACCTCCTAGAAGCAGCTTTTCTTACCACCAGACCTTTCTCCATCAATTAGGAATCTGATGCTGTCACCAAACATATTCCTTAAATTGTAGCCATTTGTTGAGTAGTTTTTTTGGTGTCTAATCCTCATATATATCACCATTGCCCTTGATTTTCTTGACTGTATATCTCTTAAATATCAACATATACACGTGTAATTTTGTTTACGAAGATTTTTCAATGCCAAGAACCTCGATCAGAGAGTAAAAAAGGCGTAAGGTTTACAATGGTGTAAAATTAAAATGGAATATACCGGGCTAGGATTCAAGTTACAGGAACAAGGGCCAAACAAACCAACCAAGAATGGAATCGTCGAGCGAAAACCCTTGACAACCTCCTAGAAGCAGCTTTTCTTACCACCAGACCTTTCTCTATCAATTAGGAATCTGATTCCGTCACTAAACACATTCCTTAAATTGTAGCATTTGTTGAGTGTTTTTTTTGGTGTCTAATCCACATATATATCACCATTGCCCTTGATTTTCTGGCCTGTATATCTCTTAAATATCAACATATACATGTGTGATTTAGGTTATGAAGATTTTTCAATGCCGAGAACCTCGATCAGAGAGTAAAAAAGGCGTAAGGTTCACAGTGGTGTAAAATTAAAATAGGATATACCGGGCTAGGATTCGAGTTACAGGAACAAGGGCCAAACCAACCACCTAAGAATGGAATCGTCGAGCGAAAACACTTGACAACCTCCTAGAAGCAGCTTTTCTTGCCACCAGACCTTTCTCCATCAATTAGGAATCTGATGCCGTCACTAAACACATTCCTTAAATTGTAGCTATTTGTTGAGTGTTTTATTTGGTGTCTAATCCGCATATATATCACCATTGCCCTTGATTTTCTAGACTGTATATCTCTTAAATATCAACATATACACGTGTGATTTAGTTTACGAAGATTTTTCAATGCCGAGAACCTCGGTCAGAGAGTAAAAAAGGGGAAAGGTACACAATGGTGTAAAATTAAAATGGGATATACCGGGCTAGGATTCGAGTTACAGGAACAAGGGCCAAACCAACCACCCAAGAATGCAATCGTCGAGCGAAAACACTTGACAACCTCCTAGAAGCAGCTTTTCTTACCACCAGACCTTTCTCCATCAATTAGGAATCTGATGCTGTCACCAAACATATTCCTTAAATTGTAGCCATTTGTTGAGGAGTTTTTTTGGTGTCTAATCCTCATATATATCACCATTGCCCTTGATTTTCTTGACTGTATATCTCTTAAATATCAACATATACACGTGTAATTTTGTTTACGAAGATTTTTCAATGCCGAGAACCTCGATCAGAGAGTAAAAAAGGCGTAAGGTTCACAATGGTGTAAAATTAAAATGGAATATACCGGGCTAGGATTCAAGTTACAGGAACAAGGGCCAAACAAACCAACCAAGAATGGAATCTTCGAGCGAAAACCCTTGACAACCTCCTAGAAGCAGCTTTTCTTACCACCAGACCTTTCTCTATCAATTAGGAATCTGATGCCGTCACTAAACACATTCCTTAAATTGTAGCATTTGTTGAGTGTTTTTTTTGGTGTCTAATCCACATATATATCACCATTGCCCTTGATTTTCTGGCCTGTATATCTCTTAAATATCAACATATACATGTGTGATTTAGGTTATGGAGATTTTTCAATGCCGAGAACCTCGATCAGAGAGTAAAAAAGGCGTAAGGTTCACAGTGGTGTAAAATTAAAATAGGATATACCGGGCTAGGATTCGAGTTACAGGAACAAGGGCCAAACCAACCACCCAAGAATGGAATCGTCGAGCGAAAACACTTGACAACCTCCTAGAAGCAGCTTTTCTTGCCACCAGACCTTTCTCCATCGATTAGGAATCTGATGCCGTCACTAAACACATTCCTTAAATTGTAGCTATTTGTTGAGTGTTTTATTTGGTGTCTAATCCGCATATATATCACCATTGCCCTTGATTTTCTTGACTGTATATCTCTTAAATATCAACATATACACGTGTGATTTAGTTTACGAAGATTTTTCAATGCCGAGAACCTCGGTCAGAGAGTAAAAAAGGGGAAAGGTACACAATGGTGTAAAATTAAAATGGGATATACCGGGCTAGGATTCGAGTTACAGGAACAAGGGCCAAACCAACCACCCAAGAATGGAATCGTCGAGCGAAAACAGTTGACAACCTCCTAGAAGCAGCTTTTCTAATCACCAGACCTTTCTCCATCAATTAGGAATCTGATGCCGTCACTAAACACTTTCCTTAAATTGTAGCCATTTGTTGAGTGTTTTTTTGGTGTCTAATCCGCATATATATCACCATTGCCCTTGATTTTCTTAACTGTATATCTCTTAAATATCAACATATACACGTGTGATTTAGTTTATGAAGATTTTTCAATGCCGAGAACCTCGATCAGAGAGTAAAAAAGGCGTAAGTTTAAACAATGGTGTAAAATTAAAATGGGATATATCGGGCTAGGATTCGAGTTACAGGAACAAGGGCCAAACCAACCACCCAAGAAAGGAATCGTCAATCGAAAACACTTGACAACCTCCTAGAAGCAACTTTTCTTACCACCAGACCTTTCCCCATCAATTAGGAATCTGATGTCGTCACTAAACATATTCCTTAAATTGTAGCCATTTGTTGAGTGTTTTTTTTGGTGTCTAATCCGCATATATATCACCATTGCCCTTGATTTTCTTGACTGTATATCTCTTAAATATCAAAATATACATGTGTGATTTAGTTTACGAAGATTTTTCAAATTCGAGAACCTCGATCAGAGAGTAAAAAAGGCGTAAGGTTCACAATGGTGTAAAATTAAAATGGGATATACCGGGCTAGGATTCGAGTTACAGGAACAAGGGCCAAACCAACCACCCAAGAATGGAATTGTCGAGCGAAAACTCTTGACAACCTCATAGAAGCAGCTTTTCTTAGCACCCGACATTTCCCCATCAATTAGGAATCTGATGCCGTCATTAAACACAATCCTTAAATTGTAGCCATTTGTTGAGTGTTTTTTTTGGTGTCTAATCCGCATATATATAACCATTGCCCTTGATTTTCTTGACTGTATATCTCTTAAATATCAACATATACACGTGTGATTTAGTTTACGAAGATTTTTCAATGCCGAGAACCTCGGTCAGAGAGTAAAAAAGGCGTAAGCTTCACAATGGTGTAAAACTAAAATGGGATATACCGGGCTAGGATTCGAGTTACAGGAACAAGGGCCAAACCAACCACCCAAGAATTGGATCGTCGAGCGAAAACACTTGACAACCTCCTAGAAGAAGCTTTTCTTGCCACCATACCTTTCTCCATCAATTAGGAATCTGATTTCGTCACTAAACACATTCCTTAAAATGTAGCCATTTGTTGAGTGTTTTTTTTGGTGTCTAATCCGCATATATATCACCATTGCCCTTAATTTTCTTGACGGTATATCTCTTAAATATCAACATATACACGTGTGATTTAGTTTACGAAGATTTATCAATGCCGAGAACCTCGGTCAGAGAGTAAAAAAGGGGAAAGGTTCACAATGGTGTAAAATTAAAAGGGGATATACCGGGCTAGGATTCGAGTTACAGGAACAAGGGCCAAACCAACCACCCAAGAATGGAATCGTCGAGCGAAAACACTTGACAACCTTCTCGAAGCAGCTTTTCTTATCACCAGACCTTTCTCCATCAATTAGGAATCTGATGCCGTCACTAAACACATTCCTTAAATTGTAGCCATTTGTTGAGTGTTTTTTTGGTGTCTAATCCGCATATATATCACCATTGCCCTTGATTTTCTTGACTGTATATCTCTTAAATATCAACATATACACGTGTGATTTAGTTTACGAAGATTTTTCAATGCCGAGAACCTCGATCAGAGGGTAAAAAAGGCGTAAGTTTAAACAATGGTGTAAAATTAAAATGGGATATATCGGGCTAGGATTCGAGTTACAGGAACAAGGGCCAAACCAACCACCCAAGAATGGAATTGTCGAGCGAAAACACTTGAAAACCTCATAAAAGCAGCTTTTCTTACCACCAGACATTTCCCCATCAATTAGGAATCTGATGCCGTCATTAAACACATTCCTTAAATTGTAGCCATTTATTGAGTGTTTTTTTTGGTGACTAATCCGCATATATATAACCATTGCCCTTGATTTTCTTGACTGTATATCTCTTAAATATCAACATATACACGTGTGATTTAGTTTACGATGATTTTTCAATGCGGAGAACCTCGGTCAGAGATTAAAAAAGGCGTAAGCTTCACAATGGTGTAAAATTAAAATGGGATATACCGGGCTAGGATTCGAGTTACAGGAACAAGGGCCAAACCAACCACCCAAGAATGGAATCGTCGAGCGAAAAGACATGACAACCTCCTAGAAGCAGCTTTTCTTGCCACCATACCTATCTCCATCAATTAGGAATCTGATGCCGTCACTAAACACATTCCTTAAATTGTAGGCATTTGTTGAGTATTTTTTTTTGGTGTCTAATCCGCATATATATCACCATTGCCCTTGATTTTCTTGACTGTATATCTCTTAAATATCAACATATACACGTGTGATTTAGTTTACGAAGATTTTTGAATGCCGAGAACTTCGATCAGAGAGTAAAAAAGGCGTAAGGTTCACAATGGTGTAAAATTAAAATTTGATATACCGGGCTAGGATTCGAGTTACAGGAACAAGGGCCAAACCAACCACCCAAGAATGGAATCGTCGAGCGAAAACACTTGAGAAGCTCCTAGAAACAACTTTTCTTGCCACCAGACCTTTCTCCATCAATTTGGAATTTGATGCCGTCACTAAACAAATTCCTTAAATTGTAGCAATTTGTTGAGTGTTTTTTTTGGTGTCTAATCCGCATATATATCACCATTGTCCTTGATTTTCTTGACTGTATATCTCTTAAATGTCAACATATACACGTGTGATTTAGTTTACGAAGATTTTTCAATGCCGAGAACCTCTATTAGAGAGTAAAAAATGTGTAAGGTTCACAATGGTGTAAAATTAAAATGGGATATACCGGGCTAGGATTCGAGTTACAGGAACACGAGCCAAACTAACCACCCAAGAATGGAACCGTCGAGCGAAAACACCTAACAACCTCCTAGAAGCTGCTTTTCTTGCCACCGTACCTTTCTCCATCAATTAGGAATCTGATGCCGTCACTAAACACATTCCTTAAATTGTAGCCATTTGTTGAGTGTTTTTTTTTGTGTCTAATCCGCATATATATCACCATTGCCCTTGATTTGCTTGACTGTATATCTCTTAAATGTCAACATATACACGTGTGATTTAGTTTACGAAATTTTTCATTGCCGAGAACCTCAATCAGAGAGTAAAAAAGGCGTAAGGTTCACAATGGTGTAAAATTAAAATGGGATATACCGGGCTAGGATTCGAGTTACAGGAACAAGGGCCAAACCAACCACCCAAGAATGGAATCATCGAGCGAAAACACTTGACAACCTCCTAGAAGCAGCTTTTCTTGCCACCAGACCTTTCTCCATCAATTAGGAATCTGATGCCGTCACTAAACACATTCCTTAAATTGTAGCCACTTGTTGAGTCTTTTTTTTGGTGTCTAATCCGCATATATATCACCATTGCCCTTGATTTTCTTGACTGTATATCTCTTAAATGTCAACATATAAACGTGTGATTTAGTTTACGAAGATTTTTCAATGCCGAGAACCTCTATCAGAGAGTAAAAAAGGGGTAAGGTTCACAATGGTGTAAAATTAAAATGGGATATACCGGGCTAGGATTCGAGTTACACGAACAAGGGCTAAACCAACCACCCAAGAATGGAATCATCGAGCGGAAACACTTGACAACCTCTTAGAAGCAGCATTTCTTTCCACCAGACCTTTCTCCATCAATTAGGAATCTGATGCCGTCACAAAACACATTCCTTAAATTGTAGCCATTTCTTGAGTGTTTTTTTTTTGTGTATAATCCGCATATATATCCCCATTGCCCTTGATTTTCTTGATTGTATATCTCTTAAATGTCAACATATACACGTGTGATTTAGTTTACGAAATTTTTCATTGCCGAGAACCTCAATCAGAGAGTAAAAAAGGCGTAAGGTTCACAATGGTGTAAAATTAAAACGGGATACACCGGGCTAGGATTCGAGTTACAGGAACAAGGGCCAAACCAACCACCCAAGAATGGAATCATCGAGCGAAAACACTTGACAACCTCCTAGAAGCAGCTTTTCTTGCCACCAGACCTTTCTCCATCAATTAGGAATCTGATGCCGTCACTAAACACATTCCTTAAATTGTAGCCACTTGTTGAGTCTTTTTTTTGGTGTCTAATCCGCATATATATCACCATTGCCCTTGATTTTCTTGACTGTATATCTCTTAAATGTCAACATATAAACGTGTGATTTAGTTTACGGAGATTTTTCAATGCCGAGAACCTCTATCAGAGAGTAAAAAAGGCGTAAGGTTCACAATGGTGTAAAATTAAAATGGGATATACCGGGCTAGGATTCGAGTTACACGAACAAGGGCTAAACCAACCACCCAAGAATGGAATCATCGAGCGGAAACACTTGACAACCTCTTAGAAGCAGCTTTTCTTTCCACCAGACCTTTCTCCATCAATTAGGAATCTGATGCCGTCACTAAACACATTCCTTAAATTGTAGCCATTTGTTGAGTGTTTTTTTTGGTGTCTAATCCACATATATATCACCATTACCCTTGATTTTCTTGACTGTATATCTCTTAAATATCAACATATACACGTGTGATTTAGTTTACGAAGATATTTCAATGCCGAGAACCTCGAGCAGAGAGTAAAAAAGGCGTAAGGTTCACAATGGTGTAAAATTAAAATGAGATATACCGGGCTAGGATTCGAGTTACAGGAACAAGGGCCAAACCAACCACCCAAGAATGGAAACCTCGAGCGAAAACACTTGACAACCTCCTAGAAGCAACTTTTCTTACCACCAGACCTTTCTCCATCAATTAGGAATCTAATGCCAACACTAAACACATTACTTAAATTGTAGCAATTTGTTGAGTGTTTTTTTTTTGGTGTCTAATTCGCATATATATCACCATTGCCCTTGATTTTCTTGACTGTATATCTCTTAAATATCAACATATACACATGTGATTTAGTTTACGAAGTTTTTTCAATGCCGAGAACCTCGATCAGAGAGTAAAAAAGGCATAAGGTTCACAATGGTGAAAAATTAAAATGGGATATACCGGGCTAGGATTCGAGTTACAGGAACAAGGGCCAAACCAACCACCCTGGAATGGAATCGTCAAGCGAAAACACTTGCCAACCTCCTAAAAGCAGCTTTTCTTGCCACCAGACAGTTCTCCATCAATTAGAAATCTGATGCCGTCACTAAACACATTCCTTAAATTGTAGCCATTTGTTGAGTGTTTTTTTTGGTGTCTAATCCACATATATATCACCATTGCCCTTGATTTTCTTGACTGTATATCTCTTAAATATCAACATATACACGTGTGATTTAGTTTACGAAGATTTTTCAATGCCGAGAACCTCGATCAGAGAGTAAAAAAGGCGTAAGGTTCACAATGGTGTAAAATTAAAATTTGATATACCGGGCTAGGATTCGAGTTACAGGAACAAGGGCCAAACCAACCACCCAAGAATGGAATCGTCGAGCGAAAACACTTGAGAAGCTCCTAGAAACAACTTTTCTTGCCACCAGACCTTTCTCCATCAATTTGGAATTTGATGCCGTCACTAAACACATTCCTTAAATTGTAGCCATTTGTTGAGTGTTTTTTTGGTGTCTAATCCGCATATATTTCACCATTGCCCTTGATTTTCTTGACTGTATATCTCTTAAATGTCAACATATACACGTGTGATTTAGTTTACGAAGATTTTTCAATGCCGAGAACCTCTATCAGAGAGTAAAAAATGTGTAAGGTTCACAATGGTGTAAAATTAAAATGGGATATACCGGGCTAGGATTCGAGTTACAGGAACACGGGCCAAACTAACCACCCAAGAATGGAATCGTCGAGCGAAAACACCTAACAACCTCCTAGAAGCTGCTTTTCTTGCCACCGTACCTTTCTCCATCAATTAGGAATCTGATGCCGTCACTAAACACATTCCTTAAATTGTAGCCATTTGTTGAGTGTTTTTTTTTGTGTCTAATCCGCATATATATCACCATTGCCCTTGATTTTCTTGACTGTATATCTCTTAAATGTCAACATATACACGTGTGATTTAGTTTACGAAATTTTTCATTGCCGAGAACCTCAATCAGAGAGTAAAAAAGGCGTAAGGTTCACAATGGTGTAAAATTAAAATGGGATATACCGGGCTAGGATTCGAGTTACAGGAACAAGGGCCAAACCAACCACCCAAGAATGGAATCATCGAACGAAAACACTTGACAACCTCCTAGAAGCAGCTTTTCTTGCCACCCGACCTTTCTCCATCAATTAGGAATCTGATGCCGTCACTAAACACATTCCTTAAATTGTAGCCACTTGTTGAGTCTTTTTTTTGGTGTCTAATCCGCATATATATCACCATTGCCCTTGATTTTCTTGACTGTATATCTCTTAAATGTCAACATATAAACGTGTGATTTAGTTTACGAAGATTTTTCAATGCCGAGAACCTCTATCAGAGAGTAAAAAATGCGTAAGGTTCACAGTGGTGTAAAATTAAAATGGGATATACCGGGCTAGGATTCGAGTTATAGGAACAAGGGCCAAACCAACCACCCAAGAATGGAAACCTCGAGCGAAAACACTTGACAACCTCCTAGAAGCAACTTTTCTTACCACCAGACCTTTCTCCATCAATTAGGAATCTAATGCCATCACTAAACATATTACTTAAATTGTAGCAATTTGTTGAGTGTTTTTTTTTGGTGTCTAATTCGCATATATATCACCATTGCCCTTGATTTTCTTGACTGTATATCTCTTAAATATCAACATATACACGTGTGATTTAGTTTACGAAGTTTTTTCAATGCCGAGAACCTCGATCAGAGAGTAAAAAAGGCATAAGGTTCACAATGGTGAAAAATTAAAATGGGATATACCGGGCTAGGATTCGAGTTACAGGAACAAGGGCCAAACCAACCACCCTGGAATGGAATCGTCAAGCGAAAACACTTGCCAACCTCCAAAAAGCAGCTTTTCTTGCCACCAGACAGTTCTCTATCAATTAGAAATCTGATGCCGTCACTAAACACATTCCTTAAATTGTAGCAATTTGTTGAGTGTTTTTTTTGGTGTCTAATCCACATATATATCACCATTGCCCTTGATTTTCTTGACTTTATATCTCTTAAATATCAACATATACACGTGTGATTTAGTTTACGAAGATTTTTGAATGCCGAGAACCTCGATCAGAGAGTAAAAAAGGCGTAACGGTCACAATGGTGTAAAATTAAAATGGGATATACCGGGCTAGGATTCAAGTTACAGGAACAAGGGCCAAACCAACCACCCAAAAATGGAATCGTCAAGCGAAAACACTTGACAACCTCCTAGAAGCAGCTTTTCTTGCCACCAGACCTTTCTCCTTCAATTAGGAATCTGATGCCGTCACTAAACACATTCCTTAAATTGTAGCCATTTGTTGAGTCTTTTTTTTTGGTGTCTAATCCGCATATATATCACCATTGCCCTTGATTTTCTTGACTGTATATCTCTTAAATGTCAACATATACACGTGTGATTTAGTTTACGAAGATTTTTCATTGCCGAGAACCTCAATCAGAGAGTAAAAAAGGCGTAAGGTTCACAATGGTGTAAAATTAAAATGGGATATACCGGGCTAGGATTCGAGTTACATGAACAAGGGCCAAACCAACCACCCAAGAATGGAATCATCGAGCGAAAACACTTGACAACCTCCTAGAAGCAGCTTTTCTTGCCACCAGACCTTTCTCCATCAATTAGGAATCTGATGCCGTCACTAAACACATTCCTTAAATTGTAGCCATTGTTTGAGTCTTTTTTTTGGTGTCTAATCCGCATATATATCACCATTGCCCTTGATTTTCTTGACTGTATATCTCTTAAATGTCAACATATACACGTGTGATTTAGTTTACGAAGATTTTTCAATGCCGAGAACCTCTATCAGAGAGTAAAAACGGCGTAAGGTTCACAATGGTGTAAAATTAAAATGGGATATAACGGGCTAGGATTCGAGTTACACGAACAAGGGCTAAACCAACCACCCAAGAATGGAATCATCGAGCGGAAACACTTGACAATCTCTTAGAAGCAGCTTTTCTTTCCACCAGACCTTTCTCCATCAATTAAGAATCTGGTGCCGTCACAAAACACATTCCTTAAATTGTAGCCATTTGTTGAGTGTTTTTTTTGTGTCTAATCCGCATATATATCACCATTGCCCTTGATTTTCTTGACTGTATATCTCTTAAATGTCAACATACACATGTGTCATTTAGTTTACGAAGATTTTTCAATGCCGAGAAGCTCGATCAGAGAGTAAAAAAGGCGTAAGGTGCACAATGGTGTAAAATTAAAATGAGATATACCGGGCTAGAATTCGAGTTACAGGAACAAGGGCCAAACCAACCACTCAAGGATGGAAACGTCGAGCGAAAACACTTGACAACCTCCTAGAAGCAGCTTTTCTTACCACCAGACCTTTCTCCATCAATTAGGAATCTAATGCCATCACTAAACACATTACTTAAATTGTAGCAATTTGTTGAGTGTTTTTTTTTGGCGTCTAATTCGCATATATATCACCATTGCCCTTGATTTTCTTGACTGTATATCTCTTAAATATCAACATATACACGTGTGATTTAGTTTACGAAGATTTTTCAATGCCGAGAACCTCGATCAGAGAGTAAAAAAGGCATAAGGTTCACAATGGTGTAAAATTAAAATGGGATATACCGGGCTAGGATTCGAGTTACAGGAACAAGGGCCAAACCAACCACCCAAGAATGGAATCGTCGAGCGAAAACACTTGACAACCTCCTAGAAGCAGCTTTCCTTGCCACCAGACCTTTCTCCATCAATTAGGAATCTGATGCCGTCACTAAACACATTCCTTAAATTGTAGCCATTTGTTGAGTGTTTTTTTTTGGTGTCTAATCCGCATATATATCACCGCTGCCCTTGATTTTCTTGACTGTATATCTCTTAAATATCAATATATATACGTGTGATTTAGTTTACTAAGATTTTTCAATGCCGAGAACCTCGATCAGAGAGTAAAAAATGCGTAAGGTTCACAATGGTGCAAAATTAAAGTAGGATATATCGGGCTAGGATTCGAGTTACGGGAACAAGGGCCAAACCAACCACCCAGGAATGGAATCGTCAAGCGAAAACACTTGCCAACCTCCTAAAAGCAGCTTTTCTTGCCACCAGACAGTTCTCCATCAATTAGAAATCTGATGCCGTCACTAAACACATTCCTTAAATTGTAGCCATTTGTTGAGTGTTTTTTTTGGTATCTAATCCACATATATATCACCATTGCCCTTGATTTTCTTGACTGTATATCTCTTAAATATCAACATATACACGTGTGATTTAGTTTACGAAGATTTTTCAATGCCGAGAACCTCGATCAGAGAGTAAAAAAGGCGTAAGGGTCACAATGGTGTAAAATTAAAATGGGATATACCGGGCTAGGATTCAAGTTACAGGAACAAGGGCCAAACCAACCACCCAAAAATGGAATCGTCGAGCGAAAACACTTGACAACCTCCTAGAAGCAACTTTTCTTGCCACCAGACCTTTCTCCATCAATTAGGAATCTGATCCCGTCACTAAACATATTCCTTAAATTGTAGCCATTTGTTGAGTGTTTTTTTTGGTGTCTAATCCGCATATATATCACCATTGCCCTTGATTTTTTTGACTGTATATCTCTTAAATATCAAAATATACACGTTTGATTTAGTTTACGAAGATTTTTCAATGCCGAGAACCTCGATCAGAAAGTAAAAAAGGCGTAAGGTTCACAATGGTGTAAAATTAAAATGGGATATATCGGGCTAGGATTCGAGTTACAGGAACAAGGGCCAAACCAACCACCCAAGAATGGAATTGTCGAGCGAAAACACTCGACAACCTCATAGAAGCAGCTTTTCTTACCACCAGACATTTCCCCATCAATTAGGAATCTGATGCCGTCATTAAACACATTCCTTAAATTGTAGCCATTTGTTGAGTGTTTTTTTTTTGTGACTAATCCGCATATATATAACCATTGCCCTTGATTTTCTTGCATATCTCTTAAATATCAACATATTCACGTGTGATTTAGTTTACGAAGATTTTTCAATGCCGAGAACCTCGATCAGAGAGTAAAAAAGGCGTATGTTTAAACAATGGTGTAAAATTAAAATGGGATATACCGGGCTAGGATTCGAGTTACAGGAACAAGGGCCAAACCAACCACTCAAGAATGGAATCGTCAAGCGAAAACACTTGACAACCTCCTAGAAGCAGCTTTTCTAACCACCAGACCTTTCCCCATCAATTAGGAATCTGACCCCGTCACTAAACATATTCCTTAAATTGTAGCCATTTGTTGAGTGTTTTTTTTGGTGTCTAATCCGCATATATATCACCATTGCCCTTGATTTTCTTGACTGTATATCTCTTAAATATCAAAATATACACGTGTGATTTAGTTTACGAAGATTTTTCAATGCCGAGAACCTCGATCAGAGAGTAAAAAAGGCGTAAGGTTCACAATGGTGTAAAATTAAAATGGGATATACCGGGCTAGGATTCGAGTTACAGGAACAAGGGCCAAACCAACCACCCAAGAAAGAAATTGTCGAGCGAAACCACTTGACAACCTCATAGAAGCAGCTTTTCTTACCACCAGACATTTCCCCATCAATTAGGAATCTGATGCCGTCATTAAACACATTTCTTAAATTGTAGCCATTTGTTGAGTGTTTTTTTTTTGTGACTAATCCGCATATATATAACCATTTCCCATGATTTTCTTGACTGTATATCTCTTAAATATCAACATATACACGTGTGATTTAGTTTACGAAGATTTTTCAATGGCGAGAACCTCGGTCAGAGAGTAAAAAAGGCGTAAGTGATACGTGTTTGAAAACCGGTGTTCGTTATTGCGTAACTTTGTGTTTTTATATAAGTTTTAATCTCGAATGGCCTACTTTTAATTAGATTTGTGTTTATGCAGGTTTAACGAAGTTTAAGGAGCTTTTCGGCAGCTTTACGAGTCACCGGGTCGAAAACCGGAGCACCGGAACGCATTACGGATCAAACGGGAGCGAAACGAGCAAAATCAGAATTCGGAGTTTTGAGAGCCCGTCGCCGACGGGTCCCAAGCCGTCGGCGACGCCCTTCGGATAAGCCCGTAGGCCATTAATTCCCGTATCCAGACTATTAACCCGTCGGAGGGAGAAAAGAAAACCACAGCCCGTCGGCGACGGGTTGAGGACCGTCGGCGACGGGTAGTAATTTACTGAAACGGGATTTTTTGATTAACTAGGGATGAAACTCGATTTCTATTGGTCGGGGAGGCATTGAAGTCGTGAGTTACACCTTGTTGAAGTTTGAAAACAATATCTTGGAGCCTAATTGGGAATCATCTATCATCTCTACATCACAACATCATCAAGAATCATCATCAATCCATCTACACGATCAATCTCTCTAAAACCCTAGTTCACCAATCCATCATCCTTCTCATCATCACCATTCCATAAACCCTAATTCTCCATCATTCCTTCATCCTACAAGCTTCAAGATGACTCCATCCGCATTCCAAGCATCCGGTGATCAAGTTGCATCAACCATGAGCGGCTAATCATCTCGGTTTCACCCCGGTGTAGGTAGTTGTTAATTTTAGGGTTTCAATTTGTTCTTGTTTCATCTTAGTGACAATTTGTATTTGGTTTTTGAAACTTTTGACAATAGTATTACATTTGTTACGAATTCGTGAACTGTCGAACGATGTTAAAAGTTATGACTTTGCGAAACGGTGATATGTAATTGTACGTTGTCGTTGTTAGGATTTACTTGTGTTGATTACAAAGTGTCTTTTTTTCCGTTCTTCGGGGCGTTGATAGCTAGTAGCACCTAAGTCACGGTACACTAAATCCGTTAATCGTATGCAATTGAGTTGAATTAAAACATGTAGGAACCCTAGGACTTACAATTACCGAAACCGGGTGTGATCCGTATTCTTAATTTTTGTTTTCAATTAAGTAGTTTAGTTTTGAAAGTTTCGTTAACAAATCATCGTTTTAGATAATATCAATTTGTCGGTTCACTCCGATATCCTTTTAAACTAATTTAATAAATAAAATTAGCAAACTTCATAATCACTTTGTACATTATTTGTAAATAGTCTAACTAGTCGAACGGGTCGTGCAATACTGACCACCTGCTCTTCGTGGATACGATACCCGACTTACCCTAGCTACCTAGGTTCAATTGGGTTTTTGACTGATTGGGACGACACAGTCACGTCAATATAACTTGTTTTTAAACGACTCTTAAGGTTCATTTACTCGATTTTGCTTACGAGGGCGTTTTGGTCATCTTAAACCCTTTCTTTACAACAAAGGACTTTTCATGTCGTAATTGACCAAAATTCCACTTTCTAAACTAGGATCTTGTTTAAATAGCCATCATGTTTTTAAAACACAATGACAATAACTTAAATCATTCGGTTTACTTAAAAGATAACCCAATGTCCATTTTTAACTTGTTTAGCCCTCATTGAACTTCAAGTTCTAATGATGATTTGACCAATTATACATACCTGACTCGAATCAATATATTGACCCGTTTTGATACCTTGCCTTAGTAGCCGCTAAGTAATAGCGATGACAACATTCAATCGATATTTATTCCTGTAATCATACAACTCGACAAAACATTAGCCGATATTGTCAAAGGGTGATATTTTCACCTTTTGGCCCGTTTGGTCTATATGACCATTTACTTTTGCGAGATGGATTTATTATCATCTCGTCTACATAACTTGTACCGGTTTACACCGTACAGTCGATTTACTTATAAATCTATTTCTTGATTATTTTGACCCATTTATATCTTACGCCATAAAGTGTCCTTCAAAACTAGCGGTTATCGTCAACGAGTGACCACATTGCCGTTTTACCCTTATTAAATGTATTGATTTACCTTATAAGGTAAATTATTCAAAACTCGTTATTTGTTAGTCATTACATAACTAAATGAGCTTATTAGCTCTTTTTAACCATTTAACATGGTTTATCATTATTGTCTTTTGTTCCGAACCTCGCACGTCGGGTCGAAACATCATAAGTCAAATGTGACTTTTGATTATTCAAAATCTATAAAGCCAATAGATATTAAATAAAAGGTGTAAGTTTTAACTTACCTCGCATCCCGAACACGCCTTTCTTCTCACTTGATTCGTTTGACCCGCTCACTCATCAAGCTTCCACCTAGCTCGTTAAGCGTCAAACTATCATCATAATTCATAAGATGGTTAGATTAGTCATTATCAATTATGACTACTCCATCTAACGGGTCTTATGTCGACTTTATCACTCGATTAAATCATTGGTTAGTTTGACTTCCTAAAAGTCAATTGATCTATCGACATATCCAAATGCACACTTCACATGGAATTTCAACATTTTAGCTTCGTTTAGGCATTTTAACAAACACCTAGTGGGCATACTTTTACACATTTACAAACTAGTTCATAACTAGTTATTTTTACCAAGATTAACATCAAATTTTACCAATATCACTTATGATCAAATACTCAAAATTGAAATTTGTTTAAGTATTTCCCGATTACTTAACATGCATGATGATTCTAATCATAATCATATCATCAATTCCACCTTATGACTAATACCCACTTAGCCTAGTGTTGGAATTCATTCAATCATTCAATTCATAGCATGTTAGGTATGATTTTCACTTAGGGTTTCGTTCCTAAGCAAGTATACATCACTTATCTAGCAATAGCTTCTCTAATTCATGCCTAATTCGCGATTAGGATGATTATCAAATTTTTACAACTTCACGAATGTTAGAAATTCAACATACCTCACGATCCCCTTGACTTGGTGATCACGAATTTGTGTTCATGCATTGATTTGGCTCTTGATTTGGGCTTCAATTTGATCAATTTGTTGAAGTTAGGGTTTGAGCTCTCCTGAGCTTTCTCCTGGTCGACCAGAACACGCACACACACACCTAGTGTGTGTGTTGTGTTTAATTTTAATAAATCAAGTTTCAATTCTTCCCTTTTCAGCCCCTCTAGTTTGTAGCTTTTTAATAAGGGTTATTTCCCAAGTTTCCTTCTTTGTTTTAAGGCACATATTTAACTAGGTTGATATTCCTAGTTACTTGGTGGGTCCGGGGAAATTATAACCCGTTTTATTTTTAAGTCCCGTTAACTCGGGCCTTTTATAAACTTATTTCCTTAAAAGTATTCATTCACGTTTTATTAAATATTAGGTTTGTTTATTTAAATCCTAATATTTACCGGGTTACTTCTACCGTTAACGGTACTTTACCCGTCTTTTAGTATTAACGGGGTTTGATTACCAAACCCGTTTTCGGGGTGTTACACAAACCAACCACCCAAGAATGGAATCGTCGAGCGAAAACACGTGACAACCTCCTAGAAGCAGCTTTTTTTACCACCGGACCTTTCTCCATCAATTAGGAATCTGATGCCGTCACTAAACACATTCCTTAAATTGTAGCCATTTGTTGAGTGTTTTTTTTTTTGTGTCTAATCCGTATATATATCACCATTACCCATGATTTTCTTAACTGTATATCTCTTAAATATCAACATATACACGTGTGATTTAGTTTACGAAGATTTTTCATTGCCGAGAACCTCGATCAGAGAGTAAAAAAGGAGTAAGGTTCACAATGGTGTAAAATTAAAATGGGATATACCGGGCTAGGATTCGAGGTACATGAACAAGGGCTAAACAAACAACCCAAGAATGGAATAATCGAGTGAAAACAATTGACAACCTCCTAGAAGCAGCTTTTCTTGCCACCAGACCTTTCTCCATCAATTAGGAATCTGATGCCGTCACTAAACACATTCCTTAAATTGTAGCCATTTGTTGAGTGTTTTTTTTTGGTGTCTAATCCGCATATATATCACCATTGCCCTTGATTTTCTTGATTGTATATCTCTTAAATATCAACATATACACGTGTGATTTAGTTTATGAAGATTTTTCAATGCCGAGAACCTCTATCAGAGAGTAAATAAGGCGTAAGGTTCACAATGGTGTAAAATTAAAATGGGATATACCGGGCTAGGATTCGAGTTACAGGAACAAGGGCCAAACCAACCACCCAAGAATGGAATCGTTGAGCGAAAACACTTAACAACCTCCTAGAAGCAGCTTTTCTTGCCACCAGACCTTTCCCCATCAATTAGGAATCTGATGCCGTCACTAAACACATTCCTTAAATTGTAGCCATTTGTTGAGTGATTTTTTTGGTGTCTAATCCGCATATATATAACCATTGCCCTTGATTTTCTTGACTGTATATCTCTTAAATGTCAACATATACACGTGTGATTTAGTTTACGAAGATTTTTCAATGAAGAGAACCTTTATCAGAGAGTAAAAAAGGTGTAAGGTTCCCAATGGTGTAAAATTAAAATGGGATATACCGGGCTAGGATTCGAGTTACAGAACAAGGGCCAAACCAACCACCCAAGAATGGAATCGTTGAGCGAAAACACTTGACAACCTCCTAGAAGCAGCTTTTCTTACCACCAGACCTTTCTCCATCAATTAGGAATCTGATGCTGTCACTAAACACATTCCTTAAAATGTAGCCATTTGTTGAGTGTGTTTTTATGGTGTCTAATCCACATATATATCACCATTGCCCTTGATTTTCTTGACTGTATATCTCTTAAATATCAACATATACACGTGTGATTTAGTTTACGAAGATTTTTCAATGGCAAGAATCTCTATCAAAGAGTAAAAAAGGTGTAAGGTTCACAATGGTGTAAAATTAGAGTGGGATATTCCGGGCTAGGATTCGAGTTACAGGGACAAGGGCCAAACCAACCACCAAAGAATGGAATCGTCGAGTGAAAACACTTGACAACCTCCTAGAAGCAGCTTTTCTTACCACCAGAGCTTTCTCCATCAATTAGGAATCTGATGCCGTCACTAAACACATTCCTTAAATTGTAGCCATTTGTTAAGTGTTTTTTTTTTGTGTCTAATCCGCATATATATCACCATTGCCCTTTATTTTCTTGACTGTATATCTCTTAAATGTCAACATATACACGTGTAATTTAGTTTACGAAGATTTTTAAATACCGAGAACCTCGATCAGAGAGTAAAAAAGGCATCAGTTTCACAATGGTGTAAAATTAAAATGGGATATACTGGGCTAGGATTCGAGTTACAGGAACAAGGTCCAAACCAACCACCCAAGAATGGAATCGTCGAGCGAAAACACGTGACAACCTCCTAGAAGCAGATTTTCTTACCATCAGACCTTTCTCCATCAATTAGGAATCTGATGTCGTCACTAAACACAATCCTTAAATTGTAGCCATTTGTTGAGTGTTTTTTTTTTGGTGTCTAATCCGCATATATATCACCATTCCCCTTGATTTTCTTGACTGTATATCTCTTAAATATCAACATATACACGTGTGATTTAGTTTATGAAGATTTTTCAATGCCGAGAACCTCTATCAGAGAGTAAAAAAGGCGTAAGGTTCACAAGGCAATGCAATAAAATTAAAGTAGGATATACCGGGCTAGGATTCGAGTTACAGGAACAAGGGCCAAACCAACCACCCAAGAATGGAATCGTCGAGCGAAAACACTTGACAACTTCCTAGAAGCAGCTTATCTTACCACCAGACCTTTCTCCATCAATTAGGAATCTGATGCCGTCACTAAACACATTCCTTAAATTGTAGCCATTTGTTGAGTGTTTTTTTTGGTGTCTAATCCGCATATATATCACCATTCCCCTTGATTTTCTTGACTGTATATCTCTTAAATATCAACATATACACGTGTGATTTAGTTTACGAAGATTTTTCAATGCCGAGAACCTCTATCAGAGAGTAAAAAAGGCGTAAGGTTCACAATGGTGTAAAATTAAAGTAGGATATACCGGGCTAGGATTCGAGTTACAGGAACAAGGGCCAAACCAACCACCCAAGAATGGAATCGTCGAGCGAAAACACTTGACAACCTCCTAGAAGCAGCTTTTCTTACCACCAGACCTTTCTCCATCAATTAGGAATCTGATGCCGTCACTAAACACATTCCTTAAATTGTAGCCATTTGTTAAGTGTTTTTTTTTTGTGTCTAATCCGCATATATATCACCGTTGCCCTTTATTTTATTGACTGTATATCTCTTAAATGTCAACATATACACGTGTAATTTAGTTTACGAAGATTTTTAAATGCCGAGAACCTCGATCAGAGAGTAAAAAAGGCGTCGGTTTCACAATGGTGTAAAATTAAAACTGGATATACCGGGCTAGGATTCGAGTTACAGGAACAAGGGCCAAACCAACCACCCAAGAATGGAATCGTTGAGCGAAAACACTTGACAACCTCCTAGAAGCAGCTTTTCTTGCCACCAGACCTTTCTCCATCACTTAGGAATCTGATGCCGTCACTAAACACATTCCTTAAATTGTAGCCATTTGTTGAGTGATTTTTTTTGGTGTCTAATCCGCATATATATCACCATTGCCCTTGATTTTCTTGACTGTATATCTCTTAAATGTCAACATATACACGTGTGATTTAGTTTACGAAGATTTTTCAATGAAGAGAACCTTTATCAGAGAGAAAAAAAGGAGTAAGGTTCACAATGGTGTATAATTAAAATGGGATATACCGGGCTAGGATTCGAGTTACAGAACAAGGGCCAAACCAACCACCCAAGAATGGAATCGTCGAGCTAAAACACTTGACAACTTCCTAGAAGCAGCTTATCTTACCACCAGACCTTTCTCCATCAATTAGGAATCTGATGTCGTCACTAAACACATTCCTTAAATTGTAACCAATTGTTGAGTGTTTTTTTTGTGTCTAATCCGCATATATATCACCATTGCCCTTGATTTTCTTGACTGTATATCTCTTAAATATCAACATATACACGTGTGATTTAGTTTACGAAGATTTTTCAATGCCGAGAACCTATATCAGAGAGTAAAAAAGGCGTAAGGTTCACAATGGTGTAAAATTAAAGTAGGATATACCGGGCTAGGATTCGAGTTACAGGAACAAGGGCCAAACCAACCACCCAAGAATGGAATCGTTGAGCGAAAACACTTGACAACCTCATAGAAGCAGCTTTTCTTACCACCAGACCTTTCTCCATCAATTAGGAATCTCATGCCGTCACTAAACACATTCCTTAAATTGTAGCCATTTGTTGAGTGTTTTTTTTTGTGTCTAATCCGCATATATATCACCGTTGCCCTTGATTTTCTTGACTATATATCTCTTAAATGTCAACATATACACGTGTAATTTAGTTTACGAAGATTGTTTAATGCCGAGAACCTCGATCAGAGAGTAAAAAAGGCGTAAGGTTCATAATGGTGTAAAATTAAAACAGGATATACCGGGCTAGGATTCGAGTTACAGGAACAAGGGCCAAACCAACCACCCAAGAATGGAATCGTTGAGCGAAAACACTTGACAACCTCCTAGAAGCAGCTTTTCTTGCCACCAGACCTTTCTCCATCACTTAGGAATCTGATGCCGTCACTAAACACATTCCTTAAATTGTAGCCATTTGTTGAGTGATTTTTTTTGGTGTCTAATCTGCATATATATCACCATTGCCCTTGATTTTCTTGACTGTATATCTCTTAAATGTCAACATATACACGTGTGATTTAGTTTACGAAGATTTTTCAATGAAGAGAACCTTTATCAGAGAGAAAAAAAGGCGTAAGGTTCACAATGGTGTAAAATTAAATTGGGATATACCGGGCTAGGATTCGAGTTACAGAACAAGGGCCAAACCAACCACCCAAGAATGGAATCGTTGAGGGAAAAAACACTTGACAACCTCCTAGAAGCAGCTTTTCTTACCACCAGACCTTTCTCCAACAATTAGGAAGCTGATGCCGTCACTAAACACATTCCTTAAATTGTAACCATTTGTTGAGTGTTTTTTTTGTGTCTAATCCGCATATATATCACCATTGCCCTTGATTTTCTTGACTGTATATCTCTTAAATATCAACATATACACGTGTGATTTAGTTTACGAAGATTTTTCAATGCCGAGAACCTCTATCAAAGAGTAAAAAAGGCGTAAGGTTCACAATGGTGTAAAATTAAAGTAGGATATACCGGGCTAGGATTCGAGTTACAGGAACAAGGGCCAAACCAACCACCCAAGAATGGAATCGTTGAGCGAAAACACTTGACAACCTCATAGAAGCAGCTTTTCTTACCACCAGACCTTTCTCCATCAATTAGGAATCTCATGCCGTCACTAAACACATTCCTTAAATTGTAGCCATTTGTTGAGTGTTTTTTTTGGTGTCTAATCCGCATATATATCACCGTTGCCCTTGATTTTCTTGACTGTATATCTCTTAAATGTCAACATATACACGTGTAATTTAGTTTACGAAGATTGTTTAATGCCGAGAACCTCGATCAGAGAGTAAAAAAGGCGTAAGGTTCACAATGGTGTAAAATTAAAACAGGATATACCGGGCTAGGATTCGAGTTACAGGAACAAGGGCCAAACCAACCACCCAAGAATGGAATCGTTGAGCGAAAACACTTGACAACCTCCTAGAAGTAGCTTTTCTTGCCACCAGACCTTTCTCTATCACTTAGGAATCTGATGCCGTCACTAAACACATTCCTTAAATTGTAGCCATTTGTTGAGTGATTTTTTTTGGTGTCTAATCCGCATATATATCACCATTGCCCTTGATTTTCTTGACTGTATATCTCTTAAATGTCAACATATACACGTGTGATTTAGTTTACGAAGATTTTTCAATGAAGAGAACCTTTATCAGAGAGAAAAAAAGGCGTAAGGTTCACAATGGTGTAAAATTAAATTGGGATATACCGGGCTAGGATTCGAGTTACAAAACAAGGGCCAAACCAACCACCCAAGAATGGAATCGTTGAGGGAAAAAACACTTGACAACCTCCTAGAAGCAGCTTTTCTTACCACCAGACCTTTCTCCAACAATTAGGAATCTGATGCCGTCACTAAACACATTCCTTAAATTGTAACCATTTGTTGAGTGTTTTTTTTGTGTCTAATCCGCATATATATCACCATTGCCCTTGATTTTCTTGACTGTATATCTCTTAAATATCAACATATACACGTGTGATTTAGTTTACGAAGATTTTTCAATGCCGAGAACCTCTATCAAAGAGTAAAAAAGGCGTAAGGTTCACAATGGTGTAAAATTAAAGTAGGATATACCGGGCTAGGATTCGAGTTACAGGAACAAGGGCCAAACCAACCACCCAAGAATGGAATCGTCGAGTGAAAACACTTGACAACCTCCTAGAAGCAGCTTTTCTTACCACCAGACCTTTCTCCATCAATTAGGAATCTCATGCCGTCACTAAACACATTCCTTAAATTGTAGCCATTTGTTGAGTGTTTTTTTTTATGTCTAATCCGCATATATATCACCATTGCCCTTTATTTTCTTGATGTATATCTCTTAAATGTCAACATATACACGTGTAATTTAGTTTACGAAGATTTTTAAATGCCGAGAACCTCGATCAGAGAGTAAAAAAGGCGTAAGTTTCACAATGGTGTAAAATTAAAATGGGATATACTGGGCTAGGATTCGAGTTACAGGAACAAGGTCCAAACCAACCACCCAAGAATGGAATCGTCGAGCGAAAACACGTGACAACCTCCTAGAAGCAGATTTTCTTACCATCAGACCTTTCTCCATCAATTAGGGATCTGATGTCGTCACTAAACACAATCCTTAAATTGTAGCCATTTGTTGAGTGTTTTTTTTGGTGTCTAATCCGCATATATATCACCATTCCCCTTGATTTTCTTGACTGTATATCTCTTAAATATCAACATATACACGTGTGATTTAGTTTACGAAGATTTTCAATGCCGAGAACCTCTATCAGAGAGTAAAAAAGGCGTAAGGTTCACAATGCAATAAAATTAAAGTAGGAAATACCGGGCTAGGATTCGAGTTACAGGAAAAAGGGCCAAACCAACCACCCAAGAATGGAATCGTCGAGCGAAAACACTTGACAACTTCCTAGAAGCAGCTTATCTTACCACCAGACCTTTCTCCATCAATTAGGAATCTGATGCCGTCACTAAACACATTCCTTAAATTGTAGCCATTTGTTGAGTGTTTTTTTTGTGTCTAATCCGCATATATATCACCATTGCCCTTGATTTTCTTGACTGTATATCTCTTAAATGTCAACATATACACGTTTGATTTAGTTTACGAAGATTTTTCAATGCCGAGAACCTCGATCAGAGAGTAAAAAAGCCGTAAGGTTCACAATGGTGTAAAATTAAAATGGGATATACCGGGGTAGGATTCGAGTTACAGGAACAAGGGTCAAACCAACCACCCAAGAATGGAATCGTCGAGCGAAAACACTTGACAACCTCAAAGAAGCAGCTTTTCTTACCACCAGACCTTTCTCCATCAATTAGAAATCTGATGCCGTCACTAAACACATTTCTTAAATTGTAGCCATGTGTTGAGTGTTTTTTTTGGTGTCTAATCCGGATATATATCACCGTTGCACTTGATATTCTTGACTGTATATCTCTTAAATGTCAACATATACACGTGTAATTTAGTTTACGAAGATTTTTTAATGTCGAGAACCTCGATCAGAGAGTAAAAAAGGCGTAAGGTTCACAATTGTGTAAAATTAAAATGGGATATACCGGGCTAGGATTCGAGTTACAGGAACAAGGGCCAAACCAACCATCCAAGAATGGAATCGTTGAGCGAAAACACTTGACAACCTCCTAGAAGCAGCTTTTCTTGCCACCAGACCTTTCTCCATCCCTTAGGAATCTGATGTCGTCACTAAACACATTCCTTAAATTATAGCCATTTGTTGAGAGATTTTTTTGGTGTCTAATCCGCATATATATCACCATTGCCCTTGATTTTGTTGACTGTATATCTCTTAAATGTCAACATATACACGTGTGATTTAGTTTACGAAGATTTTTCAATGAAGAGAACCTTTATCAGAGAGTAAAAAAGGCGTAAGGTTCACAATGGTGTAAAATTAAAATGGGATATACCGGGCAAGGATTCGAGTTACAGAACAAGGGCCAAACCAACAACCCAAGAATGGAATCGTTGAGCGAAAACACTTGACAACCTCCTAGAAGCAGCTTTTCTTACCACCAGACCTTTCTCCATCAATTAGGAATCTGATGCCGTCACTAAACACATTCCTTAAATTGTAGCCATTTGTTGAGTGTTTTTTTTGGTGTCTAATCCGCATATATATCACCATTGCCCTTGATTTTCTTGAATGTATATCTCTTAAATATCAACATATACGCGTGTGATTTAGTTTACGAAGTTTTTTCAATGCCGAGAACCTCTATCAAAGAGTAAAAAAGGCGTAAGGTTCACAATTGTGTAAAATTAGAGTTGGATATAACGGGCTAGGATTCGAGTTACAGGAACAAGGGCCAACCCAACCACCCAAGAATGGAATCGTCGAGTGAAAACACTTGACAACCTCCTAGAAGCAGCTTTTCTTACCACCAGACCTTTTCCATCAATTAGGAATCTGATGCCGTCACTAATAATATTCCTTAAATTGTAGCCATTTGTTGAGTGTTTTTTTTTGTGTCTAATCCGCATATATATCACCATTGCCCTTGATTTTCTTGACTGTATATCTCTTAAATGTCAACATATACACGTGTGATTTAGTTTACAAAGATTTTTCAATGCCGAGAACCTCGATTAGAGAGTAAAAAAAGGCGTAAGGTTCACAATGGTGTAAAATTAAAATGGGATATACCGGGCTAGGATTCGAGTTACAGGAACAAGGGCAAAACCAACCACCCAAGAATGGAATCGTCGAGCGAAAACACTTGACAACCTCCTAGAAGCAGCTTTTCTTGCCACCAGACCTTTCTCCATCAATTAGGAATCCGATGCCGTCACTAAACACATTCCTTAAATTGTAGCTATTTGTTGAGTGTTTTTTTGGTGTCTAATCCGCATATATATCACGATTGCCCTTGATTTTCTTCACTGTATATCTCTTAAATATCAACATATACAAGTGTGATTTAGTTTACGAAGATTTTTCAATGCTGAGAACCTCTATCAAAGAGTAAAAAAGGCGTAAGGTTCACAATGGTGTAAAATTAAAGTAGGATATACCGGGCTAGGATTCGAGTTACAGGAACAAGGGCCAAACCAACCACCCAAGAATGGAATCGTCGAGTGAAAACACTTGACAACCTCCTAGAAGCAGCTTTTCTTACCACCAGACCTTTCTCCATCAATTAGGAATCTGATGCCGTCACTAAACACATTCCTTAAATTATAGCTATTTGTTGAGTGTTTTTTTTATGTCTAATCCGCATATATATCACCATTTCCCTTGATTTTCTTATCTGTATATCTCTTCAATGTCAACATATACACGTGTGATTTAGTTTACAAGGATTTTTCAATGCCGAGAACCTCGATCAGAGAGTAAAAAAGGCGTAAGGTTCACAATGGTGTAAAATTAAAATGGGATATAACGGGCTAGGATTCGAGTTACAGGAACAAGTTCCAAACCAAGCACCCAAGAATGGAATCGTCGAGCGAAAACACTTGACAACCTCCTAGAAGCAGCTTTTCTTACCACCAGACCTTTCTCCATCAATTAGGAATCTGATGCCGTCACTAAACACAATCCTTAAATTGTAGCCATTTGTTGAGTGTTTTTTTTGGTGTCTAATCCGCATATATATCACCATTCCCCTTGATTTTCTTGACTGTATATCTCTTAAATATCAACATATACACGTGTGATTTAGTTTACGAAGATTTTTCAATGCCGAGAACCTCTATCAGAGAGTAAAAAAGGCGTAAGGTTAACAATGGTATAAAATTAAAGTAGGATATACCGGGCTAGGATTCAAGTTACAGGAACAAGGGCCAAACCAACCACCCAAGAATGGAATTGTCGAGCGAAAACACTTGACAACCTCCTAGAAGCAGCTTTTCTTACCACCAGACCTTTCTCCATCAATTAGGAATCTGAGGCCGTCACTAAACACATTCCTTAAATTGTAGCCATTTGTTGAGTGTTTTTTTGGTGTTTAATCAGCATATATATAACCGTTGCCCTTGATTTTCTTGACTGTATATCTCTTAAATGTCAACATATACACGTGTAATTTGGTTTACGAAGATTTTTTAATGCCGAGAACCTCGATCAGAGAGTAAAAAAGGCGTAAGGTTCACAATGGTGTAAAATTAAAATGGGATATACCGGGCTAGGATTCGAGTTACAGGAACAAGGGCCAAACCAACCACCCAAGAATGGAATCGTCGAGCGAAAACACTTGGCAACCTCCTAGAAGCAGCTTTTCTTGCCACCAGACCTTTCTCCATCAATTAGGAATCTGATGCCGTCACTAAACACATTCCTTAAATTGTAGCCATTTGTTGAGTGTTTTTTTTTGTGTCTAATCCGCATATATATCACCATTGCCCTTGATTTTCTTGACTGTATATCTCTTAAATATCAACATATACACGTGTGATTTAGTTTACGAAGATTTTTCAATGCCGAGAACCTCTATCAGAGAGTAAAAAAGGCGTAAGGTTCATAATGGTGTAAAATTAAAGTAGGATATACCGGGCTAGGATTCAAGTTACAGGAACAAGGGCCAAACCAACCACCCAAGAATGGAATCGTCGAGCGAAAATGTGACAACTCGAGTTTTTACAGGTCTTTCCCCGACACGTTACTTGTTTACAATCGTGTTTTTGTAATTATTTGTGTTGTAACTTGTGTATTTGATGTTGTAATAATCTTTAGCATGTGTTAATAATCTTTAGCTCTCGGCCCATTAATTGCAATAACATTACGGTCCAATAGAAATTTAGTATGTTCAGAATTCTTATAATTGTGATGTCGGCCAATTATCTCTTGGCTCAATAAAGTAGCCATGTGCTCCTTTGAAACCCATAGGCTGTAATTACATCCATCATGGATTCGTCCCACTTGTCCCGAATATATACAAGGTTATACATAATTCTCATGCATCCCTCATATTAGCACAAGTATATCAAACCCTAAACCCCCTCCCACACGTGAGCGACGATAGTTTTTCTGATCAATCGAAGCCCTACTCCTTTTCATCAAAGCTTGTCATTCTTGTCCAGCAATACACACCTTTTGGTTAGTTATCATTCTCTCAGTTGAGCTTCTTATTGTCGTGATTGAGCATGTTATGTGTGAGTGGTGATTCAGGTTAGGAACATGATAATAAAAATCTATGATGTACTTATTGTGACACCTGAACTGCGTGACGTAGCTAATGACCTAGGGTTGTTTATATATGAAACGATGGTGATGAGCATTGGTTTCACTTTGTATGATTTGATGATTAATACGATTGTGCGGCTTGACATTATTATGATCCCGTGATTAGCGATGTCATGTTAGTCGTTTTATAATGATTTTGATTAGGATGCCTAACACTGTTGACGATTGTACAAAGAAATTATGGCAACATAGAATCCACTGTAAGGCCTCCGACGAAAATCAGGATCTCCGCCATTGACGAAACTTAGTTTCTTGTCGAGGAGTTTCGCCGAGGAATCTTTGGCGAAACTTGTAGGTCCCGTAAGCCGTGCGGATCGTAACAGAATCGTCGATCTAACCTAGAGTGCGGAATCCTCTAGATCAGATTTTACAGAAAACGAGTAGAACAAGAATCAAGAACACGATACACTTTCAATCCGGTCTTCTATTGATTATCCAACATGAAGTTTACAATCAATTCAAGACCCACAAGAAATCTCTCAGCCACTCTCTGTAGATTTCTCTCAATGTCTCCAAATGTCTAAATGTCCAACCTCAACCCTTATGCCAAACCTTGTTTATATAGGACAAGGTTTGCACAAGGGCTTTGGTCTGGGCCAGGCCATCCTCCAAGCCCATTACACTAAATTACTCCCTAACCAATAAAGCTAAGCCCAATACAAAATATCCAAAGACTAAATAAACAAACTATTAAGTTGTTGTCACAAAACATGCACCAACAAACTCCCCCTTGACAATAGCTTCATAGTGTAACTTTGTCTTCAAACATCTTGCAGTCTTTTGGTCTTTGGATAGCGTCAGCTACACAGTTTCTGACATCAACAAACTCCCCCTTAGCTGATGCTTCCAATCTCCAAAACTTTCATTCGTTGTAGATCAGTAAACTAGCAATCTTTGGTTAAGCAAGTATCTTCAAAACTCTCTCAAATCACTTTCTCTTTCTGCAATGTAGTAGAAGGATCCTACCATGCATCTTCACACGTTCATCACTTCACTCTCAATCTGCACTTTACTTGTATTCTGCACTTCATTTTGATAACCGCATCAATCTGTTTAGCAACACAAGAAAGTATCTCGAAAAACCATTAGTCTTTTTCACATTTAAAGATAATCCAATATTTTATCTAAGTTTGCAAAAACAACTACCTGTCAGTTCAAAATGGGAGATCTTTTAAAAAGAAATATTTTTGGTATTTTCGATATTTTTCAATACAAACTGAACTAACTAAACTAAACTCAAAAATATTTACAATACTTCTTTTTGTGAGTATCATGTGCAAGAAGATCATATCAGCAAAATCAAACTGTTTTCACACTATTAGATAATTCTATATTTATTTTTCCGTGAAAAGCAGTCCAAGACGATTACCAGTATGTTCGTCCACCTAAACAAAATGCATGAACATTTCAAGTACCATTACCATATGATACGTTAAGGTAATTTTATTACTGATATACTAGTGTGTCCCACTTCAGGATATACCCCCGCGATCAAGGTATGCACAAAGATTCATCGTAGTAGGTGAGTATACTGAATTCATCCGTTTTATTTTTCAACGATAGATAATTGGTGAACAGGTCAGTACTTCCGTACAGCAGAGAGACCAAAATATCTTATCGAGGGCTATGACAAATACCATTTTTTTTGGTACGATTTGTGCATTTTGCACTTATTGAATGACTCTCTATGAGAGCTTTTTCATTTTTCAGGGTTTTGGCATTATTAGCTCTTTTAAGATATCCGGGGTGTGTCTAGGTCAGCATGTATCTGGATGCAGCAGAAGGACACCCCTGATATCCCCAGATGAAATAACAGTATAAAGACCCAAATGTGTTCCCCACTCATACTCAGTGCATTTAGGTTTATATCACATTGGTAAGTTGATTATTTCATGCTTTTGCCTACTGGTATATCATATGATGAAGCTGCTATCACACTTAAGCATTTTAATTCAGTTCGCGTGTGACAGTCTAACTTGCTGATGTACTATCATTTCTTCTTTTTCACACAGTGAAAACTCATTTTTGATTTTCTATTTTTTATGTTTTTGATTTTTATAATTTTATAACTTACTTCCCCTAAACGCATGCACTATCTAAACTCTTTTTGGCTTAGAGAAATACTTCCCCTAAACACACGCACTATCTAAACTCTTTTTGGCTTAGAGAAATTTCTCCCCCTAAATTTTTGTTTACTTGGAGTAAATTTCAAAAACACAAATTTAAAAACACAAACAAACTCCCACCTTAACCTGACTACAGTTTTTCACGTTTTAAGTTTAAAAACAATCAAAATGATCACAGAAGTAAATAGTTCGTTACCCATGTTAACCTACTATTCACCTCAGATGCTTTACAGGAATAACCACTGTCGAACACATCAACAGTCCTTCTTGGTCATCCTGCATTCACTCAACAACTCAGTTAGACTTTAGAACCCAAGCCCTGATAGTCTTGAGTTTTCCAAATTCATCCATTACAGGAACATCCATCCAATATCCATCACACTTCAGTGGATCCTTGGGTAACTTTTTATCTTGATACCTTCTTCTCCCATAATCATACCATGAATTTTGAAAAAAATTTGGATGTTGTTGAACATTCGAGTTACTAAAACCCCTATGTCCATTTCTTTGTTGAAAATTTCGATTATCAGCAGTTTGGTATCGATATTGATATCCAAAATTTTTATTTTGACTTTGAAAACGATTTGATTTACCACTATATTGACTAAATTGTGGAGAAATACTTCTTGGTCTATCAAATCTTTTCGAAGTTGATGGTTTAGATTGAGATTCAGGTTTATTTGTCTGACAACTAGTTTTTACACTATTGTTTGACCCAACCTGATTCTCATCCTTAACCTCATCAACCTTTTGTTTACCTTTCTTCAAAGGACAACAACTCGCCACATGCCCTTTGTTGTGACATTTAAAACAGGATCTTTTCTTATAAGTTTTCTTTTTGTTTGATCCCTTTTTAAATGTTTTGACCTTTTTGTCTTCAGTATCCTCATCCACTTTATGAGGTGTACTGTTAGACCCTACAGATTCTTTCAAAGAAACTGGACTATTTGGCAAGTCCACAGCTATCAGATCAATTAGCTCCTCTTCATTTGGTAGAAAAGAGTAGTCTTGATTTTCAGAAGATGAAGCTTTAGTAAACCCCACCCCTGTTTTATCATTACTTCTTTTTAAACCTTTTTGAATTTGAGTCCTGACTAACGAAGAATTCCCAAAATTGCTTAACTTCCCCTGAAGTTCAACAATTTTGGCTTGTGTATCAGCCAATTCTGTGCACTTTTCTGAAAGCTCGTTAGTCTTTTCTTTCAGAGTTTCACGAGCCAAATCAATGATCTGTAATTGTTCATTGACTTTGCTTGTTAAACTACTGAATTCTTGTTCATTTGATTTGAGTTTTTCTAAACAATCGGACTCTCGTTTAATCAAAAGAACATTTGACTCTTTTAACTTTTCTAATTCAGCTAACAGAATTTTGTTTTGCTCCGATAGTTTGTCAACTTTAACCTGTAGTTCAGTGCAATGAAGACATGTATGACTTACAGATTCTGATGATACCTTCACCTCTGATGTAAGTTCATTCACATCCTTCAAGCCCTTTGAAACTTCTGCATCCTTCTTCTCAACAGTTTCCTTATCAGCATTCTTCTTCTCTTCTACCTCAGCAGTTTCCTCTCCAATCTTCACAACTGCAAGCTCAGCAACCAATGGTTGATCACAAGTAGTTACTTGAGAGGAGATCTGATAACGTTTTTCCAAAGCTTCCCACAGCTCTCTGGAATTCCCATAGTTCTTGAAGGTATGTTTAATGCCCTCAGGTAAGGATTTCTTGATCACTGCTAAAGCTCTCTTCTCAGCATCAACCAACTGTTTCTCAGATTCATCCATCTTCTCATAAGGAATTACTTTTACCCTTCCGTCAACACGACGTGTGGGAGCAACGTATCCATCAATCATACAGCTCCACATTCTCGCATCCTTACTTTGAACATATGCCTCAACCTTCGTTTTCCATTCAGCATATTCTTTGACAATTATAAGCTTTGGCCAGTTCTTAACAACCTCACTGCCACTTTCCATCTTAGCCAACACGCAGCGTAAGAGTTTAAATGAATTTTGGTAACCTGAATCAAAATCCAAATCTAACTCCTATATTGGTCCTTGTCGAGCTTTTACCGTAAGCGAACTGATAAAACCGTACAAAATATTTTCTGAAAATTGTTTTTATCAAATTATACCATTAGATTCGTCTAGAAATTGTGTTTTTTTTTTTTTGCCCTAAAAATCAAGGGATTCTAACGGTGCAAACGGTTTCCTGTGACAAGTTACGGATAATTTTCTAAACACGAATCTATGAAATTTTTCTTACGCGAGCCAAGAAAAATTTCACCCCTTCCGAAATGGTCAGAAAAGGTCCGAAATGGTTGAAGGCTATCCGTAATGAACACCATTTGTCCGAAATGCACTAGCCTTATCCGAAATGATACACTCTGGTCCGAAATCAATCACCTTCTGATCCGTAATGGGACAGTCTGATCCGGAATCAAGCTTAACTAATCCGAACTGATCCGAAATGGATCTGTCTGATCCGAAATGCAAGTGGAACTTGTCCGAAATATAACCTGATGATCCGAAATGCTTGAACTGTGTCCGAAATTGATCCGAAATCAATTCAATCTAGTCCGAAATCAAGTAAATCTGATCCGAAATCAACTGTTTGATCCGTAATGCTATCCGAAATGCAAGTCAGAAGATCCGAAATGCAGTCAGAAGGTTCGAAATGGTCCGAAATTGCTTGTTTTTGGTCCGAAATGACCCGAAATACTTGATGTTTATCCGAAATCAACTGCAGAACACGAACTCAGCCTCCAAAAACGCCCAAAAACTCCGATTTTCTGCAGAAAACGATTCTGAACCAAGCCAATCTAGAGCCTAATGCTCTGATACCAATTGTAGGTCCCGTAAGCCGTGCGGATCGTAACAGAATCGTCGATCTAACCGAGAGTGCGGAATCCTCTAGATCAGATTTTACAGAAAACGAGTAGAACAAGAATCAAGAACACGATACACTTTCAATCCGGTCTTCTATTGATTATCCAACATGAAGTTTACAATCAATTCAAGACCCACAAGAAATCTCTCAGCCACTCTCTGTAGATTTCTCTAAATGTCTCCAAATGTCTAAATGTCCAACCTCAACCCTTATGCCAAGCCTTGTTTATATAGGACAAGGTTTGCACATGGGCTTTGGTCTGGGCCAGGCCATTCTCCAAGCCCATTACACTAAATTACTCCCTAACCAATAAAGCTAAGCCCAATACAAAATATCCAAAGACTAAATAAACAAACTATTAAGTTGTTGTCACAAAACATGCACCAACAAAACTTAGTTATTTTCGTCGAAGTGTTTCGCCGAGGAGCCTTTGACGAAACCTAGTGATTCGTCGCATGGTCTTTCGCCGAGACTAAAACCAACAGAATTGTATGTGTATGTGTGATGTAAGTGCAACTTAGGGTTATTTCCAGATAATTTTGTTAGCAAACTGATGGAACAAGTTTAGTAGAAATCATGGTAGCTATGTGATAATATGAATTACGTGCATGAGTTGTGATGAATGATGCTGTTGATGGATTCATCGTGATGATTAATTGATTTATTAAGGACGTCAAAACTCATGATTATTGGCTAATAGTAAATCGATGAATTAGGGGGTTTGTGTGATGATAATTAATAAACATGATATGATCAGATGTAATTAATAAATCTTGCACCAATTGATCGTATTCTTTTTGGGCCAAGATACACCCATAGGCCAGATATTAGGTTGGTCACACACATAACTGGGCCTCACGTATGAACCGGGCAGCATGATTTAAATTGATGTAAATAATTAGGAATGGGCTGTGTACAACATTGAATCATGTTAGTTATATTGGGCTGCACATATAATTTGTGGGATAGGCACTGAGCTGGGCCGCACACAGGATATGGGCCGCACACCTATGCGGCTGAAATGTTAAACTATTAAGGGTTGTTGTGAATGTGAGTTTTTACATGACCCGAATACCTGTTACGAAATGGTTACAATGCATGTTATGGATTGATGTGTTATGCGATCACTTGTTATGATTTGAATAAATAATATACGAAGATGTGTACGCCACTTGTGTAGTGTCTACATAGAATACATGAATTAACTGTACGTGAAACATGTGGATTATGTGCGTGAAACATGTGGATTATGTGCGCTTGAAACTGATTGTTATTGTAACTATGATATGACGTGTTTGATCAACTGTTAAACACGTAACTAGTCATACCGAGCAAACCAAGGTGAGTTCACACTATCTATAAGGCATGGGATTCCTGGTGGTTGGGAATGGGTAAAGGATTAAATCAGAAACTGCGTGATCTCCTGGTTTGGAACACGTACTGCATCCTCTTTATTGAAGGGTGACAACACGGAACCTGCGTGATCTCTTGGTTTGGGGACACGTACCACATCCTCTTTATTGAAGGGTGACAACACTGATACTAGACCAAAAACTCTATCATGAAGTCCCTCATTTTATATCGACTTAATCGCCGGGCCAATGGCGAGCGGGTCATAAGTTAGATAGCGTTATTTAGGTCTGACAAGCCTCACACCATGCCGCAGAGGACGGGCGTGAACTAATGGATCTGGGCACGTTAATGATGATAGACATTGACGCTAGGGCACCAACTTACTTTAGTCAGTGGTCGATATGGTAACGGGTCTAGTGGTTCACATGGGGTAGCCCCCACTAGTTATGGTTTGGCAAACAAGGGATTGGTTAACTCATGGTTTACGAATGAACTTACGGTTTTGGAACAACTTTAAAATGAACATCAACTGTGAACTCGCTCAACTTTGTTGTTGACTTGTTGTTACTTGCCTTGCAGGCCTTTAGGTGCATATTGTTGGAACTTGCTGTCTGGGATGCTGGAGTGGTAGTGGGTCGAGATACATGGAAACGCGAGACGAATCTAATGGCTTTCACACACTTGGTTTATGAATTTCTTAATTAATGTATTATGCTTCCTCTAAACGTTAAATAATGTTTTGTAACACTTCTATCAATAATAAATGAAAGTTTTGTTTGGAATAATTGTTATGAGTTCAACATGATTGGTGGCTTGGATCCTGGTACGTCACACGCCACGTGGTCATTCCGCATGTGGTATTTTGGGGGTGTGACAGATTGGTATCAGAGCCATTAGTTATAGTGAACTTGGTTTTAAAAAGGGGAAAAACGTTTTTATAAAACCAGACTATAACTTAACAAGTTCTGAACATGACCATGACACTCAGCTCCAAACTGCAAGGTTCGTCTCTCGTTTAGTCATTGCACCGCATAACTAGTGAACACTTACATATGATATTGCATGTGATTGGACGTTTAGCACAACGGTATGAATTCATGTGTTACTTGCATGTGTTATAAAACTGATAAGGTGGTATTTCCCTAAACATTCATGACTTACGTTTCATGATGCTCTTGTTTGCTACTCGAGTTTAGGGAATCATTTGACATGAGTTAGGAGGAGCTGAGATGAGTATGCAAATCAAAATATTATTGTGGGTGCACACATAATAATAATGTGGGGTGCATGCATGTCCCAGTGAGGCTTAACAAGTGAAAAAGGGGTTCCGCTCTGTTATTTAATTGAAGTGAAACACAACAGTCTATAGGAGTCATAGCAGTGATTGACTCTTACTTGAACATGAACTTTTCACTTCTCACTGAGTCCTTGCAAATCTCGAAGTTATTGAGTATACCTGAACACCCATCTGAACGTCTAGCGAACTGTGTAGAATGCTAGGTGCTTGCACGGACGTCCCTGAGTTGGATGTCACAACGTCGAAAGATTGGTCTGTACCTCCCTCACTTCTCTGTGTTTGCTGGAACCTAATGTATTGACGTCTTAGATCCCGAAGTGCGATCACTTCAGCAACACTCTCATAACAAACCGTGTATTACTGAAACAACTTGCCGCATCGGTGGACAAAAGGATGAGACTAGTACTATACCGACTTTAGTATTTGGATGACCCTGGTTACCAATAACGAACACCAGCAATTTGACGCCAATCGGATCTTTAACCCCAGTCAGCGGCTCATGGGAGCCAAATCCCACGAATTTATCAGGACATGAACGATGACAATTGACCGTGGTGCGGAAATGTGAAACGACCAGCACAAGGAGTAGCGTCTTAGGACGTGGCACGGAAATGTGACAAGATGGACTTTGTCGGTGAAAGATCGTAGGACTCCGTTTTAAGCAACGACGTCAGAGGTAACAGTCACGATGACATCAAGGTATTCGTAACTATGGTCTACAGTATGGAAATGAAGGTGCCAACGACATGAATTGACCGTTGTTAGAATTAAGACAACAACAACCAAGGGAACGACGACAATAATAACACTGGAAATGATACTCATGGAAGGGCACTTATAGATGGCGTCGGTAACGCCAGGCGTAGTGACAACATGGTAGTTTGGATGGGTAGTTATTCGCTTCATCTCTGTTCTGTTTAACCCTGATGCTTCTTAAAACTGAACCTGTTGTGGAATCGGCTGATGGGCAGTCAATTGGAACCTCCTATGCTCGCTGGGATGCAAACTTGACCTTGCGGGACAAGTATTCGACATCGGCCTTCCTTCTATTATTCTTGATAATTTCGATGCGGTGATTAGTGTGGATTGGTTATCCAGTTATCGCACAGATATACCCTGTGAGGAAAAATTTCGCGTATCCCTCCCCTTAGTGGAGGATCGTTATCTGTTCTAAAGCGTCAGAGTGACGCAAAGGTTAGCGTCACTTCACCAGCAGAAGCCGAGAGCATCTACGGAGGGACTATCCCGCTTTGTAAGCAAATGTTATTGATGATAAGGCTAAGGAAAAGAGGATTGAGGACCCATAAATTGTTCGTGAATCCTCTCAGTGTGCTACTCGAGGGATTTTCAGGTTTACTTCCACAACTGATTAGATAAAATCTCAGTCTAATCTCACGTCGGAAACAGCCTAGGTTACGCGTGCTTCTTACCGTCCTGCACCAGGAGGGTTGTAAGAGCTGTTTAATCAACTACAGGGATTATTGAGCAGGAGTTTTGTTGAACCTAGCTTTTCGCTATGGAGCCCCAGTTAGATCCATGAATTTTAGTATGTGTTCTGATTATCAAGAACTTAGCAAGGTGACAGCTAAGAACCGCTTGCCTCGACCATGTATCGACAACCTGTTGACCAGCTGCGAAGAACAAGCTTCATTCGAGGTTTGGCTAACGAACGAGCTATCGTCATAGGAAAGTCCAATGGGAGAATGCTCTTAGAACGGCATATCGAACGCAATGCGGCCATGGCAACTTTGTATACCATGGTCGTTGAGCTAATCAGCACACCAGTAGCTTTATGGATCACATGAATCGACTGTGTTTATTGAAGACGTTTTGAATCATTTCCAGGAGGAAGGAACACCCTAGGTGAAATATGTACCTTATCTTAGAGCTGCTACACGCGAAGTCTGGTAAAGTCTAACTTCTGGATTTGAGAAGTACATTCTTGGTCAGGTAATCAACTTGGTGGGATTACGCATGGATCTCGCTAAGATCCATTTCATTTGAAACTGACCGATGCCAAAGAGCCCTTCGGTGATAAATCAATTTCTTGGGTTCGCTAGAGACTATCGCAGATTCATCATGGGGGTTTTCGAGGAATGCGCGGCTTAAATCACTTTGATACAGCAGGGTGTTGTATATTGTGGGAGACAAAACAGGAGAACGTTTTTTCAGCTTTTGAGACCCAACACTATAATATACTGGGCAACGCCTTTACCCGAAGGTACGGGTGATCTAGTGGTATACCATGAGGGTTCGAATCAGAGTCCCAGTTACATGCCGATGCAACACGAGAAGGTGATGATATACGTAGTGGATTTACAAGGAAGATTGCACGAGTCACAATCTGCGGTGGAAACCGTGGTCTAGGGATGTAAATCGGAGGCATTACTTGGACGGTACCAAATGCATTACTTAGACCGATCACAAGGGCCTCCCGTGTATCGATGTTTCGAAAGAGCTAAAGCATGCGATGACATAGCTGGATGGAACTTTAGAATGATTACGACTATGAGGCCTGAACGTGCACGAGTTTGGCAGCCTACTATCGACTCTAACTTACCTGATTAGACTCGCTCTGTCCAAACTAGAGAACTGAAGGAAGAGGATTTTCAAGATTGACCCATGCGGGGCATAAGGAAGAAACCTTTGGCAAGTCGGACGATATTCGCTACCTCACGGAACGAATGTGGATCTCATTATACGGCAACTATAGGGAACTTGGGTTGAGCAAAGCACACCGGCCTCGATATTTTAGTCATCGGGATTTTAATGGAATATACCAGGATCTAAGGATCTTGGACTGGCAACTGGATTTGAAGGCCTACACAGCGAAGCATGTGAACGACGTTGACTTGTGCGAAGGTCAAGGCGGAACATCAGAAACCTCTTGGTTTGTGTTAGTAATCAGAAACAGCTATTTGGAGATTGGAACAGACAGCCATGGATTTTGTCACTGGTCTACCTAAATCTCAAAATGGAACCGATATCACCTGAGTAATCGTTGATTGTCCCATGTAACCAGTACACTTCCCTGCAAACAAGGAAACTGACGAGTCTTCACATTTTGTGAATATTCCTGTGAGAGCGGCGACTTTTAGGCACGAGGTGCCAACTCTTGCTACCTCTGATTATTGAGCTACATCCGATCTATTGCACACAATACGCAACACCCTCGACTCAAGTCTAGACATGAACATTGCTTATCACCCTTGGACAACTGGTCGGAACAAACGAACCCTCCTGACACTCGAAAACATGCTGCGAGCATGTGTGAGATTGACTTTAGTAAGAATAGAAGGACGTTTACCTTTGGTTGAGTTCTATCGTAGCAGTCACCATTCTAGTATTCAGACAGCTCTATTTGAGGCAGTGCATGGACAGATATGCTAATCTCCTTGTTGAATTAAGGTGGGTGACAACCTAATCACGGGTCCAGGACTTGCACTCGAAACACTTGGGAAGATTATTTGGATTGGAAATCGTTTAGCGGCAACGCGTGGCTGCCAGGAAAGTTGATAAGCTTAGGAAATACTGGGAGTTCACTGTAGACGATCGAATCATGTTGAAAGTCCCACCCTGGGAAGGGTGTGGTGCGCTTGGGAAGCGTGGCAAGCTTAATTTATGTTATGTTGAGTCATTCAAAATTCTGGAAAGAATCAGTCACGTGGCCTACAAACTCGAGTTACCTGACGAATCGAGTAATGTTTACCATGTCATTGATGTCTCGAATCTAAGAAGTGTTGTTCGATGAAACACTTGTGATCCCCTACTAGTGCCTGAGGTTAACGACGAGTTGCAGTGGTTAAAGTATCTAGTTAAACCTTGAACCAGGAAGTCGAGATCTGTTATCATAGTAGAATTCCAATCGTAAGGGTCCGTTGGAACTCAAAACATCCAAACGGCTAACCTCTGATATCATTGGTGAATTTCGAGACGGAATTCCTTTTCAAGTTGGGGATGATGTGGTGCCCGCGGAAAATCCACAGTCATCCTGGGTCAACACCGTGTTGTTTTGGAATGCTTATCAAATTACGGGACGAAATTTCTTTCAAGTTGGGGATGATGTGACAACTCGAGTTTTCACAGGTCTTTCCCCGACACGTTACTTGTTTACCATCATGTTTTCGTAATTATTTGTGTTGTAACATGTGTATTTGATGTTGTAATAATCTTTAGCATGTGATAATAATCTTTAGCTCTCGGCCCATTAATTGCAATAACATTACGGTCCAATAGAAATTTGGTATGTTCAGAATTCTTATAATTGTGATGTCGCCCAATTATCTCTTGACTCAATAAAGTAGCCATGTGCTCCTTTGAAACCAATAGGCTGTAATTACACCCAACATGGATTTGGCCCACTTGTCCCGAATATATACAAGGTTATACATAATTCTCATGCATCCCTCATATTAGCACAAGTATATCAAACCCTAAACCCCCTCCCACACGTGAGTGACGGCAGTTTTTCTGATCAATCGAAGCCCTACTCCTTTTCATTAAAGCTTGTCATTCTTGTCCAGTAATACACACCGTTTGGTTAGTTATCATTCTCCCAGGTGAGCTTCTTATTGTCGTGATTGAGCATGTTATGTGTGAGTGGTGATTTAGGTTAGGAACATGATAATAAAAATCTATGATGTACTTATTGTGACACCTGAACTGCGTGACGTAGCTAATGACCTAGGGTTGTTTATATATGAAACGATGGTGATGAGCATTGGTTTCACTTTGTATGATTTGATGATTAATACGATTTTGCGGCTTGACATTATTATGATCCCGTGATTAGCGATGTCATGTTAGTCGTTTTATCATGATTTTGATTAGGATGCCTAACACTGTTGATGATTGTACAAAGAAATTATGGCAACATAGAATCCACTGTAAGGCCTCCGACGAAAATCAGGCTCTCCGCCATTGATGAAACTTAGTTTCTTGTCGAGGAGTTTCGCCGAGGAATCTTTGGCGAAACTTAATTATTTTCGTTGAAGTGTTTCGCCGAGGAGCCTTTGACGAAACCTAGTGATTTGTCGCATGGTCTTTCGCCTAGACTAAAACCAACAGAATTGTATGTGTATGTGTGATGTAAGTGCAACTTAGGGTTATTTCTAGATAATTTTGTTAGCAAACTGATGGAACAAGTTTAGCAGAAATCATGGTAGCTATGTGATAATATAAATTACGTGCATGAGTTGTGATGAATGATGTTGTTGATGGATTCATCGTGATGATTAATTGATTTATTAAGGAAGTCAAAACTCATGATTATTGGCTAATAGTAAATCGATGAATTAGGGGGTTTGTGTGATGATAATTAATAAACATGATATGATCAGATGTAATTAATAAATCTTGCACCAATTGATCGTATTCTAGCTTGGCCAAGATACACCCATGGGCTAGATATTAGGTTGGTCACACACATAACTGGGCCTCACGTATGAACCGGGCAGCATGATTTAAATTGATGTAAATAATTAGGAACGGGCTGTGTACAACATTGAATCATGTTAGTTATATTGGGCTGCACATATAATTTGTGGGATAGGCACTGAGCTGGGCCGCACACAGGTTATGGGCCGCACACCTATGCGGCTGAAATGTTAAACTATTAAGGGTTGTTGTGAATGTGAGTTTTCACATGACCCGAATAATTGGTAACGAAATGGTTACAATGCATGTGATGGATTGATGTGTTATGCGATCACTTGTTATGATTTGTATAAATAATATATGAAGTATGTGTACGCCACTTGTGTAGTGTCTTCATAGAATACATGAATTAAATGTACGTGAAACATGTGGATTATGTGCGTGAAACATGTGGATTATGTGCGCTTGAAACTGATTGTTATCGGTAACCATGATAGGACGTGTTTGATCAACTGTTAAACAAGTAACTAGTCATACCGAGCAAACCAAGGTGAGTTCCCACTATCTATAAGGCATGGGATTCCCGGTGGTTGGGAATGGGTAAAGGATTAAATCGGAAACTGCGTGATCTCCTGGTTTGGAACACGTACTACATCCTCTTTATTGAAGGGTGACAACACGGAACCTGCGTGATCTCCTGGTTTGGGGACACGTAACACATCCTCTTTATTGAAGGGTGACAACGCTGATACTATACCAAAAACTCTATCATGAAGTCCCTCATTTTATATCGACTTAATCGCCGAGCCAATGGCGAGCTGGTCATTAGTTAGATAGCGCTATTTAGGTCTGACAAGCCTCACACCGTGCCGTAGAGGACGTGCGTGAACTAATGGATCTGGGCACGTCAATGATGATAGACATTGACGCTAGGGCACCAACTTACTTTAGTCAGTGGTCGATATGGTAACGGGTCTAGTGGTTCACATGGGGTAGCCCCCACTGGTTATGGTTTGGGAAACAAGGGATTGGTTAACTCTTGGTTTACGAATGAACTTACGGTTTTGGAACAACTTTAAAATGTACATCAACTGTGAACTCGCTCAACTTTGTTGTTGACTCGTTGTTACATGCTTTGTAGGCCTTTAAGTGCATATTGTTAGAACTTGCTGTCTAGGATGCTGGAGTGGTCATGGGTCGAGATACATGGAAACGCGAGACTAATCTAACGGCTTTAACACACTTGGTTTATGAATTTCTTAATTAATGTGTTATGTTTCCGCTGAAGGTTAAATAATGTTTTGTAATACTTCTATCAATAATAAATGAAAGTTTAATTTGGAATAATTGTTATGAGTTCAACATGATTGGTGGCTTGGATCCTGGTACGTCACACGCCCCGTGGTGATTCCGCATGTGGTATTTTGGGGGTGTGACATAAAACACGTGACAACCTCCTAGAAGCAGCTTTTCTTACCACCAGACCTTTCTCCATCAATTAGGAATCTGATGCCGTCACTAAACTCATTCCTTAAATTGTACCAATTTGCTGAGTGTTTTTTTTGTGTCTAATCCGCATATATATCACCATTGCCCTTGATTTTCTTGATTGTATATCTCTTAAATATCAACATATACATGTATGATTTAGTTTACGAAGATTTTTTCAATGCCGAGAACCTCGATCAGAGAGTAAAAAGGCGTAAGGTTCACAATTGTGTAAAAATTAAATGGGATATACCGGGCTAGGATTCGAGTTACAGGAACAAGGGCCAAACCAACTACCCAAGAATGGAATCGTCGAGCGAAAACACTTGACAACCTCCTAGAAGAAGCTTTTCTTGCCACCAGACCTTTCTCCATCAATTAGGAATCTGATGCCGTCACTAAACACATTCATTAAATTGTAGCCATTTGTTGAGTGTTTTTTTTGGTGTTTAATCCGCATATATATATCACCATTGCCCTTGATTTTCTTGACTGTATATTTCTTAAATGTTAACATATACACGTGTGATTTAGTTTACGAAGATTTTTTCAATGCCTAGAACCTCGATCAGAAAGTAAAAAAGGCGTAAGGTTCACAATGGTGTAAAATTAAAATGGGATATACCGGGCTAGGATTTGAGTTACAGAAACAAGGGCCAAACCAACCACCCAAGATTGGAATCGTCGAGCGAAAACACTTGACAACCTCCTAGAAGCAGCTTTTCTTGGCACCAGACCTTTCTCTATCAATTAGGAATCTGATGCCATCACTAAACACATTCCTTAAATTGTAGCCATTTGTTGAGTGTTTTTTTGTGTCTAATCCGCATATATATCACCATTGCCCTTTATTTTCTTGACTGTATATCTCTTAAATAACAACATATACACGTGTGATTTAGTTTACGAAGATTTTTCAAAGCCGAGAACCTCGATCAGAGAGTAAAAAAGGCGTAAGGTTCACAATGGTATAAAATTAAAATGGGATATACCGGGCTAGGATTCGAGTTACAAGAACAAGGGCCAAACCAACCACCCAAGAATGGAATCGTCGAGCGAAAACACTTGACAACCTCCTAGAAACAGCTTTTCTTACAACCATACCTTTCTCCATCATTTAGGAATCTGATGCCGTCACTAAACACATTCCTTAAATTGTAGCCATTTGTTGAGTGTTTTTTTTTTTGTGTCTAATCCGCATATATATCACCCTTGCCCTTGATTTTCTTGACTGTATATATCTGTGACACATGTGCCTCCACGACCATCAAACAAATATCCAGATCAATAAAATAATGTTATTTGATCCCAATGTTTCTTTATTTATGTTTGACATTTTGCATGTTTTGATTTTTGTTCAATTTCAAACTCTACATCGCTTTCTGGAGAGTTATACGCGAACTGGTGCGTAAACGTAATCAGTTTAATGCGAAAAACACTCCAGAACATCAACATATGCTTGACATACCTTAAATAACCTCTACATAACTTAGAAATAAGTTTTGAAGGCGTTGGTATGGCAAAATCAAGTTTAAACGCTTACAGGGACTAAATTCGACAAACTGCACAAATAACCTCTACGATTCGTTCTGGAACAGACATTCCGGAACATGACCATAAGTTAAACATACCATAAATATCCTTTACATAGCCTAGAAATAGGCTTTGAGGGGTTCGGGGTGATAAAATAAACTTTTGGGTCATTCAGGGACTAAAAGCGTTAAAAAGTGCACAAGTTTGCAATTTCGCGCAAAACTTACGTTCTGAATTCATCCGGACATCCAAAAATTTATGAAAGCATTAAAATATTTTATTTTAGTGTTTGGCATAAGAAAATTTCATTCGTCGCTTAATTTGGTTCGTTTTTGCGTTCGTTACGACTTCCGTCGTAATTAACCGAACAACGCAATCGTACGGCCAAACGAACCGACATCCTACATATTTTTGAGCACATTTCAAGTTCCCTATACTTTAACTTCATTTTAGAGCCTTGAAATGGGGTTAACGGGGCTTAAACGTGCAAGAAATGCATTAAAATGCAAGATTCTCAAGTGCAGGGGCTAAACTGTTAACTTTTGAAAGTTGCTGGTCTGCAGACCACATACGTTCCGTAAGGGATGGACCATACGGTCCGTAAGGCATCCCCAGACCAGCAGAAAGCTATTTCCAGCCAATTCCAACTCATTTCTCTCTTGCACATGGTATTTTAAGATACGAGGGGCCATTTTGATGTGCCCATGGTATTGCAAAACCATGGTACACAACTCAAAACCCACAACTTTGAATCTAAATTTGTTCTCTAAGTTTATGTGTTTATCACTTCATACCTGAGAATATTCAGATCAAAACTTCCGTTCTTGGACCCGTTGTAAGTCCTCTTTTGTTCTTTTAGCATTTTCTGCGTTGACCAGTTTATTGTCAACACGAAGTTCGGTTGAACTTCGCAACGTGAGCGTAATCACGATGGTTATAGTCCCTTGTGACTATACCTACTGATTACCACGTTATCTAGGCTCAGTGACGAGTCGTAGTTTCGGCTAAAATGCGTATTCTTGCGTATTTTGTAACCAAACTACTTTTAGGTATCAAAACCGTTTGTTTTGATACCAAACTTATTTTCTAACTTAGTTAAGCATGTTTTAACATGCTTAGCTCGTCACTTTTAGTTTAGTGCTTATATAGGGTCGTAAGGTAAGCGATCTAAACAATCGCTTATACTTTCGAACCCGACCCGTTTGGTCGATCTCTAGGATCCGACCAAATACCTTAGGTGACCATAGTTGTATAGGGAATAACCTTCCGAGGTTATACCTTATGGTCACGACGTTTAGTTAGTTGTATGATAGGTAGTTTATATGCCTTAGGTAAATTACCAAAAAGCCCTTTTTACGCCAAAATTCATTTTTAGCATATGTAACATAATTTTTTTATATCTAAACTGATTTGGCAACAATATTAGACATGTTAAGGCATATTCTACATATCATTGGACTAGTTAGGCGTTCCGAACGCGTTTTACGCGAACGACGCGTTAAAGTAGCATAAGCTACCTAAACGGGTCATAATGGGTCGTAAGCACTTAGGTTAGGTTTCATTTTAGAATGTAGGCTTTGTTAAACCATATTACATGAGTTCCCATACTTGTTTGGTTTACGAACCCTCATTCTATCCGATCCTCCGATTTAGGTCCGGATTATTAACGTAGTTACCCATATTAGGTGCCGTTTGATCCCGTGATCTTCTAGCTTTTCTTGGTGGTTATCCTAGGACTATTGAGCAATCTCAAATGAGTACATAGACCCCTCTTTTACTGTTTTCAAACTATTTTCGGGTGAAACACATGTGCCTACTTGTTACTTTCGTGCTTTCCATGTTTTCATATTATATGCTTGTTATGTTCATTAGTACACATATAGTACATGATTTCATACATGTTTTGCTATGTATGTTCACTTAGCATGCTAGCACATTGTTTTACATTACATCTTATGCTATGTATGTTCATTTAGTGCATACTTAGTACATTGTTTTACATTACATTTATGTTGCATATGCTCATCCAGCATATGGACACATTGTTTTACATTACATTTTGTTGCATATGCTCATCCAGCATATGGACACATTGTTTTACATTTTGAACCATTTGTAACCGTTTGATTTATGTGAACCATTTGTAACCTTTTGAATTAGGTAAACCATTTGTAACTATTACCATTGGACTTGACAACTCCCATTCCTGAAATCCTGGGTTTGTTTGGACGTAAGGAATGACCGGATCCGAAAACATTTTTGATAACATTTGATCTGTTCTAAGGTTTATCTTACTGTCTCAAGGCTTGGATGTAGACGTTTAACTTACCGTATAAATGTTGTATCAGTAAAGCATGCATTATTCTACAAAGCATAACTTTTGATTATTCAAAGTACCTTGTTTTGTATTTTTTTTACTTGTGGTTTAAGTAGTCTCATTTTACTTACCATACATAACATTGTTTACACATTACATGATTTACATTTGACAATAGACATTTAACCATACATAAACATTTCTACCATTGTTAAACATTACATCTTGGTGGTTTGTTTGGGTAAGTGATTTATATAACGAGGCACGTGTAATACGATAAAAACTTGGTGGATACGCCGCTGGTACTTCCTATATATAAGTGCTTTTATGGTATTACATATCGTGGCGTTATTTAAACCATTTCAGTTTAGACATATTACATTCACAACACACTTTCACATGATAACTTAATTTATATAAACTCATTTTACTTGGTTATTCACTTAACCATACGTTATTCTTTTATACGTACATATCATTTGATTTATTCGTTGCTTTTCAAATGATTTATGAAAGAAAACACTCAACAAGATTCATGACTACTTCTTATTAAACAGTTTCTTTAAACCCAAGTCATTAATCCTATTTTCTCAAAACCTATGTATCTCACAGGCATTTTTATGCTGACGTACCTATTTTCACCTGTGTTTTCAGGAGCTGTGCATAGAATGATCGAGACACACTTAGGCGGACATGTGCCTTAGTGACTTAAAACGAAGCAAGAACTAGTTAAATTATGTTATGTACTCTTTGTTTCTTGTTTTAAGGCAATGTAACCCTCTTGTTTGATAAATAAAACATGACTTTAATTTCCATGGTTGTGAAACAATTAATTCTGTTACAACACTCCCCGACGTTTCCGCCATGTTTTGTTGTTTTACGTGGTCGGGGTGTGACCGAAAAGTTGGTATCAGAGCCAATGGTTATAGGGAATTAGGTTATTAGTAATGCTTTGACCTAGACTATAACCTTCTAGGACCCTAACTCAAGAAGATTTGCGTTTAGATTTTTAAAACAAAAAAAAAACCGCCACCTATCCTTAGGTGATAATCACAACGAGAACATCAATTCCGAATCCGCTTTGAAAAAAATTAATCATCTGTTCTTGGATGATTGATTACTAGGTTTGGGACCCTCTGTTGTAAGGTTTTGAACCCTCTGTTATAAGGTTTTAAACCCCTTTGAGTTTTCAAAAATCTCGTCAAAGTTTTGGGTCCTAAATAGTGTGAACATGTGCCAACTGGAAGAGTGAATGCCTGTACCCTGGGTTTTCTATCTAAGGCTAGAGTGTTCGTACAAATCCACATAATCGGACCAGTCACTCTTACCTGGGAACTCTTGGGTGAGTGTTTACTTATAGGCGAGCATGTCTTCGCGATACATTATTTTTGACCCATTTACTTTGAATGGTCACAATGTGTCGTTTGTTTGCCTTGTGGTAACAAACAAATGACCACCATCTTTGCTTTTGTCAAATTTTGTATCACCACATCCTTTTCATCTAATCATCTCGCTCGTTTCCTTTCATGTTTCCCTCCTTTTAGAATGCCTCCTCGACGCGACAATCAGATAGCGAATGCCGAACTGGCAGAAATCATCGCGCAACAAATGGCTGCTGCTTTCCCAAATCTTATTGCTCAACTGAACCAAGCCAACAACAACAATAATGCTCCATGCAATTTCAAGAGTTTCAATTCGGCTAAGCCACTCAAGTTTAGTTGTTCTGAAGGAGCAACTGGGCTCCTACAATGGTTCGAGAGCACTGAGAGTACGTTTCGTCACGTTCAGTGTCCTGATAATCGCAAGGTCGAGTTTGCTTCCAGTGTATTTCAGAGGAGGGCTCTTACATGGTGGGACGGGGTTATGAGAGACCGTGGTGCTGAGGTTGCTTTAGCACAGTCTTGGGCCGAGCTTAGGGCCCTTATGATGAAGGAGTTCTGTCCTCGTCATGAACTGAGCACTTTAGAAAGGGAATTTGATGATTTGAAGCAAGATAGTGGTGAGCATCGGGCTTACACTGATAGGTATGAGGAGTTGAGTCTGTTATGCCCGAACATGGCTGCACCTTTAGATAAGGCAATCGAAAAATACATTGATGGCCTCCCTGACTCAATACAAGACATTGTGACTGGTAGCAACCCTACTACAGTTAGACAGGCCATTGAGCTATCTGCAACCTTGACAGAATCTCAGATTAGGAAAGGTAAACTTTTTCGAAAGGGTGACAAGAAATCGATCGAGGAATCGAAACCAAAGGATGAACAGACTGAATCCTCCAAGAAGTTAAAGAAGCGAAAGGCTTCTCAGAACTTCGCCTTAGTCGCTCACAATGATCAAGCCATCCCTAACCAACTAGCTCAACCCCCTGCTAGAAAGCCATACAACGGAACTGCACCCTTGTGCAATCAATGTAACCTTCGTCATCATGCTAGTGTGAAGTGCCGCAAATGCCAAATTTGTGAACTTATAGGTCATACAGCAAGGGTTTGCCCAACCGCAGTTGCACCAAATCAAGCTGGCAACAATCCTACTCAAGCTCGTTTTCCACCGGGGTCTTGCTACAACTGTGGCGAGATGGGCCATTTTCGTAGGAATTGCCCAAGGCTTGCTAATGCAAATCCAGCGCAGGGATGAGTATCTGACCGACAGAAGACAACGCTGTTTAGAAAATAATCAAGCCTGGTGTATTATTTTCTTTTGTTGTCACGATCTATGAAACAGTTGTTGTTGTTTATGTTTATAAATAAATCCTTATTTACATTGCAATGTGCAATTGTGGTTGCATGAATAAACGACATATCTCCTACGATACCGACAATCAAGGAACCGTATTCCTCCCATCTTTTGATTTTTTGCGATTTCCACGAAGAACCTAAGTACACATTTCTTTCAAAGAAACAAAGTACAAGGCGCAAGTTACAACACTAGACGAATACCCGATATACCACTATAAATCCTTAATAGGGTACCTAAGGGTATTTCCGTAAATTATTGTGTACCTTAATTCGAATGTTATGATTCCTGGAAATCGGAAATCGAATTTTTGGAAGATCACCCTATTTTCAGATAGATTCTTGAGGACGTTGAAGTCCATCGACTGGGTTCCTGGTGTACCTTGAATACCCATGTTCAAATCGACATCAAGTTAATAACAATTAAAAACAAGATGATAACAAATTTATATCCAAGAAAACAATTATGTGCTTGTGTGTTGATGTGTTGACCTAATCATAATTTGTCTCGATCTTGTTCAAATTCTATCCCCTTCACATTATAAAACAAACTGTGATTACTATGCAAAAAATTACGTAATTATGGATGCATACATAATTATGGAATTTAGTGAACGGAAATCACAGCAAGTTATGTCATGTGTCTAGAGTTAACCCTATTCATTTCCATTTCTGATGAAGCATCCGTTGAGGAAAAATGAACTAGCTATTCATTTTTCACTTTTGAAAGAATATCCGTTGAGGGAAATGAATATCCGTTTGTTTAATCCTTCATTTCCAATTCTGAAGAATACCCGTTGAGGAAAATGACTCTGTTTGTTCATTTTCGTTCTGAAGAATATCCGTTAAAGGAAATGAATATCCGTTTGTTTAATCCTTCATTTCCAATTCTGAAGAATACCCGTTGAGGAAAATGACACTGTTTGTTCATTTTCGTTCTGAAGAGTATCCGTCGAGGGAAATGAGTATCCGTTTGTTTAATCCTTCATTTCCAATTCTGAAGAATACCCGTTGAGGAAAATGAGTCAGTTTGTTCATTTTCGTTCTGAAGAGTATCCGTCGAGGGAAATGAATATCCGTTGATTATTCCTTCATTCCGATTTCTGACGAAGAACCCGTTGAGGAAAATGAATCATCCATTCATTTTCACTTCTGAAGAATATCCGTTGAGGGAAATGAATATCCGTTTAGTTAAATCCTTCATTTTCCATTTCCGAAGAACCCGTTGAGGAAAATGACTCCGTTCGATCATTTTCGCTTCTGAAGAATATTCGTTGAGAAAAATGACAGGATTATGCCTTGCATATCTTTGATGATCATTTAACACAAAGTCACAGACAGACTCCTACAAATAAATTTCGGGACGAAATTTCCTGAAGTAGGGGAGACTGTGACACCTGTGCCTCCATGACCATCAAACAAATATCTAGATCAATAAAATAATGTTATTTGATCCCAATGTTTGTTTATTTATGTTTGACATTTTGCATGTTTTGATTTTTGTTCAATTTCAAACTCTACATCGCTTTCTTGAGTGTTATACGCCAACTGGTGCGTAAACGTAATCAGTTTAATGCGAAAAACACTCCGGATATGCTTGACATACCTTAAGTAACCTCTACATAACTTAGAAATAAGTTTTGAAGGCGTTCGTATGGCTAAATCAAGTTTAAACGCTTACAGGGACTAAATTCGACAAACGGCGAAAGTATGACGATTCGTATTGGAACAGACATTCCGGAACATGACCATAAGTTAAACATACCATAAATATCCTTTACATAGCTTAGAAATAGGCTTTGAGGGGTTCAGTGTGCTAAAATAAACTTTTGGGTCATTTAGGGACTAAAAGCGTCAAAAAGTGCACAAGTTTGCATTTTCGCGCATAACTTACGTTCTGAATTCATCCGGACATCCAAAAACTTATGAAAGCATTAAAATATTTTATTTTACAGTTTGGCATAAGAAAATTTCATTCGTCGCTTAATTTGGATCGTTTTTGCGTTCGTTACGACTTCCGTCGTAATTAACCGAACAACGCAATCGTACGGCCAAACGAACCGACATCCTACATATTTTTGAGCACATTTCAAGTTCCCTATACTTTAAATTCATTTTAGAGCCTTGAAATGGGGTTAACGGGGCTTAAACGTGCAAGAAATGCATTAAAATGCAAGATTCTCAAGTGCAGGGGCTAAACTGTCAACTTTTGAAAGTTGCTGGTCTGCAGACCACATACGGTCCGTAAGGGATGGACCATATGGTCCGTAAGGCATCCCCAGACCAGAAGAAAGTTGTTTCCAGCCTGTTTCCAGCCAATTCCAACTCATTTCTCTCTTGCACATGGTATTTCAAGATACTAGGGGCCATTTTGATGTGCCCATGGTATTGCAAAACCATGGTACACATATATGGATGAGATCAAAGCACGGTTTTCGACGAATGATCTTAAAGGTCCTAAGAAATCTATAAATACCCCTCAAGATCACAACTCAAAACCCACAACTTTGAATATGAATTTGTTCTCTAAGTTGATGTGTTTATCATTTCATACCTGAGAATATTCGGATCAAAACTTCCGTTATTGGACCCGTTGTAGGCCCTCTTTCGTTCTTTTAGCGTTTTCTGCATTGACAAGTTTATGGTCAACACGAATTTCGGTTGAACTTCGCAACATGAGCGTAATCACGATGGTTATAGTCCCTTGTGACTATACCTACTGATTACCACGTTATTTAGGCTTAGTGACGAGTCGTAGTTTCGGCCAAAATGCGTATTCTTGCGTATTTTGTAACCAAACTACTTTTAGGTATCAAAACCGTTTGTTTTGATACCAAACTTATTTTCTAACTTAGGTAAGCATGTTTTAACATGCTTAGCTCGTCACTTTTAGTTTAGTGCTTATATAGGGTCGTAAGGTAAGCGATCTAAACAATCGCTTATACTTTCGAACCCGACCCGTTTGGTCGATCTCTAGGATCCGACCAAATACCTTAGGTGACCATAGTTGTATAGGGAATAACCTTCTGAGGTTATACCTTATGGTCACGACGTTTAGTTAGTTGTATGATAGGTAGTTTATATGCCTTAGGTAAATTACCAAAATGCCCTTTTTATGCCAAAATTCATTTTTAGCATATGTAACATAATATTTTTATATCTAAACTGATTTGGAAACAATATTAGACATGTTAAGGAATATTCTACATATCATAGGACTAGTTAGGCGTTCCGAAGGCGTTTTACGCGAACGACGCGTTAAAGTAGCATAAGCTACCTAAACGGGTCATAATGGGTCGTAAGCACTTAGGTTAGGTTTCATTTTAGAATGTAGGCTTTGTTAAATCATATTACATGAGTTCCCATTCTCGTTTGGTTTACGAACCCTCATTCTATCCGATCCTCCGATTTAGGTCCGGATTATTAACGTAGTTACCCATATTAGGTGCTGTTTGATCCCGTGATCTTCTAGCTTTGCTTGGTGGTTATCCTACGACTATTGAGCAATCTCAAGTGAGTACATAGACCCCTCTTTTACTGTTTTCAAACTATTTTGGGGTGAAACACATGTGCCTACTTTTTACTTTCGTGCTTTCCATGTTTTCATATTATATGCTTGTTATGTTCATTAGTACACATATAGTACATGATTGCATACATGTTTTGCTATGTATGTTCACTTAGCATGCTAGCACATTGTTTTACATTACATCTTATGCTATGTATGTTCATTTAGTGCATACTTAGTACATTGTTTTACATTACATTTATGTTGCATATGCTCATCCAGCATATGGACACATTTTTTTACATTACATTTTGTTGCATATGCTCATCCAGCATATGGACACATTGTTTTACATTTTGAACCATTTGTAACCGTTTGATTTATGTGAACCATTTGTCAACATATACACGTGTGATTTAGTTTACGAAGCTTTTTCAATGCCGAGAACCTCGATCAGAGAGTAAAAAAGGCGTAAGGTTCACAATGGTGTAAAATTAAAATGGGATACACCGGGCTAGGATTCGAGTTACAGGAACAAGGGCCAAACCAACCACCCAAGAATGGAATCGCCGAGCGAAAACACTTGACAACATCCTAGAAGCAGCTTTTCTTACCACCAGACCTTTCTCCATCAATTAGGAATCTGATGCCGTCACTAAACACAATTCTTAAATTGTAGCCATTTGTTGAGTGTTTTTTTTTTGTGTCTAATCCACATATATATCACCATTGCCCTTGATTTTCTTTACTGTATATCTCTTAAATATCAACATATACACGTGTGATTTAGTTTACGAAGATTTTTCAATGCCGAGAACCTCGATCAGAGAGTAAAAAAGGCGTAAGGTTCACAATGGTGTAAAATTAAAATGGGATATACCGGGCTAGGATTCGAGTTACAGGAACAAGGGCCAACCAACCACCCAAGAATGGAATCGTCGAGCGAAAACACTTGACAACCTCCTAGAAGCAGCTTTTCTTTCCACCAGACCTTTCTCCATCAATTAGGAATCTGATGCCGTCACTAAACACATTCCTTAAATTGTAGCCATTTGTTGAGTGTTTTTTTTTGGTGTCTAATCCGCATATATATCACCATTGCCCTTGATTTTCTTGTCTGTATATCTCTTAAATATCAACATATACACGTGTGCTTTAGTTTACGAAGATTTTTCAATGCCGAGAACCTATATCAGAGAGTAAAAAAGGAGTAAGGTTCACAATGGTGTAAAACAAAAATGGGATATACCGGGCTAGGATTCGAGTTACAGGAACAAGGGCCAAACCAACAAGCTAAGAATGGAATCGTCGAGCGAAAACACTTGACAACCTCCTTGAAGCAGCTTTTCTTGCCATCAGACCTTTCTTCATCAATTAGGAATCTGATGCCATCACTAAACACATTCCTTAAATTGTAGCCATTTGTTGAGTGTTTTTTTTTGGTGTCTAATCCGAATATATATTACCATTTCTATTGATTTTGTTAACTGTATATCTCTTAAATATCAATATATACACGTGTGATTTAGTTTACGAAGATTTTTCAATGCCGAGAACCTCGATGAGAGAGTAAAAAAGGCGTAAGGTTCACAATGGTGTAAAACTATAATGGGATATACCGGGCTAGTATTCGAGTTACAGGAACAAGAGCCAAACCAACCACCCAAGAATGGAATCGTCGAGCGAAAACACTTGACAACCATCTAGAAGCAGTTTTTCTTCCCAACAAACCTTTCTCCATCTATTAGGAATCTGATGCCGTCACTAAACACATTCCTTAAATTGTAGCCATTTGTTGAGTGTTTTTTTTGGTGTCTAATCCGCATATATATCACCATTGCCCTTGATTTTCTTGACTTTATATCTCTTAAATATCAACATATACACGTGTGATTTTGTTTACGAAGAATTTTCAATGCCGAGAACCTCGATCAGAGAGTAAAAAAGGCGTAAGGTTCGCAATGGTGTAAAACTAAAATGGGATATACCAGGCAAGGATTCGAGTTACAGGAACAAGGGCCAAACCAACAAGCTAAGAATGGAATCGTCGAGCGAAAACACTTGACAACCACCTAGAAGCAGCTTTTCTTGCCACCAGACCTTTCTTTATCAATTAGGAATCTGATGCCGTCACTAAACACATTCCTTAAATTGTAGCCATTTGTTGAGTGTTTTTTTTGTGTCTAATCCGCATATATATCACCATTGCCCTTGATTTTCTTGACTGTATATCTCTTAAAGGTCAACGTATACACGTGTGATTTAGTTTACGAAGATTTTTCAATGCCGAGAACCTCGATCAGAGAGTAAAAAAGGTGTAAGGTTCACTATGGTGTAAAATTAAAATGGGATATAGCGGGCTAGGATTCGAGTTACAGGAACAAGGGCCAAACCAACCACCCAAGAATGGAATCGTCGAGCGAAAACACTTGACAACCTCCTAGAAGCAGCTTTTCTTGCCACCAGACCTTTCTCCATCAATTAGGAATCTGATGCCGTCACTAAACACATTCCTTAAATTGTAGCCATTTGTTGAGTGTTTTTTTTTTGGTGTCTAATCCGCATATATATCACCATTTCCCTTGATTTTCTTGACTGTATATCTCTTAAATATCAACATATACACGTGTGATTTAGTTTAAGAAGATTTTTCAATGCCGAGAACCTCGATCAGAGAGTAAAAAAGGCGTATGGTTCACAATGGTGTAAAATTAAAATGGGATATACCGGGCTAGGATTCGAGTTACAGGAACAAGGGCCAAACCAACCACCCAAGAATGGAATCGTCAAGCGAAAACACTTGACAACCTCCTAGAAGCAGCTTTTCTTACCACCAGACCTTTCTCCATCCATTAGGAATCTGATGCCGTCCCTAAACACATTCCTTAAATTGTAGCCATTTGTTGAGTGTTTTTTGTTGTGTCTAATCCGCATATATATCACCATTGCCCTTGATTTTCTTGACTGTATATCTCTAAAATGTGAACATATACACGTGTGATTTAGTTTACGAAGTTTTTTCAATGCCGAGAACCTTGATCAGAGAGTAAAAAAGGCGTAAGGTTCACAATAGTGTAAAATTAAAATGGGATATACCGGGCTGGGATTCGAGTTACAGGAACAAGGGCCAAACCAACCACCCAAGAATGGAATCATCGTGCGAAAACACTTGACAACATCCTAGAAGCAGCTTTTCTTACCACCAGACCTTTCTCGATCAATTAGGAATATGATGCCGTCACTAAACACAATTCTTAAATTGTAGCCATTTGTTGAGTGTTTTTTTTTTGTGTCTAATCCGCAAATATATCACCATTGCCCTTGATTTTCTTGACTGTATATCTCTTAAATATCAACATATACACGTGTGATTTAGTTTACGAAGATTTTTCAATGCCGAGAACCTCGATCAGAGAGTAAAAAAGGCGTAAGGTTCACAATGGTGTAAAATTAAAATGGGATATACCGGGCTAGGATTCGAGTTACAGGAACAAGGGCCAAACCAACCACCCAAGAATGGAATCATCGAGCGAAAACACTTGACAACCTCCTAGAACCAGCTTATCTTGCCACCAGACCTTTCTCCATCAATTAGGAATCTGATGCCGTCACTAAACACATTCCTTAAATTGTAGCCATTTGTTGAGTGTTTTTTTGTGTCTAATCCGCATATATATCACCATTGCCCTTGATTTTTTTTACTGTATATCTCTTAAATGTCAACATATACATGTGTGATTTAGTTTACGAAGATTTTTCAATGCCGAGAACCTCTATTAGAGAGTAAAAAAGCCGTAAGGTTCACAATGGTGTAAAATTTGTTGAGTGTTTTTTTTGGTGTCTCATCCGCATAAATATCACCATTGCCCTTGATTTTCTTGACTGTATATCTCTTAAATATCAATATATACACGTGTGATTTAGTTTACGAAGTTTTTTCAATGTCAAGAACCTCGATCAGAGAGTAAAAAGGCGTAAGGTTCACAATGGTGTAAAACTAAAATGGGATATACCAGGCTAGGATTCGAGTTACAGGAACAAGGGCCAAACCAACAAGCTAAGAATGGAATCGTCGAGCGAAAACACTTGACAACCTCCTAGAAGCAGCTTTTCTTGCCACCAGACCTTTCTCCATCAATTAGGAATCTGATGCCGTCACTAAACACATTCCTTAAAGTGTAGCCATTTGTTGAGTGTTTTTTTTGTGTCTAATCCGCTTATATATCACCATTACCATTGATTTTCTTCACTGTATATCTCTTAAATATCATCATATACACGTGTGATTTAGTTTACGAAGATTTTTCAATGCCGAGAACCTCGATCAGAGAGTAAAAAAGGCGTAAGGTTCACAATGGTGTAAAATTAAAATGGGATATACCGGGCTAGGATTCGAGTTACAGGAATAAGGGCCAAACCAACCACCCAAGAATGGAATCATCGAGCGAAAACACTTGACAACCTCCTAGAAGCAGCTTATCTTGCCACCAGACCTTTCTCCATCAATTAGGAATCTGATGCCGTCACTAAACACATTCCTTAAATTGTAGCCATTTGTTGAGTGTTTTTTTTGTGTCTAATCCGCATATATATCACCATTGCCCTTGATTTTTTTTACTGTATATCTCTTAAATGTCAACATATACACGTGTGATTTAGTTTACGAAGATTTTTCAATGCCGAGAACCTCTATTAGAGAGTAAAAAAGGCGTAAGGTTCACAATGGTGTAAAATTTGTTGAGTGTTTTTTTTGGTGTCTCATCCGCATAAATATCACCATTGCCCATGATTTTCTTGACAGTATATCTCTTAAATATCAAGATATACATGTGTGATTTAGTTTACGAAGATTTTTCAAAGTCGAGAACCTCGATCAGAGAGTAAAAAAGGCGTAAGGTTCACAATGGTGTAAAACTAAAATGGGATATACCAGGCTAGGATTGGAGTTACAGGAACAAGGGCCAAACCAACAAGCTAAGAATGGAATCGTCGAGCGAAAACACTTGACAACCTCCTAGAAGCAGCTTTTCTTGCCACCATACCTTTCTCCATCAATTAGGAATCTGATGCCGTCACTAAACACATTCCTTAAATTGTAGCCATTTGTTGAGTGTTTTTTTTTGTGTCTAATCCGCATATATATCACCATTACCCTTAATTTTCTTGTCTGTATATCTCTTAAATATCAACATATACACGTGTGCTTTAGTTTACGAAGATTTTTCAATGCCGAGAACCTATATCAGAGAGTAAAAAAGGAGTAAGGTTCACAATGGTGTAAAACAAAAATGGGATATACCGGGCTAGGATTCGAGTTACAGGAACAAGGGCCAAACCAACAAGCTAAGAATGGAATCATCGAGCGAAAACACTTGACAACCTCCTAGAAGCAGCTTATCTTGCCACCAGACCTTTCTCCATCAATTAGGAATCTGATGCCGTCACTAAACACATTCCTTAAATTGTAGCCATTTGTTGAGTGTTTTTTTTTGTGTCTAATCCGCATATATATCACCATTGCCCTTGATTTTTTTACTGTATATCTCTTAAATGTCAACATATACACGTGTGATTTAGTTTACGAAGATTTTTCAATGCCGAGAACCTCTATTAGAGAGTAAAAAAGGCGTAAGGTTCACAATGGTGTAAAATTTGTTGAGTGTTTTTTTTGGTGTCTCATCCGCATAAATATCACCATTGCCCTTGATTTTCTTGACAGTATATCTCTTAAATATCAAGATATACATGTGTGATTTAGTTTACGAAGATTTTTCAATGTCGAGAACCTCGATCAGAGAGTAAAAAAGGCGTAAGGTTCACAATGGTGTAAAACTAAAATGGGATATACCAGGCTAGGATTGGAGTTACAGGAACAAGGGCCAAACCAACAAGCTAAGAATGGAATCGTCGAGCGAAAACACTTGACAACCTCCTAGAAGCAACTTTTCTTGCCACCATACCTTTCTTCATCAATTAGGAATCTGATGCCGTCACTAAACACATTCCTTAAATTGTAGCCATTTGTTGAGTGTTTTTTTTGTGTCTAATCCGCATATATATCACCATTACCATTGATTTTCTTGATTGTATATCTCTTAAATATCAACATATACACGTGTGATTTAGTTTACGAAGATTTTTCAATGCCGAGAACCTCGATCAGAGAGTAAAAAAGGCGTAAGGTTCACAATGGTGTAAAATTAAAATGGGATATACCGGGCTAGGATTCGAGTTACAGGAACAAGGGCCAAACCAACCACCCAAGAATGGAATCGTCGAGCGAAAACACTTAACAACCTTCTAGAAGCAGCTTTTCTTGCCACCAGACCTTTCTCCATCAATTAGGAATCTGATGCCGTCACTAAACACATTCCTTAAATTGTAGCCATTTGTTGGGTGTTTTTTTTGGTGTCTAATCCGCATATATATCACCATTGCCCTTGATTTTCTTGACTGTATATCTCTTAAATATCAACATATACACGTGTGATTTAGTTTACGAAGATTTTTCAATGCCGAGAACCTCGATCAGAGAGTAAAAACGGCGTATGGTTCACAATGGTGTAAAATTAAAATGGGATATACCGGGCTAGGATTCGAGTTACAGGAACAAGGGCCAAACCAACCACCCAAGAATGGAATCATCGAGCGAAAACACTTGACAACCTCCTAGAAGCAGCCTATCTTGCCACCAGACCTTTCTCCATCAATTAGGAATCTGATGCCGTCACTAAACACATTCCTCAAATTGTAGCCATTTGTTGAGTGTTTTTTTTTGTGTCTAATCCGCATATATATCACCATTGCCCTTGATTTTCTTGACTGTATATCTCTAAAATGTCAACATATACACGTGTGATTTAGTTTACGAAGTTTTTTCAATGCCGAGAACCTCGATCAGAGAGTAAAAAAGGCGTAAGGTTCACAATTGTGTAAAATTAAAATGGGATATACCGGGCTAGGATTCGAGTTACAGGAACAAGGGCCAAACCAACCACCCAAGAATGGAATCGTCAAGCGAAAACACTTGACAACATCCTAGAAGCAGCTTTTCTTACCACCAGACCTTTCTCCATCAATTAGGAATCTGATGCCGTCACTAAACACAATTCTTAAATTGTAGCCATTTGTTGAGTGTTTTTTTTTTGTGTCTAATCCGCATATATATCACCATTGCCCTTGATTTTCTTGACTGTATATCTCTTAAATATCAACGTATACACGTGTGATTTAGTTTACGAAGATTTTTCAATGCCGAGAACCTCGATCAGAGAGTAAAAAAGGCGTAAGGTTCACAGTGGTATAAAATTAAAATGGGATATACCGGGCTAGGATTCGAGTTACAGGAACAAGGGCCAAACCAACCACCCAAGAATGGAATCATCGAGCGAAAACACTTGACAACCTCCTAGAAGCAACTTATCTTGCCACCAGACCTTTCTCCATCAATTAGGAATCTGATGCCGTCACTAAACACATTCCTTAAATTGTAGCCATTTGTTGAGTGTTTTTTTGTGTCTAATCCGCATATGTATCACCATTGCCCTTGATTTTTTTACTGTATATCTCTTAAATGTCAACATATACATGTGTGATTTAGTTTACGAAGATTTTTCAATGCCGAGAACCTCTATTAGAGAGTAAAAAAGCCGTAAGGTTCACAATGGTGTAAAATTTGTTGAGTGTTTTTTTTGGTGTCTCATCCGCATAAATATCACCATTGCCCTTGATTTTCTTGACTGTATATCTCTTAAATATCAAGATATACACGTGTGATTTAGTTTACGAAGATTTTTCAATGTCGAGAACCTCGATCAGAGAGTAAAAAAGGCGTAAGGTTCACAATGGTGTAAAACTAAAATGGGATATACCAGGCTAGGATTCGAGTTACAGGAACAAGGGCCAAACCAACAAGCTAAGAATGGAATCGTCGAGCGAAAACACTTGACAACCTCCTAGAAGCAGCTTTTCTTGCCACCAGACCTTTCTCCATCAATTAGGAATCTGATGCCGTCACTAAACACATTCCTTAAATTGTAGCCATTTGTTGAGTGTTTTTTTTTTTGTGTCTAATCCGCTTATATATCACCATTACCATTGATTTTCTTGACTGTATATCTCTTAAATATCATCATATACACGTGTGATTTAGTTTACGAAGATTTTTCAATGCCGAGAACCTCGATCAGAGAGTAAAAAAGGCGTAAGGTTCACAATGGTGTAAAATTAAAATGGGATATACCGGGCTAGGATTCGAGTTACAGGAATAAGGGCCAAACCAACCACCCAAGAATGGAATCATCGAGCGAAAACACTTGACAACCTCCTAGAAGCAGCTTATCTTGCCACCAGACCTTTCTCCATCTATTAGGAATCGGATGCCATCACTATACACATTCCTTAAATTGTAGCCATTTGTTGAGTGTTTTTTTTTTTGTGTCTAATCCGCATATATATCACCATTGCCCTTGATTTTTTTACTGTATATCTCTTAAATGTCAACATATACACGTGTGATTTAGTTTACGAATATTTTTCAATGCCGAGAACCTCTATTAGAGAGTAAAAAAGGCGTAAGGTTCACAATGGTGTAAAATTTGTTGAGTGTTTTTTTTGGTGTCTCATCCGCATAAATATCACCATTGCCCTTGATTTTCTTGACAGTATATCTCTTAAATATCAAGATATACATGTGTGATTTAGTTTACGAAGATTTTTCAATGTCGAGAACCTCGATCAGAGAGTAAAAAAGGCGTAAGGTTCACAATGGTGTAAAACTAAAATGGGATATACCAGGCTAGGATTGGAGTTACAGGAACAAGGGCCAAACCAACAAGCTAAGAATGGAATCGTCGAGCGAAAACACTTGACAACCTCCTAGAAGCAGCTTTTCTTGGCACCATACCTTTCTCCATCAATTAGGAATCTGATGCCGTCACTAAACACATTCCTTAAATTGTAGCCATTTGTTGAGTGTTTTTTTTGTGTCTAATCCGCATATATATCACCATTACCATTGATTTTCTTGATTGTATATCTCTTAAATATCAACCTATACACGTGTGATTTAGTTTACGAAGATTTTTCAATGCCGAGAACCTCGATCAGAGAGTGAAAAAGGCGTAAGGTTCACAATGGTGTAAAATTAAAATGGGATATGCCGGGCTAGGATTCGAGTTACAGGAACAAGGGCCAAACCAACCACCCAAGAATGGAATCGTCGAGCGAAAACACTTAACAACCTTCTAGAAGCACCTTTTCTGGCCACCAGACCTTTCTCCATCAATTAGGAATCTGATGCCGTCACTAAACACATTCCTTAAATTGTAGCCATTAGTTGGGTGTTTTTTTTGGTGTCTAATCCGCATATATATCACCATTGCCCTTGATTTTCTTGACTGTATATCTCTTAAATATCAACATATACACGTGTGATTTAGTTTACGAAGATTTTTCAATGCCGAGAACCTCGATCAGAGAGTAAAAACGGCGTATGGTTCACAATGGTGTAAAATTAAAATGGGATATACCGGGCTAGGATTCGAGTTACAGGAACAAGGGCGAAACCAACCACCCAAGAATGGAATCATCGAGCGAAAACACTTGACAACCTCCTAGAAGCAGCCTATCTTGCCACCAGACCTTTCTCCATCAATTAGGAATCTGATGCCGTCACTAAACACATTCCTCAAATTGTAGCCATTTGTTGAGTGTTTTTTTTTTGTGTCTAATCCGCATATATATCACCATTGCCCTTGATTTTCTTGACTGTATATCTCTAAAATGTCAACATATACACGTGTGATTTAGTTTACGAAGTTTTTTCAATGCCGAGAACCTCGATCAGAGAGTAAAAAAGGCGTAAGGTTCACAATTGTGTAAAATTAAAATGGGATATACCGGGCTAGGATTCGAGTTACAGGAACAAGGGCCAAACCAACCACCCAAGAATGGAATCGTCAAGCGAAAACACTTGACAACATCCTAGAAGCAGCTTTTCTTACCACCAGACCTTTCTCCATCAATTAGGAATCTGATGCCGTCACTAAACACATTCCTTAAATTGTAGCCATTTGTTGAGTGTTTTTTTTTTTGGTGTCTAATCCGCATATATATCACCATTTCCCTTGATTTTCTTGACTGTATATCTCTTAAATATCAACATATACACGTGTGATTTAGTTTAAGAAGATTTTTCAATGCCGAGAACCTCGATCAGAGAGTAAAAAGGCGTATGGTTCACAATGGTGTAAAATTAAAATGGGATATACCGGGCTAGGATTCGAGTTACAGGAACAAGGGCCAAACCAACCACCCAAGAATGGAATCGTCGAGCGAAAACACTTAACAACCTTCTAGAAGCAGCTTTTCTTGCCACCAGACCTTTCTCCATCAATTAGGAATCTGATGCCGTCACTAAACACATTCCTTAAATTGTAGCCATTTGTTGGGTGTTTTTTTTGGTGTCTAATCCGCATATATATCACCATTGCCCTTGATTTTCTTGACTGTATATCTCTTAAATATCAACATATACACGTGTGATTTAGTTTACGAAGATTTTTCAATGCCGAGAACCTCGATCAGAGAGTAAAAACGGCGTATGGTTCACAATGGTGTAAAATTAAAATGGGATATACCGGGCTAGGATTCGAGTTACAGGAACAAGGGCCAAACCAACCACCCAAGAATGGAATCATCGAGCGAAAACACTTGACAACCTCCTAGAAGCAGCCTATCTTGCCACCAGACCTTTCTCCATCAATTAGGAATCTGATGCCGTCACTAAACACATTCCTCAAATTGTAGCCATTTGTTGAGTGTTTTTTTTTTTGTGTCTAATCCGCATATATATCACCATTGCCCTTGATTTTCTTGACTGTATATCTCTAAAATGTCAACATATACACGTGTGATTTAGTTTACGAAGTTTTTTCAATGCCGAGAACCTCGATCAGAGAGTAAAAAAGGCGTAAGGTTCACAATTGTGTAAAATTAAAATGGGATATACCGGGCTAGGATTCTAGTTACAGGAACAAGGGCCAAACCAACCACCCAAGAATGGAATCGTCAAGCGAAAACACTTGACAAAATCCTAGAAGCAGCTTTTCTTACCACCAGACCTTTCTCCATCAATTAGGAATCTGATGCCGTCACTAAACACAATTCTTAAATTGTAGCCATTTGTTGAGTGTTTTTTTTTGTGTCTAATCCGCATATATATCACCATTGCCCTTGATTTTCTTGACTGTATATCTCTTAAATATCAACATATACACGTGTGATTTAGTTTACGAAGATTTTTCAATGCCGAGAACCTCGATCAGAGAGTAAAAAAGGCGTAAGGTTCACAATGGTGTAAAATTAAAATGGGATATACCGGGCTAGGATTCGAGTTACAGGAACAAGGGCCAAACCAACCACCCAAGAATGGAATCATCGAGCGAAAACACTTGACAACCTCCTAGAAGCAGCTTATCTTGCCACCAGACCTTTCTCCATCAATTAGGAATCTGATGCCGTCACTAAACACATTCCTTAAATTGTAGCCATTTGTTGAGTGTTTTTTTGTGTCTAATCCGCATATATATCACCATTGCCCTTGATTTTTTTTACTGTATATCTCTTAAATGTCAACATATACATGTGTGATTTAGTTTACGAAGATTTTTCAATGCCGAGAACCTCTATTAGAGAGTAAAAAAGCCGTAAGGTTCACAATGGTGTAAAATTTGTTGAGTGTTTTTTTTGGTGTCTCATCCGCATAAATATCACCATTGCCCTTGATTTTCTTGACTGTATATCTCTTAAATATCAAGATATACACGTGTGATTTAGTTTACGAAGATTTTTCAATGTCGAGAACCTCGATCAGAGAGTAAAAAAGGCGTAAGGTTCACAATGGTGTAAAACTAAAATGGGATATACCAGGCTAGGATTCGAGTTACAGGAACAAGGGCCAAACCAACAAGCTAAGAATGGAATCGTCGAGCGAAAACACTTGACAACCTCCTAGAAGCAGCTTTTCTTGCCACCAGACCTTTCTCCATCAATTAGGAATCTGATGCCGTCACTAAACACATTCCTTAAATTGTAGCCATTTGTTGAGTGTTTTTTTTTTGTGTCTAATCCGCTTATATATCACCATTACCATTGATTTTCTTGACTGTATATCTCTTAAATATCATCATATACACGTGTGATTTAGTTTACGAAGATTTTTCAATGCCGAGAACCTCGATCAGAGAGTAAAAAAGGCGTAAGGTTCACAATGGTGTAAAATTAAAATGGGATATACCGGGCTAGGATTCGAGTTACAGGAATAAGGGCCAAACCAACCACCCAAGAATGGAATCATCGAGCGAAAACACTTGACAACCTCCTAGAAGCAGCTTATCTTGCCACCAGACCTTTCTCCATCAATTAGGAATCTGATGCCGTCACTAAACACATTTCTTAAATTGTAGCCATTTGTTGAGTGTTTTTTTGTGTCTAATCCGCATATATATCACCATTGCCCTTGATTTTTTTTACTGTATATCTCTTAAATGTCAACATATACACGTGTGATTTAGTTTACGAAGATTTTTCAATGCCGAGAACCTCTATTAGAGAGTAAAAAAGGCGTAAGGTTCACAATGGTGTAAAATTTGTTGAGTGTTTTTTTTGGTGTCTCATCCGCATAAATATCACCATTGCCCTTGATTTTCTTGACAGTATATCTCTTAAATATCAAGATATACATGTGTGATTTAGTTTACGAAGATTTTTCAATGTCGAGAACCTCGATCAGAGAGTAAAAAAGGCGTAAGGTTCACAATGGTGTAAAACTAAAATGGGATATACCAGGCTAGGATTGGAGTTACAGGAACAAGGGCCAAACCAACAAGCTAAGAATGGAATCGTCGAGCGAAAACACTTGACAACCTCCTAGAAGCAACTTTTCTTGGCACCATACCTTTCTCCATCAATTAGGAATCTGATGCCGTCACTAAACACATTCCTTAAATTGTAGCCATTTGTTGAGTGTTTTTTTTGTGTCTAATCCGCATATATATCACCATTACCATTGATTTTCTTGATTGTATATCTCTTAAATATCAACATATACACGTGTAATTTAGTTTACGAAGATTTTTCAATGCCGAGAACCTCGATCAGAGAGTAAAAAAGGCGTAAGGTTCACAATGGTGTAAAATTAAAATGGGATATGCCGGGCTAGGATTCGAGTTACAGGAACAAGGGCCAAACCAACCACCCAAGAATGGAATCGTCGAGCGAAAACACTTAACAACCTTCTAGAAGCAGCTTTTCTGGCCACCAGACCTTTCTCCATCAATTAGGAATCTGATGCCGTCACTAAACACATTCCTTAAATTGTAGCCATTTGTTGGGTGTTTTTTTTTGTGTCTAATCCGCATATATATCACCATTGCCCTTGATTTTCTTGACTGTATATCTCTTAAATATCAACATATACACGTGTGATTTAGTTTACGAAGATTTTTCAATGCCGAGAACCTCGATCAGAGAGTAAAAACGGCGTATGGTTCACAATGGTGTAAAATTAAAATGGGATATACCGGGCTAGGATTCGAGTTACAGGAACAAGGGCGAAACCAACCACCCCAGAATGGAATCATCGAGCGAAAACACTTGACAACCTCCTAGAAGCAGCCTATCTTGCCACCAGACCTTTCTCCATCAATTAGGAATCTGATGCCGTCACTAAACACATTCCTCAAATTGTAGCCATTTGTTGAGTGTTTTTTTTTGTGTCTAATCCGCATATATATCACCATTGCCCTTGATTTTCTTGACTGTATATCTCTAAAATGTCAACATATACACGTGTGATTTAGTTTACGAAGTTTTTTCAATGCCGAGAACCTCGATCAGAGAGTAAAAAAGGCGTAAGGTTCACAATTGTGTAAAATTAAAATGGGATATACCGGGCTAGGATTCGAGTTACAGGAATAAGGGCCAAACCAACCACCCAAGAATGGAATCATCGAGCGAAAACACTTGACAACCTCCTAGAAGCAGCTTATCTTGCCACCAGACCTTTCTCCATCTATTAGGAATCGGATGCCATCACTAAACACATTCCTTAAATTGTAGCCATTTGTTGAGTGTTTTTTTTTTGTGTCTAATCCGCATATATATCACCATTGCCCTTGATTTTTTTTACTGTATATCTCTTAAATGTCAACATATACACGTGTGATTTAGTTTACGAAGATTTTTCAATGCCGAGAACCTCTATTAGAGAGTAAAAAAGTCGTAAGGTTCACAATGGTGTAAAATTTGTTGAGTGTTTTTTTTGGTGTCTCATCCGCATAAATATCACCATTGCCCTTGATTTTCTTGACAGTATATCTCTTAAATATCAAGATATACATGTGTGATTTAGTTTACGAAGATTTTTCAATGTCGAGAACCTCGATCAGAGAGTAAAAAAGGCGTAAGGTTCACAATGGTGTAAAACTAAAATGGGATATACCAGGCTAGGATTGGAGTTACAGGAACAAGGGCCAAACCAACAAGCTAAGAATGGAATCGTCGAGCGAAAACACTTGACAACCTCCTAGAAGCAGCTTTTCTTGGCACCATACCTTTCTCCATCAATTAGGAATCTGATGCCGTCACTAAACACATTCCTTAAATTGTAGCCATTTGTTGAGTGTTTTTTTTGTGTCTAATCCGCATATATATCACCATTACCATTGATTTTCTTGATTGTATATCTCTTAAATATCAACATATACACGTGTGATTTAGTTTACGAAGATTTTTCAATGCCGAGAACCTCGATCAGAGAGTAAAAAAGGCGTAAGGTTCACAATGGTGTAAAATTAAAATGGGATATGCCGGGCTAGGATTCGAGTTACAGGAACAAGGGCCAAACCAAACACCCAAGAATGGAATCGTCGAGCGAAAACACTTAACAACCTTCTAGAAGCAGCTTTTCTGGCCACCAGACCTTTCTCCATCAATTAGGAATCTGATGCCGTCACTAAACACATTCCTTAAATTGTAGCCATTTGTTGGGTGTTTTTTTTGGTGTCTAATCCGCATATATATCACCATTGCCCTTGATTTTCTTGACTGTATATCTCTTAAATATCAACATATACACGTGTGATATAGTTTACGAAGATTTTTCAATGCCGAGAACCTCGATCAGAGAGTAAAAACGGCGTATGGTTCACAATGGTGTAAAATTAAAATGGGATATACCGGGCTAGGATTCGAGTTACAGGAACAAGGGCGAAACCAACCACCCAAGAATGGAATCATCGAGCGAAAACACTTGACAACCTCCTAGAAGCAGCCTATCTTGCCACCAGACCTTTCTCCATCAATTAGGAATCTGATGCCGTCACTAAACACATTCCTCAAATTGTAGCCATTTGTTGAGTGTTTTTTTTTTGTGTTTAATCCGCATATATATCACCATTGCCCTTGATTTTCTTGACTGTATATCTCTAAAATGTCAACATATACACGTGTGATTTAGTTTACGAAGTTTTTTCAATGCCGAGAATCTCGATCAGAGAGTAAAAAAGGCGTAAGGTTCACAATTGTGTAAAATTAAAATGGGATATACCGGGCTAGGATTCGAGTTACAGGAACAAGGGCCAAACCAACCACCCAAGAATGGAATCGTCAAGCGAAAACACTTGACAACATCCTAGAAGCAGCTTTTCTTACCACCAGACCTTTCTCCATCAATTAGGAATCTGATGCCGTCACTAAACACATTCCTTAAATTGTAGCCATTTGTTGAGTGTTTTTTTTTTGGTGTCTAATCCGCATATATATCACCATTTCCCTTGATTTTCTTGACTGTATATCTCTTAAATATCAACATATACACGTGTGATTTAGTTTAAGAAGATTTTTCAATGCCGAGAACCTCGATCAGAGAGTAAAAAAGGCGTATGGTTCACAAAGGTGTAAAATTAAAATGGGATATACCGGGCTAGGATTCGAGTTACAGGAACAAGGGCCAAACCAACCACCCAAGAATGGAATCGTCAAGCGAAAACACTTGACAACCTCCTAGAAGCAGCTTTTCTTACCACCAGACCTTTCTCCATCAATTAGGAATCTGATGCCGTCCCTAAACACATTCCTTAAATTTTAGCCATTTGTTGAGTGTTTTTTGTTGTGTCTAATCCGCATATATATCACCATTGCCCTTGATTTTCTTGACTGTATATCTCTAAAATGTGAACATATACACGTGTGATTTAGTTTACGAAGATTTTTCAATGTCGAGAACCTCGATCAGAGAGTAAAAAAGGCGTAAGGTTCACAATGGTGTAAAACTAAAATGGGATATACCAGGCTAGGATTGGAGTTACAGGTACAAGGGCCAAACCAACAAGCTAAGAATGGAATCGTCGAGCGAAAACACTTGACAACCTCCTAGAAGCAGCTTTTCTTGCCACCAGACCTTTCTCCATCAATTAGGAATCTGATGCCGTCACTAAACACATTCCTTAAATTGTAGCCATTTGTTGAGTGTTTTTTTTTTGGTGTCTAATCCGCATATATATCACCATTGCCCTTGATTTTTTTTACTGTATATCTCTTAAATGTCAACATATACATGTGTGATTTAGTTTACGAAGATTTTTCAATGCCGAGAACCTCTATTAGAGAGTAAAAAAGCCGTAAGGTTCACAATGGTGTAAAATTTGTTGAGTGTTTTTTTTGGTGTCTCATCCGCATAAATATCACCATTGCCCTTGATTTTCTTGACTGTATATCTCTTAAATATCAAGATATACACGTGTGATTTAGTTTACGAAGATTTTTCAATGTCGAGAACCTCGATCAGAGAGTAAAAAAGGCGTAAGGTTCACAATGGTGTAAAACTAAAATGGGATATACCAGGCTAGGATTCGAGTTATAGGAACAAGGGCCAAACCAACAAGCTAAGAATGGAATCGTCGAGCGAAAACACTTGACAACCTCCTAGAAGCAGCTTTTCTTGCCACCAGACCTTTCTCCATCAATTAGGAATCTGATGCCGTCACTAAACACATTCCTTAAATTGTAGCCATTTGTTGAGTGTTTTTTTTGTGTCTAATCCGCATATATATCACCATTACCATTGATTTTCTTGACTGTATATCTCTTAAATATCATCATATACACGTGTGATTTAGTTTACGAAGATTTTTCAATGCCGAGAACCTCGATCAGAGAGTAAAAAAGGCGTAAGGTTCACAATGGTGTAAAATTAAAATGGGATATACCGGGCTAGGATTCGAGTTACAGGAATAAGGGCCAAACCAACCACCCAAGAATGGAATCATCGAGCGAAAACACTTGACAACCTCCTAGAAGCAGCTTATCTTGCCACCAGACCTTTCTCCATCAATTAGGAATCTGATGCCATCACTAAACACATTCCTTAAATTGTAGCCATTTGTTGAGTGTTTTTTTTTTTTGTCTAATCCGCATATATATCACCATTGCCCTTGATTTTTTTTACTGTATATCTCTTAAATGTCAACATATACACGTGTGATTTAGTTTACGAAGATTTTTCAATGCCGAGAACCTCTATTAGAGAGTAAAAAAGGCGTAAGGTTCACAATGGTGTAAAATTTGTTGAGTGTTTTTTTTGGTGTCTCATCCGCATAAATATCACCATTGCCCTTGATTTTCTTGACAGTATATCTCTTAAATATCAAGATATACATGTGTGATTTAGTTTACGAAGATTTTTCAATGTCGAGAACCTCGATCAGAGAGTAAAAAAGGCGTAAGGTTCACAATGGTGTAAAACTAAAATGGGATATACCAGGCTAGGATTGGAGTTACAGGAACAAGGGCCAAACCAACAAGCTAAGAATGGAATCGTCGAGCGAAAACACTTGACAACCTCCTAGAAGCAGCTTTTCTTGGCACCATACCTTTCTCCATCAATTAGGAATCTGATGCCGTCACTAAACACATTCCTTAAATTGTAGCCATTTGTTGAGTGTTTTTTTTGTGTCTAATCCGCATATATATCACCATTACCATTGATTTTCTTGATTGTATATCTCTTAAATATCAACATATACACGTGTGATTTAGTTTACGAATATTTTTCAATGCCGAGAACCTCGATCAGAGAGTAAAAAAGGCGTAAGGTTCACAATGGTGTAAAATTAAAGTGGGATATGCCGGGCTAGGATTCGAGTTACAGGAACAAGGGCCAAACCAAACACCCAAGAATGGAATCGTCGAGCGAAAACACTTAACAACCTTCTAGAAGCAGCTTTTCTGGCCACCAGACCTTTCTCCATCAATTAGGAATCTGATGCCGTCACTAAACACATTCCTTAAATTGTAGCCATTTGTTGGGTGTTTTTTTTGGTGTCTAATCCGCATATATATCACCATTGCCCTTGATTTTCTTGACTGTATATCTCTTAAATATCAACATATACACGTGTGATTTAGTTTACGAAGATTTTTCAATGCCGAGAACCTCGATCAGAGAGTAAAAACGGCGTATGGTTCACAATGGTGTAAAATTAAAATGGGATATACCGGGCTAGGATTCGAGTTACAGGAACAAGGGCGAAACCAACCACCCAAGAATGGAATCATCGAGCGAAAACACTTGACAACCTCCTAGAAGCAGCCTATCCTGCCACCAGACCTTTCTCCATCAATTAGGAATCTGATGCCGTCACTAAACACATTCCTCAAATTGTAGCCATTTGTTGAGTGTTTTTTTTTGTGTTTAATCCGCATATATATCACCATTGCCCTTGATTTTCTTGACTGTATATCTCTAAAATGTCAACATATACACGTGTGATTTAGTTTACGAAGTTTTTTCAATGCCGAGAACCTCGATCAGAGAGTAAAAAAGGCGTAAGGTTCACAATTGTGTAAAATTAAAATGGGATATACCGGGCTAGGATTCGAGTTACAGGAACAAGGGCCAAACCAACCACCCAAGAATGGAATCGTCAAGCGAAAACACTTGACAACATCCTAGAAGCAGCTTTTCTTACCACCAGACCTTTCTCCATCAATTAGGAATCTGATGCCGTCACTAAACACATTCCTTAAATTGTAGCCATTTGTTGAGTGTTTTTTTTTGGTGTCTAATCCGCATATATATCACCATTTCCCTTGATTTTCTTGACTGTATATCTCTTAAATATCAACATATACACGTCTGATTTAGTTTAAGAAGATTTTTCAATGCCGAGAACCTCGATCAGAGAGTAAAAAAGGCGTATGGTTCACAAAGGTGTAAAATTAAAATGGGATATACCGGGCTAGGATTCGAGTTACAGGAACAAGGGCCAAACCAACCACCCAAGAATGGAATCGTCAAGCGAAAACACTTGACAACCTCCTAGAAGCAGCTTTTCTTACCACCAGACCTTTCTCCATCAATTAGGAATCTGATGCCGTCCCTAAACACATTCCTTAAATTGTAGCCATTTGTTGAGTGTTTTTTGTTGTGTCTAATCCGCATATATATCACCATTGCCCTTGATTTTCTTGACTGTATATCTCTAAAATGTGAACATATACACGTGTGATTTAGTTTACGAAGATTTTTCAATGTCGAGAACCTCGATCAGAGAGTAAAAAAGGCGTAAGGTTCACAATGGTGTAAAACTAAAATGGGATATACCAGGCTAGGATTGGAGTTACAGGAACAAGGGCCAAACCAACAAGCTAAGAATGGAATCGTCGAGCGAAAACACTTGACAACCTCCTAGAAGCAGCTTTTCTTGCCACCAGACCTTTCTCCATCAATTAGGAATCTGATGCCGTCACTAAACACATTCCTTAAATTGTAGCCATTTGTTGAGTGTTTTTTTGTGTCTAATCCGCATATATATCACCATTGCCCTTGATTTTTTTTACTGTATATCTCTTAAATGTCAACATATACATGTGTGATTTAGTTTACGAAGATTTTTCAATGCCGAGAACCTCTATTAGAGAGTAAAAAAGCCGTAAGGTTCACAATGGTGTAAAATTTGTTGAGTGTTTTTTTTGGTGTCTCATCCGCATAAATATCACCATTGCCCTTGATTTTCTTGACTGTATATCTCTTAAATATCAAGATATACACGTGTGATTTAGTTTACGAAGATTTTTCAATGTCGAGAACCTCGATCAGAGAGTAAAAAAGGCGTAAGGTTCACAATGGTGTAAAACTAAAATGGGATATACCAGGCTAGGATTCGAGTTACAGGAACAAGGGCCAAACCAACAAGCTAAGAATGGAATCGTCGAGCGAAAACACTTGACAACCTCCTAGAAGCAGCTTTTCTTGCCACCAGACCTTTCTCCATCAATTAGGAATCTGATGCCGTCACTAAACACATTCCTTAAATTGTAGCCATTTGTTGAGTGTTTTTTTTGTGTCTAATCCGCATATATATCACCATTACCATTGATTTTCTTGACTGTATATCTCTTAAATATCATCATATACACGTGTGATTTAGTTTACGAAGATTTTTCAATGCCGAGAACCTCGATCAGAGAGTAAAAAAGGCGTAAGGTTCACAATGGTGTAAAATTAAAATGGGATATACCGGGCTAAGATTCGAGTTACAGGAATAAGGGCCAAACCAACCACCCAAGAATGGAATCATCGAGCGAAAACACTTGACAACCTTCTAGAAGCAGCTTATCTTGCCACCAGACCTTTCTCCATCAATTAGGAATCTGATGCCATCACTAAACACATTCCTTAAATTGTAGCCATTTGTTGAGTGTTTTTTTTTTGTGTCTAATCCGCATATATATCACCATTGCCCTTGATTTTTTTTATTGTATATCTCTTAAATGTCAACATATACACGTGTGATTTAGTTTACGAAGATTTTTCAATGCCGAGAACCTCTATTAGAGAGTAAAAAAGGCGTAAGGTTCACAATGGTGTAAAATTTGTTGAGTGTTTTTTTTGGTGTCTCATCCGCATAAATATCACCATTGCCCTTGATTTTCTTGACAGTATATCTCTTAAATATCAAGATATACATGTGTGATTTAGTTTACGAAGATTTTTCAATGTCGAGAACCTCGATCAGAGAGTAAAAAAGGCGTAAGGTTCACAATGGTGTAAAACTAAAATGGGATATACCAGGCTAGGATTGGAGTTACAGGAACAAGGGCCAAACCAACAAGCTAAGAATGGAATCGTCGAGCGAAAACACTTGACAACCTCCTAGAAGCAGCTTTTCTTGCCACCATACCTTTCTCCATCAATTAGGAATCTGATGCCGTCACTAAACACATTCCTTAAATTGTAGCCATTTGTTGAGTGTTTTTTTTGTGTCTAATCCGCATATATATCACCATTACCATTGATTTTCTTGATTGTATATATCTTAAATATCAACATATACACGTGTGATTTAGTTTACGAAGATTTTTCAATGCCGAGAACCTCGATCAGAGAGTAAAAAAGGCGTAAGGTTCACAATGGTGTAAAATTAAAATGGGATATACCGGGCTAGGATTCGAGTTACAGGAACAAGGGCCAAACCAACCACCCAAGAATGGAATCATCGAGCGAAAACACTTAACAACCTTCTAGAAGCAGCTTTTCTTGCCACCAGACCTTTCTCCATCAATTAGGAATCTGATGCCGTCACTAAACACATTCCTTAAATTGTAGCCATTTGTTGGGCGTTTTTTTTGGTGTCTAATCCGCATATATATCACCATTGCCCTTGATTTTCTTGACTGTATATCTCTTAAATATCAACATATACACGTGTGATTTAGTTTACGAAGATTTTTCAATGCCGAGAACCTCGATCAGAGAGTAAAAACGCCGTATGGTTCACAATGGTGTAAAATTAAAATGGGATATACCGGGCTAGGATTCGAGTTACAGGAACAAGGGCCAAACCAACCAGCCAAGAATGGAATCATCGAGCGAAAACACTTGACAACCTCCTAGAAGCAGCCTATCTTGCCACCAGACCTTTCTCCATGAATTAGGAATCTGATGCCGTCACTAAACACATTCCTCAAATTGTAGCCATTTGTTGAGTGTTTTTTTTTTGTGTCTAATCCGCATATATATCACCATTGCCCTTGATTTTCTTGACTGTATATCTCTAAAATGTCAACATATACACGTGTGATTTAGTTTACGAAGTTTTTTCAATGCCGAGAACCTCGATCAGAGAGTAAAAAAGGCGTAAGGTTCACAATTGTGTAAAATTAAAATGGGATATACCGGGCTAGGATTCGAGTTACAGGAACAAGGGCCAAACCAACCACCCAAGAATGGAATCGTCAAGCGAAAACACTTGACAACATCCTAGAAGCAGCTTTTCTTACCACCAGACCTTTCTCCATCAATTAGGAATCTGATGCCGTCACTAAACACAATTCTTAAATTGTAGCCATTTATTGAGTGTTTTTTTGAGTCAAATCCGCATATATATCACCATTGCACTTGATTTTCTTGACTGTATATCTCTTAAATATCAACATATACACGTGTGATTTAGTTTACGAAGATTTTTCAATGCCGAGAACCTCGATCAGAGAGTAAAAAAGGCGTAAGGTTCACAATGGTGTAAAATTAAAATGGGATATACCGGGCTAGGATTCGAGTTACAGGAACAAGGGCCAAACCAACCACCCAAGAATGGAATCATCGAGCGAAAACACTTGACAACCTCCTAGAAGCAGCTTATCTTGCCACCCGACCTTTCTCCATCAACTAGGAATCTGATGCCGTCACTAAACACATTCCTTAAATTGTAGCCATTTGTTGAGTGTTTTTTTTGTGTCTAATCCGCATATATATCACCATTGCCCTTGATTTTTTTACTGTATATCTCTTAAATGTCAACATATACATGTGTGATTTAGTTTACGAAGATTTTTCAATGACGAGAACCTCTATTAGAGAGTAAAAAAGGCGTAAGGTTCACAATGTGTAAAATTTGTTGAGTGTTTTTTTTGGTGTCTCACCCGCATAAATATCACCATTGCCCTTGATTTTCTTGACTGTATATCTCTTAAATATCAAGATATACACGTGTGATTTAGTTTACGAAGATTTTTCAATGCCGAGAACCTCGATCAGAGAGTAAAAAAGGCGTAAGGTTCACATTGGTGTAAAACTAAAATGGGATATACCAGGCTAGGATTCGAGTTACAGGAACAAGGGCCAAACCAACAAGCTAAGAATGGAATCGTCGAGCGAAAACACTTGACAACCTCCTAGAAGCAGCTTTTCTTGCCACCAGACCTTTCTCCATCAATTAGGAACTGATGCCGTCACTAAACACGTTCCTTAAATTGTAGCCATTTGTTGAGTGTTTTTTTTGTGTCTAATCCGCATATATATCACCATTACCATTGAATTTCTTGACTGTCTATCTCTTAAATATCAACATATACACGTGTGATTTAGTTTACGAAGATTTTTCAATGCCGAGAACCTCGATCAGAGAGTAAAAAAGGCGTAAGGTTCACAATGGTGTAAAATTAAAATGGGATATACCGGGCTAGGATTCGAGTTACAGGAACAAGGCCCAAACCAACCACCCAAGAATGGAATCATCGAGCGAAAACACTTGACAACCTCCTAGAAGCAGCTTATCTTGCCACCAGACCTTTCTCCATCAATTAGGAATCTGATGCCGTTACTAAACACATTCCTTAAATTGTAGCCATTTGTTGAGTGTGTTTTTTTTGTGTCTAATCCGCATATATATCACCATTGCCCTTGATTTTTTTTACTGTATATCTCTTAAATGTCAACATATACACGTGTGATTTAGTTTACGAAGATTTTTCAATGCTGAGAACCTCTATTAGAGAGTAAAAAAGGCGTAAGGTTCACAATGGTGTAAAATTTGTTGAGTGTTTTTTTGGTGTCTCATCCGCATAAATATCACCATTGCCCTTGATTTTCTTGACAGTATATCTCTTAAATATCAAGATATACATGTGTGATTTAGTTTACGAAGATTTTTCAATGTCGAGAACCTCGATCAGAGAGTAAAAAAGGCGTAAGGTTCACAATGGTGTAAAACTAAAATGGGATATACCAGGCTAGGATTGGAGTTACAGGAACAAGGGCCAAACCAACAAGCTAAGAATGGAATCGTCGAGCGAAAACACTTGACAACCTCCTAGAAGCAGCTTTTCTTGGCACCATACCTTTCTCCATCAATTAGGAATCTGATGCCGTCACTAAACACATTCCTTAAATTGTAGCCATTTGTTGAGTGTTTTTTTTGTGTCTAATCCGCATATATATCACCATTACCATTGATTTTCTTGATTGTATATCTCTTAAATATCAACATATACACGTGTGATTTAGTTTACGAAGATTTTTCAATGCCGAGAACCTCGATCAGAGAGTAAAAAAGGCGTAAGGTTCACAATGGTGTAAAATTAAAATGGGATATACCGGGCTAGGATTCGAGTTACAGGAACAAGGGCCAAACCAACCACCCAAGAATGGAATCATCGAGCGAAAACACTTGACAACCTCCTAGAAGCAGGTTATCTTGCCACCAGACCTTTCTCCATCAATTAGGAATCTGATGCCGTCACTAAACACATTCCTTAAATTGTAGCCATTTGTTGAGTGTTTTTTTTGTGTCTAATCCGCATATATATCACCATTGCCCTTGATTTTTTTTACTGTATATCTCTTAAATGTCAACATATACACGTGTGATTTAGTTTACGAAGATTTTTCAATTCCGAGAACCTCTATTAGAGAGTAAAAAAGTCGTAAGGTTCACAATGGTGTAAAATTTGTTGAGTGTTTTTTTTTTGGTGTCTCATCCGCATAAATATCACCATTGCCCTTGATTTTCTTGACAGTATATCTCTTAAATATCAAGATATACACGTGTGATTTAGTTTACGAAGATTTTTCAATGTCGAGAACCTCGATCAGAGAGTAAAAAAGGTGTAAGGTTCACAATGGTGTAAAACTAAAATGGGATATACCAGGCTAGGATTCGAGTTACAGGAACAAGGGCCAAACCAACAAGCTAAGAATGGAATCGTCGAGCGAAAACACTTGACAACCTCCTAGAAGCAGCTTTTCTTGCCACCAGACCTTTCTCCATCAATTAGGAATCTGATGCCGTCACTAAACACATTCCTTAAATTGTAGCCATTTGTTGAGTGTTTTTTTTTTGTGTCTAATCCGCATATATATCACCATTACCATTGATTTTCTTGACTGTATATCTCTTAAATATCAACATATACACGTGTGATTTAGTTTACGAAGATTTTTCAATGCCGAGAACCTCGATCAGAGAGTAAAAAAAGGCGTAAGGTTCCCAATGGTGTAAAATTAAAATGGGATATACCGGGCTAGGATTCGAGTTACAGGAACATGGGCCAAACCAACCACCCAAGAAAGGAATCGTTGAGCGAAAACACTGGGCAAACCTTCTAGAAGCAGTTTTTCTTCCCACCAAACCTTTCTCCATCAATTAGGAATCTGATGCCGTCACTAAACACATTCCTTAAATTGTAGCCATTTGTTGAGTGTTTTTTTTTGTGTCTAATCCGCATATATATCACCATTACCATTGATTTTCTTGACTGTATATCTCTAAAATGTCAACATATACACGTGTGATTTAGTTTACGAAGATTTTTCAATGCCGAGAACCTCGATCAGAGAGTAAAAAAGGCGTAAGGTTCACAATGGTGTAAAATTAAAATGGGATATACCGGGCTAGGATTCGAGTTGCAGGAAGAAGGGCCAAACCAACCACCCAGGAATGGAATCGTCGAGCGAAAACACTTAACAACCTTCTAGAAGCAGCTTTTCTTGCCACCAGACCTTTCTCCATCAATTAGGAATCTGATGCCGTCACTAAACACATTCCTTAAATTGTAGCCATTTGTTGGGTGTTTTTTTTGGTGTCTAATCCGCATATATATCACCATTGCCCTTGATTTTCTTGACTGTATATCACTTAAATATCAACATATACACGTGTGATTTAGTGTACGAAGATTTTTCAATGCCGAGAACCTCGATCAGAGAGTAAAAAAGGCGTAAGGTTCACAATGGTGTAAAACTAAAATGGGATATACCAGGCTAGGATTCGAGTTACAGGAACAAGGGCCAAACCAACAAGCTAAGAATGGAATCGTCGAGCGAAAACACTTAACAACCTTCTAGAAGCAGTTTTTCTTCCCACCAGACCTTTCTCCATCAATTAGGAATCTGATGCCGTCACTAAACACATTCCTCAAATTGTAGCCATTTGTTGAGTGTTTTTTTTTGTGTCTAATCCGCATATATATCACCATTACAATTGATTTTCTTGACTGTATATCTCTAAAATGTCAACATATACACGTGTGATTTAGTTTATGAAGATTTTTCAATGCCGAGAACCTCGATCAGAGAGTAAAAAAGGCGTAAGGTTCACAATGGTGTAAAATTAAAATGGGATATACCGGGCTAGGATTCGAGTTACAGGAACAAGGGCCAAACCAACCACCCAAGAATGGAATCATCGAGCGAAAACACTTGACAACCTCCTAGAAGCAGCTTATCTTGCCACCAGACCTTTCTCCATCAATTAGGAATCTGATGCCGTCACTAAACACATTCCTTAAATTGTAGCCATTTGTTGAGTGTTTTTTTTGTGTCTAATCCGCATATATATCACCATTGCCCTTGATTTTTTTTACTGTATATCTCTTAAATGTCAACATATACACGTGTGATTTAGTTTACGAAGATTTTTCAATGCCGAGAACCTCTATTAGAGAGTAAAAAAGGCATAAGGTTCACAATGGTGTAAAATTTGTTGAGTGTTTTTTTTTGGTGTCTCATCCGCATAAATATCACCATTGCCCTAGATTTTCTTAGCAGTATATCTCTTAAATATCAAGATATACACGTGTGATTTAGTTTACGAAGATTTTTCAATGACGAGAACCTTGATCAGAGAGTAAAAAAGGCGTAAGGTTCACAATGGTGTAAAACTAAAATGGGATATACCAGGCTAGGATTCGAGTTACAGGAACAAGGGCCAAACCAACAAGCTAAGAATGGAATCGTCGAGCGAAAAGACTTGACAACCTCCTAGAAGCAGCTTTTCTTGCCACCAGACCTTTCTCCATCAATTAGGAATCTGATGCCGTCACTAAACACATTCCTTAAATTGTAGCCATTTGTTGAGTGTTTTTTTGTGTCTAATCCGCATATATATCACCATTACCATTGATTTTCTTGACTGTATATCTCTTAAATATCAACATATACACGTGTGATTTAGTTTACGAAGATTTTTCAATGCCGAGAACCTCGATCAGAGAGTAAAAAAGGCGTAAGGTTCACAATGGTGTAAAATTAAAATGGGATATACCGGGTTAGGATTCGAGTTACAGGAACAAAGGCCAAACCAACCACCCAAGAATGGAATCGTCGAGCGAAAACACTTGACAATCTTCTAGAAGCAGTTTTTCTTCCCACCAAACCTTTCTCCATCTATTAGGAATCTGATGCCGTCACTAAACACATTCCTTAAATTGTAGCCATTTGTTGAGTGTTTTTTTTTTGTGTCTAATCCGCATATATATCACCATTGCCCTTGATTTTCTTGACTGTATATCTCTTAAATGTCAACATATACACGTGTGATTTAGTTTACGAAGATTTTTCAATGCCGAGAACCTCGATCAGAGAGTAAAAAAGGCGTAAGGTTCACAATGGTGTAAAATTAAAATGGGATATACCGGGCTAGGATTCGAGTTACAGGAACAAGGGCCAAACCAACCACACAAGAATGGAATCGTCGAGCGAAAACACTTAACAACCTTCTAGAAGCAGCTTTTCTTGCCACCAGACCTTTCTCCATCAATTAGGAATCTGATGCCGTCACTAAACACATTCCTTAAATTGTAGCCATTTGTTGGGTGTTTTTTTTGGTGTCTAATCCGCATATATATCACCATTGCCCTTGATTTTCTTGACTGTATATCTCTTAAATATCAACATATACACGTGTGATTTAGTTTACGAAGATTTTTCAATGCCGAGAACCTCGATCAGAGGGTAAAAAAGGCGTATGGTTCACAATGGTGTAAAATTAAAATGGGATATACCGGGCTAGGATTCGAGTTACAGGAACAAGGGCCAAACCAACCACCCAAGAATGGAATCATCGAGCGAAAACACATGACAACCTCCTAGAAGCAGCTTATCTTGCCACCAGACCTTTCTCTCTCAATTAGGAATCTGATGCCGTCACTAAACACATTCCTCAAATTGTAGCCATTTGTTGAGTGTTTTTTTTGTGTCTAATCCGCATATATATCACCATTGCCCTTGATTTTCTTTACTGTATATCTCTTAAATGTCAACATATACACGTGTGATTTAGTTTACGAAGATTTTTCAATGCCGAGAACCTCGATCAGAGAATAAAAAAGGCGTATGGTTCACAATGGTGTAAAATAAAAATGGGATATACCGGGCTAGGATTCGAGTTACAGGAACAAGGGCGAAACCAACCACCCAAGATGGAATCATCGAGCGAAAACACTTGACAACCTTCTAGAAGAAGTTTTTCTTCCCACCAAACCTTTCTCCATCTATTAGGAATCTGATGCCGTCACTAACACATTCCTTAAATTGTAGGCATTTGTTGAGTGTTTTTGTTTGTGTCTAATCCGCATATATATCACCATTACCCTTGATTTTCTTGACTGTATATCTCTTAAATGTCAACATATACACGTATGATTTAGTTTACGAAGATTTTTCAATGCCGAGAACCTCGATCAGAGAGTAAAAAAGGCGTAAGGTTCACAATGGGGTAAAATTAAAATGGGATATACCGGGCTAGGATTCGAGTTACAGGAACAATGGCCAAACCAACCACCCAAGAATGGAATCGTTGAGAGAAAACACTTGAAAACCTCCTAGAAGCAGCTTTTCTTGCCACCAGACCTTTCTCCATCAATTAGGAATCTGATGCCGTCACTAAACACATTCCTTAAATTGAAGCCATTTTTGGGTGTTTTTTTTTGGTGTCTAATCCGCATATATATCACCATTGCCCATGATTTTCTTGACTGTATATCTCTTAAATATCAACATATACACGTGTGATTTAGTTTACGAAGATTTTTCAATGCCGAGAACCTCGATCAGAGAGTAAAAAAGGCGTAAGGTTCACAATCGTGTAAAATTAAAATGGGATATACCGGGCTAGGATTCGAGTTACAGGAATAAGGGCCAAACCAACCAACCAAGAATGGAATCGTCGAGCGAAAACACTTGACAACCTTCTAGAAGCAGTTTTTCTTCCCACCAAACCTTTCTCCATCTATTAGGAATCTGATGCCGTCACTAAACACATTCCTTAAATTGTAGCCATTTGTTGAGTGTTTTTTTTTTGTGTCTAATCCCCATATATATCACCATTGCCCTTGATTTTCTTGACTGTATATCACTTAAATGTCAACATATACACGTGTGATTTAGTTTACGAAGATTTTTCAATGCCGAGAACCTCGATCAGAGAGTAAAAAAGGCGTAAGGTTCACAATGGTGTAAAATTAAAATGGGATATACTGGGCTAGGATTCGAGTTTCAGGAACAAGGGCGAAACCAACCACCCAAGAATGGAATCGTCGAGCGAAAACACTTAACAACCTTCTAGAAGCAGCTTTTCTTGCCACCAGACCTTTCTCCATCAATTAGGAATCTGATGCCGTCACTAAAAACGTTCTTTAAATTGTAGGCATTTGTTGAGTGTTTTTTTTTTTTGTGTCTAATCCACATATATATCACCATTGCCCTTGATTTTCTTGACTGTATATCTCTTAAATGTCAACATATACACATGTGATTTAGTTTACGAAGATTTTTCAATGCCGAGAACCTCGATCAGAGAGTAAAAAAGGCGTAAGGTTCACAATGGTGTAAAATTAAAATGGGATATACCGGGCTAGGATTCGAGTTACAGGAACAAGGGCCAAACCAACCACCGAAGAATGGAATCGTTGAGCGAAAACACTTGATAACCTCCTAGAAGCAGCTTTTCTTGCCACCAGACCTTTCTCCATCAATTAGGAATCTGATGACGTCACTAAACACATTCCTTAAATTGTAGCCATTTGTTGGGTGTTTTTTTGGTGTCTAATCCGCATATATATCACCATTGCCCTTGATTTTCTTGACTGTATATCTCTTAAATATCAACATATACACGTGTGATTTAGTATACGAAGATTTTTCAATGCCGAGAACCTCGATCAGAGAGTAAAAAAGGCGTATGGTTCACAATGGTGTAAAATTAAAATGGGATATACCGGGCTAGGATTCGAGTTACAGGAACAAGGGCCAAACCAACCACCCAATAATGGAATCATCGAGCGAAAACACTTGACAACCTCCTAGAAGCAGCTTATCTTGCCACCAGACCTTTCTCCATCAATTAGGAATTTGTTGCCGTCACTAAACACATTCCTTAAATTGTAGCCATTTGTTGAGTGTTTTTTTTGTGTCTAATCCGCATATATATCACCATTGCCCTTGATTTTCTTGACTATATATCTCTTAAATGTCAACATATACACGTGTGATTTAGTTTACGAAGATTTTTCAATGCCGAGAACCTCTATTAGAGAGTAAAAAATGTGTAAGGTTCACAATGGCGTAAAATTAAAATGGGATATACCGGGCTAGGATTCGAGTTACAGGAACAAGGGCCAAACCAACCACCCAAGAATGGAATCATCGAGCGAAAACACTTGACAACCTTCTAGAAGCAGTTTTTCTTCCCACCAAACCTTTCTCCATCTATTAGGAATCTGATGCCGTCACTAAACACATTCCTTAAATTGTAGGCATTTGTTGAGTGTTTTTTTTTGTGTCTAATCCGCATATATATCACCATTACCCTTGATTTTCTTGACTGTATATCTCTTAAATGTCAACATATACACGTATGATTTAGTTTACGAAGATTTTTCAATGCCGAGAACCTCGATCAGAGAGTAAAAAAGGCGTAAGGTTCACAATGGGGTAAAATTAAAATGGGATATACCGGGCTAGGATTCGAGTTACAGGAACAAGGGCCAAACCAACCACCCAAGAATGGAATCGTTGAGCGAAAACACTTGAAAACCTCCTAGAAGCAGCTTTTCTTGCCACCAAACCTTTCTCCATCAATTAGGAATCTGATGCCGTCACTAAACACATTCCTTAAATTGTAGCCATTTGTTGGGTGTTTTTTTTTTTGGTGTCTAATCCGCATATATATCACCATTGCCCTTGATTTTCTTGACTGTATATCTCTTAAATATCAACATATACACGTGTGATTTAGTTTACGAAGATTTTTGAATGCCGAGAACCTCGATCAGAGAGTAAAAAAGGCGTAAGGTTCACAATCGTGTAAAATTAAAATGGGATATACCGGGCTAGGATTCGAGTTACAGGAATAAGGGCCATACCAACCACCCAAGAATGGAATCGTCGAGCGAAAACACTTGACAACCTCCTAGAAGCAGCTTATCTTGCCACCAGACCTTTCTCCATCAATTAGGAATTTGATGCCGTCACTAAACACATTCCTTAAATTGTAGCCATTTGTTGAGTGTTTTTTTTGTGTCTAATCCGCATATATATCACCATTGCCCTTGATTTTCTTGACTGTATATCTCTTAAATGTCAACATATACACGTGTGATTCAGTTTACGAAGATTTTTCAATGCCGAGAACCTCGATCAGAGAGTAAAAAAGGCGTAAGGTTCACAATGGTGTAAAATTAAAATGGGATATACTGGGCTAGGATTCGAGTTACAGGAACAAGGGCCAAACCAACCACCCAAGAATGGAATCGTCGAACGAAAATACTTAACAACCTTCTAGAAGCAGCTTTTCTTGCCACCAGACCTTTCTCCATCAATAAGGAATCTGATGCCGTCACTAAACACATTCTTTAAATTGTAGGCATTTGTTGAGTGTTTTTTTTTGTGTCTAATCCGCATATATATCACCAATGCCCTTGATTTTCTTGACTGTATATCTCTTAAATGTCAACATATACACATGTGATTTAGTTTACGAAGATTTTTCAATGCCGAGAACCTCGATCAGAGAGTAAAAAAGGCGTAAGGTTCACAATGGTGTAAAATTAAAATGGGATATACCGGGCTAGGATTCGAGTTACAGGAACAAGGGCCAAACCAACCACCCGAGAATGGAATCGTTGAGCGAAAACACTTGATAACCTCCTAGAATTAACTTTTCTTGCCACCAGACCTTTCTTCATCAATTAGGAATCTGATGACGTCACTAAACACATTCCTTAAATTGTAGCCATTTGTTGGGTGTTTTTTTTGGTGTCTAATCCGCATATATATCACCATTTCCCTTGATTTTCTTGATTGTATATCTCTTAAATATCAACATATACACGTGTGATTTAGTTTACGAAGATTTTTCAATGCCGAGAACCTCGATCAGAGAGTAAAAAAGGCGTATGGTTCACAATGGTGTAAAATTAAAATGGGATATACCGGGCTAGGATTCGAGTTACAGGAACAAGGGCCAAACCAACCACCCAAGAATGGAATCATCGAGCGAAAACACCTGACAAACTCCTAGAAGCAGCTTATCTTGCCACCAGACCTTTCTCCATCAATTAGGAATTTGATGCCGTCACTAAACACATTCCTTAAATTGTAGCCATTTGTTGAGTGTTTTTTTTGTGTCTAATCCGCATATATATCACCATTGCCCTTGATTTTCTTGACTGTATATCTCTTAAATGTCAACATATACACGTGTGATTTAGTTTACGAAGATTTTTCAATGCCGAGAACGTCTATTAGAGAGTAAAAAAGGCGTAAGGTTCACAATGGTGTAAAATTTGTTGAGTGTTTTTTTTGGTGTCTCATCTGCATAAATATCACCATTTCCCTTAATTTTCTTGACTGTATATCTCTTAAATATCAACATATACACGTGTGATTTAGTTTACGAAGATTTTTCAATGCCGAGAACCTCGATCAAAGAGTAAAAAAGGCGTAAGGTTCACAATGGTGTAAAACTGAAATGGGATATACCAAGCTAGGATTCGAGTTACAGGAACAAGGGCCAAACCAACAAGCTAAGAATGGAATCGTCGAGCGAAAACACTTGACAACCTCCTAGAAGCAGCTTTTCTTGCCACCAGACCTTTCTCCATCAATTAGGAATCTGATGCCGTCACTAAACACATTCCTTAAATTGTCGCCATTTGTTGAGTGTTTTCTTTGGTGTCTAATCCAAATATATATCACCATTGCCATTGATTTTCTTGACTGTATATCTCTTAAATATCAACATATACACGTGTGATTTAGTTTACGAAGATTTTTCAATGCCGAGAACCTCGATCAGAGAGTAAAAAAGGCGTAAGGTTCACAATGGTGTAAAACTAAAATGGGATATACCAGGCTAGGATTCGAGTTACAGGAACAAGGGCCAAACCAACCACCCAAGAATGGAATCGTCGAGCGAAAACACTTGACAACCTTCTAGAGGCAGTTTTTCTTCCCACCAGACCTTTCTCCATCTATTAGGAATCTGATGCCGTCACTAAACACATTCCTTAAATTGTAGCCATTTGTTGAGTGTTCTTTTTTGTGTCTATTCCGCATATATATCACCATTGCCCTTGGTTTTCTTGACTGTATATCTCTTAAATGTCAACATATACACGTGTGATTTAGTTTACGAAGATTTTTCAATGCCAAGAACCTCGATAAGAGAGAAAAAAGCCGTAAGGTTCACAATGGTGTAAAATTAAAATGGGATATACCGGGCTAGGATTCGAGTTACAGGAACAAGGGCCAAACCAACCACCCAAGAATGGAATCGTCTAGCGAAAACACTTGACAACCTCCTAGAAGCAGCTTTTCTTGCCACCAGACCTTTCTCCATCAATTAGGAATCTGAAGCCGTCACTAAACATATTCCTTAAATTGTGGCCATTTGTTGAGTGTTTTTTTTTTGTGTCTAATCCGTATATATATCACCATTGCCCTTGATTTTCTTGACTGTATATCTCTTAAATATCAACATATACACGTGTGATTTAGTTTATGAAGATTTTTCAATGCCGAGAACCTCGATCAGAGAGTAAAAAAGGCGTATGGTTCACAATGGTGTAAAATTAAAATGGGATATACCGGGCTAGGATTCGAGTTACAAGAACCAGGGCCAAACCATCCATCCCAGAATGGAATCGTCGAGCGAAAACACTTGACAACCTCCTAGAAGCAGCTTTTCTTGCCACCAGACCTTTCTCCATCAATTAGGAATCTGACGCCGTCACTAAACACATTCCTTAAATTGTAGCCATTTGTTGGGTGTTTTTTTGTGTCTAATCCGCATATATATCACCAATGCCCTTGATTTTCTTGACTGTATATCTCTTAAATATCAACATATACACGTGTGATTTAGTTTACGAAGATTTTTCAATGCCGAGAACCTCGATCAGAGAGTAAAAAAGGTGTATGGTTCACAATGGTGTAAAATTAAAATGGGATATACCGGGCTAGGATTCGAGTTACAGGAACAAGGGCCAAACCAACCACCCAAGAATGGAATCATCGAGCGAAAACACTTGACAGCCTCCTAGAAGCAGCTTATCTTGCCACCAGACCTTTCTCCATCAATTAGGAATTTGATGCCGTCACTAAACACATTCCTTAAATTGTAGCCATTTGTTGAGTGTTTTTTTTTTGTGTCTAATCCGCATATATATCACCATTGCCCTTGATTTTCTTGACTGTATATCTCTTAAATGTCAACATATACACGTGTGATTTAGTTTACGAAGATTTTTCAATGCCGAGAACGTCTATTAGAGAGTAAAAAAGGCGTAAGGTTCACAATGGTGTAAAATTTGTTGAGTGTTTTTTTTGGTGTCTCATCCGCATAAATATCACCATTTCCCTTAATTTTCTTGACTGTATATCTCTTAAATATCAACATATACACGTGTGATTTAGTTTACGAAGATTTTTCAATGCCGAGAACCTCGATCAAAGAGTAAAAAAGGCGTAAGGTTCACAATGGTGTAAAACTGAAATGGGATATACCAAGCTAGGATTCGAGTTACAGGAACAAGGGCCAAACCAACAAGCTAAGAATGGAATCGTCGAGCGAAAACACTAGACAACCTCCTAGAAGCAGCTTTTCTTGCCACCAGACCTTTCTCCATCAATTAGGAATCTGATGTCGTCACTAAACACATTCCTTAAATTGTAGCCATTTGTTGAGTGTTTTCTTTGGTGTCTAATCCGAATATATATCACCATTGCCATTGATTTTCTTGAGTGTATATCTCTTAAATATCAACATATACACGTGTGATTTAGTTTACGAAGATTTTTCAATGCCGAGAACCTCGATCAGAGAGTAAAAAAGGCGTAAGGTTCACAATGGTGTAAAACTAAAATGGGATATACCGGCCTAGGATTCGAGTTACAGGAACAAGGGCCAAACCAACCACCCAAGAATGGAATCGTCGAGCGAAAACACTTGACAACCACCTAGAAGCAGCTTTTCTTGCCACCAGACCTTTCTCCATCAAATAGGAATCTGATGCCGTCACTAAACACATTCCTTAAATTGTAGCCATTTGTTGAGTGTTTTTTTTTGGTGTCTAATCCGCATATATATCACCATTGCCATTGATTTTCTTGACTGTATATCTCTTAAATATCAACATATACACGTGTGATTTAGTTAACGAAGATTTTTCAATGCCGAGAACCTCGATCAGAGAGTAAAAAAGTCGTAAGGTTCACAATGGTGTAAAACTAAAATGGGATATACCGGCCTAGGATTCGAGTTACAGGAACAAGGGCCAAACCAACCACCCAAGAATGGAATCGTCGAGCGAAAACACTTGACAACCTTCTAGAAGCAGTTTTTCTTGCCACTAGACCTTTCTCCATCTATTAGGAATCTGATGCCGTCACTAAACACATTCCTTAAATTGTGGCCATTTGTTGAGCGCTTTCTTTGTGTCTAATCCGCATATATATCACCATTGCCCTTGATTTTCTTGACTGTATATCTCTTAAATATCAACATATACACGTGTGATTTAGTTTATGAAGATTTTTCAATGCCGAGAACCTCGATCAGAGAGTAAAAAAGGCGTATGGTTCACAATGGTGTAAAATTAAAATGGGATATACCGGGCTAGGATTCGAGTTACAGGAACAAGGGCCAAACCAACCATCCCAGAATGGAATCGTCGAGCGAAAACACTTGACAACCTCCTAGAAGCAGCTTTTCTTGCCACCAGACCTATCTCCATCAATTAGGAATCCGATGCCGTCACTAAACACATTCCTTAAATTGTAGCCATTTGTTGAGTGTTTTTTTTTTGGTGTCTAATCCGCATATATATCACCATTGCCATTGATTTTCTTTACTGTATATCTCTTAAATATCAACATATACACGTGTGATTTAGTTTACGAAGATTTTTCAATGCCGAGAACCTCGATCAGAGAGTAAAAAAGTCGTAAGGTTCACAATGGTGTAAAACTAAAATGGGATATACCGGCCTAGGATTCGAGTTACAGGAACAAGGGCCAAACCAACCACCCAAGAATGGAATCGTCGAGCGAAAACACTTGACAACCTTCTAGAAGCAGGTTTTCTTCCCACCAGACCTTTCTCCATCTATTAGGAATCTGATGCCGTCACTAAACCCATTCCTTAAATTGTAGCCATTTGTTGAGTGTTTTTTTTGTCTAATCCGCATATATAACACCATTGCCCTTGATTTTCTTAACTGTATATCTCTTAAATGTCAACATATACACGTGTGATTTAGTTTACGAAGATTTTTCAATGCCGAGAACCTCGATCAGAGAGTAAAAAAGGCGTAAGGTTCACAATGGTGTAAAATTAAAATGGGATATACCGGGCTAGGATTCGAGTTACAGGACCAAGGGCCAAACCAACCACCCAAGAATGGAATCGTCGAGCGAAAACACTTGACAACATCCTTGAAGCAGTTTTTCTTACCACCAGACCTTTCTCCGTCAATTAGGAATCTGATGCCGTCACTAAACACAATTCTTAAATTGTAGGGCATTTGTTGAGTGTTTTTTTAGTGTCTAATCCGCATATATATCACCATTGCCCTTAATTTTCTTGACTGTATATCTATTAAATATCAATATATACACGTGTGATTTAGTTTACGAAGATTTTTCAATGCCGAGAACCTTAATCAGAGAGTAAAAAAGGCGTAAGGTTCACAATGGTGTAAAATTAAAATGGGATATACCATGCTAGGATTCGAGTTACAGGAACAAGGGCCAAACCAACCACCCAAGAATGGAATCATCGGGCGATAACACTTGACAAACACCTAGAAGCAGCTTATCTTGCCACCAGACCTTTCTCCATCAATTAGGAATCTGATGCCATCACTAAACACATTCCTTAAATTGTAGCCATTTGTTGAGTGTTTTTATTGCGTCTAATCCGCATATATATCAACATTGCCCTTGATTTTCTTGACTGTATATCTCTTAAATGTCAACATATACACGTCTGATTCAGTTTACGAAGATTTTTCAATGCCGAGAACCTCTATTAGAGAGTAAAAAAGGCGTAAGGTTCACAATGGTGTAAAATTTGTTGAGTGTTTTTTTTATGTCTCATCCGCAAAAATATCACCATTGCCCTTGATTTTCTTGACTGTATATCTCTTAAATATCAACATATACACGTGTGATTTAGTTTACGAAAATTTTTCAATGCTGAGAACCTCGATCAGAGAGTAAAAAAGGCGTATGGTTCACAATGGTGTAAAATTAAAAGGGGATATACCGGGCTAGGATTCGAGTTACAGGAACAAGGGCCAAACCAACCACCCAAGAATGGAATCGTCGAGCGAAAACACTTGACAACCTCCTAGAAGCAGCTTTTCTTACCACCAGACCTTTCTCCATCCATTAGGAATCTGATGCCGTCACTAAACACAATCCTTAAATTGTAGCCATTTGTTGACTGTTTTTTTAGTGTCTAATCCGCATATATATCACCATTGCCCTTGATTTTCTTGACTGTATGTCTCTTAAATATCAACATATACACGTGTGATTTAGTTTACGAAGATTTTTCAATGCCGAGAACCTCGATTAGAGAGTAAAAAAGGCGTAAGGTTCACAATGGTGTAAAATTAAAATGGGATATACCGGGCTAGGATTCGAGTTACAGGAACAAGGGCCAAACCAACCACCCAAGAATGGAATCGTCGAGCGAAAACACTTGACAACCTCCTAGAAGCAGCTTTTCTTGCCACCAGACCTTTCTCCATCAATTAGGAATCCGATGCCGTCACTAAACACATTCCTTAAATTGTAGCCATTTGTTGAGTGTTATTTTTTTGTGTCTAATCCGCATATATATCACCATTGCCCTTGATTTTCTTGACTGTATATCTCTTAAATATCAACATATACACGTGTGATTTAGTTTATGAAGATTTTTCAATGCCGAGAACCTATATCAGAGAGTAAAAAAGGTGTATGGTTCACAATGGTGTAAAATTAAAATGGGATATACCGGGCTAGGATTCGAGTTACAGGAACAAGGGCCAAACCAACCACAACCCAGAATGGAATCGTCGAGCGAAAACACTTGACAACCTCCTAGAAGCAGCTTTTCTTACCACCAGACCTTTCTCCATCAATTAGGAATATGATGCCGTCACTTAACACATTCCTTAAATTGTAGCCATTTGTTGAGTGTTTTTTTTTTCTGTCTAATCCGCATATATATCACCATTGCCCTTGATTTTCTTGACTGTATATCTCTAAAATGTCAACATATACACGTGTGATTTAGTTTACGAAGATTTTTCAATGCCGAGAACCTCGATCAGAGAGTAAAAAAGCCGTAAGGTTAACAATGGTGTAAAATTAAAATGGGATATACCGGGCTAAGATTCGAGTTACTGGAACAAGGGCCAAACCAACCACCCAAGAATGAAATCGCTGAGCGAAAACACTTGACAACCTCCTAGAAGCAGCTTTTCTTACCACCAGACCTGTCTCCAACAATTAGGAATCTGATGCCGTCACTAAACACATTCCTTAAATTGTAGCCATTTGTTGAGTGTGTTTTTTGTGTCTAATCCGCATATATATCACCATTGCCCTTGATTTTCTTGACTGTATATCTCTAAAATGTCAACATATACACGTGTGATTTAGTTTACGAAGATTTTTCAATACCGAGAACCTCGATCAGAGAGTAAAAAAGGCGTAAGGTTCACAATGGTGTAAAATTAAAATGGGATATATCGGGCTAGGATTCGAGTTACAGGAACAAGGGCCAAACCAACCATCCAAGAATGGAATCGTCGAGCGAAAACACTTGACAACATCCTAGAAGAAGCTCTTCTTACCACCAGACCTTTCTCCATCAATTAGGAATCTGATGCCGTCACTAAACACAATTCTTAAATTGTAGCCATTTGTTGAGTGTTTGTTTTTTGTGTCTAATCCGCATATATATCACCATTGCCCTTGATTTTCTTGACTGTATATCTCTTAAATATCAACATATACACGTGTGATTTAGTTTATGAAGATTTTTCAATGCCGAGAACCTATATCAGAGAGTAAAAAAGGTGTATGGTTCACAATGGTGTAAAATTAAAATGGGATATACCGGGCTAGGATTCGAGTTACAGGAACAAGGGCCAAACCAACCACAACCCAGAATGGAATCGTCGACCGAAAACACTTGACAACCTCCTAGAAGCAGCTTTTCTTACCACCAGACCTTTCTCCATCAATTAGGAATATGATGCCGTCACTTAACACATTCCTTAAATTGTAGCCATTTGTTGAGTGTTTTTTTTTTCTGTCTAATCCGCATATATATCACCATTGCCCTTGATTTTCTTGACTGTATATCTCTAAAATGTCAACATATACACGTGTGATTTAGTTTACGAAGATTTTTCAATGCCGAGAACCTTTATCAGAGAGTAAAAAAGCCGTAAGGTTAACAATGGTGTAAAATTAAAATGGGATATACCGGGCTAAGATTCGAGTTACTGGAACAAGGGCCAAACCAACCACCCAAGAATGAAATCGCTGAGCGAAAACACTTGACAACCTCCTAGAAGCAGCTTTTCTTACCACCAGACCTGTCTCCAACAATTAGGAATCTGATGCCGTCACTAAACACATTCCTTAAATTGTAGCCATTTGTTGAGTGTGTTTTTTGTGTCTAATCCGCATATATATCACCATTGCCCTTGATTTTCTTGACTGTATATCTCTAAAATGTCAACATATACACGTGTGATTTAGTTTACGAAGATTTTTCAATACCGAGAACCTCGATCAGAGAGTAAAAAAGGCGTAAGGTTCACAATGGTGTAAAATTAAAATGGGATATATCGGGCTAGGATTCGAGTTACAGGAACAAGGGCCAAACCAACCATCCAAGAATGGAATCGTCGAGCGAAAACACTTGACAACATCCTAGAAGCAGCTTTTCTTACCACCAGACCTTTCTCCGTCAATTAGGAATCTGATGCCGTCACTAAACACAATTCTTAAATTGTAGCCATTTGTTGACTGTTTTTTTTAGTGTCTAATTCGCATATATATCACCATTGCCCTTGATTTTCTTGACTGTATATCTCTTAAATATCAATATATACACGTGTGATTTAGTTTACAAAGATTTTTCAATGCTGAGAACCTCGATCAGAGAGTAAAAAAGGCGTAAGGTTCACAATGGTGTAAAATTAAAATGGGATATACCGGGCTAGGATTCGAGTTACAGGAACAAGGGCCAAACCAACCACCCAAGAATGGAATCATCGAGCGAAAACACTTGACAACCTCCTAGAAGCAGCTTATCTTGCCACCAGACCTTTCTCCATCAATTAAAAATCTGATGCCGTCACTAAACACATTCCTTAAATTGTAGCCATTTGTTGAGTGTTTTTTTTGTGTCTAATCCGCATATATATCACCATTGCCCTTGATTTTCTTGATTGTATATCTCTTAAATGTCAACATATACACGTGTGATTTAGTTTACGAAGATTTTTCAAGGCCGATAACCTCTATTAGAGAGTAAAAAAGGCGTAAGGTTCACAATGGTGTAAAATTTGTTGAGTGTTTTTTTGGTGTCTCATCCGCATAAATATCACCATTGCCCTTGATTTTCTTGACTGTATATCTCTTAAATATCAACATATACACGTGTGATTTAGTTTACGAAAATTTTTCAATGCCGAGAACCTCAATCAGAGAGTAAAAAAGGCGTAAGGTTCACAATGGTGTAAAACTAAAATGGGATATACCAGGCTAGGATTCGAGTTAGAGGAACATGGGCCAAACCAACCACCCAAGAATGGAATCGTCGAGCGAAAACACTTGAGAACCTCCTAGAAGCAGCTTTTCTTGCCACCAAACCTTTCTCCATCAATTAGGAATCTGATGCCGTCATTAAACACATTCCTTAAATTGTAGCCATTTGTTGAGTGTTTTTTTGTGTCTAATCCGCATATATATCACCATTGCCCTTGATTTTCTTGACTGTATATCTCTAAAATGTCAACATATACACGTGTGATTTAGTTTACGAAGATTTTTCAATGCCGAGAACCTCGATCAGAGAGTAAAAAAGGCGTAACGTTCAAAATGGTGTAAAATTAAAATGGGATATACCGGGCTAGGATTCGAGTTACAGGAACAAGGGCCAAACAAACCACCCAAGAATGGAATCGTCGAGCGAAAACCACTTGACAACATCCTAGAAGCAGCTTTTCTTACCACCAGACCTTTCTCCATCAATTAGGAATCTGATGCCGTCACTAAACACAATTCTTATATTGTAGCCATTTGTTGAGTGTTTTTTTTGGTGTCTAATCCGCATATATATCACCGTTGCCCTTGATTTTCATGACTGTATATCTCTTAAATATCAACATATACACGTGTGATTTAATTTACGAAGATTTTTCAATGCCGAGAACCTCGATCAGAGAGTAAAAAAGGCGTAAGGTTCACAGTGGTGTAAAATTAAAATGGGATATACCGGGCTAGGATTCGAGTTACAGGAACAAGGGCCAAACCAACCACCCAAGAATGGAATCATCGAGCGAAAACACTTGACAACCTCCTAGAAGCAGCTTATCTTGCCACCAGACCTTTCTCCATCAATTAGGAATCTGATGCCGTCACTAAACGCATTCCTTAAATTGTAGCCATTTGTTGAGTGTTTTTTTTGTGTCTAATCCGCATATATATCACCATTGCCCTTGATTTTCTTGACTGTATATCTCTTAAATGTCAACATATACACGTCTGATTTAGTTTACGAAGATTTTTCAATGCCGAGAACCTCGATCAGAGAGTAAAAAAGGCGTATGGTTCACAATGGTGTAAAATTAAAATGGGATATACCGGGCTAGGATTCGAGTTACAGGAACAAGGGCCAAACAAACCACCCAAGAATGGAATCGTCGAGCGAAAACACTTGACAACATCCTTGAAGCAGCTTTTCTTACCACCAGACCTTTCTCCATCAATTAGGAATCTGATGCCGTCAGTAAACACATTCCTTAAATTGTAGCCATTTGTTGAGTGTTTTTTTGTGTCTAATCCGCATATATATCACCATTGCCCTTGATTTTCTTGACTGTATATCTCTAAAATGTCAACATATACACGTGTGATTTAGTTTACGAAGATTTTTCAATCCCGAGAACCTCGATCAGAGAGTAAAAAAGGCGTAACGTTCAAAATGGTGTAAAATTAAAATGGGATATACCAGGCTAAGATTCGAGTTACAGGAACAAGGGCCAAACCAACCACCCAAGAATGGAATCGTCGAGCGAAAACCACTTGACAACATCCTAGAAGCAGCTTTTCTTACCACCAGACCTTTCTCCATCAATTAGGAATCTGATGCCGTCACTAAACCCAATTCTTAAATTGTAGCCATTTGTTGAGTGTTTTTTTTATTGTCTAATCCGCATATATATCACCGTTGCCCTTGATTTTCTTGACTGTATATCTCTTAAATATCAACATATACACGTGTGATTTAGTTTACGAAGATTTTTCAATGCTGAGAACCTCGATCAGAGAGTAAAAAAGGCGTAAGGTTCACAGTGGTGTAAAATTAAAATGGGATACCGGGCTAGGATTCGAGTTACAGGAACAAGGGCCAAACCAACCACCCAAGAATGGAATCATCGAGCGAAAACACTTGACAACCTCCTAGAAGCAGCTTATCTTGCAACCAGACCTTTCTCCATCAATTAGGAATCTGATGCCGTCACTAAACGCATTCCTTAAATTGTAGCCATTTGTTGAGTGTTTTTTTTGTGTCTAATCCGCATATATATCACCATTGCCCTTGATTTTCTTGACTGTATATCTCTTAAATGTCAACATATACACGTGTGATTTAGTTTACGAAGATTTTTCAATGCCGAGAACCTCGATCAGAGAGTAAAAAAGGCGTATGGTTCACAATGGTGTAAAATTAAAATGGGATATACCGGGCTAGGATTCGAGTTACAGGAACAAGGGCCAAACAAACCACCCAAGAATGGAATCGTCGAGCGAAAACACTTGACAACATCCTTGAAGCAGCTTTTCTTACCACCAGACCTTTCTCCGTCAATTAGGAATCTGATGCCGTCACTAAACACAATTCTTAAATTGTAGCCATTTGTTGAGTGTTTTTTTTAGTGTCTAATCCGTATATATATCACCATTGCCCTTAATTTTCTTGACTGTATATCTCTTAAATATCAACATATACACGTGTGATTTAGTTTACGAAGATTTTTCAATGCCGAGAACCTCGATCAGAGAGTAAAAAAGGCGTAAGGTTCACAATGGTGTAAAATTAAAATGGGATATACCGGGCTAGGATTCGAGTTACAGGAACAAGGGCCAAACCAACCACCCAAGAATGGAATCATCGAGCGATAACACTTGAAAACCTCCTAGAAGCAGCTTATCTTGCCACCAGACCTTTCTCCATCAATTAGGAATCTGATGCCGTCACTAAACACATTCCTTAAATTGTAGCCATTTGTTGAGTGTTTTTTTTGGTGTCTAATCCGCATATATATCACCATTGCCCTTGATTTTCTTAACTGTATATCTCTTAAATATCAACATATACACGTGTGATTTAGTTTACGAAAATTTTTCAATGCCGAGAACCAAGATCAGAGAGTAAAAAAGGCGTATGGTTCACAATGGCGTAAAATTAAAATGGGATATACCGGGCTAGGATTCGAGTTACAGGAAGAAGGGCCAAACCAACCACCCAAGAATGGAATCGTCGAGCGAAAACACTTGACAACATCCTTGAAGCAGTTTTTCTTACCACCAGACCTTTCTCCGTCAATTAGGAATCTGATGCCGTTACTAAACACAATTCTTAAATTGTAGCCATTTGTTGAGTGTTTTTTTTAGTGTCTAATCCGCATATATATCAACATTGCCCTTGATTTTCTTGACTGTATATCTCTTAAATGTCATCATATACACGTGTGATTTAGTTTACGAAGATTTTTCAATGCCGAGAACCTCTATTAGAGAGTAAAAAAGGCGTAAGGTTCACAATGGTGTAAAATTTGTTGAGTGTTTTTTTTTGGTGTCTCATCCGCATAAATATCACCATTGCCCTTGATTTTCTTGACTGTATATCTCTTAAATATCAACATATACACGTGTGATTTAGTTTACGAAAATTTTTCAATGCCAAGAACCAAGATCAGAGAGTAAAAAAAGCGTATGGTTCACAATGGTGTAAAATTAAATTGGGATATACCGGGCTAGGATTCGAGTTACAGGAACAAGGGCCAAACCAACCACCCAAGAATGGAATCGTCGAGCGAAAACACTTGACAACCTCCTAAAAGCAGCTTTTCTTACCACCAGACATTTCTCCAACAATTAGGAATCTGATGCTGTCACTAAACACATTGCTTAAATTGTAGCCATTTGTTGAGTGTTTTTTTGGTGTATAATCCGCATATATATCACCATTGCCCTTGATTTTCTTGACTGTATATCTCTAAAATGTCAACATATACACGTATTATTTAGTTTACGAAGATTTTTCAATACCGAGAACCTCGATCAGAGAGTAAAAAAGGCGTAAGGTTCACAATGGTGTAAAATTAAAATGGGATATACCGGGTTAGGATTCGAGTTACAGGAACAAGGGCCAAACCAACCATCCAAGAATGGAATCGTCGAGGGAAAACACTTGACAACATCCTAGAAGCAGCTTTTCTTACCACCAGACCTTTCTCCGTCAATTAGGAATCTGATGCCGTCACTAAATACAATTCTTAAATTGTAGCCATTTGTTGAGTGTTTTTTTTAGTGCCTAATCCGCATATATATCACAATTGCCCTTGATTTTCTTGTCTGTATATCTCTTAAATATCAATATATACACGTGTGATTTAGTTTACGAAGATATTTCAATGCCGAGAACCTCGATCCGAGAGTAAAAAAGGCGTAAGGTTCACAATGGTGTAAAACTAAAATGGGATATACTGGGCTAGAATTCGAGTTAGAGGAACATGGGCCAAACCAACCACCCAAGAATGGAATCGTCGAGCGAAAACACTTGAGAACCTCCTAGAAGCAGCTTTTCTTGCCATCAGACCTTTCTCCATCAATTAGGAATCTGATGCCGTCACTAAACACATTCCTTAAATTGTAGCCATTTGTTGAGTATTTTTTTTGGTGTCTAATCCGCATATATATCACCATTGCCCTTGATTTTCTTGACTGTATATCTCTTAAATATCAACATATACACGTGTGATTTAGTTTACAAAGATTTTTCAATGCCGAGAACCTCGATCAGAGAGTCAAAAAGGCGTATGGTTCACAATGGTGTAAAATTAAAATGGGATATACCGGGCTAGGATTCGAGTTACAGGAACAAGGGCCAAACCAACCACCCAAGAAAGGAATCGTCGAGCGAAAACACTTGACAACCTCCTATAAGCAGCTTTTCTTACCACCAGACCTTTCTTCATCAATTAGGAATTTGATGCCGGTACTAAACAAATTCCTTAAATTGTAGCCATTTGTTGAGTGTTTTTTGTGATGTCTAATCCGCATATATATCACCATTGCCCTTGATTTTCTTGACTGTATATCTCTAAAATGTTAACATATACACGTGTGATTTAGTTTACGAAGATTTTTCAATGCCGAGAACCTCGATCAAAGAGTAAAAAAGGCGTAACATTCACAATGGTATAAAATTAAAATGGGATATACCGGGCTAGGATTCAAGTTACAGGAACAAGGGCCAAACCAACCACCCAAGAATGGAATCGTCGAGCGAAAACACTTGACAACATCCTAGAAGAAGCTCTTCTTACCACCAGACCTTTCTCCATCAATTAGGAATCTGATGCCGTCACTAAACACAATTCTTAAATTGTAGCCATTTGTTGAGTGTTTGTTTTTTGTGTCTAATCCGCATATATATCACCATTGCCCTTGATTTTCTTGACTGTATATCTCTTAAATATCAACATATACACGTGTGATTTAGTTTACGAAGATTTTTCAATGCCGAGAACCTCGATCAGAGAGTAAAAAAGGCGTAAGGTTCACAATTGTGTAAAATTAAAATGGGATATACCGGGCTAGGATTCGAGTTACAGGAACAAGGGCCAAACCAACCACCCAAGAATGGAATCATCGAGCGAAAACATTTGACAACCACCTAGAAGCAGCTTATCTTGCCACCAGACCTTTCTCCATCAATTAGGAATCTGATGCCGTCACTAAACACATTCCTTAAATTGTAGCCATTTGTTGAGTGTTTTTTTTTGTGTCTAATCCGCATATATATCACCACTGCCCTTGATTTTCTTGACTGTATATCTCTTAAATGTCAACATATACACGTGTGATTTAGTTTACGAAGATTTGTCAATGCCGAGAACCTCTATTAGAGAGTAAAAAAGGCGTAAGGTTCTCACAATGGTGTAAAATTTGTTGAGTGTTTTTTTTGGTGTCTCATCCGCATAAATATCACCATTGCCCTTGATTTTCTTGACTGTATATCTCTTGAATATCAACATATACTCGTGTGATTTAGTTTACGAAGATTTTTCAATGCCGAGAACCTCGATCAGAGAGTAAAAAAGGCGTAAGGTTCACAATGGTGTAAAACTAAAATTTGATATACCGGGCTAGGATTCAAGTTACAGGAACAAGGGCCAAACAAACCACCCAAGAATGGCATCGTCGAGCGAAAACACTTGACAACCTTCTAGAAGCAGTTTCTCTTGCCACCAGACCTTTCTCCATCTATTAGGAATCTGATGCCGTCACTATACACATTCCTTAAATTGTAGCCATTTGTTGAGTGTTTTTTTGTTGTCTAATCCGCATATATATCACCATTGCCCTTGATTTTCTTGACTGTATATCTCTTAAATGTCAACATATACACGTGTGATTTAGTTTACGAAGATTTTTTTCAATGCCGAGAACCTCGATCAGAGAGTAAAAAAGGCGTAAGGTTCACAATGGTGTAAAATTAAAATGGGATATAACGGACTAGGATTCGAGTTACAGGAACAAGGGCCAAACCAACCACCCAAGAATGGAATCGTCGAGCGAAAACACTTGACAACCTTCTAGAAGCGCTTTTTCTTGCCACCAGACCTTTCTCCATCTATTAGGAATCTGATGCCGTCACTAAACATATTCCTTAACTGTATATCTCTTAAATATCAACATATACACGTGTGATTTAGTTTACGAAGATTTTTCAATGCCGAGAACCTCGATCAGAGAGTAAAAAGGGCGTATGGTTCACAATGGTGTAAAATTAAAATGGGATATACCGGGCTAGGATTCGAGTTACAGGAACAAGGGCCAAACCAACCACCCAAGAATGGAATCGTCGAGCGAAAACACTTGACAACCTCCTAGAAGCAGCTTTTCTTACCACCAGACCTTTCTCCAGCAAGTAGGAATCTGATGCCGTCACTAAACACATTCCTTAAATTGTAGCCATTTGTTGAGTGTTTTTTTTGGTGTCTAATCCGCATATATATCACCATTGCCCTTGATTTTTCTTGACTGTATATCTCTTAAATATCAACATATACACGTGTGATTTAGTTTACGAAGATTTTTCAATGCCGAGAACCTCGATCAGAGAGTAAAAAAGGCGTAAGGTTCACAATGGTGTAAAATTAAAATGGGATATACCGGGCTAGGATTCGAGTTACAGGAACAAGGGCCAAACCAACCACCCAAGAATGGAATCATCGAGCGAAAACATTTGACAACCACCTAGAAGCAGCTTATCTTGCCACCAGACCTTTCTCCATCAATTAGGAATCTGATGCCGTCACTAAACACATTCCTTAAATTGTAGCCATTTGTTGAGTGTTTTTTTTTGTGTCTAATCCGCATATATATCACCACTGCCCTTGATTTTCTTGACTGTATATCTCTTAAATGTCAACATATACACGTGTGATTTAGTTTACGAAGATTTTTCAATGCCGAGAACCTCTATTAGAGAGTAAAAAAGGCGTAAGGTTCTCACAATGGTGTAAAATTTGTTGAGTGTTTTTTTTGGTGTCTCATCCGCATAAATATCACCATTGCCCTTGATTTTCTTGACTGTATATCTCTTGAATATCAACATATACTCGTGTGATTTAGTTTACGAAGATTTTTCAATGCCGAGAACCTCGATCAGAGAGTAAAAAAGGCGTAAGGTTCACAATGGTGTAAAACTAAAATTTGATATACCGGGCTAGGATTCAAGTTACAGGAACAAGGGCCAAACAAACCACCCAAGAATGGCATCGTCGAGCGAAAACACTTGACAACCTTCTAGAAGCAGTTTCTCTTGCCACCAGACCTTTCTCCATCTATTAGGAATCTGATGCCGTCACTATACACATTCCTTAAATTGTAGCCATTTGTTGAGTGTTTTTTTGTTGTCTAATCCGCATATATATCACCATTGCCCTTGATTTTCTTGACTGTATATCTCTTAAATGTCAACATATACACGTGTGATTTAGTTTACGAAGATTTTTTTCAATGCCGAGAACCTCGATCAGAGAGTAAAAAAGGCGTAAGGTTTACAATGGTGTAAAATTAAAATGGGATATAACGGACTAGGATTCGAGTTACAGGAACAAGGGCCAAACCAACCACCCAAGAATGGAATCGTCGAGCGAAAACACTTGACAACCTTCTAGAAGCGCTTTTTCTTGCCACCAGACCTTTCTCCATCTATTAGGAATCTGATGCCGTCACTAAACATATTCCTTAACTGTATATCTCTTAAATATCAACATATACACGTGTGATTTAGTTTACGAAGATTTTTCAATGCCGAGAACCTCGATCAGAGAGTAAAAAGGGCGTATGGTTCACAATGGTGTAAAATTAAAATGGGATATACCGGGCTAGGATTCGAGTTACAGGAACAAGGGCCAAACCAACCACCCAAGAATGGAATCGTCGAGCGAAAACACTTGACAACCTCCTAGAAGCAGCTTTTCTTACCACCAGACCTTTCTCCAGCAAGTAGGAATCTGATGCCGTCACTAAACACATTCCTTAAATTGTAGCCATTTGTTGAGTGTTTTTTTTGGTGTCTAATCCGCATATATATCACCATTGCCCTTGATTTTTCTTGACTGTATATCTCTTAAATATCAACATATACACGTGTGATTTAGTTTACGAAGATTTTTCAATGCCGAGAACCTCGATCAGAGAGTAAAAAAGGCGTAAGGTTCACAATGGTGTAAAATTAAAATGGGATATACCGGGCTAGGATTCGAGTTACAGGAACAAGGGCCAAACCAACCACCCAAGAATGGAATCATCGAGCGAAAACATTTGACAACCACCTAGAAGCAGCTTATCTTGCCACCAGACCTTTCTTCATCAATTAGGAATCTGATGCCGTCACTAAACACATTCCTTAAATTGTAGCCATTTGTTGAGTGTTTTTTTTTGTGTCTAATCCGCATATATATCACCACTGCCCTTGATTTTCTTGACTGTATATCTCTTAAATGTCAACATATACACGTGTGATTTAGTTTACGAAGATTTTTCAATGCCGAGAACCTCTATTAGAGAGTAAAAAAGGCGTAAGGTTCTCACAATGGTGTAAAATTTGTTGAGTGTTTTTTTTGGTGTCTCATCCGCATAAATATCACCATTGCCCTTGATTTTCTTGACTGTATATCTCTTGAATATCAACATATACTCGTGTGATTTAGTTTACGAAGATTTTTCAATGCCGAGAACCTCGATCAGAGAGTAAAAAAGGCGTAAGGTTCACAATGGTGTAAAACTAAAATTTGATATACCGGGCTAGGATTCAAGTTACAGGAACAAGGGCCAAACAAACCACCCAAGAATGGCATCGTCGAGCGAAAACACTTGACAACCTTCTAGAAGCAGTTTCTCTTGCCACCAGACCTTTCTCCATCTATTAGGAATCTGATGCCGTCACTAAACACATTCCTTAAATTGTAGCCATTTGTTGAGTGTTTTTTTGTTGTCTAATCCGCATATATATCACCATTGCCCTTGATTTTCTTGACTGTATATCTCTTAAATGTCAACATATACACGTGTGATTTAGTTTACGAAGATTTTTTTCAATGCCGAGAACCTCGATCAGAGAGTAAAAAAGGCGTAAGGTTCACAATGGTGTAAAATTAAAATGGGATATAACGGACTAGGATTCGAGTTACAGGAACAAGGGCCAAACCAACCACCCAAGAATGGAATCGTCGAGCGAAAACACTTGACAACCTTCTAGAAGCGCTTTTTCTTGCCACCAGACCTTTCTCCCTCTATTAGGAATCTGATGCCGTCACTAAACATATTCCTTAACTGTATATCTCTTAAATATCAACATATACACGTGTGATTTAGTTTACGAAGATTTTTCAATGCCGAGAACCTCGATCAGAGAGTAAAAAAGGCGTATGGTTCACAATGGTGTAAAATTAAAATGGGATATACCGGGCTAGGATTCGAGTTACAGGAACAAGGGCCAAACCAACCACCCAAGAATGGAATCGTCGAGCGAAAACACTTGACAACCTCCTAGAAGCAGCTTTTCTTACCACCAGACCTTTCTCCAGCAAGTAGGAATCTGATGCCATCACTAAACACATTCCTTAAATTGTAGCCATTTGTTGAGTGTTTTTTTTGGTGTCTAATCCGCATATATATCACCATTGCCCTTGATTTTTCTTGACTGTATATCTCTTAAATATCAACATATACACGTGTGATTTAGTTTACGAAGATTTTTCAATGCCGAGAACCTATATCAGAGAGTAAAAAAGGCGTAAGGTTCACAATGGTGTAAAATTAAAATGGGATATACCGGGCTAGGATTCGAGTTACAGGAACAAGGGCCAAACCAACCACCCAAGAATGGAATCATCGAGCGAAAACATTTGACAATCACCTAGAAGCAGCTTATCTTGCCACCAGACCTTTCTCCATCAATTAGGAATCTGATGCCGTCACTAAACACATTCCTTAAATTGTAGCCATTTGTTGAGTGTTTTTTTTGTGTCTAATCCGCATATATATCACCATTGCCCTTGATTTTCTTGACTGTATATCTCTTAAATGTCAACATATACACGTGTGATTTAGTTTACGAAGATTTTTCAATGCCGAGAACCTCTATTAGAGAGTAAAAAAGGCGTAAGGTTCACAATGGTGTAAAATTTGTTGAGTGTTTTTTTTGGTGTCTCATCCGCATAAATATCACCATTGCCCTTGATTTTCTTGACTGTATATCTCTTGAATATCAACATATACTCGTGTGATTTAGTTTACGAAGATTTTTCAATGCCGAGAACCTCGATCAGAGAGTAAAAAAGGCGTAAGGTTCACAATGGTGTAAAACTAAAATGGGATATACCGGGCTAGGATTCGAGTTACAGGAACAAGGGCCAAACAAACCACCCAAGAATGGCATCGTCGAGCGAAAACACTTGACAACCTTCTAGAAGCAGTTTCTCATGCCACCAGACCTTTCTCCATCTATTAGGAATCTGATGCCGTCACTAAACACATTCCTTAAATTGTAGCCATTTGTTGAGTGTTTTTTTGGTGTCTAATCCGCATATATATCACCATTGCCCTTGATTTTCTTGAAAGTGTATCTCTTAAATATCAACATATACACGTGTGATTTAGTTTACGAAGATTTTTCAATGTCGAGAACCTCGATCAGAGAGTAAAAAAGGCGTATGGTTCACAAAGGTGTAAAATTAAAATGGGATATACCGGGCTAGGATTCGAGTTACAGGAACAAGGGCCAAACCAACCACCCAAGAATGGAATCGTCGTGCGAAAACACTTGACAACCTCCTAGAAGCAGCTTTTCTTGCCACCAGACCTTTCTCCATCAATTAGGAATCTGATGCCGTCACTAAACACATTCCTTAAATTTTAGCCATTTGTTGAGTGTTTTTTTTTGTGTCTAATCCGCATATATATCACCATTGCCCTTGATTTTATTGACTGTATATCTCTTAAATGTCAATATATACACGTGTGATTTAGTTTACGAAGATTTTTCAATGCCGAGAACCTCGATCAGAGAGTAAAAAAGGCGTAAGGTTCACAATGGTGTAAGATTAAAATGGGATATACCGGGCTAGGATTCGAGTTACAGGAACAAGGGCCAAACCAACCACCCAAGAATGGAATCGTCGTGCAAAAACACTTGACAACCTCCTAGAAGCAGCTTTTCTTACCACCAGACATTTCTTCATCAATTAGGAATCTGATGCCGTCACTAAACACATTCCTTAAATTGTAGCCATTTGTTGAGTGTTTTTTTTTTGTGTCTAATCCGCATAAATATCACAATTGCCCTTGATTTTCTTGACTGTATATCTCTTAAATATCAACATATACACGTGTGATTTAGTTTACGAAGATTTTTCAATGTCGAGAACCTCGATCAGAGAGTAAAAAAGGCGTATGGTTCACAATGGTGTAAAATTAAAATGGGATATACCGGGCTAGGATTCGAGTTACAGGAACATGGGCCAAACCAACCACCCAAGGATGGAATCGTCGTGCGAAAACACTTGACAACCTCCTAGAAGCAGCTTTTCTTGCCACCAGACCTTTCTCCATCAATTAGGAATCTGATGCCGTCACTAAACACATTCCTTAAATTGTAGCCATTTGTTGAGTGTTTTTTTTTTTGTGTCTAATCCGCATATATATCACCATTGCCCTTGATTTTATTGACTGTATATCTCTTAAATGTCAATATATACACGTGTGATTTAGTTTACGAAGATTTTTCAATGCCGAGAACCTCGATCAGAGAGTAAAAAAGGCGTAAGGTTCACAATGGTGTAAGATTAAAATGGGATATACCGGGCTAGGATTCGAGTTACAGGAACAAGGGCCAAACCAACCACCCAAGAATGGAATCGTCGTGTGAAAACACTTGACAACCTCCTAGAAGCAGCTTTTCTTACCACCAGACCTTTCTTCATCAATTAGGAATCTGATGCCGTCACTAAACACATTCCTTAAATTGTAGCCATTTGTTGAGTGTTTTTTTTTGTGTCTAATCCGCATATATATCACAATTGCCCTTGATTTTCTTGACTGTATATCTCTTAAATATCAACATATACACGTGTGATTTAGTTTACGAAGATTTTTCAATGCCGAGAACCTCGATCAGAGAGTAAAAAAGGCGTATGGTTCACAATGGTGTAAAATTAAAATGGGATATACCGGGCTAGGATTCGAGTTACAGGAACAAGGGCCAAACCAACCACCCAAGAATGGAATCGTCGAGCGAAAACACTTGACAACCTCCTAGACATAGCTTTTCTTACCACCAGACCTTTCTCCATCAATTAGGAATCTGATGCCGTCAGTAAACACATTCCTTAAATTGTAGCCATTTGTTGAGTGTTTTTTTTTTGGTGTCTAATCTGCATATATATCACCATTGCCCTTTATTTTCTTGACTGTATATCTCTTAAATATCAACATATACACATGTGATTTAGTTTACGAAGATTTTTCAATGCCGAGAACCTCGATCAGAGAGTAAAAAAGGCGTAAGGTTCACAATGGTGTAAAATTAAAATGGGATATACCGGGCTAGGATTCGAGTTACAGGAACAAGGGCCAAACCAACCACCCAAGAATGGAATCATCGAGCGAAAACACATGACAACCTCCTAGAAGCAGCTTTTCTTGTCACCTGACCTTTCTCCGTCAATTAGGAATCTGATGTCGTCACTAAACACGTTCCTTAAATTGTAGCCATTTGTTGAGTGTTTTTTTTGGTGTCTAATCCGCATATATATCACCATTGCCCTTGATTTTCTTGACTGTATATCTCTTAAATATCAACATATACACGTGTGATTTAGTTTACGAAGATTTTTCAATGCCGAGAACCTCGATCAGAGAGTAAAAAAGGCGTAAGGTTCACAATGGTGTAAAATTAAAATGGGATATAACAGGCTAGGATTCGAGTTACAGGAACAAGGGCCAAACCAATTCTCCCAAGAATGGAATCGTCGAGCGAAAATACTTGACAACCTCCTAGAAGCAGCTTTTCTTGCCACCAGACCTTTCTCCATCAATTAGGAATCTGATCCTGTCACTAAACACATTCCTTAAATTGTAGCCATTTGTTGAGTGTTTTTTTTTGGTGTCTAATCCGCATATATATTACCATTGCCCTTGATCTTCTTCACTGTATATCTCTTAAATATCAACATATACACGTGTGATTTAGTTTACGAAGATTTTTCAATGTCGAGAACCTCGATCAGAGAGTAAAAAAGGGGTATGGTTCACAATGGTGTAAAATTAAAATGGGATATACCGGGCTAGGATTCGAGTTACAGGAACATGGGCCAAACCAACCACCCAAGGATGGAATCGTCGTGCGAAAACACTTGACAACCTCCTAGAAGCAGCTTTTCTTGCCACCAGACCTTTCTCCATCAATTAGGAATCTGATGCCGTCACTAAACACATTCCTTAAATTGTAGCCATTTGTTGAGTGTTTTTTTTTTTGTGTCTAATCCGCATATATATCACAATTGCCCTTGATTTTCTTGACTGTATATCTCTTAAATATCAACATATACACGTGTGATTTAGTTTACGAAGATTTTTCAATGCCGAGAACCTCGATCAGAGAGTAAAGAAGGCGTATGGTTCACAATGGTGTAAAATTAAAATGGGATATACCGGGCTAGGATTCGAGTTACAGGAACAAGGGCCAAACCAACCACCCAAGAATGGAATCGTCGAGCGAAAACACTTGACAACCTCCTAGACATAGCTTTTCTTACCACCAGACCTTTCTCCATCAATTAGGAATCTGATGCCGTCAGTAAACACATTCCTTAAATTGTAGCCATTTGTTGAGTGTTTTTTTTTTGGTGTCTAATCTGCATATATATCACCATTGCCCTTTATTTTCTTGACTGTATATCTCTTAAATATCAACATATACACATGTGATTTAGTTTAGGAAGATTTTTCAATGCCGAGAACCTCGATCAGAGAGTAAAAAAGGCGTAAGGTTCACAATGGTGTAAAATTAAAATGGGATATACCGGGCTAGGATTCGAGTTACAGGAACAAGGGCCAAACCAACCACCCAAGAATGGAATCATCGAGCGAAAACACATGACAACCTCCTAGAAGCAGCTTTTCTTGTCACCTGACCTTTCTCCGTCAATTAGGAATCTGATGTCGTCACTAAACACGTTCCTTAAATTGTAGCCATTTGTTGAGTGTTTTTTTTGGTGTCTAATCCGCATATATATCACCATTGCCCTTGATTTTCTTGACTGTATATCTCTTAAATATCAACATATACACGTGTGATTTAGTTTACGAAGATTTTTCAATGCCGAGAACCTCGATCAGAGAGTAAAAAAGGCGTAAGGTTCACAATGGTGTAAAATTAAAATGGGATATAACAGGCTAGGATTCGAGTTACAGGAACAAGGGCCAAACCAATTCTCCCAAGAATGGAATCGTCGAGCGAAAATACTTGACAACCTCCTAGAAGCAGCTTTTCTTGCCACCAGACCTTTCTCCATCAATTAGGAATCTGATCCTGTCACTAAACACATTCCTTAAATTGTAGCCATTTGTTGAGTGTTTTTTTTTGGTGTCTAATCCGCATATATATTACCATTGCCCTTGATCTTCTTCATTGTATATCTCTTAAATATCAACATATACACGTGTGATTTAGTTTACGAAGATTTTTCAATGTCGAGAACCTCGATCAGAGAGTAAAAAAGGGGTATGGTTCACAATGGTGTAAAATTAAAATGGGATATACCGGGCTAGGATTCGAGTTACAGGAACATGGGCCAAACCAACCACCCAAGGATGGAATCGTCGTGCGAAAACACTTGACAACCTCCTAGAAGCAGCTTTTCTTGCCACCAGACCTTTCTCCATCAATTAGGAATCTGATGCCGTCACTAAACACATTCCTTAAATTGTAGCCATTTGTTGAGTGTTTTTTTTTTGTGTCTAATCCGCATATATATCACAATTGCCCTTGATTTTTTTGACTGTATATCTCTTAAATATCAACATATACACGTGTGATTTAGTTTACGAAGATTTTTCAATGCCTAGAACCTCGATCAGAGAGTAAAAAAGGCGTATGGTTCACAATGGTGTAAAATTAAAATGGGATATACCGGGCTAGGATTCGAGTTACAGGAACAAGGGCCAAACCAACCACCCAAGAATGGAATCGTCGAGCGAAAACACTTGACAACCTCCTAGAAGTAGCTTTTCTTACCACCAGACCTTTCTCCATCAATTAGGAATCTGATGCCGTCAGTAAACACATTCCTTAAATTGTAGCCATTTGTTGAGTGTTTTTTTTTGGTGTCTAATCTGCATATATATCACCATTGCCCTTTATTTTCTTGACTGTATATCTCTTAAATATCAACATATACACATGTGATTTAGTTTACGAAGATTTTTCAATGCCGAGAACCTCGATCAGAGAGTAAAAAAGGCGTAAGGTTCACAATGGTGTAAAATTAAAATGGGATATACCGGGCTAGGATTCGAGTTACAGGAACAAGGGCCAAACCAACCACCCAAGAATGGAATCATCGAGCGAAAACACATGACAACCTCCTAGAAGCAGCTTTTCTTGTCACCTGACCTTTCTCCGTCAATTAGGAATCTGATGTCGTCACTAAACACGTTCCTTAAATTGTAGCCATTTGTTGAGTGTTTTTTTTGGTGTCTAATCCGCATATATATCACCATTGCCCTTGATTTTCTTGACTGTATATCTCTTAAATATCAACATATACACGTGTGATTTAGTTTACGAAGATTTTTCAATGCCGAGAACCTCGATCAGAGAGTAAAAAAGGCGTAAGGTTCACAATCGTGTAATATTAAAATGGGATATAACAGGCTAGGATTCGAGTTACAGGAACAAGGGCCAAACCAATCACCCAAGAATGGAATCGTCGAGCGAAAATACTTGACAACCTCCTAGAAGCAGCTTTTCTTGCCACCAGACCTTTCTCCATCAATTAGGAATCTGATGCTGTCACTAAACACATTCCTTAAATTGTAGCCATTTGTTGAGTGTTTTTTTTTGGTGTCTAATCCGCATATATATTACCATTGCCCTTGATTTTCTTCACTGTATATCTCTTAAATATTAACATATACACGTGTGATTTAGTTTACAAAGATTTTTCAATGCCGAGAACCACGATCAGAGAGTAAAAAAGGCGTAAGGTTCACAATGGTGTAAAATTAAAATGGGATATACCGGGCTAGGATTCGAGTTACAGGAAAAAGGGCCAAACCAACCACCCAAGAATGGAATCGTTGAGCGAAAACACTTGACAACCTCCTAGAAGCAGCTTTTCTTGCCACCAGACCTTTCTCCATCAATTAGGAACCAGCCACCCAAGAATGGAATCGTCGAGCGAAAACACTTGACAACCTCCTAGAAGCAGCTTTTCGTACCACCAGACCTTTCTCCATCAATTAGGAATCTGATGCCGTAACTAAACACATTTCTTAAATTGTAGCCATTTTTTGAGTGTTTTTTTTTTTGTGTCTAATCCGCATATATATCACCATTGCCCTTGATTTTCTTGACTGTATATCTCTTAAATATCAACATATACACGTGTGATTTAGTTTACGAAGATTTTTCAATGCCGAGAACCTCGATCAGAGAGTAAAAAAGGCGTATGGTTCACAATGGTGTAAAATTAAAATGGGATATACCGGGCTAGGATTCGAGTTACAGGAACAAGGGCCAAACCAACCACCCAAGAATGGAATCGTCGAGCGAAAACACTTGACAACCTCCTAGAAGTAGCTTTTCTTACCACCAGACCTTTCTCCATCAATTAGGAATCTAATGCCGTCAGTAAACACATTCCTTAAATTGTAGCCATTTGTTGAGTGTTTTTTTTTTGGTGTCTAATCTGCATATATATCACCATTGCCCTTTATTTTCTTGACTGTATATCTCTTAAATATCAACATATACACATGTGATTTAGTTTACGAAGATTTTTCAATGCCGAGAACCTCGATCAGAGAGTAAAAAAGGCGTAAGGTTCACAATGGTGTAAAATTAAAATGGGATATACCGGGCTAGGATTCGAGTTACAGGAACAAGGGCCAAACCAACCACCCAAGAATGGAATCATCGAGCGAAAACACATGACAACCTCCTAGAAGCAGCTTTTCTTGTCACCTGACCCTTCTCCGTCAATTAGGAATCTGATGTCGTCACTAAACACGTTCCTTAAATTGTAGCCATTTGTTGAGTGTTTTTTTTGGTGTCTAATCCGCATATATATCACCATTGCCCTTGATTTTCTTGACTGTATATCTCTTAAATATCAACATATACACGTGTGATTTAGTTTACGAAGATTTTTCAATGCCGAGAACCTCGATCAGAGAGTAAAAAAGGCGTAAGGTTCACAATGGTGTAAAATTAAAATGGGATATAACAGGCTAGGATTCGAGTTACAGGAACAAGGGCCAAACCAATCACCCAAGAATGGAATCGTCGAGCCAAAATACTTGACAACCTCCTAGAAGCAGCTTTTCTTGCCACCAGACCTTTCTCCATCAATTAGGAATCTGATGCTGTCACTAAACACATTCCTTAAATTGTAGCCATTTGTTGAGTGTTTTTTTTTTGTGTCTAATCCGCATATATATTACCATTGCCCTTGATTTTCTTCACTGTATATCTCTTAAATATTAACATATACACGTGTGATTTAGTTTACAAAGATTTTTCAATGCCGAGAACCACGATCAGAGAGTAAAAAAGGCGTAAGGTTCACAATGGTGTAAAATTAAAATGGGATATACCGGGCTAGGATTCGAGTTACAGGAAAAAGGGCCAAACCAACCACCCAAGAATGGAATCGTTGAGCGAAAACACTTGACAACCTCCTAGAAGCAGCTTTTCTTGCCACCAGACCTTTCTCCATCAATTAGGAACCAGCCACCCAAGAATGGAATCGTCGAGCGAAAACACTTGACAACCTCCTAGAAGCAGCTTTTCGTACCACCAGACCTTTCTCCATCAATTAGGAATCTGATGCCGTCACTAAACACATTTCTTAAATTGTAGCCATTTTTTGAGTGTTTTTTTTTTGTGTCTAATCAACATATATATCACCATTGCCTTGATTTTCTTGACTGTATATCTCTTAAATATCAACTTATACACGTGTTATTTAGTTTACGAAGATTTTACAATGCCGAGAACCTCGATCAGAGAGTAAAAAAGGCGTAAGGATCACAATGGTGTAAAATTAAAATGGGATATACCGGGCTAGGATTTGAGTTATAGGAACAAGGGCCAAACTGTGACAACCCAAACCTTCAAGGTCTTTCTTCGACATGTTACTTGTTTCACATCGGTGTTTTAATATTGTTTGCATTATAACTGTTTGCGTCACTATTGTACTTCATTAGTTTATTTACATAATGCAACATAATTGGACCTCCACAAAACAGTTCACGTGATCCATCAGTTTAGTTTCCTTGACTTTATTGAACCACACAAATCTATGACTTGAATGTGCATGAATATGTAATGGTTAGTATTAGAAGCATTCGAATTGTTTAAGTGTATAGATTTGACCACGTACCTCACCCGACGAAACTGGGAATCCTCATCATGATTCACTGGAATGGGCTTCGGCCCAGATGGGGCCCATATACGCAGACTCTCCCTATTTAAACAAAAACCTACCTAACCCTAAACCCTTCTTCTCATCGGTGATCGACGGCAACGCTATTATCTTCTCTTGAAGCTTTCCTGCACTCTCATGAATATCTCGTCAACCGGTTAGTACTTATGTCCACATATGATATTGCTTAATATTTGACCTGTAAGTGACTGTTGTGACACATTAGGGTTTCGGCTGAGTTGTTATGCATGAATGATGTGAGTTTCATAGTAATCATCTACCGATAGACTGTTGTCGTTGTTGTGAATAATTTACAAATGTAATCAGTGGTTAGTCGGATATTTTAAGGGAGACTCATGAATATATTAACATGATAACTGTAAAACGGATCTTAGGGAAACTGATGATTTGTTAATGATGATGATTATGGTTCCTGGTGGCATGTTTAGTGTTTTCTGTGTGCATGATTATCGTTGAATCTATTGCTAGTTTTGTCTGTGTACTGATGAAACTGGTCGCATATGGTTGAATGATAGAAACGGAAACTGGTTGGTTAGGGTTGTGACGAAACCTAGGAGCTTTTACCACACCTCGTCATGACGAAACTCTAGACGTTTCACCACCTTGAATGTCGACGAAACTCTAGAGGTTTCGTCAGCTCGACTGTCGACGAAACATTGAAGTGTTTCGTCACCCAACAGATCGGCGAAAGAGGTCCAAGTTTCGTCGAGTTGCTTGTTAACACCTCAACAGACCGTTTCATGAAATTTGCATGATAATGAATGAATTTTTAAATGTAATAAAGTGCACATGCTATTGACTGACAATATCACAACTAGCTTGATCACTATTGGACCTCACAAACATTAGCACATGAAATCTTAATTAAACCAACTTGGGCCGTTGACTTAGTGATGATAAAACCAATTAGTCTTTTGATGATAAAACAAACATTAGCATGACTGGACTTCACTGAGCAAAGCATGACCGGAAATTAAATCTAGTATTTCATTGACATTGAATAGTGTAATCACATGGCAGGGGCTGCTAGAATTTATTAACAAACTGCAAGTTGTTGGATCACTTTTTCAAACTCTATCCTTTACACGTTAATAATGTTAATTGGGAATTAGAAACATGATACGACTTGTGTGAATAGCTGATACATTTGTTGATGATTATTACATGATATGCATGATACGTGTTGTACACTGACCCTGTGATAAATGCAAATTGTGTAATATATGTGACTTGGTTAATTATGAGACTGATCTTGACTGGTAACCACGGTAGGGCTGGTTGATCAATCGGAACAGGTAACTTGTTAAATACCGAGCAACTCTAAGGTGAGTTCACACTTTCCACAAGGCATGGGATTCCCAAGGGTTGGGAATGGGTAAAGGATTAAACTGAAACTGCATGATCTCCTGGTTTTGGACACGTACACACCCTCTTTATTGAAGGGTGACAACACGCGATAAGAATATAATCGGAACCTGCGTAATCTCCTGGTTTGGGGATTTCGTACACACCCTCTTAACTGAAGGGTGACAACACGGATACTAGACCAAAACTCTATCATTAAGTCCCTCGTTTTGTATCGACTTAATCGCCGAGGCCAATGGCGAGCGGGTCATTAGTTAAATAGCGCTATTAAGTTTGACAAGCCTCACACCGTGCCGCAGAGGATGGGCGTGGACTAATGGACTATGGCATGTCAGTGATGATAGACATTGACTAGGGCACCAACTTACTTTAGTCAGTAGTAGATATGGTAAACGGGTCTAGTGGTTCACAAGGGGAAGCCCCCACTGATTATGGATATGGTTTGGGAAACAAGGAACTGATTAACTACTGGTTTTCAAATGAACTTATGGTTTTGAAACAACTTTAAACTAGACAACCAACAGTGAACTCGCTCAACTTTGTTGTTGATTCGTTGTTACATGCCTTGCAGGCCTTTAGGTGCATATCATTGGAACTTGCTGTCTGGGAAGCTGGAGTGGTCATGGGTTGAGATACATGGAATCACAATACAAAACTAATGGCTTTTACATGTAGTTTATAAACACTTAACGAATAAATTATGCTTCCGCTGTATTCTGTGAATTATTTGTAACGTTCTAACATTTAATGTTAATAAATGAAAACTTTATTTAAATATAACCATGAGTTCAATGTGATTGGTGGCTAGATCCTGGTACGTCTCACGCCTCGCGGGAGTTTCAACATGTGGTATTTTGGGGGTGTGACAGATTGGTATCAGAGCCATTGGTTATAGTGAACTTGGTTTTAAAAAGGGGAAAAACGTTTTTGTAAAACCAGACTATAACCGAACAGTTCTGAAAACGTGAATACGACCATGACACTCAGCTCCAGATTGCAAGGTTCGTCTTTCGTATACTCATTGTACTGCATAACTAATGAACACTTACATATGTTATTGCATGTGATTGCACATTTAGGAGAACAATATGAATTCATGTATTACTTGCATGTGTTATGTGACTGATAGGGTGGTATTTCCCTAAACCTTCATGACTTACGTTTCGTGATGCTCTTTGGTTGCTACTCGAGTTTGAGGAACCATTTAACATGAGTTAAGAGGAGCATGCAAATCACAATATTATTGTGGGTGCACACATAATAATAATGTGGGGTGCATGCGAGTCCCAGTGAGGCTTAACAAGTGAAAAAGGGGGTTCCGTTCCGTTGTTTGATCGATGTGAAACATAACAAACCTATAGGGGTCATAGCCGTGATTGTCCCCTACTCGAAAGTGAATTTTTCATTTTTCTCTTGATCCTTTCGAATCTCGATGCTATCGAGTATTACCTGAACCCCTATCTGAACGCCTAGAGAACTGTGTAGAATGTTAGGTGCTTGTACAAACATCATCGAGTTGGATGTTGCGACGACAATGATTGGTCTATACCTTTCTCACCTTTCTTCGTTTGCTGGAACTTAACGTATCGATGTCTTAATCCCGAAGTGCGATCACTTCTGCAACACTCTCGCAACATACCGTGTATTACTCAGTTAATTTGCAACATCGATGGACAGGAGGTTGAGCGTAGTACTTTACCGACCTCAGTACTTTGACGACCCTAATTACCGGCAACGAACGTCATCGGATTGATTTCAATCGAGTCCGTAACCCTAGTCAGCGAATTGTGGGAGTCAACTGTTACAAATCAATCAAGGCATAAGTGATGATAATTGACCTTTGTGTGGTATGCGTAACTGCCAGCACCGTGAGTAGCGCTTTAGGACGTGGCTCAGAATGTGAAAAGATAGACTATGATGGTGAAGAATCGTAGGGCTTCATTTTGAGCAACGACATTGGGGGCAGCAGTCACAGCGACAACAAGGTATTCGTAACCCTATCCTACAGTAAGGAAATAAAGGTGACCACAACATGGATTAGCCGTGGTTAAGATAAGAGGACAACGATCAAAGGAACAACGACAGTAGTTGAAATCCTAGTAATGAAAACAGCGACACCAGAAATGATGCTCTGGGAAGGGCATTTAGAATTGGTGTGGGCGACGTCAAGACTTTGACGGCATGGTAGCTAGTATGAGTAGCAATCCGCTTCGTCTCTGTTCCGTTCGACCCTGATGCTCCTGAGAGTTTGAATCTGATGTGGATCGGCTGATGACTAGACAATGGAAACCTCATATGATCGTTGGGATGCAAACACGACCTTGTGGGACAAGTGTTCGACATCGACCTTTCTTCTGTTATTCTTGATAGATGTACTCTATGAGGAGACAATTCTACGTATCCCTCTTCTTCGTGGAGGATTGTTATCTGTTCTAACGCATCAGGGTGGCACAATGGTTAGTGGTATGTCAGCAATGAGAGCCAGGAGTGTCTACGGAGGGATTACCCCGCTATGTGGCAACTGTTATAGACATGAGGTTAGGAAAAGGAGGATCGAGGATCCACCAGCTGTTCGTGATTACCCTCCATGTGCTGCCCGAGGAACTTCCAGGATCATCTCTACCACTGTTAGGTAGGAACTCGATTTGACCTCGCGCCGGAGGCAGTTCTAACTACTCGTACTCTTTACCGTTTTGCATCAGGAAGGTTGCTGGAGCTGTTTAACCAACTACAAGGAATGTCGGACAGGAGTTTTCGCTTTAGGGAGCCCTCGCTATACCCATGAACAGAAGCCTATTCGTATGTGTACTGAATATCGAGAACTCAACAAGGTAACAGTCAAGAACCGTTTGCCTCGACCACGTACTGACAACCCGTCGACCAGTTACGAGGAACACGCCTCCATTTCGAGGATTTGCTAGTGAACGAACTATCGTCAGATGGAAGTTCAAGGGGAGAATGCCCTTAGAATAGCATGTCGAATGTAATGCAGCCATTTCAACGTTATACACTATGATCATTGAGTTGACCAACACACCAGCAGCTTCAGGGATCACATGAATCGACCGCATCTGTTGACAACGTCTTGAATCCTGACCAGGAGAATGGAACGCCATGGGTGGCATTTGTATCTTATTTTGGGACTCCTGAGGGAGGAGTCACTCCGCTCAAAGTCTTGTTAAATGTAACATTCTGGGTTCGAGAGGTACCTTTTGGATATATAATCAGCGAAGTGGGAATGCACGTGGATCACGCTAAGATCCGTCTTGGTTGGAAACTGATCGACATCAAAGAGTCCTTATTTGATACATCAATTTCTTGGTCTCACTTGATGCTATCACAGACAAATCACAAGATTTTCGAAGGTCGCGCAGCTTAAATCTCTCTAGCACAGCAGGGTGCTGTGTTCGTGAAAGATAGAACAGGAGGACGTCCTTTCAGCTTTCGGATCCCGACTCTGCAATGCACTGGGCATCGTTTTTACCCGAGGATGCGGGTGATTCAGTGGTTTATCCTTATAGTCCGAATCAGAGTCCCAACTACACATTGACGCAACACGAGAGAGTGATGACATACGTGATGGAGTTGCATAGAGGAACTGCGCGACACACACGACTGGCGGTGAAAACCATGGCTTTGGGATTTTGGATGGAGGCATAACTTGGATGGTACCAGATGCGTTATTTAGACCGATCGCAAGGGCCTCCCATGTACCGAGGTTCGAAAGAGCTAGTGCATATAATAACATCGCTGGATGGAACTTCTGGATGAATACGATTGCGAAACCTGAACGTACACGAACTCTGCAGCTCGCTATCGACTCTAACTTACAAGACCAGACTCGCTCTGTTCGAACTGGAGAACTGAAGGAAGAGGAATTTTCAAGTTGAACCCATGCGGGGCGTGGATAAGCAACTTTTCACCGGTCGGACGATACTCGTTACTTCATGAAACGAATGCGCGTCTCATTACGCGGCAACTGTAGGGAACTCACGTTGAGCAAGCACACCAGTTTCGACATTCTAGCTATCTGGGTTTTGATGAGAGGCATTAGGATTTATAAACCTTGTACTGGTAATCGGACATGAAGGCTCACCTAGTTAGCTATGTGAATGATGGACCGACTTGTCGAAAGTCAAGGTGTAGTATCAGCAACCAGCAACACTCACATGGAAATAAAAACAGACTGCCATGGATTTAGTCGATAGTCTACTTACAACTCGAAATGGAAACAATATCGCCGGGATGCTCATTGATTGTCTTGCGTAACCAGCACACTTTCTAGCCATCAAAGAAACGGATAAGTTTTCTACACTTGCAGTCATCTACCTGAGGGAAGCGGTTGCTAGGCACGGGGTGCCCACCTCCATTACCTCTAATGGTGACCCACGATTTGCATCTGATTTGTGGCAAGCGGTGCACAAATCCTTTGGCTCGTGTTTAGGCATGAGCACAGCATATCATCCACGGACGGATGGACAGACTGAACGCACCATCCAAACTTTTGAAGACACGCTTCGAGCACATGAAATCGACTTTGGCAACGGTCGGGGAAGACACCTCCCTTTAGTGGAGCTTTCGTATAACAACAGTTACCACACCAGCATCCAGACTGCTCCGTTCGGGGCATTCTATGGACGGAAGTGCCAATCATCTCTTTGTTGGGCAGAAGTCGGAAACGGCCAAGTCACTGGCCCGAAACTCGTCATAGACATAGTAGAGGAGATTGCTCAGATGCGACAACGAATGGCGGCAGTTTGTGACCACCAGAAAAGCTACACTGATAAGCGCGAGAAACCACTCGAGTTCCAAGTTGGGGATCGAGTACTACCTAAAGTCTCACCTTGGGAAGGTGTTCTTTGTTTTGGTATACGGGATAAAACTCAAACCGCGATATCTTGAAGCGTTCGAAATCATTGAGATAATTGGCAAAGTCGCTCACAAGTTGAATGTACCTGAAGAAATCAGTGGAGTTCACAACGTATTCCACGTGTCAAATATGAAGAAATGTGTGTCGGATGAGACCCTCATAGTGCCTTTGAAGGAGCTCACAATCGACGATCAGTTGCGATTCGTCGAGGAACCAGTTGAAATCACAGACCGAGATGTTAAGATTCTCAAGCGCACCAGAATACCTCTTGTTCGAGTTCGTTGGAACTCCCGTCATGACCCAGAGTTTACCTGGGAACGAGAAGACCAAATGAAACTCAAGTATCCCCAGTTGTTCGAGAAAAGTGCAACCACTGCTGAGGTTGAAGATACTATGGAATTTCGGGACGAAATTCCAAACCAACGGGTGGATGATGTGACACCCCAAGAAAACCAGAAAACCACGCAACCTATCTAGCTTCCTCAGTAACTACGTGCTAAATTTCGCGACGAAATTTCTTTCAAGTTGGGGATGATGTGACAACCCAAACCTTCAAGGTCTTTCTTCGACACGTTACTTGTTTCACATCGGTATTTTCATATTATTTGCATTATAACTGTTTGCGTCACTATTGTACTTCATTAGTTTATTTACATAATGCAACATAATTGGACCTCCACAAAACAGTTCACGTGATCTATCAGTTTAGTTGCCTTGACTTTATTGAACCACACAAATCTATGACTTGAATGTGCATGAATATGTAATAGTTAGTATTAGAAGCATTCGAATTGTTTAAGTGTATAGATTTGACCACAGACCTCACCCGACGAAACTAATGTTTCGCCATCAACCCAGTTCGACAAAACTGGGAATCCTCATCATGATTCGCTGGGATGGGCTTCGGCCCAGATGGAGCCCATATACGCAGACTCTCCCTATTTAAACAAAAACCTACCTAACCCTAAACCCTTCTTCTCATCGGTGATCGACGGCAACGCTATTATCTTCTCTCGAAGCTTTCCTGCACTCTCATGAATATCTCGTCAACCGGTTAGTACTTATGTCCACAGATGACATTGCTTAATATTTGACCTGTAAGTGACTGTTGTGACACATTAGGGTTTCGGCTGAGTTGTTATGCATGAATGATATGAGTTTCATAGTAATCATCTGCCGATAGACTGTTGTCGTTGTTGTGAATAATTTAGAAATGTAATCAGTGGTAAGTCGGATATTTTAAGGGAGACACATGAATATATTAACATGATAACTGTAAAATGGATCTTAGGGAAACTGATGATTTGTTAATGATGATGATTACGGTTCCTGGTGGCATGTTTAGTGTTTTCTGTGTGCATGATTATCGTTGAATCTATTGCTAGTTCAGTCTGTGTACCGAATAAACTGATCGCATACGGTTGAATGATAGAAATGGCAACTGGTTGGTTAGGGTTGTGACGAAACCCTTGGAGCTTTCACCACACCTCGTCATGATGAAACTCTAGAGGTTTCGCCACCTTGAATGTCGACGAAACTCTAGAGGTTTCGTCAGCTCGACTATCGACGAAACATTGAAGTGTTTCGTCACCCAACAGATCGACGAAAGAGGTCCAAGTTTCGTCGAGTTGCTTGTTAACACCTCAACAGACCGTTGCATGAAATTTACATGATAATGAATGAATTTTTAAATGTAATAAAGTGCACATGCTATTGACTGACAATATCACAACTAGCTTGATCACTATTGGACCTCACAAACATTAGCACATGAAATCTTAATTAAACCAACTTGGGCCGTTAACTTAGTGATGATAAAACCGATTAGTCTTTTGTGATTGCGCCGCTATTTTAGAACATGCACCTTTATTCAACACTAGGCCGACAACCTTTAATGAACTGATCCTACTTAATTCTAATTGGGCCGCATGACTGGACTTCATTGAGCAAAGCATGACCGGCAATTAAATCTAGTATTTCATTGACATTGAATAGTGTAATCACATGGGAGGGGCAGCTAGAATTTATTAACAAATTGCAAGTTGTCGGATCACGTTTTCAAACACTAACTTTTACACGTTAATAATGTTAATTGGGAATGAGAAACATGATACGACTTGTGTGAATAGCTGATACATTTGTTGATGATTATTACGTGATATGCATGATACGTGTTGTACACTGACCCTGTGATAAATGCAAACTGTGTAATATATGTGACTTGGTTAATTATGAGACTGATCTTGACTGGTAACCACGATAGGGCTGGTTAATCAATCGGAACGTGTAACTTGTTAAATAACGAGCAACTCTAAGGTGAGTTCTCACTTTCCACAAGGCATGGGATTCCCAAGGGTTGGGAATGGGTAAAGGATTAAACTGAAACTGCATGATCTCCTGGTTTGGGACACGTACACACCCTCTTTATTGAAGGGTGACAACACATGATAAGAATATAATCGGAACCTGCGTAATCTCCTGGTTTGGGGATTTCGTACACACCCTCTTAACTGAAGGGTGACAACACGGATACTAGACCAAAACTCTATCATTAAGTCCCTCATTTTGTATCGACTTAATCGCCGAGGCCAATGGCGAGCGGGTCATTAGTTAAATAGCGCTATTAGGTTTGACAAGCCTCACACCGTGCCGCAAAGGACGGGCGTGGACTAATAGACTATGGCACATCAATGATGATAGACACTGACTAGGGCACCAACTTACTTCAGTCAGTAGTCGATATGGTAAACGGATCTAGTGGATCACAAGGGGAAGCCCCCACTGATTATGGATATGGTTTGGGAAACAAGGAACTGATTAACTACTGGTTTTCGAATGAACTTATGGTTTTGAAACAACTTTAAACTAGACAACCAACATTGAACTCGCTCAACTTTGTTGTTGATTCGTTGTTACATACCTTGCAGGCCTTTAGGTGCATATCAATGGAACATGCTGTCTGGGAAGCTGGAGTGGTCATGGGTCGAGATACATGGAATCACAACACAAAACTAATGGCTTTTACATGTGGTTTATAAACACTTAACGAATAAATTATTCAACCGCAGTATTCTGTGAATTATATGTAACGTTCTAACATTTAATGTTAATAAATGAAAACTTTATTTAAATATAACCATGATTTCAATGTGATTGGTGGCACACGCCTCGCGGGAGTTTTCGCATGTGGAATCGCCGAGCGAAAACACTTGACAACCTCCTAGAAGCAGCTTTTCTTACCACCAGACCTTTCTCCATCAATTAGGAATCTGATGCCATCACTAAACACATTCCTTAAATTGTAGCCATTTGTTGAGTTTTTTTTTTTGTGTCTAATCCGCATATATATCACCATTTCCCTTGATTTTCTTGACTGTATATCTCTTAAATGTCAACATATACACGTGTGATTTAGTTTACAAAGATTTTTCAATGCCGAGAACCTCGATCAGAGAGTAAAAAGGCGTAAGGTTCACAATGGTGTAAAATTAAAATGGGATATACCGGGCTAGGATTCGAGTTACAGGAACAAGGGCCAAACCAACCATCCAAGAATGGAATCGTCGGGCGAAAACACTTGACAACCTCCTAGAAGCAGCTTTTCTTACCACCAGACCTTTCTCCATCAATTAGGAATCTGATGCCGTCACTAAACACATTCCTTAAATGGTAGCCATTTGTTGAGTGTTTTTTTTGGTGTCTAATCCGCATATATATCACCATTGCCCTTGATTTTCTTGACTGTATATCTCTTGAATGTCAACATATACACGTGTGATTTAGTTTAAGAAGATTTTTCAATGCCGAGAACCTCGATCAGAGAGTAAAAAAGGCTTAAGTTTCACAATGGTGTAAGATTAAAATGGGATATACCGGGCTAGGATTCGAGTTACAGGAACAAGGGCCAAACCAACCACCCAAGAATGGAATCGTCGAGCGAAAACACTTGACAACCTCCTAGAAACAGCTTTTCTTACCACCAGACCCTTCTCCATCAATTAGGAATCTGATGCCATCACAAAACACATTCCTTAAATTGTAGCCATTTGTTGAGTGTTTTTTTTTGGTGTCTAATCCGCATATGTATCACCATTGCCCTTGATTTTCTTGACTGTATATCTCTTAAATGTCAACATATACACGTGTGATTTAGTTTACGAAGATTTTTCAATGCCGAGAACCTCGATCAGAGGGTAAAAAAGGTGTAAGGTTCACAATGGGGTAAAATTATAATGGGATATACCGGGCTAGGATTCGAGTTACAGGAACAGGGGCCAAACCAGCCACCCAAGAATGGAATCGTCGAGCAAAAAGACTTTACAACCTCCTAGAAGCAGCTTTTCTTACCACCAGACCTTTCTCCATCAATTAGAAAACTGATGCCGTCACTAAACACATCCCTTAAATTGTAGCCATTTGTTGAGTGTTTTTTTTGGTGTCTAATCCGCATATATATCACCATTGCCCTTGATTTTCTTGACTGTGTATCTCTTAAATGTCAACATATACACGTGTGATTTAGATTACGAAGATTTTTCAATGCAGAGAACCTCGATCAGAGAGTAAAAAAGGCGTAAGGTTCACAATGGTGTAAAATTAAAATGGGATATACCGGGCTAGAATTCGAGTTACAGGAACAAGGGCCAAACCAACCACCAAACAATGGAATCGTCGACCGAAAACACTTGACAACCTCCTAGAAGCAGCTTTTCTTGCCACCAGACCTTTCTCCATCAATTAGGAATCTGATACCGTCACTAATCACATTCCTTAAATTGTAGCCATTTGTTGAGTGTTTTTTTTGGTGTCTAATCCGCATATATATCACCATTGCCCTTGATTTTCTTGACTGTATATCTCTTAAATGTCAACATATACACGTGTGATTTAGATTACGAAGATTTTTCAATGCAGAGAACCTCGATCAGAGAGTAAAAAAGGCGTAAGTTTCACAATGGTGTAAGATTAAAATGGGATACACCGGGCTAGGATTCGAGTTACAGGAACAAGGGCCAAACTAACCACCCAAGAATGGAATCGTCGAGCGAAAACACTTGACAACCTCCTAGAAGCAGCTTTTCTTACCACCAGACCCTTCTCCATCAATTAGGAATCTGATGCCATCACAAAACACATTCCTTAAATTGTAGCCATTTGTTGAGTGTTTTTTTTGGTGTCTAACCCGCATATATATCACCATTGCCCTTGATTTTCTTGACTGTATATCTCTTAAATATCAACATATACGCGTGTGATTTTGTTTACGAAGATTTTTCAATGCCGAGAACCTCGATCAGAGAGTAAAAAAGGCGTAAGGTTCACAATGGTGTAAAATTAAAATGGGATATACCGGGCTAGGATTCGAGTTACGGGAACAAGTGCCAAACCAACCACCCAAGAATGGAATTGTCGAGCGAAAACACTTGACAACCTCCTAGAAGCAGCTTTTCTTGCCACCAGACCTTTCTCCATCAATTAGGATTCTGATGCCGTCACTACACACATTCCTTAAATTGTAGCCATTTATTGAGTGTTTTTTTGGTGTCTAATCTGCATATATATCACCATTGCCCTTGATTTTCTTGACTGTATATCTCCTAAATGCCAACATATACACGTGTGATTTAGTTTACGAAGATTTTTCAATGCCGAAAACCTCAATCAGAGAGTAAAAAAGGCGTAAGGTTCACAATGGTGTAAGATTAAAATGGGAAATACCGGGCTAGGATTCGAGTTACACGAACAAGGGCCAAACCAACCACCCAAGAATGGAATTGTCGAGCGAAATCACTTGACAACCTCCTAGAAGCAGCTTTTCTCACCACCAGACCTTTCTCCATCAATTAGGAATCTGATGCCGTCACTAAACACATTCCTTAAATTGTAGCCATTTGTTGAGTGTTTTTTGGTGTCTAATCTGCATATAAAATCACCATTGCCCTTGATTTTGTTGACTGTATATCTCTTAAATGTCAACATATACACGTGTGATTTAGTTTACGAAGATTTTACAATTCCGAGAGCCTCGATCAGAGAGTAAAAAAGCCGTAAGGTTCACAATGGTGTAAAATTAAAATGGGATATATCGGGCTAGGATTCGAGTTACAGGAACAAGGGCGAAACCAACCACCCAAGAATGGAATCGTCGGGCGAAAACACTTGACAACCTCCTAGAAGCAGCTTTTCTAACCACCAGACCTTTCTCCATCAATTAGGAATCTGATGCCGTCACTAAACACATTCCTTAAATTGTAGCCATTTGTTGAGTGTTTTTTTTTTGTGTCTAATCCGCATATATATCACCATTGCCCTTTATTTTCTTGATTGTATATCTCTTAAATATCAACATATACACGTGTGATTTAGTTTACGAAGATTTTTCAATGCCGAGAACCTCGATCAGAGAGTAAAAAAGGCGTAAGGTTCACAATGGTGTAAAATTAAAATGAGATATACCGGGCTAGGATTCGAGTTACAGGAACAAGGGCCAAACCAACCACCCAAGAATGGAATCGTCGAGCGAAAACACTTGACAACCTCCTAGAAGCATCTTTTCTTGCCACCAGACCTTTCTGCATCAATTAGGATTCTGATGCCGTCACTAAACACATTCCTTAAATTGTCGCCATTTGTTGAGTGTTTTTTTTTTGTGTCTAATCCGCATATATATCACCATTGCCCTTGATTTTCTTGACTGTATATCTCTTAAATATCAACATATACACGTGTGATTTAGGTTACGAAGATTTTTCAATGCCGAGAACCTCGATCAGAGAGTAAAAAAGGCGTAAGGTTCACAATGGTGTAAAATTAAAATTGGATATACCGGGCTATGATTCGAGTTACAAGAACAAGGGCCAAACCAACCACCCAAGAATGGAATCGTCGAGCGAAAACACTTGACAACCTCTTAGAAGCAGCTTTTCTTACCACCAGACCTTTCTCCATCAATTAGGAATCTGATGCCGTCACTAAATACATTCCTTAAATTGTAGCCATTTGTTGAGTGTTCTTTTTTGGTGTCTAATCCGTATATATATCACCATTGCCCTTGATTTTCTTAACTGTATATCTCTTAAATGTCAACATATACACGTGTGATTTAGTTTACGAAGATTTTTCAATGCCGAAAATCTCGTTCAGAGAGTAAAAAAGGCGTAAGGTTCACAATGGTGTAAGATTAAAATGGGATATATCGGGCTAGGATTCGAGTTACACGAACAAGGGCCAAACCAACCACCCAAGAATGGAATCGTCGAGCGAAATCACTTGACAACCTCCTAGAAGCAGCTTCTCTCACCACCAGACCTTTCTCCATTAATTAGGAATCTGATGCCGTCACCAAACAAATTCCTTAAATTGTAGACATTTGTTGAGTGTTTTTTTTTGGTGTCTAATCTGCATATATATCACCATTGCCCTTGATTTTGTTGACTGTATATCTCTTAAATGTAAACATATACACGTGTGATTTAGTTTACGAAGATTTTTCACTGCCGAGAGCCTCGATCAGAGAGTTAAAAAGCTGTAAGGTTCACAATGGTGTAAAATTAAAATGGGATATATCGGGCTAGGATTCGAGTTACAGGAACAAGGGCCAAACCAACCACCCAAGAATGGAATCCTCGGGCGAAAACACTTGACAACCTCCTAGAAGCAGCTTTTCTAACCACCAGACCTTTCTCCATCAATTAGGAATCTGATGCCGTCACTAAACACATTCCTTAAATTGTAGCCATTTGTTGAGTGTTTTTTTTGTGTCTAATCCGCATATATATCACCAATGCCCTTTATTTTCTTGATTGTATATCTCTTAAATATCAACATATACACGTGTGATTTAGTTTACGAAGATTTTTCACTGCCGAGAGCCTCGATCAGAGAGTAAAAAAGCCGTAAGGTTCACAATGGTGTAAAATTAAAATGGGATATATCAGGCTAGGATTCGAGTTACAGGAACAAGGGCCAAACCAACCACCCAAGAATGGAATCGTCGGGCGAAAACACTTGACAACCTCCTAGAAGCAGCTTTTCTAACCACCAGACCTTTCTCCATCAATTAGGAATCTGATCCCGTCACTAAACACATTCCTTAAATTGTAGCCATTTGTTGAGTGTTTTTTTTATGTCTAATCCGCATATATATCACCATTTCCTTTTATTTTCTTGATTGTATATCTCTTAAATATCAACATATACACGTGTGATTTAGTTTACGAAGATTTTTCAATGCTGAGAACCTCGATCAGAGAGTAAAAAAGGCGTAAGGGTCACAATGGTGTAAAATTAAAATGGGATATACCGGGCTAGGATTCGAGTTAAGGGAACAAGGGCCAAACCAACCACCCAAGAATGGAATCGTCGAGCGAAAACACTTGACAACCTCCTAGAAGCAGCTTTTTTTGCCACCAGACCTTTCTCCATCAATTAGGAATCTGATGTCGTCACTAAACACATTCCTTAAATTGTAGCCATTTGTTGAGTGATTTTTTTTTGGTGCCTAATCCGCATATATAGCACCATTGCCCTGGATTTTCTTGAGTGTATATCTCTTAAATGTCAACATATACAGGTGTGATTTAGTTTACGCAGATTTTTCAATGCCGAGAACCTCGATCAGAGAGTAAAAAAGGCGTAAGGTTCACAATGGTGTAAAATTAAAATGGGATATAACGGGCCAGGATTCGAGTTACAGGAACAAGGGCCAAACCAACCACCCAAGAACGGAATCGTCGGGCGAAAAAAACTTGACAACCTCCTAGAAGCAGCTTTTCTTACCACCAGACCTTTCTCCATCAATTAAGAATCTGATGCCGTCACTAAACACATTCCTTAAATTGTAGCCATTTGTTGAGTGTTTTTTTGGTGTCTAATCTGCATATATATCACCATCGCCCTTGATTTTCTTGACTGTATATCTCTTAAATGTCAACATATACACGTGTGATTTAGTTTACGAAGATTTTTCAATGCCGAAAACCTCGATCAGAGAGTAAAAAAGGCGTAAGGTTCACAATGGTGTAAGATTAAAATGGGATATACCGGGCTAGGATTCGAGTTACACGAACAAGGGCCAAACCAACCACCCAAGAATGGAATCGTCGAGCGAAATCACTTGACAACCTCCTAGAAGCAGCTTTTCTCACCACCAGACCTTTCTCCATCAATTAGGAATCTGATGCCGTCACTAAACACATTCCTTAAATTGTAGCCATTTGTTGAGTGTTTTTTTGGTGTCTAATCTGCATATAAAATCACCATTGCCCTTGATTTTGTTGACTGTATATCTCTTAAATGTCAACATATACACGTGTGATTTAGTTTACGAAGATTTTACAATTCCGAGAGCCTCGATCAGAGAGTAAAAAAGCCGTAAGGTTCACAATGGTGTAAAATTAAAATGGGATATATCGGGCTAGGATTCGAGTTACAGGAACAAGGGCCAAACCAACCACCCAAGAATGGAATCGTCGGGCGAAAACACTTGACAACCTCCTAGAAGCAGCTTTTCTAACCACCAGACCTTTCTCCATCAATTAGGAATCTGATGCCGTCACTAAACACATTCCTTAAATTGTAGCCATTTGTTGAGTGTTTTTTTTTGTGTCTAATCCGCATATATATCACCATTTCCCTTTATTTTCTTGATTGTATATCTCTTAAATATCAACATATACATGTGTGATTTAGTTTACGAAGATTTTTCAATGCCGAGAACCTCGATCAGAGAGTAAAAAAGGCGTAAGGTTCACAATGGTGTAAAATTAAAATGGGATATACCGGGCTAGGATTCGAGTTACAGGAACAAGGGCCAAACCAACCACCCAAGAATGGAATCGTCGAGCGAAAACACTTGACAACCTCCTAGAAGCATCTTTTCTTGCCACTAGACCTTTCTCCATCAATTAGGATTCTGATGCCGTCACTAAACACATTCCTTAAATTGTCGCCATTTGTTGAGTGTTTTTTTTTTTGTCTAATCCGCATATATATCACCATTTCCCTTGATTTTCTTGACTGTATATCTCTTAAATATCAACATATACACGTGTGATTTAGGTTACGAAGATTTTTCAATGCCGAGAACCTCGATCAGAGAGTAAAAAAGGCGTAAGGTTCACAATGGTGTAAAATTAAAATTGGATATACCGGGCTAGGATTCGAGTTACAGGAACAAGGGCCAAACCAACCACCCAAGAATGGAATCGTCGAGCGAAAACACTTGACAACCTCCTAGAAGCATCTTTTCTTGCCACCAGACCTTTCTCCATCAATTAGGATTCTGATGCCGTCACTAAACACATTCCTTAAATTGTCGCCATTTGTTGAGTGTTTTTTTTTGTGTCTAATCCGCATATATATCACCATTTCCCTTGATTTTCTTGACTGTATATCTCTTAAATATCAACATATACACGTGTGATTTAGGTTACGAAGATTTTTCAATGCCGAGAACCTCGATCAGAGAGTAAAAAAGGCGTAAGGTTCACAATGGTGTAAAATTAAAATGGGATATACCGGGCTAGGATTCGAGTTACAGGAACAAGGGCCAAACCAACCACCCAAGAATGGAATCGTCGAGCGAAAACACTTGACAACCTCCTAGAAGCATCTTTTCTTGCCACCAGACCTTTCTCCATCAATTAGGATTCTGATGCCGTCACTAAACACATTCCTTAAATTGTCGCCATTTGTTGAGTGTTTTTTTTTGTGTCTAATCCGCATATATATCACCATTTCCCTTGATTTTCTTGACTGTATATCTCTTAAATATCAACATATACACGTGTGATTTAGGTTACGAAGATTTTTCAATGCCGAGAACCTCGATCAGAGAGTAAAAAAGGCGTAAGGTTCACAATGGTGTAAAATTAAAATTGGATATACCGGGCTATGATTCGAGTTACAAGAACAAGGGCCAAACCAACCACCCAAGAATGGAATCGTCGAACGAAAACACCTGACAACCTCTTAGAAGCAGCTTTTCTTACCACCAGACCTTTCTCCATCAATTAGGAATCTGATGCCGTCACTAAATACATTCCTTAAATTGTAGCCATTTGTTGAGTGTTCTTTTTTTGGTGTCTAATCCGTATATATATCACCATTGCCCTTGATTTTCTTAATTGTATATCTCTTAAATGTCAACATATACACGTGTGATTTAGTTTACGAAGATTTTTCAATGCCGAAAACCTCGATCAGAGAGTAAAAAAGCGTAAGGTTCATAATGGTGTAAGATTAAAATGGGATATATCGGGCTAGGATTCGAGTTACACGAACAAGGGCCAAACCAACCACCCAAGAATGGAATCGTCGAGCGAAATCACTTGACAACCTCCTAGAAGCAGCTTCTCTCACCACCAGACCTTTCTCCATTAATTAGGAATCTGATGCCGTCACCAAACACATTCCTTAAATTGTAGCCATTTGTTGAGTGTTTTTTTTGGTGTCTAATCTGCATATATATCACCATTGCCATTGATTTTGTTGACTGTATATCTCTTAAATGTAAACATATACACGTGTGATTTAGTTTACGAAGATTTTTCACTGCCGAGAGCCTCGATCAGAGAGTTAAAAAGCCGTAAGGTTCACAATGGTGTAAAATTAAAATGGGATATATCGGGCTAGGATTCGAGTTACAGGAACAAGGGCCAAACCAACCACCTAAGAATGGAATCGTCGGGCGAAAACACTTGACAACCTCCTAGAAGCAGCTTTTCTAACCACCAGACCTTTCTCCATCAATTAGGAATCTGATGCCGTCACTAAACACATTCCTTAAATTGTAGCCATTTGTTGAGTGTTTTTTTTGTGTCTAATCCGCATATATATCACCAATGCCCTTTATTTTCTTGATTGTATATCTCTTAAATATCAACATATACACGTGTGATTTAGTTTACGAAGATTTTTCACTGCCGAGAGCCTCGATCAGAGAGTAAAAAAGCCGTAAGGTTCACAATGGCGTAAAATTAAAATGGGATATATCAGGCTAGGATTCGAGTTATAGGAACAAGGGCCAAACCAACCACCCAAGAATGGAATCGTCGGGCGAAAACACTTGACAACCTCCTAGAAGCAGCTTTTCTAACCACCAGACCTTTCTCCATCAATTAGGAATCTGATGCCGTCACTAGACACATTCCCTAAATTGTAGCCATTTGTTGAGTGTTTTTTTTATGTCTAATCCGCATATATATCACCATTGCCCTTTATTTTCTTGATTGTATATCTCTTAAATATCAACATATACACATGTGATTTAGTTTACGAAGATTTTTCAATGCCGAGAACCTCGATCAGAGAGTAAAAAAGGCGTATGGGTCACAATGGTGTAAAATTAAAATGGGATATACCGGGCTAGGATTCGAGTTAAGGGAACAAGGGCCAAACCAACCACCCAAGAATGGAATCGTCGAGCGAAAACACTTGACAACCTCCTAGAAGCAGCTTTTCTTGCCACCAGACCTTTCTCCATCAATTAGGAATCTGATGCCGTCACTAAACACATTCCTTAAATTGTAGCCATTTGTTGAGTGATTTTTTTTTGGTGTCTAATCCGCATATATATCACCGTTGCCCTGGATTTTCTTGAGTGTATATCTCTTAAATGTCAACATATAGAGGTGTGATTTAGTTTACGCAGATTTTTCAATGCCGAGAACATCGATCAGCGAGTAAAAAAGGCGTAAGGTTCACAATGGTGTAAAATTAAAATGGGATATAACGGGCCAGGATTCGAGTTACAGGAACAAGGGCCAAACCAACCACCCAAGAATGGAATCGTCGGGCGAAAGAACTTGACAACCTCCTAGAAGCAGCTTTTCTTACCACCAGACCTTTCTCCATCAATTAAGAATCTGATGCCGTCACTAAACACATTCCTTAAATTATAGCCATTTGTTGAGTGTTTTTTTTTGTGTCTAATCCGCATATATATCACCATTGCCCTTTATTTTCTTGACTGTATATCTCTTAAATGTCAACATATACACGTGTGATTTAGTTTACGAAGATTTTTCAATGCCGAGAACCTCGATCAGAGAGTAAAAAAGGCGTAAGGTTCACAATGGTGTAAAATTAAAATGGGATATACCGGGGTAGGATTCGAGTTACAGGAACAAGGGCCATACCAACCACCCAAGAATGGAATCATCGTGCGAAAACACTTGACAACCTCCTAGAAGCAGCTTTTCTTGCCACCAGACCTTTCTCCATCAATTAGGAATCTGATACCGTCCCTAAATACATTCCTTAAATTGTAGTTATTTGTTGAGTGATTTTTTTTGGTGTCTAATCCACATATATATCACCATTGCCCTGGATTTTCTTGAGTGTATATCTCTTAAATGTCAACATATACAGGTGTGATTTAATTTACGCAGATTTTTCAATGCCGAGAACCTCGATCAGAGTGTAAAAAAGGTGTAAGGTTCACAATGGTGTAAAATTAAAATGGGATATACCGGGCTAGGATTCGAGTTACAGGAACAAGGGCCAAACCAACCACCCAAGAATGGAATCGTCGGGCGAAAACACTTGACAACCTCCTAGAAGCAGCTTTTCTAACCACCAGATCTTTCTCCATCAATTAGGAATCTGATGCCGTCACTAAACACATTCCTTAAATTGTAGCCATTGTTGAGTGTTTTTTTTATGTCTAATCCGCATATATATCACCATTGCCCTTTATTTTCTTGATTGTATATCTCTTAAATATCAACATATACACATGTGATTTAGTTTACGAAGATTTTTCAATGCCGAGAACCTCGATCAGAGAGTAAAAAAGGCGTAAGGGTCACAATGGTGTAAAATTAAAATGGGATATACCGGGCTAGGATTCGAGTTAAGGGAACAAGGGCCAAACCAACCACCCAAGAATGGAATCGTCGAGCGAAAACACTTGACAACCTTCTAGAAGCAGCTTTTCTTGCCACCAGACCTTTCTCCATCAATTAGGAATCTGATGCCGTCACTAAACACATTCCTTAAATTGTAGCCATTTGTTGAGTGATTTTTTTTAGGTGTCTAATCCGCATATATATCACCGTTGCCCTGGATTTTCTTGAGTGTATATCTCTTAAATGTGAACATATAGAGGTGTGATTTAGTTTAAGCAGATTTTTCAATGCCGAGAACCTCGATCAGAGAGTAAAAAAGGCGTAAGGTTCACAATGGTGTAAAATTAAAATGGGATATAACGGGCCAGGATTCGAGTTACGGGAACAAGGGCCAAACCAACCACCCAAGAATGGAATCGTCGGACAAAAGAACTTGACAACCTCCTAGAAGCAGCTTTTCTTACCACCAGACCTTTCTCCATCAATTAAGAATCTGATGCCGTCACTAAACACATGCCTTAAATTATAGCCATTTGTTGAGTGTTTTTTTTTTGTGTCTAATCCACATATATATCACCATTGCCCTTTATTTTCTTGACGGTATATCTCTTAAATATCAACATATACACGTGACATTTAGTTTTGAAGATTTTTCAATGCCGAGAACCTCGATCATAGAGTAAAAAAGGCGTAAGGTTCACAATGTTGTAAAATTAAAATGTGATATACCGGGCTAGGATTCGAGTTACACAAACAAGGGCCAAACCAACCACCCAAGAATGGAATCGTCGAGGGAAAACACTTGACAACCTCCTAGAAGCAGCTTTTCTCACCACCAGACCTTTCTCCATCAATTAGGATTCTGATGCCGTCACTAAACACATTCCTTAAATTGTAGCCATTTGTTGAGTGTTTTTTTTGGTGTCTAATCCGTGTATATATCACCATTGCCCTTGATTTTCTTGACTGTATATCTCTTAAATGTCAACATATACACGTGTGATTTAGTTTACGAAGATTTTTCAATGCCGAGAACCTCGATCAGAGAGTAAAAAAGGCTTAAGGTTCACAATGGTGTAAAATTAAAATGGGATATACCGGGGTAGGATTCGAGTTACAGGAACAAGGGCCAAACCAACCACCCAAGAATGGAATCATCGTGCGAAAACACTTGACAGCCTCCTAGAAGCAGCTTTTCTTGCCACCAGACCTTTCTCCATCAATTAGGAATCTGATACCGTCCCTAAGTACATTCCTTAAATTGTAGTTATTTGTTGAGTGATTTTTTTTGGTGTCTAATCCACATATATATCCCCATTGCCCTGGATTTTCTTGAGTGTATAACTCTTAAATGTCAACATATACAGGTGTGATTTAATTTACGCAGATTTTTCAATGCCGAGAACCTCGATCAGAGTGTAAAAAAGGTGTAAGGTTCACAATGGTGTAAAATTAAAATGGGATATACCGGGCTAGGATTCGAGTTACAGGAACAAGGGCCAAACCAACCACCCAAGAATGGAATCATCGGGCGAAAACACTTGACAACCTCCTAGAAGCAGCTTTTCTAACCACCAGATCTTTCTCCATCAATTAGGAATCTGATGCCGTCACTAAACACATTCCTTAAATTGTAGCCATTTGTTGAGTGTTTTTTTTGTGTCTAATCCGCATATATATCACCATTGCCCTTTATTTTCTTTACTGTATATCTCTTAAATATCAACATATACACGTGTGATTTAGTTTACGAAGATTTTTCACTGCCGAGAACCTCGATCAGAGAGTAAAAAATGCGTAAGGTTCACAATGGTGTAAAATTAAAATGGGATATACCAGGCTAGAATTCGAGTTACAGGAACAAGGGCCAAACCAACAACCAAAGAATGGAATCGTCGAGCGAAAACACTTGACAACCTCCTAGAAGCAGCTTTTCTCACCACCAGACCTTTCTCCATCAATTAGCAATCTGATGCCGTCACTAATCACATTCCTTAAATTGTAGCCATTTGTTGAGTGTTTTTTTTGGTGTCTAATCCGCATATATATAACCATTGCCCTTGATTTTCTTGACTGTATATCTCTTAAATGTCAACATTTACTCGTGTGATTTAGTTTACGCAGATTTTTCAATGCCGAGAACCTCGATCAGAGTGTAAAAAAGGCGTAAGGTTCACAATGGTGTAAAATTAAAATGGGTTATACCGGGGTAGGATTCGAGTTACAGGAACAAGGGCCAAACCAACCACCCAAGAATGGAATCGTCTGGCGAAAACACTTGACAACCTCCTAGAAGCAGCTTTTCTTGCCACCAGACCTTTCTCCATCAATTAGGAATCTGATGCCGTCACTACACACATTCCTAAAATTGTAGCCATTTGTTGAGCGTTTTTTTTTGTGTCTAATCCGCATATATATCACCATTGCCCTTGATTTTCTTGATTGTATATCTCTTAAATGTCAACATATACAGGTGTGCTTTTGTTTACGAAGATTTTTCAATGCCAAAAACCTCGATCAGAGAGTAAAAAAGGCGTAAGTTTCACAATGGTGTAAGATTAAAATGGGATATACCGGGCTAGGATTCGAGTTACACGAACAAGGGCCAAACCAACCACCCAAGAATGGAATCGTCGAGCGAAAACACTTGACAACCTCCTAGAAGCATCTTTTTTTGCCACCAAACCTTTCTCCATCAATTAGGAATCTGATGCCGTCACTAAACACATTCCTTAAATTGTAGCCATTTGTTGAGTGATTTTTTTTGGTGTCTAATCCGCATATATATCACCATTGCCCTTGATTTTCTTGAGTATATATCTCTTAAATGTCAACATATACACGTGTGATTTAGTTTACGAAGATTTTTCAATGCCGAGAACCTCGATCAGAGAGTAAAAAAGGCGTAAGGTTCACAATGGTGTAAGATTAGAATGGGATATACTGGGCTAGGATTCGAGTTACAGGAACAAGGGCCAAACCAACCACCCAAAAATGGAATCGTCCAGCAAAAACACTTGACAACCTCCTAGAAGCAGCTTTTCTTACCACCCGACCTTTCTCCATCAATTAGGAATCTGATGCCGTCACTAAACACATTCCTTAAATTGTAGCCATTTGTTGAGCGTTTATTTTTGTGTCTAATCCGCATATATATCACCATTGCCCTTGATTTTCTTGACTGTATATCTCTTAAATATCAACTTATACACGTGTGATTTAGTTTACGAAGATTTTTCAATGCCGAGAACCTCGATCATAGAGTAAAAAAGGCGTAAGGTTCACAATGTTGTAAAATTAAAATGGGATATACCGGGCTAGGATTCGAGTTACAGGAACAATGGCCAAACCAACAACACAAGAATGGAATCGTCGAGCGAAAACACTTGACAACCTCCTAGAAGCAGCTTTTCTTGCCACCAGACCTTTCTCCATCAATTAGGAATCTGATGCCGTCACTAAACACATTCCTTAAATTGTAGCCAATTGATGAGTGATTTTTTTTTGGTGTCTAATCCGCATATATATCACCATTGCCCTTGATTTTCTAGAGTATATATCTCTTAAATGTCAACATATACACGTGTGATTTAGTTTACGAAGATTTTTCAATGCCGAGAACCTCGATCAGAGAGTAAAAAAGGCGTAAGGTTCACAATGGTGTAAGATTAGAATGGGATATACCGGGCTAGGATTCGAGTTACAGGAACAAGGGCCAAACCAACCACCCAAAAATGGAATCGTCCAGCAAATACACTTGACAACCTCCTAGAAGCAGCTTTTCTTACCACCAGACCTTTCTCCATCAATTAGGAATCTGATGCCGTCACTAAACACATTCCTTAAATTGTAGCCATTTGTTGAGTGTTTTTTTTGGTGTCTAATCCGCATATATATCTCCATTGCCCTGGATTTTCTTGAGTGTATATCTCTTAAATGTCAACATATACAGGTGTGATTTAGTTTACGCAGATTTTTCAATGCCGAGAACCTCGATCAGAGAGTAAAAAAGGCGTAAGGTTCACAATGGTGTAAAATTAAAATGGGATATAACGGGCCAGGATTCGAGTTACAGGAACAAGGGCCAAACCAACCACCCAAGAATGGAATCGTCGGGCGAAAAAACTTGACAACCTCCTAGAAGCAGCTTTTCTTACCGCCAGACATTTCTCCATCAATTAAGAATCTGATGCCGTCACTAAACACATTCCTTAAATTATAGCCATTTGTTGAGTGTTTTTTTTGTGTCTAATCCGCATATATATCACCATTGCCCTTTATTTTCTTGACAGTATATCTCTTAAATATCAACATATACACGTGAGATTTAGTTTATGAAGATTTTTCAATGCCGAGAACCTCGATCATAGAGTAAAAAGGCGTAAGGGTCACAATGTTGTAAAATTAAAATGGGATATACCGGGCTAGGATTCGAGTTACACAAACATGGGCCAAACCAACCACCCAAGAATGGAATCGTCGAGGGAAAACACTTGACAACCTCCTAGAAGCAGCTTTTCTCACCACCAGACGTTTCTCCATCAATTAGGATTCTGATGCCGTCACTAAACACATTCCTTAAATTGTAGCCATTTGTTGAGTGTTTTTTTTTGTGTCTAATCCGCGTATATATCACCATTGCCCTTGATTTTCTTGACTGTATATCTCTTAAATGTCAACATATACACGTGTGATTTAGTTTACGAAGATTTTTCAATGCCGAGAACCTCGATCAGAGAGTAAAAAAGGCGTAAGGTTCACAATGGTGTAAAATTAAAATGGGATATACCGGGGTAGGATTCGAGTTACAGGAACAAGGGCCAAACCAACCACCCAAGAATGGAATCGTCGTGCGAAAACACTTGACAACCTCCTAGAAGCAGCTTTTCTTGCCACCAGACCTTTCTCCATCAATTAGGAATCTAATACCGTCCCTAAATACATTCCTTAAATTGTAGTTATTTGTTGAGTGATTTTTTTTGGTGTCTAATCCGCATATATATCACCATTGCCCTGGATTTTCTTGAGTGTATATCTCTTAAATGTCAACATATACAGGTGTGATTTAGTTTACGCAGATTTTTCAATGCCGAGAACCTCGATCAGAGTGTAAAAAAGGCGTAAGGTTCACAATGGTGTAAAATTAAAATGGGATATACCGGGCTAGGATTCGAGTTACAGGAACAAGGGCCAAACCAACCACCCAAGAATGGAATCGTCGGGCGAAAACACTTGACAACCTCCTAGAAGCAGTTTTTCTAACCACCAGATCTTTCTCCATCAATTAGGAATCTGATGCCGTCACTAAACACATTCCTTAAATTGTAGCCATTTATTGAGTGTTTTTTTTTGTGTCTAATCCGCATATGTATCACCATTGCCCTTTATTTTCTTGACTGTATATCTCTTAAATATCAACATATACACGTGTGATTTAGTTTACGAAGATTTTTCAATGCCGAGAACCTCGATCTGAGAGTAAAAAATGCGTAAGGTTCACAATGGTGTAAAATTAAAATGGGATATACCGGGCTAGGATTCGAGTTACAGGAACAAGGGCCAAACCAACAACCAAAGAATGGAATCGTCGAGCGAAAACACTTGACAACCTCCTAGAAGCAGTTTTTCTCACCACCAGACCTTTCTCCATCAATTAGCAATATGATGTCGTCACTAAACACATTCCTTAAATTGTAGCCATTTGTTGAGTGTTTTTTTTGGTGTCTAATCCGCATATATATAACCATTGCCCATGATTTTCTTGACTGTATATCTCTTAAATGTCAACATTTACACGTGTGATTTAGTTTACGCAGATTTTTCAATGCCGAGAACCTCGATCAGAGTGTAAAAAAGGTGTAAGGTTCACAATGGTGTAAAATTAAAATGGGTTATACCGGGGTAGGATGCGAGTTACAGGAACAAGGGCCAAACCAACCACCCAAGAATGGAATCGTCTGGCGAAAACACTTGACAACCTCCTAGAAGCAGCTTTTCTTGCCACCAGACCTTTCTCCATCAATTAGGAATCTGATGCCGTCACTACACACATTCCTTAAATTGTAGCCATTTGTTGAGTGTTTTTTTGGTGTCTAATTTGCATATATATCACCATTGCCCTTGATTTTCTTGACTGTATATCTCTTAAATGTCAACATATACACGTGTGCTTTTGTTAACGAAGATTTTTCAATGCCGAAAACCTCGATCAGAGAGTAAAAAAGGCGTAAGTTTCACAATGGTGTAAGATTAAAATGGGATATACCGGGCTAGGATTCGAGTTACACGAACAAGGGCCAAACCAACCACCCAAGAATGGAATCGTCGAGCGAAAACACTTGACAACCTCCTAGAAGCATCTTTTTTTGCCACCAAACCTTTCTCCATTAATTAGGAATCTGATGCCGTCACTAAACACATTCCTTAAATTGTAGCCATTTGTTGAGTGATTTTTTTTGGTGTCTAATCCACATATATTTCACCATTGCCCTTGATTTTCTTGAGTATATATCTCTTAAATGTCAACATTGTTGGGATTGAACCCTACCAGAGGAACAGATGATGTAAAGCCAAAACCGGATCAGGGCAGTGGATCCATAATAAGCAGCTGCTTACATTAGACTTTCCCCTTGGAAGTGATTTGAAACATCAGATGACCTCCAATCCACTGATCTGAACAACTGTTGCCTTTAACAACTGATGAAGACTCAAAGGCTGCTGTAGGATAAACATTGTTGCTCTATCTACTGCTGTCTCTTAAGTGCTGCTGAAGACACAAACACTGCTCATTCAAGGACTGATCACCTTTGAAGAAAGCACTGATGTTGTGGTTAAGCATCAGTGCTTAGACTATAACAGTGGAACGTGAAGCAGTTGTTTTCTCATGTTTTGTATTGTATTTATAATCAGTTGTTAAGACATCAGTAGTTGTGTAAGGTCAGTAGATACAGGTTGTTAGGCTGTTAGACGTCGCTTTCATGGTGACGTCAGCTGAGATTCCTCAGTGGTTTGGTTTGCCTATAAATGCAACAGTACCCTGTACTGTTACATTTGATTGACTGAGCGAGTTCTTCTCCTCATGTCTAATCCTTTCATCTTCTGTGCAACCAACCTTGGGGCATCAGGCTGAGGGGGAGCTTAGTATGTGAGGATATCTGTAATCTTTTGCTTTGATTTGTAAATCTTTTGACTCTATGGAAAGCAATTGTTTATCATACTATTTTCTCCTTTGATTGTGTTTATAAAGTTTGTTTCCATTTCCGCTGCACTTAAACTGTTCATATCTATTTGATTTGTTCAAAATATACAAACAAACACAATCATGAGAGCCTCCGATCTTAACAATTGGTATCAGAGCTCGGACAGTCAAATTCGATCTAACAATCAATTTGACATAACAGTTCGGCTCAAAATTCATTGATACTAAGGTTGGTTGTATTTTGTTGAAAAACAGAGTACTGAGTAAATCATGTTCAAAATGGTTATTTAAAAAACTCTGTAAATCAACCAAGATGTCATATGACACACAAATTTCACACAACAAGTGATATCATGCAGAAGTCACTCATAGTTTTCAGATTTGTAAACATATCTGATTAATTACGGGATTGTTTTATATTTTTCAATATTGATTTCAACTGTTGTTTTGATATTTGTGATGTTTTCATTAAATACTAAAGTACAAACCTCAGATTAACAAAACCTATGTTCAATAAAGCATTTGTTGTTGTTAACACTGAAAGAGGGATTTGAAACTTTAGTCATTCAGATCTTATGTGTTGAAAACAGGTTGAGTTCCTCAAAAGGACAAAATCAACTATGTTAAAATACATTAAGAAAATTCACAAAAACTCATTAGTGTGTTTATCTCAAAACTTTTGATGACAAAAGAGAAGAGTATAAATGTAAAACACTTAAGAGTCCACATACTGGGTTAACAATGGTCAACAAGCAGCTGTGTGCACTCATTGATTCAGGGAAATTCAGGTAACATAAGTATCACTGGTAATTAACCTTACAAGAGGACTGGACAAAATCTTTCAAAATCATCACATGGTAATAAGGTCTATAAAAGGGCTTTCAAAACTTATGTGAACATGTCTCCTCATAGTTGCAATCAACTGACAAGGAAATGGTCTCAAAGCAGAGGTGATTAAAATATATTTCAAACCACTGACCATACTCCTAAACTTGAGAATGATATGATAATGATCATATGTCAAGTTTTAAATGCACCAGATTCTTTTGACACTGTTTTCTGAAAACCTTTATTGTTTTTGCAAAGGCTTTTCTTCAAATAAAACAGGATATATTATTCTCTATTTTTATTGAGAATGATGTATTTTGTACTTTTACTTGTTTTAGATAGTAAAAGTTTCAATCTCCTGTCAGGATGTAGATCCCATATATTTTTTTAGGGTAATACTTTCCTTGAAAATTACTCAAAAGAATATGGTGTAAAAGTTAAAGTCATTTCAAACTCAAGCTTTCATCACAGATAAAAGATTGATTGTTAACTGCCCTTAAAATGCTTGACTACTCATGTTTTATTCAAAAGATTGAAACACAAAATGAGTGGTCAACATAAAAGGTTTTTCATCACCGGGGATACCAAACCATTGTTTATAATCCTGAATGTAAAACTCTAAAAGATCTGCTGATATGTTAATCTTGACAATATGCATCTAAAATATGTTTTGCAAAGGATGTCATTTTGCAGATACTTCAAAATAACGGATGTACAAAACAGCTGTTAGAAATACAGCAACAGTTGCAGACCAAACTACCCTCAAAATATCCACCATTGCCTCACATCTAACCATTGCTGATAGAAGTCCTTCCAAAAAAAAAAAAAAAAAAAAATTGGACATATCAGTCAAATAAGAACAGACATCACACTGTGAAGGTTTGCTATGTAAAAGGTTTGAATTCTCTGTCTCATAATCAAACTAAGGATCAACGGGTAGATATGCTAATCTAAAAAATTGGACATTTTTACCTCTGAAAAGTTGTTCCCTTAGACTGATATGCATCTCATGGATAAACAAGCAAAACTTGGTTAAACATGAATGATATGCATTAAAATGTTTTCCGAAAATCAAAAACAACCTTAAAAAAAAAAAAAGTTTAAAACTGAATTTTTCAATAATCCTCAAAGTCTGTTCAAAGCACTAATGGCATTAAAACTCTGTTAAATAGTAAAATCTATCCACTGACAAAGTGTATCATCTGTTTGTGCAAAACACTGATTTACAACAGAGGTTACACGTGGACAGATGTTATTCAACAGTTGTGTGCATCAGGTGCCATGATCACTTTTTCAAATAAATGGCTTTACACCTGAAACATTTACAAAGCTATCAATAATTTCCAAAACAAAAGCAGAGGTTCCTGAGCAGACTTTAGCAGCTACCACTGCTCCTCAGGTATCTGCTGTTGAGCCCACTGCTCCTGGTGAACATAGCAGTACAACCACTGCTGTGCAACCCACACCAGAAATTACCAATAAGCCTAAAAAGGAAATTAACAAAAAGCCCACCAATCCATCCAATAAAGGCCACTCTGGAAGATGAGATCGCAGAGCAACTGCCAGTGACAACACAAAAGTCACTAGAAACCACTGCTGCTTCTTCCTCACAGCAGTTGGTACAAATATCTCCACCCATAACCAAAACTCCTCCTGTTTCTTCACAAAAAGAACAGGTTGTACAAACAGGGTCTCCACATCATGATGCTCTGGAAACACTCGTTTCCATCATCCACAGCCCACTGCCCGGGGCAAAATCACTTTCAACTCTCATCATCATTTCACAAATACCACCATCAATAATGACCTTGTTGCATGCTTTGGATATAACTCAGACATAAATCAGTTCCTCTCAACCACCTATCACTGAGAGTACACTCCAACAAGTGACTGAGTCTGATGCTTATACCTCTGCTATCCCAGCAACAACTGAGGAGGTTACACCCCTTGAGTTACAAGTAACTCTTGGTGGTAGTTCAAGTGAAGCAGCTACTACAAGTGCTGGACCCATTGGTTTGCACCTGGACAGTAGTTTCATCAATAAGACTTCCTTGAAGGCAATCTCTTCACTGGGAACTCTTGTGTATCCAGTCTTCACTGGTTCACTAAAAAGTGTTTCTCATTATGAAGAAAGAAGTCCCCAGTACCAAGACAAAGGGGCAACAGTGGATGATTTTTGGGATACACTTCCTCAAATCAACCACTGTTACAACCACTGTTAGTGGGAAATCAGATGACCCCATTAAGTTGGGTGATGGTTTAATGTACCAAGAATTGACGGCTACTCCATCATCTCCAACAGCTACTCCATCATCTGCTCCTACTCCAGATGAGCTGTGGAATTTATTCCAACCCCTGCACTATCTTCGAAAGAGTTGATGATGCCAAAAAGGGGGAGAAAAATGACTCTGAGGAAAATCTCTCAGTAACTTCTGCTGAAACATCTGTCAAAGAAAAGAAAAAGGGAGGTGATGAAACCCTGAAAATTCAAGCAGATGATGAAGATACACAAATGAGGATCGTTCAAAGTCAAGTCAATTCAGCTGGTCTCAAAACCACTGCTGATATTAAAAGGGTAAGGGATGAGAGCAGAGCTTTGGTTGAGAAAAAGTTAGTTCTGCAAAAAGAAAAAGAAGAGGTTGGTACTTCATTAAAGAAGAGTCCTGTTAGAAAAACAAGGCAATCAACCACCACAACTTCCAAAACTAAGCCGGTTACTACTTCAACCACAACTTATGTTTCCACAAAATCACTTACACCACCTCCACCATTAACAACATCAACACACACCACAACCACTGCCATTCCTACTAATTCAACCACTGCCACATCTAAAACATCACAAACACCACAAACACCACTTGCTGCCATCCTTTATCAAAGAAGGAAACAAAAGCAAACGAATGTAGAGACAGCTCAGGATAAAGCAGCAGGGGATTACATTATAAAATTGGTTCTTCAACAAATGCTGGCTGAAAATCCTGAATTATCAAAGGCTGCAAACCCTGTCCAAGCAGTCTTTACCAGACCTTCATCTCCAAACTCATCAGCTAATAAACCTCTCCCAAGAAACCCATTAGGTTCAAAAATACTAAAGTGGAAGTCTGATCAAAAGACCCATGTATTGACTCTGCTCAGATCTAATGGTGTAGTGAAGCACATATCATGGGAACAAGCACTGGGCCTGGGTGTTGAAGATCTGCAAGATCTCCTTGAGCTTAGACTTTGCAGGGATGAGGAAGACTCAAGTTCCAAGGACTTTGAAGCAGAATTTAAAAGACAAGCTAAGGAACTTCTGATGAGGAAATAAAGATCCAGAATAATGAAGGGTTTTGGCATCATCTGTTCCAGGGGGAGATTGTTGGGATTGAACCCTACCAGAGGAACAGATGATGTAAAGCCAAAACCGGATCAGGGCAGTGGATCCATAATAAGCAGCTGCTTACATTAGACTTTCCCCTTGGAAGTGATTTGAAACATCAGATGACCTCCAATCCACTGATCTGAACAACTGTTGCCTTTAACAACTGATGAAGACTCAAAGGCTGCTGTAGGATAAACATTGTTGCTCTATCTACTGCTGTCTCTTAAGTGCTGCTGAAGACACAAACACTGCTCATTCAAGGACTGATCACCTTTGAAGAAAGCACTGATGTTGTGGTTAAGCATCAGTGCTTAGACTATAACAGTGGAACGTGAAGCAGTTGTTTTCTCATGTTTTGTATTGTATTGTATTTATAATCAGTTGTTAAGACATCAGTAGTTGTGTAAGGTCAGTAGATACAGGTTGTTAGGCTGTTAGACGTTGCTTTCATGGTGACGTCAGCTGAGATTCCTCAGTGGTTTGGTTTGCCTATAAATGCAACAGTACCCTGTACTGTTACATTTGATTGACTGAGCGAGTTCTTCTCCTCATGTCTAATCCTTTCATCTTGTGTGCAACCAACCTTGGGGCATCAGGCTGAGGGGGAGCTTAGTATGTGAGCATATCTGTAATCATTTGCTTTGATTTGTAAATCTTTTGACTCTATGGAAAGCAATTGTTTATCATACTATTTTCTCCTTTGATTGTGTCTATAAAGTTTGTTTCCATTTCCGCTGCACTTAAACTGTTCATATCTATTTGATTTGTTCAAAATATACAAACAAACGCAATCATGAGAGCCTCCGATCTTAACAAAGATATACACGTGTGATTTAGTTTACGAAGATTTTTCAATGCCGAGAACCTCGATCAGAGAGTAAAAAAGGCGTAAGGTTCACAATGGTGTAAGATTAGAATGGGATATACCGGGCTAGGATTCGAGTTACAGGAACAAGGGCCAAACCAACCACCCAAAAATGGAATCGTCCAACAAAAACACATGACAACCTCCTAGAAGCAGCTTTTCTTACCACCAGACCTTTCTCCATCAATTAGGAATCTGATGCCGTCACTAAACACATTCCTTAAATTGTAGCCATTTGTTGAGGGTTTTTTTTTGTGTCTAATCCGCATATATATCACCATTGCCCTTGATTTTCTTGACTGTATATCTCTTAAATGTCAACTTATACACGTGTGATTTAGTTTACGAAGATTTTTCAATGCCGAGAACCTCGATCATAGAGTAAAAAAGGCGTAAGGTTCACAATGTTGTAAAATTAAAATGGGATATACCGGGCTAGGATTCGAGTTACAGGAACAATGGCCAAACCAACAACACAAGAATGGAATCATCGAGAGAAAACACTTGACAACCTCCTAGAAGCAGCTTTTCTTGCCACCAGACCTTTCTCCATCAATTAGGAATCTGATGCCGTCACTAAACACATTCCTTAAATTGTAGCCATTTGTTGAGTGATTTTTTTTGATGTCTAATCCGCATATATATCACCATTGCCCTTGATTTTCTTGAGTATATATCTCTGAAATGTCAACATATACACGTGTGATTTAGTTTATGAAGATTTTTCAATACCGAGAACCTCGATCAGAGAGTAAAAAAGGCGTAAGGTTCACAATGGTGTAAGATTAGAATGGGATATACAGGGCTAGGATTCGAGTTACAGGAACAAGGGCCAAACCAACCACCCAAAAATGGAATCGTCCAGCAAAAACACTTTACAACCTCCTAGAAGCAGCTTTTCTTACCACCAGACCTTTCTCCATCAATTAGGAATCTGATCCCGTCACTAAACACATTCCTTAAATTGTATTTATACACGTGTGATTTAGTTTACGAAGATTTTTCAATGCCGAGAACCTCGATCATAGAGTAAAAAAGGCGTAAGGTTCACAATGGTGTAAAATTAAAATGGGATATACCGGGCTAGGATTCAAGTTACAGGAACAAGGGCCAAACCAACCTCCTAGAAACAGCTTTTCTTGCCACCAGACCTTTCTCCATCAATTAGGAATCTGATGCCGTCACTAAAGACATTCCTTAAATTGTAGCCATTTGTTGTGTGTGTTTTTTTTTTGTGTCTAATCCGCATATATATCACCATTGTCAATGATTTTCTTGACTGTATATCTCTTAAATATCAACATATACACGTGTGATTTAGTTTACGAAGATTTTTCAATGCCGAGAGCCTCGATCAGAGAGTAAAAAAGGCGTAAGGTTCACAATGGTGTAAAATTAAATGGGATATACCGGTCTAGGATTCGAGTTACAGGAACAAGGGCCAAACCAACCACCCAAGAATGGAATCGTCGAGCGAAAACACTTGACAACCTCCTAGAAGCAGCTTTTCTTGCCACCAGACCTTTCTCCATCAATTAGGAATCTGATGCCGTCACTAAACACATTCCTTAAATTGTAGCCATTTGTTTAGTGTTTTTTTTGGTGTCTAACCGCATATATATCACCATTGCCCTGGATTTTCTTGACTGTATATCTCATAAATGTCAACATATACACGTGTGATTTAGTTTACAGAGATTTTTCAATGCCGAGAACCTCGATCAGAGAGTAAAAAAGGCATAAGGTTCACAATGGTGTAAAATTAAAATGGGATATACATGGCTAGGATTCGAGTTACAGGAACAAGGGCCAAACCAACCACCCAAGAATGGAATCGTCGAGCGAAAACAATTGACAACCTCCTAGAAGCAACTTTTCTTGCCACCAGACCTTTCTCCATCAATTAGGAATCTGATGCCATCACTAAACACATTCCTTAAATTGTAGCCATTTGTTGAGTGTTTTTTTTTGTGTCTAATCCGCATATATATCACCATTGCCCTTGATTTTCTTGACTGTATATGTCTTAAATATCAACATATACACGCGTGATTTAGTTTAAGAAGATTTTTCAATGCCGAGAACCTCGATCAGAGAGTAAAGAATGGAATCGTCGAGTGAAAACACTTGACAACCTCCTAGAAGCAGCTTTTCTTGACACCAGACCTTTCTCCATCAATTAGGAATCTGATGCCATCACTAAACACATTCCTTAAATTGTAGCCATTTGTTGAGTGTTTTTTTTTTGTGTCTAATCCGCATATATATCACCATTTCCCTTGATTTACTTAACTGTATATCTCTTAAATATCAACATATACATGTGTGATTTAGTTTACGAAGATTTTTGAATGCCGAGAACCTCGATCAGAGAGTAAAAAAGTCGTAAGGTTCACAATGGTGTAAAATTAAAATGTGATATACCGGTCTAGGATTCAAGTTACAGGAACAAGGGCCAAACCAACCACCCAATAATCGAATCGTCGAGCGAAAACACTTGATAACCTCCTAGAAGCAGCTTTTCCTGCCACCAGACATTTCTCCATCAATTAGGAATCTGATGCCGTCACTAAACACATTCCTTAAATTGTAGCCATTTGTTGAGTGTTTTTTTGGTGTCTAATCCGCATATATATCACCATTGCCCTGGATTTTTTTGACTGTAAATCTCATAAATGTCAACATATACACGTGTGATTTAGTTTACGAAAATTTTTCAATGCCGAGAACCTCGATCATAGAATAAAAAAGGCGTAAGGTTCACAATGGTGTAAAATTAAAATGGGATATACCGGGCTAGGATTCGAGTTACAGGAACAAGGGCAAACCAACCGCCCAAGAATGGAATCGTCGAGCGAAAACACTTGACAACCTCCTTGAAGCAGCTTTTCTTGCCACCAAACCTTTCTCCATCAATTAGGAATCTGATTCCGTCACTAAACACATTCCTTAAATTGTAGCCATTAGTTAAGTGTTTTTTTTGGTGTCTAATCCGCATATATATCACCATTGCCCTTGATTTTCTTGAATGTATATCTCTTAAATGTCAACATATACACGTGTGATTTAGTTTACGAAGATTTTTCAATGCGAGAACCTCGATCAGAGGGTAAAAAAGGCGTAAGGTTCACAATGGTGTAAGATTAAAATGGGATATACCGGGCTAGGATTCGAGTTACAGGAACAAGGGCAAACCAACCACCCAAGAATGGAATCGTCGAGCGAAAACACTTGACAACCTCCTAGAAGCAGCTTTTCTTGCCACCAAACCTTTCTCCATCAATTGGGAATCTGATGCCGTCACTAAACACATTCCTTAAATTGTAGCCATTAGTTAAGTGTTTTTTTTTTTTTGTGTCTAATCCGCATATATATCACCATTGCCCTTGATTTTCTTGAATGTATGTCTCTTAAATGTCAACATATACACGTGTGATTTAGTTTACGAAGATTTTTCAATGCGAGAACCTCGATCAGAGGGTAAAAAAGGCGTAAGGTTCACAATGGTGTAAGATTAAAATGGGATATACCAGGCTAGGATTCGAGTTACAGGAACAAGGGCCAAACCAACCACCCAAGAATGGAATCGTCGAGCGAAAACACTTGACAACCTCCTAGAAGCAGCTTTTCTTGCCACCAGACCTTTCTCCATCAATTAGGAATCTGATGCCGTCACTAAACACATTCCTTAAATTGTAGCCATTTGTTGAGTGATTTTTTTTGATGTCTAATCCGCATATATATCACCATTGCCCTTGATTTTCTTGAGTATATATCTCTGAAATGTCAACATATACACGTGTGATTTAGTTTATGAAGATTTTTCAATACCGAGAACCTCGATCAGAGAGTAAAAAAGGCGTAAGGTTCACAATGGTGTAAGATTAGAATGGGATATACAGGGCTAGGATTCGAGTTACAGGAACAAGGGCCAAACCAACCACCCAAAAATGGAATCGTCCAGCAAAAACACTTTACAACCTCCTAGAAGCAGCTTTTCTTACCACCAGACCTTTCTCCATCAATTAGGAATCTGATCCCGTCACTAAACACATTCCTTAAATTGTATTTATACACGTGTGATTTAGTTTACGAAGATTTTTCAATGCCGAGAACCTCGATCATAGAGTAAAAAAGGCGTAAGGTTCACAATGGTGTAAAATTAAAATGGGATATACCGGGCTAGGATTCAAGTTACAGGAACAAGGGCCAAACCAACCTCCTAGAAACAGCTTTTCTTGCCACCAGACCTTTCTCCATCAATTAGGAATCTGATGCCGTCACTAAAGACATTCCTTAAATTGTAGCCATTTGTTGTGTGTGTTTTTTTTTGTGTCTAATCCGCATATATATCACCATTGTCAATGATTTTCTTGACTGTATATCTCTTAAATATCAACATATACACGTGTGATTTAGTTTACGAAGATTTTTCAATGCCGAGAGCCTCGATCAGAGAGTAAAAAAGGCGTAAGGTTCACAATGGTGTAAAATTAAATGGGATATACCGGTCTAGGATTCGAGTTACAGGAACAAGGGCCAAACCAACCACCCAAGAATGGAATCGTCGAGCGAAAACACTTGACAACCTCCTAGAAGCAGCTTTTCTTGCCACCAGACCTTTCTCCATCAATTAGGAATCTGATGCCGTCACTAAACACATTCCTTAAATTGTAGCCATTTGTTTAGTGTTTTTTTTGGTGTCTAACCGCATATATATCACCATTGCCCTGGATTTTCTTGACTGTATATCTCATAAATGTCAACATATACACGTGTGATTTAGTTTACAGAGATTTTTCAATGCCGAGAACCTCGATCAGAGAGTAAAAAAGGCATAAGGTTCACAATGGTGTAAAATTAAAATGGGATATACATGGCTAGGATTCGAGTTACAGGAACAAGGGCCAAACCAACCACCCAAGAATGGAATCGTCGAGCGAAAACAATTGACAACCTCCTAGAAGCAACTTTTCTTGCCACCAGACCTTTCTCCATCAATTAGGAATCTGATGCCATCACTAAACACATTCCTTAAATTGTAGCCATTTGTTGAGTGTTTTTTTTTGTGTCTAATCCGCATATATATCACCATTGCCCTTGATTTTCTTGACTGTATATGTCTTAAATATCAACATATACACGCGTGATTTAGTTTAAGAAGATTTTTCAATGCCGAGAACCTCGATCAGAGAGTAAAGAATGGAATCGTCGAGTGAAAACACTTGACAACCTCCTAGAAGCAGCTTTTCTTGACACCAGACCTTTCTCCATCAATTAGGAATCTGATGCCATCACTAAACACATTCCTTAAATTGTAGCCATTTGTTGAGTGTTTTTTTTTTGTGTCTAATCCGCATATATATCACCATTTCCCTTGATTTACTTAACTGTATATCTCTTAAATATCAACATATACATGTGTGATTTAGTTTACGAAGATTTTTGAATGCCGAGAACCTCGATCAGAGAGTAAAAAAGTCGTAAGGTTCACAATGGTGTAAAATTAAAATGTGATATACCGGTCTAGGATTCAAGTTACAGGAACAAGGGCCAAACCAACCACCCAATAATCGAATCGTCGAGCGAAAACACTTGATAACCTCCTAGAAGCAGCTTTTCCTGCCACCAGACATTTCTCCATCAATTAGGAATCTGATGCCGTCACTAAACACATTCCTTAAATTGTAGCCATTTGTTGAGTGTTTTTTTGGTGTCTAATCCGCATATATATCACCATTGCCCTGGATTTTTTTGACTGTAAATCTCATAAATGTCAACATATACACGTGTGATTTAGTTTACGAAAATTTTTCAATGCCGAGAACCTCGATCATAGAATAAAAAAGGCGTAAGGTTCACAATGGTGTAAAATTAAAATGGGATATACCGGGCTAGGATTCGAGTTACAGGAACAAGGGCAAACCAACCGCCCAAGAATGGAATCGTCGAGCGAAAACACTTGACAACCTCCTTGAAGCAGCTTTTCTTGCCACCAAACCTTTCTCCATCAATTAGGAATCTGATTCCGTCACTAAACACATTCCTTAAATTGTAGCCATTAGTTAAGTGTTTTTTTTGGTGTCTAATCCGCATATATATCACCATTGCCCTTGATTTTCTTGAATGTATATCTCTTAAATGTCAACATATACACGTGTGATTTAGTTTACGAAGATTTTTCAATGCGAGAACCTCGATCAGAGGGTAAAAAAGGCGTAAGGTTCACAATGGTGTAAGATTAAAATGGGATATACCGGGCTAGGATTCGAGTTACAGGAACAAGGGCAAACCAACCACCCAAGAATGGAATCGTCGAGCGAAAACACTTGACAACCTCCTAGAAGCAGCTTTTCTTGCCACCAAACCTTTCTCCATCAATTGGGAATCTGATGCCGTCACTAAACACATTCCTTAAATTGTAGCCATTAGTTAAGTGTTTTTTTTTTGTGTCTAATCCGCATATATATCACCATTGCCCTTGATTTTCTTGAATGTATGTCTCTTAAATGTCAACATATACACGTGTGATTTAGTTTACGAAGATTTTTCAATGCGAGAACCTCGATCAGAGGGTAAAAAAGGCGTAAGGTTCACAATGGTGTAAGATTAAAATGGGATATACCAGGCTAGGATTCGAGTTACAGGAACAAGGGCCAAACCAACCACCCAAGTATGGAATCGTCGAGCGAAAACAGTTGACAACCTCCTAGAAGTAGCTTTTCTTGCCACCAGACCTTTCTCCATCAATTAGGAATCTAATGCCATCACTAAACACATTCCTTAAATTGTAGCCATTTGTTGAGTGTTTTTTTGGTGTCTAATCCGCATAAATATATCACCATTGCCCTTGATTTTCTTGACTGTATATCTCTTAAATGTCAACATATACACGTGTGATTTAGTTTACGAAGATTTTTCAATGCCGAGAACCTCGATCAGAGAGTAAAAAAGGCGTAAGGTTCACAATGGTGTAAAATTAAAATGGGATATACCGGGCTAGGATTCGAGTTACAGGAACAAGGGCCAAACCAACCACCCAAGTATGGAATCGTCAACCGAAAACACTTGACAACCTCCTAGAAGCAGCTTTTCTTACTGTAGGTCCCCTTGTTGTATGGATCTTCACAGAATCGTCAATCCAATCAAGAGTGAGGAATCCTCTTAATCAGAATATCACAGAAACGAGTAGTAATCAGCAATTCACAATCAAACCAGGTTTCTATTGATTACTCTTCTTTAACCCACCCATCATGTGTTTCATAACAAAAGTAGAGCCCCGAATTGATCTAGTTTCTTTTCAAGTTCAACAATTTTGAGTTGTGCATCTGACAACTCTTTGCGTTTTTCAAAAATCTCTTTTGTTTTCTCAGCCATCATGTCATGAGCTAAGTCTATTACTTGAAGTTTTTCGTTTAGTTTGTAGGTTAAAGCTTCAATTTCACTTTCATAACCTCTTATCTTCTTCAAGTATAAAGATTCGTTTCTTTTAGCAAAAAAAAAATGATTCCTTTATGTTAGACATCTCGCTTACCAGACTTAGGTTTTGTGTTAACAACCTATCAACCTCACCTTGAAATTCACTACATCTTAAACACACAGAATTAGATTGGACCTCTTCCTCATGAACTTCTGTAATTTGATCAGCAACGACCTGTTCAGCTTCACTCTCTTTCTCTACTTCAGCATCCAGTTTAGTTTCATCATCATTCACAGTAGTTTCAGCCTCATCAACTTGCACTATCTCTGCCATAAATGCCTTAGTGGCACTCTCATTATCTTCCAAATGAACACTCCAATCATATGAACCTTCTCGTGTTGTAGAGCTCAAAGCTTTATTCTTTTTGATATCTGCATTTCCCTGATATCGCTTTTCTAATGCATCCCACATATCCTTTGAATTAGTGTACTTCTTAAAGGTATGTTTGATGCTATCAGGTAAGGACATTTTTATTGCAGGCAAGGCTCTCTTTTCAGCCTCATACATCTTTTTATCTTCCTCTTGCATGTTCACATAGTCTGTTCTACGTGGTCTGCCCTCAAAATCGTGAGTTGGGTTTATGTACCCATCTACAATACAGATCCACATGCGTGCATCCTGATATTCAATGAAGGATTTGAACCTGTCCTTCCATGTAAGATAATTCTCCACCTTCATCATCTTAGGTGCATTCAAATTCGTCATGTTCGACATTTTAACGCAACAGACTGGTAAAACAGTACAAAATAACTCTGAAAACATTGGTAACCAAATTACACCGTTAGAATCGTCTCGAAAAGACGAATCCAATGATATACAATATCGAAAACCGAATTCGGGATTTTTTTGTCCTAATAATGTAAGGAATTTAACGTTGCAGACGGTTTTGTCAAACGAGCTACGGATCAATTTCTATTTGCAAAACAGTGAAATTTTATCGACGCTTGCCAACAAAAATTCCACCCCTTTAATTATGCTACTAAGTTCGCTGCTCAGTTAAGGTAATATCGCTGGTCAGTTAAGATAATTTCGCTGGTATGTTAAGGTAATTTCGCTGATCAATTTCGCTTCCAACTTCGCTGCTTAATTTCGCTATTACGACGACCAGTAAAGTAGCCGAACACCGTAATAATTTCGCTGTGGAAAATTATACGATTACCAAAGTCGCCTTTGGATTTAACTTCGCCGGTCACCGAGATATTAAGTCCCAAATTCGCCGATAACTATGTTGGTCAGTTAATTTCGCAGGTTCAGATCAGTGTATTAATTTCGCAGGATCTGATCACATCTTTTCTGAATTCAGCAGATTTTTTCTTGATTTCGTATCAATTTCCAGCAAAATCGAACAAGCAAATCAGCAAACTTTTGACAAAATTTTGATAAACTTAATGAAGAACACGAAGACAGTATTCGAATCTTCAAGTTTTTCATCCTAAAATTCTTCCAGAATCAACCACAACTTTCCTGAAAACCCTAAAACAACCTGCAAAATAGCAAACAACCAAAACAGAAGATCAAAACAGCCAAAAATTTCGAAAATTTATATCAAACCACAAAAAATTTCGAAACCCTAATTTTTCAGGTTTCAAAATTTTTGAAAACTTCCTGTTTCGGCCAAGCACAATTCTGAACCGAGCCTTTAAGAGCCTAATGCTCTGATACTAATTGTAGGTCCCCTTGTTGTATGGATCTTCACAGAATCGTCAATATAATCAAGAATGCGGAATCCTCTTGATCAAAATATCACAGAAACGAGTAGTAATCAGCAATTCACAATCAAACTGGGTTTCTATTGATTATCATAAACAAGTTTTACAATCAATCAAACCCTAACTACACTCAATTTCGTCCAAGTTGTATAAGCTCTCACGAATTCTCTCTAGCAACTGTTTTGGCTGATTAACCTAAACCCTAATGCAAAGCCTTGTTTATATAACACAAGGTTGCTACTTCGGCTAAGGTTTCCTACATGGGCAAAGCCCAATTCGTCCCCCCTAGACCCAATGTGGGTTTTGTTTAGCCCAAACTCTATTATTTCACTAATACAAAGCTAAACCCGCTAACCATTTATCGTTTAACTAATTACAAGATATCCAAAGACCAAATCTAAGCTGTTGTCACAAATATGCACCAACAAACTCCCCCTTTACAATAGCTTCATAAAATAACTTTGTCTTCAGTCATCTTGCATTTTTCATATAAGCTTGCACTGTCTTTGGTCTTTGGATAGCTTCAACTTTAACAGCTTCTGTCAGCAACAGACTCCCCCTAAGCTGATGCATCCAATCACCAAATCTTCAAAACGTTAGCGTTTGAGTAAACTCCAGTTCAGCATATGTATAGCAATCTTCAAACTCTTCAACTTGTTTGCAATGTAGAAAGGAGGTTCTACCATGCATCCAATCAAACTCTCACCTCTTCACAGCAACTCATCACTTTAACTTCTCAGCAACATACCGCTTCAATCTGTATACTATAAAACAAACATCTCGATAAACCATAAGAATTTTTCAACAAAGTTAAATAAATTATTATTATTCAAGAGATAGTTAAACTATATTACAGATTAAGCATTTTCAACTTATCACCAACATGCAAAACTTTTTAATCACACACCCTATAACCCGCATGATTGAAAATTTTGAACTCACTTTCCAACACCGTCTCCCCCTATCAGTAACAATTCCTCCAAGAATAACAGTTTTCCGTACGTTAAGAATTTTAAACAGAAAAAGACACTACTTTTGGATTTTTTTATATTTTCTGAAAGCAATTAAATACAAAAGCAATAAACACTCTATTTTTGTGAGAATCACTGGTAAGAAGATCATATCAGCAAAATCAAACTGTTTTCACACTATTAGATAATTCTTTATTTATTTTCATGAAAAGCAGTCCAAGACGATTACAAGTATGTTTGTCCACTTAAACAAAATGCATGAACATTTCAAGTACCATTACCGTATGATACGTTAAGGTAATTTTATTCTGATATATTAGCGTGTCCCACTTCAGGATATACCCCCGCGATCAAGGTATGCACAAAGATTCATCGTAGTAGATGAGTATACTGAATTCATCCATTTTATTTTTTAACGTTTAGATAATTGGTGATCAGGTCAGTACTTCCGTACAACAAAGAGACCAAAATATCTAACGAGGGCTAAGACATATACCAATTTTTGGTACGATTTATGCTTTTTGCACTTTTTGAATGACTCTCTAGGAGAGCTTCTTCATTTATGGGATTCGGTATTTTTTGCTCTTTTAAGATATCCTGGTTGTGCCTAGGTCAGCATGTATCTGGATGCAGCAGAAGGACAACCCTGATATCCCCAGATGAAATAACAGTATAAAGACCCAAAACCTCAGATTTTGGCAATCTATCAACGCAAGATTTAAGGTCATTAAACCATACACCACTAATGTGTTCCCCACTCATATTCAGTTCATTTAAGTTTATATCACATTGGTAAGTTGATTATTTCATGCTTTTTGCCTACTGGTACATCGTATAATAAAGCTGATATCACACTTAAGCAATTTAACTTCAATTTCAGTGTGACAGTCTAACTTGCTGATATACTATCATTTCTTCTTTTTCACACAGTGATAACTCAATTTTGATTTTCTATTTGTTTATGTTTTTTATTTTTCAATGTTTTTGTATTTTTGATTTTTAAGAAAAGTAGTAAACTATTTACAAAATTCTTATGAAAAACCCGTTATTCAGGATTCCTCATCCCGTTGAGTTCGACTAAATGTTCAAAGCGAGCCCTGTCAAACGCTTTAGTATAAAGATCTGCCAGGTTATCTTGTGTGTCGACTCTATGAAGTTCAATTAGTTTCTTTTCAGCACTTTGAACTTCATTTTAAAGCATTTAATATTCACATGTCCACCATCATAATTTTCAAACTCTGTTAACAATCTCACATCCCCCGTCATGTGCCTGAAGCAGCCACTATCAACATACCATAAGTTGATAATCCTCCTTAGCAGCTCCTACACACACCAACTATGAAATTAGTTAGATTGGGGGACCCAAGCCTTAATGGTCTTGGGTCGTCCAAATTCACCGACTACTGGAACATCCATCCAATATCCATTACTCCTAACTAGAGTCTTGGATCTCAGACCTGTTGATGGAAATGTGTTTTGATTTCCATAATGTCACACCCCGAAATCATCAGAGCTTGGCGTGACTGGACTGGTATCGTCATTGCACAGCGGAAGCAAAATAAGCAAAGACTTCTAGAAATTGAACGCCCGCTAAGTACTCGAGTCTCCAATGGTTCTCCTATTCCAACCGTGCCTTGCCTTAGAACTGTAACCTGAGAAAGAACATGCGAGAAAAATCAACATAATGTTGAGCGAGTTCATAGTTTGTTCGTAAAAGATTTGAGATAAATCTTTTGAGTTGTGAAAGGTTTGAAATAAATCTTTGGAATTGTGAAAGATTTGAAATAAATCTTTGGAATAACCGGTTTTTTTGAAATAGTATTGAGAAAATGAATTTAAAAATCATTTTCATGCCAAGTTATATGGAAACGTTGTGTTTGTAACACGTTATGTTCATAAAACCATGTTTTTGTAATGTTCGTAAAATCATCAATGCCCACCCTGACTTTGACCCGCATAATCTTATGCCTTAAATTTTGTAGAAAACATGGTATTTAATTTGTATGAACAAGTATGTTTCGTAAGTATAATGTTCCTGGTATGTAGCAGTGTAAGAGGACTTGTGATCACCAATGGTTTGCAAGGCCATTAGCATGTTGTGAAATGCAAGTAAGTAAGACACAACCTAGCCGATTTTTGCGTTGGGCAACCAAGTCACTCCAGGTCCGTTGTGGTTAGCCTCCGAGAGGTCCGTTTGGCCTAGAGCTGGGCTCGCTACACCCAGATAGATCTACCGCTCGAGTCCCTCGGTGTTCTAACTACCCATTCACATGATCTAAACCTCCTTACGTTAATCATACCGTGTATAAAATAAATTCCTGGTCACCCTGACCAGATTCCTGGTTACCCTAACCCAATCCCCGGTCACCCTGGCCGAATATCATTCACATTTCGAACAAGCATTTGTTTTTGTAAAAACCGGTATGTTTAGTATAAACCTTTCGTAAATCATTTGAGTTCCTCGAAATCCCTTCGTAATATGATTTAGAAATACGAGTTTTATATTTGTTCTAAACTTTGTTTGCTTTTGCAAAACGTGCATGTCTTTCCACCCCGAAAACATTTATAAAAATGTAGAGCCGTGAAAAGTGGGGTTATGAACTCACCTGAATATTCCTGTGCAAAGCTAGCTAATTACGACTTCCTTGATGTCGTTTCCAAAGTGAGACTCGCTAGCGTGCATTCTACAATATTCCTAACACGGAATACCTAATAAGTTTCTAAATAAACGCAGTATTTAAACTACGTGCCATCGAGCTCTACCGAATCGTTAATCGGACGATTCAACGGTAAATTGTTAACTTAATAAAAAAAATGATTAAGTTAAACTTGTTAAGTCTCGTTTAATGTCAGTAGCAATTTAATAAGTCTTGAAAAAGACTTAGTTTCCGGGAGACTTAAAAATGAATAAATATTTATATAAAAATATATCGTTGTAGGTGTGTTAGCCGTCTCGAGTAGTCATACGAGTATAAAAGAATATTTCTATGAAAATATCATATAACAAACTCGTATCATATATCGCGTTTCGTATATAATAATTTGTATCACGTCTTGTGTATATTTGCCAAAAATATACGTATAGGCCGTTTAGGCGTGTAAAATAAATATGAAGAGTTATATTTATTTTATAGAGGAATCGTAGAGTTGTTTTTGAAAGTGAATACGATCTATATTTATTTTTATTAGGGGAATTCGTGTTACGCGATGTTTGAAATAAATATATATACTATATTTATTTATAAAAGGATTCGAATTCCGACGTTTTGTTTTATAATAAAAACGCTTCGTCTTTACGGATTTTCTCGAAAAACGGGCAGAGTTTCCTTTGTTTTTGGACGCCCCGACAACTAAAGTGTCGAAATTTTTATCAAGATTCAACTAAACTATAAATGTAATTTCGCAAACATATATGTATATCTCAAATGTAACTTATAAATAGGTCGGTTCGAGCTCGTTATCACGTGATACGTTAAAACTATGGAAATAAAGAAATAAAACGCGCCGTAAAATCTTTACCACTCTTCGGGTCGAAATGCGGATAGGTTGACTGAGTTGACCTGCTGTTGACCGAGTTGTCTCGGTTTGACCGAAACCCGCACTGCTGAAACTGAACCCGAACCGAACCCAAATCTGAATCGAAGCAAACCGCACCAAAACTTGACCAAATCTGACCCGAAGCTTTGACCCGCTTCTTGAACCATCTGACCCGAACAGAATCATAATCTGAATCACAACTTGAACCCAAAACCAGGTTTGTAACCCGAGCCAAAACCCGAATCAAAATCAAACCGGAAACTTACTTGAAACACCGCGAGCAAACCTGAACCGAACACGAGAACCTGAGCCCGTGAGTGGTGAACCGATCCTGAACTCGAAGCCGAAGCATGGACCGTCATTAAATCTGAACCCGTGACCTGAACGCTTGAACTTGAGCCGAGCCGAGACATGAAAGCACGAGCTGAGACTCGACCACGGCTGTTGTCGCCGTCAACACCATCGAAAACCATCACCACCGCTGCCCACTACCGCCGCCGTCTGCGGCGGCGCTGTCATCACCGGAGCTCTCTCTCCTCTGTCGATCTTTCTCTCTCTCCGACAACCCTTTCTCACATCTCTCTCTCTCCGTCTCGTCTCTCCCTCTCTCCCGTATCTATCTTCTTCACCGCACCACCACCGAACAGTGGTGGTGGTGGTGGTCGTTTCTGTCGTTCAAAAGAGGAGGGGGTGGTGTCTTGCCGAGGAACTGAACCACCGGACTGAAATCAGAAAGAGGGGAAGGGGATGTGTGGTGTGCGGTTGGATTGAAGGAGAAGAGAGAGGATGTTGTTTGTTGCCTCTGTATAAAGAATCGAGAGAGAGAGATGAGAGGCATGAATGTGTTTGGTAATTGTATATGTGTGTGTAAAAATGTCTGCACAAGACAAAAGAGGAGGAGGAGGGTGTTATATAGAAAGATTTGAATCTTCGGAGATCTTGTTCAAATTTTTGCACAAAATATTATGGATAGATTATAGAGATTTTGGATAGATTGTGAAGGGATTTTGTTTAGATTTAGGATTTTTGACAAGATTATTGTAGAAATCTAATATATTATATGCGGGTTTAGGCTTGTGGTTTTTGGGCTTGGGCCCAGGGCCCACAAGCCCGTCTCGTGTGTAAGTGGCCCGTAAATCCTACGAGACCCGTTGTCAAAACCAGAACCCCGTTTAATGTCAAAAATTAAAGTACACAAAAATACGGTCGGTAGTCGTTGTTTGCACGCCCGTTCGTCGATTACGGTAATAATCGCGAGAAATTGTATCGTTGCCGTCTTTAATCCGTTCCTCGATCCGGTTTCGACTGTAGTTACAAAAATATAATTACGAAGCTCAAATATATCGTAAAAATTTAATATCAGTCGGCGTTGTCAGTATCCTGTTCGGTTTCAACCCGTTGCCGTTTAACGTTTCGCCGGTTTCTCTGTAAACCACCGTTCGCCGCACTGTAAAGACGGATAGACGTTCCCAGGCACTCCAAAGGCCTAATTAAGTTAATTTGCGTTGTAAACACTATTATTTGTTGCGTTAATTACTTGTAAATTACGTAATTAGGAGCCGTAAATCACGGGTTGTCACATTCTCCCCCTGTTACAGAAATTTCGTCCTCGAAATTTAGACTATGTCATCCCCTCAGAATTGTGTTGTTCGCAGGTAAGTCCGAATAATAACCAGGTGAAATGACCGTGTGATCGAAACAAGACTTATTCGAGTCATGTGAATTCAAGGGCATTCTTCACAATAGGAATCCCAACAGTTTAAAAGAAATGTGTCTCAGTAATTGATGTCAAAGGAAACGAGACGTATAGGTACAGTCACTAATGTGACTAAGTTAACAGGGATCCAACAATGAACAGGAACTTCGACCAATCGAATTCCATATGAACGTTTACAACATGTAAACGAGTTCTAGAAGCAATAACATCCACTGGATGAACTTTGAATCGACAATATCAAATGTATTAGTTTGCATGAAACGCTCGATCGTGATCAGCACAAGCTGTAAGTTATACCGACGCCACAAGGTGTCGCAATGAATGAAACAATTTAATAATAGAGGTGATTGAACAAGTATCACCTGTGTTTTGCATAAAACGCTCAATCATAGTTAGCCCAAGCTACAAGTTTGTACTGACACCACAAAGTGTCGTAGTGACTTAAATAATTCAATAATAGCGGTGATCAAACAAATCCACCGTGTTTTAGGTCAAATGAAAACGCCATGAGGTAAATATGAATGTTTGTTCCAACAAACATCGAAAATTTTTCAATTGAAAATATCAAAGAAATAATATTTTTGATCGAAGATGAAGAAGCAATGAATATCGCAAAGCATCCAATCGATGTTGAAAGAACCGTCATGAGGTACACCAGAAATATAGAAATGAATTTGTGTACCATTGTCTTAACACACTATTGTATTAAGACTGTTGTAATGAGATAAACCAAAGCGGATTTAAAGCAATTCAATAATTAAATCCGTGTATAAGATACGTAAACGAGTTTAGCGCAAGGTTCAAATAAGTGAAAACACCGCCACAAGGTGTCGAAATCAACAATTTAATGGAGTCGAATACCAAACAAGTTTACCACGACTCGGAACAAATGAAGTGTTCGTTAAAAATTGATTTGAATATGATGTTCCCAATACATCATATGGTGTCTCGAATCGAATAAGTGTAATGGGCAAGTTCAAACAATTGAACTTGGTTTTAGCGCAATCCGACAATAGATATATGCATCGATAAGAAAACTTTCGGCATGGTCACAACGAAAAACCATGTATGTAACTTGTAAAGAATGATCGTGACACAATGATCATTAAGAGGAGTAGAGATACGAAAATCTACTCAGTAAGTGTGAAATTCGAAATTTCAATAAAAGAAATTTGAGGACTTTACCGGGGTTTCGTGTGACGACCAATTGTTAGGTGACATTACCATGGAATGTCGAACATAGCGTACTCGTCATTAATTAGGTAGGGGGGATGCGGAGACATTCGTCTTCTCCCTGGCGTGATTCGTGCCGTTGCAGGATCGCGTGACAAATTGTCGTTTCCAGATCGTTAGTTCTCCTGCTGACAGGAATCTAGCGTCGTCGTTAAATTGCGTCATCGTTCCTTCTCGAAGGCCTCGCCTCGATAATCGTATGTGTCGTACTTCAACCTCCGTTGATGTATAGCTTAAGTTTCACATATACCTGTGCACTAGCGTTGTGTTCCGCGTAGAATGTGAGGTACCCCGACATCCGTTGACGTAAGGATGGAGTTGCATGTATTCTTATGCACTCGTTTTGTTATGCGTAGGCTGCCTGCTCGGGAAGTTAAAATATTATAGGCAATATGGAATATAGTGTGTGCCCGAGTTAATATTCGCGGTTCCTACGTGATGACCTTTAATAAACACATGCACAAATAATCAATCATATAACCGAATGCACATGTTAGTCACCAATAAGCAATCAAGTAATTCTCCTAGTCCCACTAGCCTCCCAGCCTCTCAGACTGCTCTTCCTAGTCCCACTAGCCTCCCAGCCTCTCAGACTGCTCTTCCTAGTCCCACTAGCCTCCCAGCCTCCCAGACTGCTCTTCCTAGTCCCACTAGCCTCCCAGCCTCCCAGACTGCTCTTCCTAGTCCCACTAGACTATCCTCCCAGCCTCTCAGACTGATCCAGCCACCCGACTGAATTCCCTTTTCCGAAGGTCTTAATTGCATGTTTCCTAAACTCTCAGAGTGTTGTGTACTGTATGTAATCGTTTCATGTACCGTGTGTAAAACATCACAATAGCGTATGTTTGAAAACGAAATTTTGACTGTTTGTTTTTCGGCAACGGTTGGAGACCATATTCGAGTACTAGGCGTTCTGTGTGTATTCAACGTCTTAATAGTCTAAGTTCCCAGAGGAAAGTGAGGTTAGAGCCTAGGTATCACAACAGAAACCTAATTCGCTGTAACCTATAGCTCTGATACCAATCTGTCACACCCCGAAATCATCAGAGCTTGGCGTGACTGGACTGGTATCGTCATTGCACAGCGGAAGCAAAATAAGCAAAGACTTCTAGAAATTGAACGCCCGCTAAGTACTCGAGTCTCCAATGGTTCTCCTATTCCAACCGTGCCTTGCCTTAGAACTGTAACCTGAGAAAGAACATGCGAGAAAAATCAACATAATGTTGAGCGAGTTCATAGTTTGTTCGTAAAAGATTTGAGATAAATCTTTTGAGTTGTGAAAGGTTTGAAATAAATCTTTGGAATTGTGAAAGATTTGAAATAAATCTTTGGAATAACCGGTTTTTTTGAAATAGTATTGAGAAAATGAATTTAAAAATCATTTTCATGCCAAGTTATATGGAAACGTTGTGTTTGTAACACGTTATGTTCATAAAACCATGTTTTTGTAATGTTCGTAAAATCATCAATGCCCACCCTGACTTTGACCCGCATAATCTTATGCCTTAAATTTTGTAGAAAACATGGTATTTAATTTGTATGAACAAGTATGTTTCGTAAGTATAATGTTCCTGGTATGTAGCAGTGTAAGAGGACTTGTGATCACCAATGGTTTGCAAGGCCATTAGCATGTTGTGAAATGCAAGTAAGTAAGACACAACCTAGCCGATTTTTGCGTTGGGCAACCAAGTCACTCCAGGTCCGTTGTGGTTAGCCTCCGAGAGGTCCGTTTGGCCTAGAGCTGGGCTCGCTACACCCAGATAGATCTACCGCTCGAGTCCCTCGGTGTTCTAACTACCCATTCACATGATCTAAACCTCCTTACGTTAATCATACCGTGTATAAAATAAATTCCTGGTCACCCTGACCAGATTCCTGGTTACCCTAACCCAATCCCCGGTCACCCTGGCCGAATATCATTCACATTTCGAACAAGCATTTGTTTTTGTAAAAACCGGTATGTTTAGTATAAACCTTTCGTAAATCATTTGAGTTCCTCGAAATCCCTTCGTAATATGATTTAGAAATACGAGTTTTATATTTGTTCTAAACTTTGTTTGCTTTTGCAAAACGTGCATGTCTTTCCACCCCGAAAACATTTATAAAAATGTAGAGCCGTGAAAAGTGGGGTTATGAACTCACCTGAATATTCCTGTGCAAAGCTAGCTAATTACGACTTCCTTGATGTCGTTTCCAAAGTGAGACTCGCTAGCGTGCATTCTACAATATTCCTAACACGGAATACCTAATAAGTTTCTAAATAAACGCAGTATTTAAACTACGTGCCATCGAGCTCTACCGAATCGTTAATCGGACGATTCAACGGTAAATTGTTAACTTAATAAAAAAAATGATTAAGTTAAACTTGTTAAGTCTCGTTTAATGTCAGTAGCAATTTAATAAGTCTTGAAAAAGACTTAGTTTCCGGGAGACTTAAAAATGAATAAATATTTATATAAAAATATATCGTTGTAGGTGTGTTAGCCGTCTCGAGTAGTCATACGAGTATAAAAGAATATTTCTATGAAAATATCATATAACAAACTCGTATCATATATCGCGTTTCGTATATAATAATTTGTATCACGTCTTGTGTATATTTGCCAAAAATATACGTATAGGCCGTTTAGGCGTGTAAAATAAATATGAAGAGTTATATTTATTTTATAGAGGAATCGTAGAGTTGTTTTTGAAAGTGAATACGATCTATATTTATTTTTATTAGGGGAATTCGTGTTACGCGATGTTTGAAATAAATATATATACTATATTTATTTATAAAAGGATTCGAATTCCGACGTTTTGTTTTATAATAAAAACGCTTCGTCTTTACGGATTTTCTCGAAAAACGGGCAGAGTTTCCTTTGTTTTTGGACGCCCCGACAACTAAAGTGTCGAAATTTTTATCAAGATTCAACTAAACTATAAATGTAATTTCGGCAAACATATATGTATATCTCAAATGTAACTTATAAATAGGTCGGTTCGAGCTCGTTATCACGTGATACGTTAAAACTATGGAAATAAAGAAATAAAACGCGCCGTAAAATCTTTACCACTCTTCGGGTCGAAATGCGGATAGGTTGACTGAGTTGACCTGCTGTTGACCGAGTTGTCTCGGTTTGACCGAAACCCGCACTGCTGAAACTGAACCCGAACCGAACCCAAATCTGAATCGAAGCAAACCGCACCAAAACTTGACCAAATCTGACCCGAAGCTTTGACCCGCTTCTTGAACCATCTGACCCGAACAGAATCATAATCTGAATCACAACTTGAACCCAAAACCAGGTTTGTAACCCGAGCCAAAACCCGAATCAAAATCAAACCGGAAACTTACTTGAAACACCCGGAGCAAACCTGAACCGAACACGAGAACCTGAGCCCGTGAGTGGTGAACCGATCCTGAACTCGAAGCCGAAGCATGGACCGTCATTAAATCTGAACCCGTGACCTGAACGCTTGAACTTGAGCCGAGCCGAGACATGAAGCACGAGCTGAGACTCGACCACGGCTGTTGTCGCCGTCAACACCATCGAAAACCATCACCACCGCTGCCCACTACCGCCGCCGTCTGCGGCGGCGCTGTCATCACCGGAGCTCTCTCTCCTCTGTCGATCTTTCTCTCTCTCCGACACCCTTTCTCACATCTCTCTCTCTCCGTCTCGTCTCTCCCTCTCTCCCGTATCTATCTTCTTCACCGCACCACCACCGAACAGTGGTGGTGGTGGTGGTCGTTTCTGTCGTTCAAAAGAGGAGGGGGTGGTGTCTTGCCCGAGGAACTGAACCACCGGACTGAAATCAGAAAGAGGGGAAGGGATGTGTGGTGTGCGGTTGGATTGAAGGAGAAGAGAGAGGATGTTGTTTGTTGCCTCTGTATAAAGAATCGAGAGAGAGAGATGAGAGGCATGAATGTGTTTGGTAATTGTATATGTGTGTGTAAAAATGTCTGCACAAGACAAAAGAGGAGGAGGAGGGTGTTATATAGAAAGATTTGAATCTTCGGAGATCTTGTTCAAATTTTTGCACAAAATATTATGGATAGATTATATAGAGATTTTGGATAGATTGTGAAGGGATTTTGTTTAGATTTAGGATTTTTGACAAGATTATTGTAGAAATCTAATATATTATATGCGGGTTTAGGCTTGTGGTTTTTGGGCTTGGGCCCAGGGCCCACAAGCCCGTCTCGTGTGTAAGTGGCCCGTAAATCCTACGAGACCCGTTGTCAAAACCAGAACCCCGTTTAATGTCAAAAATTAAAGTACACAAAAATACGGTCGGTAGTCGTTGTTTGCACGCCCGTTCGTCGATTACGGTAATAATCGCGAGAAATTGTATCGTTGCCGTCTTTAATCCGTTCCTCGATCCGGTTTCGACTGTAGTTACAAAAATATAATTACGAAGCTCAAATATATCGTAAAAATTTAATATCAGTCGGCGTTGTCAGTATCCTGTTCGGTTTCAACCCGTTGCCGTTTAACGTTTCGCCGGTTTCTCTGTAAACCACCGTTCGCGCACTGTAAAGACGGATAGACGTTCCCAGGCACTCCAAAGGCCTAATTAAGTTAATTTGCGTTGTAAACACTATTATTTGTTGCGTTAATTACTTGTAAATTACGTAATTAGGAGCCGTAAATCACGGGTTGTCACACATAAGGTCTTTGGTCCTGAGGGTTCCTATATGTGTTTGGACTATTTGACCTTTTAAAATTTTGATTTTGTTACCTTGAATTTTGATTCCAAGAAGCATTATTGTTGTAATATCTAAAGCCATTGTTATAAAAAGTTTGACCACCATCATTTTGGTATCGATTTTGATATTGACCTTGACTCCTGAAATTATTTGTATTATAATTGTTCATTCTTGGTGAACTGCTTCTAGGTCTCTCATATCTGCCTGGTGGAGATTTAGGCTGAAATCTTGGTTGATTTCTTTGAAAACGAGGAACTTGTGGAGTTCCTTTTCCAGCCTTATCTACACCAATAGCAACATTCTTTGGTTGCTTAGGAGCAGATTTCTTTGGAGAATTTGCAACTTTCTTCTCATTATCACCTTTCTTTTCAGGTGATTTCCCTCTCTGTTTTTTCACTCCCTTGTGCTTCAGTCTTTTTGTTAGGACAACAACTAGCTATATGTCCCTTTATGTGACACTTGAAGCACGATCTCCTTTTCAAAGACTTCTTAGCTGGAGTCTTTGAGGTAGATCCCTCATCAGATGGTGATGATGCCTTGGATGAATCTTGTTCAGTTTGCCTAATTTCAGATTTTTCTATGTTCTTATTTTTTGCAAACTCTACATTCGATTCGTTTTTCAATAACAGTGGTTTCGTTTTTCATATCACTACCTTGAACAAAATTAATCCTTTTAACAAAAGTTTGATTTTTTACTTTTAGGAGGTGAATTTTTCCTTTTCAAAGGTTCCCTGTTATTGTTCTTCTTAGCATCATCACTCTTAGATCCATCACTTTGACTTGTCGCGAAACTACTTGGTGCTGTTGACATGAAGTCTGTTAGCTCATCTTCATCAGGCAGGAATGAATAATCATGACTAAGAGGAGGTGGGACTTCATTAAAGCCTTTGAATCCCACACTAGTCTTGTCATTACTCTTCTTTAACCCACCCATCATGTGTTTCATAACAAAAGTAGAGTCCCTGAATTGACCTAGTTTCTTTTCAAGTTCAACAATTTTGAGTTGTGCATCTGACAACTATTTGCATTTTTCAGAAATCTCTTTTGTTTTCTCAGCCATCATGTCATGAGCTAAGTCTATTACTTGAAGTTTTTCGTTTAGTTTGCAGGTTAAAGCTTCAATTTCACTTTCATAACCTCTTATCTTCTTCAAGTATAAAGATTTGTTTCTTTTAGCAAAAAAATTTGATTCCTTTATGTTAGACATCTCGCTTACCAGACTTTGGTTTTGTGTTAACAACCTGTCAACCTCACCTTGTAATTCACAACATCTTAAACACACAGAATTAGATTGTACCTCTTCCTCATGAACTTCTGTAGTTTGATCAGCAACGAACTGTTCAGCTTCACTCTCTTTCTCTACTTCAGCATCCACTTTTGTTTCAGCATCATTCACAGTAGTTTCAGCCTCATCAACTGGCACTATCTCTGCCATGAATGCCTGAGTGACATTCTCATTATCTTCCAGATGAACACTCCAATCATATGAACCTTCTCGTGCTGTAGAGCTCAAAGCTTTATTCTTTTTGACATCTGCATTTCCCTGATATCGCTTTTCTAATGCATTCCACATATCCTTTGAATTAGTGTACTTCTTAAAGGTATGTTTGATGCTATCAGGTAAGGACATTTTTCTTGAAGCCAAGGCTCTCTTTTCAGCCTCATACATCTTTTTATCTTCCTCTTGCATGTTCACATAGTCTGTTCTACGTGGTCTGTCCTCAAAATCGTGAGTTGGGTTTGTGTACCCATCTACAATACAGATCCACATGCGTACATCCTGATATTCAATGAAGGATTTGAACCTGTCCTTCCATGTAAGATAATTCTCCACCTTCATCATCTTAGGTGCATTCAAATTCGTCATGTTCGACATTTTAACGCAACAGACTGGTAAAACCGTACAAAATATCTCCGAAAACAGTGGTTACCAAATTACACCGTTAGAATCGTCTCGAAAAGACGAATTCAATGATATATACTATCGAAAACCGAATTCGGGATTTTTTTTGTCCTAAAAATGTAAGGAATTTAACGGTGCAGACGGTTTTGTCAAACAAGCTAAGGATCAATTTCTATTTGCAAGACAGTGAAATTTTATCGACGCTTGCCAACAAAAATTCCACCCCTTTAATTATGCTACTAAGTTCGCTGCTCAGTTAAGGTAATTTCACTGGTCAGTTAAGATAATTTTGCTGGTCTATTAAGGTAATTTCGCTGATCAATTTCACTTCCAACTTCGCTGCTTAATTTCGCTATTACGACGACCAGTAAAGTCGCCGAACACCGTAATAATTTCGCTGTGGAAAATTATACGGTAACCAAAGTTGCCTTTGGATTTAACTTCGCCGGTCACCGAGATATTAAGTCCCAAATTAGCCGATAACTATGCTGGTCAGTTAATTTCGCAGGTTCAGATCAGTTTATTAATTTCGCAGGATCTGGTCAAATCTTTTCTGAATTCAGCAGATTTTTTCTTGATTTCGTATCAATTTCCTGCAAAATCGAACAAGCAAATCAGCAAAGTTTTGACAAAATTTTGATAAACTTAATGAAGAACACGAAGACAGTCTTCGAATCTTCAAGTTTTTCAGCCTAAAATTCTTCCAGAATCAACCACAACTTTCCGGAAAACCCTAAAACAAGCTGCAAAATAGCAAACAACCAAAACAGAAGATCAAAACAGCCAAAACTTTCGAAAATTTATATCAAACCACAAAAAATTTCGAAACCCTAATTTTTCAGGTTTCAAAAATTTCGAAAACTTCCTGTTTCTGCCAAGCATAATTCTGAACCGAGCCTTCAAGAGCCTAATGCTCTGATACCAATTGTAGGTCCCTTTGTTGTATGGATCTTCATAGAATCGTTAACCCAATCAAGAGTGCGGAATCCTCTTGATCAGAATATCACAGAAACGAGTAGTAATCAGTAATTCACAATCAAACCGGGTTTCTATTGATTATCAAAAACAAGTTTTACAATCAATCAAACCCTAACTACACTCTATTTCTTCCAAGCTGTATAAGCTCTCACGAATTCTCTCTAGCAACTGTTTTGGCTGATTAACCTAGACCCTAAAGCAAAGCCTTGTTTATATAACACAAGGTTGCTACTTGGGATAAGGTTTCCTACATGGGCAAAGCCCAATTCGTCCCCCTAGACCCAATGTGGGTTTTGTTTAGCCCAAACTCTATTATTTCACTAATACAAAGCTAAACCCGCTAACCGTTTATCGTTTAACTAATTAGAAGACATCCAATGACCAAATCTAAGCTGTTGTCACAAATATGCACCAACACTTACCACCAGACCTTTCTCCATCAATTAGGAATCTGATGCCGTCACTAAACACATTCCTTAAATTGTAGCCATTTGTTGAGTGTTTTTTTTTGGTGTCTAATGCGCATATATATCACCATTGCCATGGATTTTCTTGACTGTATATATCTCTTAAATGTCAACATATACACGTGTGATTTAGTTTACGAAGATTTTTCAATGTCGAGAACCTTGATCAGAGAGAAAAAAAGGCGTAAGGTTCACAATGATGTAAGATTAAAATGGGATACACCGGGCTAGTATTCGAGTTACAGGAACAAGGGCCAAACCAACCACCCAAGAATGGAACCGTCAAGAGAAAACACTTGACAACCTCCTAGAAGCAGCTTTTCTTACCACCAGACCTTTCTCCATCAATTAGGAATCTGATGCCGTCACTAAACACATTCCTTAAATTGTAGGCATTTGTTGAGTGTTTTTTTTCTGTGTCTAATCCGCATATATATCACCATTGCCCTTGATTTTCTTGACTGTATATCTCTTAAATATCAACATATACACGTGTGATTTAGTTTACGAATATTTTTCAATGCCGAGAACCTCGATCAGAAAGTAAAAAAGGCGTAAGGTTCACAATGGTGTAAAATTAAAATGGGATATACCGGGCTAGGATTCGAGTTACAGGAACAAGGGCCAAACCAACGACCCAAGAATGGAATCGTCATGCGAAAACACTTGACAGCCTCCTAGAAGCAGCTTTTCTTGCCACCAGACCTTTCTCCATCAATTAGGAATCTGATGCCGTCACCAAACACATTCCTTAAATTGTAGCCATTTGTTGAGTGTTTTTTTTTTTTGTGTCTAATCCGCATATATATCACCATTGCCCGTGATTTTCTTGACTGTATATCTCTTAAATGTTAACATATACACGTGCGATTTAGTTTACGAATATTTTTCAATGCCGAGAACCTCGATCAGAAAGTAAAAAAGGCGTAAGGTTCACAATGGTGTAAAATTAAAATGGGATATACCGGGCTAGGATTCGAGTTACAGGAACAAGGGCCATACCAACCACCCAAGAATGGAATCGTCGAGCGAAAACACTTGACAACCTCCTAGAAACTGCTTTTCTTACCACCAGACCTTTCTCCATAAATTAGGAATCTAATGCCGTCACTAAACACATTCCTTAAATTGTAGCCATTTGTTGAGTGTTTTTTTTTGTGTCTAATCCGTATATATATCACCATTGCCCTTGATTTTCTTGACTGTATATCTCTTAAATATCAACATATACACGTTTAATTTAGTTTACGAAGATTTTTCAATGCCGAGAACCTCGATCAGAGAGTAAAAAAGGCGTAAGGTTCACAATGGTGTAAAATTAAAATGTGATATACCGGGCTAGAATTCGAGTTAAAGGAACAAGGGCCAAACCAACCACCCAAGAATGGAATCGTCGAGCGAAAACATTTGACAACCTCCTAAAAGCAGCTTTTCTTACCACCAGACCTTTCTCCATCAATTAGGAATCTGATGCCGTCACTAAACACATTCCTTAAATTGTAGGCATTTGTTGAGTGTTTTTTTTTTGTGTCTAATCCGCATATATATCACCATTGCCCTTCATTTTCTTGATTGTATATGTCTTAAATATCAACATATACACGTGTGATTTAGTTTACTAAGATTTTTCAATGCCGAGAACCTCGAATATAGAGTAAAAAAGGCGTAAGGTTCACAATGGGTGTAAAATTAAAATGGGATATACCGGGCTAGGATTCGAGTTACTGGAACAAGGGCCAAATCAACCACCCATGAATGGAATCGTCGAGCGAAAACACTTGACAACCTCCTAGAAGCAGCTTTTCTTGCCACCAGCCCTTTCTCCATCAATTAGGAATCTAATGCCGTCACTAAACACATTCCATAAATTGTAGCCATTTGTTGAGTGTTTTTTTTTGTGTCTAATCCGCATATCTATCACCATTGCCCTTGATTTTCTTGACTGTATATCTCTTAAATGTCAACATATACACGTGTGATTTAGTTTACGAAGATTTTTCAATGCCGAGAACCTCGATCAGAGAGTAAAAAAGGCGTAAGGTTCACAATGGAGTAAGATTAAAATGGGATATACCGGGCTAGGATTCGAGTTACTGGAACAAGGGCCAAACCAACCACCCAAGAATGGAATCGTCGAACGAAAACACTTAACAACCTCCTAGAAGCAGCTTTTCTTACCACCAGACCTTTCTCCATCAATTAGGAATCTGATGCCGTCACTAAACACATTCCTTAAATTGTAGCCATTGGTTGAGTGTTTTTTTTGGTGTCTAATCCGCATATATATCACCATTGCCCATGATTTTCTTGACTGTATATCTCTTAAATATCAAAATATACACGTGTAATTTAGTTTACGAAGATTTTTCAATGCCGAGAACCTCGATCAGAGAGTAAAAAAGGCGTAAGGTTCACAATGCTGTAAAATTAAAATGGGATATACCGGGCTAGGATTCGAGTTACAGGAACAAGGGCCAAACCAACCATCCAAGAATACAATCGTCGAGCGAAAACACTTGACAACCTCCTAGAAGCAGCTTTTCTTGCCACCAGACCTTTCTCCATCAATTAGAAATCTGATGCCGTCACTAAACACAATCCTTAAATTGTAGCCATTTGTTGAGTGTTTTTTTTGGTGTCTAATCCGCATATATACCACCATTGCCCTTGATTTTATTGACTGTATATCTTTTAAATATCAACATATACACGTGTGATTTAGTTTACGAAGATTTTTCAATGCCGAGAACCTCGATTAGAGAGTAAAAAAGGCGTAAGGTTCACAATGGTGTAAAATTAAAATGGGATATACCGGGCTTGGATTCGAGTTACAGGAACAAGGGCCAAATCAACTACCCAAGAATGGAATCGTCGAGCGAAAACACTTGACAACCTCCTAGAAGCAGCTTTTCTTGCCACCAGACCTTTCTCCATCAATTCGGAATCTGATGCCGTCACTAAACACATTCCTTAAATTGTAGCCATTTGTTGAGTGTTTTTTTTCTGTGTCTAATCCGCATATATATCACCATTGCCCTTGATTTTCTTGACTGTATATCTCTTAAATGTCAACATATACACGTGTGATTTAGTTTACGAAGATTTTTCAATGCCGAGAACCTCGATCATAGATTAAAAAAGGCGTAAGGTTCACAATGGTGTAAGATTAAAATGAGATATACCGGGCTAGGATTCGAGTTACAGGAACAAGGGCCAAACCAACCACCCAAGAATCGAATCGTCGAGCGAAAACACTTGATAACCTCCTAGAAGCAGCTTTCCTTACCACCAGACCTTTCTCCATCAATTAGGAATCTGATGCCGTCACAAACCACATTCCTTAAATTGTAGCCATTTGTTGAGTGTTTTTTTTTGGTGTCTAATCTGCATATATATCACCATTGCCCTTGATTTTCTTTACTGTATCTCTCTTAAATATCAACATATACACGTGTGATTTAGGTTACAAATATTTTTCAATGCCGAGAACGTCGATCAGAGAGTAAAAAAGGCGTAAGGTTCACAATGGTGTAAAATTAAAATGGGATATAACGGGCTAGGATTCGAGTTACAAGAACAAGGTCCAAACCAACCACCCAAGAATGGAATTGACGAGCGAAAACATTTGACAGGCTCCTAGAAGCAGCTTTTCTTGCCCCCAGACATTTCTCCATCAATTAGGAATCTGATGCCGTCATTAAACACATTCCATAAATTGTAGCCATTTGTTGAGTGTTTTTTTTGTGTCTAATCCGTATATATATCACCATTGCCCTTGATTTTCTTGACTGTATATCTCTTAAATATCAACATATACACGTGTGATTTAGTTTACGAAGATTTTTCAATGCCGAGAACCTCGATCAGAGAGTAAAAAAGGCGTAAGGTTCACAAAGGTGTAAAATCAAAATGGGATATACCGGGGTAGGATTCGAGTTATAGGAACAAGGGCCAAACCAACCACCCAAGAATGGAATCGTCGAGCGAAAAACTTGACAACCTCTTAGAAGCAGCTTTTCTTGCCACCAGACCTTTCTCCATCAATTAGGAATCTAATGTCGTCACTAAACAGATTCCTTAAATTGTAGACATTTGTTGAGTGTTTTTTTTGTGTCTAATCTGCATATATATCACCATTGCCCTTGATTTTCTTGATTGTATATCTCTTAAATGTCAACATATACACGTGTGTTTAGTTTACGAAGATTTTTCAATGCCGTGAACCGCGATTATAGAGTAAAAAAGGCGTAAGGTTCACAATGGTGTAAAATTGAAATGAGATATACCGGGCTAGGATTCAAGTTACAGGAACAAGGGCCAAATCAACTACCCAAGAATGTAATCGTCGAGCGAAAACACTTGACAACCTCCTGGAAGCAGCTTTTCATACCACTAGACCTTTCTCCATCAATTAGGAATCTGATGCCGTCACTAAACACATTCCTTAAACTGTAGCCATTTCTTGAGTGTTTTTTTTGGTGTCTAATGCGCATATATATCACCATTGCCCTTGATTTTCTTGACTGTATATCTCTTAAATATCAACATATACACGTGCGATTTAGTTTACAAAGATTTTTCATTGCCGAGAACCTCGATCAGAGAGTAAAAAAGGCGTAAGGTTCACAATGGTGTAACATTAAAATGGGATATACCGGGCTAGCATTCGAGTTACAGGAACAAGGGCCAAACTAACCACCCATGAATGGAATCGTCGAGCGAAAACACTTGACAACCTCCTAGAATCAACTTTTCTTGCCACCAGACCTTTCTCCATCAATTAGGAATCTGATGCCATCACTAAACACATTCCTTAAATTGTAGCCATTTGTAGATTATTTTTTTGGTGTCTAATCCGCATATATATCACCATTGCGCTTGATTTTCTTGACTGTATACCTCTTAAATGCCAACATATACACGTGTGATTTAGTTTACGAAGATTTTTCAATGCCGAGAACCTCGATCAGAGAGTAAAAAAGGCGTAAGGTTCACAATGGTGTAAAATTAAAATGGGATATACCGGGCTAGGATTCGAGTTACAGGAACAAGGGCCAAACCAACCACCCAAGAGTGGAATCGTCGAGCGAAAACACTTGACAACCTCGTAGAAGCAGTTTTTCTTACCACCAGACCTTTCTCCAACAAATAGGAATCTGATGCCGTCACAAAAAACATTCCTTAAAATGTAGCCATTTGTTGAGTGTTTTTTTTGGTGTTTAATCCGCATATATATCACCATTGCCCTTGATTTTCTTGACTGTATATCTCTTAAATATCAACATATACACGTGCGATTTAGTTTACAAAGATTTTTCATTGCCGAGAACCTCGATCAGAGAGTAAAAAAGGCGTAAGGTTCACAATGGTGTAAAATTAAAATGGGATATACCGGGCTAGGATTCGAGTTACAGGAACAAGGGCCAAACCAACCACCCAAGAATGGAATTGACGAGCGAAAACATTTGACAGGCTCCTAGAAGCAGCTTTTCTTGCCACCAGACCTTTCTCCATCAATTAGGAATCTGATGCCGTCACTAAACACATTCCTTAAACTGTAGCCATTTGTTGAGTGTTTTTTTTGGTGTCTAATGCGCATATATATCACCATTGCCCTTGATTTTCTTGATTGTATATCTCTTAAATATCAACATATACACGTGCGATTTAGTTTACAAAGATTTTTCATTGCCGAGAACCTCGATCAGAGAGTAAAAAAGGCGTAAGGTTCACAATGGTGTAACATTAAAATGGGATATACCGGGCTAGCATTCGAGTTACAGGAACAAGGGCCAAACTAACCACCCATGAATGGAATCGTCGAGCGAAAACACTTGACAACCTCCTAGAATCAACTTTTCTTGCCACCAGACCTTTCTCCATCAATTAGGAATCTGATGCCGTCACTAAACACATTCCTTAAATTGTAGCCATTTGTTGAGTGTTTTTTTTTTGTGTCTATTCCGCGTATATACCACTATTGCCCTTGATTTTCTTGACTGTATATCTCTTAAATTTCAACATATACACGTGTGATTAGTTTACGAAGATTTTTCAATGCCGAGAACCTTGATCAGAGAGTAAAAAAGGCGTAAGGTTCACAATGGTGTAAAATAAACTGGGATATACCGGGCTAGGATTCGAGTTACAGGAACAAGGGCCAAACCAACCACCCAAGAGTGGAATCGTCGAGCGAAAACACTTGACAACCTCGTAGAAGCAGTTTTTCTTACCACCAGACCTTTCTCCAACAAATAGGAATCTGATGCCGTCACAAAAAACATTCCTTAAAATGTAGCCATTTGTTGAGTGTTTTTTTTGGTGTTTAATCCGCATATATATCACCATTGCCCTTGATTTTCTTGACTGTATATCTCTTAAATATCAACATATACACGTGTGATTTAGTTTACGAAGATTTTTCAATGCCGAGAACCTCGATCAGTGAGTAAAAAAGGCGTAAGGATCACAATGGTGTAAAATTAAAATGGGATATACCGGGCTAGGATTCGAGTTACAGGAACAAGGGCCAAACCAACCACCCAAGAATATGGAATCGTCGAGCGAAAACACTTGACAACCTCCTAGAAGCAGCTTTTCTTGCCACCAGACCTTTCTCCATCAATTAGGAATCTGATGCCGTCACTAAACACATTCCTTAAATTGTAGCCATTTGTTGAGTGTTTTTTTTTTGTGTCTATTCCGCATATATATCACTATTGGCCGTGATTTTCTTGACTGTATATCTCTTAAATATCAACATATACACGTGTGATTTAGTTTACGAAGATTTTTCAAGGCCGAAAACCTCGATCAGAGTGTAAAAAAGGCATAAGGTTCACAATGGTGTAAAATTAAAATGGGATATACCGGGCTAGGATTCGAGTTACAGGAACAAGGGCCAAACCAACCACCCAAGAATGGAATCGTCGAGCGAAAACACTTGACAACCTCCTAGAAGCAGTTTTTCTTGCCACCAGACCTTTCTCCATCAATTAGGAATCTGTTGCCGTCACTAAAAACATTCCTTAAATTGTAGCCATTTGTTGAGTGTTTTTTTTGTGTTTAATCAGCATATATATCACCATTGCCCTTGATTTTCTTGACTGTATATCTCTTAAATATCAACATATACCCGTGTGATTTAGTTTACGAAGATTTTTCAATGCCGAGAACCTCGATCAGAGAGTAAAAAAGGCATAAGGTTCACAATGGTGTAAAATTAAAATGGGATATACCGGGCTAGGATTCGAGTTACAGGAACAAGGGACAAACCAACCACCCAAGAATGGAATTGTCGAGCGAAAACACTTGACAACCTCCTAGAAGCAGCTTTTCTTGCCACCAGACCTTTCTCCATCAATTAGGAATCTAATGACGTCACTAAACACATTCCTTAAATTGTAGCCATTCGTTGAGTGTTTTTTTTGTGTCGAATCCGCATATATATCACCATTGCCCTTGATTTTCTTGACTGTATATCTCTTAAATATCAACATATACACGTGTGATTTAGTTTACAAAGATTTTTCAATGCCGAGAAACTCGATCAGAGAGTAAAAAAGGCGTAAGGTTCACAATGGTGTACGATTAAAATGGGATATACCGGGCTAGGATTCGAGTTACAGGAACAAGGGCCAAACCAACCACCCAAGAATGGAATCGTCGAGCGAAAACACTTGATAACCTCCTAGAAGCAGCTTTTCTTACAATCAGACCTTTCTCCATCAATTAGGAATCTGATGCCGTCACAAAACACATTCCTTAAATTGTTGGCATTTGTTGATTGTTTTTTTTTGTGTCTAATCCGCATATATATCACCATTGCCCTTGATTTTTTTGACTGTATCTCTCTTAAATATCAACATATACACGTGTGATTTAGTTTAAAAAGATTTTTCAATGCCGAGAACCTAGATCACAGAGTAAAAAAGGCGTAAGGTTCACAATGGTGTAAAATTAAAATGGGATATACCGGGCTAGAATTCGAGTTATAGGAACAAGGGCCAAACCAACCACCCAAGAATGGAATCGTCGAGCGAAAACCTTTGACAACCTCCAAGAAGCAGCTTTTCTTGCCACCAGACCTTTCTCCATCAATTAGGAATCTGATGCCGTCACTAAACACATTCCTTAAATTATAGCCATTTGTTGAGTGTTTTTTTTGTGTCTAATCCGCATATATATAACCATTGCCCTTAATTTTCTTGACTGTATATCTCTTAAATATCAACATATACACGTGTGATTTAGTTTACGAAGATTTTTCAATGCCGAGAACCACGATCAAAGAGTAAAAAAGGCGTAAAGTTCACAATGGTGTAAAATTAAAGTGGGATATACCGGGCTAGGATTCGAGTTACAAGAACAAGGGCCAAACCAACCACCCAAGAATGGAATCGTCGAGCGAAAACACTTGACAACCTCCTAGAAGCAGCTTTTCTTGCCACCAGACCTTTCTCCATCAATTAGGAATCTAATGCCGTCACTAAACACATTCCTTAAATTGTAGCCACTTGTTGATTGTTTTTTTTTTGTGTCTAATCCGCATATATATATCACCATTGCCCTTGATTTTCTTGACTGTATATCTCTTATATGTCAACATATACACGTGTGATTTAGTTTACGAAGATTTTTCAACGCCGAGAACCTCGATCAGAGAGTAAAAAAGGCGTAAGGTTCACAATGGTGTAAAATTAAAATGGGCTAAACCGGGCTAGGATTCGAGTTACAAGAACAAGGGCCAAACCAACCACCCAAGAATGGAATCGTTGAGCGAAAACACTTGACAACCTCCTAGAAGCAGCTTTTCTTGCCACCAGACCTTTCTCCATCAATTAGGAATCTGATGCCGTCACGAAACACATTCCTTAAATTGTAGCCATTTATTGAGTGTTTTTTTTGGTGTCTAATCCGCATATATATCACAATTGCCCTTGATTTTCTTGACATTATATCTCTTAAATATCAACATATGCACGTGTGATTGAGTTTACGAAGATTTTTCAATGCCGAGAACCTCGATCACAGAGTAAAAAAGGCGTAAGGTTCATAATGGTGTAATATTAAAATGGGATATACCGGGCTTGGATTCGAGTTACAAGAACAAGGGCCAAACCAACCACCCAAGAATGGAATCGTCGAGCGAAAACACTTGACAAACTCCTAGAAGCAGCTTTTCTTGCCACCAGACTTTTCTCCATCAATTAGGAATCTGATGCCGTCACTAAACACATTCCTTAAATTGTGGCCATTTGTTGAGTGTTTTTTTTGGTGTCTAATCCGCATATATATCACCATTGCCCTTGATTTTCTTGACTGTATATCTCTTAAATATCAACATATACACGTATGATTTAGTTTACGAAGATTTTTCAATGCCGAGAACCTCGATCAGAGAGTAAATAAGGCGTAAGGTTCACAATGGAGTAAAATTAAAATGGGATATACCGGGCTAGGATTCGAGTTACAGGAACAAGGGCCAAACCAACCACCCATGAATGTAATCGTTGAGCGAAAACACTTGACAACCTCCTAGAAGCAGCTTTTCTTGCCACCAGACTTTTCTCCATCAATTAGGAATCTGATGCCGTCACTAAACACATTCCTTAAATTGTAGCCATTTGTTAAGTGTTTTTTTGTGTCTAATCCGCATATATATCACCATTGCCCTTGATTTTCTAGACTGTATATATCTTAAATGTCAACATATACACGTGTGATTTAGTTTACGAAGGTTTTTCAATGCCGAGAACCTCGATCAGAGAGTAAAAAAGGCGTAAGGTTCACAATGGTGTAAATTTAAAATGAGATATACCGGGCTAGGATTCGAGTTACAGGAACAAGGGCTAAACCAACCACCCAAGAATGGAATCTTCGAGCGAAAACACTTGACAACCTCCTAGAAGCAGCTTTTCTTTCCACCAGACCTTTCTCCATCAATTAGGAATCTGATGCCGTCACTAAACACATTCCTTAAATTGTAGCCATTTGTTGAGTGTTTTTTTTTGGTGTCGAATCCGCATATATATCACCATTTCCCATGATTTTCTTGACTGTATATCTCTTAAATGACAACATATACACGTATGATTTAGTTTACGAAGATTTTTCAATGCAGAGAACCTCGATCAGAGAGTAAAAAAGGTGTAAGGTTCACAATAGAGTAAAATTATAATGGGATATACCGGGCTAGGATTCGAGTTACAGGAACAAGGGCCAAACCAACCACCCAAGAATGGAATCGTCGAGCGAAAACACTTGACCACCTCCTAGAAGCAGCTTTTCTTCCCACCAGACCTTTCTCCATCAATTAGGAATCTGATGCCGTCTCTAAACACATTCCTTAAATTGTAGACATTTGTTGAGTGTTTTTTTGTGTGTCTAATCCGCATATATATATATATCACCATTGCCCTTGATTTTGTTGACTGTATATCTCTTAAATATCAACATATACACGTATGATTTAGTTTACGAAGATTTTTCAATGCCGAGAACCTCGATCAGAGAGTAAAAAAGGCGTCAGGTTCACAATGGTGTAAAATTAAAATGGGATATACCGGGCTAGGATTCGAGTTACAGGAACAAGGGCCAAACCAACCACCCATGAATGTAATCGTCGAGCGAAAACACTTGATAACCTCCTAGAAGCAGCTTTTCTTGCCACCAGACTTTTCTCCATCAATTAGGAATCTGATGCCGTCACTAAACACATTCCTTAAATTGTAGCCATTTGTTAATTGTTTTTTTTTGTGTCTAATCCGCATATATATCACCATTGCCCTTGATTTTCTTGACTGTATATCTCTTAAATGTCAACATATACACGTGTGATTTAGTTTACGAAGGTTTTTCAATGCAGAGAACCTCGATCAGAGAGTAAAAAAGGCGTAAGGTTCACAATGGTGTAAATTTAAAATGGGATATACCGGGCTAGGATTCGAGTTACAGGAACAAGGGCTAAACCAACCACCCAAGAATGGAATCTTCGAGCGAAAACACTTGACAACCTCCTAGAAGCAGCTTTTCTTGCCACCACACCTTTCTCCATCAATTAGGAATCTGATACCGTCACTAAACACATTCCTTAAATTTTAGCCATTTGTTGAGTGTTTTTTTTTTGTGTCGAATCCGCATATATATCACCATTTCCCATGATTTTCTTGACTGTATATCTCTTAAATGACAACATATACACGTGTAATTTAGTATAAGAAGATTTTTCAATGCCGAGAACCTCGATCAGAGAATAAAAAAGGCGTAAGGTTAACAATAGAGTAAAATTAAAATGGGATATACCGGGCTAGGATTCGAGTTACAGGAACAAGGGCCAAACCAACCACCCAAGAATGGAATCGTCAAGCGAAAACACTTGACCACCTCCTAGAAGCAGCTTTTCTTGCCACCAGACCTTTCTCCATCAATTAGGAATCTGATGCCGTCACTAAACACATTCCTTAAATTGTAGCCATTTGTTGAGTATTTTTTTTTGTGTCTAATCCGCATATATATCACCATTGCCCTTGATTTTCGTGATTGTATATCTCTTAAATGTCAACATATACACGTGTGATTTAGTTTACGAAGATTTTTCAATGCCAAGAACCTCTATCAGAGAGTAAAAAAGGCGTAAGGTTCACAATGGTGTAAAATTAAAATGGGATATACCTGGCTAGGATTCGAGTTACAGGAACAAGGGCCAAACCGACCACCCAAGAATGGAATCGTCGAGCGAAAACACTTGACAACCTCCTAGAAGCAGCTTTTCTTGCCACCAGACCTTTCTCCATCAATTAGGAATCTGATGCCATCACTAAACACATTCCTTAAATTGTAGCCATTTGTTGAGTGATTTTTTTTTTTGGTGTCTAATCCGCATATATATCACCATTGCTCTTGATTTTCTTGACTGTATATCTCTTAAATGTCAACATATACACGTGTGATTTAGTTTACGAAGATTTTTCAATGCCGAGAACCTCGATCACAGAGTAAAAAAGGCGTAAGGTTCACAATGGTGTAAAATTAAAATGGGATATACCGGGCTAGTATTCGAGTTACAGGAACAAGGGCCAAACGAACCACCCAAGAATGGAATCGTCGAGCGAAAACACTTGACCACCTCCTAGAAGCAGCTTTTCTTACCAGCAGACCTTTCTCCATCAATTAGGAATCTGATGTTGTCACTAAACACATTCCTTAAATAGTAGCTATTTGTTGAGTGTTTTTTTTGTGTCTAATCCGCATATATATCACCATTCCCCTTGATTTTCTTGACTGTATATCTCTTAAATATCAACATATACACGTGTGATTTAGTTTACGAATATTTTTCAATACCGAGAACCTTGATCAGAGAGTAAAAAAGGCGTAAGGTTCACAATGGTGTAAAATTAAAATGGGATATACCGGGCTAGGATTCGAGTTACAAGAACAAGGGCCAAACCAACCACCCAAGAATGGAATCGTCGAGCAAAAACACTTGACAACCTACTAGAAGCAGCTTTTCTTGCCACCAGACCTTTCTCCATCAATTAGGAATCTAATGCCGTCACTAAACACATTCCTTAAATTGTAGCCACATGTTGAGTGTTTTTTTTTTGGTGTCGAATCCGCATATATATCACCATTTCCCATGATTTTTTGACTGTATATCTCTTAAATGACAACATATACACGTATGATTTAGTTTACGAAGATTTTTCAATGCAAAGAACCTCGATCAGAGAGTAAAAAAGGCGTAAGGTTCACAATAGAGTAAAATTATAATGGGATATACCGGGCTAGGATTCGAGTTACAGGAACAAGGGCCAAACCAACCACCCAAGAATGGAATCGTCGAGCGAAAACACTTGACCACCTCCTAGAAGCAGCTTTTCTTGCCACCAGACCTTTCTCCATCAATTAGGAATCTGATGCCGTCTATAAACACATTCCTTAAATTGTAGACATTTGTTGAGTGTTTTTTTTGTGTCTAATCCGCATATATATATCACCATTGCCCTTGATTTTCTTGACTGTATATCTCTTAAATATCAACATATACACGTATGATTTAGTTTACGAAGATTTTTCAATGCCGAGAACCTCGATCAGAGAGTAAAAAATGCGTAAGGTTCACAATGGTGTAAAATTAAAATGGGATATACCGGGCTAGGATTCGAGTTACAGGAACAAGGGCCAAACCAACCACCCATGAATGTAATCGTCGAGCGAAAACACTTGATAACCTCCTAGAAGCAGCTTTTCTTGCCACCAGACTTTTCTCCATCAATTAGGAATCTGATGCCGTCACTAAACACATTCCTTAAATTGTAGCCATTTGTTAATTGTTTTTTTTTGTGTCTAATCCGCATATATATCACCATTGCCCTTGATTTTCTTGACTGTATATCTCTTAAATGTCAACATATACACGTGTGATTTAGTTTACGAAGGTTTTTCAATGCAGAGAACCTCGATCAGAGAGTAAAAAAGGCGTAAGGTTCACAATGGTGTAAATTTAAAATGGGATATACCGGGCTAGGATTCGAGTTACAGGAACAAGTGCTAAACCAACCACCCAAGAATGGAATCTTCGAGCGAAAACACTTGACAACCTCCTAGAAGCAGCTTTTCTTGCCACCAGACCTTTCTCCATCAATTAGGAATCTGATACCGTCACTAAACACATTCCTTAAATTTTAGCCATTTGTTGAGTGTTTTTTTTTTTGTGTCGAATCCGCATATATATCACCATTTCCCATGATTTTCTTGACTGTATATCTCTTAAATGACAACATATACACGTGTAATTTAGTATAAGAAGATTTTTCAATGCCGAGAACCTCGATCAGAGAATAAAAAAGGCGTAAGGTTAACAATAGAGTAAAATTAAAATGGGATATACCGGGCTAGGATTCGAGTTACAGGAACAAGGGCCAAACCAACCACCCAAGAATGGAATCGTCAAGCGAAAACACTTGACCACCTCCTAGAAGCAGCTTTTCTTGCCACCAGACCTTTCTCCATCAATTAGGAATCTGATGCCGTCACTAAACACATTCCTTAAATTGTAGCCATTTGTTGAGTATTTTTTTTTGTGTCTAATCCGCATATATATCACCATTGCCCTTGATTTTCTTGATTGTATATCTCTTAAATGTCAACATATACACGTGTGATTTAGTTTACGAAGATTTTTCAATGCCAAGAACCTCTATCAGAGAGTAAAAAAGGCGTAAGGTTCACAATGGTGTAAAATTAAAATGGGATATACCTGGCTAGGATTCGAGTTACAGGAACAAGGGCCAAACCGACCACCCAAGAATGGAATCGTCGAGCGAAAACACTTGACAACCTCCTAGAAGCAGCTTTTCTTGTCACCAGACCTTTCTCCATCAATTAGGAATCTGATGCCATCACTAAACACATTCCTTAAATTGTAGCCATTTGTTGAGTGATTTTTTTTTTGGTGTCTAATCCGCATATATATCACCATTGCCCTTGATTTTCTTGACTGTATATCTCTTAAATGTCAACATATACACGTGTGATTTAGTTTACGAAGATTTTTCAATGCCGAGAACCTCGATCACAGAGTAAAAAAGGCGTAAGGTTCACAATGGTGTAAAATTAAAATGGGATATACCGGGCTAGTATTCGAGTTACAGGAACAAGGGCCAAACGAACCACCCAAGAATGGAATCGTCGAGCGAAAACACTTGACCACCTCCTAGAAGCAGCTTTTCTTACCAGCAGACCTTTCTCCATCAATTAGGAATCTGATGTTGTCACTAAACACATTCCTTAAATAGTAGCTATTTGTTGAGTGTTTTTTTTGTGTCTAATCCGCATATATATCACCATTCCCCTTGATTTTCTTGACTGTATATCTCTTAAATATCAACATATACACGTGTGATTTAGTTTACGAATATTTTTCAATACCGAGAACCTTGATCAGAGAGTAAAAAAGGCGTAAGGTTCACAATGGTGTAAAATTAAAATGGGATATACCGGGCTAGGATTCGAGTTACAAGAACAAGGGCCAAACCAACCACCCAAGAATGGAATCGTCGAGCAAAAACACTTGACAACCTACTAGAAGCAGCTTTTCTTGCCACCAGACCTTTCTCCATCAATTAGGAATCTAATGCCGTCACTAAACACATTCCTTAAATTGTAGCCACATGTTGAGTGTTTTTTTTTTGGTGTCGAATCCGCATATATATCACCATTTCCCATGATTTTTTGACTGTATATCTCTTAAATGACAACATATACACGTATGATTTAGTTTACGAAGATTTTTCAATGCAAAGAACCTCGATCAGAGAGTAAAAAAGGCGTAAGGTTCACAATAGAGTAAAATTATAATGGGATATACCGGGCTAGGATTCGAGTTACAGGAACAAGGGCCAAACCAACCACCCAAGAATGGAATCGTCGAGCGAAAACACTTGACCACCTCCTAGAAGCAGCTTTTCTTGCCACCAGACCTTTCTCCATCAATTAGGAATCTGATGCCGTCTATAAACACATTCCTTAAATTGTAGACATTTGTTGAGTGTTTTTTTTGTGTCTAATCCGCATATATATATCACCATTGCCCTTGATTTTCTTGACTGTATATCTCTTAAATATCAACATATACACGTATGATTTAGTTTACGAAGATTTTTCAATGCCGAGAACCTCGATCAGAGAGTAAAAAAGGCGTAAGGTTCACAATGGTGTAAAATTAAAATGGGATATACCGGGCTAGGATTCGAGTTACAGGAACAAGGGCCAAACCAACCACCCATGAATGTAATCGTCGAGCGAAAACACTTGATAACCTCCTAGAAGCAGCTTTTCTTGCCACCAGACTTTTCTCCATCAATTAGGAATCTGATGCTGTCACTAAACACATTCCTTAAATTGTAGCCATTTGTTAATTGTTTTTTTTTTGTGTCTAATCCGCATATATATCACCATTGCCCTTGATTTTCTTGACTGTATATCTCTTAAATGTCAACATTTACACGTGTGATTTAGTTTACGAAGGTTTTTCAATGCAGAGAACCTCGATCAGAGAGTAAAAAAGGCGTAAGGTTCACAATGGTGTAAATTTAAAATGAGATATACCGGGCTAGGATTCGAGTTACAGGAACAAGGGCTAAACCAACCACCCAAGAATGGAATCTTCGAGCGAAAACACTTGACAACCTCCTAGAAGCAGCTTTTCTTGCCACCAGACCTTTCTCCATCAATTAGGAATCTGATACCGTCACTAAACACATTCCTTAAATTGTAGCCATTTGTTGAGTGTTTTTTTTGTGTCGAATCCGCATATATATCACCATTTCCCCTGATTTTCTTGACTGTATATATCTTAAATGAGAACATATACACGTGTAATTTAGTATACGAAGATATTTCAATACCGAGAACCTCGATCAGAGAGTAAAAAAGGCGTAAGGTTCACAATAGAGTAAAATTAAAATGGGATATACCGGGCTAGGATTCGAGTTACAGGAACAAGGGCCAAACCAACCACCCAAGAATGGAATCGTCAAGCGAAAACACTTGACCACCTCCTAGAAGCAGCTTTTCTTGCCACCCGACCTTTCTCCATCAATTAGGAATCTGATGCCGTCACTAAACACATTCCTTAAATTGTAGCCATTTGTTGAGTATTTTTTTTTGTGTCTAATCCGCATATATATCACCATTGCCCTTGATTTTCTTGACTGTATATCTCTTAAATGTCAACATATACACGTATGATTTAGTTTACGAAGATTTTTGAATGCCAAGAACCTCTATCAGAGAGTAAAAAAGGCGTAAGGTTCACAATGGTGTAAAATTAAAATGGGATATACCTGGCAAGGATTCGAGTTACAGGAACAAGGGCCAAACCGACCACCCAAGAATGGAATCGTCGAGCGAAAACACTTGACAACCTCCTAGAAGCAGCTTTTCTTGCCACCAGACCTTTCTCCATCAATTAGGAATCTGATGCCATCACTAAACACATTCCTTAAATTGTAGCCATTTGTTGAGTGATTTTTTTAGGTGTCTAATCCGCATATATATCACCATTACCCTTGATTTTCTTGACTGTATATCTCTTAAATGTCAACATATACACGTGTGATTTAGTTTACGAAGATTTTTCAATGCCGAGAACCTCGATCACAGAGTAGAAAAGGCGTAAGGTTCACAATGGTGTAAAATTAAAATGGGATATACCGGGCTAGGATTCGAGTTACAGGAACAAGGGCCAAACGAACCACCCAAGAATGGAATTGTCGAGCGAAAACACTTAACAACCTCCTAGAAGCAACTTTTCTTACCACCAGACCTTTCTCCATCAATTAGGAATCTGATGCTGCCACTAAACACATTCCTTAAATTGTAGCTATTTGTTGAGTGTTTTTTTTTTTGTGTCTAATCCGCATATATATCACCATTCCCCTTGATTTTCTTGACTGTATATCTCTTAAATATCAACATATACACGTGTGATTTAGTTTACGAAGATTTTTCAATACCGAGAACCTTGATCAGAGAGTAAAAAAGGCGTAAGGTTCACAATGGTGTAAAATTAAAATGGGATATACCGGGCTAGGATTCGAGTTACAAGAATAAGGGCCAAACCAACCACCCAAGAATGGAATCGTCGAGCAAAAACACTTGACAACTTACTAGAAGCAGCTTTTCTTGCCACCAGACCTTTCTCCATCAATTAGGAATCTAATGCCGTCACTAAACACATTCCTTAAATTGTAGCCACTTGTTGAGTGTTTTTTTTGTGTCTAATCCGCATATATATCACCATTGCCCTTGATTTTCTTGACTGTATATCTCTTAAATGTCAACATATACACGTGTGATCTAGTTTACGAAGTTTTTTCAATGCCGAGAACCTCGATCAGAGAGTAAAAAAGGCTTATGGTTCACAATGGTGTAAGATTAAAATGGGATATACCGGGCTAGGATTCGAGTTACAAGAACAAGGGCCAAACCAACCACCCAAGAATGGAATCGTCGAGCGAAAACACTTGACAACCTCCTAGAAGCAGCTTTTCTTACCACCAGACCTTTCTCCATCAATTAGGATTCTGATGACGTCACTAAACACATTCCTTAAATTGTAGCCATTTGTTGAGTGTTTTTTTTTTGTGTCTAATCCGCATATATATCACTATTGCCCTTGAACTAATAAGACTAGTTAATGAGACCGGTTAAGGTCACCAATTCAAATCAAGAAATTTGGTTTGCTTGTAAGCGGTAGATTCGGTATAGCTGAACCGAATAGATAAATTTGAAAACAAAAGAATTTGTTGCTAAAAGTGAAAGATTTCACTAAAGATCTTTAAACGGGTCAAAATAACGGATTCGTAAGGAATTCGATAGTATATGAAAGTGATGGATATCGCTAAGTTAACTAAACTAGTGGAAATAACGAGATTACGTTATTTTAAGTTGCACTAAGTCCTATGAGATACGTAGACAATTAGTGACCAAAAAGATGTTACCATGCTTATCTGGTAATACTAATAATTGGTTAAAAGTATAAGTAATGTTTAAATGATATCTCGGATCAAATACATTGAGTTTAAACTCAATGAATTATGTAAGAAAAGGTTTCGAGGACGAAACCTCTTTAAGGGGGTAGACTTGTAACACCCCGAAAACGGGTTTGGTAATCAAACTCTGTTCATACTAAAAGACGGGTAAAGTACCGTTAGCAGTAAAAATAACCCGTTAACTATTTGGATTTAAATAAGAAATCCTAATAATTAAATACAAGCGAATCAAAGAATTTAAGAATTTAGTTTATAAGAGCCCGAGTCAACGGGACTTAAAATACAACGGGTTTTTAACTCCCGGAACCCACTAAGTTAACTAGGTAAAATTAACCTAGTTAGTAATGGGTAATTAAATAATAAACTATGAGTTATAGTTTCATTTATGAATATCTAAACTTGAGGGACCAAAACCGTGAAAAAGGAAACAAGTTTTATTTAATAAAAAAAAATAACACACCACACACACTAAGTGTGTGTGGATCGATCTCCAGGAGCGACCAGGAGGGTGAAAACCCTAGAACTCAACAAATCTTGCAAATTGAAGGTGCAATTCAAGTCCAAATCGAATTCTAAACATAGATTCCTGATCCTCATCAAAAGGGGATTACAAGGTATGTAAAATTTTGAGAAATCTTTCAACTTGAAATTCTCATGAATTGGGAATAATCTGAGATTCTAGTTGCATGTGTATGTTATGATGATTTAGGAACTACTATAGTGTTTAGGGACAAACCCTAGACAAACACAAGCTGAAATCATGTGAATTTTTAGTGAAAATTATGATCACCATTGTAGGTGATTAGTGAGTTATGTAAAATTTGATGAACACTAGGAAATAGATTGTTGATCTAGTGTAAATTGACAATCTTGAAGTGATTTCAGAAATTATAGAAGTTAACCACTTTGTAAGATGGTTGATTTATGTGAAATTTGGGCTAAGGGATAAGCTAGAGACATGATAAATAAACTTGTAAAATTCTGCCCTTAAGGTGTTCGTTGAAATGCCTCAAAGAAGGCTCGAAACTAGAATTTTGTAGTTAAAACACCTAGTTGTGATGTTTCGGCTATTATGCAAAATGTGATTAAAAAGAGTTCTAAATATGATAAACGTGGTCAGAACTTTGGTTAAAACGGTAGTCTGAAGATAACGCCTACCGGGTAATCAAAAATGCTAAAACTAGTTGATAAACTCGAATATGCGATTAGTGTACTAATGGGCATTTAACTTTTAAAAAGTCAAACTGACCTATAGTACGATAGATGGTAATTTTGATATGAAATGCGTAAGGTGGAATAATCGTATTAAGTTATGATTAAACTAACCACCATGTGAAATGATGAATAATAGTTGGCGCTTAAACAAGCTAAGTAAAGCTTGGAGTGAAAGCGGGTCAAACAAGTCAAGCATGGAAGAAAAGCGTAGCTCGGATGCAAAGTAAGTGAAACTTACATAATTATGTAGAATACTTGTTCATTCTATGCGTTATAGATGCAATAATGATAATATTGAAAATATGGATTCCGACGCGATTGATACGAGTCGGAACATATAAAGATGATAAAAACCATGGTTTATGGCAAAAAGGGCAAAACGGTAAATTAATCATGTAATGACTAAGAAATTATGAATTTCCATTAAGATTACCTAGAAGTGTAATCTAATAATGGTGAAAAAGGATTTGGTAATAAAATCCGGGATGGGATGGATGTATGAATTGGAAATCAAAAACCATGTTTTTGATTTATTAGGCAACATTGGGCATATAGGCCGAACGGGTCGAATGGTGGTGATAACACCATTTGACAATATCGATTAATGTGGTTGTCAAGTCTTATGTTAACAGGAGCGATTAGCAAATCGGATAATCGCGCCGCCATAGATTGTGTGATAATAAAAGCGAGATATAAATCGGGTCTATTTGATGACCCGAGCCAGGTACGCTTGTATGAACTTATAGTTAAAAGTGCAAATAAGGTCCAATGGATAGTGAAATCCTTCATCGCAAAAATGAAGGATTAAAGATTACTAAAAACCCCTTAATGGGTAACCCGAGTAAACAATCCTTAGAGGTTGTTTAGGAACTTACATTATGATTTTAGTAACCCTTGAATGCGTGCAAAAGTTGTAGACATAAAACTTTCAAGGGTTAAATGCTTAAAATGTGTATTGCCGAAAAATAACATTTCCGAGGGATAAAACTCGGAATAAAAGGTCCATTTCGTTAAATCCACCACACTCATAGTTGTGGTGGAAGACTAATCAATAAGAAACGGGTGGAATTATGAGGTATATGGGAAATGAGCATAGTTTATGCTAAAATGGTCGTAAATACCCTTAACGGGTCAAAATATGATTTTAAACAAAAACGGGTAAATAATTGCGTAGAAACCCGTGTTCAGTACTTAATATGATTGACAATATTAGAATTAAAGGGTTGATGATGAATGGTGGTCAAACAAACATGTTTGTTTGATAAACACATAGTCGGGTCAAAATTTAGTGAAAAGATAATAAGCCGAAGGCTTAAAAGTCTCAAATTTATTTAATCCGGATGTCGGATCTCGACTCTACTAGATGGAGAATTAAATTACGGTCGCGTAGGAAAAAGAATCGCGTAAAACGGACAACCGAGTAAAAAGTTACGAACCTTTAAAGTTGGATTTCCGGTTAAAATCGGTGCTGGGAATCTGCAGCATCAAAGAAACGAGGCTGCTGGAAAATATAGACCCTCGCGCTGCGCGAGGGATACACCTAATTCAGTCGCGCTACGCGACGGTGGGAAGCGGCCCGCGTAATACTTAATGAACTCTCTCGTGGGCCGCGAGAGAGTCAGTATCTGGCACATTGTTTGATTTTATTCGTTTGGTCCATATTTCTTGTTTAAATTTGCTAATTAACTATCAAAACTAACTTAAAGGTTGGTTTTGATGATAGGTGAAGGTCAAGTGTACTCGGATGAAGATCAAGCTCGAAGAGGAACCGAACACTCTCAAAACACAAGCTTCCGCACATGATTATATCGCCACTTTTAAATGGCGAAGTTGTTCACATTAAACTATTCGGATAACTTTTGTAAAAATTTTAAATTACTTGTATTTTCTAAGAATACTTAATAGAAATTACATGGTTGTTATCGATATTTATACGATAACCTTCAAATTAATAACTAGGGTGTTACAAGTTGGTAATCAGAGCCCAAGGTTAAAGGGTAAAGTGTTCGGTTCGAGGCTTGATCGCAAATCCGGTAAGTACAAGTACGTTAATAGTTAGTATGCTAAAGTGTTGTAAACAACACATAGGGCTATCGTGTGGTATATGTTACCCCAATTTAAATGATTGATATGGTTGACGAAAATACGTGGGTTGACGCGTATAGTAGAAAAAGCCTTGTATTATAATACGGGCGATTATTGAAGTTGACATTACTAACTCTTGTGAATGTTTTAATTGAAGGACACTCGCGTCTGAAGATGACGGGAGTTGAACGAATTATGGATATGATGATGGAACGGTCCGAGGTATGACAGGAAGAGCATACTCATCAAGGACCAAAATCACGTAACGGTCGCGAACAAGACTAATGACAAGAGAAGCCCGTTAGGGCAAGCATTACCAGGTGCACACTTTTAAATTTAATTGCACGAGTCGTTATAAGCAACAAACACGTAAGTAATAACGGTTGCATACACATATGATAGAACTTGGAAAACCTGATTTCCAAGAGAAATTTAATAGGAAATGTGTTATTCACAATGATGAATAACAAATGAATAACAAGACTTGTTTATATAGAAACTTGGACGAGAGTGATCATCCAAGTAAGTATTCTCAATATAAATCCTATTGAGAAAAGTAATGATCACATCAATGAATGTGAATAAATGTTTATAAAAAGGGACATTGTACATGTTCAAGGATAAACGACTAAAACTAATAATTGTTAACTAACAATTAAATAAAGTTTTACCAAATGAAACCATAAACATGGAGATAATTTGAGGAGTTACTTACATGGGACGTGATGTGGTAATTATAATAAGGTCACGCGTACCACGTGTTGATCGCTTACTCTGGCCAAGTAAGTAGTGAACACATGATGTAGGATCGGATTGCGACCTAAACGAGTCGTTCGGAAGAGTTCTAGCCCGTTTCAAAGGCGGAAACAGAGAAACAGACGTGATAACAGCTTGTTTCACTCTTTAAATCTCTTGTATATTGATATTACCACCTTTCAGAAACTGTTCTAACTCTTCCAAATGAAATGCCAACTAACCTATATATAGGACACATGATTTCGCTTGAAGCTCTCAAGCGAAATCCTCATGACAACTTTCAAGCGAACCTTCATATTACTTTTGTCTTGAAGCGAAATCATTCATGCAAACATAATCTGATTTCCAAATGCTTTTTGTCCTTTTGTAATGTGATGTCATTGATGATATCACCTAGATGATGTCATCATGACATCATGTCTTGATTAGCTCCGCATCGAACCGAGACTCGATACAAGACGAAGATGACAGATGTGTGCACCAACAGACTCCCCCTCAGATGTTGACGAGTCTTAAGTGTCGAGTCTTCACAATCTTCAGTCTTTATCAGTCTTTGAGCTTTCTTCAGGATCTCTATCTGGCTCTATCCTATCTCCAAATCTCTTTCAGGATCTCTAACAGACTCCCCCTCAAAACATGCTGGGATCGTAGTCTGGCTTTTACAGTATTTCAGAATCCTCAGGTATCGGAACCTGGCACTCTATCTGCTATCCTGCACATCCTCTACCCAAAAATAAGATTCACAAAAAAAATATTTAACAATTTATCAAATTTCATTCACCAACACTGATCTTCTCCAATCAATATACAATCAAATATTAACAATGATCTTTTAACTAATTTTTATCTCTGAAAAACTTTTCAATCAAATTCACCCAAACCTATTCGTCATGTTCAGCACTCGGAATTTTGAAAATCAGCTCTTCAACATCAGTTGTCTAAAATCTTTTTGGATTTTTCAAAAGTTTATGCTAAAACACACCGAAAATCTTTTTGGATTTTGAAATAACAGAAATAAAATGCAGTAAAGAAATATTTACAAACAATATTTTTGTGAGTTTGTGTAAGAGGATCATATCAGTTTTTGAGACAAATCACCAACACCGTTAAGCTTTAAACATTTTAAGTTCTAAACAATTCACCTAGATTGTCAGTATACTTGTCCACTAAAATTTTCACACAAAGTTCAACTGCTTCGAGATACGAATTAGTGTTTTAGGACTTAAACATCTACATGTGTCCCACCTCAGTATATACTCCCGTATCCAGACCCCAATATTCAGTCTTACAGGTGAGTATACCACAGATGATATCTGTAAGGGGAATAAATTATGCAACCGTGATAGCTCAGGTCAGAACTTCCGTTCAGCAGAGAGCCTAGTTGACTTTTAGGTGTGTCCCCTTTAGAGGATCTTTTGAATTACAACAGCCATGATTAGCATTTTTCAATGTTTCATCATTTTTTAGCTGAGGGTGGTGCTATATTTCAAGCAAGCAGAAAGTATTCTCCGGGGACTAGGCCATTGCTTCCGCAAAATCAGAAGTCCCGGGATAATACCCCAGATATCACTGAGTATAAAGACCTAGTATCTCAGAATATGGGACCCTTCAAACAAGATTTCAGGGGTTACCTATATATCCTGGAGGTGTTCCCCACGTAGACGCAAGTAAATTTTATGTTTATATCTCGTCACAATTTACTAAATGTGCAAAAACCTACTGACATATCCACAGTGAGATTGTTTATCACATTTATACCTTCCATTTCTTTAGCATGTTGTGACAGTCCACTGATGTACTATCATTTCCTCTATTATACAACAAAACTCATTTTTGATTTTATCATGTTTTTGGCTTTTTCAAATTTTCAAATGTTTTTGGATTTTCTGAAAATTTTTACTCCCCCTAAAATGCAAACACATTTTAGGAAATTTGAAAATAAACTGTACAATAAAAATGACAACCGATATCAAATCACTTCAGATCGCCATCCACTTGGCATAAACAATCAGAAATCCCCCTCACAACAAACTATTTTCCCATTGTGATTTCAAAACACTTAAGTTTGTTTTAATCAAATGGTTTTTCCGGAAAATAAGTTTAGTTGATTTTACCACTTGTAGGTTAGGGGTGTAGCTCATCATTTTGTTCTCATATCAAAAACCACTTATAGAAAATCAAGTACAACTTAATGTCCCTGATTTACCACTTGTAAGTCGAAATCACTTTCGTGAATTTCTCAAGAAATGTGCCGATTCCTGCTCCACTTAAACCAACCTGGGAGCTCCGGCAAGTCAGGTTTTTACTTAAACATAACGTCCACCCAAGCCTCACCAGCCTTGGGTGACTTTGGTGGCAAACATATATCCCACCAACATTTTGATTTATAAAATTCTTGTGCACTCTTTACCTTTCTGTCAACCATCTTACCGAAAATATGCTTGACTTTACCATTGAAAGCCTTCTCAACATCAAATTCTCCCTTATCAGCGAAGAATTGATTTGAGATCTCTACCTTCCCAACTTTCGACTTCCAATTTTCCTTTGACAATGAAGGAAAATTTTCATCGTTCACCTCAGGAACGGAATTCACAATCTTTTTCTCAACAAATGACTCATCTGATTTTATGGAATCAGATTCATTGTCAGAACTTCTTTCAGATTTTACAATCCATTTTTGTTTGGTTAAATCACCTCTTCTTTTGTAAAACCGTTTTGAACTTTCACCTTTTTCAGAAATAGAATTTTCAAACACTTTTGATTTCTCAGTTGATTGTTTCTTCTCAAAGATAAGTTTTTCTTTCAGTTTTGAGTTAGAAGTAACTTCCTGTTTTGTATTGTTGGACTGTTGGCAATTCCAAGCAATATGTCCAACTTTTTGGCATTTGAAGCAAGTTCTTCTATCAACTCTTTGAGCAAACTTCTTCACATTCCTCTTTACCTCAGCAAGAAACTCTTGATTCGACTGCTTCCAGAACGGTTTCTTCTGCTCATCTTCACAACTTCCACCTGCAACAAATTTTGTTTTTGGTTTATAAGTTTTCTGATTTTGATAATTTTCAGGAGGAATAAATCCTAAACCTTTCTTTTTGAGATTACCGTTGTAGTTTGGTTTCTTTCGATAACCATAACCAGAACTATAACCCTTTTTCTTGTTCAATCTCTGTTGAACTCTTGAAGTGTATTTTTTAGGTTTTTCATCAAGATTTAAATCTTTTATATCAGAAAGATTAATTTCTGTTAATTTGAAAACCCGTTTGATCATTTCAGTTTTTACACTTCTGATTGGAAATTCCTCATCAGAATATAATTTGTCTGAATCATTCAAAGTATAAGCCACTTTGATTGATCCGTCATTCAAATTAGATTTTGATAACAGGAATTCTCTATTGTAAACCCTATTAACCGATGAACTCGGACTCTTTTCTGACGAACTCGGACTTTCAGACTTAGACTCCGGTTTTAACTCCTCATCCGTATCCAACACCTGATCGACAACTTTCTTTACTAACTCAGACTCATGATCAGTGTCAGACTCTGTGAATGTAACATCAATATTGTCTGGTAATTCATCAATGATTTCAGACTTTAACTTGATGTTGACTGCCTTTTTTAGACGCTCTTCATTTGGATTCCTGGGAGAATAAGTTTCATGGATCGGGGGCGGACATCTGTTATACTTGACACTTGGTTTATTACCAGTATCAGTATCTTCAATCTTTTTATCCATGAACGCCTCCAAACCTGCAACAGTAGGATAAACACGATCAATCAAATAATCACAAGTAGTATAGCTTAGCAACAATCGTTTAATCCTTTCACTCTCAATCTTCTCAAGTTCTACTTCTTTCTTTAGCTGTGCACAATCTTCAATATACTCATTAATGACTTTCTGCTTTGTCATTAATGTTGCACTCATTTTATCCATTGCTTTTTCGGTTTCAGTATTCGTCCTTTTCAGACGATCAACTGTGTTGTTGAGCACATCATATGACTCCTTTACATACTTCACATCAGATAATAAATCTTCTTTAATCTTTTCTAACTCAGCAATCTTCTTATCTTTCTCTTCACAAGCTTTGCAAGATTCTGAACACTTCAAACATGGTTTTTCAACTTCAACCAATTTTTCAACTTCAACAAGTTTTTCAATCACTGGTTCTTCAGATTCTATTTCAGCTTTTTGTCCCTCAGTTTCCTTTGTTGAACTTTCTTCAACTTCTGCTTTGTCAGTTTCTACTTTTGCTTTTTCCTGGATATCCAACTCATGCTCCTCAATCTTTTGAATAAACTTTGCTAGACTCATATTTTCCTTTTTTCTCATATGTTTTACAATCAACAGATGATTTCCCCATTTTTGTTGTGGTAATGCATTAGCAAGTTTATCAATCCATTCATCATTATCTTTCTTAATTTTCAATCTTTCCATTTCCACGACTAAATGACAATATCTATCAATGATCATCGTTGTTGTTTCATGGTCAAAAGCTACAAACATGTCAAATGACTTCTTCAACAATTCCTTTTCCATGCTTCAATAATTGGCAAATACTTCGGAAAACACCTAGCAAGTACTTAGACTGATAAATTTTCTGTGTGAACTCGAACTGATGACTATTTTGAGCGGATTGAAGGTTGACACACTGTGCGGACTGATATGACCCGAATCGAAATCAAGCGACTTGACCCTTTGAACTCCAAATTGTACAAACTGACAGAAATCACGACTCCAAACACGTGACCTGAATTACAATTTTCAAGACCTCGAAATGATTATATCACATGCCGAACAAAACCGATTTATCTTTTCATATGCAAACTTCGTAGATAAAGCAATCACATGACCAATCTGACACACTTAAATGTCTAACACATGCATACCGACAATTTTATATTTCACACATATCAATGATATTTCTTTTAAACAATTCAAGCAGGATATATTGAAGCGAAATCTTTACTTTTTTTAAATCATACTTTCAAGCGATATCATCAAACAAATTCTTACTTCAAGCGAAATCCACAATTTCGCTTCAAACTCTCAAGCGAAATCAGATCTAAAATGTTGCTGATGTCATATTTTGTTCGAACACTTGAAGCGAAAACACACAAAACTACAAGATTTAGGCTGATTTTAAACTTGAAACTTTCAAGGATTGATTAAACCATGATTATGCGTGATATGTGAGAATTTTAGTCAATTTTATCCGTAAAAAGTTTGAAATTTTGAAAAAGAATGATGTAGAAACAGAAATCGTGGTGAAAACCGGCTGTTTTTGGCAAGAACTCCTCGTCCTGAGCTCTGATACCAATTGTAGGGACCGGGTTCGCGACCTTAATGAGTCGGTTCAGAGGAATTCCATCAAATACAGGTGCGGAAAACAAGTATTTGACCTATAAACAGCTGAATCTTCACTTTAACACTGATTTGTATTGATATGAAAGCAATTACAATCAGTTCTCACACCGGCAGCACCTCGGTATGGAAATCACACAAAAACAACTTTTGGCTCCTCTATGTCATCTTTGTCTAACACCTGATCGACCACACTTTTTATCAATTTTGACTCATGATCAGTATCGGACGACGTGTACGTGACATCAATATTTTCTGGCAAGTTATCCGACGGCCCAGACTCCCATTGTAAGTTTATTGCCTTTTCGACTCTTTCAGAATTTGGATTTCGAGGTAAAAATCCATTTTCGACCGGGGGCGGACATCTAGTGTAAACCACACTTGGTTTCTTACCAGAAATCTTCACTTCATCTTTTGTCACAGATTTCTTTTCTTCGGACATCTTCACATCTTCAAACGTCTTCAATTCTTTCACAACCGGATAAATCCTGTCAACAACAAAAGTAGAACATGAGTAACTGTCTAATAATTTCTTAACTTTCTCAGTTTCTATCTTTTGTGTTGCCAACTCAAGCTCGAGATCTGCACATTTCTTAATGTTATAGTTTGCCGTATCAAGCTGTCTCAGATAAGCTATCTTCAAACATATCGAATGATTTCTTTAGCAACGCCTTCCTGTTTTTAATCATATCCGCGCTTCCTTTGAATTTCTGAATCAATGCTTCCCAAATTGACTTAGCTGTATTGTCGTGTTGAAGCAAAACAAATACATCTTCTTTGATTGCCTGTTGAAGAATACTGATCATCATTTTTTCACTAGTATACTTCAATTTGTCAGCTTCCGTAAAGTCACAGAAATCCTTTATAAGCCCACGTTCATTTTTCGGTTTTTCATAGTCTTTCTCCAACGAACACCATGCATCGAATCTGTAAGCTTGAACCCAGTTCTCAAATCGATTCTGCCATCCTTTGAAGTCTTCAATGTACATGAGCTTTGGTGGCTTTTGATGAGTTCCCGTCTCATTTTCACTGTACAATGCTTCAGTAGCTGTAACCGGAGCTACTGGTGTGGCAAACGCATTTTAGAAATCCTCTTCAAACATGAATGAAATTTAAAGGATCCTTAGGGTCAAGAAATATTATGGGCATACTCGTATAAATGGTTTTCGCGGGAACCATAAAAACGATGTATGGCGCACATAGAAATAAAAGACCCAAGGAAATTCGTGACATAAGTCATTTTTGATGAAACAACCATGGTAGACAAAAAGGGCATTGTAAAACCAAAGTATAAATGACCCGCGGGATCATAGAAACAAAGGTATTGCCCACATGGGGAAAAACGATCAAAAACCATGGTAGACAAAAAGGGCATTGTAAAACCAAAGTATAAATGACCCGCGGGGTCATAGAAACAAAGGTATTGCCCACACGAGAAAAACGATCAAAATCGTTGACTTTGGTCGTAGTAAAGAAATGATGATGATGATAATCATCATTCATAGTTTAAAAGACTGTCAAGGATGGTCAAATAAAGAATAAAGGTTTGGTTGAATAAAAGCGAGGGCTTCCGCTAAGACAACCAAACAAATTAAAACGAAAACTTGATGTATACCTGAATGCTTGCACTAATAATGACTTTGGTAAAGTACCCGGTTGATGGGTAAGGATTTAAACACATGCGTAAACCGAGAAACGAGAACACGAATTTAAAGTCAAAAGACTCGGATTATGAGTTATGACTAAAAGACCATAAAATTTCGTAAACAGAAATTTTGATAATTATATTCAACTATTTTGAGATTGAACGGGTTGAATAAAGTATAATGCTTGAAGGCATAAGTAAGCGTAAGCCGGATAACGGTAAGCTTGAGACAAATGAATTTCAAACGTAAAAAGAGTGCTTTGACACCAAATATATATTTTAATAAGACACGAGTAAAAAGAGTGATCTACGGGATCAACATAACCTTTAGGGTTATAAACAAATGAGAGATCTACGGACTAAAATGACCCACGGGTCATGATTAGAAAGAAGTTATAAGGACTTCGCCCTAAAGAGGTGAATGTCTAATCAAAAATAGCCCATAAGGCTAAGTGATAAAACCTACGGGTTAGATTGGATAAAGCGAGGAAATCAGTTAAGAATCCCCGCATAAAACTAAGACTATAAAGGATTAAATTACGGACTGTCAATATCCCGGTATGGATGATTGACACAAGTTAAAGAAAGATCCTAAAACTAAAACTTCGGTTTTAGTTAGAAATAATGTTTTTACAAACATAAATTCTGATAGGAATTTAAATAGTAAGCATGAAAGATACAAGTCTTGACACTGATAGGCGCAAGATGATATATTTGAAAAGTGATATTTTCAAAAATTAAAGGTTGATACAAATTAAACATGAGGTGACACGATCACGGTTAGGAAATGTAATGTGAAGTAAAATCACATTATAACCAAGCGAGTGATAAAAGTAACTGAACTAATAAGACTAGTTAATGAGACCGGTTAAGATCACCAATTCAAATCAAGAAATTTGGTTTGCTTGTAAGCGGTAGATTTGGTATAACTAGGGTGTTACACCAAACCAACCACCCAAGAATGGAATCGTCGAGCGAAAACACTAGACAACCTCCTAGAAGCAGCTTTTCTTACCACCAGACCTTTCTCCATCAATTAGGAATCTGATGTCGTCACTAAACACATTCCTTAAATGGTAGCCATTTGTTGAGTGATTTTTTTTTGGTGTCTAATCCGCATATATATCACCATTGCCCTTGATTTTCTTGACTGTATATCTCTTAAATGTCAACATATACACGTGTGATTTAGTTTACGAAGATTTTTCAATGCCGAGAACCTCGATCAGAGAGTAAAAAAGGCGTAAGGTTCACAATGGTGTAAAATTAAAAATGGATATACCGGGCTAGGATTTGAGTTACAGGAACAAGGGCCAAATCAACCACCCAAGAATGGAATCGTCGAGCGAAAATCCTTAACAACCTCCTAGAAGCAACTTTTCTTACCACCAGACCTTTCTCCATTAATTAGGAATCTGATGCTGTCACTAAACACATTCCTTAAATTGTAGCCATTTGTTGAGTGTTTTTTTGTTGTGTCTAATCCGCATATATATCACCATTGCCCGTGATTTTCTTGAATGTATATCTCTTAAATATCAACATATACACGTGTGATTTAGTTTACGAAGATTTTACAATGCCGAGAACCTCGTTCAGAGAGTAAAAAAGGCGTAAGGTTCACAATGGTGTAAATTTAAAATGGTATATATACCGGGCTAGGATTCGAGTTACAGGAACAAGGGCAAAACCAACCACCGAAGAATGGAATCGTCGAGCGAAAACACTTGACAACCTCCTAGAAGCAACTTTTCTTGCCACCAGACCTTTCTCCATCAATTAGGAATCTGATGCCGTCACTAAACACATTCCTTAAATTGTAGCAATTTGTTGAGTGTTTTTTTTTTGTGTCTAATCCGCATATATATCACCATTGCCCTTGATTTTCTTAACTGTATATCTCTTGAATGTCAACATATACACGTGTGATTTAGTTTACGAAGATTTTTCAATGCCGAGAACCTCGATCAGAGAGTAAAAAAGGCATAAGGTTCACAATGGTGTAAAATTAAATTGGGATATACCGTGCTAGGATTCGAGTTACAGGAACAAGGGCCAAACCAACCACCCAAGAATGGAATCATCGAGCGAAAACACTTGACAACCTCCTAGAAGCAGCTTTTCTTGCCACCAGACCTTTCTCCATCAATTAGGAATCTGATGCCGTCACTAACACATTCCTTAAATTGTAGCCATTTGTTGAGTGTTTTTTTTTTTGTGTCTAATCCGCATATATATCACCATTGCCCTTGATTTTCTTGACTGTGTATCTCTTAAATATCAACATATACACGTGTGATTTAGTTTACGAAGATTTTTCAATGCCGAGAACCTCGATCAGAGAGTAAAAAAGGCGTAAGGTTCACAATGGTGTAAAATTAAAATGGGACATACCGGGCTAGGATTGGAGTTACAGGAACAAGCGCCAAACAAACCTCCCAAGAATGGAATTGTCGAGTGAAAACATTTGACAACCTCCTAGACGCAACTTTTCTTGCCACTAGACCTTTCTCCATCAATTAGGAATCTGATGCCGTCACTAAACACATTCCTTAAATTGTAGCCATTTGTTGAGTGTTTTTTTGGTGTCTAATCCGCATATATATCACCATTGTCGTTGATTTTCTTGACTGTATATCTCTTAAATATCAACATATACACGTGTGATTTAGTTTACGAAGATTTTGCAACGCCGAGAACCTCGATCAGAGAGTAAAAAAGGCGTAAGGTTCACAATGGTGTAAAATTAAAATGGGATATACCGGGCTAGGATTCGAGTGACAAGAACAAGGGCCAAACCAACCACCCAAGAATGGAATCGTCGAGCGTAAACACTTGACAACCTCCTAGAATCAGCTTTTCTTGCCACCAGACCTTTCTCCACCAATTAGGAATCTAATGCCGTCACTAAACACATTCCTTAAATTGTAGCCACTTGTTGAGTGTTTTTTTTTGTGTCTAATCCGCATATATATCACCATTGCCCTTGATTTTCTTGACTGTATATCTCTTAAATGTCAACAAATACATGTGTGATTTAGTTTACGAAGATTTTTCAATGCCGAGAAACTCGACCAGAGAGTAAAAAAGGCGTAAGGTTCACAATGGTGTAAAATTAAAATGGGATATACCGGGCTAGGATTCGAGTTACAGGAACAAGGGCGAAACCAACCACCCAAGAATGGAATCGTCGAGCGAAAACACTTGTCAACCTCCTAGAAGCAGCCTTTCTTACCACCAGACATTTCTCTATCAGTTAGGAATCTGATGCGGTCACAAAACACATTCCTTAAATTGTAGCCATTTGTTGAGTGTTTTTTTTTGTGTATATTCCGCATATGTATCACTATTGCCCTTGATTTTCTTGACTGTATATCTCTTAAATATCAACATATACATGTGTGATTTGTTTACGAAGATTTTTCAATGCCGAGAACCTCGATCAGAGAGTAAAAAAGGCGTAAGGTTCACAATGGTGTAAAATTAAAATGGGATATACCGGGCTAGGATTCGAGTTACAGGAACAAGGGCCAAACCAACCACCCAAGAGTAGAATCGTCGAGCGAAAACACTTGACAACCTCCTAGAAGCAGCTTTTCTTACCACCAGACCTTTCTCCATCAAATTACTTGACTGTGTATCTCTTGAATGTCAACATATACACGTGTGATTTAGTTTACGAAGATTTTTCAATGCCGAGAACCTCGATCAGAGAGTAAAAAATGCGTATGGTTCACAATGGTGTAAAATTAAAATGAGATATACCGGGCTAGGATTGGAGTTACAGGAACTAGCGCCAAACAAACCTCCCAAGAATGGAATTGTCGAGTGAAAACATTTGACAACCTCCTAGACGCAACTTTTCTTGCCACTAGACCTTTCTCCATCAATTAGGAATCTGATGCCGTCACTAAACACATTCCTTAAATTGTAGCCATTTGTTGAGTGATTTTTTGGTGTCTAATCCGCATATATATCACCATTGCCCTTGATTTTCTTGACTGTATATCTCTTAAATATCAACATATACACGTGTGATTTAGTTTACGAAGATTTTTCAACGCCGAGAACCTCGAACAAAGATTAAAAAAGGCGTAAGGTTCACAATGGTGTAAAATTAAAATGGGATATACCGGGCTAGGATTCGAGTTACAAGAACAAGGGCCAAACCAACCACCCAAGAATGGAATCGTCGAGCGAAAACACTTGACAACCTCCTAGAAGTAGCTTTTCTTGCCACCAGACCTTTCTCCATCAATTAGGAATCTAATGCCGTCACTAAACACATTCCTTAAATTGTAGCCACTTGTTGAGTGTTTTTTATTGTGTCTAATCCGCATATATATCACCATTGCCCTTGATTTTCTTGACTGTATATCTCTTAAATGTCAACAAATATATGTGTGATTTAGTTTACGAAGATTTTTCAATGCCGAAAAACTCGACCAGAGAGTAAAAAAGGCGTAAGGTTCACAATGGTGTAAAATTAAAATGGGATATACCGGGATAGGATTCGAGTGACAGGAACAAGGGCCAAACTAACCACCCAAGAATGGAATCGTCGAGCGAAAACACTTGTCAACCTCCTAGAAGCAGCCTTTCTTACCACCAGACATTTCTCTATCAATTAGGAATCTGATGCGGTCACAAAACACATTCCTTAAATTGTAGCCATTTGTTGAGTTTTTTTTTTGTGTATATTCCGCATATGTATCACTATTGCCCTTGATTTTCTTGACTGTATATCTCTTAATTATCAACATATACATGTGTGATTTGTTTACGAAGAATTTTCAATGCCGAGAACCTCGATCAGAGAGTAAAAAAGGCGTAAGGTTCACAATGGTATAAAATTAAAATGGGATATACCGGGCTAGGATTCGAGTTACAGGAACAAGGGCCAAACCAACCACCCAAGAGTAGAATCGTCGAGCGAAAACACTTGACAACCTCCTAGAAGCAGCTTTTCTTACCACCAGACCTTTCTCCATCAAATTAGGAATCTGATGCTGTCACTAAACACATTCCTTAAATTGTAGCCATTTGTTGAGTGTTTTTTTGTTGTGTCTAATCCGCATATATATCACCATTGCCCTTGATTTTCTTGAATGTATATCTCTTAAATATCAACATATACACGTGTGATTTAGTTTACGAAGATTTTACAATGCCGAGAACCTCGTTCAGAGAGTAAAAAAGGCGTAAGGTTCACAATGGTGTAAATTTAAAATGTGATTTACCGGGCTAGGATTCGAGTTACAAGAACAAGGGCCAAACCAACCACCGAAGAATGGAATCGTCGAGCGAAAACACTTGACAACCTCCTAGAAGCAACTTTTCTTGCCACCAGACCTTTCTCCATCAATTAGGAATCTGATGCCGTCACTAAACACATTCCTTAAATTGTAGCCATTTGTTGAGTGTTTTTTTTTGTGTCTAATCCGCATATATATCACCATTGCCCTTGTTTTTCTTAACTGTATATCTCTTGAATGTCAACATATACACGTGTGATTTAGTTTACGAAGATTTTTCAATGCCGAGAACCTCGATCAGAGAGTAAAAAAGGCATAAGGTTCACAATGGTGTAAAATTAAATTGGGATATACCGTGCTAGGATTCGAGTTACAGGAACAAGGGCCAAACCAACCACCCAAGAATGGAATCATCGAGCGAAAACACTTGACAACCTCCTAGAAGCAGCTTTTCTTGCCACCAGACCTTTCTCCATCAATTAGGAATCTAATGCCGTCACTAAACACATTCCTTAAATTGTAGCCACTTGTTGAGTGTTTTTTTTTGTGTCTAATCCTCATATATATCACCATTGCCCTTGATTTTCTTGACTGTATATCTCTTAAATGTCAACAAATACATGTGTGATTTAGTTTACGAAGATTTTTCAATGCCGAGAAACTCGACCAGAGAGTAAAAAAGGCGTAAGGTTCACAATGGTGTAAAATTAAAATGGGATATACCGGGCTAGGATTCGAGTTACAGGAACAAGGGCCAAACTAACCACCCAAGAATGGAATCGTCGAGCGAAAACACTTGTCAACCTCCTACAAGCAGCCTTTCTTACCACCAGACATTTCTCTATCAATTAGGAATCTGATGCGGTCACAAAACACATTCCTTAAATTGTAGCCATTTGTTGAGTGTTTTTTTTTTGTGTATATTCCGCATATGTATCACTATTGCCCTTGATTTTCTTGACTGTATATCTCTTAAATATCAACATATACATGTGTGATTTGTTTACGAAGATTTTTCAATGCCGAGAACCTCGATCAGAGAGTAAAAAAGGCGTAAGGTTCACAATGGTGTAAAATTAAAATGGGATATATCGGGCAAGGATTCGAGTTACAGGAACAAGGGCCAAACCAACCACCCAAGAGTAGAATCGTCGAGCGAAAACACTTGACAACCTCCTAGAAGCAGCTTTTCTTACCACCAGACCTTTCTCCATCAAATTAGGAATCTGATGCTGTCACTAAACACATTCCTTAAATTGTAGCCATTTGTTGAGTGTTTTTTTGTTGTGTCTAATCCGCATATATATCACCATTGCCCTTGATTTTCTTGAATGTATATCTCTTAAATATCAACATATACACGTGTGATTTAGTTTACGAAGATTTTACAATGCCGAGAACCTCGTTCAGAGAGTAAAAAAGGCGTAAGGTTCACAATGGTGTAAATTTAAAATGAGATATACCGGGCTAGGATTCGAGTTACAGGAACAAGGGCCAAACCAACCACCGAAGAATGGAATCATCGAGCGAAAACACTTGACAACCTCCTAGAAGCAACTTTTCTTGCCACCAGACCTTTCTCCATCAATTAGAAATCTGATGCCGTCACTAAACACATTCCTTAAATTGTAGCCATTTGTTGAGTGTTTTTTTTTTGTGTATAATCCGCATATATATCACCATTGCCCTTGATTTTCTTAACTGTATATCTCTTGAATGTCAACATATACACGTGTGATTTAGTTTACGAAGATTTTTCAATGCCGAGAACCTCGATCAGAGAGTAAAAAAGGCATAAGGTTCACAATGGTGTAAAATTAAATTGGGATATACCGTGCTAGGATTCGAGTTACAGGAACAAGGGCCAAACCAACCACCCAAGAATGGAATCATCGAGCGAAAACACTTGACAACCTCCTAGAAGCAGCTTTTCTTGCCACCAGACCTTTCTCCATCAATTAGGAATCTAATGCCATCACTAAACACATTCCTTAAATTGTATCCACTTGTTGAGTGTTTTTTTGTGTCTAATCCGCATATATATCACCATTGCCCTTGATTTTCTTGACTGTATATCTCTTAAATGTCAACAAATACATGTGTGATTTAGTTTACGAAGATTTTTCAATGCCGAGAAACTCGACCAGAGAGTAAAAAAGGCGTAAGGTTCACAATGGTGTAAAATTAAAATGGGATATACCGGGCTAGGATTCGAGTTACAGGAACAAGGGCCAAACTAACTACCCAAGAATGGAATCGTCGAGCGAAATCACTTGTCAACCTCCTAGAAGCAGCCTTTCTTACCACCTGACATTTCTCTATCAATTAGGAATCTGATGCGGTCACAAAACACATTCCTTAAATTGTAGCCATTTGTTGAGTGTTTTTTTTTTTGTGTATATTTCGCATATGTATCACTATTGCCCTTGATTTTCTTGACTGTATATCTCTTAAATATCAACATATACATGTGTGATTTGTTTACGAAGATTTTTCAATGCCGAGAACCTCGATCAGAGAGTACAAAAGGTGTAAGGTTCACAATGGTGTAAAATTAAAATGGGATATACCGGGCTAGGATTCGAGTTACAGGAACAAGGGCCAAACCAACCACCCAAGAGTAGAATCGTCGAGCGAAAACACTTGACAACCTCCTAGAAGCAGCTTTTCTTACCACCAGACCTTTCTCCATCAAATTAGGAATCTGATGCTGTCACTAAACACATTCCTTAAATTGTAGCCATTTGTTGAGTGTTTTTTTGTTGTGTCTAATCCGCATATATATCACCATTGCCCTTGATTTTCTTGAATGTATATCTCTTAAATATCAACATATACACGTGTGATTTAGTTTACGAAGATTTTACAATGCCGAGAACCTCGTTCAGAGAGTAAAAAAGGCGTAAGGTTCACAATGGTGAAAATTTAAAATGGGATATACCGGGATAGGATTCGAGTTACAGGAACAAGGGCCAAACCAACCACCGAAGAATGGAATCGTCAAGCGAAAACACTTGACAACCTCCTAGAAGCAACTTTTCTTGCCACCAGACCTTTCTCCATCAATTAGGAATCTGATGCCGTCACTAAACACATTCCTTAAATTGTAGCCATTTGTTGAGTGTTTTTTTTTGTGTCTAATCCGCATATATATCACCATTGCCCTTGATTTTCTTAACTGTATATCTCTTGAATGTCAACATATACACGTGTGATTTAGTTTACGAAGATTTTTCAATGCCGAGAACCTCGATCAGAGAGTAAAAAAGGCATAAGGTTCACAATGGTGTAAAATTAAATTGGGATATACCGTGCTAGGATTCGAGTTATAGGAACAAGGGCCAAACCAACCACCCAAGAATGGAATCATCGAGCGAAAACACTTGACAACCTCCTAGAAGCAGCTTTTCTTGCCACCAGACCTTTCTCCATCAATTAGGAATCTGATGCCGTCACTAAACACATTCCTTAAATTGTAGCCATTAGTTGAGTGTTTTTTTTGTGTCTAATCCGCATATATATCACCATTGCCCTTGATTTTCTTGACTGTGTATCTCCTAAATATCAACATATACACGTGTGATTTAGTTTACGAAGATTTTTCTATGCCGAGAACCTCGATCAGAGAGTAAAAAAGGCATAAGGTTCACAATGGTGTAAAATTAAAATGGGATATACCGGGCTAGGATTGGAGTTACAGGAACAAGCGCCAAACAAACCTCCCAAGAATGGAATTGTCGAGTGAAAACATTTGACAACCTCCTAGACGCAACTTTTCTTGCCACTAGACCTTTCTCCATCAATTAGGAATCTGATGCCGTCACTAAACACATTCCTTAAATTGTAGCCATTTGTTGAGTGTTTTTTTGGTGTCTAATCCGCATATATATCACCATTGCCCTTGATTTTCTTGACTGTATATCTCTTAAATATCAACATATACACGTGTGATTTAGTTTACGAAGATTTTTCAACGCCGAGAACCTCGATCAGAGAGTAAAAAAGGCGTAAGGTTCACAATGGTGTAAAATTAAAATGGGATATACCGGGCTAGAATTCGAGTTACAAGAACAAGGGCCAAACCAACCACCCAAGAATGGAATCGTCGAGCGAAAACACTTGACAACCTCCTAGAAGCAGCTTTTCTTGCCACCAGACCTTTCTCCATCAATTAGGAATCTAATGCCGTCACTAAACACATTCCTTAAATTGTAGCCACTTGTTGAGTGTTTTTTTTGTGTCTAATCCGCATATATATCACCATTGCCCTTGATTTTCTTGACTGTATATCTCTTAAATGTCAACAAATACATGTGTGATTTAGTTTACGAAGATTTTTCAATGCCGAGAAACTCGACCAGAGAGTAAAAAAGGCGTAAGGTTCACAATGGTGTAAAATTAAAATGGGATATACCGGGCTAGGATTCGAGTTACAGGAACAAGGGCCAAACTAACCACCCAAGAATGGAATCGTCGAGCGAAAACACTTGTCAACCTCCTAGAAGCAGCCTTTCTTACCACCAGACATTTCTCTATCAATTAGGAATCTGATGCGGTCACAAGACACATTCGTTAAATTGTAGCCATTTGTTGAGTGTTTTTTTTTGTGTATATTCCGCATATGTATCACTATTGCCCTTGATTTTCTTGACTGTATATCTCTTAAATATCAACATATACATGTGTGATTTGTTTACGAGGATTTTTCAATGCCGAGAACCTCGATCAGAGAGTAAAAAAGGCGTAAGGTTCACAATGGTGTAAAATTAAAATGGGACATACCGGGCTAGGATTCGAGTTACAGGAACAAGGGCCATACCAACCACCCAAGAGTAGAATCGTCGAGCGAAAACACTTGACAACCTCCTAGAAGCAGCTTTTCTTACCACCAGACCTTTCTCCATCAAATAGGAATCTGATGCCGTCACAAAAAACATTCCTTAAAATGTAGCCATTTGTTGAGTGTTTTTTTTTGTGTTTAATCCGCATATATATCACCGTTGCCCTTGATTTTCTTGACTGTATATCTCTTAAATATCAACATATACACGTGTGATTTAGTTTACGAAGATTTTTCAATGCCGAGAACCTCGATCAGAGAGTAAAAAAGGCGTAAGGTTCACAATGGTGTAAAATTTAAATGGGATATACCGGGCTAGGATTCGAGTTACAGGAAAAAGGGTCAAACCAACCACCCAAGAATATGGAATCGTCGAGCGAAAACACTTGACAACCTCCTAGAAGCAACTTTTCTTGCCACCAGACTTTTCTCCATCAATTAGGAATCTAATGCCATCACTAATCACATTCCTTAAATTGTAGCCATTCGTTGAGTGTTTTTTTTTTGTGTCTAATCCGCATATATAGCACCATTGCCCTTGATTTTCTTGATTGTATATCTCTTAAATGTCAACATATACACGTGTGCTTTAGTTTACGAAGATTTTTCAATGCCGAGAACCTCGATTAGAGAGTAAAAAAGGCGTAAGGTTCACAATGGTGTAAAATTGAAATGGGATATACCGGGCTAGGATTCGAGTTACAGGAACAAGGGCCAAATCAACTACCCAAGAATGTAATCGTCGAGCGAGAACACTTGACAACCTCCTAGAAGCAGCTTTTCTTACCACCAGACCTTTCTCCATCAATTAGGAATCTGATGCCGTCACTAAACACATTCCTTAAATTGTAGCCATTTGTTGAGTGTTTTTTTTGTGTCTAATGCGCATATATATCACCATTACCCTTGATTTTCTTGACTGTATATCTCTTAAATATCAACATATACACGTGTGATTTAGTTTACAAAGATTTTTCAATGCCGAGTTCCTCGACCAGAGAGTAAAAAAGGCGTAAGGTTCACAATGGTGTAAGATTAAAATGGGATATATCGGGCTAGGATTCGAGTTACAGGAATAGGGGCCAAACCAACCACCTAAGAATGGAATCGTCAAGCGAAAACACTTGATAACCTCCTAGAAGCAACTTTTCTTACAATCAGACCTTTCTCCATCAATTAGGAATCTGATGCCGTCACTAAACACATTCCTTAAATTGTAGCCATTTGTTGAGTGTTTTTTTTGGTGTCTAATCCGAATATATATCACCATTGCCCTTGATTTTTTTGACTGTATCTCTCTTAAATATCAACATACACACGTGTGATTTAGTTTACAAAGATTTTTCAATGCCGATAACCTCGATCAGAGAGTAAAAAAGGCGTAAGGTTCACAATGATGTAAAATTAAAATGAGATATACCAGGCTAGGATTCGAGTTACAGGAACAAGGGCTAAACCAACCACCCAAGAATATGGAATCGTCGAGCGAAAACACTTGACAACCTCCTAGAAGCAGCTTTTCTTGCCACCAGACCTTTCTCCATCAATTAGGAATCTGATGCCGTCACTAAACACATTCCTTAAATTGTAGCCATTTGTTAAGTGTTTTTTTTGGTGTTTAATCCGCATATATATCACCATTGCCCTTGATTTTCTTGACTGTATATCTCTTAAATATCAACATATACACGTGTGATTTAGTTTACGAAGATTTTTCAATGCCGAGAACCTCGATCAGAGAGTAAAAAAGGCGAAAGGTTCACAATGATGTAAAATTAAAATGGGATATACCAGGCTAGGATTCGAGTTACAAGAACAAGGGCTAAACCAACCACCCAAGAATATGGAATCGTCGAGCGAAAACACTTGACAACCTCCTAGAAGCAGCTTTTCTTGCCACCAGACCTTTCTCCATCAATTAGGAATCTGATGCCGTCACTAAACACATTCCTTAAATTGTAGCCATTTGTTAAGTGTTTTTTTTGGTGTTTAATCCGCATATATATCACCATTGCCCTTGATTTTCTTGACTGTATATCTCTTAAATATCAACATATACACGTGTGATTTAGTTTACGAAGATTTTTCAATGCCGAGAAACTCGATCAGAGAGTAAAAAAGGCGTAAGGTTCACAATGGTGTAAAATTAAAATGGGATATACCGGGCTAGGATTCGAGTTACAGGAACAAGGGCCAAACCAACCACCCAAGAATATGGAATCGTCGAGCGAAAACACTTGACAACCTCCTAGAAGCAGCTTTTCTTGCCACAAGACCTTTCTCCATCAATTAGGAACATGATGCCGTCACTAAACACATTCCTTAAATTGTAGCCATTTGTTGAGTGTTTTTTTTTGGTGTCTAATCCGCATATATATCACCATTGCCCTTGATTTTCTTGACAGTATATCTCTTAAATATCAACATGTACACGTGTGATTTAGTTTACGAAGATCTTTCAATGCCGAGAACCTCTATCAGAGAGTAAAAAAGGCGTAAGGTTCACAATGGTGTAAAATTGAAATGGGTTATACCGGGCTAGGATTCGAGTTACAGGAACAAGGGCCAAATTAACTACCCAAGAATGTAATCGTCGAGCGAAAACACTTGACAACCTCCAAGAAGCAGCTTTTCTTACCACCAGACCTTTCTCCGTCAATTAGGAATCTGATGTCGTCACTAAACACATTCCTTAAATTGTAGCCATTTGTTAAGTGTTTTTTTTTTGTGTCTAATGCGCATATATATCACCATTGCCCTTGATTTTTTTGACTGTATATCTCTTAAATATCAACATATACACGTGTGATTTAGTTTACGAAGATTTTTCAATGCTGAGAACCTCGATCAGAGTGTAAAAAAGGCGTAAGGTTCATAATGGTGTAAGATTAAAATGGGATATACCGGGGTAGGATTCGAGTTACAGGAACAAGGGCCAAACCAACCACCAAGAATGGAATCGTCGAACGAAAACACTTGACAACCTCCTAGAAGCAGCTTTTCTTACCACCAGACCTTTCTCCATCAATTAGGAATCTGATGCCGTCACTAAAAACATTCCTTAAATTGTAGCCATTTGTTGAGTGTTTTTTTTTTTGTGTTTAATCAGCATATATATCACCATTGCCCTTGATTTTCTTGACTGTATATCTCTTAAATATCAACATATACACGTGTGATTTAGTTTACGAAGATTTTTCAATGCCGACAACCTCGATCAGAGAGTAAAAAAGGCGTAAGGTTCACAATGGTGTAAAATTAAAATGGGATATACCGGGCTAAGATTCGAGTTACAGGAACAAGGGACAAACCAACCACCCAAGAATGGAATCGTCGAGCGAAAACACTTGACAACCTCCTAGAAGCAGTTTTTCTTGCCACCAGAACTTTCTCCATCAATTAGGAATATAATGCCATCACTAAACACATTCCTTAAATTGTAGCCATTCGTTGAGTGTTTTTTTTTTGTGTCTAATCCGCATATATATCACCATTGCCCTTGATTTTCTTGATTGTATATCTCTTAAATGTCAACATATACACGTGTGATTTAGTTTAAGAAGATTTTTCAATGCCGAGAACCTCGATTAGAGAGTAAAAAGGACGTAAGGTTCACAATGGTGTAAAATTGAAATGGGATATACCGGGCTAGGATTCGAGTTACAGGAACAAGGGCCAAATCAACTACCCAAGAATGTAATCGTCGAGCGAAAACACTTGACAACCTCCTAGAAGCAGCTTTTCTTACCACCAGACCTTTCTCCATCAATTAGAAATCTGATGCCGTCACTAAACACATTCCTTAAATTGTAGCCATTTGTTGAGTGTTTTTTTTTGTGTCTAATGCGCATATATATCACCATTACCCTTGATTTTCTTGACTGTATATCTCTTAAATATCAACATATACACGTGTGATTTAGTTTACACAGATTTTTCAATGACGAGTTCCTCGATTAGAGAGTAAAAAATGCGTAAGGTTCACAATGGTGTAAGATTAAAATGGGATATATCGGGCTAGGATTCGATTTACAGGAACAAGGGCCAAACCGACCACCCAAGAATGGAATCGTCAAGCGAAAACACTTGATAACCTCCTAGAAGCAACTTTTCTTACAATCAGACCTTTCTCCATCAATTAGGAATCTGATGCTGTCACTAAACACATTCCTTAAATTGTAGCCATTTGTTGAGTGTTTTTTTTTTGGTGTCTAATCCGCATATATATCACTATTGCCCTTGATTTTTTTGACTGTATCTCTCTTAAATATCAACATATACACGTGTGATTTAGTTTACAAAGATTTTTCAATGCCGAGAACCTCGATCAGAGAGTAAAAAAGGCGTAAGGTTCACAATGATGTAAAATTAAAATGGGATATACCGGGCTAGGATTCGAGTTACAGGAACAAGGGCCAAACCAACCACCCAAGAATGGAATCGTCCAGCGAAAACACTTGACAACCTCCTAGAAGCAGCTTTTCTTGCCACCAGACCTTTCTCCATCAATTAGGAATCTAATGCCGTCACTAAAGACATTCCTTAAATTGTAGCCACTTGTTGAGTGTTTTTTTTTGTGTCTAATCCGCATATATATCACCATTGCTATTGATTTTCTTGACTGTATATCTCTTAAATGTCAACACATACACGTGTGATTTAGTTTACGAAGATTTTTCAATGTCGAGAACCTCGATCAGAGAGTAAAAAAGACGTAAGGTTCACAATGGTGTAAAATTAAAATGAGATATACCGGGCTAGGATTCCAGTTACAAGAACAAGGGCCAAACCAACCACCCAAGAATAGAATCGTCGAGCGAAAACACTTGACAACCTCCTAGAAGCAGTTTTTCTTGCCACCAGACCTTTCTCCATCAATTAGGAATCTGATGCCGTCACTAAACACATTCCTTAAATTGTAGCCATTCGTTGAGTGTTTTTTTTTTGTGTCTAATCTGCATATATATCACCATTGCCCTTGATTTTCTTGATTGTATATCTCTTAAATGTCAACATATACACGTGTGATTTAGTTTAAGAAGATTTTTCAATGCCGAGAACCTCGATTAGAGAGTAAAAATGGCGTAAGGTTCACAATGGTGTAAAATTGAAATGGGATATACCGGGCTAGGATTCGAGTTACAGGAATAAGGGCCAAATCAACTACCCAAGAATGTAATCGTCGAGCGAAAACACTTGACAACCTCCTAGAAGCAGCTTTTCTTACCACCAGACCTTTCTCCATCAATTAGAAATCTGATGCCGTCACTAAACACATTCCTTAAATTGTAGCCATTTGTTGAGTGTTTTTTTTTGTGTCTAATGCGCATATATATCACCATTACCCTTGATTTTCTTGACTGTATATCTCTTAAATATCAACATATACACGTGTGATTTAGTTTACACAGATTTTTCAATGCCGAGTTCCTCGATTAGAGAGTAAAAAAGGCGTAAGGTTCACAATGGTGTAAGATTAAAATGGGATATATCGGGCTAGGATTCGAGTTACAGGAACAAGGGCCAAACCAACCACCCAAGAATGGAATCGTCAAGCGAAAACACTTGATAACCTCCTAGAAGCAACTTTTCTTACAATCAGACCTTTCTCCATCAATTAGGAATCTGATGCTGTCACTAAACACATTCCTTAAATTGTAGCCATTTGTTGAGTGTTTTTTTTTGGTGTCTAATCCGCATATATATCACCATTGCCCTTGATTTTTTTGACTGTATCTCTCTTAAATATCAACATATACACGTGTGATTTAGTTTACAAAGATTTTTCAATGCCGAGAACCTCGATCAGAGAGTAAAAAAGGCGTAAGGTTCACAATGGTGTAAGATTAAAATGGGATATACCGGGCTAGGATTCGAGTTACAGGAACAAGGGCCAAACCAACCACCCAAGAATGGAATCGTCGAGCGAAAACCCTTGACAACCTCCTAGAAGCAGCTTTTCTTGCCACCAGACCTTTCTCCATCAATTAGGAATCTAATGCCGTCACTAAACACATTCCTTAAATTGTAGCCACTTGTTGAGTGTTTTTTTTTGTGTCTAATCCGCATATATATCACCATTGCCCTTGATTTTCTTGATTGTATATCTCTTAAATGTCAACACATACACGTGTGATTTAGTTTACGAAGATTTTTCAATGCCGAGAACCTCGATCAGAGAGTAAAAAAGGCGTAAGGTTCACAATGGTGTAAAATTAAAATGAGATATACCGGGCTAGGATTCCAGTTACAAGAACAAGGGCCAAACCAACCACCCAAGAATGGAATCGTCGAGCGAAAACAGTTGACAACCTCCTAGAAGCAGTTTTTCTTGCCACCAGACCTTTCTCCATCAATTAGGAATCTGATGCCGTCACTAAACACATTCCTTAAATTGTAGCCATTCGTTGAGTGTTTTTTTTGTGTCTAATCCGCATATATATCACCATTGCCCTTGATTTTCTTGATTATGTATCTCTTAAATGTCAACATATACACGTGTGATTTAGTTTAAGAAGATTTTTCAATGCCGAGAACCTCGATTAGAGAGTAAAAAGGGCGTAAGGTCCACAATGGTGTAAAATTGAAATGGGATATACCGGGCTAGGATTCGAGTTACAGGAACAAGGGCCAAATCAACTACCCAAGAATGTAATCGTCGAGCGAAAACACTTGACAACCTCCTAGAAGCAGCTTTTCTTACCACCAGACCTTTCTCCATCAATTAGAAATCTGATGCCGTCACTAAACACATTCCTTAAATTGTAGCCATTTGTTGAGTGTTTTTTTTTTGTGTCTAATGCGCATATATATCACCATTACCCTTGATTTTCTTGACTGTATATCTCTTAAATATCAACATATACACGTGTGATTTAGTTTACACAGATTTTTCAATGCCGAGTTCCTCGATCAGAGAGTAAAAAAGGCGTAAGGTTCACAATGGTGTAAGATTAAAATGGGATATATCGGGCTAGGATTCGAGTTACAGGAACAAGGGCCAAACCAACCACCCAAGAATGGAATCGTCAAGCGAAAACACTTGATAACCTCCTAGAAGCAACTTTTCTTACAATCAGACCTTTCTCCATCAATTAGGAATCTGATGCCGTCACTAAACACATTCCTTAAATTGTAGCCATTTGTTGAGTGTTTTTTTTTGGTGTCTAATCCGCATATATATCACCATTGCCCTTGATTTTTTTGACTGTATCTCTCTTAAATATCAACATATACACGTGTGATTTAGTTTACAAAGATTTTTCAATGCCGAGAACCTCGATCAGAGAGTAAAAAAGGCGTAAGGTTCACAATGATGTAAAATTAAAATGGGATATACCGGGCTAGGATTCGAGTTACAGGAACAAGGGCCAAACCAACCACCCAAGAATGGAATCGTCGAGCGAAAACACTTGACAACCTCCTAGAAGCAGCTTTTCTTGCCACCAGACCTTTCTCCATCAATTAGGAATCTAATGCCGTCACTAAACACATTCCTTAAATTGTAGCCACTTGTTGAGTGTTTTTTTTTGTGTCTAATCCGCATATATATCACCATTGCCCTTGATTTTCTTGACTGTATATCTCTTAAATGTCAACACATACACGTGTGATTTAGTTTACGAAGATTTTTCAATGCCGAGAACCTCGATCAGACAGTAAAAAAGGCGTAAGGTTCACAATGGTGTAAAATTAAAAAGAGATATACCGGGCTAGGATTCGAGTTACAAGAACAAGGGCGAAACCAACCACCCAAGAATGGAATCGTCGAGCGAAAACACTTGACAACCTCCTAGAAGCAGCTTTTCTTGCCACCAGACCTTTCTCCATCAATTAGGAATCTGATGCCGTCACTAAACACATTCCTTAAATTGTATCCATTTATTGAGTGTTTTTTTTGGTGTCTAATGCGCATATATATCACCATTGCCCTTGATTTTCTTGACAGTATATCTCTTAAATATCAACATATACACGTGTGATTTAGTTTACAAAGATTTTTCAATGCCGAGAACCTCGATCAGACAGTAAAAAAGGCGTAAGGTTCACAATGGTGTAAAATTAAAATGGGATAGACTGGGCTAGGATTCGAGTTACAAGAACAAGGGCCAAACCAACTACCCAAGAATGGAATCGTCGAGCGAAAACACTTGACAACCTCCTAGAAGCAGCTTTTCTTGCCACCAGACTTTTCTCCATCAATTAGGAATCTGATGCCGTCAATAAACACATTCCTTAAATTGTGGCCATTTGTTGAGTGTTTTTTTTTTGTGTCTAATCCGCATATATATATCACCATTGCCCTTGATTTTCTTGACTGTATATCTCTTAAATATCAACATATACACGTATGATTTAGTTTACGAAGATTTTTCAATGCCGAGAACCTCGATCAGAGAGTAAAAAAGGCGTAAGGTTCACAATGGTGTAAAATTAAAATGGGATATACCGGGCAAGGATTCGAGTTACAGGAACAAGGGCCAAACCAAGCACCCATGAATGTAATCGTCGAGCGAAAACACTTGATAACCTCCTAGAATAAGCTTTTCTTGCCACCAGACCTTTTTCCATCAATTAGGAATCTGATGCCGTCACAAAAAACATTCCTTAAAATGTAGCCATTTGTTGAGTGTTTTTTTTGGTGTTTAATCCGCATATATATCACCATTGCCCTTGATTTTCTTGACTGTATATCTCTTAAATATCAACATATACACGTGTGATTTAGTTTACGAAGATTTTTCAATGTCGAGAAACTCGATCAGAGTGTAAAAAAGGCGTAAGGTTCACAATGGTGTAAAATTAAAATGGGATATACCGGGCTAGGATTCGAGTTACAGGAACAAGGGCCAAACCAACCACCCAAGAATATGGAATCGTCGAGCGAAAACACTTGACAACCTCCTAGAAGCAGCTTTTCTTGCCACCAGACCTTTCTCTATCAATTAGGAATTTGATGCCGTCACTAAACACATTCCTTAAATTGTAGCCATTTGTTGAGTGTTTTTTATTTGGTGTCTAATCCGCATATATATCACCATTGCCCTTGATTTTCTTGACAGTATATCTCTTAAATATCAACATATACACGTGTGATTTAGTTTACGAAGATCTTTCAATGCCGAGAACCTCGATCAGAGAGTAAAAAAGGCGTAAGGTTCACAATAGAGTAAAATTAAAATGGGTTATACCGGGCTAGGATTCGAGTTACAGGAACAAGGGCCAAATCAACTACCCAAGAATGTAATCGTCGAGCGAAAACACTTGACAACCTCCTAGAAGCAGCTTTTCTTACCACCAGACTTTTCTCCGTTAATTAGGAATCTGATGCCGTCACTAAACACATTCCTTAAATTGTAGCCATTTGTTAAGTGTTTTTTTTGGAGTCTAATGCGCATATATATCACCATTGCCCTTGATTTTCTTGATTGTATTTCTCTTAAATGTCAACATATACACGTGAGATTTAGTTTACGAAGATTTTTCAATGCTGAGAACCTCGATCAGAGAGTAAAAAAGGCGTAAGGTTCACAATGGTGTAAGATTAAAATGGGATATACCGGGGTAGGATTCGAGTTACAGGAACAAGGGCCAAACCAACCACCAAGAATGGAATCGTCGAACGAAAATACTTGACAACCTCCTAGAAGCAGCTTTTCTTACCACCAGACCTTTCTCCATCAAATAGGAATCTGATGCCGTCACTAAAAACATTCCTTAAATTGTTGCCATTTGTTGAGTGTTTTTTTTTTGTGTCTATTCCGCATATATATCACTATTGGCCTTGATTTTCTTGACTGTATATCTCTTAAATATCAACATATACACGTGTGATTTAGTTTACGAAGATTTTTCTAGGCCGAAAACCTCGATCAGAGTGTAAAAAAGGCATAAGTTTCACAATGGTGTAACATTAAAATGGCATATACCGGGCTAGGATTCGAGTTACAGGAACAAGGGCCAAACCAACCACCCAAGAAAGGAATCGTCGAGCGAAAACACTTGACAACCTCCTAGAAGCAGCTTTTCTTGCCACCAGACCTTTCTCCATCAATTAGGAATCTGATGCCGTCACTAAAAACATTCCTTAAATTGTAGCCATTTGTTGAGTGTTTTTTTTTGTGTTTAATCAGCATATATATCACCATTGCCCTTGATTTTCTTGACTGTATATTTCTTAAATATCAACATATACACGTGTGATTTTAGTTTACGAAGATTTTTCAATGCCGAGAACCTCGATCAGAGAGTAAAAAACGCGTAAGGTTCACAATGGTGTAAAATTAAAATGGGATATACCGGGCTAGGATTCGAGTTACAGGAACAAGGGACAAACCAACCACCCAAGAATGGAATCGTCGAGCGAAAACACTTGACAACCTCCTAGAAGCAGCTTTTCTTGCCACCAGACATTTCTCCATCAATTAGGAATCTAATGCCGTCACTAAACACATTCCTTAAATTGTAGCCATTTATTGAGTGTTTTTTTTGGTGTCTAATCCGCGTATATATCACCATTGCCCTTGATTTTCTTGACAGTATATCTCTTAAATATCAACATATACACGTGTGATTTAGTTTACGAAGATTTTTCAATGCCGAGAACCTCGATCAGAGAGTAAAAAAGGCGTAAGGTTCACAATGGTGTAAAATTAAAATGGGATATACCGGACTAGGATTCGAGTTACAAGAACAAGGGCCAAACCAACCACCCAAGAAAGGAATCGTCGAGCGAAAACACTTGACAACCTCCTAGAAGCAGCTTTTCTTGCCACCATACTTTTCTCCATCAAATAGGAATCTGATGCCGTCACTAAACACATTCCTTAAATTGTGGCCATTTGTTGAGTGTTTTTTTTGTGTCTAATATGCATATATATCACCATTGCCCTTGATTTTCTTGACTGTATATCTCTTAAATATCAACATATACACGTATGATTTAGTTTACGTAGATTTTTCAATGCCGAGAACCTCGATCAGAGAGTAAAAAAGGCGTAAGGTTCACAATGGTGTAAAATTAAAATGGGATATACCGGGCTAGGATTCGAGTTACAGGAACAAGGGACAAACCAACCACCCAAGAATGGAATCGTCGAGCGAAAACACTTGACAACCTCCTAGAAGCAGCTTTTCTTGCCACCAGACATTTCTCCATCAATTAGGAATCTAATGCTGTCACTAAACACATTCCTTAAATTGTAGCCATTTATTAAGTGTTTTTTTTGGTGTCTAATCCGCGTATATATCACCATTGCCCTTGATTTTCTTGATAGTATATCTCTTAAATATCAACATATACACGTGTGATTTAGTTTACGAAGATTTTTCAATGCCGAGAACCTCGATCAGAGAGTAAAAAAGGCGTAAGGTTCACAATGGTGTAAAATTAAAATGGGATATACCGGGCTAGGATTCGAGTTACAAGAACAAGGGCCAAACCAACCACCCAAGAAAGGAATCGTCGAGAGAAAACACTTGACAACCTCCTAGAAGCAGCTTTTCTTGCCACCATACTTTTCTCCATCAAATAGGAATCTGATGCCGTCACTAAACACATTCCTTAAATTGTGGCCATTTGTTGAGTGTTTTTTTTGTGTCTAATCCGCATATATATCACCATTGCCCTTGATTTTCTTGACTGTATATCTCTTAAATATCAACATATACACGTGTGATTTAGTTTACAAAGATTTTTCAATGCCGAGAACCTTGATCAGAGAGTAAAAAAGGCGTAAGGTTCACAATGGTGTAAGATTAAAATGGGATATACCGGGTTAGGATTCGAGTTACAGGAACAAGGGCCAAATCAACCACCCAAGAATGGAATCGTCGAGCGAAAACACTTGATAACCTCCTAGAAGCAGCTTTTCTTACAATCAGACCTTTCTCCATCAATTAGGAATCTGATGCCGTCACTAAACAATTAATTAAATTGTAGCCATTTGTTGAGTGTTTTTTTTTGGTGTCTAATCCGCATATATATCACCATTGCCCTTGATTTTTTTGACTGTATCTCTCTTAAATATCAACATATACACGTGTGATTTAGTTTACAAAGATTTTTCAATGCCGAGAACCTCGATCAGAGAGTAAAAAAGGCGTAAGGTTCACAATGATGTAAAATTAAAATGGGATATACCGGGCTAGGATTCGAGTTACAGGAACAAGGGCCAAACCAACCACCCAAGAATGGAATCGTCGAGCGAAAACACTTGATAACCTCCTAGAAGCAGCTTTTCTTACAATCAGACCATTCTCCATCAATTAGGAATCTGATGCCGTCACTAAACACATTCCTTAAATTATAGCCATTTGTTGAGTGTTTTTTGGTGTCTAATCCATATATATATCACCAATGCCCTTGATTTTCTTGACTGTATATCTCTTAAATATCAACATATACACGTGTGATTTAGTTTACGAAGATTTTTCAATGCCGAGAACCTCGATCAGCGAGTAAAAAAGGCGTAAGGTTCACAATGGTGTAAAATTAAAATGGGATATACCGGGCTAGAATTCGAGTTACAAGAACAAGGGCCAAACCAACCACCCTAGAATGGAATCGTCGAGCGAAAACACTTGACAACCTCCTAGAAGCAGCTTTTCTTGCCACCAGACCTTTCTCCATCAATTAGGAATCTAATGCCGTCAATAAACACATTCCTTAAATTGTAGCCACTTGTTGAGTGTGTTTTTTTGTGTCTAATCCGCATATATATCACCCTTGCCCTTGATTTTCTTGATTGTAAATCTCTTAAATGTCAATATATACACGTGTGATTTAGTTTACGAATATTTTTCAATGCCGAGAACCTCGATCAGAGAGTTAAAAAGGCGTAAGATTCACAATGGTGTAAAATTAAAATGGGATATACCGGGCTAGGATTCGAGTTACAAGAACAAGGGCCAAACCAACCACCCAAAAATGGAATCGTCGAGCGAAAACACTTGACAACCTCCTAGAAGCAGCTTTTCTTGCCACCAGACCTTTCTCCATCAATTAGGAATCTGATGCCGTCACTAAACACATTCCTTAAATTGTAGCCATTTATTGAGTGTTTTTTTTGGTGTCTAATCCGCGTATATATCACCATTGCCCTTGATTTTCTTGACAGTATATCTCTTAAATATCAACATATACACGTGTGATTTAGTTTACGAAGATTTTTCAATGCCGAGAACCTCGATCAGAGAGTAAAAAAGGCGTAAGGTTCACAATGGTGTAAAATTAAAATGGGATATACCGGGCTAGGATTCGAGTTACAAGAACAAGGGCCAAACCAACCACCCAAGAATAGAATCGTCGAGCGGAAACACTTGACAACCTCCTAGAAGCAGCTTTTCTTGCCACCATACTTTTCTCCATCAAATAGGAATCTGATGCCGTCACTAAACACATTCCTTAAATTGTGGCCATTTGTTGAGTGTTTTTTTTTTGTGTCTAATCCGGATATATATCACCATTGCCCTTAATTTTCTTGACTGTATATCTCTTAAATATCAATATATACACATATGATTTAGTTTACGAAGATTTTTCAATGCCGAGAACCTCGATCAGAGAGTAAAAAAGGCGTAAGATTCACAATGGTGTAAAATTAAAATGGGATATACCTGGCTAGGATTCGAGTTACAAGAACAAGGGCCAAACCAACCACCCAAGAATGGAATCGTCGAGCGAAAACACTTGACAACCTCCTAGAAGCAGCTTTTCTTGCCACCAGACCTTTCTCCATCAATTAGGAATCTGATGCCGTCACTAAACACATTCCTTAAATTGTAGCCATTTAGTGAGTGTTTTTTTTGGTGTCTAATCCGCGTATATATCACCATTGCCCTTGATTTTCTTGACAGTATATCTCTTAAATATCAACATATACACGTGTGATTTAGTTTACGAAGATTTTTCAATGCCGAGAACCTCGATCAGAGAGTAAAAAAGGCGTAAGGTTCACAATGGTGTACAATTAAAATGGGATATACCGGGCTAGGATTCGAGTTACAAGAACAAGGGCCAAACCAACCACCCAAGAATGGAATCGTCGAGCGAAAACACTTGACAACCTCCTAGAAGCAGCTTTTCTTGCCACCAGACTTTTCTCCATCAATTAGGAATCTGATGCCGTCACTAAACACATTCCTTAAATTGTGGCCATTTGTTGAGTGTTTTTTTTTTGTGTCTAATCCGCATATATATCACCATTGCCCTTGATTTTCTTGACTGTATATCTCTTAAATATCAACATATACACGTATGATTTAGTTTACGAAGATTTTTCAATGCCGAGAACCTCGATCAAAGAGTAAAAAAGGCGTAAGGTTCACAATGGTGTAAAATTAAAATGGGATATACCGGGCTAGGATTCGACTTACAGGAACAAGGGCCAAACCAAGCACCCATGAACGTAATCGTCGAGCGAAAACACTTGATAACCTCGTAGAAAAAGTTTTTCTTGCCACCAGACTTTTCTCCATCAATTAGGAATCTGATGCCGTCACTAAACACATTCCTTAAATTGTAGCCATTTGTTGAGTGTTTTTTTGTGTCCAATCCGCATATATATCACCATTGCCCTTGATTTTCTTGACTGTATATCTCTTAAATATCAACATATACACGTGTGATTTAGTTTACGAAGATTTTTCAATGCCGAGAACCTCGATCAGAGAGTAAAAAAGGCGTAAGGTTCACAATGGTGTAAAATTAAAATGGGATATACCGGGCTAGGATTCGAGTTACAGGAACAAGGGACAAACCAACCACCCAAGAATGGAATCGTGGAGCTAAAACACTTGACAACCTCCTAGAAGCAGCTTTTCTTGCCACCAGACATTTCTCCATCAATTAGGAATCTAATGCCGTCACTAAACACATTCCTTAAATTGTAGCCATTCGTTGAGTGTCTTTTTTTTTGTGTCTAATCCGCATATATATCACCATTGCTCTTGATTTTCTTGATTGTATATCTCTTAAATGTCAACATATACACGTGTGATTTAGTTTACGAAGATTTTTCAATGCCGAGAACCTCGATCAGAGAGTAAAAAAGGCGTAAGGTTCACAATGGTGTAAAATTGAAATGGGATATACCGGGCTAGGATTCGAGTTACAGGAACAAGGGCCAAACCAACCACCCAAGAATGTAATCGTCGAGCGAAAACACTTGACAACCTCCTAGAAGCAGCTTTTCTTACCACCAGACCTTTCTCCATCAATTAGGAATCTGATGCCGTCACTAAACACATTCCTTAAATTGTAGCCATTTGTTGAGTGTTTTTTTTTGTGTCTAATGCGCATATATATCACCATTACCCTTGATTTTCTTGACTGTATATCTCTTAAATATCAACATATACACGTGTGATTTAGTTTACAAAGATTTTTCAATGCCGAGAACCTCGATCAGAGAGTAAAAAAGGGGTAAGGTTCACAATGGTGTAAGATTAAAATGGGATATACCGGGCTAGGATTCGAGTTACAGGAAAAAGGGCCAAACCAAGCACCCAAGAATGGAATCGTCGAGCGAAAACACTTGATAACCTCCTAGAAGCAGCTTTTCTTACAATCAGACCTTTCTCCATCAATTAGGAATCTGATGCCGTCACTAAACACATTCCTTAAATTGTAGCCATTTGTTGAGTGTTTTTTTTGTGTCCAGTCCGCATATATATCACCATTGCCCTTGATTTTCTTGACTGTATATCTCTTAAATATTAACATATACACGTGTGATTTAGTTTACGAAGATTTTTCAATGCCGAGAACCTCGATCAGAGACTAAAAAAGGCGTAAGGTTCACAATGGTGTAAAATTAAAATGGGATATACCGGGCTAGGATTCGAGTTACAGGAACAAGGGACAAACCAACCACCCAAGAATGGAATCGTCGAGCGAAAACACTTGACAACCTCCTAGAAGCAACTTTTCTTGCCACCAGACATTTCTCCATCAATTAGGAATCTAATGCCGTCACTAAACACATTCCTTAAATTGTAGTCATTCGTTGAGCGTCTTTTTTTTTGTGTCTAATCCGCATATATATCACCATTGCCCTTGATTTTCTTGATTGTATATCTCTTAAATGTCAACATATACACGTGTGATTTAGTTTACGAAGATTTTTCAATGCCGAGAACCTCGATCAGAGAGTAAAAAAGGCGTAAGGTTCACAATGGTGTAAAATTGAAATGGGATATACCGGGCTAGGATTCGAGTTACAGGAACAAGGGCCAAACCAACCACCCAAGAATGTAATCGTCGAGCGAAAACACTTGACAACCTCCTAGAAGCAGCTTTTCTTACCACCAGACCTTTCTCCATCAATTAGGAATCTGATGCCGTCACTAAACACATTCCTTAAATTGTAGCCATTTGTTGAGTGTTTTTTTTTTGTGTCTAATGCGCATATATATCACCATTTCCCTTGATTTCTTGACTGTATATCTCTTAAATATCAACACATACACGTGTGATTTAGTTTACAAAGATTTTTCAATGCCGAGAACCTCGATCAGAGAGTAAAAAAGGCGTAAGGTTCACAATGGTGTAAGATTAAAATGGGATATACCGGGCTAGGATTCGAGTTACAGGAAAAAGGGCCAAACCAAGCACCCAAGAATGGAATCGTCGAGCGAAAACACTTGATAACCTCCTAGAAGCAGCTTTTCTTACAATCAGACCTTTCTCCATCAATTAGGAATCTGATGCCGTCACTAAACACATTCCTTAAAGTGTAGCCATTTGTTGAGTGTTTTTTTTGTGTCCAGTCCGCATATATATGACCATTGCCCTTGATTTTCTTGACTGTATATCTCTTAAATATTAACATATACACGTGTGATTTAGTTTACGAAGATTTTTCAATGCCGACAACCTCGATCAGAGACTAAAAAAGGCGTAAGGTTCACAATGGTGTAAAATTAAAATGGGATATACCGGGCTAGGATTCGAGTTACAGGAACAAGGGACAAACCAACCACCCAAGAATGGAATCGTCGAGCGAAAACACTTGACAACCTCCTAGAAGCAACTTTTCTTGCCACCAGACATTTCTCCATCAATTAGGAATCTAATGACGTCCCTAAACACATTCCTTAAATTGTAGCCATTCGTTGAGCGTCTTTTTTTTTGTGTCTAATCCGCATATATATCACCATTGCCCTTGATTTTCTTGATTGTATATCTCTTAAATGTCAACATATACACGTGTGATTTAGTTTACGAAGATTTTTCAATGCCGAGAACCTCGATTAGAGAGTAAAAAAGGCGTAAGGTTCACAATGGTGTAAAATTGAAATGGGATATACCGGGCTAGGATTCGAGTTACAGGAACAAGGGCCAAATCAACCACCCAAGAATGTAATCGTCGAGCGAAAACACTTGACAACCTCCTAGAAGCAGCTTTTCTTACCACCAGACCTTTCTCCATCAATTAGGAATCTGATGCCGTCACTAAACACATTCTTTAAATTGTAGCCATTTGTTGAGTGTTTTTTTTTGTGTCTAATGCGCATATATATCACCATTACCCTTGATTTTCTTGACTGTATATCTCTTAAATATCAACATATACACGTGTGATTTAGTTTACAAAGATTTTTCAATGCCGAGAACCTCGATCAGAGAGTAAAAAAGGCGTAAGGTTCACAATGGTGTAAGATTAAAATGGGATATACCGGGCTAGGATTCGAGTTACAGGAACAAGGGCCAAACCAACCACCCAAGAATGGAATCGTCGAGCGAAAACACTTGATAACCTCCTAGAAGTAGCTTTTCTTTCAATCAGACCTTTCTCCATCAATTAGGAATCTGATGCCGTCACTAAACACATTCCTTAAATTGTAGCCATTTGTTGAGTTTTTTTTTGTGTCTAATCCGCATATATATCACCATTGCCCTTGATTTTTTTTGACTGTATCTCTCTTAAATATCAACATATACACGTGTGATTTAGTTTACAAAGATTTTTCAATGCCGAGAACCTTGATCAGAGAGTAAAAAAGGCGTAAGGTTCACAATGATGTAAAATTAAAATGGGATATACCGGGCTAGGATTCGAGTTACAGGAACAAGGGCCAAACCAACCACCCAAGAATGGAATCGTCGAGCGAAAACACTTGATAACCTCCTAGAAGTAGCTTTTCTTTCAATCAGACCTTTCTCCATCAATTAGGAATATGATGCCGTCACTAAACACATTCCTTAAATTATAGCCATTTGTTGAGTGTTTTTTTTGGTGTCTAATCCGCATAAATATCACCATTGCCCTTGATTTTCTTGATTGTATATCTCTTAAATATCAACATATACACGTGTGATTTAGTTTACGAAGATTTTTCAATGCCGAGAACCTCGATCAGAGAGTAAAAAAGGCGTAAGGTTCACAATGGTGTAAAATTAAAATGGGATATACTGGGCTAGGATTCGAGTTACAGGAACAAGGGCCAAACCAAGCACCCATGAATGTAATCGTCGAGCGAAAACACTTGACAACCTCCTAGAAGCAGCTTTTCTTGCCACCAGACCTTTCTCCATCAATTAGGAATCTGATGCCGTCACTAAACACATTCCTTAAATTGTAGCCATTTATTGAGTGTTTTTTTTGGTGTCTAATCCGCGTATATATCACTATTGCCCTTGATTTTCTTGAGAGTATATCTCTGAAATATCAACATATACACGTGTGCTTTAGTTTACGAAGATTTTTCAATGCCGAGAACCTCGATCAGAGAGTAAAAAAGGCGTAAGGTTCACAATGGTGTAAAATTAAAATGGGATATACCGGGCTAGGATTCGAGTTACAAGAACAAGGGCCAAACCAACCACCCAAGAATGGAATCGTCAAGCGAAAACACTTGACAACCTCCTAGAAGCAGCTTTTCTTGCCACCAGACTTTTCTCCATCAATTAGGAATCTGATGCCGTCACTAAACACATTCTTTAAATTGTGGCCATTTGTTGAGTGTTTTTTTTTGTGTCTAATCCGCATATATATCACCAATGCCCTTGATTTTCTTGAATGTATATCTCTTAAATATCAACATATACACGTATGATTTAGTTTACGAAGATTTTTCAATGCCGAGAACCTCGATCAGAGAGTAAAAAAGGCGTAAGGTTCATAATGGTGTAAAATTAAAATGGGATATACCGGGCTAGGATTCGAGTTACAGGAACAAGGGCCAAACCAAGCACCCATGAATGTAATCGTCGAGCGAAAACACTTGACAACCTCCTAGAAGCAGCTTTTCTTGCCACCAGACCTTTCTCCATCAATTAGGAATCTGATGCCGTCACTAAACACATTCTTTAAATTGTAGCCATTTGTTGAGTGTTTTTTTTTTGTGTCTAATGCGCATATATATCACCATTACCCTTGATTTTCTTGACTGTATATCTCTTAAATATCAACACATACACGTGTGATTTAGTTTACAAAGATTTTTCAATGCCGAGAACCTCGATCAGAGAGTAAAAAAGGCGTAAGGTTCACAATGGTGTAAGATTAAAATGGGATATACCGGGCTAGGATTCGAGTTACAGGAACAAGGGCCAAACCAACCACCCAAGAATGGAATCGTCGAGCGAAAACACTTGATAACCTCCTAGAAGTAGCTTTTCTTACAATCAGACCTTTCTCCATCTATTAGGAATCTGATGCCGTCACTAAACACATTCCTTAAATTATAGCCATTTGTTGAGTTTTTTTTTTTTGTGTCTAATCCGCATATATATCACCATTGCCCTTGATTTTTTTGACTGTATCTCTCTTAAATATCAACATATACACGTGTGATTTAGTTTACAAAGATTTTTCAATGCCGAGAACCTTGATCAGAGAGTAAAAAAGGCGTAAGGTTCACAATGATGTAAAATTAAAATGGGATATACCGGGCTACGATTCGAGTTACAGGAACAAGGGCCAAACCAACCACCCAAGAATGGAATTGTCGAGCGAAAACATTTGACAACCTCCTAGAAGCAGCTTTTCTTGCCACCAGATCTTTCTCCATCAATTAGGAATCTGATGCCGTCACTAAACACATTCCTTAAATTATAGCCATTTGTTAAGTGTTTTTTTGGTGTCTATTCCGCATATATATCACCATTGCCCTTGATTTTCTTGACTGTATATCTCTTAAATATCAACATATACACGTGTGATTTAGTTTACGAAGATTTTTCAATGCCGAGAACCTCGATCAGAGAGTAAAAAAGGCGTAAGGTTCACAATGGTGTAAAATTAAAATGAGATATACCGGGCTAGGATTCGAGTTACAGGAACAAGGGCCAAACCAAGCACCCATGAATGTAATCGTCGAGCGAAAACACTTGACAACCTCATAGAAGCAGCTTTTCTTGCCACCAGACCTTTCTCCATCAATTAGGAATCTGATGCCGTCACTAAACACATTCCTTAAATTGTAGCCATTTATTGAGTGTTTTTTTTGGTGTCTAATCCGCGTATATATCACTATTGCCCTTGATTTTCTTGACAGTATATCTCTGAAATATCAACATATATACGTGTGATTTAGTTTACGAAGATTTTTCAATGCTGAGAACCTCGATCAGAGAGTAAAAAAGGCGTAAGGTTCACAATGGTGTAAAATTAAAATGGGATATACCGGGCTAGGATTCGAGTTACAAGAACAAGGGCCAAACCAACCACCCAAGAATGGAATCGTCGAGCGAAAACACTTGACAACCTCCTAGAAGCAGCTTTTCTTGCCACCAGACTTTTCTCCATCAATTAGGAATCTGATGCCGTCACTAAACACATTCCTTAAATTGTGGCCATTTGTTGAGTGTTTTTTTTGTGTCTAATCCGCATATATATCACCATTGCCCTTGATTTTCTTGACTGTATATCTCTTAAATATCAACATATACACGTATGATTTAGTTTACGAAGATTTTTCAATGCCGAGAACCTCGATCAGAGAGTAAAAAAGGCGTAAGGTTCATAATGGTGAAAAATTAAAATGAGATATACCGGGCTAGGATTCGAGTTACAGGAACAAGGGCCAAACCAAGCACCCATGAATGTAATCGTCGAGCGAAAACACTTGACAACCTCCTAGAAGCAGCTTTTCTTGCCACCAGACCTTTCTCCATCAATTAGGAATCTGATGCCGTCACTAAACACATTCCTTAAATTGTAGCCATTTATTGAGTGTTTTTTTAGTGTCTAATCCGCGTATATATCCCCATTGCCCTTGATTTTCTTGACAGTATATCTCTTAAATATCAACATATACACGTGTGATTTAGTTTAAGAAGATTTTTCAATGCCGAGAACCTCGATCAGAGAGTAAAAAATGCGTAAGGTTCACAATGGTGTAAAATTGAAATGGGATATACCGGGCTAGGATTCGAGTTACAGGAACAAGGGCCAAATCAACCACCCAAGAATGTAATCGTCGAGCGAAAACACTTGACAACCTCCTAGAGGCAGCTTTTCTTACCACCAGACCTTTCTCCATCAATTAGGAATCTGATGCCGTCACTAAACACATTCTTTAAATTGTAGCCATTTGTTGAGTGTTTTTTTTTTTTTGTGTCTAATGCGCATATATATCACCATTACCCTTGATTTTCTTGACTGTATATCTCTTAAATATCAACATATACACGTGTGATTTAGTTTACAAAGATTTTTCAATGCCGAGAACCTCGATCAGAGAGTAAAAAAGGCGTAAGGTTCACAATGGTGTAAGATTAAAATGGGATATACCGGGCTAGGATTCGAGTTACAGGAACAAGGGCCAAACCAACCACCCAAGAATGGAATCGTCGAGCGAAAACACTTGATAACCTCCTAGAAGTAGCTTTTCTTACAATCAGACCTTTCTCCATCAATTAGGAATCTGATGCCGTCACTAAACACATTCCTTAAATTGTAGCCATTTGTTGAGTTTTTTTTTGTGTCTAATCCGCATATATATCAACATTGCCCTTGATTTTTTTGACTGTATCTCTCTTAAATATCAACATATACACGTGTGATTTAGTTTACAAAGATTTTTCAATGCCGAGAACCTTGATCAGAGAGTAAAAAAGGCGTAAGGTTCACAATGATGTAAAATTAAAATGGGATATACCGGGCTAGGATTCGAGTTACAGGAACAAGGGCCAAACCAACCACCCAAGAATGGAATTGTCGAGCAAAAACATTTGACAACCTCCTAGAAGCAGCTTTTCTTGCCACCAGACCTTTCTCCATCAATTAGGAATCTGATGCCGTCACTAAACACATTCCTTAAATTATAGCCATTTGTTGAGTGTTTTTTGGTGTCTAATCCGCATATATATCACCATTGCCCTTGATTTTCTTGACTGTATATCTCTTAAATATCAACATATACACGTGTGATTTAGTTTACGAAGATTTTTCAATGCCGAGAACCTTGATCAGAGAGTAAAAAAGGCGTAAGGTTCACAATGGTGTAAAATTAAAATGGGATATACCGGGCTATGATTCGAGTTACAGGAACAAGGGCCAAACCAAGCACCCATGAATGTAATCGTCGAGCGAAAACACTTGACAACCTCCTAGAAGCAGCTTTTCTTGCCACCAGACCTTTCTCCATCAATTAGGAATCTGATGCCGTCACTAAACACATTCCTTAAATTGTAGCCATTTATTGAGTGTTTTTTTGGTGTCTAATCCGCGTATATATCACTATTGCCCGTGATTTTCTTGACAGTATATCTCTGAAATATCAACATATACACGTGTGATTTAGTTTACGAAGATTTTTCAATGCCGAGAACCTCGATCAGAGAGTAAAAAAGGCGTAAGGTTCACAATGGTGTAAAATTAAAATGGGATATACCGGGCTACGATTCGAGTTACAAGAACAAGGGCCAAACCAACCACCCAAGAATGGAATCGTCGAGCGAAAACACTTGACAACCTCCTAGAAGCAGCTTTTCTTGCCACCAGACTTTTCTCCATCAATTAGGAATCTGATGCCGTCACTAAACACATTCCTTAAATTGTGGCCATTTGTTGAGTGTTTTTTTTTTTTTGTGTCTAATCCGCATATATATCACCATTGCCCTTGATTTTCTTGACTGTATATCTCTTAAATATCAACATATACACGTATGATTTAGTTTACGAAGATTTTTCAATGCCGAAAACCTCGATCAGAGAGTAAAAAAGGCGTAAGGTTCATAATGGTGTAAAATTAAAATGGGATATACCGGGCTAGGATTCGAGTTACAGGAACAAGGGCCAAACCAAGCACCCATGAATGTAATCGTCGAGCGAAAACACATGACAACCTCCTAGAAGCAGCTTTTCTTGCCACCAGACCTTTCTCCATCAATTAGGAATCTGATGCCGTCACTAAACACATTCCTTAAATTGTAGCCATTTATTGAGTGTTTTTTTGGTGTCTAATCCGCGTATATATCACCATTGCCCTTGATTTTCTTGACATTATATCTCTTAAATATCAACATATACACGTGTGATTTAGTTTACGAAGATTTTTCAATGCCGAGAACCTCGATCAGAGAGTAAAAAATGCGTAAGGTTCACAATGGTGTAAAATTAAAATGGGATATACCGGGCTAGGATTCGAGATACAAGAACAAGGGCCAAACCAACCACCCAAGAATGGAATCGTCGAGCGAAAACACTTGACAACCTCCTAGAAGCAGCTTTTCTTGCCACCAGACTTTTCTCCATCAATTAGGAATCTGATGCCATCACTAAACACATTCCTTAAATTGTGGCCACTTGTTGAGTGTTTTTTTTTTGTGTCTAATCCGCATATATATCACCATTGCCCTTGATTTTCTTGACTGTATATCTCTTAAATATCAACATATACACGTACGATTTAGTTTACGAAGATTTTTCAATGCCGAGAACCTCGATCAGAGAGTAAAAAAGGCGTAAGGTTCACAATGGTGTAAAATTAAAATGAGATATACCGGGCTAGGATTCGAGGTACAAGAACAAGGGCCAAACCAACCACCCAAGAATGGAATCGTCGAGCGAAAACACTTGACAACCTCCTAGAAGCAGCTTTTCTTGCCACCAGACCTTTCTCCATCAATTAGGAATCTAATGCCGTCACTAAACACATTCCTTAAATTGTAGCCACTTGTTGAGTGTTTTTTTTGTGTCTAATCTGCATATATATCACCATTGCCCTTGATTTTCTTGACTGTATATCTCTTAAATATCAACATATACACGTACGATTTAGTTTACGAAGATTTTTCAATGCCGAGAACCTCGATCAGAGAGTAAAAAAGGCGTAAGGTTCACAATGGTGTAAAATTAAAATGGGATATATCGGGCTAGGATTCGAGTTACAAGAACAAGGGCTAAACCAACCACCCAAGAATGGAATCGTCGAGCGAAAACACTTGACAACCTCCTAGAAGCAGCTTTTCTTGCCACCGGACCTTTCTCCATCAATTAGGAATCTGATGCCGTCACTAAACACATTCCTTAAATTGTAGCCACTTGTTGAGTGTTTTTTTTTGGTGTGTAATCCGCATATATATCACCATTGCCCTTGATTTTCTTGACAGTATATCTCTTAAATATCAACATATACACGTGTGATTTAGTTTACGAAAATTTTTCAATGCCGAGAACCTCGATCAGAGAGTAAAAAAGGTGTAAGGTTCACAATGGTGTAAAATTAAAATGGGATATACCGGGCTAGGATTCGAGTTACAAGTACAAGGGCTAAACCAACCACCCAAGAATGGAATCGTCGAGCGAAAACACTTGACAACCTCCTAGAAGCAGCTTTTCTTGCACCGGACCTTTCTCCATCAATTAGGAATCTAATGCCGTCACTAAACACATTCCTTAAATTGTAGCCATTTATTGAGTGTTTTTTTGGTGTCTAATCCGCATATATATCACCATTGCCCTTGATTTTCTTGACAATATATCTCTTAAATATCAACATATACACGTGTGATTTAGTTTCGAAGATTTTTCAATGCCGAGAACCTCGATCAGAGAGTAAAAAATGTGTAAGGTTCACAATGGTGTAAAATTAAAATGGGATATACCGGGCTAGGATTCGAGTTACAAGAACAAGGGCCAAACCAACCACCCAAGAATGGAATCGTCGAGCGAAAACACTTGACAACCTCCTAGAAGCAGCTTTTCTTGCCACCAGACCTTTCTCCATCAATTAGGAATCTAAGGCCGTCACTAAACACATTCCTTAAATTGTAGCCACTTGTTGAGTGTTTTTTTTTGTGTCTAATCCGCATATATATCACCATTGCCCTTGATTTTCTTGACTGTATATCTCTTAAATGTCAACATATACACGTGTGATTTAGTTTACGAAGATTTTTCATTGCCGAGAACCTCGATCAGAGAGTAAAAAAGGCGTAAGGTTCACAATGGTGTAAAATTAAAATGGGATATACCGGGCTAGGATTCGAGTTTCAAGAACAAGGGCCAAACTAACCACCCAAGAATGGAATCGTCGAGCGAAAACACTTGACAACCTCCTAGAAGAAGCTTTTCTTGCCACCAGACCTTTCTCCATCAATTAGGAATCTAATGCCGTCACTAAACACATTCCTTAAATTGTAGCCACTTGTTGAGTGTTTTTTTTTGTGTCTAATCCGCATATATATCACCATTGCCCTTGATTTTCTTGACTGTATATCTCTTAAATGTCAACATATACACGTGTGATTTAGTTTACGAAGATTTTTCAATGCTGAGAACCTCGATCAGAGAGTAAAAAAGGCGTAAGGTTCACAATGGTGTATTATTAAAATGGGATATATCGGGCTAGGATTCGAGTTACAGGAACAAGGGCCAAACCAACCACCCAAGAATGGAATCGTCGAGCGAAAACACTTGACAACCTCCTAGAAGCAGCTTTTCTTGCCACCAGACCTTTCTCCATCAATTAGGAATCTGATGCCGTCACTAAACACATTCCTTAAATTGTAGCCATTTGTTGAGTGTTTTTTTTGTGTCTAATCCGCATATATATCACCATTGCCCTTGATTTTCTTAACAGTATATCTCTTAAATATCAACATATACATGTGTGATTTAGTTTACGAAGATTTTTCAATGCCGAGAACCTCGATAAGAGAGTAAAAAAGGCGTAAGGTTCACAATGGTGTAAAATTGAAATGGGATATACCGGGCTAGGATTCGAGTTACAGGAACAAGGGCCAAATCAACTACCCAAGAATGTAATCGTCGAGCGAAAACACTTGACAACCTCCTAGAAGCAGCTTTTCTTACCACCAGACCTTTCTCCATCAATTAGGAATCTGATGTCGTCACTAAACACATTCCTTAAATTGTAGCCATTTGTTGAGTTTTTTTTTGTGTCTAATGCGCATATATATCACCATTGCCCTTGATTTTCTTGATTGTATATCTCTTAAATATCAACATATACACGTGTGATTTAGTTTACGAAGATTTTTCAATGCCGAGAACCTCGATCGGAGAGTAAAAAAGGCGTAAGGTTCAGAATGGTGTAAGATTAAAATGGGATATACCGGGCTAGGATTCGAGTTACAGGAACAAGGGCCAAACCAACCACCCAAGAATGGAATCATCGAGCGAAAACACTTGATAACCTCCTAGAAGCAGCTTTTCTTGCCACCAGACCTTTCTCCATCAATTAGAAATCTGATGCCGTCACTAAACACATTCCTTAAATTGTAGCCATTTGTTGAGTGTTTTTTTTTGTGTCTAATCCGCATATATATCACCATTGCCCTTGATTTTTTTGACTGTATATCTCTTGAATATCAACATATACACGTGTGATTTAGTTTACGAAGATTTTTCAAGGCCGAGAACCTCGATCAGAGAGTAAAAAAGGCGTAAGGTTCACAATGATGTAAAATTAAAATGGGATATACCGGGCTAGGATTCGAGTTACAGGAACAAGGGCCAAACCAACCACCCAAGAATGGAATTGTCGAGCGAAAACACTTGACAACCTCCTAGAAGCAGCTTTTCTTGCCACCAGACCTTTCTCCATCAATTAGGAATCTGATGCCGTCACTAAACACATTCCTTAAATTGTAGCCACTTGTTGAGTGTTTTTTTGTGTGTCTAATCCGCATATATATCACCATTGCCCTTGATTTTCTTGACTGTATATCTCTTAAATGTCAACATATACACGTGTGATTTATTTTACGAAGATTTTTCAATGCCGAGAACCTCGATTAGAGAGTAAAAAAGGCGTAATTATCACAATGGTGTAAAATTGAAATGGGATATACCGGGCTAGGATTCGAGTTACAGGAACAAGGGCCAAATCAACTACCCAAGAATGTAATCGTCGAGCGAAAACACTTGACAACCTCCTAGAAGCAGCTTTTCTTTCCACCAGACCTTTCTCCATCAATTAGGAATCTGATGCCGTCAATAAACACATTCCTTAAATTGTAGCCATTTGTTGAGTGTTTTTTTTGTGTCTAATGCACATATATATCACCATTGCCCTTGATTTTCTTGATTGTATATCTCTTAAATATCAACATATACACGTGTGATTTAGTTTACGAAGATTTTTCAATGCCGAGAACCTCGATCGGAGAGTAAAAAAGGCGTAAGGTTCACAATGTTGTAAGATTAAAATGGGATATACCGGGCTAGGATTCGAGTTACATGAACAAGGGCCAAACCAACCACCCAAGAATGGAATCGTCGAGCGAAAACACTTGATAACCTCCTAGAAGCAGCTTTTCTTGCCACCAGACCTTTCTCCATCAATTAGGAATCTGATGCCGTCACTAAACACATTCCTTAAATTGTAGCCACTTGTTGAGTGTTTTTTTGTGTGTCTAATCCGCATATATATCACCATTGCCCTTGATTTTCTTGACTGTATATCTCTTAAATGTCAACATATACACGTGTGATTTAGTTTACGAAGATTTTTCAATGCCGAGAACCTCGATTAGAGAGTAAAAAAGGCGTAATTATCACAATGGTGTAAAATTGAAATGGGATATACCGGGCTAGGATTCGAGTTACAGGAACAAGGGCCAAATCAACTACCCAAGAATGTAATCGTCGAGCGAAAACACTTGACAACCTCCTAGAAGCAGCTTTTCTTTCCACCAGACCTTTCTCCATCAATTAGGAATCTGATGCCGTCAATAAACACATTCCTTAAATTGTAGCCATTTGTTGAGTGTTTTTTTTGTGTCTAATGCACATATATATCACCATTGCCCTTGATTTTCTTGATTGTATATCTCTTAAATATCAACATATACACGTGTGATTTAGTTTACGAAGATTTTTCAATGCCGAGAACCTCGATCGGAGAGTAAAAAAGGCGTAAGGTTCACAATGTTGTAAGATTAAAATGGGATATACCGGGCTAGGATTCGAGTTACATGAACAAGGGCCAAACCAACCACCCAAGAATGGAATCGTCGAGCGAAAACACTTGATAACCTCCTAGAAGCAGCTTTTCTTGCCACCAGACCTTTCTCCATCAATTAGGAATCTGATGCCGTCACTAAACACATTCCTTAAATTGTAGCCATTTGTTGAGTGTTTTTTTTTTGTGTGTCTAGTCTGCATATATATCACCATTGCCCTTGATTTTTTTGACTGTATATCTCTTAAATATCAACATATACACGTGTGATTTAGTTTACGAAAATTTTTCAATGCCGAGAACCTCGATCAGAGAGTAAAAAAGGCGTAAGGTTCACAACGGTGTAAAATTAAAATGGGATATACCGGGCTAGGATTCGAGTTACAGGAACAAGGGCCAAACCAACCACCCAAGAATGGAATTGTCGAGCGAAAACACTTGACAACCTCCTAGAAGCAGCTTTTCTTGCCACCAGACCTTTCTCCATCAATTAGGAATCTGATGCCGTCACTAACCACATTCCTTAAATTGTAGCCACTTGTTGAGTGTTTTTTTTTGTGTATAATCCGCATATATATCACCATTGCCCTTGATTTTCTTGACTGTATATTTCTTAAATATCAACATATACACGTGTGATTTAGTTTACGAAGATTTTTCAATGCCGAGAACCGCGATCAGAGAGTAAAAAAGGCGTAAGGTTCACAATGGTGTAAAATTAAAATGGGATATACCGGGCTAGGATTCGAGTTACAGGAACAAGGGACAAACCAACCACCCAAGAATGGAATCGTCGAGCGAAAACACTTGACAACCTCCTAGAAGCAGCTTTTCTTGCCACCAGACCTTTCTCCATCAATAAGGAATCTGATGCCGTCACTAAACACATTCCCTAAATTGTAGCCATTTGTTGAGTTTTTTTTTTTGTGTTTAATCCGCATATATATCACCATTGCCCTTGATTTTCTTCACTGTATATCTCTTAAATGTCAACATATACACGTGTGATTTAGTTTACGAAGATTTTTCAATGCCGAGAACCTCGATCAGAGAGTAAAAAAGGCGTAAGGTTCACAATGGTGTAAAATTAAAATGGGATATACCGGGCTAGGATTCGAGTTACAGGAACAAGGGACAAACCAACCACCAAAGAATGGAATCGTCGAGCGAAAACACTTGACAACCTCCTAGAAGCAGCTTTTCTTACAATCAGACCTTTCTCCATCAATTAGGAATCTGATGCCGTCACTAAACACATTCCTTAAATTGTAGCCATTTGTTGAGTGTTTTTTTTTTGTGTCTAATCCGCATATATATCACCATTGCCCTTGATTTTTTTGACTGTATCTCTCTTAAATATCAACATATACACGTGTGATTTAGTTTACAAAGATTTTTCAATGCCGAGAACCTCGATCAGAGAGTAAAAAAGGCGTAAGGTTCACAATGATGTAAAATTAAAATGTGATATACCGGGCTAGGATTCGAGTTACAGGAACATGGGACAAACCAACCACCCAAGAATGGAATTGTCGAGCGAAAACATTTGACAACCTCCTAGAAGCAGCTTTTCTTGCCACCAGACCTTTCTCCATCAATTAGGAATCTGATGCCGTCACTAAACACATTCCTTAAATTATAGCCATTTGTTAGTGTTTTTTGGTGTCTAATCCGCATATATATCACCATTGCCCTTGATTTTCTTGAATGTATATCTCTTAAATATCAACATATACACGTGTGATTTAGTTTACGAAGATTTTTCAATGCCGAGAACCTCGATCAGAGAGTAAAAAAGGCGTAAGGTTCACAATGGTGTAAAATTAAAATGGGATATACCGGGCTAGGATTCGAGTTACAAGAACAAGGGCCAAACCAACCACCCAAGAATAGAAACGTCGAGCGAAAACACTTGACAACCTCCTAGAAGTAGCTTTTCTTACCATCAGACCTTTCTCCATCAATTAGGAATCTAATGCCGTCACTAAACACATTCCTTAAATTGTAGCCACTTGTTGAGTGTTTTTTTTTTGTGTCTAATCCGCATATATATCACCATTTCCCTTGATTTTCTTGACTGTATATCTCTTAAATGTCAACATATACACGTGTGATTTAGTTTACGAAGATTTTTCAATGCCGAGAACCTCGATCAGAGAGTAAAAAAGGCGTAAGGTTCACAATGGTGTAAAATTAAAATGGGATATACCGGGCTAGGAATCGAGTTCCAAGAACAAGGGCCAAACTAACCACCCAAGAATGGAATCGTCGAGCGAAAACACTTGACAACCTCCTAGAAGCAGCTTTTCTTGCCACCAGACCTTTCTCAATCAATTAGGAATCTGATGCCGTCACTAAACACATTCCTTAAATTGTAGCCATTTATTGAGTGTTTTTTTTTTGTGTCTAATCCGCTTATATATCACCATTGCCCTTGATTTTCTTGACTGTATATCTCTTAAATGTCAACATATACACGTGTGATTTAGTTTACGAAGATTTTTCAATGCCGAGAACCTCGATCACAGAGTAAAAAAGGCGTAAGGTTCACAATGGTGTAAAATTAAAATGGGATATACCGGGCTAGGATTCGAGTTACAGGAACAAGGGCCAAACCAACCACCCATGAATGTAATCGTCGAGCGAAAACACTTGTTAACCTCCTAGAAGAAGCTTTTCTTGCCACCAGACTTTTCTCCATCAATTAGGAATCTGATGCCGTCACTAAGCACATTCCTTAAATTGTACCCATTTGTTGAGTGTTTTTTTTTTGTGTCTAATCCGCGTATATATCACTATTGCCCTTGATTTTCTTAACTGTATATCTCTTAAATGTCAACATATACAAGTGTGATTTACTTTACGAAGATTTTTCAATGCCCAGAACCTCGATCAAAGAGTAAAAAAGGCGTAAGGTTCACAATGGTGTAAAATTAAAATGGGATATACCGGGCTAGGATTCGAGTTACAGGAACAAGGGCCAAACCAACCACCCAAGAATGGAATCGTCGATCGAAAACACTTGACAACCTCCTAGAAGCAGCTTTTCTTGCCACCAGACCTTTCTCCATCAATTAGGAATCTGATGCCGTCACTAAACACATTCCTTAAATTGTAGCCACTTGTTGAGTGTTTTTTTTGTGTCTAATCCGCATATATATCACCATTGCCCTTAATTTTCTTGACTGTATATTTCTTAAATATCAACATATACACGTGTGATTTAGTTTACGAAGATTTTTCAATGCCCAGAACCTCGATCAGAGAGTAAAAAAGGCGTAAGGTTCACAATGGTGTAAAATTAAAATGGGATATACCGGCCTAGGATTCGAGTTACAGGAACAAGGGCCAAACCAACCACCCAAGAATGGAATCGTCGATCGAAAACACTTGACAACCTCCTAGAAGCAGCTTTTCTTGCCACCAGACCTTTCTCCATCAATTAGGAATCTGATGCCGTCACTAAACACATTCCTTAAATTGTAGCCACTTGTTGAGTGTTTTTTTTTTGTGTCTAATCCGCATATATATCACCATTGCCCTTAATTTTCTTGACTGTATATTTCTTAAATATCAACATATACACGTGTGATTTAGTTTACGAAGATTTTTCAATGCCCAGAACCTCGATCAGAGAGTAAAAAAGGCGTAAGGTTCACAATGGTGTAAAATTAAAATGGGATATACCGGGCTAGGATTCGAGTTACAGGAACAAGGGACAAACCAACCACCCAAGAATGGAATCGTCGAGCGAAAACACTTGACAACCTCCTAGAAGCAGCTTTTCTTGCCACCAGACCTTTCTCCATCAATTAGGAATCTGATGCCGTCACTAAACACATTCCTTAAATTGTAGCCATTTGTTTAGTGTTTTTTTTTGTGTCTAATCCGCGTATATATCACCATTGCCCTTGATTTTCTTAACTGTATATCTCTTAAATGTCAACATATACACGTGTGATTTAGTTTACGAAGATTTTTCAATGCCCAGAACCTCGATCAGAGAGTAAAAAAGGCGTAAGGTTCACAATGGTGTAAAATTAAAATGGGATATACCGGACTAGGATTCGAGTTACAGGAACAAGGGCCAAACCAACCACCCAAGAATGGAATCGTCGAGCGAAAACACTTGACATCCTCCTAGAAGCAGCTTTTCTTGCCACCAGACCTTTCTCAATCAATTAGGAATCTGATGCCGTCACTAAACACATTCCTTAAATTGTAGCCATTTGTTGAGTGTTTTTTTTTGTGTCTAATCCGCATATATATCACCATTGCCCTTGATTTTCTTGACAGTATATCACTTAAATATCAACATATACACGTGTGATTTAGTTTACGAAGATTTTTCAATGCCGAGAACCTCGATCAGAGAGTAAAAAAGGCGTAAGGTTCACAATGGTGTAAAATTAAAATGGGATATACCGGGCTAGAATTCGAGTTACAGGAACAAGGGCCAAACCAACCACCCATGAATGTAATCGTCGAGCGAAAACAATTGATAACCTCCTAGAAGAAGCTTTTCTTTCCATCAGACATTTCTCCATCAATTAGGAATCTAATGCCGTCACTAAACACATTCCTTAAATTGTAGCCACTTGTTGAGTGTTTTTTTTTTGTGTCTAATCCGCATATATATCACCATTGCCCTTGATTTTCTTGACTGTATATCTCTTAAATGTCAACATATACACGTGTGATTTAGTTTACGAAGATTTTTCAATGCCGAGAACCTCGATCAGAGAGTAAAAAAGGCGTAAGGTTCACAATGGTGTAAAATTAAAATGGGATATACCGGGCTAGGAATCGAGTTCCAAGAACAAGGGCCAAACTAACCACCCAATAATGGAATCGTCGAGCGAAAACACTTGACAACCTCCTAGAAGCAGCTTTTCTTGCCACCAGACCTTTCTCCATCAATTAGGAATCTGATGCCGTCACTAAACACATTCCTTAAATTGTAGCCATTTATTGAGTGTTTTTTTTTGGTGTCTAATCCGCTTATATATCACCATTGCCCTTGATTTTCTTGACTGTATATCTCTTAAATATCAACATATACACGTGTGATTTAGTTTACGATGATTTTTCAATGCCGAGAACCTCGATCAGAGATTAAAAAAGGCGTAAGGTTCACAATGGTGTAAAATTAAAATGGGATATACCGGGCTAGGATTCGAGTTACAGGAACAAGGGCCAAACCAACCACCCATGAATGTAATCGTCGAGCGAAAACACTTGTTAACCTCCTAGAAGAAGCTTTTCTTGCCACCAGACTTTTCTCCATCAATTAGGAATCTGATGCCGTCACTAAGCACATTCCTTAAATTGTAGCCATTTGTTGAGTGTTTTTTTTTTGTGTCTAATCCGCGTATATATCACCATTGCCCTTGATTTTCTTAACTGTATATCTCTTAAATGTCAACATATACACGTGTGATTTACTTTACGAAGATTTTTCAATGCCCAGAACCTCGATCAAAGAGTAAAAAAGGCGTAAGGTTCACAATGGTGTAAAATTAAAATGGGATATACCGGGCTAGGATTCGAGTTACAGGAACAAGGGCCAAACCAACCACCCAAGAATGGAATCGTCGATCGAAAACACTTGACAACCTCCTAGAAGCAGCTTTTCTTGCCACCAGACCTTTCTCCATCAATTAGGAATCTGATGCCGTCACTAAACACATTCCTTAAATTGTAGCCACTTGTTGAGTGTTTTTTTTTTGTCTAATCCGCATATATATCACCATTGCCCTTAATTTTCTTGACTGTATATTTCTTAAATATCAACATATACACGTGTGATTTAGTTTACGAAGATTTTTCAATGCCCAGAACCTCGATCAGAGAGTAAAAAAGGCGTAAGGTTCATAATGGTGTAAAATTAAAATGGGATATACCGGGCTAGGATTCGAGTTACAGGAACAAGGGACAAACCAACCACCCAAGAATGGAATCGTCGAGCGAAAACACTTGACAACCTCCTAGAAGCAGCTTTTCTTGCCACCAGACCTTTCTCCATCAATTAGGAATCTGATGCCGTCACTAAACACATTCCTTAAATTGTAGCCATCTGTTGAGTGTTTTTTTTTTGTGTCTAATCCGCGTATATATCACCATTGCCCTTGATTTTCTTAACTGTATATCTCTTAAATGTCAACATATACACGTGTGATTTAGTTTACGAAGATTTTTCAATGCCCAGAACCTCGATCAGAGAGTAAAAAAGGCGTAAGGTTCACAATGGTGTAAAATTAAAATGGGATATACCGGGCTAGGATTCGAGTTACAGGAACAAGGGCCAAACCAACCACCCAAGAATGGAATCGTCGAGCGAAAACACTTGACATCCTCCTAGAAGCAGCTTTTCTTGCCACCAGACCTTTCTCAATCAATTAGGAATCTGATGCCGTCAGTAAACACATTCCTTAAATTGTAGCCATTTGTTGAGTGTTTTTTTTTTGTGTCTAATCCGCATATATATCACCATTGCCCTTGATTTTCTTGACAGTATATCTCTTAAATATCAACATATACACGTGTGATTTAGTTTACGAAGATTTTTCAATGCCGAGAACCTCGATCTGAGAGTAAAAAAGGTGTAAGGTTCACAATGGTGTAAAATTAAAATGGGATATACCGGGCTAGGATTCGAGTTACAGGAACAAGGGCCAAACCAACCACCCATGAATGTAATCGTGGAGCGAAAACAATTGATAACCTCCTAGAAGAAGTTTTTCTTGCCACCAGACTTTTCTCCATCAATTAGGAATCTGATGCCGTCACTAAACACATTCCTTAAATTGTAGCCATTTGTTGAGTGTTTTTTTTTTGTGTCTAATCCGCATATATATCACCATTGCCCTTGATTTTCTTTACTGTATATCTCTTAAATATCAACATATACACGAGTGATTTAGCTTACGAAGATTTTTCAATGCCGAGAACCTCGATCAAAGAGTAAAAAAGGCGTAAGGTTCACAATGGTGTAAAATTAAAATGAGATATACCGGGCTAGGATTCGAGTTGTAGTAACAAGGGACAAACCAACCACCCATGAATGTAATCGTCGAGCGAAAACAATTGATAACCTCCTAGAAGAAGCTTTTCTTGCCACCAGACTTTTCTCCATCAATTAGGAATCTTATGCCGTCACTAAACACATTCCTTAAATTGTAGCCATTTGTTGAGTGTTTTTTTTTGTGTCTAATCCGCATATATATCACCATTGCCCTTGATTTTCTTGACTGTATATCTCTTAAATATCAACATATACACGTGTGATTTAGTTTACGAAGATTTTTCAATGCCGAGAACCTCGATCAGAGAGTAAAAAAGGCGTAAGGTTCACAATGGTGTAAAATTAAAATGGGATATACCGGGCTAGGATTCGAGTTACAGGAACAAGGGACAAACCAACCACCCAAGAATGGAATCGTCGAGCGAAAACACTTGACAACCTCCTAGAAGCAGCTTTTCTTGCCACCAGACCTTTCTCCATCAATTAGGAATCTAATGCCGTCACTAAACACATTCCTTAAATTGTAGCCATTCGTTGAATGTTTTTTTTTTGTCTAATCCGCATATATATCACCATTGCCCTTGATTTTCTTGATTGTATATCTCTTAAATGCCAACATATACACGTGTGATTTAGTTTACGAAGATTTTTCAATGCCGAGAACCTCGATTAGAGTGTAAAAAAGGCGTAATTTTCACAATGGTGTAAAATTGAAATGGGATATACCGGGCTAGGATTCGAGTTACAGGAACAAGGGCCAAATCAACTACCCAAGAATGTAATCGTCGAGCGAAAACACTTGACAACCTCCTAGAAGCAGCTATTCTTACCACCAGACCTTTCTCCATCAATTAGGAATCTGATGTCGTCACTAAACACATTCCTTAAATTGTAGCCATTTGTTGAGTTTTTTTTTTTTGTGTCTAATGCGCATATATATCTCCATTGCCCTTGATTTTCTTGATTGTATATCTCTTAAATATCAACATATACACGTGTGATTTAGTTTACGAAGATTTTTCAATGCCGAGAACCTCGATCGGAGAGTAAAAAAGGCGTAAGGTTCACAACGGTGTAAGATTAAAATGGGATATAACGGGCTAGGATTCGAGTTACAGGAACAAGGGCCAAACCAACCACCCAAGAATGGAATCATCGAGCGAAAACACTTGATAACCTCCTAGAAGCAGCTTTTCTTGCCACCAGACCTTTCTCCATCAATTAGAAATCTGATGCCGTCACTAAACACATTCCTTAAATTGTAGCCATTTGTTGAGTGTTTTTTTTGTCTAATCCGCATATATATCACCATTGCCCTTGATTTTTTTGACTGTATATCTCTTGAATATCAACATATACACGTGTGATTTAGTTTACGAAGATTTTTCAATGCCGAGAACCTCGATCAGAGAGTAAAAAAGGCGTAAGGTTCACAATGATGTAAAATTAAAATGGGATATACCGGGCTAGGATTCGAGTTACAGGAACAAGGGCCAAACCAACCACCCAAGAATGCAATTGTCGAGCGAAAACACTTGACAACCTCCTAGAAGCAGCTTTTCTTGCCACCAGACCTTTCTCCATCAATTAGGAATCTGATGCCGTCACTAAACACATTCCTTAAGTTGTAGCCACTTGTTGAGTGTTTTTTTGTTTGTCTAATCCGCATATATATCACCATTGCCCTTGATTTTCTTGACTGTATATCTCTTAAATAACAACATATACACGTGTGATTTAGTTTACGAAGATTTTTCAATGCCGAGAACCTCGATCAGAGAGTAAAAAAGGCGTAAGGTTCACAATGGTGTAAAATTAAAATGGGATATACCGGGCTAGGATTCGAGTTACAGGAACAAGGGACAAACCAACCACCCAAGAATGGAATCGTCGAGCGAAAACACTTGACAACCTCCTAGAAGCAGCTTTTCTTGCCACCAGACCTTTCTCCATCAATTAGGAATCTGATGCCGTCACTAAACACATTCCTTAAATTGTAGCCACTTTTTGAGTGTTTTTTTTTGTGTCTAATCCGCATATATATCACCATTGCCCTTGATTTTCTTGACTGTATATTTCTTAAATATCAACATATACACGTGTGATTTAGTTTACGAAGATTTTTCAATGCCGAGAACCTCGATCAGAGAGTAAAAAAGGCGTAAGGTTCACAATGGTGTAAAATTAAAATGGGATATAACGGGCTCGGATTCGAGTTACAGGAACAAGGGACAAACCAACCACCCAAGAATGGAATCGTCGAGCGAAAACACTTGACAACCTCCTAGAAGCAGCTTTTCTTGCCACCAGACCTTTCTCCATCAATTAGGAATCTAATGCCGTCACTAAACACATTCCTTAAATTGTAGCCATTCGTTGAGTGTTTTTTTTTGTCTAATCCGCATATATATCACCATTGCCCTTGATTTTCTTGATTGTATATCTCTTAAATGTCAACATGTACACGTGTGATTTAGTTTACGAAGATTTTTCAATGCCGAGAACCTCGATTAGAGAGTAAAAAAGGCGTAATTTTCACAATGGTGTAAAATTGAAATGGGATATACCGGGCTAGGATTCGAGTTACAGGAACAAGGGCCAAATCAACTACCCAAGAATGTAATCGTCGAGCCAAAACACTTGACAACCTCCTAGAAGCAGCTTTTCTTACCACCAGACCTTTCTCCATCAATTAGGAATCTGATGCCGTCACTAAACACATTCCTTAAATTGTAGCCATTTGTTGAGTGTTTTTTTTGTGTCTAATCCGCATATATATCACCATTGCCCTTGATTTTCTTGATTGTATATCTCTTAAATATCAACATATACACGTGTGATTTAGTTTACGAAGATTTTTCAATGCCGAGAACCTCGATCGGAGAGTAAAAAGGGCGTAAGGTTCACAATGGTGTAAGATTAAAATGGGATATACCGGGCTAGGATTCGAGTTACCGGAACAAGGGCCAAACCAACCACCCAAGAATGGAATCGTCGAGCGAAAACACTTGATAACCTCCTAAAAGCAGCTTTTCTTGCCACCAGACCTTTCTCCATCAATTAGGAATCTGATGCCGTCACTAAACACATTCCTTAAATTGTAGCCATTTGTTGAGTGTTTTTTTTGTGTGTCTAATCCGCATATATATCACCATTGCCGGTGATTTTTTTGACTGTATATCTCTTAAATATCAACATATACACGTGTGATTTAGTTTACGAAAATTTTTCAATGCCGAGAACCTCGATCAGAGAGTAAAAAAGGCGTAAGGTTCACAATGGTGTAAAATTAAAATGGGATATACCGGGCTAGGATTCGAGTTACAGGAACAAGGGCCAAACCAACCACCCAAGAATGGAATTGTCGAGCGAAAACACTTGACAACCTCCTAGAAGCAGCTTTTCTTGCCACCAGACCTTTCTCCATCAATTAGGAATCTGATGCCGTCACTAAACACATTCCTTAAATTGTAGCCACTTTTTGAGTGTTTTTTTTTGTGTCTAATCCGCATATATATCACCATTGCCCTTGATTTTCTTGACTGTATATTTCTTAAATATCAACATATACACGTGTGATTTAGTTTACGAAGATTTTTCAATGCCGAGAACCTCGATCAGAGAGTAAAAAAGGCGTAAGGTTCACAATGGTGTAAAATTAAAATGGGATATAACGGGCTCGGATTCGAGTTACAGGAACAAGGGACAAACCAACCACCCAAGAATGGAATCGTCGAGCGAAAACACTTGACAACCTCCTAGAAGCAGCTTTTCTTGCCACCAGACCTTTCTCCATCAATTAGGAATCTAATGCCGTCACTAAACACATTCCTTAAATTGTAGCCATTCGTTGAGTGTTTTTTTTTGTCTAATCCGCATATATATCACCATTGCCCTTGATTTTCTTGATTGTATATCTCTTAAATGTCAACATGTACACGTGTGATTTAGTTTACGAAGATTTTTCAATGCCAAGAACCTCGATTAGAGAGTAAAAAAGGCGTAATTTTCACAATGGTGTAAAATTGAAATGGGATATACCGGGCTAGGATTCGAGTTACAGGAACAAGGGCCAAATCAACTACCCAAGAATGTAATCGTCGAGCCAAAACACTTGACAACCTCCTGGAAGCAGCTTTTCTTACCACCAGACCTTTCTCCATCAATTAGGAATCTGATGCCGTCACTAAACACATTCCTTAAATTGTAGCCATTTGTTGAGTGTTTTTTTTTGTGTCTAATGCGCATATATATCACCATTGCCCTTGATTTTCTTGATTGTATATCTCTTAAATATCAACATATACACGTGTGATTTAGTTTACGAAGATTTTTCAATTCCAAGAACCTCGATCGGAGAGTAAAAAAGGCGTAAGGTTCACAATGGTGTAAGATTAAAATAGGATATACCGGGCTAGGATTCGAGTTACAGGAACAAGGGCCAAACCAACCACCCAAGAATGGAATCGTCGAGCGAAAACACTTGATGACCTCCTAGAAGCAGCTTTTCTTGCCACCAGACCTTTCTCCATCAATTAGGAATCTGATGCCGTCACTAAACACATTCCTTAAATTGTAGCCATTTGTTGAGTGTTTTTTTTGTGTGTCTAATCCGCATATATATCACCATTGCCCTTGATTTTTTTGACTGTATATCTCTTAAATATCAACATATACACGTGTGATTTAGTTTACGAAAATTTTTCAATGCCGAGAACCTCGATCAGAGAGTAAAAAAGGCGTAAGGTTCACAATGGTGTAAAATTAAAATGGGATATACCGGGCTAGGATTCGAGTTACAGGAACAAGGGCCAAACCAACCACCCAAGAATGGAATTGTCGAGCGAAAACACTTGACAACCTCCTAGAAGCAGCTTTTCTTGCCACCAGACCTTTCTCCATCAATTAGGAATCTGATGCCGTCACTAAACACATTCCTTAAATTGTAGCCACTTGTTGAGTGTTTTTTTTGTGTCTAATCCGCATATATATCACCATTGCCCTTGATTTTCTTGACTGTATATTTCTTAAATATCAACATATACACGTGTGATTTAGTTTACGAAGATTTTTCAATGCCGAGAACCTCGATCAGAGAGTAAAAAAGGCGTAAGGTTCACAATGGTGTAAAATTAAAATGGGATATACCGGGCTAGGATTCGAGTTACAGGAACAAGGAACAAACCAACCACCCAAGAATGGAATCGTCGAGCGAAAACACTTGACAACCTCCTAGAAGCAGCTTTTCTTGCCACCAGACCTTTCTCCATCAATTAGGAATCTGATGCCGTCACTAAACACATTCCTTAAATTGTAGCCATTTGTTGAGTGTTTTTTTTTGTGTTTAATCCGCATATATATCACCATTGCCCTTGATTTTCTTCACTGTATATCTCTTAAATGTCAACATATACACGTGTGATTTAGTTTACGAAGATTTTTCAATGCCGAGAACCTCGATCAGAGAGTAAAAAAGGCGTAAGGTTCACAAGGGTGTAAAATTAAAATGGGATATACCGGGCTAGGATTCGAGTTTCAGGAACAAGGGACAAACCAACCACCCAAGAATGGAATCGTCGAGCGAAAACACTTGACAACCTCCTAGAAGCAGCTTTTCTTACAATCAGACCTTTCTCCATCAATTAGGAATCTGATGCCGTCACTAAACACATTCCTTAAATTGTAGCCATTTGTTGAGTGTTTTTTTTTGTGTCTAATCCGCATATATATCATCATTGCCCTTAATTTTTTTGACTGTATCTCTCTTAAATATCAACATATACACGTTTGATTTAGTTTACAAAGATTTTTCAATGCCGAGAACCTCGATCAGAGAGTAAAAAAGGCGTAAGGTTCACAATGATGTAAAATTAAAATGTGATATACCTGGCTAGGATTCGAGTTACAGGAACATGGGCCAAACCAACCACCCAAGAATGGAATTGTCGAGCGAAAAAATTTGACAACCTCCTAGAAGCAGCTTTTCTTGCCACCAGACCTTTCTCCATCAATTAGGAATCTGATGCCGTCACTAAACACATTCCTTAAATTATAGCCATTTGTTGAGTGTTTTTTGGTGTCTAATCCGCATATATATCACCATTGCCCTTGATTTTCTTGACTGTATATCTCTTAAATATCAACATATACACGTGTGATTTAGTTTACGAAGATTTTTCAATGCCGAGAACCTCGATCAGAGAGTAAAAAAGGCGTAAGGTTCACAATGGTGTAAAATTAAAATAGGATATACCGGGCTAGGATTCGAGTTACAAGAACAAGGGCCAAACCAACCACCCAAGAATGGAAACGTCGAGCGAAAACACTTGACAACCTCCTAGAAGTAGCTTTTCTTGCCACCAGACCTTTCTCCATCAATTAGGAATCTAATGCCGTCTCTAAACACATTCCTTAAATTGTAGCCACTTGTTGAGTGTTTTTTTTTTGTGTCTAATCCGCATATATATCACCATTGCCCTTGATTTTCTTGACTGTATATCTCTTAAATGTCAACATATACACGTGTGATTTAGTTTACAAAGATTTTTCAATGCCGAGAACCTCGATCAGAGAGTAAAAAAGGCGTAAGGTTCACAATGGTGTAAAATTAAAATGGGATATACCGGGCTAGGAATCGAGTTCCAAGAACAAGGGCCAAACCAACCACCCAAGAATGGAATCGTCGAGCGAAAACACTTGACAACCTCCTAGAACCAGCTTTTCTTGCCACCAGACCTTTCTCCATCAATTAGGAATCTGATGCCGTCACTAAACACATTCCTTAAATTGTAGCCACTTGTTGAGTGTTTTTTTTGTGTCTAATCCGCATATATATCACCATTGCCCTTGATTTTCTTAACTGTATATCTCTTAAATGTCAACATATACACGTGTGATTTAGTTTACGAAGATTTTTCAATGCCCAGAACCTCGATCAGAGAGTAAAAAAGGCGTAAGGTTCACAATGGTGTAAAATTAAAATGGGATATACCGGGCTAGGATTCGAGTTACAGGAACAAGGGACAAACCAACCACCCAAGAATAGAATCGTCGAGCGAAAACACTTGACAACCTCCTATAAGCAGCTTTTCTTGCCACCAGACCTTTCTCCATCAATTAGGAATCTGATGCCGTCACTAAACACATTCCTTAAATTGTAGCCATTTGTTGAGTGTTTTTTTTTGTGTCTAATCCGCATATATATCACCATTGCCCTTGATTTTCTTGACTGTATATTTCTTAAATATCAACATATACACGTGTGATTTAGTTTACGAAGATTTTTCAATGCCGAGAACCTCGATCAGAGAGTAAAAAAGGCGTAAGGTTCACAATGGTGTAAAATTAAAATGGGATATACCGGGCTAGGATTCGAGTTACAGGAACAAGGGACAAACCAACCACCCAAGAATAGAATCGTCGAGCGAAAACACTTGACAACCTCCTATAAGCAGCTTTTCTTGCCACAAGACCTTTCTCCATCAATTAGGAATCTGATGCCGTCACTAAACACATTCCTTAAATTGTAGCCATTTGTTGAGTGTTTTTTTTTGTGTTTAATCCGCATATATATCACCATTGCCCTTGATTTTCTTCACTGTATATCTCTTAAATGTCAACATATACACGTGTGATTTAGTTTACGAAGATTTTTCAATGCCGAGAACCTCGATCAGAGAGTAAAAAAGGCGTAAGGTTCACAATGGTGTAAAATTAAAATGGGATATACCGGGCTAGGATTCGAGTTACAGGAACAAGGGACAAACCAACCACCCAAGAATGGAATCGTCTAGCGAAAACACTTGACAACCTCCTAGAAGCAGCTTTTCTTGCCACCAGACCTTTCTCCATCAATTAGGAATCTAATGCCGTCACTAAACACATTCCTTAAATTGTAGCCATTCGTTGAGTGTTTTTTTTTGTCTAATCCGCATATATATCACCATTGCCCTTGATTTTCTTGACTGTATATCTCTTAAATATCAACATATACACGTGTGATTTAGTTTACGAAGATTTTCCAATGCCGAAAACATCGATCGGAGAGTAAAAAAGGCGTAAGGTTCACAATGGTGTAAGATTAAAATGGGATATACCGGGCTAGGATTCGAGTTACAGGAACAAGGGCCAAACCAACCACCCAAGAATGGAATCGTCGAGCGAAAACACTTGATAACCTCCTAGAAGCAGCTTTTCTTACAATCAGACCTTTCTCCATCAATTAGGAATCTGATGCCGTCACTAAACACAATCCTTAAATTGTAGCCATTTGTTGAGTGTTTTTTTTTTTGTGTCTAATCCGCATATATATCACCATTGCCCTTGATTTTTTTGACTGTATCTCTCTTAAATATCAACATATACACGTGTGATTTAGTTTACAAAGATTTTTCAATGCCGAGAACCTCGATCAGAGAGTAAAAAAGGCGTAAGGTTCACAATGATGTAAAATTAAAATGTGATATACCGGGCTAGGATTCGAGTTACAGGAACATGGGCCAAACCAACCACCCAAGAATGGAATTGTCGAGCGAAAACATTTGACAACCTCCTAGAAGCAGCTTTTCTTGCCACCAGACCTTTCTCCATCAATTAGGAATCTGATGCTGTCACTAAACACATTCCTTAAATTATAGCCATATGTTGAGTGTTTTTTGGTGTCTAATCCGCATATATATCACCATTGCCCTTGATTTTCTTGACTGTATATCTCTTAAATATCAACATATACACGTGTGATTTAGTTTACGAAGATTTTTCAATGCCGAGAACCTCGATAAGAGAGTAAAAAAGGCGTAAGGTTCACAATGGTGTAAAATTAAAATGGGATATACCGGGCTAGGATTCGAGTTACAAGAACAAGGGCCAAACCAACCACCCAAGAATGGAAACGTCGAGCGAAAACACTTGACAACCTCCTAGAAGCAGCTTTTCTTGCCACCAGACCTTTCTCCATCAATTAGGAATCTGATGCCGTCACTAAACACATTCCTTAAATTGTAGCCATTTGTTGAGTGTTTTTTTTGTGTCTAATCCGCATATATATCACCATTGCCCTTGATTTTCTTGACTGTATATTTCTTAAATATCAACATATACACGTGTGATTTAGTTTACGAAGATTTTTCAATGCCGAGAACCTCGATCAGAGAGTAAAAAAGGCGTAAGGTTCACAATGGTGTAAAATTAAAATGGGATATACCGGGCTAGGATTCGAGTTACAGGAACAAGGGACAAACCAACCACCCAAGAATAGAATCGTCGAGCGAAAACACTTGACAACCTCCTATAAGCAGCTTTTCTTGCCACAAGACCTTTCTCCATCAATTAGGAATCTGATGCCGTCACTAAACACATTCCTTAAATTGTAGCCATTTGTTGAGTGTTTTTTTTTTGTGTTTAATCCGCATATATATCACCATTGCCCTTGATTTTCTTCACTGTATATCTCTTAAATGTCAACATATACACGTGTGATTTAGTTTACGAAGATTTTTCAATGCCGAGAACCTCGATCAGAGAGTAAAAAAGGCGTAAGGTTCACAATGGTGTAAAATTAAAATGGGATATACCGGGCTAGGATTCGAGTTACAGGAACAAGGGACAAACCAACCACCCAAGAATGGAATCGTCTAGCGAAAACGCTTGACAACCTCCTAGAAGCAGCTTTTCTTGCCACCAGACCTTTCTCCATCAATTAGGAATCTAATGCCGTCACTAAACACATTCCTTAAATTGTAGCCATTCGTTGAGTGTTTTTTTTGTCTAATCCGCATATATATCACCATTGCCCTTGATTTTCTTGACTGTATATCTCTTAAATATCAACATATACACGTGTGATTTAGTTTACAAAGATTTTCCAATGCCGAAAACATCGATCGGAGAGTAAAAAAGGCGTAAGGTTCACAATGGTGTAAGATTAAAATGGGATATACCGGGCTAGGATTCGAGTTACAGGAACAAGGGCCAAACCAACCACCCAAGAATGGAATCGTCGAGCGAAAACACTTGATAACCTCCTAGAAGCAGCTTTTCTTACAATCAGACCTTTCTCCATCAATTAGGAATCTGATGCCGTCACTAAACACAATCCTTAAATTGTAGCCATTTGTTGAGTGTTTTTTTTTGTGTCTAATCCGCATATATATCACCATTGCCCTTGATTTTTTTGACTGTATCTCTCTTAAATATCAACATATACACGTGTGATTTAGTTTACAAAGATTTTTCAATGCCGAGAACCTCGATCAGAGAGTAAAAAAGGCGTAAGGTTCACAATGATGTAAAATTAAAATGTGATATACCGGGCTAGGATTCGAGTTACAGGAACATGGGCCAAACCAACCACCCAAGAATGGAATTGTCGAGCGAAAACATTTGACAACCTCCTAGAAGCAGCTTTTCTTGCCACCAGACCTTTCTCCATCAATTAGGAATCTGATGCTGTCACTAAACACATTCCTTAAATTATAGCCATATGTTGAGTGTTTTTTGGTGTCTAATCCGCATATATATCACCATTGCCCTTGATTTTCTTGACTGTATATCTCTTAAATATCAACATATACACGTGTGATTTAGTTTACGAAGATTTTTCAATGCCGAGAACCTCGATAAGAGAGTAAAAAAGGCGTAAGGTTCACAATGGTGTAAAATTAAAATGGGATATACCGGGCTAGGATTCGAGTTACAAGAACAAGGGCCAAACCAACCACCCAAGAATGGAAACGTCGAGCGAAAACACTTGACAACCTCCTAGAAGCAGCTTTTCTTGCCACCAGACCTTTCTCCATCAATTAAGAATCTAATGCCTTCACTAAACACATTCCTTAAATTGTAGCCACTTGTTGAGTGTTTTTTTTTGTGTCTAATCCGCATATATATCACCATTGCCCTTGATTTTCTTGACTGTATATCTCTTAAATATCAACATATACACGTGTGATTTAGTTTACGAAGATTTTTCAATGCCGAGAACCTCGATCGGAGATTAAAAAAGGCGTAAGGTTCACAATGGTGTAAAATTAAAATGGGATATACCGGGCTAGGATTCGAGTTACAGGAACAAGGGCCAAACCAACCACCCATGAATGTAATCGTCGAGCGAAAACACTTGATAACCTCCTAGAAGAAGCTTTTCTTGCCACCAGACTTTTCTCCATCAATTAGGAATCTGATGCCGTCACTAAACACATTCCTTAAATTGTAGCCATTTGTTGAGTGTTTTTTTTTTGTGTCTAATCCGCGTATATATCACCATTGCCCTTGATTTTCTTGACTGTATATCTCTTAAATGTCAACATATACCCGTGTGATTTAGTTTACGAAGATTTTTCAATGCCCAGAACCTCGATCAGAGAGTAAAAAAGGCGTAAGGTTCACAATGGTGTAAAATTAAAATGGGATATACCGGGCTAGGATTCGAGTTACAGGAACAAGGGCCAAACCAACCACCCAAGAATGGAATCGTCGAGCGAAAACACTTAACAACCTCCTAGAAGCAACTTTTCTTACCACCAGACCTTTCTCCATCAATTTGGAATCTGATGCTGTCACTAAACACATTTCTTAAATTGTAGCTATTTGTTGAGAGTTTTTTTTTGTGTCTAATCTGCATATATATCACCATTGCCCTTGATTTTCTTGACTGTATATCTCTTAAATGTCAACATATATACGTGTGATCTAGTTTATGAAGAATTTTCAATGCCGAGAACCTCGATCAGAGAGTAAACAAGGCTTAAGGTTCACAATGGTGAAAGATTAAAATGGGATATACCGGGCTAGGATTCGAGTTACACGAACAAGGGCCAAACCAACCACCCAAGAATGGAATCGTCGAGCGAAAACACTTGACAACCTCCTAGAAGCAGCTTATCTTGCCACCAGACTTTTCTCCATCAATTAGGAATCTGATGCCGTCACTAAACACATTCCTTAAATTGTAGCCATTTATTGAGTGTTTTTTTTGGTGTCTAATCCGCATATATATCACCATTGCCCTTGATTTTCTTGACAGTATATCTCTTAAATATCAACATATACACGTGTGATTTAGTTTACGAAGATTTTTCAATACCAAGAACCTCTATCAGAGAATAAAAAAGGCTTAAGGTTGACAATGGTGTAAAATTAAAATGGGATATACCTGGCTAGGATTCGAGTTACTGGAACAAGGGCCAAACCGACCATGTAGGCCATTTGTTGAGTGTTTTTTTTTGTGTCTAATCCGCATATATATCACCATTGCCTCTTGATTTTCTTGACTGTATATCTCTTAAATATCAACATATACACGTGTGATTTAGTTTACGAAGATTTTTCAATGCCGAGAACCTCGATCGGAGATTAAAAAAGGCGTAAGGTTCACAATGGTGTAAAATTAAAATGGGATATACCGGGCTAGGATTCGAGTTACAGGAACAAGGGCCAAACCAACCACCCATGAATGTAATCGTCGAGCGAAAACACTTGATAACCTCCTAGAAGCAGCTTTTCTTGCCACCAGACTTTTCTCCATCAATTAGGAATCTGATGCCGTCACTAAAAACATTCCTTAAATTGTAGCCATTTGTTGAGTGTTTTTTTTTTGTGTCTAATCCGCATATATATCACCATTGCCCTTGATTTTCTTGACTGTATATCTCTTAAATGTCAACATATACACGTGTGATTTAGTTTACGAAGGTTTTTCAATGCCGAGAACCTCGATCAGAGAGTAAAAAAGGCTTATGGTTCACAATGGTGTAAATTTAAAATGGGATATACCGGGCTAGAATTCGAGTTACTGGAACAAGGGCTAAACCAACCACCCAAGAATGGAATCTTCGAGCGAAAACACTTGACAACCTCCTAGAAGCAGCTTTTCTTACCACCAGGCCTTTCTCCATCAATTAGGAATCTGATGCCGTCACTAAACACATTCCTTAAATTGTAGCCATTTGTTTTGTGTTTTTTTTTTGGTGACGAATCCGCATATATATCACCATTGCCCTTGATTTTCTTGACTGTATATCTCTTAAATGTCAACATATACACGTGTGATTTAGTTTACGAAGATTTTTCATTGCCGAGAACCTCGATCAGAGAGTAAAAAAGGCGTAAGGTTCACAATAGAGTAAAATTAAAATGGGATATACCGGGCTAGGATTCGAGTTATAGGAACAAGGGCCAAACCAACCACCCAAGAATGGAATCGTCGAGCGAAAACACTTGACCACCTCCTAGAAGCAGCTTTTCTTGCCACCAGACCTTTCTCCATCAATTAGGAATCTGATGCCGTCACTAAACACATTCCTTAAATTGTAGCCATTTGTTGAGTGTTTTTTTTTTGTGTCTAATCCACATATATATCACCATTGCCCTTGATTTTCTTGACTGTATATCTCTTAAATGTCAACATATACACGTGTGATTTAGTTTACGAAGATTTTTCAATACCAAGAACCTCTATCAGAGAATAAAAAAGGCGTAAGGTTCACAATGGTGTAAAATTAAAATGGGATATACCTGGCTAGTATTCGAGTTACAGGAACAAGGGCCAAACCGACCATCCAAGAATGGAATCGTCGAGCGAAAACACTTGACAACCTCCTAGAAGCAGCTTTTCTTGCCACCAGACCTTTGTCCATCAATTAGGAATCTTATGCCGTCACTAAACACATTCCTTAAATTGTAGCCATTTATTGAGTGTTTTTTTTTGGTGTCTAATCCGCGTATATATCACCATTGCCCTTGATTTTCTTGACTGTATATCTCTTAAATGTCAACATATACACGTGTGATTTAGTTTACGAAGGTTTTTCAATGCCGAGAACCTCGATCAGAGAGTAAAAAAGGCTTAAGGTTCACAATGGTGTAAATTTAAAATGGGATATACCGGGCTAGAATTCGAGTTACAGGAACAAAGGCTAAACCAACCACCCAAGAATGGAATCTTCGAGCGAAAACACTTGACAACCTCCTAGAAGCAGCTTTTCTTGCCACCAGGCCTTTCTCCATCAATTAGGAATCTGATGCCGTCACTAAACACATTCCTTAAATTGTAGCCATTTGTTTCGTGTTTTTTTTTGTGACGAATCCGCATATATATCACCATTTCCCATGATTTTCTTGACTGTATATCTCTTAAATGACAACATATACACGTGTGATTTAGTTTACGAAGATTTTTCAATGCCGAGAACCTCGATCAGAGAGTAAAAAAGGCGTAAGGTTCACAGTAGTGTAAAATTAAAATGGGATATACCGGGCTAGGGTTCGAGTTACAGGAACAAGGGCCAAACAAACCACCCAAGAATGGAATCGTCGAGCGAAAACACTTGACCACCTCCTAGAAGCAGCTTTTCTTGCCACCAGACCTTTCTCCATCAATTAGGAATCTGATGCCGTCACTAAACACATTCCTTAAATTGTAGCCATTTGTTGAGTGTTTTTTTTTTGTGTCTAATCCGCATATATATCACCATTGCCCTTGATTTTCTTGATTGTATATCTCTTAAATGTCAACATATACACGTGTGATTTAGTTTACGAAGATTTTTCAATACCAAGAACCTCTATCAGAGAATAAAAAAGGCTTAAGGTTGACAATGGTGTAAAATTAAAATGGGATATACCTGGCTAGGATTCGAGTTTCAGGAACAAGGGCCAAACCGACCATGTAGGTCCCCTATTCGTATGGATCTTCAACAGAATTGTCTTTCCAATCAAGAGTGTGGAATCCTCTTGATCAGAATATCACAAAAACAAGTAGAAAACAGGAACAACAAATCACTTTCAATCCGGGTTTCTATTGATTATCCAAACAAACGTTTTACAATCAATCAAACCCTAACCAACTATCAATTTCGTCCAAGACTCTAAGCTCTCACGAAATTGCTCTCAAATAATGTTCTGGCTGATTAACCTAAACCCTAAAGCCTAACCTTGTTTATATAACACAAGGTTATTACTTGGGCCAAGGTTAAACATCATGGACTGCGAATTGGACAGGCCCAATTCGCCCCCCATCACCCAATTCATTGGGTTTGGTTAGCCCAAACTCTATTAACTCACTAATACAAAGCTAAACCCGCTAACTGTTTATCGTTTATCTAATTACAAGATATCCAAAGACCAAATCTAAGCTGTTGTCACAAACATGCACCAACAAACTCCCCCTTGACAATAGCTTCATAAAATAACTTTGTCTTCAGTCATCTTGCAATCTTCATGTAGTCTTGCACTGTCTTTGGTCTTTGAATAGCTTCAGCTTCAACAGCTCTGTCAGCAACAGACTCCCCCTAAGCTGATGCATCCAATCACCAAATCTTCAAAAACTTTAGCGTTTGAGTAAACTCCAGTTCAACATATGTATAGTAATCTTCAAACTCTTCAACTTTGTCTGCAATATAGAAAGGAGGTTCTACCATGCATCCAATCAAACTCTCATCTCTTCACAGCAACTCAGCAACACAACAACTTCTCAGCAACACACTGCTTCAATCTGTTTACTATAACACAAACATCTCGAGAAACCATAAGAATTTTTCAACATAAGTTAAACAAATTATTATTTTCCAAGAGATTTGTTAAACTGTATAACAGATTAAGCATCTTCAATTTATCACCAACACGCAAAACTTTTTAATCACACACCCTATAACCCGCATGATTTAAAATTTTGAACTCACTTTCTAACACTGTCTCCCCCTATCAGTAACAATTCCTCCAAGAATAACAGTTTTCCGTACGTTAAGAATTTTAAACAGAAAAAGACACTATTTTTGGATTTTTGGATTTTCTGAAAGCAAATAAATACTAAAAGCAACAAACACTCTATTTTTGTGAGAATCACTGGTAAGAAGATCATATCAGCACAATCAAACTGTTTTCACACAATTAGATAATTCTTTATTTAATTTTTCTTGAAAAGCAGTCCAAGACGATTACCAGTATGTTTGTCCACTTAAACAAAATGCATGAACATTTCAAGTACCATTACCGTATGATACGTTAAGGTAATTTTAATTACTGATATACTAGTGTGTCCCACTTCAGGATATACCCCCGCGATCAAGGTATGCACAGAGATTCATCGTAGTAGGTGAGTATACTGATGTCATCCTTTAAGATATCCTGACACTGTCTAGGTCTGCATATAATCTGTTTTATCATGTTTTGATTTCTTAACAATGAACACCCAAATAAATACTAATCAAATCCTGGAAATATAAACAACACACTCTATCATGCAAGTATCTTCCCTACCACATATTTCACAAGTCCAATCCAGATTTCTGAAATCTTAACTGGGAATAGGTTGAGAAGAGAACATAATAGATCTTTAGGAGAGATGGTATAATATACAGATCAAATGAGTTTTCTCAGTTTGATATAGGTTTATTGGGTTTCATTTGGGCACTTGAGGGCCTCTTTCGGGTGTATTAGAACTATAGCGCGACAACGTACAGCTAGGTCAGCATGTATCTGGATGCAGCAGAAGCTGTCTTTGCTTAGCACCTCCAGGTCAGCATATATCTGGATGCAGCAGAGGAGGTACACGACTTTTTTCAGAGAAGATTTCAGAATCAGATCAAAATTGTGTGTATCGGGACAACATACAGATATTCAAATAGAAATGTGCAAATTCCAAGTGACTTTCTTTCCTGGGGTCATGTACAATTTTAGTTCTTAACAGAAAGACAGCCAAGATATCCCCAGATGAAATAACAGTATAAAGACCCAAAACTTCAGATTTTGGCAATCTATCAACGCAAGATTTAAGGTCATTAAACCATACACCACTAATGTGTTCCCCACTCATACACAGTGCATTTATGTTTATATCACTTTGGTAAGTTGATTATTTCATGCTTTTTTCCTACTGGTACATCATATGATGAAGCTGCTATCACACTTAAGCATTTTAATTCATTTTCAGTGTGACAGTCTAACATGCTGATGTACTATCATTTCTCCTTTTTCACACAGTGATAACTCATTTTTGATTTTCTATTTTTTTATGTTTTTCGAATTTTTTTAATGTTTTTGTATTTTTGATTTTTAAGAAGAGCAAAAAACTATGTACAAAAATTCTTATGAAAAACCAGTTATTCAGGATTCCTCATCCCGTTGAGTTCGACTAAGTGTTCAAAGCGAGCCCTGTCAAAAGCTTTAGTATAAAGATTTGCCAGGTTATCTAGTGTGTCGAATCAGCACTTTGAACTTCAATTTAAATCAATCAATGTAAATATATCAACAATCTCACACCCCCTTCATGTGCCTAGAGCAGCCACTATCAACATAAGTTGATAATCCTCCTTAGCAGCTCCTGCACACACCAACTAAGAAATTAGTTAGATTGGGGGACCCAAGCCTTAATGGTCTTGGGTCGTCCAAATTCACCAACTACTGGAACATCCATCCAATATCCATTACTCCTAACTGGAGTCTTGGATCTTAGACCTGTTGATGGAATTTGATTTTGATTTCCATAAGGTCTCTGGTCCTGAGGGTTCCTATATGTGTTTGGACTATTTGACCTTTGAAAATTCTGATTTTGAAACCTTGAGTATTGATTCCAAGAAGCTTGATTGTTATAATTTCTAAAGCCATTGTTATAAAAAGTTCGACCACCATTATTCTGGTATCGATTTTGATATTGACCTTGACTTCTGAAATTATTTGAATTTCCATTAAAATTGCTTCTAGGTCTCTAGTATCTGCCTGGTGGAGATCTAGGCTGAAATCTTGGTTGATTTCTTTGAAAACGAGGAACTTGTGGAGTTCCTGTTCCAGCCTTATCTACACCAACAGCAACATTCTCTGGTTGCTTAGGAGCAGATTTCTTTTGAGAATTTGAGCCTTTCTCCTCACTATCACCTTCCTTCACTGGTAATTTCCCTCTCTGTTTTTCACTAAGTTGTGCTTCACTCTTTTTGTTAGGACAACAGCTTGCAACATGTCCCTTGACGTGACTTTTGAAGCACGATCTCTTTCTCGAAGACTTCTTAGCTGGAGTCTCTGAGGTAGATCCCTTATCAGATGGTGATGATCCCTTAGATGAACCTTGTTCAGTTTGCTTGGATTCAGATTTTTCTTTGTTTTTATTTTTAGCAAACTCTACATTAGATTCATTTTCAATAACAGCGGTTTCGTTTTTCATATCACTACCTTGAACAAAATTAATCTTTTTAACAAAAGCTTGATTTTTATTCTTAGGCGGTGAATTTTTCTTTTTCGAAGGTTCCCTGTTATTGTTCTTCTTATCATCATCACTCTCAGATCCATCACCTTGACTTGATGTGGATGCGAAACTACTTGGTGTAGATGCCATAAAGTCTGCTAGCTCATTTTCACTAGGCAGGAATGAATAGTCATGACTAAGAGGAGGTGGAACTTCATTAAAGCCTTGGAAGCCCACACTTGTCTTGTCATTACTCTTCTTTAACCCACCCATCATGTGTTTCATAACAAAAGACGAATCTCTGAATTGACTCAATTTCTTTTCAAGTTCAACAATTTTGAGTTGTGCATCTGACAAATCTTTGCATTTTTCAGAAATCTCTTTTGTTTTCTCAGCCATCATGTCATGAGCTAAGTCTATGACTTGAAGTTTTTCATTTAGTTTGCAAGTTAAAGCTTTAATTTCAGCTTCACAACCTTTTATTTTCTTCAAGTATGACGATTCATTTCTTTTAACAAAAAAGTTTGCTTCTTTTATGTTAGACATCTCACTTACCAGACTTTGGTTTTGTGTTGTCAACCTGGCAACCTCACCCTGTAGTTCACGACATCTCAAACATACTGAATTAGATTGTACCTCTTTCTCATGAACTTCTGAGGTTTCATCAGCAACAACCTGTTCAGCTTTACTCTCTTTCTCTACTTCAGCAACAACATGTTCAGCTTCACTCTCTTTCTCTACTTCAGCATCCACTTTAGCTTCAGCATTCTCCACTTTAGCTTCAACATTTATCACTTCAGATTCAGCATCACTCACAGTAGTTTCAGCCTCATCAACTGACACTATCTCTGCCATGAATGCCTGAGTGGTACTCTCATTTCCCTGATATCGCTTTTGTAATGCATCCCACATATCCTTTGAATCAGTGTACCTTTTGAAGGTATGCCTGATGCTATCAGGTAAGGACATCTTTATTGCCGCCAAGGCTCTCTTTTCAGCATCAACCACCTGTCTCTCAGATTCATCCATCTTGTCATAAGACAGCACTATAACCCTTCCTTCAATACTACGCGTAGGAGCAACATAGCCATCTATCATACAGTACCACATTCTGGTATCTTCACTCTTCACAAATGCCTCAAACTCCTCTTTCCAGTCAGCATATTCTTTGACATTTTTCAGCTTTGGCCAATGTTTAACACTCTCACTAACCTTGTCCATTCTGACCATCTTTAAACACGTTTTTATCGTAACCGTACTGATAAAACCGTACAAAATTTCTCTGAAAACAGTGGTTACCAAATTACACCGTTAGAATCGTATCGAGAAGAGGAGTCTAATGATATCTAATGTCGAAAACCGAAATCGGGATTTTCCAGAGTTTTTTTTTTTACCCTAAAAATCCAAGGAATTCAACGGTCCAAACGGTTCTGTCTAATGAGCTACGGATCAATTTCTATTTGCGAAACAGTCAAATTTTATCGACGCTTGCCAATTGAAATTCCACCACTTTAAATATGATGTTAATTTCGCTGGATTAAGTCACGTAATTTCGCTGGTCACTTTATTTGTCCAAATTCGCTGGTTTAGTTCGCTTAAAGGTCAACTTCACTGATAATTTCGCCTCCAAAATCGCTGCTTAAATTCGCTATTACGACGACTGTTAACGTCGCCGAAACCGTGATAATTTCGCTGTGGACAATCACACGGTTACCAAAGTCGCCTTTGGATTTAACGTCGCCGGTAAATATGCTGGTCTCAGTTAATTTCGCTGATGATTAAGTTGATCAGTTAATTTCGCAGCCTGTTAATTTCGCAGATCCTGTAAATTTGGAAACTTAATCTGATCAAATATTCTGAAGATTCTCCAACACAATCTGCAAAATCAAAAACAGCAAATCAGCACAATAATGTCGAAAATTATCAAGAACAGATGGAAGAACACGAAGAACAGTCTTCGAATTCCAGCCAAATACTCGTCAAAATCCAACAGAAATCGTCCCGAAAACCTGCAAATCAGCAAACAAACAAACCAGAAGATCAAACAGCCAAAAAATTCGAAAATTTTATCAAACCAACAGAAAAATTCGAAAATTTTAAAACCCTAATTTTCAAAAATTTCGAAAATTTCTTCCTGTTTCTGCCAAGCACAATTCTGAACCGAGCCTTCAAGAGCCTAATGCTCTGATACCAATTGTAGGTCCCCTATTCGTATGGATCTTCAACAGAATTGTCTTTCCAATCAAGAGTGCGGAATCCTCTTGATCAGAATATCACAGAAACAAGTAGAAAACAGGAACAGCAAATCACATTCAATCCAGGTTTCTATTGATTATCCAAACAAACGTTTTACAATCAATCAAACCCTAACCAACTATCAATTTCGTCCAAGACTCTAAGCTCTCACGAAATTGCTCTCAAATAATGTTCTAGCTGATTAACCTAAACCCTAAAGCCTAACCTTGTTTATATAACACAAGGTTACTACTTGGGCCAAGGTTAAACATCATGGACTGCGAATTGGACAGGCCCAATTCGCCCCCCATCACCCAATTCATTGGGTTTGGTTAGTCCAAACTCTATTAACTCACTAATACAAAGCTAAACCCGCTAACTGTTTATCGTTTATCTAATTACAAGATATCCAAAGACCAAATCTAAGCTGTTGTCACAAACATGCACCAACAGACCATCCAAGAATGGAATCGTCGAGCGAAAACACTTGACAACCTCCTAGAAGCAGCTTTTCTTGCCACCAGACCTGTCTCCATCAATTAGGAATCTTATGCCGTCACTAAACACATTCCTTAAATTGTAGCCATTTATTGAGTGTTTTTTTTTTTGGTGTCTAATCCGCGTATATATCACCATTGCCCTTGATTTTCTTGACTGTATATCTCTTAAATGTCAACATATACACGTGTGATTTAGTTTACGAAGATTTTTCAATGCCGAGAACCTCGATCAGAGAGTAAAAAAGGCGTAAGGTTCACAATGGTGTAAAATTAAAATGGGATATACCGGGCTAGGATTCGAGTTCCAAGAACAAGGGCCAAACCAACCACCCAAGAATGGAATCGTCGAGCGAAAACACTTGACAACCTCCTAGAACCAGCTTTTCTTGCCACCAGACCTTTCTCCATCAATTAGGAATCTGATGCCGTCACTAAACACATTCCTTAAATTGTAGCCATTTATTGAGTGTTTTTTTTGGTGTCTAATCCGCATATATATCACCATTGCCCTTGATTTTCTTGACTGTATATCTCTTAAATATCAACATATACACGTGTGATTTAGTTTACGAAGATTTTTCAATGCCGAGAACCTCGATCAGAGATTAAAAAGGCGTAAGGTTCACAATGGTGTAAAATTAAAATGGGATATACCGGGCTAGGATTCGAGTTATAGGAACAAGGGCCAAACCAACCACCCAAGAATGTAATCGTCGAGCGAAAACACTTGATAACCTCATAGAAGAAGCTTTTCTTGCCACCAGACTTTTCTCCATCAATTAGGAATCTGATGCCGTCACTAAACACATTACTTAAATTGTAGCCATTTGTTGAGTGTTTTTTTGTGTCTAATCCGCGTATATATCACCATTGCCCTTGATTTTCTTGACTGTATATCTCTTAAATGTCAACATATACACGTGTGATTTAGTTTACGAAGATTTTTCAATGCCGAGAACCTCGATCAGAGAGTAAAAAAGGCGTAAGGTTCACAATGGTGTAAAATTAAAATGGGATATACCGGGCTAGGATTCGAGTTACAGGAACAAGGGCCAAACCAACCACCCAAGAATGGAATCGTCGAGCGAAAACACTTAACAACCTCCTAAAAGCAACTTTTCTTACCACCAGACCTTTCTCCATCAATTTGGAATCTGATGTTGTCACTAAACACATTCCTTAAATTGTAGCTATTTGTTGAGTGTTTTTTTTTTGGTGTCTAATCCGCATATATATCACCATTGCCCTTTATTTTCTTGACTGTATATCTCTTAAATGTCAACATATATACTTGTGATCTAGTTTATGAAGATTTTTCAATGCCGAGAACCTCGATCAGAGAGTAAACAAGGCTTAAGGTTCACAATGGTGTAAGATTAAAATGGGATATACCGGGCTAGGATTCGAGTTACAAGAACAAGGGCCAAACCAACCACCCAAGAATGGAATCGTCGAGCGAAAACACTTGACAACCTCCTAGAAGCAGCTTTTCTTGCCACCAGACTTTTCTCCATCAATTAGGAATCTGATGCCGTCACTAAACACATTCCTTAAATTGTGGCCATTTATTGAGTGTTTTTTTTGTGTCTAATCCGCATATATATCACCATTGCCTCTTGATTTTCTTGACTGTATATCTCTTAAATATTAACATATACACGTATTATTTATTGTACGAAGATTTTTCAATGCCGAGAACCTCGATAAGAGAGTAAAAAAGGCGTAAGGTTCACAATGGCGTAAAATTAAAATGGGATATACCGGGCTAGGATTCGAGTTACAGGAAAAAGGGCCAAACCAACCACCCATGAATGTAATCGTCGAGCGAAAACACTTGATAACCTCCTAGAAGCAGCTTTTCTTGCCAGCAGACTTTTCTCCATCAATTAGGAATCTGATGCCGTCACTAAAAACATTCCTTAAATTGTAGCCGTTTGTTGAGTGTTTTTTTTTTGTGTCTAATCCGCATATATATCACCATTGCCCTTGATTTTCTTGACTGTATATCTCTTAAATGTCAACATATACACGTGTGATTTAGTTTACGAAGGTTTTTCAATGCCGTGAACCTCGATCAGAGAGTAAAAAAGGCTTAAGGTTCACAATGGTGTAAATTTAAAATGGGATATATCGGGCTAGAATACGAGTTACAGGAACAAGGGCCAAACCAACCACCCAAGAATGGAATCGTCGAGCGAAAACACTTGACCACCTCCTAGAAGCAGCTTTTCTTGCCAACAGACCTTTCTCCATCAATTAGGAATCTGATGCCGTCACTAAACACATTCCTTAAATTGTAGCCATTTGTTGAGTGTTTTTTTTCTGTCTAATCCGCATATATATCACCATTGCCCTTGATTTTCTTGACTGTATATCTCTTAAATGTCAACATATGCACGGGTGATTTAGTTTACGAAGATTTTTCAATACCAAGAACCTCTATCAGAGAATAAAAAAGGCGTAAGGTTCACAATGGTGTAAAATTAAAATGGGATATACCTGGCTAGGATTCGAGTTACAGGAACAAGGGCCAAACCGACCATCCAAGAATGGAATCGTCGAGCGAAAACACTTGACAACCTCCTAGAAGCAGCTTTTCTTGCCACCAGACCTTTCTCCATCAATTAGGAATCTTATGCCATCACTAAACACATTCCTTAAATTGTAGCCATTTATTGAGTGATTTTTTTTGGTGTCTAATCCGCGTATATATCACCATTGCCCTTGATTTTCTTGACTGTATATCTCTTAAATGTCAACATATACACGTGTGATTTAGTTTACGAAGATTTTTCAATGCCGAGAACCTCGATCAGAGAGTAAAAAAGGCGTAAGGTTCACAATGGTGTAAGATTAAAATGGGATATACCGGGCTAGGATTCGAGTTACAGGAACAAGGGCCAAACCAACCACCCAAGAATGGAATCGTCGAGCGAAAACACTTGACAACCTCCTAGAAGCAGCTTTTCTTGCCACCAGACCTTTCTCCATCAATTAGGAATCTGATGCCGTCACTAAACACATTCCTTAAATTGTTGCCATTTGTTGAGTTTTTTTTTTGGTGTCTAATCCGCATATATATCACCATTGCCTTTGATTTTCTTGACTGTATATCTCTTAAATGTCAACATATATACGTGTGATTTAGTTTACGAAGATTTTTCAATGCCGAGAACCTCGATCAGAGAGTAAAAAAGGCATAAGGTTCACAATGGTGTAAAATTAAAATGGGATACACCGGGCTAGGATTCGAGTTACAGGAACAAGAGCCAAACCAACCACCCAAGAATGGAATCGTCGAGTAAAAACACTTGACAATCTCCTAGAAGCAGCTTTTCTTACCACCAGACCTTTCTCCATCAATTAGGAATCTGATGCCGTCACTAAACACATTCCTTAAATTGTAGCAATTTGTTGAGTGATTTTTTTTGGTGTCTAATCCGCATATATATTGTAGGTCCCCTATTCGTATGGATCTTTCACAGAATTGTCAATCCAATCAAGAGTGCGGAATCCTCTTGATCAGAATAAGCAGAAAACGTGTAGGAAACAAAAAACAGCAAATCACTTTCAAACTGGGTTTCTATTGATTATCAATCACTCAAGAATTACAATCAATCTAAACCCTAACCAACCCTAATTTCGTCCAAGACAAGTCTCTCACGAAATTGCTCTCTCACAAACTGTTTTGGCTGATTAACCTAAACCCTAAAGCCTAACCTTGTTTATATAACACAAGGTTTGCTACTTGGGCTAAGGTTCCTCCATGGGCAAGCCCATTTCGTCCCCTATGACCCAATATGGGTTTTGTTTAGCCCAAACTCTATAATCAAACTATTACAAAGCTAAACCCGCTAACTGTTTATCGTTTATCTAATTACAAGATATCCAAAGACCAAATCTAAGCTGTTGTCACAAACATGCACCAACAAACTCCCCCTTGACAATAGCTTCATAAAATAACTTTGTCTTCAGTCGTCTTGCAATCTTCATGTAGTCTTGCACTGTCTTTGGTCTTTGGATAGCGTCAGCTTCAATAGCTTCTGTCAGCAACAGACTCCCCCTAAGCTGATGCATCCAATCACCAAATCTTCAAAAACTTTAGCGTTTGAGTAAACTCCAGTTCAGCATTTGTATGGATCTTTCACAGAATTGTCAATCCAATCAAGATTGCGGAATCCTCTTGATCAGAATAAGAAGAAAACGTGTAGGAAACAGAAAACAGCAAATCACTTTCAAACTGGGTTTCTATTGATTATCAATCACTCAAGAATTACAATCAATCTAAACCCTAACCAACCCTAATTTCGTCCAAGACAAGTCTCTCTCGAAATTGCTCTCTCACAAACTGTTTTGGCTGATTAACCTAAACCCTAAAGCCTAACCTTGTTTATATAACACAAGGTTTGCTACTTGGGCTAAGGTTCCTCCATGGGCAAGCCCATTTCGTCCCCTATGACCCAATATGGGTTTTGTTTAGCCCAAACTCTATAATCAAACTATTACAAAGCTAAACCCCTAACTGTTTATCGTCTATCTAATTACAAGATATCCAAAGACCAAATCTAAGCTGTTGTCACAAACATGCACCAACATATATCACCATTTCCCTTGATTTTCTTGACTGTATATCTTTTAAATGTCATCATATACACGTGTGATTTAGTTTACGAAGATTTTTCAATGCCGAGAACCTCGATCAGAGAGTAAAAAAGGCGTAAGGTTCACAATGGTGTAAAATTAAAATGGGATATACCGGGCTAGGATTCGAGTTACAGGAACAAGGGCCAAACCAACCACCCAAGAATGGAATCATCGAGCGAAAACACTTAACAACCTCCTAGAAGCAACTTTTCTTACCACCAGACCTTTCTCCATCAATTTGGAATCTGATGCTGTCGCTAAACACATTCCTTAAATTGTAGCTATTTGTTGAGTGTTTTTTTTTTGTCTAATCCGCATATATATCACCATTGCCCTTGATTTTCTTGACTGTATATCTCTTAAATGTCAACATATATACGCGTGATCTAGTTTATGAAGATTTTTCAATGCGGAGAACCTCGATCATAGAGTAAACAAGGCTTAAGGTTCACAATGGTGTAAGATTAAAATGGGATATACCGGGCTAGGATTCGAGTTACAAGAACAAGGGCCAAACCAACCACCCAAGAATAGAATCGTCGAGCGAAAACACTTGACAACCTCCTAGAAGCAGCTTTTCTTGCCACCAGACCTTTCTCCATCAATTAGGAATCTGATGCCGTCACTAAACACATTCCTTAAATTGTAGCCATTTGTTGAGTGTTTTTTTTTTGTGTCTAATCCGCATATATATCACCATTGCCCTTGATTTTCTTGACTGTATATCTCTTAAATGTCAACATATACACGTGTGATTTAGTTTACGAAGATTTTTCAATACCAAGAACCTCTATCAGAGAGTAAAAAAGGCGTAAGGTTCACAATGGTGTAAAATTAAAATGGGATATACCTAGCTAGGATTCGAGTTACAGGAACAAGGGCCAAACCGACCATCCAAGAAGGGAATCGTCGAGCGAAAACACTTGACAACCTACTAGAAGCAGCTTTTCTTGCCACCAGAACTTTCTCCATCAAATAGGAATCTTATGCCGTCACTAAACACATTCCTTAAATTGTAGCCATTTATTGAGTGATTTTTTTTGGTGTCTAATCCGCGTATATATCACCATTGCCCTTGATTTTCTTGACTGTATATCTCTTAAATGTCAACATATACACGTGTGATTTAGTTTACGAAGATTTTTCAATGCCAAGAACCTCGATCGGAGAGTAAAAAAGGCGTAAGGTTCACAATGGTGTAAAATTAAAATGGGATATACCGGGCTAGGATTCGAGTTACAGGAACAAGGGCCAAACCAAACACCCAAGAATGGAATCGTCGAGCGAAAACACTTAACAACCTCCAAGAAGCAACTTTTCTTACCACCAGACCTTTCTCCATCAATTTGGAATTTGATGCTGTCACTAAACACATTCCTTAAATTGTAGCTATTTGTTGAGTGTTTTTTTTTTGTGTCTAATCCGCATATATATCACCATTGCCCTTGATTTTCTTGACTGTATATCTCTTAAATGTCAACATATATACGTGTGATCTAGTTTATGAAGATTTTTCAATGCCGAGAACCTCGATCAGAGAGTAAAAAAGGCTTAAGGTTCACAATGGTGTAAGATTAAAATGGGATATACCGGGCTAGGATTCGAGTTACAAGAACAAGGGCCAAACCAACCACCCAAGAATGGAATCGTCGAGCGAAAACACTTGACAACCTCCTAGAAGCAGCTTTTCTTACCACCAGACCTTTCTCCATCAATTAGGAATCTGATGACGTCACTAAACACATTCCTTAAATTGTAGCCATTTGTTGAGTGTTTTTTTTTTGTCTAATCCGCATATATATCACTATTTCCCTTTATTTTCTTGACTGTATATCTCTTAAATATCAACATATACACGTGTGATTTAGTTTACGAAGTTTTTTCAATGCCGAGAACCTCGATCAGAGAGTAAAAAAGACTTAAGGTTCACAATGGTGTAAGATTAAAATGGGATATACCGGGCTAGGATTCGAGTTACAGGAACAAGTGCCAAACCAACCACCCAAGAATGGAATCGTCGAGCAAAAACACTTGACAACCTCCTAGAAGCAGCTTTTCTTGCCACCAGACCTTTCTCCATCAATTAGGAATGTGATGCCGTCACTAAACACATTCCTTAAATTGTTGCCATTTGTTGAGTTTTTTTTTTGTGTCTAATCCTCATATATATCACCATTGCCCTTGATTTTCTTGACTGTATATCTCTGAAATGTCATCATATACACGTGTGATTTAGTTTACAAAGATTTTTCAATGCCGAGAACCTCGATCAGAGAGTAAAAAAGGCGTAAGGTTCACAATGGTGTAATATTAAAATGGGATATACCGGGCTAGGATTCGAGTTACAGGAACAAGGGCCAAACCAACCACCCAAGAATGGAATCGTCGAGCGAAAACACTTAACAACCTCATAGAAGCAACTTTTCTTACCACCAGACCTTTCTCCATCAATTTGGAATCTGATGCTGTCACTAAACACATTCCTTAAATTGTAGCTATTTGTTGAGTGTTTTTTTTGTCTCTAATCCGCATATATATCACCATTGCCCTTGATTTTCTTGACTGTATATCTCTTAAATGTCAACATATATACGTGTGATCTAGTTTATGAAGATTTTTCAATGCCGAGAACCTCGATCAGAGAGTAAACAAGGCTTAAGGTTCACAATGGTGTAAGATTAAAATGGGATATACCGAGCTAGGATTCGAGTTACAAGAACAAGGGCCAAACCAACCACCCAAGAATGGAATCGTCGAGCGAAAACACTTGACAACCTCCTAGAAGCAGCTTTTCTTGCCACCAAAATTTTCTCCATCAATTAGGAATCTGATGCCGTCACTAAACACATTCCTTAAATTGTGGCCATTTGTTGAGTGTTTTTTTTTTTTGTGTCTAATCCGCATATGTATCACCATTGCCTCTTGATTTTCTTGACTGTATATCTCTTAAATATCAACATATACACGTATTATTTATTGTACGAAGATTTTTCCATGCCGAGAACCTTGATAAGATAGTAAAAAAGGCGTAAGGTTCACAATGGTGTAAAATTAAAATGGGATATACCGGGCTAGGATTCGAGTTACAGGAACAAGGGCCAAACCAACCACCCATGAATGTAATCGTCGAGCGAAAACACTTGATAACCTCCTAGAAGCAGCTTTTCTTGCCACCAGACTTTTCTCCATCAATTAGGAATCTGATGCCGTCACTAAAAACATTCCTTAAATTGTAGCCATTTGTTGAGTGTTTTTTTTGTGTCTAATCCGCATATATATCACCATTGCCCTTGATTTTCTTGACTGTATATCTCTTAAATGTCAACATATACACGTGTGATTTAGTTTACGAAGGTTTTTCAATGCCGAGAACCTCGATCAGAGAGTATAAAACGCTTAAGGTTCACAATGGTGTAAATTTAAAATGGGATATACCGGGCTAGAATTCGAGTTACAGGAACAAGGGCTAAACCAACCACCCAAGAATGGAATCTTCGAGCGAAAACACTTGACAACCTCCTAGAAGCAGCTTTTCTTGCCACCAGGCCTTTCTCCATCAATTAGGAATCTGATGCCGTCACTAAACACATTCCTTAAACTGTAGCCATTTGTTTTGTGTTTTTTTTTGGTGTTGAATCCGTATATATATCACCATTTCCCATGATTTTCTTGACTGTATATCTCTTAAATGACAACATATAAACGTGTGATTTAGTTTACGAAGATTTTTCAATGCCGAGAACCTCGATCAGAGAGTAAAAAAGGCGTAAGGTTCACAATAGAGTAAAATTAAAATGGGATATACCGGGCTAGGATTCGAGTTACAGGAACAAGGGCCCAACCAACCACCCAAGAATGGAATCGTCGAGCGAAAACACTTAACAACCTCCAAGAAGCAACTTTTCTTACCACCAGACCTTTCTCCATCAATTTGGAATCTGATGCTGTCACTAAACACATTCCTTAAATTGTAGCTATTTGTTGAGTGTTTTTTTTTGTGTCTAATCCGCATATATATCACCATTGCCCTTGATTTTCTTGACTGTATATCTCTTAAATGTCAACATATATACGTGTGATCTAGTTTATGAAGATTGTTCAATGCCGAGAACCTCGATCAGAGAGTAAAAAAGGCTTAAGGTTCACAATGGTGTAAGATTAAAATGGGATATACCGGGCTAGGATTCGAGTTACAAGAACAAGGGCCAAACCAACCACCCGAGAATGGAATCGTCGAGCGAAAACACTTGACAACCTCCTAGAAGCAGCTTTTCTTACCACCAGACCTTTCTCCATCAATTAGGAATCTGATGACGTCACTAAACACATTCCATAAATTGTAGCCATTTGTTGAGTGTTTTTTTTTCTCTAATCCGCATATATATCACTATTTCCCTTGATTTTCTTGACTGTATATCTCTTAAATATCAACATATACACGTGTGATTTAGTTTACGAAGTTTTTTCAATGCCGAGAACCTCGATCAGAGAGTAAAAAAGGCTTAAGGTTCACAATGGTGTAAGATTAAAATGGGATATACCGGGCTAGGATTCGAGTTACAAGAACAAGGGCCAAACCAACCACCCAAGAATGGAATCGTCGAGCGAAAACACTTGACAACCTCCTAGAAACAGCTTTTCTTGCCACCAGACCTTTCTCCATCAATTAGGAATCTGATGCCGTCACTAAACACATTCCTTAAATTGTTGCCATTTGTTGAGTTTTTTTTTTGGTGTCTAATCCTCATATATATCACCATTGCCCTTGATTTGCTTGACTGTATATCTCTTAAATGTCAACATATATACGTGTGATTTAGTTTACGAAGATTTTTCAATGCCGAGAACCTCGATCAGAGAGTAAAAAAGGCATCAGGTTCACAATGGTGTAAAATTAAAATGGGATATACCGTGCTAGGATTCGAGTTACAGGAACAAGAGCCAAACCAACCACCCAAGAATGGAATCGTCGAGTAAAAACACTTGACAATCTCCTAGAAGCAGCTTTTCTTACCACCAGACCTTTCTCCATCAATTAGGAATCTGATGCCATCACTAAACACATTCCTTAAATTGTAGCCATTTGTTGAGTGATTTTTTTTGGTGTCTAATCCGCATATATATCACCATTGCCCTTGATTTTCTTGACTGTATATCTCTTAAATGTCATCATATACACGTGTGATTTTGTTTACAAAGATTTTTCAATGCCGAGAACCTCGATCAGAAAGTAAAAAAGGCGTAAGGTTCACAATGGTGTGAAATTAAAATGGGATATACCGGGCTAGGATTCGAGTTACAGGAACAATGGCCAAACCAACCACCCAAGAATGGAATCGTCGAGCGAAAACACTTAACAATCTCCTAGAAGCAATTTTTCTTACCACCAGACCTTTCTCCATCAATTTGGAATCTGATGCTGTCACTAAACACATTCCTTAAATTGTAGCTATTTGTTGAGTGTTTTTTTTGTGTCTAATCCGCATATATATCACCATTGCCCTTGATTTTCTTGACTGTATATCTCTTAAATGTCAACATATATACGTGTGATCTAGTTTATGAAGATTTTTCAATGCCGAGAACCTCGATCACAGAGTAAACAAGGCTTAAGGTTCACAATGGTGTAAGATTAAAATGGGATATACCGAGCTAGGATTCGAGTTACAAGAACAAGGGCCAAACCAACCACCCAAGAATGGAATCGTCGAGCGAAAACACTTGACAACCTCCTAGAAGCAGCTTTTCTTGCCACCAAACTTTTCTCCATCAATTAGGAATCTGATGCCGTCACTAAACACATTCCTTAAATTGTGGCCATTTGTTGAGTGTTTTTTTTTTTGTGTCTAATCCGCATATGTATCACCATTGCCTCTTGATTTTCTTGACTGTATATCTCTTAAATATCAACATATACACGTATTATTTATTGTACGAAGATTTTTCAATGCCGAGAACCTCGATAAGATAGTAAAAAAGGCGTAAGGTTCACAACGGTGTAAAATTAAAATGGGATATACCGGGCTAGGATTCGAGTTACAGGAACAAGGGCCAAACCAAGCACCCATGAATGTAATCGTCGAGCGAAAACACTTGATAACCTCCTAGAAGCAGCTTTTCTTGCCACCAGACTTTTCTCCATCAATTAGGAATCTGATGCCGTCACTAAAAACATTCCTTAAATTGTAGCCATTTGTTGAGTGTTTTTATTTGTGTCAAATCCGCATATATATCGACATTGCCCTTGATTTTCTTGACTGTATATCTCTTAAATGTCAACATATACACGTGTGATTTAGTTTACGAAGGTTTTTCAATGCCGAGAACCTCGATCAGAGAGTAAAAAAGGCTTAAGGTTCACAATGGTGTAAATTTAAAATGGGATATACCGGGCTAGAATTCGAGTTACAGGAACAAGGGCTAAACCAACCACCCAAGAATGGAATCTTCGAGCGAAAACACTTGACAACCTCCTAGAAGCAACTTTTCTTGCCACAAGGCCTTTCTCCATCAATTAGGAATCTGATGCCGTCACTAAACACATTCCTTAAACTATAGCCATTTGTTTTGGGTTTTTTTTGGTGTTGAATCCGCATATATATCACCATTTCCCATGATTTTCTTGACTGTATATCTCTTAAATGACAACATATAAACGTGTGATTTAGTTAACAAAGATTTTTCAATGCCGAGAACCTCGATCAGAGAGTAAAAAAGGCGTAAGGTTCACAATAGAGTAAAATTAAAATGGGATATACCGGGCTAGGATTCGAGTTACAGGAACAAGGGCCAAACCAACCACCCAAGAATGGAATCGTCGAGCAAAAACACTTGACCACCTCCAAGAAGCAGCTTTTCTTGCCACCAGACCTTTCTCCATCAATTAGGAATCTGTTGCCGTCACTAAACACATTCCTTAAATTGTAGCCATTTGTTGAGTGTTTTTTTTTGTGTCTAATCCGCATATATATCACCATTGCCCTTGATTTTCTTGACTGTATATCTCTTAAATGTCAACATATACACGTGTGATTTAGTTTACGAAGATTTTTCAATACCAAGACCCTTTATCAGAGAGTAAAAAAGGCGTAAGGTTCACAATGGTGTAAAATTAAAATGGGATATACCTGGCTAGGATTCGAGTTACAGGAACAAGGGCCAAACCGACCATCCAAGAATGGAATCGTCGAGCGAAAACACTTGACAACCTCCTAGAAGCAGCTTTTCTTGCCACCAGACCTTTCTCCATCAAATAGGAATCTAATGCCGTCACTAAACACATTCCTTAAATTGTAGCCATTTATTGAGTGATTTTTTTTGGTGTCTAATCCGCGTATATATCACCATTGCCCTTGATTTTCTTGACTGTATATCTCTTAAATGTCAACATATACACGTGTGATTTAGTTTACGAAGATTTTTCAATGCCAAGAACCTCGATCAGAGAGTAAAAAAGGCGTAAGGTTCACAATGGTGTAAAATTAAAATGGGATATACCGGGCTAGGATTCGAGTTACAGGAACAAGGGCCAAACCAACCACCCAAGAATGGAATCATCGAGCGAAAACACTTAACAACCTCCAAGAAGCAACTTTTCTTACCACCAGACCTTTCTCCATCAATTTGGATTCTGATGTTGTCACTAAACACATTCCTTAAATTGTAGCTATTTATTGAGTGTTTTTTTTTGGTGTCTAATCCGCGTATATATCACCATTGCCCTTGATTTTCTTGACTGTATATCTCTTAAATGTCAACATATACACGTGTGATTTAGTTTACGAAGGTTTTTCAATGCCGAGAACCTCGATCAGAGAGTAAAAAAGGCTTAAGGTTCACAATGGTGTAAATTTAAAATGGGATATACCGGGCTAGAATTCGAGTTACAGGAACAAAGGCTAAACCAACCACCCAAGAATGGAATCTTCGAGCGAAAACACTTGACAACCTCCTAGAAGCAGCTTTTCTTGCCACCAGGCCTTTCTCCATCAATTAGGAATCTGATGCCGTCACTAAACACATTCCTTAAATTGTAGCCATTTGTTTCGTGTTTTTTTTGGTGACGAATCCGCATATATATCACCATTTCCCATGATTTTCTTGACTGTATATCTCTTAAATGACAACATATACACGTGTGATTTAGTTTACGAAGATTTTTCAATGCCGAGAACCTCGATCAGAGAGTAAAAAAGGCGTAAGGTTCACAGTAGTGTAAAATTAAAATGGGATATACCGGGCTAGGGTTCGAGTTACAGGAACAAGGGCCAAACAAACCACCCAAGAATGGAATCGTCGAGCGAAAACACTTGACCACCTCCTAGAAGCAGCTTTTCTTGCCACCAGACCTTTCTCCATCAATTAGGAATCTGATGCCGTCACTAAACACATTCCTTAAATTGTAGCCATTTGTTGAGTGTTTTTTTTTTGTGTCTAATCCGCATATATATCACCATTGCCCTTGATTTTCTTGATTGTATATCTCTTAAATGTCAACATATACACGTGTGATTTAGTTTACGAAGATTTTTCAATACCAAGAACCTCTATCAGAGAATAAAAAAGGCTTAAGGTTGACAATGGTGTAAAATTAAAATGGGATATACCTGGCTAGGATTCGAGTTTCAGGAACAAGGGCCAAACCGACCATGTAGGTCCCCTATTCGTATGGATCTTCAACAGAATTGTCTTTCCAATCAAGAGTGCGGAATCCTCTTGATCAGAATATCACAAAAACAAGTAGAAAACAGGAACAACAAATCACTTTCAATCCGGGTTTCTATTGATTATCCAAACAAACGTTTTACAATCAATCAAACCCTAACCAACTATCAATTTCGTCCAAGACTCTAAGCTCTCACGAAATTGCTCTCAAATAATGTTCTGGCTGATTAACCTAAACCCTAAAGCCTAACCTTGTTTATATAACACAAGGTTATTACTTGGGCCAAGGTTAAACATCATGGACTGCGAATTGGACAGGCCCAATTCGCCCCCCATCACCCAATTCATTGGGTTTGGTTAGCCCAAACTCTATTAACTCACTAATACAAAGCTAAACCCGCTAACTGTTTATCGTTTATCTAATTACAAGATATCCAAAGACCAAATCTAAGCTGTTGTCACAAACATGCACCAACAAACTCCCCCTTGACAATAGCTTCATAAAATAACTTTGTCTTCAGTCATCTTGCAATCTTCATGTAGTCTTGCACTGTCTTTGGTCTTTGAATAGCTTCAGCTTCAACAGCTCTGTCAGCAACAGACTCCCCCTAAGCTGATGCATCCAATCACCAAATCTTCAAAAACTTTAGCGTTTGAGTAAACTCCAGTTCAACATATGTATAGTAATCTTCAAACTCTTCAACTTTGTCTGCAATATAGAAAGGAGGTTCTACCATGCATCCAATCAAACTCTCATCTCTTCACAGCAACTCAGCAACACAACAACTTCTCAGCAACACACTGCTTCAATCTGTTTACTATAACACAAACATCTCGAGAAACCATAAGAATTTTTCAACATAAGTTAAACAAATTATTATTTTCCAAGAGCTTTGTTAAACTGTATAACAGATTAAGCATCTTCAATTTATCACCAACACGCAAAACTTTTTAATCACACACCCTATAACCCGCATGATTTAAAATTTTGAACTCACTTTCTAACACTGTCTCCCCCTATCAGTAACAATTCCTCCAAGAATAACAGTTTTCCGTACGTTAAGAATTTTAAACAGAAAAAGACACTATTTTTGGATTTTTGGATTTTCTGAAAGCAAATAAATACTAAAAGCAACAAACACTCTATTTTTGTGAGAATCACTGGTAAGAAGATCATATCAGCACAATCAAACTGTTTTCACACAATTAGATAATTCTTTATTTAATTTTTCTTGAAAAGCAGTCCAAGACGATTACCAGTATGTTTGTCCACTTAAACAAAATGCATGAACATTTCAAGTACCATTACCGTATGATACGTTAAGGTAATTTTAATTACTGATATACTAGTGTGTCCCACTTCAGGATATACCCCCGCGATCAAGGTATGCACAGAGATTCATCGTAGTAGGTGAGTATACTGATGTCATCCTTTAAGATATCCTGACACTGTCTAGGTCTGCATATAATCTGTTTTATCATGTTTTGATTTCTTAACAATGAACACCCAAATAAATACTAATCAAATCCTGGAAATATAAACAACACACTCTATCATGCAAGTATCTTCCCTACCACATATTTCACAAGTCCAATCCAGATTTCTGAAATCTTAACTGGGAATAGGTTGAGAAGAGAACATAATAGATCTTTAGGAGAGATGGTATAATATACAGTTCAAATGAGTTTTCTCAGTTTGATATAGGTTTATTGGGTTTCATTTGGGCACTTGAGGGCCTCTTTCGGGTGTATTAGAACTATAGCGCGACAACGTACATCTAGGTCAGCATGTATCTGGATGCAGCAGAAGCTGTCTTTGCTTAGCACCTCCAGGTCAGCATATATCTGGATGCAGCAGAGGAGGTACACGACTTTTTTCAGAGAAGATTTCAGAATCAGATCAAAATTGTGTGTATCGGGACAACATACAGATATTCAAATAGAAATGTGCAAATTCCAAGTGACTTTCTTTCCTGGGGTCATGTACAATTTTAGTTCTTAACAGAAAGACAGCCAAGATATCCCCAGATGAAATAACAGTATAAAGACCCAAAACTTCAGATTTTGGCAATCTATCAACGCAAGATTTAAGGTCATTAAACCATACACCACTAATGTGTTCCCCACTCATACACAGTGCATTTATGTTTATATCACTTTGGTAAGTTGATTATTTCATGCTTTTTTCCTACTGGTACATCATATGATGAAGCTGCTATCACACTTAAGCATTTTAATTCATTTTCAGTGTGACAGTCTAACATGCTGATGTACTATCATTTCTCCTTTTTCACACAGTGATAACTCATTTTTGATTTTCTATTTTTTTATGTTTTTCGAATTTTTTTAATGTTTTTGTATTTTTGATTTTTAAGAAGAGCAAAAAACTATGTACAAAAATTCTTATGAAAAACCAGTTATTCAGGATTCCTCATCCCGTTGAGTTCGACTAAGTGTTCAAAGCGAGCCCTGTCAAAAGCTTTAGTATAAAGATTTGCCAGGTTATCTAGTGTGTCGAATCAGCACTTTGAACTTCAATTTAAATCAATCAATGTAAATATATCAACAATCTCACACCCCCTTCATGTGCCTAGAGCAGCCACTATCAACATAAGTTGATAATCCTCCTTAGCAGCTCCTGCACACACCAACTAAGAAATTAGTTAGATTGGGGGACCCAAGCCTTAATGGTCTTGGGTCGTCCAAATTCACCAACTACTGGAACATCCATCCAATATCCATTACTCCTAACTGGAGTCTTGGATCTTAGACCTGTTGATGGAATTTGATTTTGATTTCCATAAGGTCTCTGGTCCTGAGGGTTCCTATATGTGTTTGGACTATTTGACCTTTGAAAATTCTGATTTTGAAACCTTGAGTATTGATTCCAAGAAGCTTGATTGTTATAATTTCTAAAGCCATTGTTATAAAAAGTTCGACCACCATTATTCTGGTATCGATTTTGATATTGACCTTGACTTCTGAAATTATTTGAATTTCCATTAAAATTGCTTCTAGGTCTCTAGTATCTGCCTGGTGGAGATCTAGGCTGAAATCTTGGTTGATTTCTTTGAAAACGAGGAACTTGTGGAGTTCCTGTTCCAGCCTTATCTACACCAACAGCAACATTCTCTGGTTGCTTAGGAGCAGATTTCTTTTGAGAATTTGAGCCTTTCTCCTCACTATCACCTTCCTTCACTGGTAATTTCCCTCTCTGTTTTTCACTAAGTTGTGCTTCACTCTTTTTGTTAGGACAACAGCTTGCAACATGTCCCTTGACGTGACTTTTGAAGCACGATCTCTTTCTCGAAGACTTCTTAGCTGGAGTCTCTGAGGTAGATCCCTTATCAGATGGTGATGATCCCTTAGATGAACCTTGTTCAGTTTGCTTGGATTCAGATTTTTCTTTGTTTTTATTTTTAGCAAACTCTACATTAGATTCATTTTCAATAACAGCGGTTTCGTTTTTCATATCACTACCTTGAACAAAATTAATCTTTTTAACAAAAGCTTGATTTTTATTCTTAGGCGGTGAATTTTTCTTTTTCGAAGGTTCCCTGTTATTGTTCTTCTTATCATCATCACTCTCAGATCCATCACCTTGACTTGATGTGGATGCGAAACTACTTGGTGTAGATGCCATAAAGTCTGCTAGCTCATTTTCACTAGGCAGGAATGAATAGTCATGACTAAGAGGAGGTGGAACTTCATTAAAGCCTTGGAAGCCCACACTTGTCTTGTCATTACTCTTCTTTAACCCACCCATCATGTGTTTCATAACAAAAGACGAATCTCTGAATTGACTCAATTTCTTTTCAAGTTCAACAATTTTGAGTTGTGCATCTGACAAATCTTTGCATTTTTCAGAAATCTCTTTTGTTTTCTCAGCCATCATGTCATGAGCTAAGTCTATGACTTGAAGTTTTTCATTTAGTTTGCAAGTTAAAGCTTTAATTTCAGCTTCACAACCTTTTATTTTCTTCAAGTATGACGATTCATTTCTTTTAACAAAAAAGTTTGCTTCTTTTATGTTAGACATCTCACTTACCAGACTTTGGTTTTGTGTTGTCAACCTGGCAACCTCACCCTGTAGTTCACGACATCTCAAACATACTGAATTAGATTGTACCTCTTTCTCATGAACTTCTGAGGTTTCATCAGCAACAACCTGTTCAGCTTTACTCTCTTTCTCTACTTCAGCAACAACATGTTCAGCTTCACTCTCTTTCTCTACTTCAGCATCCACTTTAGCTTCAGCATTCTCCACTTTAGCTTCAACATTTATCACTTCAGATTCAGCATCACTCACAGTAGTTTCAGCCTCATCAACTGACACTATCTCTGCCATGAATGCCTGAGTGGTACTCTCATTTCCCTGATATCGCTTTTGTAATGCATCCCACATATCCTTTGAATCAGTGTACCTTTTGAAGGTATGCCTGATGCTATCAGGTAAGGACATCTTTATTGCCGCCAAGGCTCTCTTTTCAGCATCAACCACCTGTCTCTCAGATTCATCCATCTTGTCATAAGACAGCACTATAACCCTTCCTTCAATACTACGCGTAGGAGCAACATAGCCATCTATCATACAGTACCACATTCTGGTATCTTCACTCTTCACAAATGCCTCAAACTCCTCTTTCCAGTCAGCATATTCTTTGACATTTTTCAGCTTTGGCCAATGTTTAACACTCTCACTAACCTTGTCCATTCTGACCATCTTTAAACACGTTTTTATCGTAACCGTACTGATAAAACCGTACAAAATTTCTCTGAAAACAGTGGTTACCAAATTACACCGTTAGAATCGTATCGAGAAGAGGAGTCTAATGATATCTAATGTCGAAAACCGAAATCGGGATTTTCCAGAGTTTTTTTTTTTACCCTAAAAATCCAAGGAATTCAACGGTCCAAACGGTTCTGTCTAATGAGCTACGGATCAATTTCTATTTGCGAAACAGTCAAATTTTATCGACGCTTGCCAATTGAAATTCCACCACTTTAAATATGATGTTAATTTCGCTGGATTAAGTCACGTAATTTCGCTGGTCACTTTATTTGTCCAAATTCGCTGGTTTAGTTCGCTTAAAGGTCAACTTCACTGATAATTTCGCCTCCAAAATCGCTGCTTAAATTCGCTATTACGACGACTGTTAACGTCGCCGAAACCGTGATAATTTCGCTGTGGACAATCACACGGTTACCAAAGTCGCCTTTGGATTTAACGTCGCCGGTAAATATGCTGGTCTCAGTTAATTTCGCTGATGATTAAGTTGATCAGTTAATTTCGCAGCCTGTTAATTTCGCAGATCCTGTAAATTTGGAAACTTAATCTGATCAAATATTCTGAAGATTCTCCAACACAATCTGCAAAATCAAAAACAGCAAATCAGCACAATAATGTCGAAAATTATCAAGAACAGATGGAGGAACACGAAGAACAGTCTTGGAATTCCAGCCAAATACTCGTCAAAATCCAACAGAAATCGTCCCGAAAACCTGCAAATCAGCAAACAAACAAACCAGAAGATCAAACAGCCAAAAAATTCGAAAATTTTATCAAACCAACAGAAAAATTCGAAAATTTTAAAACCCTAATTTTCAAAAATTTTGAAAATTTCTTCCTGTTTCTGCCAAGCACAATTCTGAACCGAGCCTTCAAGAGCCTAATGCTCTGATACCAATTGTAGGTCCCCTATTCGTATGGATCTTCAACAGAATTGTCTTTCCAATCAAGAGTGCGGAATCCTCTTGATCAGAATATCACAGAAACAAGTAGAAAACAGGAACAGCAAATCACATTCAATCCAGGTTTCTATTGATTATCCAAACAAACGTTTTACAATCAATCAAACCCTAACCAACTATCAATTTCGTCCAAGACTCTAAGCTCTCACGAAATTGCTCTCAAATAATGTTCTAGCTGATTAACCTAAACCCTAAAGCCTAACCTTGTTTATATAACACAAGGTTACTACTTGGGCCAAGGTTAAACATCATGGACTGCGAATTGGACAGGCCCAATTCGCCCCCCATCACCCAATTCATTGGGTTTGGTTAGTCCAAACTCTATTAACTCACTAATACAAAGCTAAACCCGCTAACTGTTTATCGTTTATCTAATTACAAGATATCCAAAGACCAAATCTAAGCTGTTGTCACAAACATGCACCAACAGACCATCCAAGAATGGAATCGTCGAGCGAAAACACTTGACAACCTCCTAGAAGCAGCTTTTCTTGCCACCAGACCTGTCTCCATCAATTAGGAATCTTATGCCGTCACTAAACACATTCCTTAAATTGTAGCCATTTATTGAGTGTTTTTTTTTGGTGTCTAATCCGCGTATATATCACCATTGCCCTTGATTTTCTTGACTGTATATCTCTTAAATGTCAACATATACACGTGTGATTTAGTTTACGAAGATTTTTCAATGCCGAGAACCTCGATCAGAGAGTAAAAAAGGCGTAAGGTTCACAATGGTGTAAAATTAAAATGGGATATACCGGGCTAGGATTCGAGTTCCAAGAACAAGGGCCAAACCAACCACCCAAGAATGGAATCGTCGAGCGAAAACACTTGACAACCTCCTAGAACCAGCTTTTCTTGCCACCAGACCTTTCTCCATCAATTAGGAATCTGATGCCGTCACTAAACACATTCCTTAAATTGTAGCCATTTATTGAGTGTTTTTTTTGGTGTCTAATCCGCATATATATCACCATTGCCCTTGATTTTCTTGACTGTATATCTCTTAAATATCAACATATACACGTGTGATTTAGTTTACGAAGATTTTTCAATGCCGAGAACCTCGATCAGAGATTAAAAAGGCGTAAGGTTCACAATGGTGTAAAATTAAAATGGGATATACCGGGCTAGGATTCGAGTTATAGGAACAAGGGCCAAACCAACCACCCAAGAATGTAATCGTCGAGCGAAAACACTTGATAACCTCATAGAAGAAGCTTTTCTTGCCACCAGACTTTTCTCCATCAATTAGGAATCTGATGCCGTCACTAAACACATTACTTAAATTGTAGCCATTTGTTGAGTGTTTTTTTGTGTCTAATCCGCGTATATATCACCATTGCCCTTGATTTTCTTGACTGTATATCTCTTAAATGTCAACATATACACGTGTGATTTAGTTTACGAAGATTTTTCAATGCCGAGAACCTCGATCAGAGAGTAAAAAAGGCGTAAGGTTCACAATGGTGTAAAATTAAAATGGGATATACCGGGCTAGGATTCGAGTTACAGGAACAAGGGCCAAACCAACCACCCAAGAATGGAATCGTCGAGCGAAAACACTTAACAACCTCCTAAAAGCAACTTTTCTTACCACCAGACCTTTCTCCATCAATTTGGAATCTGATGTTGTCACTAAACACATTCCTTAAATTGTAGCTATTTGTTGAGTGTTTTTTTTTTGGTGTCTAATCCGCATATATATCACCATTGCCCTTTATTTTCTTGACTGTATATCTCTTAAATGTCAACATATATACTTGTGATCTAGTTTATGAAGATTTTTCAATGCCGAGAACCTCGATCAGAGAGTAAACAAGGCTTAAGGTTCACAATGGTGTAAGATTAAAATGGGATATACCGGGCTAGGATTCGAGTTACAAGAACAAGGGCCAAACCAACCACCCAAGAATGGAATCGTCGAGCGAAAACACTTGACAACCTCCTAGAAGCAGCTTTTCTTGCCACCAGACTTTTCTCCATCAATTAGGAATCTGATGCCGTCACTAAACACATTCCTTAAATTGTGGCCATTTATTGAGTGTTTTTTTTGTGTCTAATCCGCATATATATCACCATTGCCTCTTGATTTTCTTGACTGTATATCTCTTAAATATTAACATATACACGTATTATTTATTGTACGAAGATTTTTCAATGCCGAGAACCTCGATAAGAGAGTAAAAAAGGCGTAAGGTTCACAATGGCGTAAAATTAAAATGGGATATACCGGGCTAGGATTCGAGTTACAGGAAAAAGGGCCAAACCAACCACCCATGAATGTAATCGTCGAGCGAAAACACTTGATAACCTCCTAGAAGCAGCTTTTCTTGCCAGCAGACTTTTCTCCATCAATTAGGAATCTGATGCCGTCACTAAAAACATTCCTTAAATTGTAGCCGTTTGTTGAGTGTTTTTTTTTTGTGTCTAATCCGCATATATATCACCATTGCCCTTGATTTTCTTGACTGTATATCTCTTAAATGTCAACATATACACGTGTGATTTAGTTTACGAAGGTTTTTCAATGCCGTGAACCTCGATCAGAGAGTAAAAAAGGCTTAAGGTTCACAATGGTGTAAATTTAAAATGGGATATATCGGGCTAGAATACGAGTTACAGGAACAAGGGCCAAACCAACCACCCAAGAATGGAATCGTCGAGCGAAAACACTTGACCACCTCCTAGAAGCAGCTTTTCTTGCCAACAGACCTTTCTCCATCAATTAGGAATCTGATGCCGTCACTAAACACATTCCTTAAATTGTAGCCATTTGTTGAGTGTTTTTTTTCTGTCTAATCCGCATATATATCACCATTGCCCTTGATTTTCTTGACTGTATATCTCTTAAATGTCAACATATGCACGGGTGATTTAGTTTACGAAGATTTTTCAATACCAAGAACCTCTATCAGAGAATAAAAAAGGCGTAAGGTTCACAATGGTGTAAAATTAAAATGGGATATACCTGGCTAGGATTCGAGTTACAGGAACAAGGGCCAAACCGACCATCCAAGAATGGAATCGTCGAGCGAAAACACTTGACAACCTCCTAGAAGCAGCTTTTCTTGCCACCAGACCTTTCTCCATCAATTAGGAATCTTATGCCATCACTAAACACATTCCTTAAATTGTAGCCATTTATTGAGTGATTTTTTTTGGTGTCTAATCCGCGTATATATCACCATTGCCCTTGATTTTCTTGACTGTATATCTCTTAAATGTCAACATATACACGTGTGATTTAGTTTACGAAGATTTTTCAATGCCGAGAACCTCGATCAGAGAGTAAAAAAGGCGTAAGGTTCACAATGGTGTAAAATTAAAATGGGATATACCGGGCTAGGATTCGAGTTACAGGAACAAGGGCCAAACCAACCACCCAAGAATGGAATCGTCGAGCGAAAACACTTAACAACCTCCAAGAAGCAACTTTTCTTACCACCAGACCTTTCTCCATCAATTTGGAATCTGATGCTGTCACTAAACACATTCCTTAAATTGTAGCTATTTGTTGAGTGTTTTTTTGTGTCTAATCCGCATATATATCACCATTGCCCTTGATTTTCTTGACTGTATATCTCTTAAATGTCAACATATATACGTGTGATCTAGTTTATGAAGATTTTTCAATGCCGAGAACCTCGATCAGAGAGTAAAAAAGGCTTAAGGTTCACAATGGTGTAAGATTAAAATGGGATATACCGGGCTAGGATTCGAGTTACAAGAACAAGGGCCAAACCAACCACCCAAGAATGGAATCGTCGAGCGAAAACACTTGACAACCTCCTAGAAGCAGCTTTTCTTACCACCAGACCATTCTCCATCAATTAGGAAGCTGATGACGTCACTAAACACATTCCTTAAATTGTAGCAATTTGTTGAGTGTTTTTTTTGTCTAATCCGCATATATATCACTATTGCCCTTGATTTTCTTGACTGTATATCTCTTAAATATCAACATATACACGTGTGATTTAGTTTACGAAGTTTTTTTCAATGCCGAGAACCTCGATCAGAGAGTAAAAAAGGCTTAAGGTTCACAATGGTGTAAGATTAAAATGGGATATACCGGGCTAGGATTCGAGTTACAGGAACAAGGGCCAAACCAACCACCCAAGAATGGAATCGTCGAGCGAAAACACTTGACAACCTCCTAGAAGCAGCTTTTCTTGCCACCAGACCTTTCTCCATCAATTAGGAATCTGATGCCGTCACTAAACACATTCCTTAAATTGTTGCCATTTGTTGAGTTTTTTTTTTGGTGTCTAATCCGCATATATATCACCATTGCCTTTGATTTTCTTGACTGTATATCTCTTAAATGTCAACATATATACGTGTGATTTAGTTTACGAAGATTTTTCAATGCCGAGAACCTCGATCAGAGAGTAAAAAAGGCATAAGGTTCACAATGGTGTAAAATTAAAATGGGATACACCGGGCTAGGATTCGAGTTACAGGAACAAGAGCCAAACCAACCACCCAAGAATGGAATCGTCGAGTAAAAACACTTGACAATCTCCTAGAAGCAGCTTTTCTTACCACCAGACCTTTCTCCATCAATAAGGAATCTGATGCCGTCACTAAACACATTCCTTAAATTGTAGCAATTTGTTGAGTGATTTTTTTTGGTGTCTAATCCGCATATATATTGTAGGTCCCCTATTCGTATGGATCTTTCACAGAATTGTCAATCCAATCAAGAGTGCGGAATCCTCTTGATCAGAATAAGCAGAAAACGTGTAGGAAACAAAAAACAGCAAATCACTTTCAAACTGGGTTTCTATTGATTATCAATCACTCAAGAATTACAATCAATCTAAACCCTAACCAACCCTAATTTCGTCCAAGACAAGTCTCTCACGAAATTGCTCTCTCACAAACTGTTTTGGCTGATTAACCTAAACCCTAAAGCCTAACCTTGTTTATATAACACAAGGTTTGCTACTTGGGCTAAGGTTCCTCCATGGGCAAGCCCATTTCATCCCCTATGACCCAATATGGGTTTTGTTTAGCCCAAACTCTATAATCAAACTATTACAAAGCTAAACCCGCTAACTGTTTATCGTTTATCTAATTACAAGATATCCAAAGACCAAATCTAAGCTGTTGTCACAAACATGCACCAACAAACTCCCCCTTGACAATAGCTTCATAAAATAACTTTGTCTTCAGTCGTCTTGCAATCTTCATGTAGTCTTGCACTGTCTTTGGTCTTTGGATAGCGTCAGCTTCAATAGCTTCTGTCAGCAACAGACTCCCCCTAAGCTGATGCATCCAATCACCAAATCTTCAAAAACTTTAGCGTTTGAGCAAACTCCAGTTCAGCATTTGTATGGATCTTTCACAGAATTGTCAATCCAATCAAGAGTGCGGAATCCTCTTGATCAGAATAAGAAGAAAACGTGTAGGAAACAGAAAACAGCAAATCACTTTCAAACTGGGTTTCTATTGATTATCAATCACTCAAGAATTACAATCAATCTAAACCCTAACCAACCCTAATTTCGTCCAAGACAAGTCTCTCTCGAAATTGCTCTCTCACAAACTGTTTTGGCTGATTAACCTAAACCCTAAAGCCTAACCTTGTTTATATAACACAAGGTTTGCTACTTGGGCTAAGGTTCCTCCATGGGCAAGCCCATTTCGTCCCCTATGACCCAATATGGGTTTTGTTTAGCCCAAACTCTATAATCAAACTATTACAAAGCTAAACCCCTAACTGTTTATCGTCTATCTAATTACAAGATATCCAAAGACCAAATCTAAGCTGTTGTCACAAACATGCACCAACATATATCACCATTTCCCTTGATTTTCTTGACTGTATATCTTTTAAATGTCATCATATACACGTGTGATTTAGTTTACGAAGATTTTTCAATGCCGAGAACCTCGATCAGAGAGTAAAAAAGGCGTAAGGTTCACAATGGTGTAAAATTAAAATGGGATATACCGGGCTAGGATTCGAGTTACAGGAACAAGGGCCAAACCAACCACCCAAGAATGGAATCGTCGAGCGAAAACACTTAACAACCTCCTAGAAGCAACTTTTCTTACCACCAGACCTTTCTCCATCAATTTGGAATCTGATGCTGTCGCTAAACACATTCCTTAAATTGTAGCTATTTGTTGAGTGTTTTTTTTTTGTCTAATCCGCATATATATCACCATTGCCCTTGATTTTCTTGACTGTATATCTCTTAAATGTCAACATATATACGCGTGATCTAGTTTATGAAAATTTTTCAATGCGGAGAACCTCGATCATAGAGTAAACAAGGCTTAAGGTTCACAATGGTGTAAGATTAAAATGGGATATACCGGGCTAGGATTCGAGTTACAAGAACAAGGGCCAAACCAACCACCCAAGAATAGAATCGTCGAGCGAAAACACTTGACAACCTCCTAGAAGCAGCTTTTCTTGCCACCAGACCTTTCTCCATCAATTAGGAATCTGATGCCGTCACTAAACACATTCCTTAAATTGTAGCCATTTGTTGAGTGTTTTTTTTTTGTGTCTAATCCGCATATATATCACCATTGCCCTTGATTTTCTTGACTGTATATCTCTTAAATGTCAACATATACACGTGTGATTTAGTTTACGAAGATTTTTCAATACCAAGAACCTCTATCAGAGAGTAAAAAAGGCGTAAGGTTCACAATGGTGTAAAATTAAAATGGGATATACCTGGCTAGGATTCGAGTTACAGGAACAAGGGCCAAACCGACCATCCAAGAAGGGAATCGTCGAGCGAAAACACTTGACAACCTACTAGAAGCAGCTTTTCTTGCCACCAGAACTTTCTCCATCAAATAGGAATCTTATGCCGTCACTAAACACATTCCTTAAATTGTAGCCATTTATTGAGTGATTTTTTTTGGTGTCTAATCCGCGTATATATCACCATTGCCCTTGATTTTCTTGACTGTATATCTCTTAAATGTCAACATATACACGTGTGATTTAGTTTACGAAGATTTTTCAATGCCAAGAACCTCGATCGGAGAGTAAAAAAGGCGTAAGGTTCACAATGGTGTAAAATTAAAATGGGATATACCGGGCTAGGATTTGAGTTACAGGAACAAGGGCCAAACCAAACACCCAAGAATGGAATCGTCGAGCGAAAACACTTAACAACCTCCAAGAAGCAACTTTTCTTACCACCAGACCTTTCTCCATCAATTTGGAATTTGATGCTGTCACTAAACACATTCCTTAAATTGTAGCTATTTGTTGAGTGTTTTTTTTTTGTGTCTAATCCGCATATATATCACCATTGCCCTTGATTTTCTTGACTGTATATCTCTTAAATGTCAACATATATACGTGTGATCTAGTTTATGAAGATTTTTCAATGCCGAGAACCTCGATCAGAGAGTAAAAAAGGCTTAAGGTTCACAATGGTGTAAGATTAAAATGGGATATACCGGGCTAGGATTCGAGTTACAAGAACAAGGGCCAAACCAACCACCCAAGAATGGAATCGTCGAGCGAAAACACTTGACAACCTCCTAGAAGCAGCTTTTCTTACCACCAGACCTTTCTCCATCAATTAGGAATCTGATGACGTCACTAAACACATTCCTTAAATTGTAGCCATTTGTTGAGTGTTTTTTTTTTGTCTAATCCGCATATATATCACTATTTCCCTTGATTTTCTTGACTGTATATCTCTTAAATATCAACATATACACGTGTGATTTAGTTTACGAAGTTTTTTCAATGCCGAGAACCTCGATCAGAGAGTAAAAAAGACTTAAGGTTCACAATGGTGTAAGATTAAAATGGGATATACCGGGCTAGGATTCGAGTTACAGGAACAAGTGCCAAACCAACCACCCAAGAATGGAATCGTCGAGCAAAAACACTTGACAACCTCCTAGAAGCAGCTTTTCTTGCCACCAGACCTTTCTCCATCAATTAGGAATGTGATGCCGTCACTAAACACATTCCTTAAATTGTTGCCATTTGTTGAGTTTTTTTTTTGTGTCTAATCCTCATATATATCACCATTGCCCTTGATTTTCTTGACTGTATATCTCTGAAATGTCATCATATACACGTGTGATTTAGTTTACAAAGATTTTTCAATGCCGAGAACCTCGATCAGAGAGTAAAAAAGGCGTAAGGTTCACAATGGTGTAATATTAAAATGGGATATACCGGGCTAGGATTCGAGTTACAGGAACAAGGGCCAAACCAACCACCCAAGAATGGAATCGTCGAGCGAAAACACTTAACAACCTCCTAGAAGCAACTTTTCTTACCACCAGACCTTTCTCCATCAATTTGGAATCTGATGCTGTCACTAAACACATTCCTTAAATTGTAGCTATTTGTTGAGTGTTTTTTTTTTGTCTCTAATCCGCATATATATCACCATTGCCCTTGATTTTCTTGACTGTATATCTCTTAAATGTCAACATATATACGTGTGATCTAGTTTATGAAGATTTTTCAATGCCGAGAACCTCGATCAGAGAGTAAACAAGGCTTAAGGTTCACAATGGTGTAAGATTAAAATGGGATATACCGAGCTAGGATTCGAGTTACAAGAACAAGGGCCAAACCAACCACCCAAGAATGGAATCGTCGAGCGAAAACACTTGACAACCTCCTAGAAGCAGCTTTTCTTGCCACCAAAATTTTCTCCATCAATTAGGAATCTGATGCCGTCACTAAACACATTCCTTAAATTGTGGCCATTTGTTGAGTGTTTTTTTTTTTTGTGTCTAATCCGCATATGTATCACCATTGCCTCTTGATTTTCTTGACTGTATATCTCTTAAATATCAACATATACACGTATTATTTATTGTACGAAGATTTTTCCATGCCGAGAACCTTGATAAGATAGTAAAAAAGGCGTAAGGTTCACAATGGTGTAAAATTAAAATGGGATATACCGGGCTAGGATTCGAGTTACAGGAACAAGGGCCAAACCAACCACCCATGAATGTAATCGTCGAGCGAAAACACTTGATAACCTCCTAGAAGCAGCTTTTCTTGCCACCAGACTTTTCTCCATCAATTAGGAATCTGATGCCGTCACTAAAAACATTCCTTAAATTGTAGCCATTTGTTGAGTGTTTTTTTTGTGTCTAATCCGCATATATATCACCATTGCCCTTGATTTTCTTGACTGTATATCTCTTAAATGTCAACATATACACGTGTGATTTAGTTTACGAAGGTTTTTCAATGCCGAGAACCTCGATCAGAGAGTATAAAACGCTTAAGGTTCACAATGGTGTAAATTTAAAATGGGATATACCGGGCTAGAATTCGAGTTACAGGAACAAGGGCTAAACCAACCACCCAAGAATGGAATCTTCGAGCGAAAACACTTGAAAACCTCCTAGAAGCAGCTTTTCTTGCCACCAGGCCTTTCTCCATCAATTAGGAATCTGATGCCGTCACTAAACACATTCCTTAAACTGTAGCCATTTGTTTTGTGTTTTTTTTTGGTGTTGAATCCGTATATATATCACCATTTCCCATGATTTTCTTGACTGTATATCTCTTAAATGACAACATATAAACGTGTGATTTAGTTTACGAAGATTTTTCAATGCCGAGAACCTCGATCAGAGAGTAAAAAAGGCGTAAGGTTCACAATAGAGTAAAATTAAAATGGGATATACCGGGCTAGGATTCGAGTTACAGGAACAAGGGCCCAACCAACCACCCAAGAATGGAATCGTCGAGCGAAAACACTTAACAACCTCCAAGAAGCAACTTTTCTTACCACCAGACCTTTCTCCATCAATTTGGAATCTGATGCTGTCACTAAACACATTCCTTAAATTGTAGCTATTTGTTGAGTGTTTTTTTTTTGTGTCTAATCCGCATATATATCACCATTGCCCTTGATTTTCTTGACTGTATATCTCTTAAATGTCAACATATATACGTGTGATCTAGTTTATGAAGATTGTTCAATGCCGAGAACCTCGATCAGAGAGTAAAAAAGGCTTAAGGTTCACAATGGTGTAAGATTAAAATGGGATATACCGGGCTAGGATTCGAGTTACAAGAACAAGGGCCAAACCAACCACCCGAGAATGGAATCGTCGAGCGAAAACACTTGACAACCTCCTAGAAGCAGCTTTTCTTACCACCAGACCTTTCTCCATCAATTAGGAATCTGATGACGTCACTAAACACATTCCTTAAATTGTAGCCATTTGTTGAGTGTTTTTTTTTCTCTAATCCGCATATATATCACTATTTCCCTTGATTTTCTTGACTGTATATCTCTTAAATATCAACATATACACGTGTGATTTAGTTTACGAAGTTTTTTCAATGCCGAGAACCTCGATCAGAGAGTAAAAAAGGCTTAAGGTTCACAATGGTGTAAGATTAAAATGGGATATACCGGGCTAGGATTCGAGTTACAAGAACAAGGGCCAAACCAACCACCCAAGAATGGAATCGTCGAGCGAAAACACTTGACAACCTCCTAGAAACAGCTTTTCTTGCCACCAGACCTTTCTCCATCAATTAGGAATCTGATGCCGTCACTAAACACATTCCTTAAATTGTTGCCATTTGTTGAGTGTTTTTTTTTTGTGTCTAATCCGCATATGTATCACCATTGCCTCTTGATTTTCTTGACTGTATATCTCTTAAATATCAACATATACACGTATTATTTATTGTACGAAGATTTTTCAATGCCGAGAACCTCGATAAGATAGTAAAAAAGGCGTAAGGTTCACAACGGTGTAAAATTAAAATGGGATATACCGGGCTAGGATTCGAGTTACAGGAACAAGGGCCAAACCAAGCACCCATGAATGTAATCGTCGAGCGAAAACACTTGATAACCTCCTAGAAGCAGCTTTTCTTGCCACCAGACTTTTCTCCATCAATTAGGAATCTGATGCCGTCACTAAAAACATTCCTTAAATTGTAGCCATTTGTTGAGTGTTTTTTTTTGTGTCAAATCCGCATATATATCGACATTGCCCTTGATTTTCTTGACTGTATATCTCTTAAATGTCAACATATACACGTGTGATTTAGTTTACGAAGGTTTTTCAATGCCGAGAACCTCGATCAGAGAGTAAAAAAGGCTTAAGGTTCACAATGGTGTAAATTTAAAATGGGATATACCGGGCTAGAATTCGAGTTACAGGAACAAGGGCTAAACCAACCACCCAAGAATGGAATCTTCGAGCGAAAACACTTGACAACCTCCTAGAAGCAACTTTTCTTGCCACAAGGCCTTTCTCCATCAATTAGGAATCTGATGCCGTCACTAAACACATTCCTTAAACTATAGCCATTTGTTTTGGGTTTTTTTTGGTGTTGAATCCGCATATATATCACCATTTCCCATGATTTTCTTGACTGTATATCTCTTAAATGACAACATATAAACGTGTGATTTAGTTAACAAAGATTTTTCAATGCCGAGAACCTCGATCAGAGAGTAAAAAAGGCGTAAGGTTCACAATAGAGTAAAATTAAAATGGGATATACCGGGCTAGGATTCGAGTTACAGGAACAAGGGCCAAACCAACCACCCAAGAATGGAATCGTCGAGCAAAAACACTTGACCACCTCCAAGAAGCAGCTTTTCTTGCCACCAGACCTTTCTCCATCAATTAGGAATCTGTTGCCGTCACTAAACACATTCCTTAAATTGTAGCCATTTGTTGAGTGTTTTTTTTTGTGTCTAATCCGCATATATATCACCATTGCCCTTGATTTTCTTGACTGTATATCTCTTAAATGTCAACATATACACGTGTGATTTAGTTTACGAAGATTTTTCAATACCAAGACCCTTTATCAGAGAGTAAAAAAGGCGTAAGGTTCACAATGGTGTAAAATTAAAATGGGATATACCTGGCTAGGATTCGAGTTACAGGAACAAGGGCCAAACCGACCATCCAAGAATGGAATCGTCGAGCGAAAACACTTGACAACCTCCTAGAAGCAGCTTTTCTTGCCACCAGACCTTTCTCCATCAAATAGGAATCTAATGCCGTCACTAAACACATTCCTTAAATTGTAGCCATTTATTGAGTGATTTTTTTTGGTGTCTAATCCGCGTATATATCACCATTGCCCTTGATTTTCTTGACTGTATATCTCTTAAATGTCAACATATACACGTGTGATTTAGTTTACGAAGATTTTTCAATGCCAAGAACCTCGATCAGAGAGTAAAAAAGGCGTAAGGTTCACAATGGTGTAAAATTAAAATGGGATATACCGGGCTAGGATTCGAGTTACAGGAACAAGGGCCAAACCAACCACCCAAGAATGGAATCATCGAGCGAAAACACTTAACAACCTCCAAGAAGCAACTTTTCTTACCACCAGACCTTTCTCCATCAATTTGGATTCTAATGTTGTCACTAAACACATTCCTTAAATTGTAGCTATTTGTTGAGTGTTTTTTTTTTTTGTGTCTAATCCGCATATATATCACCATTGCTCTTGATTTTCTTGACTGTATATCTCTTAAATGTCAACATATATACGTGTGATCTAGTTTATGAAGATTTTTCAATGCCGAGAACCTTGATCAGAGAGTAAAAAAGGCTTAAGGTTCACAATGGTGTTAGATTAAAATGGGATATACCGGGCTAGGATTCGAGTTACAAGAACAAGGGCCAAACCAACCACCCAAGAATGGAATCGTCGAGCGAAAACACTTGACAACCTTCTAGAAGCAGCTTTTCTTACCACCAGACCTTTCTCCATCGATTAGGAATCTGATGACGTCACTAAACACATTCCTTAAATTGTGGCCATTTGTTGAGTGTTTTTTTTTGTGTCTAATCCGCATATGTATCACCATTGCCTCTTGATTTTCTTGGCTGTATATCTCTTAAATATCAACATATACACGTATTATTTATTGTACGAAGATTTTTCAATGCCAAGAACCTCGATAAGATAGTAAAAAAGGCGTAAGGTTCACAATGGTGTAAAATTAAAATGGGATATACCGGGCTAGGATTCGAGTTACAGGAACAAGGGCCAAACCAACCACCCATGAATGTAATCGTCGAGCGAAAACACTTGATAACCTCCTAGAAGCAGCTTTTCTTGCCACCAGACTTTTCTCCATCAATTAGGAATCTGATGCCGTCACTAAAAACATTCCTTAAATTGTAGCTTTTTGTTGAGTGTTTTTTTTTGTGTCTAATCCGCATATATATCACCATTGCCCTTGATTTTCTTGACTGTATATCTCTTAAATGTCAACATATACACGTGTGATTTAGTTTACGAAGGTTTTTCAATGCCGAGAACCTCGATCAGAGAGAAAAAAAGGCTTAAGGTTCACAATGGTGTAAATTTAAAATGGGATATACCGGGCTAGAATTCGAGTTACAGGAACAAGGGCTAAACCAACCACCCAAGAATGGAATCTTCGAGAGAAAACACTTGACAACCTCTTAGAAGCAGGTTTTCTTGCCACCAGGCCTTTCTCCATCAATTAGGAATCTGATGCCGTCACTAAACACATTCCTTAAACTGTAGCCATTTGTTTTGTGTTTTTTTTGTGTTGAATCCGCATATATATCACCATTTCCCATGATTTTCTTGACTGTATATCTCTTAAATGACAACATATAAACGTGTGATTTAGTTTACGAAGATTTTTCAATGCCGAGAACCTCGATCAGAGAGTAAAAAAGGCGTAAGGTTCACAATAGAGTAAAATTAAAATGGGATATACCGGGCTAGGATTCGAGTTACAGGAACAAGGGCCAAACCAACCACCCAAGAATGGAATCGTCGAGCGAAAACACTTGACCACCTCCAAGAAGCAGCTTTTCTTGCCACCAGACCTTTCTCCATCAATTAGGAATCTGATGCCGTCACTAAACACATTCCTTAAATTGTAGCCATTTGTTTTGTGTTTTTTTTTTTGTGTCTAATCCGCATATATATCACCATTGCCCTTGATTTTCTTGACTGTATATCTCTTAAATGTCAACATATACACGTGTGATTTAGTTTACGAAGATTTTTCAATACCAAGAACCTTTATCAGAGAGTAAAAAAGGCGTAAGGTTCACAATGGTGTAAAATTAAAATGGGATATACCTGGTTAGGATTCGAGTTACAGGAACAAGGGCCAAACCGACCATCCAAGAATGGAATCGTCGAGCGAAAACACTTGACCACCTCCAAGAAGCAGCTTTTCTTGCCACCAGACCTTTCTCCATCAATTAGGAATCTGATGCCGTCACTAAACACATTCCTTAAATTGTAGCCATTTATTGAGTGATTTTTTTTGGTGTCTAATCCGCGTATATATCACCATTGCCCTTGATTTTCTTGACTGTATATCTCTTAAATGTCAACATATACACGTGTGATTTAGTTTACGAATATTTTTCAATGCCAAGAACCTCGATCAGAGAGTAAAAAAGGCGTAAGGTTCAATATGGTGTAAAATTAAAATGGGATATACCGGGCAAGGATTCGAGTTACAGGAACAAGGGCCAAACCAACCACCCAAGAATGGAATCATCGAGCGAAAACACTTAACAACCTCCAAGAAGCAACTTTTCTTACCACCAGACCTTTCTCCATCAATTTGGAATCTGATGCTGTCACTAAACACATTCCTTAAATTGTATCTATTTGTTGAGTGTTTTTTTTTGTGTCTAATCCGCATATATATCACCATTGCCCTTGATTTTCTTGAATGTATATCTCTTAAATGTCAACATATATACGTGTGATCTAGTTTATGAAGATTTTTCAATGCCGAGAACCTCGATCAGAGAGTAAAAAAGGCTTAAGGTTCACAATGGTGTAAGATTAAAATGGGATATACCGGGCTAGGATTCGAGTTACAAGAACAAGGGCCAAACCAACCACCCAAGAATGGAATCGTCGAGCGAAAACACTTGACAACCTCCTAGAAGCAGCTTTTCTTACCACCAGACCTTTCTCCATCAATTAGGAATCTGATGACGTCACTAAACACATTCCTTAAATTGTATCCATTTGTTGAGTGTTTTTTTTTTGTCTAATCCGCATATATATCACTATTTCCCTTGATTTTCTTGACTGTATATCTCTTAAATATCAACATGTACACGTGTGATTTAGTTTACGAAGTTTTTTCAATGCCGAGAACCTCGATCAGAGAGTAAAAAAGGCTTAAGGTTCACAATGGTGTAAGATTAAAATGGGATATACCGGGCTAGGATTCGAGTTACAGGAACAAGGGCCAAACCAACCACCCAAGAATGGAATCGTCGAGCGAAAACACTTGACAACCTCCTAGAAGCAGCTTTTCTTGCCACCAGACCTTTCTCCATCAATTAGGAATCTGATGCCGTCACTAAACACATTCCTTAAATTGTTGCCATTTGTTGAGTTTTTTTTTTGGTGTCTAATCCGCATATATATCACCATTGCCCTTGATTTTCTTGACTGTATATCTCTTAAATGTCAATATATACACGTGTGATTTAGTTTACGAAGATTTTTCAATACCAAGAACCTTTATCAGAGAGTAAAAAAGGCGTAAGGTTCACAATGGTGTAAAATTAAAATGGGATATACCTGGCTAGGATTCGAGTTACAGGAACAAGGGCCAAACCGACCATCCAAGAATGGAATCGTCGAGCGAAAACACTTGACCACCTCCAAGAAGCAGCTTTTCTTGCCACCAGACCTTTCTCCATCAATTAGGAATCTGATGCCGTCACTAAACACATTCCTTAAATTGTAGCCATTTATTGAGTGATTTTTTTTGGTGTCTAATCCGCGTATATATCACCATTGCCCTTGATTTTCTTGACTGTATATCTCTTAAATGTCAACATATACACGTGTGATTTAGTTTACGAAGATTTTTCAATGCCAAGAACCTCGATCAGAGAGTAAAAAAGGCGTAAGGTTCACAATGGTGTAAAATTAAAATGGGATATACCGGGCAAGGATTCGAGTTACAGGAACAAGGGCCAAACCAACCACCCAAGAATGGAATCATCGAGCGAAAACACTTAACAACCTCCAACAAGCAACTTTTCTTACCACCAGACCTTTCTCCATCAATTTGGAATCTGATGCTGTCACTAAACACATTCCTTAAATTGTAGCTATTTGTTGAGTGTTTTTTTTGTGTCTAATCCGCATATATATCACCATTGCCCTTGATTTTCTTGAATGTATATCTCTTAAATGTCAACATATATACGTGTGATCTAGTTTATGAAGATTTTTCAATGCCAAGAACCTCGATCAGAGAGTAAAAAAGGCTTAAGGTTCACAATGGTGTAAGATTAAAATGGGATATCCCGGGCTAGGATTCGAGTTACAAGAACAAGGGCCAAACCAACCACCCAAGAATGGAATCGTCGAGCGAAAACACTTGACAACCTCCTAGAAGCAGCTTTTCTTACCACCAGACCTTTCTCCATCAATTAGGAATCTGATGACGTCACTAAACACATTCCTTAAATTGTAGCCATTTGTTTTGTGTTTTTTTTTGTCTAATCCGCATATATATCACTATTTCCCTTGATTTTCTTGACTGTATATCTCTTAAATATCAACATGTACACGTGTGATTTAGTTTACGAAGTTTTTTCAATGCCGAGAACCTCGATCAGAGAGTAAAAAAGGCTTAAGGTTCACAATGGTGTAAGATTAAAATGGGATATACCGGGCTAGGATTCGAGTTACAGGAACAAGGGCCAAACCAACCACCCAAGAATGGAATCGTCGAGCGAAAACACTTGACAACCTCCTAGAAGCAGCTTTTCTTGCCACCAGACCTTTCTCCATCAATTAGGAATCTGATGCCGTCACTAAACACATTCCTTAAATTGTTGCCATTTGTTGAGTTTTTTTTTTGGTGTCTAATCCGCATATATATCACCATTGCCCTTGATTTTCTTGACTGTATATCTCTTAAATGTCAACATATATACGTGTGATTTAGTTTACGAAGATTTTTCAATGCCGAGAACCTCGATCAGAGAGTAAAAAAGGCATCAGGTTCACAATGGTGTAAAATTAAAATGGGATATACCGGGCTAGGATTCGAGTTACAGGAACAAGAGCCAAACCAACCACCCAAGAATGGAATCGTCGAGTAAAAACACTTGACAATCTCCTAGAAGCAGCTTTTCTTACCACCAGACCTTTCTCCATCAATTAGGAATCTGATGCCGTCACTAAACACATTCCTTAAATTGTAGCCATTTGTTGAGTGATTTTTTTTGGTGTCTAATCCGCATATATGTCACCATTGCCCTTGATTTTCTTGACTGTATATCTCTTAAATGTCATCATATACACGTGTGATTTAGTTTACGAAGATTTTTCAATGCCGAGAACCTCGATCAGAGAGTAAAAAAGGCGTAAGGTTCACAATGGTGTAAAATTAAAATGGCATATACCGGGCTAGGATTCGAGTTACAGGAACAAGGGCCAAACCAACCACCCAAGAATGGAATCGTCGAGCGAAAACACTTAACAACCTCCTAGAAGCAACTTTTCTTACCACCAGACCTTTCTCCATCAATTTGGAATCTGATGTTGTCACTAAACACATTACTTAAATTGTAGCTATTTGTTGAGTGTTTTTTTTGTGTCTAATCCGCATATATATCACCATTGCAATTGATTTTCTTGACTGTATATCTCTTAAATGTCAACATATATACGTGTGATCTAGTTTATGAAGATTTTTCAATGCCGAGAACCTCGATCAGAGAGTAAACAAGGCTTAAGGTTCACAATGGTGTAAGATTAAAATGGGATATACCGGGCTAGGATTCGAGTTACAAGAACAAGGGCCAAACCAACCACCCAAGAATGGAATCGTCGAGCGAAAACACTTGACAACCTCGTAGAAGCAGCTTTTCTTGCCACCAGACCTTTCTCCATCAATTAGGAATCTGATGCCGTCACTAAACACATTCCTTAAATTGTGGCCATTTGTTGAGTGTTTTTTTTTTGTGTCTAATCCGCATATATATCACCATTGCCTCTTGATTTTCTTGACTGTATATCTCTTAAATATCAACATATACACGTATTATTTATTGTACGAAGATTTTTCAATGCCGAGAACCTCGATAAGATAGTAAAAAAGGCGTAAGGTTCACAATGGTGTAAAATTAAAATGGGATATACCGGGCTAGGATTCGAGTTACAGGAACAAGGGCCAAACCAACCACCCATGAATGTAATCGTCGAGCGAAAACACTTGATAACCTCCTAGAAGCAGCTTTTCTTGCCACCAAACTTTTCTCCATCAATTAGGAATCTGATGCCGTCACTAAAAACATTCCTTAAATTGTAGCCATTTGTTGAGTGTTTTTTTTTTTGTGTCTAATCCGCATATATATCACCATTGCCCTTGATTTTCTTGACTGTATATCTCTTAAATGTCAACATATACACGTGTGATTTAGTTTACGAAGATTTTTCAACACCATGAACCTTTATCAGAGAGTAAAAAAGGCGTAAGGCTCACTATGGTGTAAAATTAAAATGGGATATACCTGGCTAGGATTCGAGTTACAGGAATAAGGGCCAAACCGACCATCCAAGAATGGAATCGTCGAGCGAAAACACTTGACAACCTCCTAGAAGCAACTTTTCTTGCCACCAGACCTTTCTCCATCAATTAGGAATCTGATGCCGTCACTAAACACATTCCTTAAATTGTAGCCATTTATTGAGTGATTTTTTTGGTGTCTAATCCGCGTATATATCACCGTTGCCCTTGATTTTCTTGACTGTATATCTCTTAAATGTCATCATATACACGTGTGATTTAGTTTACGAAGATTTTTCAATGCCGAGAACCTCGATCAGAGAGTAAAAAAGGCGTAAGGTTCACAATGGTGTAAAATTAAAATGGGATATACCGGGCTAGGATTCGAGTTACAGGAACAAGGGCCAAACCAACCACCCAAGAATGGAATCGTCGAGCGAAAACACTTAACAACCTCCTAGAAGCAACTTTTCTTACCACCAGACCTTTCTCCATCAATTTGGAATCTGATGTTGTCACTAAACACATTCCTTAAATTGTAGCTATTTGTTGAGTGTTTTTTTTGTGTCTAATCCACATATATATCACCATTGCAATTGATTTTCTTGACTGTATATCTCTTAAATGTCAACATATATACGTGTGATCTAGTTTATGAAGATTTTTCAATGCCGAGAACCTCGATCAGAGAGTAAACAAGGCTTAAGGTTCACAATGGTGTAAGATTAAAATGGGATATACCGGGCTAGGATTCGAGTTACAAGAACAAGGGCCAAACCAACCACCCAAGAATGGAATCGTCGAGCGAAAACACTTGACAACCTCGTAGAAGCAGCTTTTCTTGCCACCAGACTTTTCTCCATCAATTAGGAATCTGAAGCCGTCACTAAACACATTCCTTAAATTGTGGCCATTTGTTGAGTTTTTTTTTTGTGTCTAATCCGCATATATATCACCATTGCCCCTTGATTTTCTTGACTGTATATCTCTTAAATATCAACATATACACGTATTATTTATTGTACGAAGATTTTTCAATGCCGAGAACCTCGATAAGATAGTAAAAAAGGCGTAAGGTTCACAATGGTGTAAAATTAAAATGGGAAATACCGGGCTAGGATTCGAGTTACAGGAACAAGGGCCAAACCAACCACCCATGAATGTAATCGTCGAGCGAAAACACTTGATAACCTCCTAGAAGCAGCTTTTCTTACCACCAGACCTTTCTCCATCAATTAGGAATCTGATGACGTCACTAAACACATTCCTTAAATTGTAGCCATTTGTTTTGTGTTTTTTTTTTTTGTCTAATCCGCATATATATCACTATTTCCCTTGATTTTCTTGACTGTATATCTCTTAAATATCAACATGTACACGTGTGATTTAGTTTACGAAGTTTTTTCAATGCCGAGAACCTCGATCAGAGAGTAAAAAAGGCTTAAGGTTCACAATGGTGTAAGATTAAAATGGGATATACCGGGCTAGGATTCGAGTTACAGGAACAAGGGCCAAACCAACCACCCAAGAATGGAATCGTCGAGCGAAAACACTTGACAACCTCCTTGAAGCAGCTTTTCTTGCCACCAGACCTTTCTCCATCAATTAGGAATCTGATGCCGTCACTAAACACATTCCTTAAATTGTTGCCATTTGTTGAGTTTTTTTTTTGGTGTCTAATCCGCATATATATCACCATTGCCCTTGATTTTCTTGACTGTATATCTCTTAAATGTCAACATATATACGTGTGATTTAGTTTACGAAGATTTTTCAACGCCGAGAACCTCGATCAGAGAGTAAAAAAGGCATCAGGTTCACAATGGTGTAAAATTAAAATGGGATATACCGGGCTAGGATTCGAGTTACAGGAACAAGAGCCAAACCAACCACCCAAGAATGGAATCGTCGAGTAAAAACACTTGACAATCTCCTAGAAGCAGCTTTTCTTACCACCAGACCTTTCTCCATCAATTAGGAATCTGATGCCGTCACTAAACACATTCCTTAAATTGTAGCCATTTGTTGAGTGATTTTTTTTGGTGTCTAATCCGCATATATGTCACCATTGCCCTTGATTTTCTTGACTGTATATCTCTTAAATGTCATCATATACACGTGTGATTTAGTTTACGAAGATTTTTCAATGCCGAGAACCTCGATCAGAGAGTAAAAAAGGCGTAAGGTTCACAATGGTGTAAAATTAAAATGGCATATACCGGGCTAGGATTCGAGTTACAGGAACAAGGGCCAAACCAACCACCCAAGAATGGAATCGTCGAGCGAAAACACTTAACAACCTCCTAGAAGCAACTTTTCTTACCACCAGACCTTTCTCCATCAATTTGGAATCTGATGTTGTCACTAAACACATTACTTAAATTGTAGCTATTTGTTGAGTGTTTTTTTTTTGTGTCTAATCCGCATATATATCACCTTTGCAATTGATTTTCTTGACTGTATATCTCTTAAATGTCAACATATATACGTGTGATCTAGTTTATGAAGATTTTTCAATGCCGAGAACCTCGATCAGAGAGTAAACAAGGCTTAAGGTTCACAATGGTGTAAGATTAAAATGGGATATACCGGGCTAGGATTCGAGTTACAAGAACAAGGGCCAAACCAACCACCCAAGAATGGAATCGTCGAGCGAAAACACTTGACAACCTCGTAGAAGCAGCTTTTCTTGCCACCAGACCTTTCTCCATCAATTAGGAATCTGATGCCGTCACTAAACACATTCCTTAAATTGTGGCCATTTGTTGAGTGTTTTTTTTTTGTGTCTAATCCGCATATATATCACCATTGCCTCTTGATTTTCTTGACTGTATATCTCTTAAATATCAACATATACACGTATTATTTATTGTACGAAGATTTTTCAATGCCGAGAACCTCGATAAGATAGTAAAAAAGGCGTAAGGTTCACAATGGTGTAAAATTAAAATGGGATATACCGGGCTAGGATTCGAGTTACAGGAACAAGGGCCAAACCAACCACCCATGAATGTAATCGTCGAGCGAAAACACTTGATAACCTCCTAGAAGCAGCTTTTCTTGCCACCAGACTTTTCTCCATCAATTAGGAATCTGATGCCGTCACTAAAAACATTCCTTAAATTGTAGCCATTTGTTGAGTGTTTTTTTTTTTTGTGTCTAATCCGCATATATATCACCATTGCCCTTGATTTTCTTGACTGTATATCTCTTAAATGTCAACATATACACGTGTGATTTAGTTTACGAAGATTTTTCAACACCATGAACCTTTATCAGAGAGTAAAAAAGGCGTAAGGTTCACAATGGTGTAAAATTAAAATGGGATATACCTGGCTAGGATTCGAGTTACAGGAATAAGGACCAAACCGACCATCCAAGAATGGAATCGTCGAGCGAAAACACTTGACAACCTCCTAGAAGCAACTTTTCTTGCCACCAGACCTTTCTCCATCAATTAGGAATCTGATGCCGTCACTAAACACATTCCTTAAATTGTAGCCATTTATTGAGTGATTTTTTTGGTGTTTAATCCGCGTATATATCACCGTTGCCCTTGATTTTCTTGACTGTATATCTCTTAAATGTCATCATATACACGTGTGATTTAGTTTACGAAGATTTTTCAATGCCGAGAAGCTCGATCAGAGAGTAAAAAAGGCGTAAGGTTCACAATGGTGTAAAATTAAAATGGGATATACCGGGCTAGGATTCGAGTTACAGGAACAAGGGCCAAACCAACCACCCAAGAATGGAATCGTCGAGCGAAAACACTTAACAACCTCCTAGAAGCAACTTTTCTTACCACCAGACCTTTCTCCATCAATTTGGAATCTGATGTTGTCACTAAACACATTCCTTAAATTGTAGCTATTTGTTGAGTGTTTTTTTTGTGTCTAATCCACATATATATCACCATTGCAATTGATTTTCTTGACTGTATATCTCTTAAATGTCAACATATATACGTGTGATCTAGTTTATGAAGATTTTTCAATGCCGAGAACCTCGATCAGAGAGTAAACAAGGCTTAAGGTTCACAATGGTGTAAGATTAAAATGGGATATACCGGGCTAGGATTCGAGTTACAAGAACAAGGGCCAAACCAACCACCCAAGAATGGAATCGTCGAGCGAAAACACTTGACAACCTCGTAGAAGCAGCTTTTCTTGCCACCAGACTTTTCTCCATCAATTAGGAATCTGATGCCGTCACTAAACACATTCCTTAAATTGTGGCCATTTGTTGAGTTTTTTTTTTGTGTCTAATCCGCATATATATCACCATTGCCCTTGATTTTCTTGACTGTATATCTCTTAAATGTCAACATATACACGTGTGATTTAGTTTACGAAGATTTTTCAACACCATGAACCTTTATCAGAGAGTAAAAAAGGCGTAAGGTTCACAATGGTGTAAAATTAAAATGGGATATACCTGGCTAGGATTCGAGTTACAGGAACAAGGGACAAACCGACCATCCAAGAATGGAATCGTCGAGCGAAAACACTTGACAACCTCCTAGAAGCAACTTTTCTTGCCACCAGACCTTTCTCCATCAATTAGGAATCTGATGCCGTCACTAAACACATTCCTTAAATTGTAGCCATTTATTGAGTGATTTTTTTGGTGTCTAATCCGCGTATATATCACCATTGCCCTTGATTTTCTTGACTGTATATCTCTTAAATGTCAACATATACACGTGTGATTTAGTTTATGAAGATTTTTCAATGCCAAGAACCTCGATCAGAGAGTAAAAAAGGCGTAAGGTTCACAATGGTGTAAAATTAAAATGGGATATACCGGGCTAGGATTCGAGTTACAGGAACAAGGGCCAAACCAACCACCCAAGAATGGAATCGTCAAGCGAAAACACTTAACAACCTCCTAGAAGCAACTTTTCTTACCACCAGACCTTTCTCCATCAATTTGGAATCTGATGCTGTCACTAAACACATTCCTTAAATTGTAGCTATTTGTTGAGTGTTTTTTTTTGTGTCTAATCCGCATATATATCACCATTGCCCTTGATTTTCTTGATTGTATGTCTCTTAAATGTCAACATATATACGTGTGATCTAGTTTATGAAGATTTTTCAATGCCGAGAACCTCGATCAGAGAGTAAAAAAGGCTTAAGGTTCACAATGGTGTAAGATTAAAATGGGATTTACCGGGCTAGGATTCGAGTTACAAGAACAAGGGCCAAACCAACCACCCAAGAATGGAATCGTCGAGCGAAAACACTTGACAACCTCCTAGAAGCAGCTTTTCTTACCACCAGACCTTTCTCCATCAATTAGGAATCTGATCACGTCACTAAACACATTCCTTAAATTGTAGCCATTTGTTGAGTGTTTTTTTTGGTGTCTAATCCGCATATATATCACCATTGCGCATGATTTTCTTAACTGTATATCTCTTAAATGTCAACATATACACGTGTGATTTAGTTTACGAAGATTTTTCAATGCCGAGAACCTCGATCAGAGAGTAAAAAAGGCTTAAGGTTCACAATGGTGTAAGATTAAAATGGGATATACCGGGCTAGGATTCGAGTTACAGGAACAAGGGCCAAACCAACCACTCAAGAATGGAATCGTCGAGCGAAAACACTTGACAACCTCCTAGAAGCACCTTTTCGTACCACCGGACCTTTCTCCATCAATTAGGAATCTGATGCCGTTACTAAACACATTCCTTAAATTGTAGCCATTTGTTGAGTGTTTTTTTTTCGTTGTCTAATCCGCATATATATCACCATTGCCCTTGATTTTCTTGACTGTATATCTTTTAAATTTCAACATATACACGTGTGATTTAGTTTGCGAAGATTTTTCAATGCCGAGAACCTCGATCAGAGAGTAAAAAAGGCATAAGGTTCACAATGGTGTAAAATTAAAATGGGATATACCGGGCTAGGATTCGAGTTACAGGAACAAGGGCCAAACCAACTATCCATGAATGGAATCGTCGAGAAAACACACTTGACAATCTCCTAGAAGCAGCTTTTCTTGCCACCACACCTTTCTCCATCAATTAGGAATCTGTTGCCGTCACTAAACACATTCCTTAAATTGTAGCCATTTGTTGTGTGTTTTTTTTGTATCTAATCCGCATATATATCACCATTGCCCTTGATTTTCTTGATTGTATATCTCTTAAATATCAATATATACACGTGTGATTTAGTTTACGAAGATTTTTCAATGCTGAGAACCTCGATCAGAGAGTAAAAAAGGCGTAAGGTTCACAATGGTGTAAAATTAAAATGGGATATACCGGGCTAGGATTTGAGTTACAGGAACAAGGGCCAAACCAACCACCCAAGAATGGAATCGTCGAACGAAAACACTTGACAACCTCCTAGAAGCAGCTTTTCTTGCCACCAAACCTTTCCTCATCAATTAGGAATCTGATGCCATCACTAAACACATTCCTTAAATTGTAGCAATTTGTTGAGTGTTTTTTTTTGGTGTCTAATCCGCATATATATCACCATTGCCCTTGATTTTCTTGACTGTATATCTGTTAAATATCAACATATACACGTGTGATTTAGTTTACGAAGATTTTTCAATGCCGAGAACCTCGATCAGAGAGTAAAAAAGGCGTAAGGTTCACAATGGTGTAAAATTAAAATGGGATATACCGGGCTAGGATTCAAGTTACAGGAACAAGGGCCACACCAACCACCCAAGAATGGAATCGTCGAGCGAAAACACTTGACAACCTCCTAGAAGCAGCTTTTCTTGCCACCAGACCTTTCTCCATCAATTAGGAATCTGATGCCATCACTAAACACATTCCTTAAATTGTAGCCATTTGTTGAGTGTTTTTTTTTGTGTCTAATCCGCATATATATCACCATTGCCCTTGATTTTCTTGACTGTATATCTCTTAAATGTCAACATATACACGTGTGATTTAGTTTACGAAGATTTTTCAATGCCGAGAACCTCGATCAGAGAGTAAAAAAGGCGTAAGGTTCACAATGGTGTAAAATTAAAATGGGATATACCGGGCTAGGATTCGAGTTACAGGAACATGGGCCAAACCAACCACCCAAGAATGGAATCATCGAGCGAAAACACTTGACAACCTCCTAGAAGCAGCTTTTCTTACCACCAGACCTTTCTCCATTAATTAGGAACCTGATGCCGTCACTAAACACATTTCTTAAATTGTAGCTATTTGTTGGGTGTTTTTTTTTGTGTCTAATCCGCATATATATCACCATTGCCCTTGATTTTATTGGTTGTATATCTCTTAAATATCAACATATACACGTGTGATTTAGTTTACGAAGATTTTTCAATGCCGAGAACCTCGATTGGAGAGTAAAAAAGGCGTAAGGTTCACAATGGTGTAAAATTAAAATGGGATATACCGGGCTAGGATTCGAGTTACAGGAACAAGGGCCAAACCAACCACCCAAGAATGGAATCGTCGAGCGAAAACACTTGACAACCTACTAGAAGCAACTTTTCTTACCACCAGACCTTTCTCCATCAATGGAATCTGATGCCGTCACTAAACACATTTCTTAAATTGTAGCTATTTGTTGAGTGTTTTTTTTTGTGTCTAATCCGCATATATATCACCATTGCCCTTGATTTTATTGATTGTATATCTCTTAAATATCAACATATACACGTGTGATTTAGTTTACGAAGATTTTTCAATGCCGAGAAGCTCGATTAGAGAGTAAAAAAGGCGTAAGGTTCACAATGGTGTAAAATTAAAATGGGATATACCGGGCTAGGATTCGAGTTACAGGAACAAGGGCCAAACCAACCACCCAAGAATGGAATCGTCGTGTGAAAACACTTGACAACCTCCTAGAAGCAGCTTTTCTTACCACCAGACCTTTCTCCAGCAATTAGGAATCTGATGCCGTCACTAAACACATTCCTTAAATTGTAGCTATTTGTTGAGTGTTTTTTTTGTGTCTAATCCGCATATATATCACCATTGCCCTTGATTTTATTGATTGTATATCTCTTAAATATCAACATATACACGTGTGATTTAGTTTACGAAGATTTTTCAATGCCGAGAACCTCGATTAGAGAGTAAAAAAGGCGTAAGGTTCACAATGGTGTAAAATTAAAATGGGATATACCGGGCTAGGATTCGAGTTACAGGAACAAGGGCCAAACCAACCACCCAAGAATGGAATCGTCGTGTGAAAACACTTGACAACCTCCTAGAAGCAGCTTTTCTTACCACCAGACCTTTCTTCAGCAATTAGGAATCTGATGCCGTCACTAAACACATTCCTTAAATTGTAGCGATTTGTTGAGTGATTTTTTTTGTTGTCTAATGCGCATATATATCACCATTACCCTTGATTTTCTTGACTGTATATCTCTTAAATGTCAACATATACACGTGTGATTTAGTTTACGAAGATTTTTTAATGCCGAGAACCTCGATCAGAGAGTAAAAAAGGCGTAAGGTTCACAATGGTGTAAAATTAAAATGGGATATACCGGGCGAGGATTCGAGTTACAGGAACAAGGGCCAAACCAACTACCCAAGAATGGAATCGTCAAGCAAACACACTTGACAATTTCCTAGAAGTAGCTTTTCTTGCCACCAGACCTTTCTCCATCAATTAGGAATCTGATGCCGTCACTAAACACATTCCTTAAATTGTAGCCATTTGTTGAGTGATTTTTTTTGGTGTCTAATCTGCATATATATCACCATTGCCCTTGATTTTCTTGATTGTATATCTCTTAAATATCAACATATACACGTGTGATTTAGTTTACGAAGATTTTTCAATGCCGAGAACCTCGATCAGAGAGTAAAAAAGGCGTAAGGTTCACAATGGTGTAAAATTAAAATGGGATATACCGGGCTAGGATTCGAGTTACAGGAACAAGGGCCAAACCAACCACCCAAGAATGGAATCGTTAAGTGAAAACACTTGACAACCTCCTAGAAGTTGCTTTTCTTACCACCAGACCTTTCTCCATCAATTAGGAATCTGATGCCGTCACTAAACACATTCCTTAAATTGTAGCAATTTGTTGAGTGTTTTTTTTGGTGTCTAATCCGCATATATATCACCATTTCCCTTGATTTTTTTGACTGTATATCTGTTAAATATCAACATATACACGTGTGATTTAGTTTACGAAGATTTTTCAATGCCGAGAACCTCGATCAGAGAGTAAAAAAGGCGTAAGGTTCACAATGGTGTAAAATTAAAATGGGATATACCGGGCTAGGATTCAAGTTACAGGAACAAGGGCCAAACCAACCACCCAAGAATGGAATCGTCGAGCGAAAACACTTGACAACCTCCAAGAAGCAGCTTTTCTTACCACCAGACCTTTCTCCATCAATTAGGAATCTGATGCCGTCACTAAACACATTTCTTAAATTGTAGCTATTTGTTGGGTGTTTTTTTTTTTTGTGTCTAATCCGCATATATATCACCATTGCCCTTGATTTTATTGATTGTATATCTCTTAAATATCAACATATACACGTGTGATTTAGTTTACGAAGATTTTTCAATGCCGAGAACCTCGATAGGAGAGTAAAAAAGGCATAAGGTTCACTATGGTGTAAAATTAAAATGGGATATACCGGGCTAGGATTCGAGTTACAGGAACAAGGGCCAAACCAACCACCCAAGAATGGAATCGTCGAGCAAACACACTTGACAACCTCCTAGAAGCAGCTTTTCTTGCCACCAGACCTTTCTCCATCAATTAGGAATCTGATGCCGTCACTAAACACATTCCTTAAATTGTAGCCATTTGTTGAGTGTTTTTTTTGTGCCTAATCCGCATATATATCACCATTGCCCTTGATTTTCTTGACTGTATATCTCTTAAATGTCAACATATACACGTGTGATTTAGTTTACGAAGATTTTTCAATGCCGAGAACCTCGATCAGAGAGTAAAAAAGGCGTAAGGTTCACAATGGTGTAACATTAAAATGGGATATACCGGGCTAGGATTCGAGTTACAGGAACATGGGCCAAACCAACCACCCAAGAATGGAATCGTCGATCGAAAACACTTGACAACCTCCAAGAAGCAGCTTTTCTTACCACCAGACCTTTCTCCATCAATTAGGAATCTGATGCCGTCACTAAACACATTTCTTAAATTGTAGCTATTTGTTGGGTGTTTTTTTTTGTGTCTAATCCGCATATATATCATCATTGCCCTTGATTTTATTGATTGTATATCTCTTAAATATCAACATATACACGTGTGATTTAGTTTACGAAGATTTTTCAATGCCGAGAACCTCGATTGGAGAGTAAAAAAGGCGTAAGGTTCACAATGGTGTAAAATTAAAATGGGATATACCGGGCTAGGATTCGAGTTACAGGAACAAGGGCCAAACCAACCACCCAAGAATGGAATCGTCGTGTGAAAACACTTGACAACCTCCTAGAAGTAGCTTTTCTTGCCACCAGACCTTTCTCCATCAATTAGGAATCTGATGCCGTCACTAAACACATTCCTTAAATTGTAGCCATTTGTTGAGTGATTTTTTTTGGTGTCTAATCTGCATATATATCACCATTGCCCTTGATTTTCTTGATTGTATATCTCTTAAATATCAACATATACACGTGTGATTTAGTTTACGAAGATTTTTCAATGCCGAGAACCTCGATCAGAGAGTAAAAAAGGCGTAAGGTTCACAATGGTGTAAAATTAAAATGGGATATACCGGGCTAGGATTCGAGTTACAGGAACAAGGGCCAAACCAACCACCCAAGAATGGAATCGTTAAGTGAAAACACTTGACAACCTCCTAGAAGTTGCTTTTCTTACCACCAGACCTTTCTCCATCAATTAGGAATCTGATGCCGTCACTAAACACATTCCTTAAATTGTAGCAATTTGTTGAGTGTTTTTTTTGGTGTCTAATCCGCATATATATCACCATTTCCCTTGATTTTTTTGACTGTATATCTGTTAAATATCAACATATACACGTGTGATTTAGTTTACGAAGATTTTTCAATGCCGAGAACCTCGATCAGAGAGTAAAAAAGGCGTAAGGTTCACAATGGTGTAAAATTAAAATGGGATATACCGGGCTAGGATTCAAGTTACAGGAACAAGGGCCAAACCAACCACCCAAGAATGGAATCGTCGAGCGAAAACACTTGACAACCTCCAAGAAGCAGCTTTTCTTACCACCAGACCTTTCTCCATCAATTAGGAATCTGATGCCGTCACTAAACACATTTCTTAAATTGTAGCTATTTGTTGGGTGTTTTTTTTTTGTGTCTAATCCGCATATATATCACCATTGCCCTTGATTTTATTGATTGTATATCTCTTAAATATCAACATATACACGTGTGATTTAGTTTACGAAGATTTTTCAATGCCGAGAACCTCGATAGGAGAGTAAAAAAGGCATAAGGTTCACTATGGTGTAAAATTAAAATGGGATATACCGGGCTAGGATTCGAGTTACAGGAACAAGGGCCAAACCAACCACCCAAGAATGGAATCGTCGAGCAAACACACTTGACAACCTCCTAGAAGCAGCTTTTCTTGCCACCAGACCTTTCTCCATCAATTAGGAATCTGATGCCGTCACTAAACACATTCCTTAAATTGTAGCCATTTGTTGAGTGTTTTTTTTGTGCCTAATCCGCATATATATCACCATTGCCCTTGATTTTCTTGACTGTATATCTCTTAAATGTCAACATATACACGTGTGATTTAGTTTACGAAGATTTTTCAATGCCGAGAACCTCGATCAGAGAGTAAAAAAGGCGTAAGGTTCACAATGGTGTAACATTAAAATGGGATATACCGGGCTAGGATTCGAGTTACAGGAACATGGGCCAAACCAACCACCCAAGAATGGAATCGTCGATCGAAAACACTTGACAACCTCCAAGAAGCAGCTTTTCTTACCACCAGACCTTTCTCCATCAATTAGGAATCTGATGCCGTCACTAAACACATTTCTTAAATTGTAGCTATTTGTTGGGTGTTTTTTTTTGTGTCTAATCCGCATATATATCACCATTGCCCTTGATTTTATTGATTGTATATCTCTTAAATATCAACATATACACGTGTGATTTAGTTTACGAAGATTTTTCAATGCCGAGAACCTCGATTGGAGAGTAAAAAAGGCGTAAGGTTCACAATGGTGTAAAATTAAAATGGGATATACCGGGCTAGGATTCGAGTTACAGGAACAAGGGCCAAACCAACCACCCAAGAATGGAATCGTCGTGTGAAAACACTTGACAACCTCCTAGAAGTAGCTTTTCTTGCCACCAGACCTTTCTCCATCAATTAGGAATCTGATGCCGTCACTAAACACATTCCTTAAATTGTAGCCATTTGTTGAGTGATTTTTTTTGGTGTCTAATCTGCATATATATCACCATTGCCCTTGATTTTCTTGATTGTATATCTCTTAAATATCAACATATACACGTGTGATTTAGTTTACGAAGATTTTTCAATGCCGAGAACCTCGATCAGAGAGTAAAAAAGGCGTAAGGTTCACAATGGTGTAAAATTAAAATGGGATATACCGGGCTAGGATTCGAGTTACAGGAACAAGGGCCAAACCAACCACCCAAGAATGGAATCGTTAAGTGAAAACACTTGACAACCTCCTAGAAGTTGCTTTTCTTACCACCAGACCTTTCTCCATCAATTAGGAATCTGATGCCGTCACTAAACACATTCCTTAAATTGTAGCAATTTGTTGAGTGTTTTTTTTGGTGTCTAATCCGCATATATATCACCATTTCCCTTGATTTTTTTGACTGTATATCTGTTAAATATCAACATATACACGTGTGATTTAGTTTACGAAGATTTTTCAATGCCGAGAACCTCGATCAGAGAGTAAAAAAGGCGTAAGGTTCACAATGGTGTAAAATTAAAATGGGATATACCGGGCTAGGATTCAAGTTACAGGAACAAGGGCCAAACCAACCACCCAAGAATGGAATCGTCGAGCGAAAACACTTGACAACCTCCAAGAAGCAGCTTTTCTTACCACCAGACCTTTCTCCATCAATTAGGAATCTGATGCCGTCACTAAACACATTTCTTAAATTGTAGCTATTTGTTGGGTGTTTTTTTTTGTGTCTAATCCGCATATATATCACCATTGCCCTTGATTTTATTGATTGTATATCTCTTAAATATCAACATATACACGTGTGATTTAGTTTACGAAGATTTTTCAATGCCGAGAACCTCGATAGGAGAGTAAAAAAGGCATAAGGTTCACTATGGTGTAAAATTAAAATGGGATATACCGGGCTAGGATTCGAGTTACAGGAACAAGGGCCAAACCAACCACCCAAGAATGGAATCGTCGAGCAAACACACTTGACAACCTCCTAGAAGCAGCTTTTCTTGCCACCAGACCTTTCTCCATCAATTAGGAATCTGATGCCGTCACTAAACACATTCCTTAAATTGTAGCCATTTGTTGAGTGTTTTTTTTTGTGCCTAATCCGCATATATATCACCATTGCCCTTGATTTTCTTGACTGTATATCTCTTAAATGTCAACATATACACGTGTGATTTAGTTTACGAAGATTTTTCAATGCCGAGAACCTCGATCAGAGAGTAAAAAAGGCGTAAGGTTCACAATGGTGTAACATTAAAATGGGATATACCGGGCTAGGATTCGAGTTACAGGAACATGGGCCAAACCAACCACCCAAGAATGGAATCGTCGATCGAAAACACTTGACAACCTCCAAGAAGCAGCTTTTCTTACCACCAGACCTTTCTCCATCAATTAGGAATCTGATGCCGTCACTAAACACATTTCTTAAATTGTAGCTATTTGTTGGGTGTTTTTTTTTGTGTCTAATCCGCATATATATCACCATTGCCCTTGATTTTATTGATTGTATATCTCTTAAATATCAACATATACACGTGTGATTTAGTTTACGAAGATTTTTCAATGCCGAGAACCTCGATTGGAGAGTAAAAAAGGCGTAAGGTTCACAATGGTGTAAAATTAAAATGGGATATACCGGGCTAGGATTCGAGTTACAGGAACAAGGGCCAAACCAACCACCCAAGAATGGAATCGTCGTGTGAAAACACTTGACAACCTCCTAGAAGCAGCTTTTCTTACCACCAGACCTTTCTCCATCAATTAGGAATCTGATGCCGTCACTAAACACATTCCTTAAATTGTAGCGATTTGTTGAGTGATTTTTTTTGTTGTCTAATGCGCATATATATCACCATTACCCTTGATTTTCTTAATTGTATATCTCTTAAATGTCAACATATACACGTGTGATTTAGTTTACGAAGATTTTTCAATGCCGAGAACCTCGATCAGAGAGTAAAAAAGGCGTAAGGTTCACAATGGTGTAAAATTAAAATGGGATATACCGGGCGAGGATTCGAGTTACAGGAACAAGGGCCAAACCAACTACCCAAGAATGGAATCGTCGAGCAAACACACTTGACAATATCCTAGAAGCAGCTTTTCTTGCCACCAGACCTTTCTCCATCAATTAGGAATCTGATGCCGTCACTAAACACATTCCTTAAATTGTAGCCATTTGTTGAGTGATTTTTTTTGGTGTCTAATCTGCATATATATCACCATTGCCCTTGATTTTCTTGATTGTATATCTCTTAAATATCAACATATACACGTGTGATTTAGTTTACGAAGATTTTTCAATGCCGAGAACCTCGATCAGAAAGTAAAAAAGGCGTAAGGTTCACAATGGTGTAAAATTAAAATGGGATATACCGGGCTAGGATTCGAGTTACAGGAACAAGGGCTAAACCAACCACCCAAGAATGGAATCGTCGAGTGAAAACACTTGACAACCTCCTAGAAGTTGCTTTTCTTACCACCAGACCTTTCTCCATCAATTAGGAATCTGATGCCGTCACTAAACACATTTCTTAAATTGTAGCCATTTGTTGAGTGTTTTTTTTGGTGTCTAATCCGCATATATATCACCATTGCCCTTGATTTTCTTGACTGTATATCTGTTAAATATCAACATATACACGTGTGATTTAGTTTACGAAGATTTTTCAATGCCGAGAACCTCGATCAGAGAGTAAAAAAGGCGTAAGGTTCACAATGGTGTAAAATTAAAATGGGATATACCGGGCTAGGATTCGAGTTACAGGAACAAGGGCCAAACCAACCACCCAAGAATGGAATCGTCGTGTGAAAACACTTGACAACCTCCTAGAAGCAGCTTTTCTTACCACCAGACCTTTCTCCATCAATTAGGAATCTGATGCCGTCACTAAACACATTCCTTAAATTGTAGCCATTTGTTGAGTGATTTTTTTTGGTGTCTAATGCGCATATATATCACCATTACCCTTGATTTTGTTGACTGTATATCTCTTAAATGTCAACATATACACGTGTGATTTAGTTTACGAAGATTTTTCAATGCCGAGAACCTCGATCAAAGAGTAAAAAAGGCGTAAGGTTCACAATGGTGTAAAATTAAAATGGGATATACCGGGCTAGGATTCGAGTTACAAGAACAAGGGCCAAACCAACTACCCAAGAATGGAATCGTCGAGCAAACACCCTTGACAATCTCCTAGAAGCAGCTTTTCTTGCCACCAGACCTTTCTCCATCAATTAGGAATCTGTTGCCGTCACTAAACACATTCCTTAAATTGTAGCCATTTGTTGTGTGTTTTTTTTGTGTCTAATCCGCATATATATCACCATTGCCCTTGATTTTCTTGATTGTATATCTCTTAAATATCAACATATACACGTGTGATTTAGTTTACGAAGATTTTTCAATGCCGAGAAACTCGATCAGAGAGTAAAAAAGGCGTAAGGTTCACAATGGTGTAAAATTAAAATGGGATATACCGGGCTAGGATTCGAGTTACAGGTACAAGGGCCAAACCATCCACCCAAGAATGGAATCGTCGAGTGAAAACACTTGACAACCTCCTAGAAGTTGCTTTTCTTACCACCAGACCTTTCTCCATCAATTAGGAATCTGATGCCGTCACTAAACACATTCCTTAAATTGTAGCCATTTGTTGAGTGTTTTTTTTGTGGTCTAATCCGCATATATATCACCATTGCGCTTGATTTTCTTGACTGTATATCTCTTAAATGTCAACATATACACGTGTGATTTAGTTTACGAAGATTTTTCAATGCCGAGAACCTCGATCCGTGAGTAAAAAAGGCTTAAGGTTCACAATGGTGTAAGATTAAAATGGGATATACCGAGCTAGGATTCGAGTTACAGGAACAAGAGCCAAACCAACCACTCAAGAATGGAATCGTGGAGCGAAAACACTCTACAACCTCCTAGAAACAGCTTTTCGTACCACCAGACCTTTCTCCATCAATTAGGAATCTGATGCCGTCGCTAAACACATTCCTTAAATTGTAGCCATTTGTTGAGTGTTTTTTTCGGTGTCTAATCCGCATATATATCACCGTTGCCCTTGATTTTCTTGACTGTATATCTGTTAAATATCAACATATACACGTGTGATTTAGTTTACGAAGATCTTTCAATGCCGAGAACCTCAATCAGAGAGTAAAAAAGGCGTAAGGTTCACAATGGTGTAAAATTAAAATGGGATATACCGGGCTAGGATTAGAGTTACAGGAACAAGCGCCAAACCAACCACCCTAGAATGGAATCGTCGAGCGAAAACACTTGACAACCTCCTAGAAGCAGCTTATCTTGCCACCAGACCTTTCTCCATCAATTAGGAATCTGATGCCGTCACTAAACACATTCCTTAAATTGTAGCCATTTGTTGAGTGTTTTTTTTTGGTGTCTAATCCACATATATATCACCATTGCCCTTGATTTTCTTAACTGTATATCTCTTAAATGTCAACATATACACGTGTGATTTAGTTTACGAAAAATTTTTCAATGCTGAGAACCTCTATCAGAGAGTAAAAAAGGCATAAAGTTCACAATGGTGTAAAATTAAAATGCGATATACCGGGCTAGGTTTTGAGTTACAGGAACAAGGGCCAAACCAACCACCCAAGAATGGAATCGTCGAACGAAAACACTTGACAACCTCCTAGAAGCAGCTTTTCTTGCCACCAAACCTTTCTCCATCAATTAGGAATCTAATGCCGTCACTAAACACATTCCTTAAATTGTAGCAATTTGTTGAGTGTTTTTTTTTTGGTGTCTAATCCGCATATATATCACCATTGCCCTTGATTTTCTTGACTGTATATCTGTTAAATATCAACATATAAACGTGTGATTTAGTTTACGTTGATTTTTCAATGCCGAGAACCTCGATCAGAGAGTAAAAAAGGCGTAAGGTTCACAATGGTGTAAAATTAAAATGGGATATACCGGGCTAGGATTTGAGTTACAGGAACAAGGGCCAAACCAACCACCCAAGAATGGAATCGTCGAGCGAAAACACTTGACAACCTCCTAGAAGCTGCTTTTCTTACCACCAGACCTTTCTCCATCAATTAGGAATCTGATGCCGTCACTAAACACATTTCTTAAATTGTAGCTATTTGTTGGGTGTTTTTTTTGTGTCTAATCCGCATATATATCACCATTGCCCTTGATTTTATTGATTGTATATCTCTTAAATATCAACATATACACGTGTGATTTAGTTTATGAAGATTTTTCAATGCCGAGAACCTCGATTAGAGAGTAAAAAAGGCGTAAGGTTCACAATGGTGTAAAATTAAAATGAGATATACCGGGCTAGGATTCGAGTTACAGGAACAAGGGCCAAACCAACCACCCAAGAATGGAATCGTCGAGCGAAAACACTTGACAACCTCCTAGAAGCAGCTTTTCTTACCACCAGACCTTTCTCCATCAATTAGGAATCTGATGCCGTCACTAAACACATTTCTTAAATTGTACCTATTTGTTGAGTGTTTTTTTTTGTGTCTAATCCGCATATATATCACCATTGCCCTTGATTTTATTGATTGTATATCTCTTAAATATCAACATACACACGTGTGATTTAGTTTACGAAGATTTTTCAATGCCGAGAACCTCGATTAGAGAGTAAAAAAGGCGTAAAGTTCACAATGGTGTAAAATTAGAATGGGATATACCGGGCTAGGATTCGAGTTACAGGAACAAGGGCCAAACCAACCACCCAAGAATGGAATCGTCGTGTGAAAACACTTGACAACCTCCTAGAAGCAGCTTTTCTTACCACCAGACCTTTCTCGATCAATTAGGAATCTGATGCCGTCACTAAACACATTCCTTAAATTGTAGCGATTTGTTGAGTGATTTTTTTTGTTGTCTAATGCGCATATATATCACCATTACCCTTGATTTTCTTGACTGTATATCTCTTAAATGTCAACATATACACGTGTGATTTAGTTTACGAAGATTTTTCAATGCCGAGAACCTCGATCAGAGAGTAAAAAAGGTGTAAGGTTCACAATGGTGTAAAATTAAAATGGGATATACCGGGCGAGGATTCGAGTTACGGGAACAAGGGCTAAACCAACTACCCAAGAATGGAATCGTCGAGCAAACACACTTGACAATCTCCTAGAAGCAGCTTTTCTTGCCACCAGACCTTTCTCCATCAATTAGGAATCTGATGCCGTCACTAAACACATTCCTTAAATTGTAGCCATTTGTTGAGTGACTTTTTTTGGTGTCTAATCCGCATATATATCACCATTGCCCTTGATTTTCTTGATTGTATATCTCTTAAATATCAACATATACACGTGTAATTTAGTTTACGAAGATTTTTCAATGCCGAGAACCTCGATCAGAAAGTAAAAAAGGCGTAAGGTTCACAATGGTGTAAAATTAAAATGGGATATACCGGGCTAGGATTCGAGTTACAGGAACAAGGGCCAAACCAACCACCCAAGAATGGAATCGTCGAGTGAAAACACTTGACAACCTCCTTGAAGTTGCTTTTCTTACCACCAGACCTTTCTCCATCAATTAGGAATCTGATGCCGTCACTAAACACATTCCTTAAATTGTAGCCATTTGTTGAGTGTTTTTTTTGGTGTCTAATCCGCATATATATCACCATTGCCCTTGATTTTCTTGACTGTATATCTGTTAAATATCAACATATACATGTGTGATTTAGTTTACGAAGATTTTTCAATGCCGAGAACCTCGACCAGAGAGTAAAAAAGGCGTAAGGTTCACAATGGTGTAAAATTAAAATGGGATATAACGGGCTAGCATTGGAGTTACAGGAACAAGCGCCAAACCAACCACCCAAAAATGGAATCGTCCAGCGAAAACACTTGACAACCTTCTAGAAGCAGCTTTTCTTGCCACCAGACCTTTCTCCATCAATTAGGAATCTGATGCCGTCACTAAACACATTCCTTAAATTGTAGCCATTTGTTGAGTGTTTTTTTTTGGTGTCTAATCCGCATATATATCACCATTGCCCTTGATTTTCTTAGCTGTATATCTCCTAAATGTCAACATATACACGTTTGATTTAGTTTACGAAAAATTTTTCAATGCTGAGAACCTCTATCAGAGAGTAAAAAAGGCATAAAGTTCACAATGGTGTAAAATTAAAATGCGATATACCGGGCTAGGTTTTGAGTTACAGGAACAAGGGCCAAACCAACCACCCGAGAATGGAATCGTCGAACGAAAGCACTTGACAACCTCCTAGAAGCTGCTTTTCTTTCCACCAGACCTTTCTCCATCAATTATGAATCTGATGCCGTCACTAAACACATTTCTTAAATTGTAGCCATTTGTTGAGTGCTTTTTTTTGGTGTCTAATGCGCATATATATCACCATTACCCTTGATTTTCTTGACTGTATATCTCTTAAATGTCAACATATACACGTGTGATTTAGTTTACGAAGATTTTTCAATGCCGAGAACCTCGATCAGAGAGTAAAAAAGGCGTAAGGTTCACAATGGTGTAAAATTAAAATGGGATATACCGGGCTAGGATTCGAGTTACAGGAACAAGGGCCAAACCAACCACCCAAGAATGGAATCGTCGAGCGAAAACACTTGACAACCTCCTAGAAGCTGCTTTTCTTACCACCAGACCTTTCTCCATCAATTAGGAATCTGATGCCGTCACTAAACACATTTCTTAAATTGTAGCTATTTGTTGGGTGTTTTTTTTTGTGTCTAATCCGCATATATATCACCATTGCCCTTGATTTTATTGATTGTATATCTCTTAAATATCAACATATACACGTGTGATTTAGTTTACGAAGTTTTTTCAATGCCGAGAACCTCGATTAGAGAGTAAAAAAGGCGTAAGGTTCACAATGGTGTAAAATTAGAATGGGATATACCGGGCTAGGATTCGAGTTACAGGAACAAGGGCCAAACCAACCACCCAAGAATGGAATCGTCGAGCGAAAACACTTGACAACCTCCTAGAAGCTGCTTTTCTTACCACCAGACCTTTCTCCATCAATTAGGAATCTGATGCCGTCACTAAACACATTCCTTAAATTGTATCCATTTGTTGAGTGTTTTTTTTGTGGTCTAATCCGCATATATATCACCATTGCGCTTGATTTTCTTGACTGTATATCTCTTAAATGTCAACATATACACGTGTGATTTAGTTTACGAAGATTTTTCAATGCCGAGAACCTCGATCAGTGAGTAAAAAAGGCTTAAGGTTCACAATGGTGTAAGATTAAAATGGGATATACCGGGCTAGGATTCGAGTTACAGGAACAAGAGCCAAACCAACCACTCAAGAATGGAATCGTGGAGCGAAAACACTTGACAACCTCCTAGAAACAGCTTTTCGTACCACCAGACCTTTCTCCATCAATTAGGAATCTGATGCCGTCACTAAACACATTCCTTAAATTGTAGCCATTTGTTGAGTGTTTTTTTTGTGTCTAACCCGCATATATATCACCATTGGCCTTGATTTTCTTGACTGTATATCTCTTAAATATCAACATATACACGTGTGATTTAGTTGACGAAGATTTTTCAATGCCGAGAACCTCGATCAGAGAGTAAAAAAGGCGTAAGGTTCACAATGGTGTAAAATTAAAATTGGATATACCGGGCTAGGATTGGAGTTACAGGAACAAGCGCCAAACCAACCACCCAAGAGTGGAATCGTCGAGCGAAAACACTTGACAACCTCCTAGAAGCAGCTTTTCTTGCCACCAGGCCTTTTTCCATCAAATAGGAATCTGATGCCGTCACTAAACACATTCCTTAAATTGTAGCCATTTGTTGAGTGTTTTTTTTTGTGTCTAATCCGCATATATATCACCATTTCCCTTGATTTTCTTGACTGTATATCTCTTAAATGTCAACATATAAATGTGTGATTTAGTTTACGAAGATTTTTCAATACCGAGAACCTCGATCAGAGAGTAAAAAAGGCGTAAGGTTCACAATGGTGTAAAATTAAAATTGGATATACCGGGCTAGGATTCGAGTTACAGGAACAAGGGCCAAACCAACCACCCAAGAATGGAATCGTCGAGCGAAAACACTTGACAACCTCCTAGAAGCAGCTTTTCTTACCACCAGACATTTGTCCAACAATTAGGAATCTGATGCGGTCACTAAACACATTCCTTAAATTGTAGCCATTTGTTGAGTGATTTTTTTTTGGTGTCTAATGCGCATATATATCACCATTACCCTTGATTTTCTTGACTGTATATCTCTTAAATGTCAACATATACACGTGTGATTTAGTTTACGAAGATTTTTCAATGCCGAGAACCTCGATCAGAGAGTAAAAAAGGCGTAAGGTTCACAATGGTGTAAAATTAAAATGGGATATACCGGGCTAGGATTCGAGTTACAGGAACAAGGGCCAAACCATCCACCCAAGAATGGAATCGTCGAGTGAAAACACTTGACAACCTCCTAGAAGTTGCTTTTCTTACCACCAGACCTTTCTCCATCAATTAGGAATCTGATGCCGTCACTAAACACATTCCTTAAATTGTATCCATTTGTTGAGTGCTTTTTTTGTGGTCTAATCCGCATATATATCACCATTGCGCTTGATTTTCTTGACTGTATATCTCTTAAATGTCAACATATACACGTGTGATTTAGTTTACGAAGATTTTTCAATGCCGAGAACCTCGATCAGTGAGTAAAAAAGGCTTAAGGTTCACAATGGTGTAAGATTAAAATGGGATATATCGGGCTAGGATTCGAGTTACAGGAACAAGAGCCAAACCAACCACTCAAGAATGGAATCGTGGAGCGAAAACACTTGACAACCTCCTAGAAACAGCTTTTCGTACCACCAGACCTTTCTCCATCAATTAGGAATCTGATGCCGTCACTAAACACATTCCTTAAATTGTAGCCATTTGTTGAGTGTTTTTTTTGTGTCTAACTCGCATATATATCACCATTGGCCTTGATTTTCTTGACTGTATATCTCTTAAATATCAACATATACACGTGTGATTTAGTTGACGAAGATTTTTCAATGCCGAGAACCTCGATCAGAGAGTAAAAAAGGCGTAAGGTTCACAATGGTGTAAAATTAAAATTGGATATACCGGGCTAGGATTGGAGTTACAGGAACAAGCGCCAAACCAACCACCCAAGAGTGGAATCGTCGAGCGAAAACACTTGACAACCTCCTAGAAGCAGCTTTTCTTGCCACCAGGCCTTTTTCCATCAAATAGGAATCTGATGCCGTCACTAAACACATTCCTTAAATTGTAGCCATTTGTTGAGTGTTTTTTTTTTTGTGTCTAATCCGCATATATATCACCATTTCCCTTGATTTTCTTGACTGTATATCTCTTAAATGTCAACATATAAATGTGTGATTTAGTTTACGAAGATTTTTCAATACCGAGAACCTCGATCAGAGAGTAAAAAAGGCGTAAGGTTCACAATGGTGTAAAATTAAAATTGGATATACCGGGCTAGGATTCGAGTTACAGGAACAAGGGCCAAACCAACCACCCAAGAATGGAATCGTCGAGCAAAAACACTTGACAACCTCCTAGAAGCAGCTTTTCTTACCACCAGACATTTGTCCAACAATTAGGAATCTGATGCCGTCACTAAACACATTCCTTAAATTGTAGCCATTTGTTGAGTGTTTTTTTTTGTGTCTAATCCGCATATATCACCATTGCCCTTGATTTTCTTGACTGTATATCTCTTAAATGTCAACATATACACGTGTGATTTAGTTTACGAATATTTTTCAATGCCGAGAACCTCGATCAGAGAGTAAAAAAGGCGTAAGGTTCACAATGGTGTAAAATTAAAATGGGATATACCGGGCTAGGATTCGAGTTACAGAAACAAGGGCCAAACCAACCACCCAAGAATGGAATCGTTGAGCGAAAACACTTGACAACCTCCTAGAAGCAGCTTTTCTTACCACCAGACCTTTCTCCATCAATTAGGATTCTGATGCCGTTACTAAACACATTCCTTAAATTGTAGCCATTTGTTGAGTGATTTTTTTTTGGTGTCTAATCCGTATATATATCACCATTGCCCTTGATTTTCTTGACTGTATATATCTCTTAAATGTCAACATATAAACGTGTGATTTAGTTTACGAAGATTTTTCAATGCCGAGAACCTCGATCAGGGAGTAAAAAAGGCGTAAGGTTCAGAATGGTGTAAAATTAAAATGGGATATACCGGGCTAGGATTCGAGTTACAGGAACAAGGGACAAACCAACCACCCAAGAATGGAATCGTCGAGCGAAAACACTTGACAACCTCCTAGAAGCTGCTTTTCTTGCCACCAGACCTTTCTCCATCAATTATGAATCTGATGCCGTCACTAAACACATTCCTTAAATTGTAGCCATTTGTTGAGTGATTTTTTTTGGTGTCTAATCCGCATATATATCACCATTGCCCTTGATTTTCTTGACTGTATATCTCTTAAATGTCAACATATACACGTGTGATTTAGTTTACGAAGATTTTTCAATGCCGAGAACCTCGATCAGAGAGTAAAAAAGGGTAAGGTTTACTATGGTTTAAATTAAAATGGGATATACCGGGCTAGGATTTGAGTTACTAGAACAAGGGCCAAACCAACCACCCAAGAACGGAATCGTCGAGCGAAAACACTTGACACCCACCTAGAAGCAGCTTTTCTTTCCACCAGACCTTTCTCCATCAATTAGGAATCTGATGCCGTCACTAAACACATTCCTTAAATTGTAGCCATTTGTTGAGTGTTTTTTTTGGTGTCTAATCTGCATATATATCACCATTGCCCTTGATTTTCTTGACTGTATATCTCTTAAATGTCAACATATACACGTGTGATTTAGTTTACGAAGATTTTTCAATGCCGAGAACCTTGATCAGAGAGTAAAAAAGGCGTAAGGTTCACAATGGTGTAAAATTAAAATGGGATATACCGGGCTAGGATTCGAGTTACAGGAACAAGGGCCAAACCAACCACCCAAGAATGGAATCGTTGAGCGAAAACACTTGACAACCTCCTAGAAGCAGCTTTTCTTACCACCAGACCTTTCTCCATCAATTAGGATTCTGATGCCGTTACTAAACACATTCCTTAAATTGTAGTCATTTGTTGAGTGATTTTTTTTGGTGTCTAATCCGTATATATATCACCATTGCCCTTGATTTTCTTCACTGTATATCTCTTAAATGTCAACATATAAACGTGTGATTTAGTTTACAAAGATTTTTCAATGCCGAGAACCTCGATCAGAGAGTAAAAAAGGCGTAAGGTTCAGAATGGTGTAAAATTAAAATGGGATATACCGGGCTAGGATTCGAGTTACAGGAACAAGGGACAAACCAACCACCCAAGAATGGAATCGTCGAGCGAAAACACTTGACAACCTCCTAGAAGCTGCTTTTCTTGCCACCAGACCTTTCTCCATCAATTATGAATCTGATGCCGTCACTAAACACATTCCTTAAATTGTAGCCATTTGTTGAGTGATTTTTTTTGGTGTCTAATCCGCATATATATCACGATTTCCCTTGATTTTCTTGACTGTATATCTCTTAAATGTCAACATATAAATGTGTGATTTAGTTTACGAAGATTTTTCAATACCGAGAACCTCGATCAGAGAGTAAAAAAGGCGTAAGGTTCACAATGGTGTAAAATTAAAATTGGATATACCGGGCTAGGATTCGAGTTACAGGAACAAGGGCCAAACCAACCACCCAAGAATGGAATCGTCGAGCGAAAACACTTGACAACCTCCTAGAAGCAGCTTTTCTTACCACCAGACATTTGTCCAACAATTAGGAATCTGATGCCGTCACTAAACACATTCCTTAAATTGTAGCCATTTGTTGAGTGATTTTTTTTTGGTGTCTAAAGCGCATATATATCACCATTACCCTTGATTTTCTTGACTGTATATCTCTTAAATGTGAACATATACATGTGTGATTTAGTTTACGAATATTTTTCAATGCCGAGAACCTCGATCAGAGAGTAAAAATGGCGTAAGGTTCACAATGGTGTAAAATTAAAATTGGATATACCGGGCTAGGATTCGAGTTACAGGAACAAGGGCCAAACCATCCACCCAAGAATGGAATCGTCGAGTGAAAACACTTGACAACCTCCTAGAAGTTGCTTTTCTTACCACCAGACCTTTCTCCATCAATTAGGAATCTGATGCCGTCACTAAACACATTCCTTAAATTGTATCCATTTGTTGAGTGTTTTTTTTGTGGTCTAATCCGCATATATATCACCATTGCGCTTGATTTTCTTGACTGTATATCTCTTAAATGTCAACATATACACGTGTGATTTAGTTTACGAAGATTTTTCAATGCCGAGAACCTCGATCAGTGAGTAAAAAAGGCTTAAGGTTCACAATGGTGTAAGATTAAAATGGGATATACCGGGCTAGGATTCGAGTTACAGGAACAAGAGCCAAACCAACCACTCAAGAATGGAATCGTGGAGCGAAAACACTTGACAACCTCCTAGAAACAGCTTTTCGTACCACCAGACCTTTCTCCATCAATTAGGAATCTGATGCCGTCACTAAACACATTCCTTAAATTGTAGCCATTTGTTGAGTGTTTTTTTTTTGTGTCTAACCCGCATATATATCACCATTGGCCTTGATTTTCTTGACTGTATATCTCTTAAATATCAACATATACACGTGTGATTTAGTTGACGAAGATTTTTCAATGCCGAGAACCTCGATCAGAGAGTAAAAAAGGCGTAAGGTTCACAATGGTGTAAAATTAAAATTGGATATACCGGGCTAGGATTGGAGTTACAGGAACAAGCGCCAAACCAACCACCCAAGAGTGGAATCGTCGAGCGAAAACACTTGACAACCTCCTAGAAGCAGCTTTTCTTGCCACCAGGCCTTTTTCCATCAAATAGGAATCTGATGCCGTCACTAAACACATTCCTTAAATTGTAGCCATTTGTTGAGTGTTTTTTTTTGTGTCTAATCCGCATATATATCACCATTTCCCTTGATTTTCTTGATTGTATATCTCTTAAATCTCAACATATAAATGTGTGATTTAGTTTACGAAGATTTTTCAATACCGAGAACCTCGATCAGAGAGTAAAAAAGGCGTAAGGTTCACAATGGTGTAAAATTAAAATTGGATATACCGGGCTAGGATTCGAGTTACAGGAACAAGGGCCAAACCAACCACCCAAGAATGGAATCGTCGAGCGAAAACACTTGACAACCTCCTAGAAGCAGCTTTTCTTACCACCAGACATTTGTCCAACAATTAGGAATCTGATGCCGTCACTAAACACATTCCTTAAATTGTAGCCATTTGTTGAGTGTTTTTTTTTGTGTCTAATCCGCATATATCACCATTGCCCTTGATTTTCTTGACTGTATATCTCTTAAATATCAACATATACACGTGTGATTTAGTTTACGAATATTTTTCAATGCCGAGAACCTTGATCAGAGAGTAAAAAAGGCGTAAGGTTCACAATGGTGTAAAATTAAAATGGGATATACCGGGCTAGGATTCGAGTTACAGAAACAAGGGCCAAACCAACCACCCAAGAATGGAATCGTTGAGCGAAAACACTTGACAACCTCCTAGAAGCAGCTTTTCTTACCACCAGACCTTTCTCCATCAATTAGGATTCTGATGCCGTTACTAAACACATTCCTTAAATTGTAGCCATTTGTTGAGTGATTTTTTTTTGGTGTCTAATCCGTATATATATCACCATTGCCCTTGATTTTCTTGACTGTATATATCTCTTAAATGTCAACATATAAATGTGTGATTTAGTTTACGAAGATTTTTCAATGCCGAGAACCTCGATCAGAGAGTAAAAAAGGCGTAAGGTTCAGAATGGTGTAAAATTAAAATGGGATATACCGGGCTAGGATTCGAGTTACAGGAACAAGGGACAAACCAACCACCCAAGAATGGAATCGTCGAGTGAAAACACTTGACAACCTCCTAGAAGCTGCTTTTCTTGCCACCAGACCTTTCTCCATCAATTATGAATCTGATGCCGTAACTAAACACATTCCTTAAATTGTAGCCATTTGTTGAGTGATTTTTTTTGGTGTCTAATCCGCATATATATCACCATTGCCCTTGATTTTCTTGACTGTATATCTCTTAAATGTCAACATATACACGTGTGATTTAGTTTACGAAGATTTTTCAATGCCGAGAACCTCGATCAGAGAGTAAAAAAGGGTAAGGTTTACTATGGTGTAAAATTAAAATGGGATATATCGGGCTAGGATTTGAGTTACTAGAACAAGGGCCAAACCAACCACCCAAGAACGGAATCGTCGAGCGAAAACACTTGACACCCACCTAGAAGCAGCTTTTCTTGCCACCAGACCTTTCTCCATCAATTAGGAATCTGATGCCGTCACTAAACACATTCCTTAAATTGTAGCCATTTGTTGAGTGTTTTTTTTGGTGTCTAATCCGCATATATATCACCATTGCCCTTGATTTTCTTGACTGTATATCTCTTAAATGTCAACATATACACGTGTGATTTAGTTTACGAAGATTTTTCAATGCCGAGAACCTTGATCAGAGAGTAAAAAAGGCGTAAGGTTCACAATGGTGTAAAATTAAAATGGGATATACCGGGCTAGGATTCGAGTTACAGGAACAAGGGCCAAACCAACCACCCAAGAATGGAATCGTTGAGCGAAAACACTTGACAACCTCCTAGAGGTAGCTTTTCTTACCACCAGACCTTTCTCCATCAATTAGGATTCTGATGCCGTTACTAAACACATTCCTTAAATTGTAGTCATTTGTTGAGTGATTTTTTTTTGGTGTCTAATCCGTATATATATCACCATTGCCCTTGATTTTCTTGACTGTATATCTCTTAAATGTCAACATATAAACGTGTGATTTAGTTTACAAAGATTTTTCAATGCCGAGAACCTCGATCAGAGAGTAAAAAAGGCGTAAGGTTCAGAATGGTGTAAAATTAAAATGGGATATACCGGGCTAGGATTCGAGTTACAGGAACAAGGGACAAACCAACCACCCAAGAATGGAATCGTCGAGCGAAAACACTTGACAACCTCCTAGAAGCTGCTTTTCTTGCCACCAGACCTTTCTCCATCAATTAGGAATCTGATGCCGTTACTAAACACATTCCTTAAATTGTAGCCATTTGTTTAGTGTTTTTTTTTGGTGTCTAATCCGCATATATATCACCATTGCCCTTGATTTTCTTGACTGTATATCTCTTAAATGTCAACATGTACACGTGTGATTTAGTTTACGAAGATTTTTCAATGCCGAGAACCTCGATCAGAGAGTAAAAAAGGCGTAACGTTCACAATGGTGTAAAATTAAAATGGGATATACCGGGCTAGGATTCGAGTTACAGGAACAACGGCCAAACCAACCACCCAAGAATGGAATCGTCGAGCGAAAACACTTGTCAACCTCCTAGAAGCAGCTTTTCTTACCACCAGACCTTTCTCCATCAATTAGGAATCTTATGCCGTCACTAAACACATTCCTTAAATTGTAGCCATTTCTTGAGTGATTTTTTTTGGTGTCTAATCCGCATATATATCACCATTGCCCTTGATTTTCTTGACTGTATATCTCTTAAATGTCAACATATACACGTGTGATTTAGTTTACGAAGATTTTTCAATGACGAGAACCTCGATCAGAGAGTAAAAAAGGCGTAAGGTTCACCATGGTGTAAAATTAAAATGGGATATACCGGGCTAGGATTCGAGTTACAGGAACAAGGGCCAAACCAACCACCCACGAATGGAATCGTTGAGCGAAAACACTTGACAACCTCCTAGAAGCAGTTTTTCTTGCCACCAGACCTTTCTCCATCACCTATGAATCTGATGCCGTCACTAAGAACATTCCTTAAATTGTAGCCATTTGTTGAGTGTTTTTTTTGGTGTCTAATCCGCATATGTATCACCATTGCCCTTGATTTTCTTGACTGTATATCTCTTAAATGTCAACATATACACGTGTGATTTAGTTTACGAAGATTTTTCAATGCCAAGAACCTCGATCAGAGAGTAAAAAAGGCGTAAGGCTCTCAATGGTGTAAGATTAAAATGGGATCTTCCAAGCTAGGATTCGAGTTACAGGAACAAGTGCCAAACCAACCACCCATGAATGGAATCGTCGAGCGAAAACACTTGACAACCTCCTAGAAGCAGCTTTTCTTACCACCAGACCTTTCTCCATCAATTAGGAATCTGATGTCGTCACTAAACACATTCCTTAAATTGTAGCCATTTGTTGAGTGTTTTTTTAGGTGTCTAATCCGCATATATATCACCATTGCCCTTGATTTTTTTAACTGTATATCTCTTAAATATCAACATATACACGTGTGATTTAGTTTACGAAGATTTTTAAATGCCGAGAACCTCGATCAGAGAGTAAAAAAGGCGTAAGGTTCACAATGGTGTAAAATTAAAATGGGATATACCGGGCTAGGATTCGAGTTACAGGAACAAGTTCCAAACCAACCACCCAAGAATGGAATCGTCGAGCGAAAACACTTGACAACCTCCTAGAAGCAGCTTTTCTTACCACCAGACCTTTCTCCATCAATTAGGAATCTGATGCCGTCACTAAACACATTCGTTAAATTGTAGCCATTTGTTGAGTGTTTTTTTTTTTTTTTTGTGTCTAATCCGCATATATATCACCATTTCCCTTTACTTTCTTGACTGTATATCTCTTAGATGTCAACATATACACGTGTGATTTAGTTTACGAAGATTTTTCAATGCTGAGAAACTCAATCAGAGAGTAAAAAAGGCGTAAGGTTCACAATGGTGTAAAATTAAAATGGGATATACCGGGCTAGTATTCGAGTTACAGGAACAAGGGCCAAACCAACCACCCAAGAATGGAATCGTTGAGCGAAAACACTTGACAACCTCGTAGAAGCAGCTTTTCCTGCCACCAGACCTTTCTCCATCAATTATGAATCTGATGTCGTCACTAAGAACATTCCTTAAATTGTAGCCATTTGTTGAGTGTTTTTTTTTGTCTAATCCGCATATATATCACCATTTCCCTTGATTTTCTTGACTGTATATATCTCTTAAATGTCAACATATACACGTGTGATTTAGTTTACGAAGATTTTTCAATGCCGAGAACCTCGATCAGAGAGTAAAAAAGGCGTAAGGTTCATAATGGTGTAAAATTAAAATGGGATATACCAGGCTATGATTCGAGTTACAGGAACAATGGCCAAACCAACCACCCAAGAATGGAATCGTCGAGCGAAAACACTTGACAACCTCCTAGAAGCAGCTTTTCTTGCCACCAGACCTTTCTCCATCAATTAGGAATCAGATGCCGTCACTAAACACATTCCTTAAATTGTAGCCATTTTTGAGTGTTTTTTTGGTGTCTAATCCGCATATATATCACCATTGCCCTTGATTTTCTTGATTGTAGATCTCTTAAATATCAACATATACACGTGTGATTTAGGTTACGAAGATTTTTCAATGTCGAGAAACTCGACCAGAGAGTAAAAAAGGCTTAAGGTTCACAATGGTGTAAAATTAAAATGGGATATATCGGGCTAGGATTCAAGTTACAGGAACAAGGGCCAAACCAACCACCCAAGAATGGAATCGTCGAACGAAAACACTTGACAACCTCCTAGAAGTTGCTTTTCTTACCACCAGACCTTTGTACATCAATTAGGAATCTGATGTCGTCACTAAACACATTCCTTAAATTGAAGCCATTTGTTTAGTGTTTTTTTTGGTGTCTAATCCGCATATATATCACCATTGCCCTTGATTTTCTTGACTGTATATCTCTTAAATGTCAACATATACACGTGTGATTTAGTTTACGAAGATTTTTCAATGCCAAGAACATCGATCAGAGAGTAAAAAAGGCGTAAGGTTCACAATGGTGTAAGATTAAAATGGGATATTCCAAGCTAGGATTCGAGTTACAGGAACAAGTGCCAAACCAACCACCCATGAATGGAATCGTCGAGCGAAAACACTTGAAAACCTCCTAGAAGCAGCTTTTCTTACCACCAGACCTTTCTCCATCAATTAGAAATCTGATGTCGTCACTAAACACATTCCTTAAATTGTAGCCATTTGTTGAGTGTTTTTTTTAGGTGTCTAATCCGCATATATATCACCATTGCCCTTGATTTTCTTGACTGTATATCTCTTAAATGTCAACATATACACGTGTGATTTAGTTTACGAAGATTTTTCAATGCCAAGAACCTCGATCAGAGAGTAAAAAAGGCGTAAGGCTCACAATGGTGTAAGATTAAAATGGGATATTCCAAGCTAGGATTCGAGTTACAGGAACAAGTGCCAAACCAACCACCCATGAATGGAATCGTCGAGCGAAAACACTTGAAAACCTCCTAGAAGCAGCTTTTCTTACCACCAGACCTTTCTCCATCAATTAGAAATCTGATGTCGTCACTAAACACATTCCTTAAATTGTAGCCATTTGTTGAGTGTTTTTTTAGGTGTCTAATCCGCATATATATCACCATTGCCCTTGATTTTCTTAACTGTATATCTCTTAAATATCAACATATACACGTGTGATTTAGTTTACGAAGATTTTTCAATCCCGAGAACCTCGATCAGAGAGTAAAAAAGGCGTAAGGTTCACAATGGTGTAAAATTAAAATGGGATATACCGGGCTAGAATTCGAGTTACAGGAACAAGTTCCAAACCAACCACCCAAGAATGGAATCGTCGAGCGAAAACACTTGACAACCTCCTAGAAGCAGCTTTTCTTACCACCAGACCTTTCTCCATCAATTAGGAATCTGATGCCGTCACTAAACACATTCCTTAAATTGTAGCCATTTGTTGAGTGTTTTTTTTTGTGTCTAATCCGCATATATATCACCATTGCCCTTGATTTTCTTGACTGTATATCTCGTAAATGTCAACATATACACGTGTGATTTAGTTTACGAAGATTTTTCAATGCTGAGAACCTCGATCAGAGAGTAAAAAAGGCGTAAGGTTCACAATGGTGTAAAATTAAAATGGGATATACCGGGCTAGGATTCGAGTTACAGGAACAAAGGCCAAACCAACCACCCAAGAATGGAATCTTCGAGCGAAAACACTTGACAACCTCCTAGAAGCAGCTTTTCTTACCACCAGACCTTTCTCCATCAATTAGGAATCTGATGCCGTCACTAAACACATTCCTTAAATTGTAGCCATTTGTTGAGTGATTTTTTTTTGGTGTCTAATCCGCATATATATCACCATTGCCCTTTATTTTCTTGACTGTATATCTCTTAGATGTCAACATATACACGTGTGATTTAGTTTACGAAGATTTTTCAATGCTGAGAAACTCAATCAGAGAGTAAAAAAGGCGTAAGGTTCACAATGGTGTAAAATTAAAATGGGATATACCGGGCTAGGATTCGAGTTACAGGAACAAGGGCCAAACCAACCACCCAAGAATGGAATCGTTGAGCGAAAACACTTGACAACCTCGTAGAAGCAGCTTTTCTTGCCACCAGACCTTTCTCCATCAATTATGAATCTGATGTCGTCACTAAGAACATTCCTTAAATTGTAGCCATTTGTTGAGTATTTTTTTTGTGTCTAATCCGCATATATATCACCATTTCCCTTGATTTTCTTGACTGTATATCTCTTAAATGTCAACATATACACGTGTGATTTAGTTTACGAAGATTTTTCAATGCCGAGAACCTCGATCAGAGAGTAAAAAAGGCATAAGGTTCATAATGGTGTAAAATTAAAATGGGATATACCAGGCTATGATTCGAGTTACAGGAACAATGGCCAAACCAACCACCCATGAATGGAATCGTCGAGCGAAAACACTTGACAACCTCCTAGAAGCAGCTTTTCTTGCCACCAGACCTTTCTCCATCAATTAGGAATCTGATGCCGTCACTAAACACATTCCTTAAATTGTAGCCATTTTTGAGTGTTTTTTTGGTGTCTAATCCGCATATATATCACCATTGCCCTTGATTTTCTTGATTGTAGATCTCTAAAATATCAACATATACACGTGTGATTTAGGTTACGAAGATTTTTCAATGTCGAGAAACTCGACCAGAGAGTAAAAAAGGCTTAAGGTTCACAATGGTGTAAAATTAAAATGGGATATATCGGGCTAGGATTCAAGTTACAGGAACAAGGGCCAAACCAACCACCCAAGAATGGAATCGTCGATCGAAAACACTTGACAACCTCCTAGAAGCAGCTTTTCTTGCCACCAGACCTTTCTCCATCAATTAGGAATTTGATGCCGTCACAAAACACAATCCTTAAATTGTAGCCATTTGTTGAGTGTTTTTTTTATGTCTAATTCGCATATATATCACCATTGCCCTTGATTTTCTTGTCTTTATATCTCTTAAATGTCAACATATACACGTGTGATTTAGCTTACGAAGATTTTTCAATGCCGAGAACCTCGATCAGCGAGTAAAAAAGGCGTAAGGTTCACAATGGTGTAAAATTAAAATGGGATATACCAGGCTAGGATTCGAGTTACAGGAACAAGGGCCAAACCAACCACCTAAGAATGGAATCGTCGAGCGAAAACACTTGACAACCTCCTAGAAGCAGCTTTTCTTACCACCAGACCTTTCTCCATCAATTAGGAATCTGATGCCGTCACTAAACACATTCCTTAAATTGTAGCCATTTGTTGAGTGTTTTTTCTTTTGTGTCTAATCCGCATATATATCACCATTGCCCTTGATTTTCTTGAATGTATATCTCTTAAATATCAACATATACACATGTGATTTAGTTTAAGAAGATTTTTCAATGCCGAGAACCTCGATCAGAGAGTAAAAAAGGCGTAAGGTTCACTATGGTGTAAAATTAAAATGGGATATACCGGGCTAGGATTCGAGTTAGAGGAACAAGGGCCAAACCAACCACCCACCCAAGAATGGAATCGTCGAGCGAAAACACTTGACAACCTCCTAGAAGCAGTGTTGGGATTGAACCCTATCAGAGGAACAGATAATTAAAGCCAAAACTGGATCAGAGCAGTGGATCCAGAATAAGCAGACGTTTACAGATTAGTTCATGCAAATCTCTCCCCTTGAAAGTGGTCTTGTATCAACTGACCTCCTATCTGCTGATCTTACTAAGTGCTGACCTACAACTGCTGCTTTGCATCTACTGACCAATGTCAAAGACTGACGGAAGACCAAAGCTCTGCTGACTCAATCTACTGCTTTGAGTCAAGTACTGCTGATCCGGACAAGCACTGCTGGGGTCACAGCAGTGGAAGTATGCAGCAGATGTTTAAGTGTCTTTTATGTAATACATTGTAATAGCAGTAGTTAGTACATCAGTGTTTATAGATCAGAGGTTAGAGTTTGTTAGGAGGTTAGATGCCACTTTCATGGTGACGTCAGCTAAAGATGCTCAGTGGTTTGCAAGTGCCTATAAATAGTTCAGTAGTTGGTACTGTTCTATTAGCTCTTTCATCACATCGTCTTCTTTGCACGAACAAACTACTGAGCTCTGGCTGAGGGGGAGTTTGCATTCTTACATCAATCATTGTAATCGTTGTTGAAACAAATTCAATCATTCGGTTCATTGTGTAAAGATGTTTGATTAAAAGTATTACTCATGTTTGATTGTATGCAAAGTTTGTTTTCATCTTAATTCCGCTGCACAACTCTTTCATCTCCATCTTAATTTCAAACGAAAATACAATCAAAAAGAAACTCAGATCCAACAATTGGTATCAGAGCTTGGACAGCCAAATTTGATTTAACAATCATTTTGACGTAAATAGTTCAGCTCATAACAGTTGACACTGATCGTTTGTTCGTCCGTTGAAAAACAGAGCAAGGATTAATCACCATTAAAGTTGATTTCTCAGTGTCTGTAAAACAACAAGAATGACGTCACAATCTCAGGATGATAAAAACAACATCGGCTCGCCTTTTAAACCACCTATGCTAAAGAGAAATGAGTACAACATCTGGCAGAGGAGGATGGGTCACATCCTCGCTCAACAAAGCACAGGTTGTTGGAGGTCTGTCATTTATGGTCCCCATGTTCCTTCAGTGCCAAGCGCTGAAGATGCTAAAAAGTTCGTTCCAAAACCAGTTGAAAATTATACCGAAACCGACTTTCAAAAGATCGAACTAGATGCTAAGGCTTTTAGCATCATAGCATCAGCGCTGCCCAATGAGATATATGCTGGACTGTTACACTGTAACAGTGCCAAAGAATTATGGGACGCACTTAAGGAACAGTTTGGTGGAACTGAAGAAGTCATAGAAAGCAATAGGGAAATCCTGAACCAACAGTATGAAACATTTTGCTACGTTAAAGGTGAATCACTAACGCAACAATTTGAGCGTTTTAGTTGTCTCATCAGTGAACTGAGGCTTGTTAACACCACTTTTACAAACTCAACTCAAAATAGCAGGTTCCTCAGGTCACTGCCAGAAAAATGGGACACTATAGCTTTTGTCACCCGAAATTCATCTGAATTCAAGGATCTGACCTTGACCCAACTCCATGGTCGACTCCTGACCTACGAAAGGGAGTTGAACCAGAAAAAGAGGTGACAAGAGTCAGGAAAAGCTACCGATGATTACACTTTCGGTAATACTGGTCTTCTGGGTCAAGAAGAATCTGGGAACAGTGGTAAGGATCAGGGTTATGATCACTTCATTGACATAACTGCTGGTGCAAATTTTAACAACCCTGATCCTCACTCTGCAAGTTATGCATTCACTGCTAACGAAAACCAGATGTCAGACAATTTAAGTTTTGAACTAAATGATTTGCAACATTTTGATCCCACTGATTTAGAGGAAATGGACATCCTGCATCAACTGGCTTTGCTAAGTGTTAGAACTAGCAAGTTCTACAAAAGAACAGGGCGAAAATTCCCAGGTTTGCATGGGAATCTAAGGGTTGGGTTGGATAAATCGAAAATCAAGTGCTATAAGTGTAATAGGTTGGGACATTTTGCTAGGGAATGTAGGAGTCAAACCGCTGGTCCCATAATTACTCATCCTGGCTCAAATCCTCGACCTCAAAACCAAAACACTGTGCACTATGCCCAATATGCCCCATCAGCACAAGTGAACACTGCTCACTATGCTGCTGCCCCTGTGCCAGTACATTATGTCTAAACTACTGTTCCACAAATCCAATATGTTCAAACCCCTGCTCCACAGGTACAAGTGCAATCTGTTGCACCTCAAACCACTGCTCCAGCAGCAGCACAACCAGATCAACAAAGTTTTTTCACTCAAGGGTTTGTTGACTGGAGCAGTATGCCTGAAGACCTTAATGATGAAAACTTTGCACTCTATGCTTCTAATGATTCTTCTCATGATGAGTTTTGTTTGATGGCACTAGAGTCAATACAGGAGGGGGTTGAAGCTGAGGAGGAACAGCAGTGCTTTGAAACAGTGGAAGAGGTGACTGAAGCAGTGGTTACTGCAGTGGCTGATGAAATACTGTTGGGAGAAAGTTCAGGTACCCTGATTGAACCAATGACAGATCCATGGTCCATAGAGGACAAAGAAGAAGAGATAGAAGAAAAGGCTGGTGAAAAGAAGGTAAAAGCTGATGATGATGAAGATCATCAATGTGATTGTGCAATGATGGCAGCTGCCAAGGTATCTCCTCAAGTTCTTGAAAAACTGTGTTCTGACAATTACATAATTGCTTTTGCAAACATTAAAGAGGTGAATGAAAACCTTCGGGATAAAATCTTGTCTGATGAGGTCAAATTTGAAAGCTCTTTAAAAGAACTTAAAAACAAATTGACTGAAAAAGGAAAAAGATATCAGCTGTCTAAAAGAAGAGCAAGCATCACCAAAACCCAACTTCAAACTATGGTAGAAAAAAACCAAAGTTGCAAAAAGGAATTGGAATCCACCCAGATTACTTGTGAAAGATGGGTGGAATCCTTCAGAGGATATGAGGTGATGCTTGCTAAACAGATTGAAAGTAATGTGAAGTTTGGGGTTGGGTATAGAAAATATGATGATGAACACATTGCTTGTGAAAAATCTGTTCAAAACACTGATGTAACCACTGAGTTCATCCCCTCAAACAAGAATGGCCAAGAAGTGAAAATCACTGACAAACTTGGTAACAAAATCACACTTGGCAGAACAAGGAGTTCCTCAACTTTTGAAGAACTTGAAAAATATCAATTTAAACCTACCTGGTCTGACGAGTGTGATATTCTTGAAAATTTCAAGCCAATGGACTTTACATCAACTGATGGTGTTAAAGCTCCAAAAGCTAAAGTCATACCTCTCAAGGACATCCCAGCAATGGTTAAAACCTCTACTGCAAAGGAGTCTGAAAAGAGAAAGAAGAAAGAAAAAATTGATAACCTGTTTTGTGAATTCTGTGAAAAAAGGAATCATCTAACAAAAGATTGTTTCCACTTGAAAGCTTATGATTTAAACAAAACAAGTGTCATTGTTTCAGCAGAAAGCTGCATTGTTTGTGGTAAAACAAACCACAAAACTCAAGCATGTGTGTATCTCAAAAACTTTGATGTGAAAAAGAATGAGTACATGGCTAAAACATCCTTGAGTCCACCATCATCATCAACACCTGTCAAATTCACCAAGAAACAACCACTGTTTGTGCCAGTTGAAACAGCTGTTACAAAACAGCTGAACCAAACATTTGTCAAAAGAGATGTTCAGGTTACTGATGCACCCCCTGCCAATCAGTTCAGAAAAGGCAAAGAAAAACAGTCTTTCCAAAGGATTCCTCACGTTTATGAGGCCTACAAAAGGCCCTCTAAACCCAAAGTGAACAGGCATCCTTTTGGTTACCAGCAGATGATTGGTCAGGACCCACAACAGTGGTTAGAGAAACACTGTCCTAAAACAGTTCAAACACCTGACCTAACCACTGTCCATCATTCTGCATCCATCCCAGACTCTGCTGAGACCCCATCCAAAGCCTTGTTGGCTTTGGAGACCTTAATGAACTAATTCTTTTACTTCATGTGCAGGGAGCTTCTGCATGCTTTGATAGTCTTTGGTATGTAGATAGTGGAGGCTCCAAGCACATGACAGGATGTAAAGCCCTCCTCAAAGACTTTAAAATCCATGGAGGGGGTGATATATCCTTTGGGAATAATAGTAAAGGAAAAGTTCTGGGGTCGGGTACAGTGGTGTCTGGAAAAGTAAAATTTGAAAATGTCAATCTAATAGACAATCTAAAATTCAACCTTCTGAGTGTGTCCCAAATAAGTGACAAAGGTTTTGGGTCATTCTTCACAAAAGATTGTTGTAGGATTGTTGGACCAGAAATGGTCAAAAAGATTGAAGCAATAATCAAAACTGGTCAAACTAAACTTGTTGCTCAAAGAAGTGGCAATGTTTATGTTGTTGACATGTCAAAAGAGTGTCCCGGAGCTGATGCCTGACTGTTCTCAGCTGCCTCTAACAAAGAGACAGAACTTTGGCACAGAAGGCTGGGACACACAAATCTTAAGACAATCACAGAAATTTCAAAAAATGGTTTGGTGAGAGGCCTACCACAAAAATTGTTTTCATGTCCTGAACATTGCATTTCCTGTTTAAAAGGAAAACAACATAAAAGTTCTTATAAGTCCATTGAAGAGTCCAAAACAACCCAGTGTTTGCAAATGCTACACATGGATTTGTTTGGCCCAGTTCAAGTCATGAGCCTTAAAAGGAAAAGATATTGTTTGGTTATTGTTGATGACTTTTCTAGGTTCACATGGACTTTCTTTTTGCACTCAAAAGATGAAACTGCAGGCATTTTGCAAGACTTTGTAATACAGGTTGAAAAGCAATTTGACCTTCCAGTAAAAAGCTTCAGGGGTGACAATGGCACAGAATTCAAAAATAGGGAGTTGGATGCCTTCTGTGTGAAGAAAGGGATTGTAAGGCAGTACAGCATCCCAAGAACACCAGAGCAGAATGGGGTAGTGGAAAGGAAGAACAGAACTCTGATTGAGGCTGCCAGAACCATGCTTGCAGATTCAGGTTTGCCATTAACTTTCTGGGCAGAGGCAGTAAACACTGCTTGCTATGTTCAGAACAGAGTTTTAATAAACCCCAGGCACAAAAAGACTGCCTATGAAATTCTGTATAAAATTAAACCACTGATCTCATACTTCAAGGTGTTTGGCTGCCCATGCTTTATTTTGAACTTAAAAGATTCTATTTCAAAATTTGCAGCCAAAATTGATTGTGGTTATTACTTGGGATACTCAACCACTGCCAAGGCCTACAAAGTGTTCAATACACGGACCAAGGCAGTGGAGGAGACTTTGAATGTTAAGTTCAATGAACTTTCATCAATGAAAATCCCAGCAAATCCTGCAGATCTGTTTGATCTTGAAAAATTCACTTTTGAAAATACTGCTGTCAAGACTAACAGTGCAGGTCCATCAGAGGATACAACACCAGACTATGGGTATGAAATCATCATCCCTCAAAGGTCTGCCACAAAGGGAAAAGCACCAGCTGTTCAAAACAGTTGCCAAAACTCAACCACTGCTACCTCAACAGTTGTTGACCAAAGTAGCCCATCAACCACTGCTTCCACATCCTCAAACACTGCTGACAAAGGTCCTCAAACAGTGGATAAAAGTCAGCAGTTGTCCACTTCATTACCTCCTATACCACCACCTTTTGAAACCACTGCTGGATCATCAAAGTCCCCAGCAGTGGTTAGCTCAGATGATACACATTTGCAGCCTTCACCAACCAATGCCATCATACCATACCAAGGAGATTTAATCTTCTTGAGATCTCATCCACCTGATCAAATCATTGGCAACATAAATGAAGGGGTGCTCACAAGAAGCCAAACCCAAAACATTTGTCTTTTTGCTGGTTTTCTATCACTCCATCAGCCAGTCAAGTACCAAGAGGCACTAAAAGACAACAGCTGGGTAGAAGCCATGCAAGAGGAGCTCCAACAGTTTAAAAGACAACAAGTATGGGAGCTTGTACCACTGCCAGAAGAGATTAGTCCCATTGGCACAAAGTGGGTCTTCAAGAACAAAACTGATGAAAGGGGTATTGTTGTCAAGAACAAAGCCAGGCTTGTGGTTCAAGGTTACAGACAGGAAGAGGGGATTGATTATGATGAAACATTTGCCCCTGTTGCAAGATTAGAAGCCATTAGACTGTTCCTGGCCTTTGCTGTCAACCACAATATGAAGGTGTTTCAAATGGATATCAAAAGTGCTTTCCTCTATGGTACAATCCAAGAAGAGGTGTATGTCTGTCAACCTCCAGGTTTTGAGGATCCATTTTATCCAGATCATGTCTACAGGCTAAACAAAGCCTTGTATGGCTTGAAACAAGCACCAAGGGCCTGGTATGAAACTCTTTCCAACTTTCTACTCTCAAATGGTTTCAAAAGAGGTACCATTGATAAAACACTGTTTTTAAAATGGAGAGGGAAGGATTTAATGATTGTCCAGATTTATGTGGATGACATTATTTTTGGAAGCACATGTAATTCAATGTGTGAAGAGTTTAGAGAACTCATGACAGCTGAGTTTGAAATGAGTGCAATGGGTGAGCTGCAATGCTTTCTTGGTCTCCAAGTTCAGCAAATGCAAAATGGAACTTTCATTCATCAAAGCAAATATGCTAAAGAACTTTTGACAAAATTTGATATGCATTATTGTAAACCATGCAGCACACCCATGGCAACAAATAAGCTGGTCATGTCTGATGAAAAAGATGAGCTGATTGACCAAACACTTTATAGAAGCATGATTGGGTCTTTATTGTACCTAACTGCTTCTAGACCAGACATCATGTTTGCAACATGTGTCTGTGCAAGAAGTCAATCAGCTCCCAGAAAATCAAATCTCATTGCTGTAAAAAGGATCTTCAGATACATAAAAGGTGCTCCCACACTTGGTATCTGGTATCCAGCTAATGGGAACATCAAGCTTTCAGGTTTCTCAGACAGTGACTTTGCTGGATGTCACACCACAAGGAAGTCCACATCAGGAGGGTGCCAGTTTCTAGGTGATTGCTTAGTTTCATGGCAAAGCAAAAAGCAAGCAGCTGTTTCAACATCCACTGCTGAAGCTGAATACATTGCTGCTGCAAGCTGTACAGCCCAACTCCTGTGGCTTCAAAATCAGTTGCTGGATTTTGGTATCACTGCCTTAAAGACACCACTCATGTTGGACAGTCAGGCAGCAGAAAATATCATCAAAAATCCAGTTTCCCACTCAACCACCAAACATATCGACATCAGACATCACTTTGTGAGGGACTGCTATGAAAAAGGTTTGATTTCTCTGCATCATGTCCCAACTAAAGAACAGCTGGCTGATGTGCTCACAAAAGCACTTGATACAGCCACTTTTGAAAGTTTGGTCTCTAGGATTGGGATGCTGAACATGGAATAACAAGCAACATCTTGTTTTTCTATGAATAAAAGCAACAAAATGTTTTCAGAAAATCAAAACTCCATCCTTAAAAATAGTTAAAAATGAAATTTTTTCATTAAGTCCTTAAAAGTCTGCCATTAACCACTGATTGTTCAAAAGTCTGCTATACTTCAAAAGTCTGTCCACTGCTGAAAGTCAACCCCTGCTCTTTCATTATTTGATAAACTCTGTTGTTCAAAAGCAGTGTATTATCCAATGATATGCTATCCACTGATAGTAAAAATCATCCACTGCTCTCATACCACTGCTTTCATATGTCCATATCACACAAAGTACTGTCCTTCACTTTCAACAGGGGTTGTCACGTGGGCAGTACATATTGGTCAGACCTTTTGTAACGGCTGCCACCTCAGCATTCACTTTCTTCCCTATAAAATTCCCCACTCACCACCAAAACAGGGTTTTACTGTCGAATTGAATTCTCAAAAATTCTCTTCTCAAAACAGTTTTTCATCTCATCTTCCACAAATTTCTTCGATCCATCATCATCAAAATGACTAAATCAAAGAAATCTGCAAAACCCTCATCAAAATCTTCATAAAAAACAGCCTCTCCAAAGGCAATCTCCACTGAAATTCCACACAAACCATCTCACAATCTTCTTGGTCTTCTTACAAAACCAAGTTCCACAAAGGAGTTCGATTCCATCATTGATATCATCACCGCCTCAAACTACAAAACTTTGTTGACAGCGGATGCACCAATTTACTTGGCAACCCAAAGGGAGTTTTGGAAGAATGCAATCCTTGAAACACAAGGAGACGATGTCATAGCCATTAACTCTACTTTAAAGGGAAAAGAAGTCAAGATTACACCGCAAACAATTTCAGAGGTCTCTCAACTCGACGATCAAGAAGGTAAAATTACTTTCCCTAAAAACGAGTTAAAAAATGATTTTCTGGAAAGGGGGTACAATGCAGAGGTCAAAAAGGACACCTTAGAAAAAGGTTACTTTCCTCCTGCAACAAGATTTTTATTTCACACCCTCTTAAAATGTGTTTCAAACAAAACCACTTCTTTCAATGAGATACCATTAAAAATTCAGAAACTGGGATTTGCAATTCTTCAAGATGAAAATTTTAACTACTCCCAGGAAATTTTTAATGATTTGGTTAAAAATGTTGAAACAAAGGCATTCCTCCTTTTTCCAAGATTTTTAAGTTACTATTTTGAAATGAAACTTGGAAAGAAGGATGCTGCTGCAATAAAACAAGGTGATTTCATTCAAACAAATTGCTTAACTGCTGAAACTTTCACAAGGATGTCCACACCTTGCAAAACACAAGCAGAGGTGCCTGAGCAGATTTTAGCAGTTACAACTGCTCCTCAGGTATCTGCTGCTGAGCCCACTGCTCAAGGTGATCAAAGCAGCAGCACAACTGCTTTGAAACCTACACCTATTATCTCCAAAAAGCCAAAAAGAAAAACTCAAAACCCCACAAAACCCATCAAAAAGGCAACTCTGGAGGATGAGATACCAGAGCTCCTGCCTGTGACAACACAAATGTCACAAGAAACCACTGCTGCTACTTCCTCACAGCAGTTGGTACAAATATCTCAACCCATAACCACAACTCCTCCTGCTTCTTCACAAAAAGAACAGGTTGTACAAATAGGGTCTCCACATCATGATGCTCTAGAAACACTCGTTTCTATCATCCACAGCTCATTACCCGGGGCAACTCCATTTTCTACACCATCCTTCACATCCACAATTCCCTCACCAATAAAACCACTGTTGGATGCAATTGATTTGAACCAGGCATTAACCAGTCCTTCTCAATCACCTACTAATGAGAATATACCTCAACAACTGACTGGGTCTGATGTATCAATCTTTGCTAACCCACCAACACAACCTGAGGAGGTTACACCCCTTGAGTTACAAGTAACTCTTGGTGGTAATCCAAGTGAAGCAGCCACTACAAGTGTTACACCCACTGGGTTACATTTGGACAGTGGTTTCATTAATAAGACTTCCTTGGAGGCAATTCCTTTTATAGCACCTCTGCCAACCACCAGTGGATTTATTTATCCTACTGGCAACATCAAAAGGTTGTCAAGTGTTGAAGGAAGAAGACCCCAGTACCAAGAAAAAGGGGCATCAGTGGTTAATGTTTGGAGAATATTCCCTACATCTACCACTGATAAAACCACTGCTAGTGGGAAATCAGATGATCCCATTAACTTGGGTGATGGTTTAAAGTACCAGAAATTGACGGATCGTATTGCAAAGCTTGATAACTCTGTTGCAGAACTCAAAGTTATGCTACAACAGGTGCTACAAGTTCAGAAGGTACAAACACCTGCTGTTCCACCTCAAGCACCTGCTCCACAAAGGACACCTACTACAAATGAGCTCTGGAATCTATTTCAATCTTCTCTCCACCAACAAGCACAATTAGCAGATCAGCAACATGCATACCATGTACAACAGCTGAGAAATGCAATGGAGTCAAGGTTCAAAACCACTCAGGCTGATTTAAAGGCTCTCAAAACTCAGATCTTGCACACCACTGGCACTGCTCCTCCAAAAGTCCGCTACATTCATCAACTCCCAGAAGATAATGCCAAAAATGGGGAGAAAATTAAGAAGTGGAAAACGAAGGGTATAGAGGATGGTCTCTATCTTGCACCAGAAAATTCAAACATGACCAAAAAGATCCCTTTGCCAGATGGCAGCAAGAAAATTGATGTGACAACAAATGCACTAGCAGAAGCAGTTGCAAGTGTAAAAAGGGATAGAGAGGCCAAAAGGAAAGCCAGGGTAGACAGAATGGATCATCCAGATCAGGGTACTTCTGGGTCAAAGGATCATGAAAATCCTGTTGAGGAAAAGAAGAAGCCTACTAGAAAAGTGAGGCAACCCAAATCCATTCCAATCAGACGTTCAAAGTCTGCTCAAAAACCACCATACAAAACAGCTGATGCAACAGGAGTTACAAAAACTACTGCTTGCCAAACAGTTATTCCATCAACACACACCACTTCAACACACACAACATCCACTGCTTTACCATCATCACCACCAAAAACAACACCTGCTGACACACAGCAGAAGACAGCAGATGTTATAACATCTGTTGTAAAGACAACAGTGGTTGAAACACCAGTTGTTTCAACAGCTGTTAGTCAATCACAATCCACTGCCACTACATCTACCACCATTGTTCCATCCAAAACATCATCAGTCCCTCCTACTAAAAGGAGAAGGCTAATTTTAAAAGATGATGACACATCTCCATCACCAACATCTTCAAAATCCCTGTCACTTGTCACTATTCCAAAACCCATACCTCTCTCTTCAGCTCAAATTATACAATCACTACCTCCTGCTGGTGTCTGATTTCCTCTGGAACTCATTGCAGTCAGAGAAGAAATCAAATCTTTTTATTATGAAGATGATCCAGCCAAAAGGAGTTTGCCATCAGTCGCAGAATATCTCAGGCCTAACAATATTGAAGAATACTTGAAACTCAAGGCCAAGCAAGCAGAAGATATTGCACTAAAAAACAGAAGAGGGAAATCTGATAGAGAGTTTCAACAAAACTATCAGTTTTTACTCTCACAGGTCAATACTATGGAGCGATTTGCTAAAAATGTATGTCAGAAAATTTCAGAAAGGGCAGATGAGTCCTTGAGAAAAGACTACATTGAAAACATCATGACTTACAAGAAATACAAGGGGGAGAAACACATGTACAAGACCTGGACCATTCCTGAGCTTGAAAAAGAAGCAGCCAGGATTCAATACATGATAAAAAATAAGGTCAAGCAAACTCCTCCTGAAAGATTCAAGCAACTTGAAGCTAAAAAGAGGAGCTGATTACAGCAGATTATGGGTCAAGGAATTCAGTGTCAAAGTGGAGAGAAGATAGAGTCAGGGCAACTTATAAAAGATTAGAGGAACTTAGAAAGAAAGATCCAAGAGTTCCACAAAAGCCTGACTATTCCAAAGTAGAGGTTTCTAAAAGACCACCAAAGCTGCAAATCAAAAGAACCACTGCTCCAGCTGGTGCTGCCATCTACAAAAGAAGGAGCAAAAACCAGTTCAGCATGGAAACAATTCAAGATCTTTTAGCCGGAGATGCCATTGTAAAAGCTGGCACGAAAGTAATGATAAAAGAAGATCTTGAATTGGAACAATCTGCATGTGCTGCTCAGCCAGCTATGAACAGGCCAGCCTCACCAAATACTTCTGCAAATAAACATCTCCCAAGAAACCCACCATGCTCAAAAATACAAAAGTGCGAAACTGACAAACAGACCTGCGTATTGACTTTGCTCAGGTCTGGTGGAGTAGTGGAGAAAATATCAAGGGAACAAGCTCTTGGCCTGAGTCTTGAAGATTTGCAGGATCTCCTTGATCTTCCACTTAGCAGGGATGATGAAGATACAGATGCCCTAGAGTTTGAATTACAATTTAAAGGTCAGATAAGGGAACTGTTGATGAGGCAATAAAGATTTCCACAAATAATGAAGAGTTTTGGCATTATCTGTTCCAGGGGGAGATTGTTGGGATTGAACCCTATCAGAGGAACAGATAATTAAAGCCAAAACTGGATCAGAGCAGTGGATCCAGAATAAGCAGACGTTTACAGATTAGTTCATGCAAATCTCTCCCCTTGAAAGTGGTCTTGTATCAACTGACCTCCTATCTGCTGATCTTACTAAGTGCTGACCTACAACTGCTGCTTTGCATCTACTGACCAATGTCAAAGACTGATGGAAGACCAAAGCTCTGCTGACTCAATCTACTGCTTTGAGTCAAGTACTGCTGATCCGGACAAGCACTGCTGGGGTCACAGCAGTGGAAGTATGCAGCAGATGTTTAAGTGTCTTTTATGTAATACAATGTAATAGCAGTAGTTAGTACATCAGTGTTTATAGATCAGAGGTTAGAGTTTGTTAGGAGGTTAGATGTCACTTTCATGGTGACGTCAGCTAAAGATGCTCAGTGGTTTGCAAGTGCCTATAAATAGTTCAGTACTTGGTACTGTTCTATTAGCTCTTTCATCACATCGTCTTCTTTGCACGAACAAACTACTGAGCTCTGGCTGAGGGGGAGTTTGCATTCTTACATCAATCATTGTAATCGTTGTTGAAACAAATTCAATCATTCGGTTCATTGTGTAAAGATGTTTGATTAAAAGTATTACTCCTGTTTGATTATATGCAAAGTTTGTTTTCATCTTAATTCCGCTGCACAACTCTTTCATCTCCATCTTAATTTCAAACGAAAATACAATCAAAAAGAAACTCAGATCCAACAAGCAGCTTTTCTTGCCACCAGACCTTTCTCCATCAATTTTGAATATGATGCCGTCACTAAACACATTCCTTAAATTGTAGCCATTTGTTTAGTGTTTTTTTGGTGTCTAATCCGCATATATATCACTATTGCCATTGATTTTCTTGACTGTAGATCTCTTAAATATCAACATATACACGTGTGATTTAGGTTACGAAGATTTTTCAATGTCGAGAAACGCGATCAGAGAGTAAAAAAGGCGTAAGGTTCACAATGGTGTAAAATAAAAATGGGATATATCGGGCTAGGATTCAAGTTAGAGGAACAAGGGCCAAACCAACCACCCAAGAATGGAATCGTCGAGCGAAAACACTTGACAACCTCCTAGAAGCAGCTTTTCTTGCCACCAGACCTTTCTCCATCAATTAGGAATCTGATGCCGTCACAAAACACATCCCTTAAATTGTAGCCATTTGTTGAGTTTTTTTTTGTGTCTAATCTGCATATATATCACCATTGCCCTTGATTTTCTTGTCTGTATATCTCTTAAATGTCAACATATACACGTGTGATTTAGCTTACGAAGATTTTTCAATGCCGAGAACCTCGATCAGATAGTAAAAAAGGCGTAAGGTTCACAATGGTGTAAAATTAAAATGGGATATACCGGGTTAGGATTCGAGTTACAGGAACAAGGGCCAAACCAACCACCCAAGAATGGAATCATCGAGCGAAAACACTTGACAACCTCCTAGAAGCAGCTTTTCTTGCCTCCAGACCTTTCTCCATCAATTAGGAATCTGATGCCGTCACAAAACACATCCCTTAAATTGTAGCCATTTGTTGAGTTTTTTTTTGTGTCTAATCTGCAAATATATCACCATTGCCCTTGATTTTCTTGTCTGTATATCTCTTAAATGTCAACATATACACGTGTGATTTAGCTTACGAAGACTTTTCAATGCCGAGAACCTCGATCAGATAGTAAAAAAGGCGTAAGGTTCACAATGGTGTAAAATTAAAATGGGATATACCGGGTTAGGATTCGAGTTACAGGAACAAGGGCCAAACCAACCACCCAAGAATGGAATCATCGAGCGAAAACACTTGACAACCTCCTAGAAGCAGCTTTTCTTGCCACCAGACCTTTCTCCATCAATTAGGAATCTGATGCTGTCACTAAACACATTCCTTAAATTGTAGCCATTTGTTGAGTGTTTTTTTTTTGTGTCTAATCCGCATATATATCACCATTGCCCTTGATTTTCTTGAATGTATATCTCTTAAATGTCAATATATACACGTGTGATTTTGCTTACGAAGATTTTTCAATGCCGAGAACCTCGATCAGAGAGTAAAAAAGGCGTAAGGTTCACAATGGTGTAAGATTAAAATGGGATATACCGGGCTAGGATTCGAGTTACAGGAACAAGGGCCAAACCAACCACCCAATAATGGAATCGTCGAGCGAAAACACTTGACAACCTCCTAGAAGCAGCTTTTCTTTCCACCAGACCTTTCTCCATCAATTAGGAATCTGATGCTGTCACTAAAAACATTCCTTAAATTGTAGTCATTTGTTGAGCGATTTTTTTTGGTGTCTAATCCGCATATATATCACCATTGCCCTTGATTTTCTTGACAGTATATCTATTAAATGTCAATATATACACGTGTGATTTTGTTTACGAAGATTTTTCAATGTCGAGAACCTCGATCAGAGAGTAAAAAAGGCGTAAGGTTCACAATGGTGTAAGATTAAAATGGGATATACCGAGCTAGGATTCGAGTTACAGGAACAAGGGCCAAACCAACAACCCAAGAATGGAATCGTCGAACGAAAACACTTGACAACTTCCTAGAAGCAACTTTTCTTACCACCAGACCTTTCTCCATCTATTAGGAATCTGATGCCGTCACTAAACACATTCCTTAAATTGTAGCCATTTGTTGAGTTTTTTTTTTGGTGTCTAATCCGCATATATAACACCATTGCCCTTGATTTTCTTGACTGTATATCTCTTAAATATCAACATATGCACGTGTGATTTAGTTTACGAAGATTTTTCAATGCCGAGAACCTCGATCTGAGAGTAAAAAAGGCGTAAGGTTCACAATGGTGTAAAATTAAAATGGGATATATCGGGTTAGGATTCGAGTTACAGGAACAAGGGCCAAACCAACCACCCAGGAATGGAATCGTCGAGCGAAAACACTTGACAACCTCCTAGAAGTAGCTTTTCTTGCCCCCAGACCTTTCTCCATCAATTAGGAATTTGATGCTGTCACTAAACACATTCCTTAAATTGTAGCCATTTGTTGAGAGATTTTTTTGGTGTCTAATCCGCATATATATCACCATTGCCCTTGATTTTCTTGACAATATATCTCTTAAATGTCAATATATACACGTGTGATTTTGTTTACGAAGATTTTTCATTGCCGAGAACCTCGATTTGAGAGTAAAAAATGCGTAAGGCTCACAATGGTGTAAAATTAAAATCGGATATACCGGGTTAGGATTCGAGTTACAGGAACAAGGGCCAAACCAACCACCCAAGAATGGAATCGTCGAGCGAAAACACTTGACAACCTCCTAGAAGCAGCTTTTCTTGCCACCAGACCTTTCTCCATCAATTAAGAATCTGATGCCGTCACTAAACACATTTCTTAAATTGTAGCCATTTGTTGAGTGTTTTTTTGGTGTCTAATCCGCATCTATATCACCATTGCCCTTGATTTTCTTAACTGTATATCTCTTAAATAACAACATATACACGTGTGATTTAGATTACGAAGATTTTTCAACGCCGAGAACCTCGATCAGAGAGTAAAAAAGGCGTAAGGTTCACAGTGGTGTAAAATTAAAATGGGATATACCGTGCTAGGATTCGAGTTACAGGAACAAGGGCCAAACCAACCACCCAAGAATAGAATCGTCGAGCGAAAACACTTGACAACCTCCTAGAAGCAGCTTTTCTTGCCACCAGACCTTTCTCTATCAATTAGGAATCTGATGCCGTCATTAAACACATTCCTTAAATTGTAGCCATTGGTTGAGTGTTTTTTTTTGTGTCTAATCCGCATATATATCACCATTGCCCTTGATTTTCTTGACTGTATATGTCTTAAATGTCAACATATACACGTGTGATTTAGTTTACGAAGATTTTTCAATGCCGTGAACCTCGATCAGTGAGTAAAAAAGGCTTAAGGTTCACAATGCTGTAAAATTAAAATGGGATATACCGGGCTAGGATTCGAGTTACAGGAACAGGGGCCAAACCAACCACCCAAGAATGGAATCATCGAGTGAAAACGCTTGACAACCTCCTAGAAGCAGCTTTTCTTACCACCAGGCCTTTCTCCATCAATTAGGAATCTGATGCCGTCACTAAACACATTCCTTAAATTGTGGCCATTTGTTGAGTGTTTTTTTTGGTGTCTAATCCGCATATATATCACCATTGCCCTTGATTTTCTTGATTGTATATCTCTTAAATGTCAACATATACACTTGTGATTTAGTTTACGAAGATTTTTCAATGCCGAGAACCTCTATCAGAGAGTAAAAAAGGCGTAAGGTTCACAATGGTGTAAAATTAAAATGGGATATACCGGGCTAGGATTCGAGTTACAGGAACAAGGGCCAAACCAACCACCCAAGTATGGAATCGTCGAGCGAAAACACTTGACAACCTCCTAGAAGTAGCTTTTCCTGCCACCAAACCTTTCTCCATCAATCAGGAATCTGATGCCTTCACTAAACACATTCCTTAAATTGTAGCCATTTGTTGAATGTTTTTTTGGTGTCTAATCTGCATATATATCACCATTGCCCTTGATTTTCTTGACTGTATATCTCTTAAATATCAACATATACACGTGTGATTTAGTTTACGAAGATTTTTCAATGCCGAGAACCTCGATCAGAGAGTAAAAAAGGCGTAAGGTTCACAATGGTGTAAAATCAAAATGGGATATACCGGGCTAGGATTCGAGCTATAGGAACAAGGGCCAAACCAACCACCCAAGAATGGAATCGTCGAGCGAAAACACGTGACATCCTCCTAGAAGCAGCTTTTCTTGCCACCAGACATTTCTCCATCAATTAGGAATCTGATGCCGTCACTAAACACATTCCTTAAATTGTAGCCATTTGTTGAGTGTTTTTTTTTGTGTCTAATCCGCATATATATCACCATTGCCCTTGATTTTCCTGACTGTATATTTCTTAAATATCAACATATGCACGTGTGATTTAGTTTACGAAGATTTTTAAATGCCGAGAACCTCGATCTGAGAGTAAAAAAGGCGTAAGGTTCACGATGGTGTAAAATTAAAATGGGATTTACCGGGTTAGGATTCGAATTACAGGAACAAGGGCCAAACCAACCACCCAAGAATGGAATCATCGAGCAAAAACACTTGACAACCTCCTAGAAGCAGCTTTTCTTGCCACCCCACCTTTCTACATCAATTAGGAATCTGATGCCGTCACCAAACACATTCCTTAAATTGTAGCCATTTGTTGAGTGTTTTTTTTGTGTCTAATCCGCATATATATCACCATTGCCCTTGATTTTTTTGACTGTATATCTCTTAAATGTCAACATATACACGTATGATTTAGTTTACGAAGATTTTTCAATGCCGAGAACCTCTATCAGAGAGTAAAAAAGTCGTAAGGTTCACAATGGGGTAAAATTAAAATGGGATATACCGGGCCAGGATTCGAGTTACAGGAACAAGGGCCAAACTAACCACCCAAGAATGGAATCGTCGAGCGAAAACACCTGACAACCTCCTAGAAGCAGCTTTTCTTGCCAACAGACATTTCTCCATCAATTAGGAATCTGATGCCGTCACTAAACACATTCCTTAAATTGTAGCCATTTGTTGAGTGTTTTTTTTTTGTGTCTAATCCGCATATATATCACCATTGTCCTTGATTTTCTTGACTGTATATCTCTTAAATGTCAACATATACACGTGTGATTTAGTTTACGAAGATTTTTCAATGCCGAGAACCTCGATCAGAGAGTAAAAAAGGCGTAAGGTTCACAATGGTGTAAAATTAAAATGGGATATACCGGGCTAGGATTCGAGTTACAGGAACAAGGGCCAAACCAACCACCCAAGAATGGAATCGTCAAGCGAAAACACTTGACAACCTCCTAGAAGCAGCTTTTCTTGCCACCAGACCTTTCTCCATCAATTAGGAATCTAATGCCGTCACTAAACACGTTCCTTAAATTGTAGCCATTTGTTGAGTGATTTTTTTTTGTGTCTAATCCGCATATATATCACCATTGCCCTTGATTTTCTTGACTGTATATCTCTTAAATGTCAACATATACACGTGTGATTTAGTTTACGAAGATTTTTCAATGCCGAGAACCTCTATCAGAGTGTAAAAAAGTCTTAAGGTTCACATTGGTGTAAAATTAAAATGGGATATACCGGGCTAGGATTCGAGTTACAGGAACAAGTGCCAAACCAACCACCCAAGAATTGAATCGTCGAGCGAAAACGCTTGAAAACCTCCTAGAAGCAGCATTTCTTGCCACCAGACCTTTCTCCATCAATTAGGTATCTGATGCCGTCATTAAACACATTCCTTAAATTGTAGCCATTTGTTGAGTGATTTTTTTTTGGTGTCTAATATGCATATATATCACCATTGCCCTTTATTTTCTTGACTGTATATCTCTTAAATGTCAACATATACACGTGTGATTTAGTTTACGAAGATTTTTCAATGCCGAGAACCTCGATCAGAGAGTAAAAAAGGCGTAAGGTTCACAATGGTGTAAGATTAAAATGGGATATACCGGGCTAGGATTCGAGTTACAGGAACAGGGGCCAAACCAACCACCCAAGAATAGAATCGTCGAGTGAAAACACTTGACAACCTCCTAGAAACAGCATTTCTTGCCACCAGACCTTTCTCCATCAATTTGGAATCTGATGCCGTCACTAAACACATTCTTTAAATTGTAGCCATTTGTTGAGGGTTTTTTTTGGTGTCTAATCCACATATATATCACCATTGCCCTTGATTTTCTTGACTGTATATATCTTAAATGTCAACATATACACGTGTGATTAACTTTACGAAGATTTTTCAATGCCGAGAATCTCGATCAGAGAGTAAAAAAGGTGTAAGGTTCACAATGGTGTAAAATTAAAATGGGATATACCGAGCTAGGATTCGAGTTACAGGAACAAGGGCCAAACCAACCACCCAAGAAGGAAATCGTCTACCGAAAACACTTGACAACCTCCTAAAAGCAGCTTTTCTTGCCACCAGACCTTTCTCTATCAATTAGGAATCTGATGCCGTCACTAAACACATTCCATAAATTGTAGCCATTTGTTGAGTGATTTTTTTTGGTGTCTAATCCGCAAATATATCACCATTTCCCTTGATTTCCTTGACGGTATTTCACTTAAATATCAACATATACACGTGTGATTTAGTTTACGAAGATTTTTCAATGCCGAGAATCTCGATCAGAGAGTAAAAAAGGCGTATGGTTCACAATGGTGTAAAATTAAAATGGGATATACCGGGCTAGGATTCGAGTTACAGGAACAAGTGCCAAACCAACCACCCAAGAATGGAATCGTCGACCGAAAACACTTGACAACCTCTTAGAAGCAACTTTTCTTGCCACCAGACCATTCTCCATCAATTAGGAATCTGATGCCGTCACTAAACACATTCCTTAAATTGTAGTCATTTGTTGAGTGTTTTTTTTGTGTCTAATCCGCATATATATCACCATTGCCCTTGATTTTCTTGATTGTATATCCCTTAAATGTCAACATATACATGTGTGATTTAGTTTACGAAGATTTTTCAATGCCGAGAACCTCGATCAGAGAGTAAAAAAGGCGTAAGGTTCATAATGGTGTAAAATTAAAGTGGGATATACCGGGCTAGGATTCGAGTTACAGGAACAAGGGCCAAACCAACCACACAAGAATGGAATCGTCGAGCGAAAACACTTGACAACCTCCGCCACCAGACCTTTCTCCATCAATTAGGAATCTGATGCCGTCACTAAACACATTCCTTAAATTGTAGCCATTTGTTGAGTGTTTTTTTTTTGGTGTCTAATCCACATATATATCACCATTGCCCTTGATTTTCTTGACTGTATATCTCTTAAATATCAACATATACACGTGTGATTTAGTTTACGAAGATTTTTGAATGCCGAGAACCTCGATTAGAGAGTAAAAAAGGAGTAAGGTTCACAATGGTGTAAAATTAAAATGGGATATACCGGGCTAGGATTCGAGTTACAGGAACAAGGGCGAAACCAACCACACAAGAATGGAATCGTCGAGCGAAAACACTTGACAACCTCCGCCACCAGACCTTTCTCCATCAATTAGGAATCTGATGCCGTCACTAAACACATTCCTTAAATTGTAGCCATTTGTTGAGTGTTTTTTTTTTGGTGTCTAATCCACATATATATCACCATTGCCCTTGATTTTCTTGACTGTATATCTCTTAAATGTCAACATATACACGTGTGATTTAGTTTACGAAGATTTTTCAATGCCGAGAACCTCTATTAGAGTGTAAAAAAGTCTTAAGGTTCACATTGGTGTAAAATTAAAATGGGATATACCGGGCTAGGATTCGAGTTACAGGAACAAGTGCCAAACCAACCACCCAAGAATTGAATCGTCGAGCGAAAACGCTTGAAAACCTCCTAGAAGCAGCATTTCTTGCCACCAGACCTTTCTCCATCAATTAGGTATCTGATGCCGTCACTAAACACATTCCTTAAATTGTAGCCATTTGTTGAGTGATTTTTTTTTGGTGTCTAATATGCATATATATCACCATTGCCCTTTATTTTCTTGACTGTATATCTCTTAAATGTCAACATATACACGTGTGATTTAGTTTACGAAGATTTTTCAATGCCGAGAACCTCGATCAGAGAGTAAAAAAGGCGTAAGGTTCACAATGGTGTAAGATTAAAATGGGATATACCGGGCTAGGATTCGAGTTACAGGAACAGGGGCCAAACCAACCACCCAAGAATAGAATCGTCGAGTGAAAACACTTGACAACCTCCTAGAAACAGCATTTCTTGCCACCAGACCTTTCTCCATCAATTTGGAATCTGATGCCGTCACTAAACACATTCTTTAAATTGTAGCCATTTGTTGAGGGTTTTTTTTGGTGTCTAATCCACATATATATCACCATTGCCCTTGATTTTCTTGACTGTATATATCTTAAATGTCAACATATACACGTGTGATTAACTTTACGAAGATTTTTCAATGCCGAGAATCTCGATCAGAGAGTAAAAAAGGTGTAAGGTTCACAATGGTGTAAAATTAAAATGGGATATACCGAGCTAGGATTCGAGTTACAGGAACAAGGGCCAAACCAACCACCCAAGAAGGAAATCGTCTACCGAAAACACTTGACAACCTCCTAAAAGCAGCTTTTCTTGCCACCAGACCTTTCTCTATCAATTAGGAATCTGATGCCGTCACTAAACACATTCCATAAATTGTAGCCATTTGTTGAGTGATTTTTTTTGGTGTCTAATCCGCAAATATATCACCATTGCCCTTGATTTCCTTGACGGTATTTCACTTAAATATCAACATATACACGTGTGATTTAGTTTACGAAGATTTTTCAATGCCGAGAATCTCGATCAGAGAGTAAAAAAGGCGTATGGTTCACAATGGTGTAAAATTAAAATGGGATATACCGGGCTAGGATTCGAGTTACAGGAACAAGTGCCAAACCAACCACCCAAGAATGGAATCGTCGACCGAAAACACTTGACAACCTCCTAGAAGCAACTTTTCTTGCCACCAGACCATTCTCCGTCAATTAGGAATCTGATGCCGTCACTAAACACATTCCTTAAATTGTAGTCATTTGTTGAGTGTTTTTTTTGTGTCTAATCCGCATATATATCACCATTGCCCTTGATTTTCTTGATTGTATATCCCTTAAATGTCAACATATACATGTGTGATTTAGTTTACGAAGATTTTTCAATGCCGAGAACCTCGATCAGAGAGTAAAAAAGGCGTAAGGTTCATAATGGTGTAAAATTAAAGTGGGATATACCGGGCTAGGATTCGAGTTACAGGAACAAGGGCCAAACCAACCACACAAGAATGGAATCGTCGAGCGAAAACACTTGACAACCTCCGCCACCAGACCTTTCTCCATCAATTAGGAATCTGATGCCGTCACTAAACACATTCCTTAAATTGTAGCCATTTGTTGAGTGTTTTTTTTTGGTGTCTAATCCACATATATATCACCATTGCCCTTGATTTTCTTGACTGTATATCTCTTAAATATCAACATATACACGTGTGATTTAGTTTACGAAGATTTTTCAATGCCGAGAACCTCGATTAGAGAGTAAAAAAGGCGTAAGGTTCACAATGGTGTAAAATTAAAATGGGATATACCGGGCTAGGATTCGAGTTACAGGAACAAGGGCCAAACTAACCACTCAAGAATGGAATCGTCGAGCGAAAACACTTGACAACCTCCTAGAAGGAGCTTTTCTTACCACCAGCCTTTCTCCATCAATTAGGAATCTGATGTCGTCACTAAACACATTCCTTAAATTGTAGCCATTTGTTGAGTGTTTTTTTTGTGTCTAATCCGCATATATATCACCATTGCCCTTGATTTTCTTGACTGTTTATCTCTTAAATATCCAAATATACAAGTGTGATTTAGTTTATGATGATTTTTCAATGCTGAGAACCTCGATCAGAGAGTAAAAAAGGCGTAAGGTTCACAATGCTATAAAATTAAAATGGGATATACCGGGCTAGGATTCGAGTTACAGGAACAAGGGCCAAAACACTTGACAACCTCCTAGAAGCAGCTTTTCTTACCACCAGACCTTTCTCCATCAATTAGGAATCTGATGCCGTCACTAAACACATTCCTTAAATTGTGGCCATTTGTTGAGTGTTTTTTTTGGTGTCTAATCCCCATATATATCACTATTGCCCTTGATTTTCTTGACTGTATATCTCTTAAATGTCAACATATACACGTGTGATTAAGTTTACGAACATTTTTCAATGCCGAGAACCTCGATCAGAGAGTAAAAAAGGCGTAAGGTTCACAATGGTGTAAAATTAAATTGGGATATACCGGGCTAGAATTCGAGTTACAGGAACAAGGGCGAAACTAACCACTCAAGAATGGAATCGCCGAGCAAAAACACTTGACAACCTCCTAGAAGCTGCTTTTCTTACCACCCGACCTTTCTCCATTAATTAGAAATCTGATGCCGACACTAAACACATTCCTTAAATTGTAGCCATTTGTTGAGTGTTTTTTTTTTGGTGTCTAATCCACATATATATCACCATTGCCCTTGATTTTCTTGACTGTATATCTCTTAAATATCAACATATACATGTGTGATTTAGTTTACGAAGAGTTTTCAATGTCGAGAACCTCGATCAGAGAGTAAAAAAGACGTAAGGTTCACAATGGTGTAATATTAAAATGGGATATACCGGGCTAGGATTCGAGTTACAGGAACAAGGGCCAAACCAACCACCAAAGAATGGAATCATCGAGCGAAAACACTTGACAACCTTCTAGAAGCAGCTTTTCTTACCACCAGACCTTTCTCCATCAATTAGGAATCTGATGCCGTCACTAAACACATTCCTTAAATTGTAGCCATTTGTTGAATGTTTTTTTTGGTTTCTAATCCACATATATATCACCATTGCCCTTGATTTTCTTGACTGTATATCTCTTAAATGTCAACATGTACACGTGTGATTTAGTTTACGAAGATCTTTCAATGCCAAGAACCTCGGTCAGAGAGTAAAAAAGGCGTAAAGTTCACAATGGTGTAAGATTAAAATGGGATATACCGGGCTAGGATTCGAGTTACAAGAACAAGGGCCAAACCAACCACCCAAGAATGGAATCGTCGAGCGAAAACACTTGACAACCTCCTAGAAGCAGCTTTTCTTGCCACCAGACCTTTCTCTATCAATTAGGAATCTAATGTCGTCACTAAAACATTCCTTAAATTGTAGCCATTTGTTGACTATTTTTGTCACACCCCGAAATATCAGAGTATTGGCGTGACTGGACTGGTATCTTCATTGCACAGCGGAAGCAAATAACCTAAGTCTTTTAGTATGTGAACGCCCACTAAGTACTCGACTCTTCATGGTTCTCCTATTCCAACCGTGCCTTGCCTTAGAACTGTAACCTGAGAAAGAACATGCGAGAAAAATCAACAAAAAGTTGAGCGAGTTCATAGTTTGTTTGTAAAAGATTTGAAATAAATCTTTTGAATAACCGGTTTTTGAAGTATTGTTGAGAAAACGAATTTAAAATCATTTTCATATATAAATCAAGTTTTCATGTGTACCCCACGTACTCATGTATAATTTCCCGTTTCCTTGAGTACCCCACGTACTTCAAGTATAATTCAAGTATTTCTGTATGTATCATGTATTCTTGTATAAATCACGTATTCTTGTATAAATAAAGTATTCTTGTGGTATAAACCAAATAAGGTGTTCTTGTGTAAATAAAGTATTCTTGTGGTGTAAACCAAATAAAGTATTCTTGTTTAGTTAATGGGTTGCAAGGCCATTAACGTGTGGCACTACATAGGAAGTCACCAAACCATAGGCATTTTTCTAGTTGTCGATTCACGACGGAGACACAAAAACACTCCCCGGTACTAGTGGTCACCAAGAGTGGGGCTGCCCGAGTACCCGTTAGATCTAACCTTTTGTTCTGCGGTCTAAGTATGTACACGATTAATGGTGCTTATGGTACCCTATTCGTGACACTATTTCTCGTTTATGATACCAAGTATCAATTCTCGTTTATTACATCAAGTATCAATTCTCGTTTATTATATCAAGTATCAATTTTCAGTTCTTGTATTCTTTATGTCAAGTATCAATTCTCATGTGTTTGTATACTCTTGTATTTTCTCGTAGTTTAGAAAACTAGAATTCGTGTGTAAACGCTTGTTTGAAAAACCGGTATAAAACATAAGCTTTTCGTAAACCATTTGTGTCAGTTTAACTTGCTTGTAAAATGGTTTAGAAATATGTAATTCATGTTTATTGAACACTTTGAATGTTTTGTAGAATGTGCATGTCTTTCCACCCCGAAAACATTTATAAAAATGTAAAACCATAAAAGGTGGGGTTATGAACTCACCTGAATATTCCTGTGCAAAGCTAGCTAATTACGACTTCGCGATGTCGTTTCCAAGACTTGACTCGCTAGCGTGCATTCTACAATATTCCTAACACGGAATATCTAATAAGTTTCTAAATAACGCAGTAACTAACTACGTGTAATCGAGCTTTACCGAATCGCTAACCGAACGATCCGTTGATATGTCGTTAACTTAATAAAAATAATTAAGTTACACTTGTTGAGTTTCGTTTACTAAGTCTAGAAAGTACTTAGTTTTCGAGAAATTCATATATATAAATATTTACACAAAATATAAATATATCGATAGGATAGTGTTTATCGTTTCGAGAAGTCGTACGCGTATAAAAAGATTATTTGTATGAAAATATCATATAACCAACTCGTATTATATATCGCGTTTCGTATGATCTTTGCCAAAATATACGTATGTGCCGTTTAGGCGTATAAAATAAATATGAAAAGTTGTATTTATTTTATAAAAGAATCGTCGAGTTGCTTTTGAAAGTAAATACGATCTATATTTATTTTCATACAGAGAAGTCGTCTTGTTTGTCGTTTGAAAAATAAATATAATCTATATTTATTTTTATGAAATGATTTCGTTTTGTTCGACATTTGAAATAAATATATAAGTTATATTTATTTTAAAAGAATCGTCGAAAATGACATCCAAATCGTCGTTGTCGTGATGTTGTAAAGTGTTATCCGAAATGTTATACACTTGTATTTTACTTTATAACAATCATTTGCAGTCGATCGGTTATGCTTCGTTTTATCATAAAACGTAATTATTTTACGGATTTTCTCGAAAAACGGGCAGAGTTTCCTCTGTTTTTGGACGCCCCGACAACACAAGTTGTCGTTATATTTTCAAATTCAAGCAACATATTCAACCAACAATATATATGTAAGTTATTAATTATATCAAACGTAAACTATAATTAGTCGGTTCGAGCTCGTTCACGTTATGAGTTATAAGTATATAAAACAACGAAATCAATTCTTGTTGTTAATATTTTACCAAGTCTTCATGCTGAAATGTCGAGCCGCCTGACCGCGTTTGCCGGGTCAACTGAGTTGACCAGGTTTGACCGAGTTGACTCGGTTTGACCGAGTCAACTGAACCTAGTTGTTGGACCGAACCGAGCCGTCTGACCAAAGATGTTGACCGCGGTTGACCTGTTGACTTGCTGAGTTGACCGAGTCAACCCGAACCGTTTCAGAAGTTGACTAAACCGCCCGAACCGAACCCGATTGGAGCCGAGACCCGCAACTCGAACCCGCTGACTTGTTGACTGAGCCGCACGGAGACACCCGAGCAGAGATTGGAACCTGTTGAACAAAAGGTTTGAACCGAAAACACAACCTGAACCGACTAACTTGAATCCGAAACTGAATCGACAAGACCGAGCTACTTACCGGATTCGCGAGTAACCACCAACACCTTCACATCACCGGTGAAACCCACCGGATAAAGTCGAGGACCGCCGGTTAAACGAGCCGACCGCCGGTCCGAGACTTCCGCCCGCGGTTCTTTCTCTTCTCAGCCTCTCTCTCCTCTTCGACTTTTCTCTCTCTCCGTCTCGTCTCTCTCTCTTCTTTCTGCCTCTCTCTCTCTTCTTTCTGTTCGGTCGCCGCCGCACCACCACCAAACAGTGGTGGTGGTGGTGGTTCGTTTGTTGTTCGAAGAGAGGGGGGGGGCTGTGTGACGTCGGGTCACCGGCCGGAACCGGCCGATCTTCGGTGACCGGTGCAAGGAGGAGAAATGGAGAAGAAAGGGGGGAACCGAGAGGGTGTTTGGTTTTGAGATGTTGTTGCCTGTAACTATAATAGAGAGAGAGAGGAGACTTCATTTGTGTGAGTATGTATATAATCGAGAGGAGTGCTTTAAATGCTTTGCTTGTGAGGAGTTTGTCAGACAAGGGTTTGAGAGGGATGGGGGGCATTTGACTAACAATAGGTGCAATTAATGTTGATAGATGTGGGTGTCTCGAGACAGGGATTTGTGGGTCTCGAAATTTTGTACAAAATTAAGAAAAGGTTTAATAAATCTAGTAAGGATTTATATCATAGGCAGGTTTAGGCTTGTGGGTGTTGGGCTTGGGCCCAAGGCCCACAAGCCCTTCTCATGTGTAAGTGGCCCGTAATTCCTACGAGACCTGCTATCGCAACCCAAACTCCATAAGCATAAATATATTTGTGTAACATCCATATTTGTCGGTGTCGTCAGTATTTCGTACGGTTTCAGTCCGTTGTCATTTGATGTTTCGCAGATTCCACGCGAATCTTCATACGCGTACTGTATCGCTGAACAAACGTTCCTGGGCACCCCAAGGGCCTAATTAAGTTAAATTGTACTGTAGTCACTATTTAATATCGCGTAAATCGCCTGTTAATTACGCAATTAAGGGCGTAAATTACCGGTTGTCACATTCTCCCCCTGTTAATAAAATTTCGTCCTCGAAATTTAGACTACGTTAACTCCTTAGAGTTACGTTATGTGTAGAAAGTACGAATAGTACCAAAGTGAATGATCATGAAATCGAATCAAGACTTATTCGAATGAAGTGAATTCAAGGACGTATCACAATATGCAAATGAATTCTAGAAATGATTGTATCCAATAAATGAATTCAGATTTCAACAAGCTCAAAAGTACTAGTTTGCATGAAACGCTCGATCATGATCAGCCCAAGCTGCAAGTTCTACCGACGCCACAAGGTGTCGTAGTGAATGAAACAATTCAAATATAGCGGTGATCGAACGAGTATCACCTGTGTTTTGCATAAAACGCTTAATCATGATTAGCCCAAGCTACAAGTTTGTATTGACACCACAAGGTGTCGAAATCAACAAACGGCTTAATGGAGTCGTAGACCAAACAAATCTACTATGACTCAGAACAATGGAACGCTTGTTAAAACGAATTCGAATATGATGTTTCCAATACTTCATATGGTGTCTTGAATTGAATATGTGTAATGAACAAGTTCAGGCAATTGAATTTGATTTCGGCACAAGCCGACAATAAATACATGTATCGACAAGAAAACTTTCGGCATGGTCACAACGAAAACCATGTATGTAACTTGATAAGAAAGAGATTTCAAGAAAATGTGTTGACTTGATTACAAAGAAGCCAAAAATTTCAATAATGCGGGTCATTCGACTCACGAATCAAAAATCAGATTTAGCGAAATAATATTTGAACTTTGATGAAACGCTTTATTCGAAACAAAACCACATGCGTAACAAACGATGCATGCGTAACATATGAATTTTCCAGAAATGGAGCAAATGAATATTCGCTATACTGAAAGAAATGATCGTTATACAATGACCATTATGAGGAGTAGAGATACGAAAATCTACTCAGTAAAAGTGAAAGTCGAAATTTCAATAAAAGAAATTTAAGGACTTTACCTGGGGTTGCATGTGATAACCAGTTATTAGGTGACATTACCATAGAATGTCGAATATAGCGTACTCGTCGTTAGCTGAAATAGGGGGAATATGGTGACTTGCGTCTTTTCCTTAGCATGACTCGTGTCGTTTGCAGGACCGCGTGCCCACTGCCGCTTCCTGGTCGATAGTCGCATGTGACGTACTTCAACCTCCGTTGATGTATAGCTTAAGTCTCACGTATGCATGTGTGCTAGCGTTTCATTTTGCGTTGAATGTGATGCACTCCGACATCTGTTGACGTAAAATTTGAGTTCTATGTATTCTCGTGCACTAGCGTTTCGTTATGCGTAGGCTGCCTGCTCGGGAAGTTAAAACATCATAGACAATATGTATAATTGTGTGTGCCCGAATTAATATTTGCAGTTCCTACGTGATGACCTTTAATGAACTTGAACATAAGTTTCTGAAGGTCTTATGTGCATGTTTCCTAAACTCTCAGGGTTTTATGTACTGCATGCGACTGTTTTGTGTACCGTGTATAAAACACCACTATAGCGTATGTTTGAAATCAAAATTTCGACTGTTTGATTTTCGGCAACGGTTGGAGACCATATTCGAGTACTAAGCGTTCTGTATGTATTCAACGTTTGAATAATCTAAGTCCCCAGAGAAATATGAGGTTAGAGCCTAGGTATTCTTTACAGAGAACCCTATTCGCTGTAACCTATAGCTCTGATACCAATCTGTCACACCCCGAAATATCAGAGTATTGGCGTGACTGGACTGGTATCTTCATTGCACAGCGGAAGCAAATAACCTAAGTCTTTTAGTATGTGAACGCCCACTAAGTACTCGACTCTTCATGGTTCTCCTATTCCAACCGTGCCTTGCCTTAGAACTGTAACCTGAGAAAGAACATGCGAGAAAAATCAACAAAAAGTTGAGCGAGTTCATAGTTTGTTTGTAAAAGATTTGAAATAAATCTTTTGAATAACCGGTTTTTGAAGTATTGTTGAGAAAACGAATTTAAAATCATTTTCATATATAAATCAAGCTTTCATGTGTACCCCACGTACTCATGTATAATTTCCCGTTTTCTTGAGTACCCCACGTACTTCAAGTATAATTCAAGTATTTCTGTATGTATCATGTATTCTTGTATAAATCACGTATTCTTGTATAAATAAAGTATTCTTGTGGTATAAACCAAATAAGGTGTTCTTGTGTAAATAAAGTATTCTTGTGGTGTAAACCAAATAAAGTATTCTTGTTTAGTTAATGGGTTGCAAGGCCATTAACGTGTGGCACTACATAGGAAGTCACCAAACCATAGGCATTTTTCTAGTTGTCGATTCACGACGGAGACACAAAAACACTCCCCGGTACTAGTGGTCACCAAGAGTGGGGCTGCCCGAGTACCCGTTAGATCTAACCTTTTGTTCTGCGGTCTAAGTATGTACACGATTAATGGTGCTTATGGTACCCTATTCGTGACACTATTTCTCGTTTATGATACCAAGTATCAATTCTCGTTTATTACATCAAGTATCAATTCTCGTTTATTATATCAAGTATCAATTTTCAGTTCTTGTATTCTTTATGTCAAGTATCAATTCTCATGTGTTTGTATACTCTTGTATTTTCTCGTAGTTTAGAAAACTAGAATTCGTGTGTAAACGCTTGTTTGAAAAACCGGTATAAAACATAAGCTTTTCGTAAACCATTTGTGTCAGTTTAACTTGCTTGTAAAATGGTTTAGAAATATGTAATTCATGTTTATTGAACACTTTGAATGTTTTGTAGAATGTGCATGTCTTTCCACCCCGAAAACATTTATAAAAATGTAAAACCATAAAAGGTGGGGTTATGAACTCACCTGAATATTCCTGTGCAAAGCTAGCTAATTACGACTTCGCGATGTCGTTTCCAAGACTTGACTCGCTAGCGTGCATTCTACAATATTCCTAACACGGAATATCTAATAAGTTTCTAAATAACGCAGTAACTAACTACGTGTAATCGAGCTTTACCGAATCGCTAACCGAACGATCCGTTGATATGTCGTTAACTTAATAAAAATAATTAAGTTACACTTGTTGAGTTTCGTTTACTAAGTCTAGAAAGTACTTAGTTTTCGAGAAATTCATATATATAAATATTTACACAAAATATAAATATATCGATAGGATAGTGTTTATCGTTTCGAGAAGTCGTACGCGTATAAAAAGATTATTTGTATGAAAATATCATATAACCAACTCGTATTATATATCGCGTTTCGTATGATCTTTGCCAAAATATACGTATGTGCCGTTTAGGCGTATAAAATAAATATGAAAAGTTGTATTTATTTTATAAAAGAATCGTCGAGTTGCTTTTGAAAGTAAATACGATCTATATTTATTTTCATACAGAGAAGTCGTCTTGTTTGTCGTTTGAAAAATAAATATAATCTATATTTATTTTTATGAAATGATTTCGTTTTGTTCGACATTTGAAATAAATATATAAGTTATATTTATTTTAAAAGAATCGTCGAAAATGACATCCAAATCGTCGTTGTCGTGATGTTGTAAAGTGTTATCCGAAATGTTATACACTTGTATTTTACTTTATAACAATCATTTGCAGTCGATCGGTTATGCTTCGTTTTATCATAAAACGTAATTATTTTACGGATTTTCTCGAAAAACGGGCAGAGTTTCCTCTGTTTTTGGACGCCCCGACAACACAAGTTGTCGTTATATTTTCAAATTCAAGCAACATATTCAACCAACAATATATATGTAAGTTATTAATTATATCAAACGTAAACTATAATTAGTCGGTTCGAGCTCGTTCACGTTATGAGTTATAAGTATATAAAACAACGAAATCAATTCTTGTTGTTAATATTTTACCAAGTCTTCATGCTGAAATGTCGAGCCGCCTGACCGCGTTTGCCGGGTCAACTGAGTTGACCAGGTTTGACCGAGTTGACTCGGTTTGACCGAGTCAACTGAACCTAGTTGTTGGACCGAACCGAGCCGTCTGACCAAAGATGTTGACCGCGGTTGACCTGTTGACTTGCTGAGTTGACCGAGTCAACCCGAACCGTTTCAGAAGTTGACTAAACCGCCCGAACCGAACCCGATTGGAGCCGAGACCCGCAACTCGAACCCGCTGACTTGTTGACTGAGCCGCACGGAGACACCCGAGCAGAGATTGGAACCTGTTGAACCAAGAGGTTTGAACCGAAAACACAACCTGAACCGACTAACTTGAATCCGAAACTGAATCGACAAGACCGAGCTACTTACCGGATTCGCGAGTAACCACCAACACCTTCACATCACCGGTGAAACCCACCGGATAAAGTCGAGGACCGCCGGTTAAACGAGCCGACCGCCGGTCCGAGACTTCCGCCCGCGGTTCTTTCTCTTCTCAGCCTCTCTCTCCTCTTCGACTTTTCTCTCTCTCCGTCTCGTCTCTCTCTCTTCTTTCTGCCTCTCTCTCTCTTCTTTCTGTTCGGTCGCCGCCGCACCACCACCAAACAGTGGTGGTGGTGGTGGTTCGTTTGTTGTTCGAAGAGAGGGGGGGGCTGTGTGACGTCGGGTCACCGGCCGGAACCGGCCGATCTTCGGTGACCGGTGCAAGGAGGAGAAATGGAGAAGAAAGGGGGGAACCGAGAGGGTGTTTGGTTTTGAGATGTTGTTGCCTGTAACTATAATAGAGAGAGAGAGGAGACTTCATTTGTGTGAGTATGTATATAATCGAGAGGAGTGCTTTAAATGCTTTGCTTGTGAGGAGTTTGTCAGACAAGGGTTTGAGAGGGATGGGGGGCATTTGACTAACAATAGGTGCAATTAATGTTGATAGATGTGGGTGTCTCGAGACAGGGATTTGTGGGTCTCGAAATTTTGTACAAAATTAAGAAAAGGTTTAATAAATCTAGTAAGGATTTATATCATAGGCAGGTTTAGGCTTGTGGGTGTTGGGCTTGGGCCCAGGGCCCACAAGCCTTTCTCATGTGTAAGTGGCCCGTAATTCCTACGAGACCTGCTATCGCAACCCAAACTCCATAAGCATAAATATATTTGTGTAACATCCATATTTTTCGGTGTCGTCAGTATTTCGTACGGTTTCAGTCCGTTGTCATTTGATGTTTCGCAGATTCCACGCGAATCTTCATACGCGTACTGTATCGCTGAACAAACGTTCCTGGGCACCCCAAGGGCCTAATTAAGTTAAACTGTACTGTAGTCACTATTTAATATCGCGTAAATCGCCTGTTAATTACGCAATTAAGGGCGTAAATTACCGGTTGTCACAATTTTTTTGTGTCTAATCCGCATATATATCACCATTGTCCTTGATTTTCTTGATTGTATATCTCTTAAATATCAACATATACACGTGTGATTTAGTTTACGAAGATTTTTCAATGCCGAGAACCTCGATCAGAGAGTAAAAAAGGCGTAAGGTTCACAATGGTGTAAAATTAAAATGGGATATACCGGGCTAGGATTCAAGTTACAGGAACAAGGGCCAAACTAACCACTCAAGAATGGAATCGTCGAGCGAAAACACTTGACAACCTCCTAGAAGGAGCTTTTCTTACCACCAGCCTTTCTCCATCAATTAGGAATCTGATGTCGTCACTAAACACATTCCTTAAATTGTAGCCATTTGTTGAGTGTTTTTTTTTTGTGTCTAATCCGCATATATATCACCATTGCCCTTGATTTTCTTGACTGTTTATCTCTTAAATATCCAAATATACAAGTGTGATTTAGTTTATGATGATTTTTCAATGCTGAGAACCTCGATCAGAGAGTAAAAAAGGCGTAAGGTTCACAATGCTGTAAAATTAAAATGGGATATACCGGGCTAGGATTCGAGTTACAGGAACAAGGGCCAAACCAACCACCCAAGAATGGAATCTTCGAGGAAAACACTTGACAACCTCCTAGAAGCAGCTTTTCTTACCACCAGACCTTTCTCCATCAATTAGGAATCTGATGCCGTCACTAAACACATTCCTTAAATTGTGGCCATTTGTTGAGTGTTTTTTTTGGTGTCTAATCCGCATATATATCACTATTGCCCTTGATTTTCTTGACTGTATATCTCTTAAATGTCAACATATACACGTGTGATTAAGTTTACGAACATTTTTCAATGCCGAGAACCTCGATCAGAGAGTAAAAAAGGCGTAAGGTTCACAATGGTGTAAAATTAAAATGGGATATACCGGGCTAGAATTCGAGTTACAGGAACAAGGGCCAAACTAACCACTCAAGAATGGAATCGCCGAGCAAAAACACTTGACAACCTCCTAGAAGCTGCTTTTCTTACCACCCGACCTTTCTCCATTAATTAGAAATCTGATGCCGTCACTAAACACATTCCTTAAATTGTAGCCATTTGTTGAGTGTTTTTTTTTGTGTCTAATCTTCATATATATCACCATTGCCCTTGATTTTCTTGACTGTTTATCTCTTAAATATCCAAATATACAAGTGTGATTTAGTTTATGATGATTTTTCAATGCTGAGAACCTCGATCAGAGAGTAAAAAAGGCGTAAGGTTCACAATGCTGTAAAACTAAAATGGGATGTATCGGGCTAGGATTCGAGTTACAGGAACAAGGGCCAAACCAACCACCAAAGAATGGAATCATCAAGCGAAATCACTTGACAACCTTCTAGAAGCAGATTTTCTTACCACCAGACCTTTCTCCATCAATTAGGATCTGATGCCGTCACTAAACACATTCCTTAAATTGTAGCCATTTGTTGAATGTTTTTTTTGGGTTCTAATCCACATATATATCACCATTGCCCTTGATTTTCTTGACTGTATATCTCTTAAATGTCAACATATACACGTGTGATTTAGTTTACGAAGATCTTTCATTGCCAAGAACCTCGGTCAGAGAGTAAAAAAGGCGTAAGGTTCACAATGGTGTAAGATTAAAATGGGATATACCGGGCTAGGATTCGAGTTACAAGAACAAGGGCCAAACCAACAACCCAAGAATGGAATCGTCGAGCGAAAACACTTGACAACCTCCTAGAAGCAGCTTTTCTTGCCACCAGACCTTTCTATCAATTAGGAATCTAATGTCGTCACTAAAACATTCCTTAAATTGTAGCCATTTGTTGACTATTTTTTTTGTGTCTAATCCGCATATATATCACCATTGTCCTTGATTTTCTTGATTGTATATCTGTTAAATATCAACATATACACGTGTGATTTAGTTTAAAAAGATTTTTCAATGACGAGAACCTCGATCAGAGAGTAAAAAAGGCGTAAGGTTCACAATGGTGTAAAATTAAAATGGGATATACCAGGCTAGGATTCGAGTTACAGGAACAAGGGCCAAACCAACCACCCAAGAATGAAATCGTCGAGCGAAAACACTTGACAACCTCCTAGAAGCAGCTTTTCTTGCCACCAGACCTTTCTCCATCAATAAGGAATCTGATGCCGTCACTAAACACATTCCTTAAATTGTGGCCATTTGTTGAGTGTTTTTTTTTTGGTGTCTAATCCGCATATATATCACTATTGCCCTTGATTTTCTTGACTGTATATCTCTTAAATGTCAACATATACACGTGTGATTTAGTTTACGAACATTTTTCAATGCCGAGAACCTCGATCAGAGAGTAAAAAAGGCGTAAGGTTCACAATGGTGTAAAATTAAAATGGGATATACCGGGCTAGGATTCGAGTTACAGGAACAAGGGCCAAACTAACCACTCAAGAATGGAATCGTCGAGCGAAAACACTTGACAACCTCCTAGAAGGAGCTTTTCTTACCACCAGCCTTTCTCCATCAATTAGGAATCTGATGTCGTTACTAAACACATTCCTTAAATTGTAGCCATTTGTTGAGTGTTTTTTTTTTGTGTCTAATCCGCATATATATCACCATTGCCCTTGATTTTCTTGACTGTTTATCTCTTAAATATCCAAATATACAAGTGTGATTTAGTTTACGATGGTTTTTCAATGCTGAGAACCTCGATCAGAGAGTAAAAAAGGCGTAAGGTTCACAATGTTGTAAAATTAAAATGGGATATACCGGGCTAGGATTCGAGTTACAGGAACAAGGGCCAAACCAACCACCCAAGAATGGAATCGTCGAGGAAAACACTTCACAACCTCCTAGAAGCAGCTTTTCTTACCACCAGGGCTTTCTCCATCAATTAGGAATCTGATACCGTCACTAATCACATTCCTTAAATTGTGGCCATTTGTTGAGTGTTTTTTTTGGTGTCTAATCCGCATATATATCACTATTGCCCTTGATTTTCTTGACTGTATATCTCTTAAATGTCAACAGATACACGTGTGATTTAGTTTACGAACATTTTTCAATGCCGAGAACCTCGATCAGAGAGTAAAAAAGACGTAAGGTTCACAATGTTGTAAAATTAAAATGGGATATACCGGGCTAGGATTCGAGTTACAGGAACAAGGGCCAAACTAACCACTCAAGAATGGAATCGTCGAGCGAAAACACTTGACAACCTCCTAGAAGCAGCTTTTCTTACCACCCGACCTTTCTCCATTAATTAGAAATCTGATGCCGTCACTAAACACATTCCTTCAATTGTAACCATTTGTTGAGTGTTTTTTTTTGGTGACTAATCCACATATATATCACCATTGCCCTTGATTTTCTTGACCGTATATCTCTTAAATATCAACAAATACATGTGTGATTTAGTTTACGAAGAGTTTTCAATGCCGAGAACCTCGAGCAGAGAGTAAAAAAGACGTAAGGTTCACAATGGTGTATTATTAAAATGGGATATACCGGGCTAGGATTCGAGTTACAGGAACAAGGGCCAAACCAACCACCAAAGAATGGAATCATCGAGCGAAAACACTTGACAACCTTCTAGAAGCAGCTTTTCTTACCACCAGACCTTTCTCCATCAATTAGGAATCTGATGCCGTCACTAAACACTTTCCTTAAATTGTAGCCTTTTGTTGAATGTTTTTTTGGTTTCTAATCCATATATATATCACCATTGCCCTTGATTTTCTTGACTGTATATCTCTTAAATATCAACATATACACGTGTGATTTAGTTTACGAAGATTTTTCAATGCCGAGAACCTCGACCAGAGAGTAAAAAAAGGCGTAAGGTTCACAATGGTGTAAGATTAAAATGGGATATACCGGGCTAGGATTTGAGTTACAGGAAAAAGGGCCAAACCAGCCACCCAAGAATGGAATCGTCGAGCGAAAACACTTGACAACCTCCTAGAAGCAGCTTTTCTTCCCACCAGACCTTTTTCCATCAATTAGGAATCTGATGTAGTCACTAAACACATTCCTTAAAATGTAGCCATTTGTTGAATGTTTTTTTTGGTGTTTAATCCGCATATATATCACCATTGCCCTTGATTTTCTTGACTGTATATCTTTTAATATCAACATATACAAGTGTGATTTAGTTTACGAAGATTTTTCAATGCCGAGAACCTCGACCAGAGAGTAAAAAAGGCGTAAGGTTCACAATGGTGTAAGATTAAAATGTGATATACCATGCTAGGATTCGAGTTACAGGAACAAGGGCCAAACCAACCACCCAAGAATGGAATCGTCGAGCGAAAACACTTGACAACCTCCTAGAAGCAGCTTTTCTTGCCACCAGACCTTTCTCTATCAATTAGGAATCTAATGCCGTCACTAAATCATTCCTTAAATTGTAGCCATTTGTTGACTTTTTTTTTGTGTCTAATCCGCATATATATCACCATTGTCCTTGATTTTCTTGACTGTATATCTCTTAAATATCAACATATACACGTGTGATTTAGTTTACGAAGATTTTTCAATGCCGAGAACCTCGATCAGAGAGTAAAAAAGGCGTAAGGTTCACAATGGTGTAAAATTAAAATGGGATATACCGGGCTAGGATTCGAGTTACAGGAACAAGGGCCAAACCAACCACCCAAGAATGGAATCGTCGAGCGAAAACACTTAACAACCTCCTAGAAGCAGCTTTTCTTGCCACCAGACCTTTCTCCATCAATTAGAAATCTGATGCCGTCACTAAATACATTCCTTAAATTGTGGCCATTTGTTGAGTGTTTTTTTTTTTTTTGTGTCTAATCCGCATATATATCACCATTCCCCTTGATTTTCTTGACTGTATATCTCTTAAATCTCAACATATACACGTGTGATTTAGTTTACGAACATTTTTCAATGCCGAGAACCTCGATCAGAGACTATAAACGGCGTAAGGTTCATAATGGTGTAAAATTAAAATGGGATATACCGGGCTAGGATTCGAGTTACAGGAACAAGGGCCAAACTAACCACTCAAGAATGGAATCGTCGAGCGAAAACACTTGACAACCTCCTAGAAGCAGCTTTTCTTACCACCAGACCTTTCTCCATCAATTAGGAATCTGATGCCGTCACTAAACACATTCCTTAAATTGTGGCCATTTGTTGAGTGTTTTTTTTGGTGTCTAATCCGCATATATATCACCATTGCCCTTGATTTTCTTGACTGTATATCTCTTAAATGTCAACATATACACGTGTGATTTAGTTTACGAACATTTTTCAATTCCGAGAACCTCGATCAGAGAGTAAAAAAAGGCGTAAGGTTCACAATGGAATAAGAATAAAATGGGATATACCGGGCTAGGATTCGAGTTACATGAAAAAGGGGCAAACCAACCACCCAAGAATGGAATCGTCGAGCGAAAACACTTGACAACCTCCTAGAAGCAGCTTTTCTTGCCACCAGACCTTTTTCCATCAATTAGGAATCGGATGTAGTCACTAAACACATTCCTTAAATTGTAGCCATTTGTTGAATGTTTTTTTTTTTGTTTAATCCTCATATATATCACCATTGCCCTTGATTTTCTTGCCTGTATATCTCTTAAATGTCTACATATACACGTGTGATTTAGTTTACGAAGATTTTTCAATGCCGAGAACCTCGATCAGAGAGTAAAAAAGGCGTAAGGTTCACAATGGTGTAAGATTAAAATGGGATATACCGGGCTAGGATTCGAGTTACAGGAACAAGGGCCAAACCAACCACCCAAGAATGGAATCGTCGAGCGAAAACACTTGACAACCTCCTAGAAGCAGCTTTTCTTGCCACCAGACCTTTCTCTATCAATTAGGAATCTAATGCCGTCACTAAATCATTCCTTAAATTGTAGCCATTTGTTGACTGTTTTTTTTGTGTCTAATCTGCATATATATCACCATTGTCCTTGATTTTCTTGATTGTATATCTCTTAAATATCAACATATACACGTGTGATTTAGTTTACGAAGATTTTTCAATGCCGAGAACCTCGATCAGAGAGTAAAAAAGGCGTAAGGTTCACAATGGTGTAAAATTAAAATGGGATATACCGGGCTAGGATTCGAGTTACAGGAACAAGGGCCAAACCAACCACCCAAGAATGGAATTGTCGAGCGAAAACACTTAACAACCTCCTAGAAGCAGCTTTTCTTGCCACCAAACCTTTCTCCATCAATTAGGAATCTGATGCCGTCACTAAATACATTCCTTAAATTGTAGCCATTTGTTGAGTGTTTTTTTTTGTGTCTAATCCGCATATATATCACCATTCCCCTTGATTTTCTTGACTGTATATCTCTTAAATGTCAACATATACACGTGTGATTTAGTTTACTAAGATTTTTCAATGCCGAGAACCTCGATCAGAGAGTAAAAAAGGCGTAATGTTCACAATGGTGCAAAATTAAAATGGGATATACCGTGCTAGGATTCGAGTTACAGGAACAAGGGCCAAACCAACCACCCAAGAATAGATTCGTCAAGCGAGCACACTTGACAACCTCCTAGAAGCAGCTTTTCTTGCCACCAGACCATTCTCCATCAATTAGGAATTTGATGCCATCACTAAACACATTCCTTAAATTGTAGCCATATGTTTAGTGTTTTTTTTTGGTGTGTAATCCGCATATATATCACCATTGCCCTTAATTTTCTTGACTGTATATCTCTTAATTATCAACATATACACGTGTGATTTAGTTTACGAAGATTTTTCAATGCCGAGAACCTCGATCTGAGAGTAAAAAAAGGCGTAAGGTTCACAAAGGTGTAAGATTAAAATGGGATATACCGGGCTAGAATTCGAGTTACAGGAACAAGGGCCATACCAAACCACCCAAGAATGGAATCGTCGAGCGAAAACACTTGACAACCTCCTAGAAGCAGCTTTTCTTGCCACCAGACCTTTTTCCATCAATTTGGAATCTGCTGCAGTCACTAAACACATTCCTTAAATTGTAGCCATTTGTTGAATGTTTTTTTTTGGTGTTTAATCCGCATATATATCACCATTGCCCTTGATTTTCTTGACTGTATGTCTCTTAAATGTCAACATATACACGTGTGATTTAGTTTACGAAGATTTTTCAAGGCCGAGAACCTCGATCAGAGAGTAAAAAAGGCGTAAGGTTCACAATGGTGTAAGATTAAAATTGGATATACCGGGCTAGGATTCGAGTTACAGGAACAAGGGCCAAACCAACCACCCAAGAATGGAATCGTCGAGCGAAAACACTTGACAACCTCCTAGAAGCAGCTTTTCTTGCCACCAGACCTTTCTCTATCAATTAGGAATCTAATGCCGTCACTAAACACATTCCTTAAGTTGTAGCCATTTGTTGACTGTTTTTTTTTTGTGTCAAATCCGCATATATATCACCATTGCCCTCGATTTTCTTGATTGTATATCTCTTAAATATCAACATATACCCGTGTGATTTAGTTTACGAAGATTTTTCAATGCCGAGAACCTCGATCAGAGAGTAAAAAAGACGTAAGGTTCACAATGGTGTAAAATTAAAGTTGGATATACCCGGCTAGGATTCGAGTTACAGGAACAAGGGCCAAACCCACCACCCAAGAATGGAATCGTCGAGGAAAACACTTGACAACCTCCTAGAAGCAGCTTTTCTTACCACCAGACCTTTCTCCATCAATTAGGAATCTGATGCCGTCACTAAACACATTCCTTAAATTGTGGCCATTTGTTGAGTGTTTTTTTTGGTGTCTAATCCGCATATAAATAACCATTGCCCTTGATTTTCTTAACTGTATATCTCTTAAATGTCAACATATACACGTGTGATTTAGTTTACGAACATTTTTCAATGCCGAGAACCTCGATCAGAGAGTAAAAAAAGGCGTAAGGTTCACAATGGTGTAAGAATAAAATGGGATATACCGGGCTTAGATTCGAGTTACAGGAAAAAGGGGCAAACCAACCACCCAAGAATGGAATCGTCGAGCGAAAACACTTGACAACCTCCTAGAAGCAGCTTTTCTTGCCACCAGACCTTTTTCCATCAATTAAGAATCTGATGTAGTCACTAAACACATTCCTTAAATTGTAGCCATTTGTTGAATGTTTTTTTTTTTGTGTTTAATCCTCATATATATCACCATTGCCCTTGATTTTCTTGCCTGTATATCTCTTAAATGTCAACATATACACGTGTGATTTAGTTTACGAAGATTTTTCAATGCCGAGAACCTCGATCAGAGAGTAAAAAAGGCGTAAGGTTCAAAATGGTGTAAGATTAAAATGGGATATACCGGGCTAGGATTCGAGTTACAGGAACAAGGGCCAAACCAACCACCCAAGAATGGAATCGTCGAGCGAAAACACTTGACAACCTCCTAGAAGCAGCTTTTCTTGCCACCAGACCTTTCTCTATCAATTAGGAATCTAATGCCGTCACTAAATCATTCCTTAAATTGTAGCCATTTGTTGGCTGTTTTTTTTGTGTGTGTAATCCGCATATATATCACCATTGTCCTTGATTTTCTTGATTGTATATCTCTTAAATATCAACATATACACGTGTGATTTAGTTTACGAAGATTTTTCAATGCCGAGAACCTTGATCAGAGAGTAAAGAAGGCGTAAGGTTCACAATGGCGTAAAATTAAAGTGGGATATACCGGGCTAGGATTCGAGTTACAGGAACAAGGGCCAAACCAACCACCCAAGAATGGAATCGTCAAGCGAAAACACTTGACAACCTCCTAGAAGCAGCTTTTCTTGCCACCAGACCTTTCTCCATCAATTAGGAATCTGATGCCGTCACTAAATACATTCCTTAAATTGTAGCCATTTGTTGAGTGTTTTTTTTTGTGTCTAATCCGCATATATATCACCATTGCCCTTGATTTTCTTGACTGTATATCTATTAAATGTCAACATATACACGTGTGATTTAGTTTACGAAGATTTTTCAATGCCGAGAACCTCGATCAGAGAGTAAAAAAGGCGTAAGGTTCACAATGGTGCAAAATTAAAACGGGATATACCTGGCTAGGATTCGAGTTACAGGAACAAGGGCCAAACCAACCATCCAAGAATGGAATCGTCAAGCGAACACACTTGACAACCTCCTAGAAGCAGCTTTTCTTGCCACCAGACCATTCTCCATCAATTAGGAATCTCATGCCGTCACTAAACACATTCCTTAAATTGTAGCCATATATTTAGTGTTTTTTTTGGGTGTGTAATCCGCATATATATCACCATTGCCCTTGATTTTCTTGACTGTATATCTCTTAATTATCAACATATACACGTGTGATTTAGTTTACGAAGATTTTTCAATGCCGAGAACCTCGATCTGAGAGTAAAAAAAGGCGTAAGGTTCACAATGGTGTAAGATTAAAATGGGATATACCGGGCTAGGATTCGAGTTACAGGAACAAGGGCCAAACCAACCACCCAAGAATGGAATCGTCGAGCGAAAACACTTGACAACCTCCTAGAAGCAGCTTTTCTTGCCACCAGACCTTTTTCCATCATTAGGAATCTGATGTAGTCACTAAACACATTCCTTAAATTGTAGCCATTTGTTGAGTGTTTTTTTTTGGTGTCTAATCCGCATATATATCACCATTGCCCTTGATTTTCTTGACTGTATATCTCTTAAATGTCAACATATACACGTGTGACTTAGTTTACGAACATTTTTCAATGCCGAGAACCTCGATCAGAGAGTAAAAACGGCGTAAGGTTCATAATGGTGTAAGATTAAAATGGGATATACCGGGCTAGGATTCGAGTTACAGGAACAAGGGCCAAACCAACCACCCAAGAATGGAATCGTCGAGCGAAAACACTTGACAACCTCCTAGAAGCAGCTTTTCTTACCACCAGACCTTTCTCCATCAATTAGGAATCTGATGCCGTCACTAAACACATTCCTTAAATTGTAGCCATATATTTAGTGTTTTTTTTGGGTGTGTAATCCGCATATATATCACCATTGCCCTTGATTTTCTTGACTGTATATCTCTTAATTATCAACATATACACGTGTGATTTAGTTTACGAAGATTTTTCAATGCCGAGAACCTCGATCTGAGAGTAAAAAAAGGCGTAAGGTTCACAATGGTGTAAGATTAAAATGGGATATACCGGGCTAGGATTCGAGTTACAGGAACAAGGGCCAAACCAACCACCCAAGAATGGAATCGTCGAGCGAAAACACTTGACAACCTCCTAGAAGCAGATTTTCTTGCCACCAGACCTTTTCCCATCATTAGGAATCTGATGTAGTCACTAAACACATTCCTTAAATTGTAGCCATTTGTTGAGTGTTTTTTTTTTGGTGTCTAATCCGCATATATATCACCATTGCCCTTGATTTTCTTGACTGTATATCTCTTAAATGTCAACATATACACGTGTGACTTAGTTTACGAACATTTTTCAATGCCGAGAACCTCGATCAGAGAGTAAAAACGGCGTAAGGTTCATAATGGTGTAAGATTAAAATGGGATATACCGGGCTAGGATTCGAGTTACAGGAACAAGGGCCAAACCAACCACCCAAGAATGGAATCGTCGAGCGAAAACACTTGACAACCTCCTAGAAGCAGCTTTTCTTACCACCAGACCTTTCTCCATCAATTAGGAATCTGATGCCGTCACTAAACACATTCCTTAAATTGTAGCCATTTGTTGAATGTTTTTTTTGGTTTCTAATCCATATATATATCACCATTGCCCTTGATTTTCTTGACTGTATATCTCTTAAATGTCAACATATACACGTGTGATTTAGTTTACGAACATTTTTCAATGCCGAGAACCTCGATCAGAGAGTAAAAAAAGGCGTAAGGTTCACAATGGTGTAAGAATAAAATGGAATATACCGGGCTTGGATTCGAGTTACAGGAAAAAGGGGCAAACCAACCACCCAAGAATGGAATCGTCGAGCGAAAACACTTGAAAACCTCCTAGAAGCAGCTTTTCTTGCCACCAGACCTTTTTCCATCAATTAGGAATCTGATGTAGTCACTAAACACATTCCTTAAATTGTAGCTATTTGTTGAATGTTTTTTTTTTGTGTTTAATCCTCATATATATCACCATTGCCCTTGATTTTCTTGCCTGTATATCTCTCAAATGTCAACATATACACGTGAGATTTAGTTTACGAAGATTTTTCAATGCCGAGAATCTCGATCAGAGAGTAAAAAAGGCGTAAGGTTCACAATGGTGTAAGATTAAAATGGGATATATCGGGCTAGGATTCGAGTTACAGGAACAAGGGCCAAACCAACCACCCAAGAATGGAATCGTCGAGCGAAAACACTTGACATCCTCTTAGAAGCAGCTTTTCTTGCCACCAGACCTTTCTCTATCAATTAGGAATCTAATGCCGTCACTAAATCATTCCTTAAATTGTAGCCATTTGTTGACTGTTTTTTTTTGTGTCTAATCCGCATATATATCACCATTGTCCTTGATTTTCTTGATTGTATATCTCTTAAATATCAACATATACACGTGTGATTTAGTTTACGAAGATTTTTCAATTCCGAGAACCTTGATCAGAGAGTAAAAAAGGCGTAAGGTTCACAATGGCGTAAAATTAAAATGGGATATACCGGGCTAGGATTCGATTTACAGGAACAAGGGCCAAACCAACCACCCAAGAATGGAATCGTCAAGCGAAAACACTTGACAACCTCCTAGAAGCAGCTTTTCTTGCCACCAGACCTTTCTCCATCAATTAGGAATCTGATGCCGTCACTAAATACATTCCTTAAATTGTAGCCATTTGTTGAGTGTTTTTTTTGTGTCTAATCCGCATATATATCACCATTGCCCTTGATTTTCTTGACTGTATATCTCTTAAATGTCAACATATACACGTGTGATTTAGTTTACGAAGATTTTTCAATGCCGAGAACCTCGATCAGAGAGTAAAAAAGGCGTAAGGTTCACAATGGTGCAAAATTAAAACGGGATATACCTGGCTAGGATTCGAGTTACAGGAACAAGGGCCAAACCAACCACCCAAGAATGGAATCGTCAAGCGAACACACTTGACAACCTCCTAGAAGCAGCTTTTCTTGCCACCAGACCATTCTCCATCAATTAGGAATCTCATGCCGTCACTAAACACATTCCTTAAATTGTAGCCATATATTTAGTGTTTTTTTTTGTGTGTAATCCGCATATATATCACCATTGCCCTTGATTTTCTTGACTGTATATCTCGTAATTATCAACATATACACGTGTGATTTAGTTTACGAAGATTTTTCAATGCCGAAAACCTCGATCTGAGAGTAAAAAAAGGCGTAAGGTTCACAATGGTGTAAGATTAAAATGGGATATACCGGGCTAGGATTCGAGTTACAGGAACAAGGGCCAAACCAACCACCCAAGAATGGAATCGTCGAGCGAAAACACTTGACAACCTCCTAGAAGCAGCTTTTCTTGCCACCAGACCTTTTTCCATCATTAGGAATCTGATGTAGTCACTAAACACATTTCTTAAATTGTAGCCATTTGTTGAGTGTTTTTTTTTTGTGTCTAATCCGCATATATATCACCATTGCCCTTGATTTTCTTGACTGTATATCTCTTAAATGTCAACATATACACGTGTGACTTAGTTTACGAACATTTTTCAATGCCGAGAACCTCGATCAGAGAGTAAAAACGGCGTAAGGTTCATAATGGTGTAAGATTAAAATGGGATATACCGGGCTAGGATTCGAGTTACAGGAACAAGGGCCAAACCAACCACCCAAGAATGGAATCGTCGAGCGAAAACACTTGACAACCTCCTAGAAGCAGCTTTTCTTACCACCAGACCTTTCTCCATCAATTAGGAATCTGATGCCGTCACTAAACACATTCCTTAAATTGTGGCCATTTGTTGAGTGTTTTTTTTGGTGTCTAATCCGCATATATATAACCATTGCCCTTGATTTTCTTGCCTGTATATCTCTTAAATGTCAACATATACACGTGAGATTTAGTTTACGAAGATTTTTCAATGCCGAGAATCTCGATCAGAGAGTAAAAAAGGCGTAAGGTTCACAATGGTGTAAGATTAAAATGGGATATATCGGGCTAGGATTCGAGTTACAGGAACAAGGGCCAAACCAACCACCCAAGAATGCAATCGTCGAGCGAAAACACTTAACAACCTCTTAGAAGCAGCTTTTCTTGCCACCAGACCTTTCTCTATCAATTAGGAATCTAATGCCGTCACTAAATCATTCCTTAAATTGTAGCCATTTTTTGACTGTTTTTTTTTGTGTCTAATCCGCATATATATCACCATTGTCCTTGATTTTCTTGATTGTATATCTCTTAAATATCAACATATACACGTGTGATTTAGTTTACGAAGATTTTTCAATGCCGAGAACCTTGATCAGAGAGTAAAAAAGGCGTAAGGTTCACAATGGCGTAAAATTAAAATGGGATATACCGGGCTAGGATTCGATTTTACAGGAACAAGGGCCAAACCAACCACCCAAGAATGGAATCGTCAAGCGAAAACACTTGACAACCTCCTAGAAGCAGCTTTTCTTGCCACCAGACCTTTCTCCATCAATTAGGAATCTGATGCCGTCACTAAATACATTCCTTAAATTGTAGCCATTTGTTGAGTGTTTTTTTTGTGTCTAATCCGCATATATATCACCATTGCCCTTGATTTTCTTGACTGTATATCTCTTAAATGTCAACATATACACGTGTGATTTAGTTTACGAAGATTTTTCAATGCCGAGAACCTCGATCAGAGAGTAAAAAAGGCGTAAGGTTCACAATGGTGCAAAATTAAAACGGGATATACCTGGCTAGGATTCGAGTTACAGGAACAAGGGCCAAACCAACCACCCAAGAATGGAATCGTCAAGCGAACACACTTGACAACCTCCTAGAAGCAGCTTTTCTTGCCACCAGACCATTCTCCATCAATTAGGAATCTCATGCCGTCACTAAACACATTCCTTAAATTGTAGCCATATGTTTAGTGTTTTTTTTGGGTGTGTAATCCGCATATATATCACCATTGCCCTTGATTTTCTTGACTGTATATCTCGTAATTATCAACATATACACGTGTGATTTAGTTTACGAAGATTTTTCAATGCCGAAAACCTCGATCTGAGAGTAAAAAAAGGCGTAAGGTTCACAATGGTGTAAGATTAAAATGGGATATACCGGGCTAGGATTCGACTTACAGGAACAAGGGCCAAACCAACCACCCAAGAATGGAATCGTCGAGCGAAAACACTTGACAACCTCCTAGAAGCAGCTTTTCTTGCCACCAGACCTTTTTCCATCATTAGGAATCTGATGTAGTCACTAAACACATTCCTTAAATTGTAGCCATTTGTTGAGTGTTTTTTTTTTGGTGTCTAATCCGCATATATATCACCATTGCCCTTGATTTTCTTGACTGTATATCTCTTAAATGTCAACATATACACGTGTGACTTAGTTTACGAACATTTTTCAATGCCGAGAACCTCGATCAGAGAGTAAAAACGGCGTAAGGTTCATAATGGTGTAAGATTAAATTGGGATATACGGGGCTAGGATTCGAGTTACAGGAACAAGGGCCAAACCAACCACCCAAGAATGGAATCGTCGAGCGAAAACACTTGACAACCTCCTAGAAGCAGCTTTTCTTACCACCAGACCTTTCTCCATCAATTAGGAATCTGATGCCGTCACTAAACACATTCCTTAAATTGTGGCCATTTGTTGAGTGTTTTTTTTGGTGTCTAATCCGCATATATATAACCATTGCCCTTGATTTTCTTGACAGTATATCTCTTAAATGTCAACATATAGACGTGTGATTTAGTTTACGAAGATTTTTCAATGCCGAGAACCTCGATCAGAGAGTAAAAAAGGCGTAAGGTTCAAAATGGTGTAAGATTAAAATGGGATATACCGGGCTAGGATTCGAGTTACAGGAAGAAGGGCCAAACTAACCACTCAAGAATGGAATCGTCGAGCGAAAACACTTGACAACCTCCTAGAAGCAGCTTTTCTTACCACCCGACCTTTCTCCATTAATTAGAAATCTGATGCCGTCACTAAACACATTACTTAAATTGTAGCCATTTGTTGAGTGTTTTTTTTGGTGTCTAATCCGCATATATATATCACCATTGCCGTTGATTTTCTTGACTGTATATTTCTTAAATGTCAACATATACACGTGTGATTTAGTTTACGAAGATTTTTCAATTGCCAAGAACCTCGATCAGAGAGTAAAAAAGACGTAAGGTTCACAATGGTGTAAAATTAAAATGGGATATACCGGGCTAGGATTCGAGTTACAGGAACAAGGGCCAAACCAACAACCCAATAATGGAATCGTCGAGCGAAAACACTTGACAACGTCCTAGAAGCAGCTTTTCTTGCCACCAGACTTTTCTGCATCACTTTGGAATCTGATGCCGTCACTAAACACATTCCTTAAATTGTAGCCATTTGTTGAGTGTTTTTTTTTTTGTGTCTAATCCGCATATATATCACCATTGCCCTTTATTTTCTGGAATGTATATCTCTTAAATGTCAACTCATACACGTGTGATTTAGTTTACGAAGATTTTTCAATGCCGAAAACCTCGATCAGAGAGTAAAAAAGGCGTAAGGTTCACAATGGTGTAAAATTAAAAAGGGATATACCAGGCTAGGATTCGAGTTACAGGAACAAGGGCAAAACCAACCACCCAAGAATGGAATCGACGAGCGAAAACACTTGACAACCTCCTAGAAGCAGCTTTTCTTGCCACCAGACCTTTCTCCATCAATTAGGAATCTGATGCCGTCACTAAACACATTCCTTAAATTGTAGCCATTTGTTGAGTCTTTTTTTTTTGGTGTCTAATCCGCATAAAGATCACCATTGCCCTTAATTTTCTTGACTGTATATCTCTTAAATATTAACATATACACGTGTGATTTAGTTTACGAAGATTTTTCATTGCCGAGAACCACGATCAGAGAGTAAAAAAGGCGTAAGTTTCACAATGTTGTAAAATTAAAATGGGATATATCGGGCTAGGATTCGAGTTACAGGAACAAGGGCCAAACCAATCACCCAAGAATGGAATCGTGAGCGAAAACACTTGACAACCTCCTAGAAGCAGCTTTTCTTGCCACCAGACCTTTCTCCATCAATTAGGAATCTGATGCCGTCACTAAACACATTCCTTAAATTGTAGCCATTTGTTGAGTGTTTTTTTTTGTGTCTAATCCGCATATATATCACCATTGCCCTTGATTTTCTTAACTGTATATCTCTTAAATGTCAAATTATACACGTGTTATTTAGTTTCCGAAGATTTTTCAATGCCGAGAACCTCGATCAGAGAGTAAAAAAGGTGTAAGGTTCACAATGGTGTTAAATTAAAATGGGATATACCGGGCTAGGATTCGAGTTACAGGAACAAGGGCCAAACCAACCACCCAAGAATGGAATCGTCGAGCGAAAACACTTGACAACCTCCTAGAAGCAGCTTTTCTTGCCACCAGACCTTTCTCCATCAATTAGTAATCTGATGCCGTCACTAAACACATTCCTTAAATTGTAGCCATTTGTTGAGTATTTTTTTTTGTGTCTAATCCGCATATATATCACCATTGCCCTTGATTTTCTTAACTGTATACCTCTTAAATGTCAACATATACACATGTGATTTTGTTTACGAAGATTTTTCAATGCCGAGAACCTCGATCAGAGAGTAAAAAAGGCGTAAAGTTCACGATGGTGTAAAATTAAAATGGGAAATACCGGGCTAGGATTCGAGTTACAGGAACAAGGGCCAAACCAACCACCCAAGAATGGAATCGTCGAGCGAAAACACTTGACAACCTCCTAAAAGCAGCTTTTCTTACAACCAGACCTTTCTCCATCAACTAGGAATCTGATGCCGTCACTAAACACATTCCTTAAATTGTAGCCATTTGTTGAGTCTTTTTTTTTGGTGTCTAATCCGCATATATATCACCATTGCCCTTGATTTTCTTGACTGTATATCTCTTAAATGTCAACATATACACGTGTGATTTAGTTTACGAATATTTTTCAATGCCGAGAACCTCGATCAGAGAGTAAAAAAGGTGTAAGGTTCATAATGGTGTTAAATTAAAATGGGATATACCGGGCTAGGATTCGAGTTAAAGGAACAAGGGCCAAACCAACCACCCAAAAATGAAATCATGAGCGAAAACACTTGACAACCTCCTAGAAGAAGCTTTTCTTGCGACCAGACATTTCTCCATCAATTAGGAATCTGATGCGGTCACTAAACACATTCCTTAAATTGTAGCCATTTATTGAGTGTTTTTTTTTTTGGTGTCTAATCCGCATATATATCACCATTGCCCTTGATTTTCTTGACTGTATATCTCTTAAATGTAAACATATACACGTGTGATTTAGTTTACGAAGATTTTTCAATGCCGAGAACCTCGATCAGAGAGTAAAAAAGGTGTAAGGTTCACAATGGTGTTAAATTAAAATGGGATATACCAGGCTAGGATTCGTGTTATAGGAACAATGGCCAAACCAACCAACCAAGAATGGAATCGTCGAGCGAAAACACTTGATAACCTCCTAGAAGAAGCTTTTCTTACCACCAGACCTTTCTCCATCAATTAGGAATCTGATGCCGTCACTAAACACATTCCTTAAATTGTAGCCATTTGTTGAGTGTTTTTTTTGGTGTCTAATCCGCATATATATTACCATTGTCCTTGATTTTCTTGACTGTATATCTCTTAAATGTCAACATATACACGTGTGATTTAGTTTACGAAGATTTTTCAATGCCGAGAACCTCGATCAGAGAGTAAAAAAGGCGTAAGGTTCACAATGGTGTAAAATTAAAATGGGATATACCAGGCTATGATTCGAGTTAAAGGAACAAGGGCCAAACCAACCACCCAAGAATGGAATCGTCGAGCGAAAACACTTGACAACCTCCTAGAAGCAGTTTTTCTTACCACCAGACATTTCTCCATCAATTAGGAATCTGATGCCGTCACTAAACACATTCCTTAAATTGTAGCCATTTGTTGAATGTTTTTTTTGGTGTCTAATCCACATATATATCACCATTGCCCTTGATTTTCTTGATTGTATATCTCTTAAATATCAACATATACACGTGTGATTTAGTTTACGAAGATTTTTCAATGCCGAGAACCTCGATCAGAGAATAAAAAAGGCGTAAGGTTCACAATGGTGTAAAATTAAAATGGGATATACCGGGCTAGGATTCAAGTTACAGGAACAAGGGCCAAACCAACCACCCAAGAATGGAATCGTCGAGCGAAAACACTTGAAAACCTCCTAGAAGCAGCTTTTCTTGCCACCAGACCTTTTTCCATCAATTAGGAATACGATTTAGTCACTAAACACATTCCTTAAATTGTAGCCATTTGTTGAATGTTTTTTTTTGGTGTCTAATCCGCATATATATCACCATTGCCCTTGATTTTCTTGACTGTATATCTCTTAAATGTCAACATATACACGTGTGATTTAGTTTACGAAGATTTTTCAATGCCGAGAACCTCGATCAGAGAGTAAAAAGGGCGTACGGTTCACAATGGTGTAAGATTAAAATGGGATATACCGGGCTAGGATTCGAGTTACAGGAACAAGGGCCAAACCAACCACCCAAGAATGGAATCGTCGAGCGAAAACACTTGACAACCTCCTAGAAGCAGCTTTTCTTGCCACCAGACCTTTCTCTATCAATTAGGAATCTAATGCCGTCACTAAACACATTCCTTAAATTGTAGCCATTTGTTGACTGTTTTTTTTGTGTCTAATCCGCATATATATCACCATTTCCCTTGATTTTCTTGATTGTATATCTCTTAAATATAAACATATACACGTGTGATTTAGTTTACGAAGATTTTTCAATGCCGAGAACCTCGATCAGAGAGTAAAAAAGACGTAAGGTTCACAATGGTGTAAAATTAAAATGGGATATACCGGGCTAGGATTCGAGTTACAGGAACAAGGGCCAAACCAACCACCCAAGAATGGAATCGTCGAGCGAAAACACTTGAAAACCTCCTAGAAGCAGCTTTTCTTGCCACCAGACCTTTTTCCATCAATTAGGAATACGATGTAGTCGCTAAACACATTCCTTAAATTGTAGCCATTTGTTGAATGTTTTTTTGGTGTCTAATCCGCATATATATCACCATTGCCCTTGATTTTCTTGACTGTATATCTCTTAAATGTCAACATATACACGTGTGATTTAGTTTACGAAGATTTTTCAATGCCGAGAACCTCGATCAGAGAGTAAAAAGGGCGTAAGGTTCACAATGGTGTAAGATTAAAATGGGATATACCGGGCTAAGATTCGAGTTACAGGAACAAGGGCCAAACCAACCACCCAAGAATGGAATCGTCGAGCGAAAACACTTGACAACCTCCTAGAAACAGCTTTTCTTGCCACCAGACCTTTCTCTATCAATTAGGAATCTAATGCCGTCACTAAACACATTCCTTAAATTGTAGCCATTTGTTGACTGTTTTTTTTGTCTCTAATCCGCATATATATCACCATTTCCCTTGATTTTCTTGATTGTATATCTCTTAAATATCAACATATACACGTGTGATTTAGTTTACGAAGATTTTTCAATGCCGAGAACCTCGATTAGAGAGTAAAAAAGACGTAAGGTTCACAATGGTGTAAAATTAAAATGGGATATACCGGGCTAGGATTCGAGATACAGGAACAAGGGCCAAACCAACCACCCAAGAATGGAATCGTCGAGCGAAAACACATGACAACCTCCTAGAAGCAGCTTTTCTTGCCACCAGACCTTTCTCCATCAATTAGGAATCTGATGCCGTCACTAAATACATTCCTTAAATTGTAGCCATTTGTTGAGTGTTTTTTTTTTGTGTCTAATCCGCATATATATCACCATTTCCCTTGATTTTCTTGACTGTATATCTCTTAAATGCCAACATATACACGTGTGATTTAGTTTACGATGATTTTTCAATGCCGAGAACCTCGATCAGTGAGTAAAAAAGGCGTAAGGTTCACAATGGTGCAAAATTAAATTGGGATATACCGGGCTAGGATTCGAGTTATAGGAACAAGGGCCAAACCAACCACCCAAGAATGGAATCGTCAAGCGAAAACACTTGACAACCTCCTAGAAGCAGCTTTTCTTGCCACCAGACCATTCTCCATCAATTAAGAATCTGATGCGGTCACTAAACACATTCCTTAAATTGTAGCCATATGTTGAATGTTTTTTTTTTGGTGTGTAATCCGCATATATATCACCATTGCCCTTGATTTTCTTGACTGTATATCTCTTAAATATCAACATGTACACGTGTGATTTAGTTTACGAAAATTTTTCAATGCCGAGAACCTCGATCTGAGAGTAAAAAAAGGCGTAAGGTTCAAAATGGTGTAAGATTAAAATGGGATATACCGGGCTAGGATTCGAGTTACAGGAACAAGGGCCAAACCAACCACCCAAGAATGGAATCGTCGAGCGAAAACACTTGACAACCTCCTAGAAGTAGCTTTTCTTGCCACCACACCTTTTTCCATCAATTAGGAATCTGATGCAATCACTAAACACATTCCTTAAATTGTAGCCATTTGTTGAATGTTTTTTTTTTGGTGTCTAATCCGCATATATATCACCATTGCCCTTGATTTTCTTGACTGTATATCTCTTAAATGTCAACATATACACGTGTGATTTAGTTTACGAAGATTTTTCAATGCTGAGAACCACGATAAGAGAGTAAAAAAGGCGTAAGGTTCACAATGGTGTAAGATTAAAATTGGATATACCGGGCTACGATAAGAGTTACAGGAACAAGGGCCAAACCAACCACCCACGAATGGAATCGTCGAGCGAAAACACTTGATAACCTCCTAGAAGCAGCTTTTCTTGCCACCAGACCTTTCTCTATCAATTAGGAATCTAATGCCGTCACTAAACACGTTCCTTAATTTGTAGCCATTTGTTGACTGTTTTTTTTGTGTCGAATCCGCATATATATCACCATTGCCCTTGATTTTCTTGATTGTATATCTCTTAAATATCAACATATACACGTGTGATTTAGTTTACGAAGATTTTTCAATGCCGAGAACCTCGATCAGAGAGTAAAAAAGGCGTAAGGTTCACAATGGTGTAAAATTAAAGTAGGATATACCGGGCTAGGATTCGAGTTACAGGAACAAGGGCCAAACCAACAACCCAAGAATGGAATCGTCGAGCGAAAACACTTGACAACCTTCTAGAAGCAGCTTTCCTTGCCACCAGACCTTTCTCCATCGGTTAGGAATCTGAGGCCGTCACTAAACACATTCCTTAAATTGTAGCCATTTGTTGAGTGATTTTTTTTTGGTCTAATCCTCATATATATCACCATTGCCCTTGATTTTCTCAGCTGTATATCTCTTAAATATCAACATATACACGTGTGATTTAGTTTACAAAGATTTTTCAATCCCAAGAACCTCGATCAGAGAGTAAAAAAGGCGTAAGGTTCACAATGGTGTAAAATTAAAATGGGATATACCGGGCTAGGATTCGAGTTACACTAACAAGGGCCAAACCAACCACCCAAGAATGGAATCGTCGAGCGAAAATACTTGACAACCTCCTAGAAGCAGCTTTTCTTGCCACCAGACCTTTCTCCATCAATTAGGAATCTGATGCTTTTACTAAACACATTCCTTAAATTGTAGCCATTTGTTGAGTGTTTTTTTTGGTGTCTAATCCGCATATATATCACCATTGCCCTTGATTTTCTTGACTGTATATCTCTTAAATATCAACATATACACGTATGATTTAGTTTACGAAGATTTTTCAATGGTGAGAACGTTGATCAGAGAGTAAAAAAGGCGTAAGGTTCACAATGGTGTAAAATTAAAATGGGATATACCGGGCTAGGATTCGAGTTACAGGAACAAGGGACAAACCAACCACCCAAGAATGGAATTGTCGAGCGAAAACACTTGACAACCTGCTAAAAGCAGCTTTTCTTGCCACCAGACCTCTCTCCATCAATTAGGAATCTGATGCCGTCACTAAACACATTCCTTAAATTTTAGGGATTTTTTTTAGTTTTTTTTTGTGTCTAATCCGCATATATATCACCATTGCCCTTGATTTTCTTGATTGTATACCTCTTAAATGTCAACATATACACGTGTGATTTAGTTTACAAAGATTTTTCAATCCCGAGAACCTCGATCAGAGAGTAAAAGAGGCGTAAGGTTCACAATGGTGTAAAATTAAAATGGGATATACCGGACTAGGATTCGAGTTACAGGAACAAGGGCCAAACCAACCACCCAAGAATGGAATCGTCGAGCAAAAATACATGACAAACTCCTAGAAGCAGGTTATCTTGCCACCAGACCTTTCTCCATCAATTAGGAATCTGAGGCCGTCACTAAACACATTCCTTAAATTGTAGCCATTTGTTGAGTGTTTTTTTTTTGGTGTCTAATCCGCATATATATCACCATTGCCCTTGATTTTCTTGACTGTATATCTCTTAAATATCAATATATACACGTGTGATTTAGTTTACGAAGATTTTTCAATGGTGAGAACGTTGATCAGAGAGTAAAAAAGGCGTAAGGTTCACAATGGTGTAAAATTAAAATGGGATATACCGGGCTAGGATTCGAGTTACAGGAACAAGGGACAAACCAACCACCCAAGAATGGAATCGTCGAGCGAAAACACTTGACAACCTATTAGAAGCAGCTTTTCGTGCCTCCAGACCTCTCTCCATCAATTAGGAATCTGATGCCGTCACTAAACACATTTCATAAATTGTAGGGATTTTTTTGAGTTTTTTTTTTGGTGTCTAATCCGCATATATATCACCATTGCCCTTGATTTTCTTGACTGTATATCTCTTAAATGTCAACTTATACACCTGTGATTTAGTTTACGAAGATTTTTCAATGCCGAGAACCTCGATCAGAGAGTAAAAAAGGCGTAAGGTTCACAATGGTGTATAATTAAAATGGGATATACCGGGCTAGGATTCGAGTTACAGGAACAAGGGCCAAACCAACCACCTAAGAATGGAATCGTCGAGCGAAAACACCTGACAACCTCCTAGATGCAGCTTTTCTTACCACCAGACCTTTCTCCATCAATTAGGAATCTGATGACGTCACTAAACACATTCCTTAAATTGTAGCCATTTGTTGAGTGTTTTTTTTTTGTGTCTAATCCGAATATATATCACCATTGCCCTTGATTTTCTTGACTGTATATCTCTTAAATGTCAACATATACACGTGTGATTATGTTTACGAAGATTTTTCAATGCCGAGAACCTCTATCAGAGAGTAAAAAAGGCGTAAGGTTCACAATGGTGTATAATTAAAATGGGATATACCGGTCTAGGATTCGAGTTACAGGAACAAGGGCCAAACCAACCACCCAAGAATGGAATCGACGAGCGAAAACACTTGACAACCTCCTTGTAGCAGCTTTTCTTGCCACCAGACCTTTCTCCATCAACAGGGAATCTGATGCCGTCACTAAACACATTCCTTAAATTGTAGCCATTTGTTGAGTGTTTTTTTTTGGTGTCTAATCCGCATATATATCACCATTGCCCTTGATGTTCTTAACTGTATATCTCTTAAATATCAACATATACACGTGTGATTTAGTTTACAAAGATTTTTCAATGCCGAGAACCTCGATCATAGAGTAAAAAAGGCGTAAGGTTCACAATGGTGCAAAATTAAAATGGGATATACCGGGCTAGGATTCGAGTTACAGGAATAATGGCCAAACCAACCACCCAAGAATGGAATCGTCGAGAGAAAACACTTGACTACCTCCTAGAAGCAGCTTTTCTTACCACCAGACCTTTCTCCATCAATTAGGAATCTGATGCGATTACTAAACACATTCCTTAAATTGTATCCATTTGTTGAGTGTTTTTTTTTGGTGTCTAATCCGCATATATATCACCATTCCCTTGATTTCTTGAATGTATATCTCTTAAATGTCAACATATACACGTGTGATTTAGTTTACGAAGACTTTTGAATGCCGAGAACCTCGACCAGAGAGTAAAAAAGGCGTAAGGTTCACAATGGTGTAAAATTAAAATGGGATATACTGGGCTAGGATTCGAGTTACAGGAACAAGGGCCAAACCAACCACCTAAGAATGGAATCGTATGGAGAAAACACTTGAGAACCTCCTAGAAGCAGCTTTTCTTACCACCAGACCATTCTCCATCAATTAGGAATCTGATGCCGTCACTAAACACATTCCTTAAATGGTAGCCATTTGTTGAGTGTTTTTTTTGTGTCTAATCCCCTTATATATCACCATTGCCCTTGATTTTCTTGACTGTATATCTCTTAAATATCAACATATACACGTGTGATTTAGTTTACGAAGATTTTTCAATGCCGACAACCTCGATCAGAGAGTAAAAAAGGCGTAAGGTTCACAATGTTGTAAAATTAAAATGGGATATACCAGGCTAGGATTCGAGTTACAGGAACAAGGGCCAAACCAACCACCCAAGAATGGAATCGTCGAGCGAAAACACCTGACAACCTCCTAGATGCAGCTTTTCTTACCACCAGACCTTTCTCCATCAATTAGGAATCTGATGACGTCACTAAACACATTCCTTAAATTGTAGCCATTTGTTGAGTCTTTTTTTTTGTGTCTAATCCGCATATATATCACCATTGCCCTGGATTTTCTTGACTGTATATCTCTTAAATATCAACATATACACGTGTGATTTAGTTAACGAAGATTTTTCAATGCCGAGAACCTCAACCAGAGAGTAAAAAAGGCGTAAGGTTCACAATGGTGTAAAATTAAAATGGGATATACCGGGCTAGGATTCGAGTTACAGAAACAAGGTCCAAACCAACCACCCAAGAATGGAATCGTCGAGTGAAAACACTTGAAAACCTCATAGAAGCAGCTTTTCTTGCCACCAGACCTTTCTCCATCAATTAGGAATCAGATGCCGTCACTAAACACACTACTTAAATTGTAGCCATTCGTTGAGTGTTTTTTTTTGGTGTCTAATCCGCATATATATCACCATTGCCCTTAATTTTCTTGACTGTATATCTCTTAAATGTCAACATATACACGTGTGATTAAGTTTACGAAGATTTTTCAATGCCGAGAACCTCTATCAGAGAGTAAAAAAGGCGTAAGGTTCACAATGGTGTATAATTTAAATGGGATATACCGGTCTAGGATTCGAGTTACAGGAACAAGGGCCAAACCAACCACCCAAGAATGGAATCGTCGAGAGAAAACACTTGACAACCTCCTTGAAGTAGCTTTTCTTGCCACCAGACCTTTCTCCATCAACAAGGAATCTGATGCCGTCACTAAACACATTCCTTAAATTGTAGCCATTTGTTGAGTGTTTTTTTTTTGTGTCTAATCCGCATATATATCACCATTGCCCTTGATTTTCTTAACTGTATATCTCTTAAATGTCAACATATACACGTGTGATTTAGTTTACGAAGATTTTTCAATGCCGAGAACATCGATCAGAGAGTAAAAAAGGCGTAAGGTTCACAATGGTGCAAAATTAAAATGGGATATACCGGGTTAGGATTCGAGTTACAGGAACAAGGGCCAAACCAACCACCCAAGAATGGAATCGTCAAGCGAAAACACTTGACAACCTCCTAGAAGCAGCTTTTCTTGCCACCAGACCATTCTCCATCAATTAAGAATCTGATGCCGTCACTAAACACATTCCTTAAATTGTAGCCAAATGTTGAGTGTTTTTTTTTGGTGTGTAATCCGCATATATATCACCATTGCCCTTGATTTTCTTGACTGTATATCTCTTAAATATCAACATGTACACGTGTGATTTAGTTTACGAAGATTTTTCAATGCCGAGAACCTCGATCTGAGAGTAAAAAAAGGCGTAAGGTTCACAATGGTGTAAGATTAAAATGGGATATACCGGGCTAGGATACGAGTTACAGGAACAAGGGCCAAACCAACCACCCAAGAATGGCATCGTTGAGTGAAAACACTTGACAACCTCCTAGAAGCAGCTTTTCTTGCCACCAGAACTTTTTCCATCAATTAGGAATCTGATGCAATCACTAAACACATTCCTTAAATTTTAGCCATTTGTTGAATGTTTTTTTTGGTGTCTAATCCGCATATATATCACCATTGCCCTTGACTTTCTTGACTGTATATCTCTTAAATGTCAACATATACACGTGTGATTTAGTTTACGATGATTTTTCAACGCCGAGAACCTCGATCAGAGAGTAAAAAAGGCATAAGGTTCACAATGGTGTAAGATTAAAATTGGATATACCGGGCTAGGATTCGAGTTACAGGAACAAGAGCCAAACCAACCCCCCAAGAATGGAATCGTCGAGCGAAAACACTTGATAACCTCCTAGAAGCAGCTTTTCTTGCCACCAGACCTTTCTCTATCAATTAGGAATCTAATGCCGTCGCTAAACACAATCCTTAAATTGTAGCCATTTGTTCACTGTTTTTTTTTTGTGTCTAATCCGCATATATATCACCATTGCCCTTGATTTTCTTGACTGTATATCTCTTAAATGTCAACATATACACGTGTGATTTAGTTTACGAAGATTTTTCAATGCCAAGAACCTCGATCAGAGAGTAAAAAAGGCATAACGTTCACAATGGTGTAAGATTAAAATTGGATATACCGGGCTAGGATTCGAGTTACAGGAACAAGGGCCAAACCAACCCCCCAAGAATGGAATCGTCGAGAGAAAACACTTGACAACCTCCTTGAAGCAGCTTTTCTTGCCACCAGACCTTTCTCCATCAACAAGGAATCTGATGCCGTCACTAAACACATTCCTTAAATTGTAGCCATTTGTTGAGTGTTTTTTTTTGTGTCTAATCCGCATATATATCACCATTGCCCTTGATTTTCTTAACTGTATATCTCTTAAATGTCAACATATACACGTGTGATTTAGTTTACGAAGATTTTTCAATGCCGAGAACATCGATCAGAGAGTAAAAAAGGCGTAAGGTTCACAATGGTGCAAAATTAAAATGGGATATACCGGGTTAGGATTCGAGTTACAGGAACAAGGGGCAAACCAACCACCCAAGAATGGAATCGTCAAGCGAAAACACTTGACAACCTCCTAGAAGCAGCTTTTCTTGCCACCAGACCATTCTCCATCAATTAAGAATCTGATACCGTCACTAAACACATTCCTTAAATTGTAGCCAAATGTTGAGTGTTTTTTTTTGGTGTGTAATCCGCATATATATCACCATTGCCCTTGATTTTCTTGACTGTATATCTCTTAAATATCAACATGTACACGTGTGATTTAGTTTACGAAGATTTTTCAATGCCGAGAACCTCGATCTGAGAGTAAAAAAAGGCGTAAGGTTCACAATGGTGTAAGATTAAAATGGGATATACCGGGCTAGGATACGAGTTACAGGAACAAGGGCCAAACCAACCACCCAAGAATGGCATCGTTGAGCGAAAACACTTGACAACCTCCTAGAAGCAGCTTTTCTTGCCACCAGAACTTTTTCCATCAATTAGGAATCTGATGCAATCACTAAACACATTCCTTAAATTTTAGCCATTTGTTGAATGTTTTTTTTGGTGTCTAATCCGCATATATATCACCATTGCCCTTGACTTTCTTGATTGTATATCTCTTAAATGTCAACATATACACGTGTGATTTAGTTTACGATGATTTTTCAACGCCGAGAACCTCGATCAGAGAGTAAAAAAGGCATAAGGTTCACAATGGTGTAAGATTAAAATTGGATATACCGGGCTAGGATTCGAGTTACAGGAACAAGAGCCAAACCAACCCCCCAAGAATGGAATCGTCGAGCGAAAACACTTGATAACCTCCTAGAAGCAGCTTTTCTTGCCACCAGACCTTTCTCTATCAATTAGGAATCTAATGCCGTCACTAAACACATTCCTTAAATTGTAGCCATTTGTTCACTGTTTTTTTTTGTGTCTAATCCGCATATATATCACCATTGCCCTTGATTTTCTTGACTGTATATCTCTTAAATGTCAACATATACACGTGTGATTTAGTTTACGAAGATTTTTCAATGCCAAGAACCTCGATCAGAGAGTAAAAAAGGCATAACGTTCACAATGGTGTAAGATTAAAATTGGATATACCGGGCTAGGATTCGAGTTACAGGAACAAGGGCCAAACCAACCCCCCAAGAATGGAATCGTCGAGCGAAAACACTTGATAACCTCCTAGAAACAGCTTTTCTTGCCACCAGACCTTTCTCTATAAATTAGGAATCTAATGCCGTCACTAAACACATTCCTTAAATTGTAGCCATTTGTTGACTGTTTTTTTTGTGTCTAATCCGCATATATATCACCATTGCCCTTGATTTTCTTGATTGTATATCTCTTAAATATCAACATATACACGTGTGATTTAGTTTACGAAGATTTTTCAATGCCGAGAACCTCGATCAGAGAGTAAAAAAGGCGTAAGGTTCACAATGGTGTAAAATTAAAGTAGGATATATCGGGCTAGGATTCGAGTTACAGGAACAAGGGCCAAACCAACCACCCAAGAATGGAATCGTCGAGCGAAAACACTTGACAACCTCCTAGAAGCAGCTTTCCTTGCCACCAGACCTTTCTCCATCAGTTAGGAATCTGATGCCGTCACTAAACACATTCCTTAAATTGTAGCCATTTGTTGAGTGATTTTTTTTGTTGTATTATCCGTATATATATCAACATTGCCCTTGATTTTCTTGACTGTATATCTCTTAAATATCAACATATACACGTGTAATTTAGTTTACAAAGATTTTTCAATCCCGAGAACCTCGATCAGAGAGTAAAAAAGGCGTAAGGTTAACAATGGTGTAAAATTAAAATGGGATATACCGGGCTAGGATTCGAGTTACAGGAACAAGGGCCAAACCAACCACCCAAGAATGGAATCGTCGAGCGAAAATACTTGAAAACCTCTTAGAAGCAGCTTTTCTTGCCACCAGACCTTTCTCCATCAATTAGGAATCTGATGCCGTCACTAAACACATTCCTTTAATTGTAGCCTTTTGTTGAGTGTTTTTTTTTGGTGTCTAATCCGCATATATATCACCATTGCCCTTGATTTTCTTGACTGTATGTCTCTCAAATATCAACATATACACGTGTGATTTAGTTTACGAAGATTTTTCAATGGTGAGAACGTTGATCAGAGAGTAAAAAAGGCGTAAGGTTCACAATGGTGTAAAATTAAAATGGGATTATACCGGGCTAGGATTCGAGTTACAGGAACAAGGGACAAACCAACCACCCAAGAATGGAATCGTCAAGCGAAAACACTTGACAACCTCCTAGAAGCAGCTTTTCTTGCCACCAGACCTCTCTCCATCATTTAGGAATCTGATGTCGTCACTAAACACATTCCTTAAATTGTAGGGATTTTTTTGAGTTTTTTTTTGGTGTCTAATCCGCATATATATCACCATTGCCCTTGATTTTCTTGATTGTATATCTCTTAAATGTCAACATATACACGTGTGATTTAGTTTACGAAAATTTTTCAATGCCGAGAACCTCGATCAGAGAGTAAAAAAGGCGTAAGGTTCACAATGGTGTAAAATTAAAATGGGATATACCGGGCTAGGATTCGAGTTACAGAAACAAGGTCCAAACCAACCACCCAAGAATGGAATCGTCGAGCGAAAACACTTGAAAACCTCATAGAAGCAGCTTTTCTTGCCACCAGACCTTTCTCCATCAATTAGGAATCAGATGCCGTCACTAAACACATTACTTAAATTGTAGCCATTCGTTGAGTGTTTTTTTTTGGTGTCTAATCCGCATATATATCACCATTGCCCTTAATTTTCTTGACTGTATATCTCTTAAATGTCAACATATACACGTGTGATTAAGTTTACGAAGATTTTTCAATGCCGAGAACCTCTATCAGAGAGTAAAAAAGGCGTAAGGTTCACAATGGTGTATAATTAAAATGGGATATACCGGTCTAGGATTCGAGTTACAGGAACAAGGGCCAAACCAACCACCCAAGAATGGAATCGTCGAGAGAAAACACTTGACAACCTCCTTGAAGCAGCTTTTCTTGCCACCAGACCTTTCTCCATCAACAAGGAATCTGATGCCGTCACTAAACACACTCCTTAAATTGTAGCCATTTGTTGAGTGTTTTTTTTTTTGTGTCTAATCCGCATATATATCACCATTGCCCTTGATTTTCTTAACTGTATATCTCTTAAATGTCAACATATACACGTGTGATTTAGTTTACGAAGATTTTTCAATGCCGAGAACATCGATCAGAGAGTAAAAAATCGTAAGGTTCACAATGGTGCAAAATTAAAATGGGATATACCGGGTTAGGATTCGAGTTACAGGAACAAGGGCCAAACCAACCACCCAAGAATGGAATCGTCAAGCGAAAACACTTGACAACCTCCTAGAAGCAGCTTTTCTTGCCACCAGACCATTCTCCATCAATTAAGAATCTGATGCCGTCACTAAACACATTCCTTAAATTGTAGCCAAATGTTGAGTGTTTTTTTTTTTGGTGTGTAATCCGCATATATATCACCATTGCCCTTGATTTTCTTGACTGTATATCTCTTAAATATCAACATGTACACGTGTGATTTAGTTTACGAAGATTTTTCAATGCCGAGAACCTCGATCTGAGAGTAAAAAAAGGCGTAAGGTTCACAATGGTGTAAGATTAAAATGGGATATACCGGGCTAGGATACGAGTTACAGGAACAAGGGCCAAACCAACCACCCAAGAATGGCATCGTTGAGCGAAAACACTTGACAACCTCCTAGAAGCAGCTTTTCTTGCCACCAGACCTTTTTCCATCAATTAGGAATCTGATGCAATCACTAAACACATTCCTTAAATTTTAGCCATTTGTTGAATGTTTTTTTTGGTGTCTAATCCGCATATATATCACCATTGCCCTTGATTTTCTTGACTGTATATCTCTTAAATGTCAACATATACACGTGTGATTTAGTTTACGATGATTTTTCAACGCCGAGAACCTCGATCAGAGAGTAAAAAAGGCATAAGGTTCACAATGGTGTAAGATTAAAATTGGATATACCGGGCTAGGATTCGAGTTACAGGAACAAGAGCCAAACCAACCCCCCAAGAATGGAATCGTCGAGCGAAAACACTTGATAACCTCCTAGAAGCAGCTTTTCTTGCCACCAGACCTTTCTCTATCAATTAGGAATCTAATGCCGTCACTAAACACATTCCTTAAATTGTAGCCATTTGTTGACTGTTTTTTTTTTGTGTCTAATCCGCATATATATCACCATTGCCCTTGATTTTCTTGACTGTATATCTCTTAAATGTCAACATATACACGTGTGATTTAGTTTACGAAGATTTTTCAATGCCAAGAACCTCGATCAGAGAGTAAAAAAGGCATAACGTTCACAATGGTGTAAGATTAAAATTGGATATACCGGGCTAGGATTCGAGTTACAGGAACAAGGGCCAAACCAACCCCCCAAGAATGGAATCGTCGAGCGAAAACACTTGATAACCTCCTAGAAACAGCTTTTCTTGCCACCAGACCTTTCTCTATAAATTAGGAATCTAATGCCGTCACTAAACACATTCCTTAAATTGTAGCCATTTGTTGACTGTTTTTTTTGTGTCTAATCCGCATATATATCACCATTGCCCTTGATTTTCTTGATTGTATATCTCTTAAATATCAACATATACACGTGTGATTTAGTTTACGAAGATTTTTCAATGCCGAGAACCTCGATCAGAGAGTAAAAAAGGCGTAAGGTTCACAATGGTGTAAAATTAAAGTAGGATATATCGGGCTAGGATTCGAGTTACAGGAACAAGGGCCAAACCAACCACCTAAGAATGGAATCGTCGAGCGAAAACACTTGACAACCTCCTAGAAGCAGCTTTCCTTGCCACCAGACCTTTCTCCATCAGTTAGGAATCTGATGCCGTCACTAAACACATTCCTTAAATTGTAGCCATTTGTTGAGTGATTTTTTTTGGTGTATTATCCGTATATATATCAACATTGCCCTTGATTTTCTTGACTGTATATCTCTTAAATATCAACATATACACGTGTAATTTAGTTTACAAAGATTTTTCAATCCCGAGAACCTCGATCAGAGAGTAAAAAAGGCGTAAGGTTAACAATGGTGTAAAATTAAAATGGGATATACCGGGCTAGGATTCGAGTTACAGGAACAAGGGCCAAACCAACCACCCAAGAATGGAATCGTCGAGCGAAAATACTTGAGAACCTCTTAGAAGCAGCTTTTCTTGCCACCAGACCTTTCTCCATCAATTAGGAATCTGATGCCGTCACTAAACACATTCCTTAAATTGTAGCCTTTTGTTGAGTGTTTTTTTTTGGTGTCTAATCCGCATATATATCACCATTGCCCTTGATTTTCTTGACTGTATGTCTCTCAAATATCAACATATACACGTGTGATTTAGTTTACGAAGATTTTTCAATGGTGAGAACGTTGATCAGAGAGTAAAAAAGGCGTAAGGTTCACAATGGTGTAAAATTAAAATGGGATATACCGGGCTAGGATTCGAGTTACAGGAACAAGGTTCAAACCAACCACCCAAGAATGGAATCGTCGAGCGAAAACACTTGAAAACCTCATAGAAGCAGCTTTTCTTGCCACCAGACCTTTCTCCATCAATTAGGAATCTGATGCCGTCACTAAACACATTCCTTAAGTTGTAGCCATTCGTTGAGTGTTTTTTTTTGGTGTCTAATCCGCATATATATCACCATTCCCTTGATTTCTTGAATGTAAATCTCTTAAATGTCAACATATACACGTGTGATTTAGTTTACGAAGATTTTTCAATGCCGAGAACCTCGACCAGAGAGTAAAAAAGGCGTAAGGTTCACAATGGTGTAAAATTAAAATGGGATATACCGGGCTAGGATTCGAGTTACAGGAACAAGGGCCAAACCAACCACCCAAGAATGGAATCGTATAGCGAAAACACTTGACAACCTCCTAGAAGTAACTTTTCTTACCACCAGACCTTTCTCCATCAATTAGGAATCCGATGCCGTCACTAAACACATTCCTTAAATCGTAGCCATTTGTTGAGTGTTTTTTTTTGTGTCTAATCCCCTTATATGTCACCATTGCCATTGATTTTCTTAACTGTATATCTCTTAAATATCAACGTATACACGTGTGATTTAGTTTACGAAGATTTTTCAATGCCGACAACCTCGATCAGAGAGTAAAAAAGGCGTAAGGTTCACAATGGTGTAAAATTAAAATGGGATATACCGGGCTAGGATTCGAGTTACAGGAACAAGGGCCAAACCAACCACCCAAGAATGGAATCGTCGAGCGAAAACACCTGACAACCTCCTAGAAGCAGCTTTTCTTACCAACAGACCTTTCTCCGTCAATTAGGAATCTGATGCCGTCACTAAACACATTCCTTAAATTGTAGCCATTTGTTGAGTGTTTTTTTTTGTGTCTAATCCGCATATATATCACCATTGCCCTTGATTTTCTTGACTGTATATCTCTTAAATATCAACATATACACGTGTGATTTAGTTTACGAAGATTTTTCAATGCCGAGAACCTCGATCAGAGAGTAAAAAAGGCGTAAGGTTCACAATGGTGTAAAATTAAAATGGGATATACCGGGCTAGGATTCGAGTTACAGGAACAAGGGCCAATCCAACCACCCAAGAATGGAATCGTCGAGCGAAAACACTTGAAAACCTCATAGAAGCAGCTTTTCTTGCCACCCGACCTTTCTCCATCAATTAGGAATCTGATGCCGTCACTAAACACATTCCTTAAATTGTAGCCATTCGTTGAGTGTTTTTTTTTGGTGTCTAATCCGCATATATATCACCATTGCCCTTGATTTTCTTGACTGTATATCTCTTAAATGTCAACATATACACGTGTGATTAAGTTTACGAAGATTTTTTAATGCCGAGAACCTCTATCAGAGAGTAAAAAAGGCGTAAGTTTCACAATGGTGTATAATTAAAATGGGATATACCGGGCTAGGATTCGAGTTTCAGGAACAAGGGCCAAACTAACCACCCAAGAATGGAATCGTTGAGCGAAAACACTTGACAACCTCCTAGAAGCAGCTTTTCTTGCCACCAGACTGTTCTCCATCAACAAGGAATCTGATGACGTCACTAAACACATTCTTTCAATTGTAGGCATTTGTTGAGTTTTTTTTTTGTCTAATCCGCATATATATCACCATTGCCCATGATTTTCTTTACTGTATATCTCTTAAATATCAACATATACACGTGTGATTTAGTTTACGAAGATTTTTCAATGCCGAGAACCTCGATCAGAGAGGAAAAAAGGCGTATGGTTCACAATGGTGTATAATTAAAATGGGATATACCGGGCTAGGATTCGAGTTACAGGAACAAGGGCCAAACCAACCACCCAAGAATGGAATCGTCGAGCGAAAACACTTGACAACCTCCTAGAAGCAGCTTTTCTTGCCACCAGTCCTTTCTCCATCAACAAGGAATCCGATGCCGTCACTAAACACATTCCTTAAATTGTAGCCATTTGATGAGTGTTTTTTTTTGGTGTCTAATCCGCATATATATCACCATAGCCCTTGATTTTCTTGACTGTATATCTCTTAAATCACAACGTATACACGTGTGATTTAGTTTACGAAGATTTTTCAATGCCGAGAACCTCGATCAGAGAGTAAAAATGGCGTAACGTTCACAATTATGTAAAATTAAAATGGGATATAACGGGCTAGGATTCGAGTTATAGGAAAAAGGGCCAAACTAACCACCCAAGAATGGAATCGTCGAGCGAAAACACTTGATAACCTCCTAGAAGCAGCTTTTCTTGCCACCAGACCTTTCTCCATTAATTAGGAATCTGATGACGTCACTAAACACATTCCTTAAATTGTAGCCATTCGTTGAGTGTTTTTTTTGGTGTCTAATCCGCATATATATCACCATTTCCCTTGATTTTCTTGACTGTATATCTCTTAAATGTCAACATATACACGTGTGATTTAGTTTACGAAGATTTTTCAATGCCGAGTACCTCTATCAGAGAGTAAAAAAGGCGTAAGTTTCACAATGGTGTATAATTAAAATGGGATATACCGGGCTAGGATTCGAGTTACAGGAACAAGGGCCAAACTAACCACCCAAGAATGGAATCGTCGAGCGAAAACACTTGACAACCTCCTAGAAGCAGCTTTTCTTGCCACCAGACCTTTCTCCATCAACAAGGAATCTGATGCCGTCACTAAACACATTCCTTAAATTGTAGCCATTTGTTGAGTGTTTTTTTTTGTGTCAAATCCGCGTATATATCACCATTTCCCTTGATTTTCTTGATTGTATATCTCTTAAATGTCAACATATACACGTGTGATTTAGTTTACGAAGATTTTTCAATGCCGAGAACCTCGATCAGAGAGTAAAAAAGGCGTAAGGATCACAATGGTGTAAAATTAAAATGAGATATACCGGGCTTGGATTCGAGTTACAGGAACAAGGGCCAAACCAACCAACCAAGAATGGAATCGTCGAGCGAAAACACTTGACAACCTCATAGAAGCAGCTTTTCTTGCCACCAGACCTTTCTCCATCAACAAGGAATCTGATGCCGTCACTAAACACATTCCTTCAATTGTAGGCATTTGTTGAGTTTTTTTTTTGGTGTCTAATCCGCATATATATCACCATTGCCCTTGATTTTCTTGACTGTATATCTCTTAAATATCAACATATACACGTGTGATTTAGTTTACGAAGATTTTACAATGCCGAGAACCTCGATCAGAGAGGAAAAAAGGCGTATGGTTCACAATGGTGTATAATTAAAATGGGATATACCGGGCTAGGATTCGAGTTACAGGAACAAGGGCCAAACCAACCACCCAAGAATGGAATCGTCGAGCGAAAACACTTGACAACCTCCTAGAAGCAGCTTTTCTTGCCCCCAGACCTTTCTCCATCAACAAGGAAAATGATGTCGTCACTAAACACATTCCTTAAATTGTAGCCATTTGTTGAGTGTTTTTTTTGGGTGTCTAATCCGCATATATATCACCATTCCCCTTGATTTTCTTGACAGTATGTCTCTTAAATGTCAACATATACACGTGTGATTTAGTTTACGAATATTTTTCATTGCCGAGAACCTCAATCAGAGAGTAAAAATGGCGTAAGGTTCACAATGGTGTAAAATTAAAATGGGATATACCGGGCAAGGATTCGAGTTACAGGAAAAAGGGCCAAACAAACCACCCAAGAATGGAATCGTCGAGCGAAAACACTTGGCAACCTCCTAGAAGCAGCTTTTCTTGCCACCAGACCTTTCTCCATCAATTAGGAATCTGATGCCGTCACTAAACACATTTCTTAAATTCTAGCCATTCGTTGAGTGTTTTTTTTTTTTGGTGTCTAATCCGCATATATATCACCATTTCCCTTGATTTTCTTGACTGTATATCTCTTAAATGTCAACATATACACGTGTGATTTAATTTACGAAGATTTTTCAATGCCGAGTACCTCTATCAGAGAGTAAAAAAGGCGTAAGTTTCACAATGGTGTATAATTAAAATGGGATATACCGGGCTAGGATTCGAGTTACAGGAACAAGGGCCAAACCAACCACCCAAGAATAGAATCGTCGAGCGAAAACACTTGACAACCTCCTAGAAGCGACTTTTCTTGCCACCAGACCTTTCTCCATCAACAAGGAATCTGATGCCGTCACTAAACACATCCCTTAAATTGTAGCCATTCGTTGAGTGTTTTTTTTGGTGTCTAATCCGCATATATATCACCATTTCTGTTAGTGCATGTTTTGTGACAACAGCTTAATAGTTTGATTATTTAGTCTTTGGATATTTTGTAATGGGCTTAGCATATTGGTTAGTGAGTTACTTAGTGTTATGGGCTAGGAGAATGGCCTAGCCCAGACCAAAGCCCAGGTGCAAACCTTGTCCTATATAAACAAGGCTTAGCATTAGGGTTTAGGTTAGCCAGTTGAGGTTAGCCAGTTAGTAGTTAGTTGAGAGAGTTTGAGAAATCTATAGAGAGTGGCTAGGAGATTTCTTGTGAAGGTCTTTAATTGATTGTAAACGTTTTTGTTGGATAATCAATAGAAGACCGGATTGAAAGTGATTGTCTCGTGTTCGTCATCTTGATATTCTTGTTTCTGTTTTGTTCGATTGATCAAGGGGATTCCGCACCCTTGATTGATTATCAATCTCGTTACGATCCACGGGATAGGGACCTACAATTGGTATCAGAGCATTTGCTCTTAGTTGTCGGTTCGAGATTGATACACGGATTCAAGAGTTGGGATTTTCGTTCATCGCGTTCTTCGTGTTCTTGGTAGTGTTAATCGAATTTTTATAAAAAAATCAATATATTTTGGTGTGTCAAATTTTTTTTAAACTGTTAAAGGATATTTGGACGATCTTTGTTTTGAGGAAAAAAAAATATTCACTTTCCAAAATTATTGGAATTTTTGGTTAACTTACAGCTTGCAAAACAAGGTTTCGAGTGAACAAAGTCAACAGGGAGTTCACGGTTTTGAGTCTTCAACATCATCTTCACAACATCACAGAGGTCTCGAGTCAGCCATCTTCAATTACGAGTCGCAATCACGTTTCCGAGTCCGTGTCGCAACGAGTTCTCGAGTCGCATCATCTTCTGCGGTCTCGAGTCATCAATTTCATCTTGGTTTCGAGTCCGAGTCGCAACCTACACGGTTTCGAGTCGCAACCAGAGCTCAATTCATCAACATTCAGCAGAGGTCTCGAGTAATTGATTTCAAAGCCTCGAGTCAAAATCACCAAAAGAATTCCAGTCGCAACCTCTATTACGAGTCGCAATCACGATTCCGAATTACGGTTTCGAGTTTCACTTCATCTGAGTCGCAACCAACGTCTTATCACTATCTCAGTCGACCTGCACGTTCATTGTCTCCGACAACACCTACGTCGTCCGACCACCTCGACCACCACTTCCACCATCTTCTCCGATCATACTGTAACCATCATCGTCACTGTCGTTCATCTTCCTTCATCGTCATTCATCATCACCACCTCTGAACGACTACCGTATCTCCGACGATCTCTACTTATCATCGTTCACTACCACCTGCGCCACTAACATCTCCGGTTACCACCATCGTCGATCTTCTCCGGTCATCTTCATCACCACCGGTAGTTGTCATCACCATCATCGGAGCACCTCACCCTAAGTCCTAACCCTGCAACATCACGAAAGGATTTTTAAACAAAATAGGGTTTCGGTAACTGTTAAGCGAAGAAGACGAAGGTTACTATTCGGTTTTTAAATAATATAATATTAATCATTAGGTTTTAATATTTTAAATTAATAATTATAATAAATAGATAATCATTAGGTACTCATTACCTCATCATTAATAATAATAATAATAATAATAATAATAATAATAATAATAAGTTTTACTAAATTAAAAAAAAAGGAGATTTGTTTGGTTTGTTAAAAAAAAAAAAAATTTTGATTGACAGGTTTTGAGGTGCGGTTCGGAAACTGTTTCGTGTGTGTTACTAGGTGTTTGAGTTAGAAAATTTTCTATACGGTTACGGTCAAAGCTTGACAAGGACCAGCAATCGAGTTAGATTTGGATTTTGACACAGGTTACCAAAGTCCATTTAAACTTTTACGCTGAGTCATGGCCAAAATGGATAAGGTCAAGGAGACTGTTAAGAATTGGCCAAAGCTTACAAACATCAAAGAATTTGCTGACTGGAAGGAGAAGTTTGAGGCGTTTGCGAAAAGTGAAGATACGAGAATGTGGTGTTGTATGATTGATGGATACGTTGCTCCTGCACGTCGTGTTGAAGGAAGGGTTAAGGTGATTTCGTATGACAAGATGGATGAATCTGAGAAACAGTTGGTTGATGCTGAGAAGAGAGCTTTAGCAGTGATCAAGAAATCCTTACCTGAGGGCATTAAGCATACCTTCAAGAATTATGGGAATTCTAGAGATCTGTGGGAAGCTTTAGAAAAACGTTATCAGATTCCATCAAAAGTGAATACTTGTGATCAAGCATTGGTAGTTGAGTTTGCAGCGGTGAAGATTGGAGAAGTAGTTGCTGAGGATGAAGAGAAGAGGAAAGCTAATGAAGAGAATGCTGAGAAAAAGGAAGCTGAGAAGGAAACTGCTGAAAAGAAGGATGCAGAAGTTTCAAAGGGCATGAAGGATGTGAATGGACTTACATCAGAGGTGAAGGTATCATCAGAATATGTAAGTCATACATGTCTTAATTGCACTGAACTACAGGTTAAAGTTGACAAACTATCGGAGCAAAACAAAATTCAGTCAGCTGAATTAGAAAAGTTTAAAGAGTCAAATGTTCTTTCGATTAAACGAGAGTCATATTGTTTAGAAAAACTCAAATCAAATGAACAAGAAATTAGCAGTTTAACAAGCAAAGTCAATGAACTGTTACAGGTCATTGATTTGGCTCGTGAAACTCTGAAAGAAAAGACTAACGAGCTTTCAGAAAAGTGCACAGAATTGGCTGATGCACAAGCCAAAATTGTAGAGCTTCAGGGGAAGTTAAACAATTTTGGAAATTCTTCGTTAGTCAGGACTCAAATTCAAAAAGGTTTAAAAAGGAGTAATGATAAAACAGGGGTGGGGTTTACTAAAGCTTCATCTTCTGGAAATCAAGACTACTCTTTTCTACCAAAAGAAGAAGAGCTAACTGATTTTGTAACCACTGCACAAGTAGTAGTGGATCCGATAGCTGTGGACTTGCCAAATAGTCTAGTATCTTTGAAAGAATCTGTTGGGTCTAACAGTACACCTCATAAAGTGGATGAGGATACTGAAGACAAAAAGGTCAAAACATTTAAAAAGGGATCGAATAAAAAGAAAACTTATAAGAAAAGATCCTGTTTTAGATGTCACAACAAAGGACATGTGTCGAGTTGTTGTCCTTTGAAGAAAGGTAAACAAAGGGTTGATGAGGTTGATGACGGGATTCAGGTTGGGTCAAACAATAGTGTAAAAACAAGTTGTCAGACAAAGAAACCTGAATCTCAATCAAAACCCTCAACATCGAAACGTTTTGATAGACCAAGAAGTATTTCTCCACAATCCAGTCATCATAATGGTAAATCAAATCAGTTTCAGAGTCAAAATAGAAATTTTGGATATCAAACTCGATACCAAACTGCTGGTAATCGAAATTTTCAACAAAGAAATGGACATAGGGGTTTTAGTAACTCGAATGTTCAACAACATCCAAAATTTTTTCAAAATTCATGGTATGATTATGGGAAAAGAAGGTATCAAGATAAAAATTTACCCAAGGATCCACTGAAGTGTGATGGATATTGGATGGATGTTCCTGTAATGGATGAATTTGGAAAACCCAAGACCATCAGGGCTTGGGTTCTTAAGTCTAACTGAGTTGTTGAGTGTGTGCAGGATGACCAAGAAGGACTGTTGATGTGTTCGACAATGGTTATTCCTGTAAAGCATCTGAGGTGAATAGTAGGTTAACATGGGTAACGAACTATTTACTTCAGTGATCATTTTGATTGTTTTTAAACTTTAAACGTGAAAAACTGTTGTCAGGTTAAGGTGGGAGTTTGTTTGTGTTTTCAAATTTATGTTTTTAATACTTACTCCACAAAAACAAAAATTTAGGGGGAGAAATTCCTCTAAGCCAAAAAGAGTTTAGATAGTGCGTGATAGTGCGTGTGTTTAGGGGGAGTTTGTTAGTGCATATTCTGTGACAACAGCTTAATAGTTTGATTATTTATTCTTTGGATATTTTGTAATGGGCTTAGCATATTGGTTAGGAAGTTAATTAGTGTAATGGGCTAGGAAAATGGCCAAGCCCAGACCAAAGCCCAGTATGCAAACATGGTTGTACTATATAAACAACATGATGCATTAGGGTTTAGGTTAGCCAGTTAATAGAGTTAGAGAAATCTACAGAGAGTGGCTGAGAGATTTCTTGGGGTCTTGAGTTGATTGTAAACCTTGTGTTGGATAATCAATAGAAGACCCGATTGAAAGTGATTTGTGTCGTGTTCTTCATCTTGATATTCTTGTTTCTGTTTGTTCGATTGATCAAGGGGATTCCGCACCCTTGATTGATTATCAATCTTGTTACGATCCACACGGGATAGGGACCTACAATTCTGGATGCAGCATATACACGTGTGATTTAGTTTACGAAGATTTTTCAATGCCGAGTACCTCTATCAGAGAGTAAAAAAGGCGTAAGTTTCACAATGGTGTATAATTAAAATGGGATATACCGGGCTAGGATTCGAGTTACAGGAACAAGGGCCAAACCAACCACCCAAGAATGGAATCGTCGAGCGAAAACACTTGACAACCTCCTAGAAGCAGCTTTTCTTGCCACCAGACCTTTCTCCATCAACAAGGATTCTGATGCCGTCACTAAACACATTCCTTAAATTGTAGCCATTTGTTGAGTGTTTTTTTTGGTGTCACATCCGCATATATATCACCATTGCCCTTGATTTTCTTGACTGTATATCTCTTAAATGTCAACATATACACGTGTGATTTAGTTTACGAAGATTTTTCAATGCCGAGAACCTCGATCAGAGAGTAAAAAAGGCGTAAGGATCACAATGGTGTAAAATTAAAATGGGATATACCGGGCTAGGATTCGAGTTACAGGAAAAAGGGCCAAACCAACCACCCAAGAAGGGAATCGTCGAGCGAAAACAGTTGACAACCTCCTAGACGCGGCTTTTCTTGCCACCAGACCTTTCTCCATCAATTAGGAATCTGATGCCGTCACGTAACACATTCCTTAAATTGTAGCCATTTGTTGAGTGTTTTTTTTTGTGTCTAATCCGCATATATATCACCATTGCCCTTGATTTTCTGGACTGTATATGTCTTAAATGCCAACATATACACATGTGATTTAGTTTACGAAGATTTTTCAATACTGAGAACCTCGATCAGAGATTAAAAAAGGCGTAAGGTTCACAATGGTGTAAAATTAAAATGGAATATACCGGGTTAGGATTCGAGTTACAGGAACAAGGGCCAAACCAACCACCCAAGAATGGAATCGTCGAGCGAAAACACTTGAAAACCTCATAGAAGCAGCTTTTCTTCCCACTAGACCTTTTTCCCTCAATTAGGAATCTGATGCCATCACTAAATACATTCCTTAAATAGTAGCCATTCGTTGAGTGTTTTTTTTTGGGGTCTAATCCACATATATATCACCATTGCCCTTGATTTTCTGGACTGTATATCTCTTAAATGTCAACATTCACACGTGTGATTTAGTTTACGAAGATTTTTCAATGCCGAGAACCTCTATCAGAGAGTAAAAAAAGCGTAAGGTTCACAATGGTGTATAATTAAAATGGGATATAACGGGCTAGGATTCGAGTTACAGGAACACGGGCCAAACCAACCACCCAAGAATGGAATCGTCGAGCGAAAACACTTGACAACCTCCTAGAAGCAGCTTTTCTTGCCCCCAGACCTTTCTCCATCAACAAAGAAAATGATCCCGTCACTAAACACATTCCTTAAATTGTAGCCATTTGTTGAGTGTTTTTTTGGGTGTCTAATCCGCATATATATCACCATTGCCCTTGATTTTCTTGACAGTATGTCTCTTAAATGTCAACATATACACGTGTGATTTAGTTTACGAATATTTTTCATTACCGAGAACCTCGATCAGAGAGTAAAAATGGCGTAAGGTTCACAATGGTGTAAAATTAAAATGGGATATACCGTGCTAGGATTCGAGTTACAGGAAAAAGGGACAAACTAACCACCCAAAAATGGAATCGTCGAGCAAAAACACTTGACAACCTCCTAGAAGCAGCTTTTCTTGCCACCAGACCTTTCTCCATCAATTAGGAATCTGATGCCGTCACTAAACACATTCCTTAAATTCTAGCCATTCGATGAGTGTTTTTTTTTGTGTCTACTCCGCATATATATCACCATTTCCCTTGATTTTCTTGACTGTATATCTCTTAAATGTCAACATATACACGTGTGATTTAATTTACGAAGATTTTTCAATGCCGAGTACCTCTATCAGAGAGTAAAAAAGGCGTAAGTTTCACAATGGTGTATAATTAAAATGGGATATACCGGGCTAGGATTCGAGTTACAGGAACAAGGGCCAAACCAACCACCCAAGAATAGAATCGTCGAGCGAAAACACTTGACAACCTCCTAGAAGCAGCTTTTCTTGCCACCAGACCTTTCTCCATTAACAAGGAATCTGATGCCGTCACTAAACACATTCCTTAAATTGTAGCCATTCGTTGGGTGTTTTTTTTGGTGTCTAATCCGCATATATATCACCATTTCCCTTGAATTTCTTGACTGTATATCTCTTAAATGTCAACATATGCACGTGTGATTTAGTTTACAAAGATTTTTCAATGCCGAGTACCTCTATCAGAGAGTAAAAAAGGCGTAAGTTTCACAATGGTGTATAATTAAAATGGGATATACCGGGCTAGGATTCGAGTTACAGGAACAAGGGCCAAACCAACCACCCAAGAATGGAATCATCGAGCGAAAACACTTGACAACCTCCTAGAAGCAGCCTTTCTTGCCACCAGACCTTCTCCATCAACAAGGAGTCTGATGCCGTCACTAAACACATTCCTTAAATTGTAGCCATTTGTTGAGTGTTTTTTTTCCATTGCCCTTGATTTTCTTGACTGTATATCTCTTAAATGTCAACATATACACGTGTGATTTAGTTTACGAAGATTTTTCAATGCCGAGAACCTCGATCAGAGAATAAAAAAGGCGTAAGGATCACAATGGTGTAAAATTAAAATGGAATATACCGGGCTAGGATTCGAGTTACAGGAAAAAGGGCCAAACCAACCACCCAAGAAGGGAATCGTCGAGCGAAAACACTTGACAACCTCCTAGAAGCGGCTTTTCTTGCCACCAGACCTTTCTACATCAATTAGGAATCTGATGCCGTCACTTAACACATTCCTTAAATTGTAGCCATTTGTTGAGTGTTTTTTTTGTGTCTAATCCGCATATATATATATATATATATCACCATTGCCCTTGATTTTCTGGACTGTATATCTCTTAAATGCCAACATATACACATGTGATTTAGTTTACGAAGATTTTTCAATACTGAGAACCTCGATCAGAGAGTAAAAAAGGCGTAAGGTTCACAATGGTGTAAAATTAAAATGGGATATACCGGGCTAGGATTCGAGTTACAGGAACAAGGGCCAAACCAACCACCCAAGAATGGAATCGTCGAGTGAAAACACTTGAAAACCTCATAGAAGCAGCTTTTCTTGCCACCAGACCTTTCTCCATCAATTAGGAATCTGATGCCGTCACTAAACACATTCCTTAAATAGTAGCCATTCGTTGAGTGTTTTTTTTTGGGTCTAATCCGCATATATATCACCATTGCCCTTGATTTTCTGGACTGTATATCTCTTAAATGTCAACATATACACGTGTGATTTAGTTTACGAAGATTTTTCAATGCCGAGAACCTCTATCAGAGAGTAAAAAAGGCGTAAGGTTCACAATGGTGTATAATTAAAATGGGATATAACGGGCTAGAATTCGAGTTACAGGAACAAGGGCCAAACCAACCACCCAAGAATGGAATCGTCAAGCGAAAACACTTGACAACCTCCTAGAAGCAGTTTTTCTTGCCAACAGACCTTTCTCCATCAACAAGGAAAATGATGCCGTCACTAAACACATTCCTTAAATTGTAGCCATTTGTTGAGTGTTTTTTTTGGGTGTCTAATCCGCATATATATCACCATTGCCCTTGATTTTCTTGACAGTATGTCTCTTAAATGTCAACATATACACGTGTGATTTAGTTTACGAATATTTTTCATTGTCGAGAATCTCGATCAGAGAGTACAAATGGCGTAAGGTTCACAATGGGGTAAAATTAAAATGGGATATACCGGGCTAGGATTCGAGTTACAGGAAAAAGGGCCAAACTAACCACCCAAGAATGGAATCGTCGAGCGAAAACACTTAACAACCTCCTAGAAGCAGCTTTTCTTGCCACCAGACCTTTCTCCATCAATTAGGAATCTAATGCCGTCACTAAACACATTCCTTAAATTGTAGCCATTCGTTGAGTGTTTTTTTTTTGGTGTCTAATCCGCATATATATCACCATTTCCCTTGATTTTCTTGACTGTATATCTCTTAAATGTCAACATATCCACGTGTGATTTAATTTACGAAGATTTTTCAATGCCGAGTACCTCTATCAGAGAGTAAAAAAGGCGTAAGTTTCACAATGGTGTATAATTAAAATGGGATATACCGGGCTAGGATTCGAGTTACAGGAACAAGGGCCAAACCAACCACCCAAGAATAGAATCGTCGAGCGAAAACACTTGACAACCTCCTAGAAGAAGCTTTTCTTGCCACCAGACCTTTCTCCATCAACAAGGAATCTGATGCCATCACTAAACACATTCCTTAAATTGTAGCCATTTGTTGAGTGTTTTTTTGGTGTCTAATCCGCATATATATCACCATTTCCCTTGATTTTCTTGACTGTATATCTCTAAAATATCAACATATACACGTGTGATTTAGTTTACGAAGATTTTTCAATACCGAGTACCTCTATCAGAGAGTAAAAAAGGCCTAAGTTTCACAATGGTGTATAATTAAAATGGGATATACCGGGCTAGGATTCGAGTTACAGGAACAAGGGCCAAACTAACCACCCAAGAATGGAATCGTCAAGCGAAAACACTTGACAACCTCCTAGAAGCAGCTTTTCTTGCCACCAGCCCTTTCTCCATCAATTCGGAATCTGATGCCGTCACTAAACACATTCCTTAAATTGTAGCCATTCGTTGAGTGTTTTTTTTGGTGTCTAATCCGCATATATATCACCATTTCCCTTGATTTTCTTGACTGTATATCTCTTAAATGTCAACATATACACGTGTGATTTAATTTACGAAGATTTTTCAATGCCGAGTACCTCTATCAGAGAGTAAAAAAGGCATAAGTTTCACAATGGTGTATAATTCAAATGGGATATACTGGGCTAGGATTCGAGTTACAGGAACAAGGGCCAAACCAACCACCCAAGAATGGAATCGTCGAGCGAAAACACTTGACAACCTCCTAGAAGCAGCTTTTCTTGCGGCCAAACCTTTCTCCATCAACAAGGAATCTGATGCCGTCACTAAACACATTCCTTAAATTGTAGCCATTTGTTGAGTGTTTTTTTTTTGTGTCTAATCCGCATATATATCACCATTGCCCTTGATTTTCTTGACTATATATCTCTTAAATGTCAACATATACACGTGTGATTTAGTTTACGAAGATTTTTCAATGCCGAGAACCTCGATCAGAGAGTAAAATTGGCGTAAGGTTCACAATGTTGTAAAATTAAAATGGGATATATCGGGCTAGGATTCGAGTTACAGGAAAAAGGGCCAAACTAACCACCCAAGAATGGGATCGTCGAGCGAAAACACTTGACAACCTCCTAGAAGCAGCTTTTCTTGCCACCAGACCTTTCTCCATCAACAAGGATTCTGATGCCGTCACTAAACACATTCCTTAAATTGTAGCCATTTGTTGAGTGTTTTTTTTGGTGTCACATCCGCATATATATCACCATTGCCATTGATTTTCTTGACTGTATATCTCTTAAATGTCAACAAATACACGTGTGATTTAGTTTACGAAGATTTTTCAATTCCGAGTACCTCTATAGAGAGTAAAAAAGGCGAAAGTTTCACAATGGTGCATAATTAAAATGGGATATATCGGGCTAGGATTCGAGTTACGGGAACAAGGGCCAAACCAACCACCCAAGAATGGAATCGTCGAGCGAAAACACTTGACAACCTCCTAGATGCAGCTTTTCTTGCCACCAGACCTTTCTCCATCAACAAGGAATCTGATTCCGTCACTAAACACAATCCTTAAATTGTAGCCATTTGTTGAGTGTTTTTTTTTTGTGTCTAATCCGCATATATATCACCATTGCCCTTGATTTTCTTGACTGTATGTCTCTTAAATGTCAACATATACACGTGTGATTTAGTTTACGAATATTTTTCAATGCCGAGAACCTCGATCAGAGAGTAAAAATTGGGTAAGGTTCACAATGGTGTTAAATTAAAATGGGATATACCGTGCTAGGATTCGAGTTACAGGAAAAAGGGACAAACTAACCACCCAAGAATGGGATCGTCGAGCGAAAACACTTGACAACCTCGTAGAAGCAGCTTTTCTTGCCACCAGACCTTTCTCCATCAATTAGGAATCTGATGCCGTCACTAATCACATTCCTTAAATTGTTGCCATTCGTTGAGTGTTTTTTTTTTGTGTCTAATCCGCATATATATCACCATTTTCCTTGATTTTCTTGACTGTATATCTCTTAAATGTCAACATATACACGTGTGATTTAATTTACGAAGATTATTCAGTGCCGAGTACCTTTATCAGAGAGTAAAAAAGGCGTAAGTTTCACAATGGTGTATAATTAAAATGGGATATACCGGGCTAGGATTCGAGTTACAGGAACAAGGGCCAAACCAACCACCCAAGAATGGAATCGTCGAGCGAAAACACTTGACAACCTCCTAGAAGCAGCTTTTCTTGCCACCAGACCTTTCTCCATCAACAAGGAATCTGATGCCGTCACTAAACACATTCCTTAAATTGTAGCCATTTGTTGAGTGTTTTTTTTTTGTGTCAAATCCGCATATATATATCACCATTGCCCTTGATTTTCTTGACTGTATATCTCTTAAATGTCAACATATACACGTGTGATTTAGTTTACGAATATTTTTCAGTGCCGAGAACCTCGATCAGAGAGTAAAAAAGGCGTAAGGATCGCAATGGTGTAAAATTAAAATGGGATATACCGGGCTGGGATTCGAGTTACAGGAAAAAGGGCCAAACTAACCACCCAAGAATGGAATCGTCAAGCGAAAACACTTGACAACCTCCTAGAAGCAGCTTTTCTTGCCACCAGCCCTTTCTCCATCAATTCGGAATCTGATGCCGTCACTAAACACATTCCTTAAATTGTAGCCATTCGTTGAGTGTTTTTTTTGGTGTCTAATCCGCATATATATCACCATTTCCCTTGATTTTCTTGACTGTATATCTCTTAAATGTCAACATATACACGTGTGATTTAATTTACGAAGATTTTTCAATGCCGAGTACCTCTATCAGAGAGTAAAAAAGGCGTAAGTTTCACAATGGTGTATAATTAAAATGGGATATACAGGGCTAGGATTCGAGTTACAGGAACAAGGGCCAAACCAACCACCCAAGAATGGAATCGTCGAGCGAAAACACTTGACAACCTCCTAGAAGCAGCTTTTCTTGCGGCCAAACCTTTCTCCATCAACAAGGAATCTGATGCCGTCACTAAACACATTCCTTAAATTGTAGCCATTTGTTGAGTGTTTTTTCTTGGTGTCTAATCCGCATATATATCACCATTGCCCTTGATTTTCTTGACTGTATATCTCTTAAATGTCAACATATACACGTGTGATTTAGTTTACGAAGATTTTTCAATGCCGAGAACCTCGATCAGAGAGTAAAATTGGCGTAAGGTTCACAATGTTGTAAAATTAAAATGGGATATATCGGGCTAGGATTCGAGTTACAGGAAAAAGGGCCAAACTAACCACCCAAGAATGGGATCGTCGAGCGAAAACACTTGACAACCTCCTAGAAGCAGCTTTTCTTGCCACCAGACCTTTCTCCATCAACAAGGATTCTGATGCCGTCACTAAACACATTCCTTAAATTGTAGCCATTTGTTGAGTGTTTTTTTTGGTGTCACATCCGCATATATATCACCATTGCCATTGATTTTCTTAACTGTATATCTCTTAAATGTCAACAAATACACGTGTGATTTAGTTTACGAAGATTTTTCAATTCCGAGTACCTCTATAGAGAGTAAAAAAGGCGAAAGTTTCACAATGGTGCATAATTAAAATGGGATATCGGGCTAGGATTCGAGTTACGGGAACAAGGGCCAAACCAACCACCCAAGAATGGAATCGTCGAGCGAAAACACTTGACAACCTCCTAGATGCAGCTTTTCTTGCCACCAGACCTTTCTCCATCAACAAGGAATCTGATTCCGTCACTAAACACAATCCTTAAATTGTAGCCATTTGTTGAGTGTTTTTTTTTGTGTCTAATCCGCATATATATCACCATTGCCCTTGATTTTCTTGACTGTATGTCTCTTAAATGTCAACATATACACGTGTGATTTAGTTTACGAAGATTTTTCAATGCCGAGAACCTCGATCAGAGAGTAAAAATTGGGTAAGGTTCACAATGGTGTTAAATTAAAATGGGATATACCGTGCTAGGATTCGAGTTACAGGAAAAAGGGACAAACTAACCACCCAAGAATGGGATCGTCGAGCGAAAACACTTGATAACCTCGTAGAAGCAGCTTTTCTTGCCACCAGACCTTTCTCCATCAATTAGGAATCTGATGCCGTCACTAATCACATTCCTTAAATTGTTGCCATTCGTTGAGTGTTTTTTTTTGGTGTCTAATCCGCATATATATCACCATTTTCCTTGATTTTCTTGACTGTATATCTCTTAAATGTCAACATATACACGTGTGATTTAATTTACGAAGATTTTTCAATGCCGAGAACCTCGATCAGAGAGTAAAATTGGCGTAAGGTTCACAATGTTGTAAAATTAAAATGGGATATATCGGGCTAGGATTCGAGTTACAGGAAAAAGGGCCAAACTAACCACCCAAGAATGGGATCGTCGAGCGAAAACACTTGACAACCTCCTAGAAGCAGCTTTTCTTGCCACCAGACCTTTCTCCATCAACAAGGATTCTGATGCCGTCACTAAACACATTCCTTAAATTGTAGCCATTTGTTGAGTGTTTTTTTTGGTGTCACATCCGCATATATATCACCATTGCCATTGATTTTCTTAACTGTATATCTCTTAAATGTCAACAAATACACGTGTGATTTAGTTTACGAAGATTTTTCAATTCCGAGTACCTCTATAGAGAGTAAAAAAGGCGAAAGTTTCACAATGGTGCATAATTAAAATGGGATATATCGGGCTAGGATTCGAGTTACGGGAACAAGGGCCAAACCAACCACCCAAGAATGGAATCGTCGAGCGAAAACACTTGACAACCTCCTAGATGCAGCTTTTCTTGCCACCAGACCTTTCTCCATCAACAAGGAATCTGATTCCGTCACTAAACACAATCCTTAAATTGTAGCCATTTGTTGAGTGTTTTTTTTTGTGTCTTATCCGCATATATATCACCATTGCCCTTGATTTTCTTGACTGTATGTCTCTTAAATGTCAACATATACACGTGTGATTTAGTTTACGAAGATTTTTCAATGCCGAGAACCTCGATCAGAGAGTAAAAATTGGGTAAGGTTCACAATGGTGTTAAATTAAAATGGGATATACCGTGCTAGGATTCGAGTTACAGGAAAAAGGGACAAACTAACCACCCAAGAATGGGATCGTCGAGCGAAAACACTTGACAACCTCGTAGAAGCAGCTTTTCTTGCCACCAGACCTTTCTCCATCAATTAGGAATCTGATGCCGTCACTAATCACATTCCTTAAATTGTTGCCATTCGTTGAGTGTTTTTTTTTGGTGTCTAATCCGCGTATATATCACCATTTTCCTTGATTTTCTTGACTGTATATCTCTTAAATGTCAACATATACACGTGTGATTTAATTTACGAAGATTTTTCAGTGCCGAGTACCTTTATCAGAGAGTAAAAAAGGCGTAAGTTTCACAATGGTGTATAATTAAAATGGGATATACTGGGCTAGGATTCGAGTTACAGGAACAAGGGCCAAACCAACCACCCAAGAATGGAATCGTCGAGCGAAAACACTTGACAACCTCCTAGAAGCAGCTTTTCTTGCGGCCAAACCTTTCTCCATCAACAAGGAATCTGATGCCGTCACTAAACACATTCCTTAAATTGTAGCCATTTGTTGAGTGTTTTTTCTTGGTGTCTAATCCGCATATATATCACCATTGCCCTTGATTTTCTTGACTGTATATCTCTTAAATGTCAACATATACACGTGTGATTTAGTTTACGAAGATTTTTCAATGCCGAGAACCTCGATCAGAGAGTAAAATTGGCGTAAGGTTCACAATGTTGTAAAATTAAAATGGGATATATCGGGCTAGGATTCGAGTTACAGGAAAAAGGGCCAAACTAACCACCCAAGAATGGGATCGTCGAGCGAAAACACTTGACAACCTCCTAGAAGCAGCTTTTCTTGCCACCAGACCTTTCTCCATCAACAAGGATTCTGATGCCGTCACTAAACACATTCCTTAAATTGTAGCCATTTGTTGAGTGTTTTTTTTGGTGTCACATCCGCATATATATCACCATTGCCATTGATTTTCTTAACTGTATATCTCTTAAATGTCAACAAATACACGTGTGATTTAGTTTACGAAGATTTTTCAATTCCGAGTACCTCTATAGAGAGTAAAAAAGGCGAAAGTTTCACAATGGTGCATAATTAAAATGGGATATATCGGGCTAGGATTCGAGTTACGGGAACAAGGGCCAAACCAACCACCCAAGAATGGAATCGTCGAGCGAAAACACTTGACAACCTCCTAGATGCAGCTTTTCTTGCCACCAGACCTTTCTCCATCAACAAGGAATCTGATTCCGTCACTAAACACAATCCTTAAATTGTAGCCATTTGTTGAGTGTTTTTTTTTGTGTCTAATCCGCATATATATCACCATTGCCCTTGATTTTCTTGACTGTATGTCTCTTAAATGTCAACATATACACGTGTGATTTAGTTTACGAAGATTTTTCAATGCCGAGAACCTCGATCAGAGAGTAAAAATTGGGTAAGGTTCACAATGGTGTTAAATTAAAATGGGATATACCGTGCTAGGATTCGAGTTACAGGAAAAAGGGACAAACTAACCACCCAAGAATGGGATCGTCGAGCGAAAACACTTGACAACCTCGTAGAAACAGCTTTTCTTGCCACCAGACCTTTCTCCATCAATTAGGAATCTGATGCCGTCACTAATCACATTCCTTAAATTGTTGCCATTCGTTGAGTGTTTTTTTTTGGTGTCTAATCCGCATATATATCACCATTTTCCTTGATTTTCTTGACTGTATATCTCTTAAATGTCAACATATACACGTGTGATTTAATTTACGAAGATTTTTCAGTGCCGAGTACCTTTATCAGAGAGTAAAAAAGGCGTAAGTTTCACAATGGTGTATAATTAAAATGGGATATACCGGGCTAGGATTCGAGTTACAGGAACAAGGGCCAAACCAACCACCCAAGAATGGAATCGTCGAGCGAAAACACTTGACAACCTCCTAGAAGCAGCTTTTCTTGCCACCAGACCTTTCTCCATCAACAAGGAATCTGATGCCGTCACTAACACATTCCTTAAATTGTAGCCATTTGTTGAGTGTTTTTTTTGTGTCAAATCCGCATATATATATCACCATTGCCCTTGATTTTCTTGACTGTATATCTCTTAAATGTCAACATATACACGTGTGAATTAGTTTACGAAGATTTTTCAGTGCCGAGAACCTCGATCAGAGAGTAAAAAAGGCGTAAGGATCGCAATGGTGTAAAATTAAAATGGGATATACCGGGCTAGGATTCGAGTTACAGGAACAAGGGCCAAACCAACCACCCAAGAATGGAATCGTCGCGCGAAAACACTTGACAACCTCCTAAAAGGAGCTTTTCTTACCACCAGACCTTTCTCTATCAACAAGGAATCTGTTGTCGTCACTAAACACATTCCTTAAATTGTAGCCATTTGTTGAGTGTTTTTTTGGTGTCAAATCCGCATATATATCACCATTGCCCTTTATTTTCTTGACTGTATATTTCTTAAATGTCAACATATACACGTGTGATTTAGTTTACGAAGATTTTTCAATGCCGGGAACCTCGATCAGAGAGTAAAAAAGGCGTAAGGATCACAATAGTGTAAAATTAAAATGGGAGATACCGGGCTAGGATTCGAGTTACCGGAAAAAGGGCCAAACCAACCACCCAAGAATGGAATCGTCGAGCGAAAACACTTGACAACCTCCTAGAGCAGCTTTTCTTGCCACCAGACCTTTCTCCATCAATTAGGAATCTGATGCCGTCACTAAACACATTCCTTAAATTGTAGCCATTTGTTGAGTTTTTTTTTTGGTGTCTAATCCGCATATATATCACCATTGCCCTTGATTTTCTTGACTGTATAACTCTTAAATGTCAACATATACACGTGTGATTTAGTTTACGTATATTTTTCAATGCCGAGAACCTCGATCAGAGAGTAAAAAAGGCGTAAGGTTCACAATGGTGTATAATTAAAATGGGATATACCGGGCTAGGATTCGAGTTACAGGAACAAGGGCCAAACCAACCAACCAAGAATGGAATCGTCGAGCGAAAACACTTGACAACCTCCTAGAAGCAGCTTTTCTTGCCACCAGACCTTTCTCCATCAACAAGGAATCTGATGCGGTCACTAAACATATTCCTTCAATTGTAGCCATTTGTTGAGTTTTTTTTTTGTGTCTAATCCGCATATATATCTCCATTGCCCTTGATTTTCTTGACTGTATGTCTCTTAAATGTCAACATATACACGTGTGATTTAGTTTACGAAGATTTTTCAATGCCGAGAACCTCGATCAGAGAGTAAAAATTGGGTAAGGTTCACAATGGAGTTAAATTAAAATGGGATATACCGTGCTAGGATTTGAGTTACAGGAAAAAGGGACAAACTAACCACCCAAGAATGGGATCGTCGAGCGAAAACACTTGACAACCTCGTAGAAGCAGCTTTTCTTGCCACCAGACCTTTCTCCATCAATTAGGAATCTGATGCCGTCACTAATCACATTCCTTAAATTGTTGCCATTCGTTGAGTGTTTTTTTTTTTGGTGTCTAATCCGCATATATATCACCATTTTCCTTGATTTTCTTGACTGTATATCTCTTAAGTGTCAACATATACACGTGTGATTTAGTTTACGAAGATTTTTCAGTGCCGAGTACCTTTATCAGAGAGTAAAAAAGGCGTAAGTTTCACAATGGTGTATAATTAAAATGGGATATACCGGGCTAGGATTCGAGTTACAGGAACAAGGGCCAAACCAACCACCCAAGAATGGAATCGTCGAGCGAAAACACTTGACAACCTCCTAGAAGCAGCTTTTCTTGCCACCAGACCTTTCTCCATCAACAAGGAATCTGATGCCGTCACTAAACACATTCCTTAAATTGTAGCCATTTGTTGAGTGTTTTTTTTTTGTGTCAAATCCGCATATATATATCACCATTGCCCTTGATTTTCTTGACTGTATATCTCTTAAATGTCAACATATACACGTGTGATTTAGTTTACGAAGATTTTTCAGTGCCGAGAACCTCGATCAGAGAGTAAAAAAGGCGTAAGGATCGCAATGGTGTAAAATTAAAATGGGATATACCGGGCTAGGATTCGAGTTACAGGAACAAGGGCCAAACCAACCACCCAAGAATGGAATCGTCGAGCGAAAACACTTGACAACCTCCTAAAAGTAGCTTTTCTTGCCACCAGACCTTTCTCTATCAACAAGGAAACTGATGTCGTCACTAAACACATTCCTTAAATTGTAGCCATTTGTTGAGTGTTTTTTTTGGTGTCAAATCCGCATATATATCACCATTGCCCTTTATTTTCTTGACTGTATATCTCTTAAATGTCAACATATACACGTGTGATTTAGTTTACGAAGATTTTTCAATGCCGGGAACCTCGATCAGAGAGTAAAAAAGGCGTAAGGATCACAATAGTGTAAAATTAAAATGGGATATACCGGGCTAGGATTCGAGTTACAGGAAAAAGGGCTAAACCAACCACCCAAGAATGGAATCGTCGAGCAAAAACACTTGACAACCTGCTAGAGCAGCTTTTCTTGCCACCGGACCTTTCTCCATCAATTAGGAATCTGATGCCGTCACTAAACACATTCCTTAAATTGTAGCCATTTGTTGAGTTTTTTTTTTGGTGTCTAATCCGCATATATATCACCATTGCCCTTGATTTTCTTGACTGTATATCTCTTAAATGTCAACATATACACGTGTGATTTAGTTTACGTATATTTTTCAATGCCGAGAACCTCGATCAGAGAGTAAAAAAGGCGTAAGGTTCACAATGGTGTATAATTAAAATGGGATATACCGGGCTAGGATTCGAGTTACAGGAACAAGGGCCAAACCAACCAACCAAGAATGGAATCGTCGAGCGAAAACACTTGACAACCTCCTAGAAGCAGCTTTTCTTGCCACCAGACCTTTCTCCATCAACAAGGAATCTGATGCGGTCACTAAACATATTCCTTCAATTGTAGCCATTTGTTGAGTTTTTTTTTTGTGTCTAATCCGCATATATATCACCATTGCCCTTGATTTTCTTGACTGTATGTCTCTTAAATGTCAACATATACACGTGTGATTTAGTTTACGAAGATTTTTCAATGCCGAGAACCTCGATCAGAGAGTAAAAATTGGGTAAGGTTCACAATGGAGTTAAATTAAAATGGGATATACCGTGCTAGGATTTGAGTTACAGGAAAAAGGGACAAACTAACCACCCAAGAATGGGATCGTCGAGCGAAAACACTTGACAACCTCGTAGAAGCAGCTTTTCTTGCCACCAGACCTTTCTCCATCAATTAGGAATCTGATGCCGTCACTAATCACATTCCTTAAATTGTAGTCATTTGTTGAGTGTTTCTTTTGGTGTCTAATCCGCATATATATCACTATTGCCCTTGATTTTCTTGACTGTATATCTCTTAAATATTAACATATACACGTGTGATTTAGTTTAAGAAGATTTTTCAATGCCGAGAACCTCGACCAGAGAGTAAAAAAGGCGTAAGGTTCACAATGGTGTAAAATTAAAATGGGATATACCGGGCTAGGATTCGAGTTACAGGAAAAAGGGCCAAACCAACCACCCAAGAATGGAATCGTCCAGCGAAAACACTTGACAACCTCCTAGAAGCGGCTTTTCTTGCCACCAGATCTTTCTCCATCAATTAGGAATCTGATGCCGTCACTAAACACATTCCTTAAATTGTAGCTATTTGTTGAGTGTTTTTTTTGTACCTAATACGCATATATATCACCATTGCCCTTGATTTTCTTGACTGTATATCTCTTAAATGTCAACATATACATGTGTGATTTAGTTTACGAAGATTTTTCAATGCCGAGTACCTCTATCAGATAGTAAAAAAGGCGTAAGGTTCACAATTGTGTAAAATTAAAATGGGATATACCGGGCTAGGATTCGAGTTACAGGAACAAGGGCCAAACCAACCACCCAAGAATGGAATCGTCGAGCGAAAACACTTGAAAACCTCATAGATGCAGCTTTTCTTGCCACCAGACCTTATTCCATCAATTAGGAATCTGATGCCGTCACTAAACACATTCCTTAAATTGTAGCAATTTGTTGAGTGTTTTTTTTTGTGTCTAATCCGCATATATATCACTATTGCCCTTGAATTTCTTGACTGTATATCTCTTAAATATCAACATATACACGTGTGATTTAGTTTAAGAAGATTTTTCAATGCCGAGAACCTCGATCAGAGAGTAAAAAAGGCGTAAGGTTCACAACGGTGTAAAATTAAAATGGGATATAACGGGCTAGGATTCGAGTAACAGGAACAAGGGCCAAACCAACCACCCAAGAATGGAATCGTCGAGCGAAAACACATGAAAACCTCATAGAAGCAGCTTTTCTTGCCACCAGACCTTTCTCCATCAATTAGGAATCTGATGCCGTCACTAAACACATTCCTTAAATTGTAGCCATTCGTTGAGTGTGTTTTTTTTGGTGTCTAATCCACATATATATCACCATTGCCCTTGATTTTCTTGACTGTATATCTCTAAAATGTCAACATATACACGTGTGATTTAGTTTACGAATATTTTTCAATGCCGAGAACCTCGACCAGAGAGTAAAAAAGGCGTAAGGTTCACAATGGTGTAAAATTAAAATGGGATATACCGGACTAGGATTCGAGTTACTGGAAAAAGGGCCAAACCAACGACCCAAGAATGGAATTGTCGAGCGAAAACACTTGACAACCTCCTAGAAGCGGCTTTTCTTGCCACCAGATCTTTCTCCATCAATTAGGAATCTGATGCCGTCACTAAACACATTTCTTAAATTGTAGCTATTTGTTGAATGTTTTTTTTGTGCCTAATACGCATATATATCACCATTGCCCTTGATTTTCTTGACTGTATATCTCTTAAATGTCAACATATACATGTGTGATTTAGTTTACGAACATTTTTCAATGCCGAGTACCTCTATCAGATAGTAAAAAAGGCGTAAGGTTCACAATGGTGTAAAATTAAAATGGAATATACCAGGCTAGGATTCGAGTTACAGGAACAAGGGCCAAACCAACCACCCAAGAATGGAATCGTCGAGCGAAAACACTTGAAAACCTCATAGATGCAGCTTTTCTTGCCACCAGACCTTATTCCATCAATTAGGAATCTGATGCCGTCACTAAACACATTCCTTAAATTGTAGCAATTTGTTGAGTGTTTTTTTTTGTGTCTAATCCGCATATATATCACTATTGCCCTTGAATTTCTTGACTGTATATCTCTTAAATATCAACATATACACGTGTGATTTAGTTTAAGAAGATTTTTCAATGCCGAGAACCTCGATCAGAGAGTAAAAAAGGCGTAAGGTTCACAATGGTGTAAAATTAAAATGGGATATAACGGGCTAGGATTCGAGTTACAGGAACAAGGGCCAAACCAACCACCCAAGAATGGAATCGTCGAGCGAAAACACATGAAAACCTCATAGAAGCAGCTTTTCTTGCCACCAGACCTTTCTCCATCAATTAGGAATCTGATGCCGTCACTAAACACATTCCTTAAATTGTAGCCATTCGTTGAGTGTGTTTTTTTTGGTGTCTAATCCACATATATATCACCATTGCCCTTGATTTTCTTGACTGTATATCTCTTAAATGTCAACATATACACGTGTGATTTAGTTTACGAAAATTTTTCAATGCCGAGAACCTCGAACAGAGAGTAAAAAAGGCGTAAGGTTCACAATGGTGTAAAATTAAAATGGGATATACCGGGCTAGGATTCGAGTTACAGGAAAAAGGGCCAAACCAACCACCCAAGAATGGAATCGTCGAGCGAAGACACTTGACAACCTCCTAGAAGCGGCTTTTCTTGCCACCAGATCTTTCTCCATCAATTAGGAATCTGATGCCGTCACTAAACACATTCCTTAAATTGTAGCTATTTGTTGAGTGTTTTTTTTGTGTCTAATACGCATATATATCACCATTGCCCTTGATTTTCTTGACTGTATATCTCTTAAATGTCAACATATACACGTGTGATTTAGTTTACGAAGATTTTTCAATGCCGAGTACCTCTATCAGATAGTAAAAAAGGCGTAAGGTTCACAATGGTGTAAAATTAAAATGGGATATACCGGGCTAGGATTCGAGTTACAGGAACAAGGGACAAACCAACCACCCAAGAATGGAATCGTCGAGCGAAAACACTTGAAAACCTCATAGATGCAGCTTTTCTTGCCACCAGACCTAATTCCATCAAATAGGAATCTGATGCCGTCACTAAACACATTCCTTAAATTGTAGCAATTTGTTGAGTGTTTTTTTTGTGTCTAATCCGCATATATATCACCATTTCCCTTGAATTTCTTGACTGTATATCTCTTAAATATCAACATATACACGTGTGATTTAGTTTAAGAAGATTTTTCAATGCCGAGAACCTCCATCAGAGAGTAAAATAGGCGTAAGGTTCACAATGGTGTAAAATTAAAATGGGATATAACGGGCTAGGATTCGAGTTACAGAAACAAGGGCCAAACCAACCACCCAAGAATGGAATCGTCGAGCGAAAACACATGAAAACCTCATAGAAGCAGCTTTTCTTGCCACCAGACCTTTCTCCATCAATTAGGAATCTGATGCCGTCACTAAACACATTCCTTAAATTGTAGCCATTCGTTGAGTGTGTTTTTTTTTTGTGTCTAATCCGCATATATATCACCATTGCCCTTGATTTTCTTGACTGTATATCTCTTAAATGTCAACATATACACGTGTGATTTAGTTTACGAAAATTTTTCAATGCCGAGAACCTCAACCAGAGAGTAAAAAAGGCGTAAGTTTCACAATGGTGTAAAATTAAAATGGGATATACCGGGCTAGGATTCGAGTTACAGGAAAAAGGGCCAAACCAACCACCCAAGAATGGAATCGTCGAGCGAAAACACTTGACAACCTCCTAGAAGCGGCTTTTCTTGCCACCAGATCTTTCGTCATCAATTAGGAATCTGATGCCGTCACTAAACACATTCCTTAAATTGTAGCTATTTGTTGAGTGTTTTTTTTGTGTCTAATACGCATATATATCACCATTGCCCTTGATTTTCTTGACTGTATATCTCTTAAATGTCAACATATACACGTGTGATTTAGTTTACGAAGATTTTTCAATGCCGAGTACCTCTATCAGATAGTAAAAAAGGCGTAAGGTTCACAATGATGTAAAATTAAAATGGGATATACCGGGCTAGGATTCGAGTTACAGGAACAAGGGCCAAACCAACCACCCAAGAATGGGATCGTCGAGCGAAAACATTTGAAAACCTCATAGATGCAGCTTTTCTTGCCACCAGACCTTATTCCATCAATTAGGAATCTGATGCCGTCACTAAACACATTCCTTAAATTGTAGCAATTTGTTGAGTGTTTTTTTTGTGTCTAATCCGCATATATATCACCATTGCCCTTGAATTTCTTGACTGTATATCTCTTAAGTATCAACATATACACGTGTGATTTAGTTTAAGAAGATTTTTCAATGCCGAGAACCTCGATCAGAGAGTAAAAAAGGCGTAAGGTTCACAATGGTGTAAAATTAAAATGGGATATAACGGGCAAGGATTCGAGTTTCAGGAACAAGGGTCAAACCAACCACCCAAGAATGGAATCGTCGAGCGAAAACACATGAAAACCTCATAGAAGCAGCTTTTCTTGCCACCAGACCTTTCTCCATCAATTAGGAATCTGATGCCGTCACTAAACACATTCCTTAAATTGTAGCCATTCGTTGAGTGTGTTTTTTTTGGTGTCTAATCCGCATATATATCACCATTGCCCTTGATTTTCTTGACTGTATATCTCTTAAATGTCAACATATACACGTGTGATTTAGTTTACGAAGATTTTTCAATGCCGAGAACGTCTATCAGAGAGTAAAAAAGGCGTAAGGTTCACAATGCTGTATAATTAAAATGGGATATACCGGGCTAGGATTCGAGTTACAGGAACAAGGGCCAAACCAACCACCCAAGAATGGAATCGTCGAGCGAAAACACATGAAAACCTCATAGAAGCAGCTTTTCTTGCCACCAGACCTTTCTCCATCAATTAGGAATCTGATGCCGTCACTAAACACATTCCTTAAATTGTAGCCATTCGTTGAGTGTGTTTTTTTTGGTGTCTAATCCGCATATATATCACCATTGCCCTTGATTTTCTTGACTGTATATCTCTAAAATGTCAACATATACACGTGTGATTTAGTTTACGAATATTTTTCAATGCCGAGAACCTCGACCAGAGAGTAAAAAAGGCGTAAGGTTCACAATGGTGTAAAATTAAAATGGGATATACCGGGCTAGGATTCGAGTTACTGGAAAAAGGGCCAAACCAACCACCCAAGAATGGAATCGTCGAGCGAAAACACTTGACAACCTCCTAGAAGCGGCTTTTCTTGCCACCAGATCTTTCTCCATCAATTAGGAATCTGATGCCGTCACTAAACACATTTCTTAAATTGTAGCTATTTGTTGAATGTTTTTTTTGTGCCTAATACGCATATATATCACCATTGCCCTTGATTTTCTTGACTGTATATCTCTTAAATGTCAACATATACATGTGTGATTTAGTTTACGAAGATTTTTCAATGCCGAGTACCTCTATCAGATAGTAAAAAAGGCGTAAGGTTCACAATGGTGTAAAATTAAAATGGGATATACCGGGCTAGGATTCGAGTTACAGGAACAAGGGCCAAACCAACCACCCAAGAATGGAATCGTCTAGCGAAAACACTTGAAAACCTCATAGATGCAGCTTTTCTTGCCACCAGACCTTATTCCATCAATTAGGAATCTGATGCCGTCACTAAACACATTCCTTAAATTGTGGCAATTTGTTGAGTGTTTTTTTTTGTGTCTAATCCGCATATATATCACTATTGCCCTTGAATTTCTTGACTGTATATCTCTTAAATATCAACATATACACGTGTGATTTAGTTTAAGAAGATTTTTCAATGCCGAGAACCTCGATCAGAGAGTAAAAAAGGCGTAAGGTTCACAATGGTGTAAAATTAAAATGGGATATAACGGGCTAGGATTCGAGTTACAGGAACAAGGGCCAAACCAACCACCCAAGAATGGAATCGTCGAGCGAAAACACATGAAAACCTCATAGAAGCAGCTTTTCTTGCCACCAGACCTTTCTCCATCAATTAGGAATCTGATGCTGTCACTAAACACATTCCTTAAATTGTAGCCATTCGTTGAGTGTGTTTTTTTTGGTGTCTAATCCACATATATATCACCATTGCCCTTGATTTTCTTGACTGTATATCTCTTAAATGTCAACATATACACGTGTGATTTAGTTTACGAAAATTTTTCAATGCCGAGAACCTCGAACAGAGAGTAAAAAAGGCGTAAGGTTCACAATGGTGTAAAATTAAAATGGGATATACCGGGCTAGGATTCGAGTTACAGGAAAAAGGGCCAAACCAACCACCCAAGAATGGAATCGTCGAGCGAAGACACTTGACAACCTCCTAGAAGCGGCTTTTCTTGCCACCAGATCTTTCTCCATCAATTAGGAATCTGATGCCGTCACTAAACACATTCCTTAAATTGTAGCTATTTGTTGAGTGTTTTTTTTTTGTGTCTAATACGCATATATATCACCATTGCCCTTGATTTTCTTGACTGTATATCTCTTAAATGTCAACATATACACGTGTGATTTAGTTTACGAAGATTTTTCAATGCCGAGTACCTCTATCAGATAGTAAAAAAGGCGTAAGGTTCACAATGGTGTAAAATTAAAATGGGATATACCGGGCTAGGATTCGAGTTACAGGAACAAGGGACAAACCAACCACCCAAGAATGGAATCGTCGAGCGAAAACACTTGAAAACCTCATAGATGCAGCTTTTCTTGCCACCAGACCTTATTCCATCAAATAGGAATCTGATGCCGTCACTAAACACATTCCTTAAATTGTAGCAATTTGTTGAGTGTTTTTTTTGTGTCTAATCCGCATATATATCACCATTTCCCTTGAATTTCTTGACTGTATATCTCTTAAATATCAACATATACACGTGTGATTTAGTTTAAGAAGATTTTTCAATGCCGAGAACCTCTTTCAGAGAGTAAAATAGGCGTAAGGTTCACAATGGTGTAAAATTAAAATGGGATATAACGGGCTAGGATTCGAGTTACAGAAACAAGGGCCAAACCAACCACCCAAGAATGGAATCGTCGAGCGAAAACACATGAAAACCTCATAGAAGCAGCTTTTCTTGCCACCAGACCTTTCTCCATCAATTAGGAATCTGATGCCGTCACTAAACACATTCCTTAAATTGTAGCCATTCGTTGAGTGTGTTTTTTTTTGTGTCTAATCCGCATATATATCACCATTGCCCTTGATTTTCTTGACTGTATATCTCTTAAATGTCAACATATACACGTGTGATTTAGTTTACGAAAATTTTTCAATGCCGAGAACCTCGACCAGAGAGTAAAAAAGGCGTAAGTTTCACAATGGTGTAAAATTAAAATGGGATATACCGGGCTAGGATTCGAGTTACAGGAAAAAGGGCCAAACCAACCACCCAAGAATGGAATCGTCGAGCGAAAACACTTGACAACCTCCTAGAAGCGGCTTTTCTTGCCACCAGATCTTTCTCCATCAATTAGGAATCTGATGCCGTCACTAAACACATTCCTTAAATTGTAGCTATTTGTTGAGTGTTTTTTTTGTGTCTAATACGCAAATATATCACCATTGCCCTTGATTTTCTTGACTGTATATCTCTTAAATGTCAACATATACACGTGTGATTTAGTTTACGAAGATTTTTCAATGCCGAGTACCTCTATCAGATAGTAAAAAAGGCGTAAGGTTCACAATGATGTAAAATTAAAATGGGATATACCGGGCTAGGATTCGAGTTACAGGAACAAGGGCCAAACCAACCACCCAAGAATGGGATCGTCGAGCGAAAACATTTGAAAACCTCATAGATGCAGCTTTTCTTGCCACCAGACCTTATTCCATCAATTAGGAATCTGATGCCATCACTAAACACATTCCTTAAATTGTAGCAATTTGTTGAGTGTTTTTTTTGTGTCTAATCCGCATATATATCACCATTGCCCTTGAATTTCTTGACTGTATATCTCTTAAGTATCAACATATACATGTGTGATTTAGTTTAAGAAGATTTTTCAATGCCGAGAACCTCGATCAGAGAGTAAAAAAGGCGTAAGGTTCACAATGGTGTAAAATTAAAATGGGATATAACGGGCAAGGATTCGAGTTTCAGGAACAAGGGCCAAACCAACCACCCAAGAATGGAATCGTCGAGCGAAAACACATGAAAACCTCATAGAAGCAGCTTTTCTTGCCACCAGACCTTTCTCCATCAATTAGGAATCTGATGCCGTCACTAAACACATTCCTTAAATTGTAGCCATTCGTTGAGTGTGTTTTTTTTGGTGTCTAATCCGCATATATATCACCATTGCCCTTGATTTTCTTGACTGTATATCTCTTAAATGTCAACATATACACGTGTGATTTAGTTTACGAAGATTTTTCAATGCCGAGAACGTCTATCAGAGAGTAAAAAAGGCGTAAGGTTCACAATGGTGTATAATTAAAATGGGATATACCGGGCTAGGATTCGAGTTACAGGAACAAGGGCCAAACCAACCACCCAAGAATGGAATCGTCGAGCGAAAACACATGAAAACCTCATAGATGCAGCTTTTCTTGCCACCAGACCTTTCTCCATCAATTAGGAATCTGATGCCGTCACTAAACACATTCCTTAAATTGTAGCCATTCGTTGAGTGTGTTTTTTTTGGTGTCTAATCCGCATATATATCACCATTGCCCTTGATTTTCTTGACTGTATATCTCTAAAATGTCAACATATACACGTGTGATTTAGTTTACGAATATTTTTCAATGCAGAGAACCTCGACCAGAGAGTAAAAAAGGCGTAAGGTTCACAATGGTGTAAAATTAAAATGGGATATACCGGGCTAGGATTCGAGTTACTGGAAAAAGGGCCAAACCAACCACCCAAGAATGGAATCGTCGAGCGAAAACACTTGACAACCTCCTAGAAGCGGCTTTTCTTGCCACCAGATCTTTCTCCATCAATTAGGAATCTGATGCCGTCACTAAACACATTTCTTAAATTGTAGCTCTTTGTTGAATGTTTTTTTTGTGCCTAATACGCATATATATCACCATTGCCCTTGATTTTCTTGACTGTATATCTCTTAAATGTCAACATATACATGTGTGATTTAGTTTACGAAGATTTTTCAATGCCGAGTACCTCTATCAGATAGTAAAAAAGGCGTAAGGTTCACAATGGTGTAAAATTAAAATGGGATATACCGGGCTAGGATTCGAGTTACAGGAACAAGGGCCAAACCAACCACCCAAGAATGGAATCGTCGAGCGAAAACACTTGAAAACCTCATAGATGCAGCTTTTCTTGCCACCAGACCTTATTCCATCAATTAGGAATCTGATGCCGTCACTAAACACATTCCTTAAATTGTAGCAATTTGTTGAGTGTTTTTTTTTTGTGTCTAATCCGCATATATATCACTATTGCCCTTGAATTTCTTGACTGTATATCTCTTAAATATCAACATATACACGTGTGATTTAGTTTAAGAAGATTTTTCAATGCCGAGAACCTCGATCAGAGAGTAAAAAAGGCGTAAGGTTCACAATGGTGTAAAATTAAAATGGGATATAACGGGCTAGGATTCGAGTTACAGGAACAAGGGCCAAACCAACCACCCAAGAATGGAATCGTCGAGCGAAAACACATGAAAACCTCATAGAAGCAGCTTTTCTTGCCACCAGACCTTTCTCCATCAATTAGGAATCTGATGCCGTCACTAAACACATTCCTTAAATTGTAGCCATTCGTTGAGTGTGTTTTTTTTGGTGTCTAATCCGCATATATATCACCATTGCCCTTGATTTTCTTGACTGTATATCTCTTAAATGTCAACATATACACGTGTGATTTAGTTTACGAAGATTTTTCAATGCCGAGAACGTCTATCAGAGAGTAAAAAAGGCGTAAGGTTCACAATGGTGTATAATTAAAATGGGATATACCGGGCTAGGATTCGAGTTACAGGAACAAGGGCCAAACCAACCACCCAAGAATGGAATCGTCGAGCGAAAACACATGAAAACCTCATAGATGCAGCTTTTCTTGCCACCAGACCTTTCTCCATCAATTAGGAATCTGATGCCGTCACTAAACACATTCCTTAAATTGTAGCCATTCGTTGAGTGTGTTTTTTTTGGTGTCTAATCCGCATATATATCACCATTGCCCTTGATTTTCTTGACTGTATATCTCTAAAATGTCAACATATACACGTGTGATTTAGTTTACGAATATTTTTCAATGCAGAGAACCTCGACCAGAGAGTAAAAAAGGCGTAAGGTTCACAATGGTGTAAAATTAAAATGGGATATACCGGGCTAGGATTCGAGTTACTGGAAAAAGGGCCAAACCAACCACCCAAGAATGGAATCGTCGAGCGAAAACACTTGACAACCTCCTAGAAGCGGCTTTTCTTGCCACCAGATCTTTCTCCATCAATTAGGAATCTGATGCCGTCACTAAACACATTTCTTAAATTGTAGCTCTTTGTTGAATGTTTTTTTTGTGCCTAATACGCATATATATCACCATTGCCCTTGATTTTCTTGACTGTATATCTCTTAAATGTCAACATATACATGTGTGATTTAGTTTACGAAGATTTTTCAATGCCGAGTACCTCTATCAGATAGTAAAAAAGGCGTAAGGTTCACAATGGTGTAAAATTAAAATGGGATATACCGGGCTAGGATTCGAGTTACAGGAACAAGGGCCAAACCAACCACCCAAGAATGGAATCGTCGAGCGAAAACACTTGAAAACCTCATAGATGCAGCTTTTCTTGCCACCAGACCTTATTCCATCAATTAGGAATCTGATGCCGTCACTAAACACATTCCTTAAATTGTAGCAATTTGTTGAGTGTTTTTTTTTTTGTGTCTAATCCGCATATATATCACTATTGCCCTTGAATTTCTTGACTGTATATCTCTTAAATATCAACATATACACGTGTGATTTAGTTTAAGAAGATTTTTCAATGCCGAGAACCTCGATCAGAGAGTAAAAAAGGCGTAAGGTTCACAATGGTGTAAAATTAAAATGGGATATAACGGGCTAGGATTCGAGTTACAGGAACAAGGGCCAAACCAACCACCCAAGAATGGAATCGTCGAGCGAAAACACATGAAAACCTCATAGAAGCAGCTTTTCTTGCCACCAGACCTTTCTCCATCAATTAGGAATCTGATGCCGTCACTAAACACATTCCTTAAATTGTAGCCATTCGTTGAGTGTGTTTTTTTTGGTGTCTAATCCACATATATATCACCATTGCCCTTGATTTTCTTGACTGTATATCTCTTAAATGTCAACATATACACGTGTGATTTAGTTTACGAAAATTTTTCAATGCCGAGAACCTCGACCAGAGAGTAAAAAAGGCGTAAGGTTCACAATGGTGTAAAATTAAAATGGGATATACCGGGCTAGGATTCGAGTTACAGGAAAAAGGGCCAAACCAACCACCCAACAATGGAATCGTCGAGCGAAGACACTTGACAACCTCCTAGAAGCGGCTTTTCTTGCCACCAGATCTTTCTCCATCAATTAGGAATCTGATGCCGTCACTAAACACATTCCTTAAATTGTAGCTATTTGTTGAGTGTTTTTTTTGTGTCTAATACGCATATATATCACCATTGCCCTTGATTTTCTTGCCTGTATATCTCTTAAATGTCAACATATACACGTGTGATTTAGTTTACGAAGATTTTTCAATGCCGAGTACCTCTATCAGATAGTAAAAAAGGCGTAAGGTTCACAATGGTGTAAAATTAAAATGGGATATACCGGGCTAGGATTCGAGTTACAGGAACAAGGGACAAACCAACCACCCAAGAATGGAATCGTCGAGCGAAAACACTTGAAAACCTCATAGATGCAGCTTTTCTTGCCACCAGACCTTATTCCATCAAATAGGAATCTGATGCCGTCACTAAACACATTCCTTAAATTGTAGCAATTTGTTGAGTGTTTTTTTTGTGTCTAATCCGCATATATATCACCATTTCCCTTGAATTTCTTGACTGTATATCTCTTAAATATCAACATATACACGTGTGATTTAGTTTAAGAAGATTTTTCAATGCCGAGAACCTCTTTCAGAGAGTAAAATAGGCGTAAGGTTCACAATGGTGTAAAATTAAAATGGGATATAACGGGCTAGGATTCGAGTTACAGAAACAAGGGCCAAACCAACCACCCAAGAATGGAATCGTCGAGCGAAAACACATGAAAACCTCATAGAAGCAGCTTTTCTTGCCACCAGACCTTTCTCCATCAATTAGGAATCTGATGCCGTCACTAAACACATTCCTTAAATTGTAGCCATTCGTTGAGTGTGTTTTTTTTGTGTCTAATCCGCATATATATCACCATTGCCCTTGATTTTCTTGACTGTATATCTCTTAAATGTCAACATATACACGTGTGATTTAGTTTACGAAAATTTTTCAATGCCGAGAACCTCGACCAGAGAGTAAAAAAGGCGTAAGGTTCACAATGGTGTAAAATTAAAATGGGATATACCGGGCTAGGATTCGAGTTACAGGAACAAGGGCCAAACCAACCACCCAAGAATGGAATCGTCGAGCGAAAACACTTGACAACCTCCTAGAAGCGGCTTTTCTTGCCACTAGATCTTTCTCCATCAATTAGGAATCTGATGCCGTCACTAAACACATTCCTTCAATTGTAGCCATTTGTTGAGTTTTTTTTGGTGTCTAATCCGCATATATATCACCATTGCCCTTGATTTTCTTGACTGTATATCTCTTAAATGCCAACATATACACGTGTGATTTAGTTTACGAAGATTTTTCAATGCCGAGAACCTCGATCAGTGAGTAAAAAACGCGTAAGGATCACAATAGTGTAAAATTAAAATGGGATATACCGGGCTAGGATTCGAGTTACAGGAAAAACGGACAAACCAACCACCCAAGAATGGAATCGTCGAGCGAAAACACTTGACAACCTCCTAGAAGCAGCTTTTCTTGCCACCAGACCTTTCTCCATCAATTAGGAATCTGATGCCGTCACTTAACACATTCCTTAAATTGTAGCCATTTGTTGAGTGTTTTTTTTGGTGTCTAATCCGCATATATATCACCATTGCCCTTGATTTTCTTGACTGTATATCTCTTAAATGCCAACATATACACGTGTGATTTAGTTTACGAAGATTTTTCAATGCCGAGTACCTCTATCAGAGAGTAAAAAAGGCGTAAGTTTCACAATGGTGTATAATTAAAATGGGATATACCGGGCTAGGATTCGAGTTACAGGAACAAGGGCCAAACCAACCACCCAAGAATGGAATCGTCGAGCGAAAACACTTGACAAACTCCTAGAAGCAGCTTTTCTTGCCACCAGACCTTTCTCCATCAACCAGGAATCTGATGCCGTCACTAAACACATTCCTTCAATTGTAGCCATTTGTTGAGTTTTTTTTTGGTGTCTAATCCGCATATATATCACCATTGCCCTTGATTCTCTTGACTGTATATCTCTTAAATGTCAACATATACACGTGTGATTTAGTTTACGAAGATTTTTCAATGCCGAGAACCTCGATCAGTGAGTAAAAAACGCGTAAGGATCACAATAGTGTAAAATTAAAATGGGATATACCGGGCTAGGATTCGAGTTACAGGAAAAACGGCCAAACCAACCACCCAAGAATGGAATCGTCGAGCGAAAACACTTGACAACCTCCTAGAAGCAGCTTTTCTTGCCACCAGACCTTTCTCCATCAATTAGGAATCTGATGCCGTCACTAAACACATTCCTTAAATTGTAGCCATTTGTTGAGTGTTTTTTTTTTGTGTCTAATCCGCAAATATATCACCATTGCCCTTGATTTTCTTGACTGTATATCTCTTAAATGTCAACATATACACGTGTGATTTAGTTTACGTATATTTTTCAATGCCGAGAACCTCGATCAGAGAGTAAAAAAGGCGTAAGGTTCACAATGGTGTATAATTAAAATGGGATATACCGGGCTAGGATTCGAGTTACAGGAACAAGGGCCAAACCAACCAACCAAGAATGGAATCGTCGAGCGAAAACACTTGACAACCTCCTAGAAGCAGCTTTTCTTGCCACCAGACCTTTCTCCATCAACAAGGAATCTGATGCCGTCACTAAACACATTCCTTCTATTGTAGCCATTTGTTGAGTTTTTTTTTGGTGTCTAATCCGCATATATATCACCATTGCCCTTGATTTTCTTGACTGTATATATCTAAAATGTCAACATATACACGTGTGATTTAGTTTACGAATATTTTTCAATGCCGAGAACCTCGATCAGAGAGTAAAAAAGGCGTAAGGAGCACAATAGTGTAAAATTAAAATGGGATATACCGGGCTAGGATTCGAGTTACAGGAAAACGGCCAAACCAACCACCCAAGAATGGAATCGTCGAGCGAAAACACTTGACAACCTCATAGAAGCAGCTTTTCTTGCCACCAGACCTTTCTCCATCGACCAGGAAACTGATGCCGTCACTAAACACATTCCTTCAATTGTAGCCATTTGTTTAGTGTTTTTTTTTGGTGTCAAATCCGCATATATATCACCATTGCCCTTGATTTTCTTGACTGTATATCTCTTAAATGTCAACATATACAAGTGTGATTTAGTTTACGAAGATTTTTCAATGCCGAGAACCTCGATCGGTGAGTAAAAAACGCGTAAGGATCACAATAGTGTAAAATTAAAATGGGATATACCGGGCTAGGATTCGAGTTACAGGAAAAAGGGCCAAACCAACCACCCAAGAATGGAATCGTCGAGCGAAAACACTTGACAACCTCCTAGAAGCAGCTTTTCTTGCCACCAGACCTTTCTCCATCAACCAGGAATCTGATGCCGTCACTAAACACATTCCTTCAATTGTAGCCATTTGTTGAGTTTTTTTTGGTGTCTAATCCGCATATATATCACCATTGCCCTTGATTCTCTTGACTGTATATCTCTTAAATGTCAACATATACACGTGTGATTTAGTTTACGAAGATTTTTCAATGCCGAGAACCTCGATCAGTGAGTAAAAAACGCGTAAGGATCACAATAGTGTAAAATTAAAATGGGATATACCGGGCTAGGATTCGAGTTACAGGAAAAACGGACAAACCAACCACCCAAGAATGGAATCGTCGAGCGACAACACTTGACAACCTCCTAGAAGCAGCTTTTCTTGCCACCAGACCTTTCTCCATCAATTAGGAATCTGATGCCGTCACTAAACACATTCCTTAAATTGTAGCCATTTGTTGAGTGTTTTTTTTTGTGTCTAATCCGCATATATATCACCATTGCCCTTGATTTTCTTGACTGTATATCTCTTAAATGTCAACATATACACGTGTGATTTAGTTTACGTATATTTTTCAATGCCGAGAACCTCGATCAGAGAGTAAAAAAGGCGTAAGGTTCACAATGGTGTATAATTAAAATGGGATATACCGGGCTAGGATTCGAGTTACAGGAACAAGGGCCAAACCAACCAACCAAGAATGGAATCGTCGAGCGAAAACACTTGACAACCTCCTAGAAGCAGCTTTTCTTGCCACCAGACCTTTCTCCATCAACCAGGAATCTGATGCCGTCACTAAACACATTCCTTCAATTGTAGCCATTTGTTGAGTTTTTTTTGGTGTCTAATCCGCATATATATCACCATTGCCCTTGATTCTCTTGACTGTATATCTCTTAAATGTCAACATATACACGTGTGATTTAGTTTACGAAGATTTTTCAATGCCGAGAACCTCGATCAGTGAGTAAAAAACGCGTAAGGATCACAATAGTGTAAAATTAAAATGGGATATACCGGGCTAGGATTCGAGTTACCGGAAAAACGGACAAACCAACCACCCAAGAATGGAATCGTCGAGCGAAAACACTTGACAACCTCCTAGAAGCAGCTTTTCTTGCCACCAGACCTTTCTCCATCAATTAGGAATCTGATGCCGTCACTTAACACATTCCTTAAATTGTAGCCATTTGTTGAGTGTTTTTTTTGGTGTCTAATCCGCATATATATCACCATTGCCCTTGATTTTCTTGACTGTATATCTCTTAAATGTCAACATATACACGTGTGATTTAGTTTACGAAGATTTTTCAATGCCGAGAACCCCTATCAGATAGTAAAAAAGGCGTAAGGTTCACAATGGTGTAAAATTAAAATGGGATATACCGGGCTAGGATTCGAGTTACAGGAACAAGGGCCAAACCAACCACCCAAGAATGGAATCGTCTAGCGAAAACACTTGAAAACCTCATAGAAGCAGCTTTTCTTGCCACCAGACCTTTCTCCATCAATTAGGAATCTGATGCCGTCACTAAACACATTCCTTAAATTGTAGCCATTCGTTGAGTGTGTTTTTTTTGGTGTCTAATCCGCATATATATCACCATTGCCCTTGATTTTCTTGACTGTATATCTCTTAAATGTCAACATATACACGTGTGATTTAGTTTACGAAGATTTTTCAATGCCGAGAACCTCTATCAGAGAGTAAAAAAGGCATAAGGTTCACAATGGTGTATAATTAAAATGGGATATACCGGGCTAGGATTCGAGTTACAGGAACAAGGGCCAAACCAACCACCCAAGAATGGAATCGTCGATCGAAAACATTTGACAACCTCCTAGAAGCAGCTTTTCTTGCCACCAGACCTTTCTCCATCAATTAGGAATATGATGCCGTCACTAAACACATTCCTTAAATTGTAGTCATTCGTTGAGTGTTTTTTTTTGTTTCTAATCCGCATATATATCACCATTTCCCTTGATTTTCTTGATTGTATATCTCTTAAATGTCAACATATACACGTGTGATTTAGTTTACGATGATTTTTCAATGCCGAGTACCTCTATCAGAGAGTAAAAAAGGCGTAAGTTTCACAATGATGTATAATTAAAATGGGATATACCGGGCTAGGATTCGAGTTACAGGAACAAGGGCCAAACCAACCACCCAAGAATGGAATCGTCAAGCGAAAACACTTGACAACCTCCCAGAAGCAGCTTTTCTTGCCACCAGCCCTTTCTCCATCAACAAGGAATCTGATGCCGTCACTAAACACATTCCTTAAATTGTAGCCATTTGTTGAGTGTTTTTTTTTGGTGTCAAATCCGCATATATATCACCATTGCCCTTGATTTTCTTGACTGTATATCTCTTAAATGTTATCATATACACGTGTGATTTAGTTTACGAAGATTTTTCAGTGCCGAGAACCTCGATCAGAGAGTAAAAAAGACGTAAGGATCGAATGGTGTAAAATTAAAATGGGATATACCGGGCTAGGATTCGAGTTACAGGAACAAGGGCAAAACCAACCACCCAAGAATGGAATCGTCGAGCGAAAACACTTGACAACCTCCTAGAAGCAGCTTTTCTTTCCACCAGCCCTTTCTCCATAAACAAGGAATCTGATGCCGTCACTAAACACATTCCTTAAATTGTAGCCATTTGTTGAGTGTTTTTTTTGGTGTCAAATCCGCATATATATCACCATTGCCCTTTATTTTCTTGACTGTATATCTCTTAAATGTCAACATATACACGTGTGATTTAGTTTACGAAGATTTTTCAATGCCGTGAACCTCGATCAGAGAGTAAAAAAGGCGTAAGGATCACAATAGTGTAAAATTAAAATGGGATATACCGGGCTAGGATTCGAGTTACTGGAAAAAGGGCCAAACCAACCACCCAAGAATGGAATCGTCGAGCGAAAACACTTGACAACCTCCTAGAGCAGCTTTTCTTGCCACCAGACCTTTCTCCATCAATTAGGAATCTGATGCCGTCACTAAAAACATTCCTTAAATTGTAGCCATTTGTTGAGTGTTTTTTTTTGGTGTCTAATCCGCATATATATCACCATTGCCCTTGATTTTCCTGACTGTATATCTCTTAAATGTCAACATATACACGTGTGATTTAGTTTACGTATATTTTTCAATGCCGAGAACCTCGATCAGAGAGTAAAAAAGGCGTAAGGATCACAATAGTGTAAAATTAATATGGGATATACCGGGCTAGGATTCGAGTTACAGGAAAAAGGGCCAAACCAACCACCCAAGAATGGAATCGTCGAGCGAAAACACTTGACAACCTCCTAGAGCAGCTTTTCTTGCCACCAGACCTTTCTCCATCAATTAGGAATCTGATGCCGTCACTAAACACATTCCTTAAATTGTAGCCATTTGTTGAGTGTTTTTTTTATGTCTAATACGCATATATATCACCATTGCCCTTGTTTTTCTTGACTGTATATCTCTTAAATGTCAACATATACACGTGTGATTTAGTTTACGAAGATTACCTCTATCAGATAGTAAAAAGGCGTAAGGTTCACAATGGTGTAAAATTAAAATGGGATATACCGGGCTAGGATTCGAGTTACAGGAACAACGGCCAAACCAACCACCCAAGAATGGAATCGTCGAGCGAAAACACTTGAAAACCTCATAGATGCAGCTTTTCTTGCCACCAGACCTTATTCTATCAATTAGGAATCTGATACCGTCACTAAACACATTCCTTAAATTGTAGCCATTTGTTGAGTGTTTTTTTTTGTGTCTAATCCGCATATATATCACCCTTGCCCTTGAATTTCTTGATTGTATATCTCTTAAATATCAACATATACACGTGTGATTTAGTTTAAGAAGATTTTTCAATGCCGAGAACCTCGATCAGAGAGTAAAAAAGGCGTAAGGTTCACAATGGTGTAAAATTAAAATGGGATATAACGGGCTAGGATACGAGTTACAGGAACAAGGGCCAAACCAACCACCCAAGAATGGAATCGTCGAGCGAAAACACTTGAAAACCTCATAGAAGCAGCTTTTCTTGCCACCAGACCTTTCTCCATCAATTAGGAATCGGATGCCGTCACTAAACACATTCCTTAAATTGTAGCCATTCGTTGAGTGTGTTTTTTTGGTGTCTAATCCGCATATATATCACCATTGCCCTTGATTTTCTTGAATGTATATCTCTTAAATGTCAACATATACACGTGTGATTTAGTTTACGAAGATTTTTCAATGCCGACAACCTCTATCAGAGAGTAAAAAAGGCGTAAGGTTCACAATGGTGTATAATTAAAATGGGATATACCGGGCTAGGATTCGAGTTACAGGGACAAGGGCCAAACCAACCACCCAAGAATAGAATCATCGAGCGAAAACACTTGAACACCTCATAGAAGCAGCTTTTCTTGCCACCAGACCTTTCTCCATCAATTAGGAATCTGATGCCGTCACTAAACACATTCCTTAAATTGTAGCCATTCGTTGAGTGTGTTTTTTTGGTGTCTAATCCGCATATATATCACCATTACCCTTGATTTTCTTGACTGTATATCTCTTAAATGTCAACATATACACGTGTGATTTAGTTTACGTATATTTTTCAATGCCGAGAACCTCGATCAGAGAGTAAAAAAGGCGTAAGGTTCACAATGGTGTATAATTAAAATGGGATATACCGGGCTAGGATTCGAGTTACAGGAACAAGGGCCAAACCAACCAACCAAGAATGGAATCGTCGAGCGAAAACACTTGACAACCTCCTAGAAGCAGCTTTTCTTGCCACCAGACCTTTCTCCATCAACAAGGAATCTGATGCCGTCACTAAACACATTCCTTCAATTGTAGCCATTTGTTGAGTTTTTTTTGGTGTCTAATCCGCATATATATCACCATTGCCCTTGATTTTCTTGACTGTATATCTCTAAAATGTCAACATATACACGTGTGATTTAGTTTACGAATATTTTTCAATGCCGAGAACCTCTATCAGATAGTAAAAAAGGCGTAAGGTTCACAATGGTGTAAAATTAAAATGGGATATACCGGGCTAGGATTCGAGTTACAGGGACAAGGGCCAAACCAACCACCCAAGAATGGAATCGTCGAGCGAAAACACTTGACAACCTCCTAGAAGCTGCTTTTCTTGCCACCAGACCTTTCTCCATCAATTAGGAATCTGATGCCGTCACTTAACACATTCCTTAAATTGTAGCCATTTGTTGAGTGTTTTTTTTGGTGTCTAATCCGCATATATATCACCATTGCCCTTGATTTTCTTGACTGTATATCTCTTAAATATCAACATATACACGTGTGATTTAGTTTACGAAGATTTTTCAATGCCGAGAACCTCGGTCAGAGAGTAAAAAAGGGGAAAGGTACACAATGGTGTAAAATTAAAATGGGATATACCGGGCTAGGATTCGAGTTACAGGAACAAGGGCCAAACCAACCACCCAAGAATGCAATCGTCGAGCGAAAACACTTGACAACCTCCTAGAAGCAGCTTTTCTTGCCACCAGACCTTTCTCCATCAATTAGGAATCTGATGCCGTCACTAAACACATTCCTTAAATTGTAGCCATTCGTTGAGTGTGTTTTTTTTGGTGTCTAATCCGCATATATATCACCATTGCCCTTGATTTTCTTGACTGTATATCTCTTAAATGTCAACATATACACGTGTGATTTAGTTTACGAAGATTTTTCAATGCCGAGAACCTCTATCAGAGAGTAAAAAAGGCATAAGGTTCACAATGGTGTATAATTAAAATGGGATATACCGGGCTAGGAATCGAGTTACAGGAACAAGGGCCAAACCAACCACCCAAGAATGGAATCGTCGATCGAAAACATTTGACAACCTCCTAGAAGCAGCTTTTCTTGCCACCAGACCTTTCTCCATCAATTAGGAATATGATGCCGTCACTAAACACATTCCTTAAATTGTAGTCATTCATTGAGTGTTTTTTTTTTGTTTCTATTCCGCATATATATCACCATTTCCCTTGATTTTCTTGATTGTATATCTCTTAAATGTCAACATATACACGTGTGATTTAGTTTACGAAGATTTTTCAATGCCGAGTACCTCTATCAGAGAGTAAAAAAGGCGTAAGTTTCACAATGATGTATAATTAAAATGGGATATACCGGGCTAGGATTCGAGTTACAGGAACAAGGGCCAAACCAACCACCCAAGAATGGAATCGTCGAGCGAAAACACTTGACAACCTCCCAGAAGCAGCTTTTCTTGCCACCAGCCCTTTCTCCATCAACAAGGAATCTGATGCCATCACTAAACACATTCCTTAAATTGTAGCCATTTGTTGAGTGTTTTTTTTTGGTGTCAAATCCGCATATATATCACCATTGCCCTTGATTTTCTTGACTGTATATCTCTTAAATGTTATCATATACACGTGTGATTTAGTTTACGAAGATTTTTCAGTGCCGAGAACCTCGATCAGAGAGTAAAAAAGACGTAAGGATCGAATGGTGTAAAATTAAAATGGGATATACCAGGCTAGGATTCGAGTTACAGGAACAAGGGCAAAACCAACCACCCAAGAATGGAATCGTCGAGCGAAAACACTTGACAACCTCCTAGAAGCAGCTTTTCTTTCCACCAGCCCTTTCTCCATAAACAAGGAATCTGATGCCGTCACTAAACACATTCCTTAAATTGTAGCCATTTGTTGAGTGTTTTTTTTGGTGTCAAATCCGCATATATATCACCATTGCCCTTTATTTTCTTGACTGTATATCTCTTAAATGTCAACATATACACGTGTGATTTAGTTTACGAAGATTTTTCAATGCCGTGAACCTCGATCAGAGAGTAAAAAAGGCGTAAGGATCACAATAGTGTAAAATTAAAATGGGATATACCGGGCTAGGATTCGAGTTACTGGAAAAAGGGCCAAACCAACCACCCAAGAATGGAATCGTCGAGCGAAAACACTTGACAACCTCCTAGAGCAGCTTTTCTTGCCACCAGACCTTTCTCCATCAATTAGGAATCTGATGCCGTCACTAAAAACATTCCTTAAATTGTAGCCATTTGTTGAGTGTTTTTTTTTTGTGTCTAATCCGCATATATATCACCATTGCCCTTGATTTTCCTGACTGTATATCTCTTAAATGTCAACATATACACGTGTGATTTAGTTTACGTATATTTTTCAATGCCGAGAACCTCGATCAGAGAGTAAAAAAGGCGTAAGGATCACAATAGTGTAAAATTAATATGGGATATACCGGGCTAGGATTCGAGTTACAGGAAAAAGGGCCAAACCAACCACCCAAGAATGGAATCGTCGAGCGAAAACACTTGACAACCTCCTAGAGCAGCTTTTCTTGCCACCAGACCTTTCTCCATCAATTAGGAATCTGATGCCGTCACTAAACACATTCCTTAAATTGTAGCCATTTGTTGAGTGTTTTTTTTTGTGTCTAATCCGCATATATATCACCATTGCCCTTGATTTTCTTGACTGTATATCTCTTAAATGTCAACATATACACGTGTGATTTAGTTTACGTATATTTTTCAATGCCGAGAACCTCGACCAGAGAGTAAAAAAGGCGTAAGGTTCACAATGGTGTAAAATTAAAATGGGATATACCAGGCTAGGATTCGAGTTACAGGAATAAGGGCCAAACCAACCACCCAAGAATGGAATCGTCGAGCGAAAACACTTGACAACCTCCTAGAAGCGGCTTTTCTTGCCACCAGACCTTTCTTCATCAATTAGGAATCTGATGCCGTCACTAAACACATTCCTTAAATTGTAGCCATTTGTTGAGTGTTTTTTTTATGTCTAATACGCATATATATCACCATTGCCCTTGTTTTTCTTGACTGTATATCTCTTAAATGTCAACATATAAACGTGTGATTTACTTTACGAAGATTACCTCTATCAGATAGTAAAAAGGCGTAAGGTTCACAATGGTGTAAAATTAAAATGGGATATACCGGGCTAGGATTCGAGTTACAGGAACAACGGCCAAACCAACCACCCAAGAATGGAATCGTCGAGCGAAAACACTTGAAAACCTCATAGATGCAGCTTTTCTTGCCACCAGACCTTATTCTATCAATTAGGAATCTGATACCGTCACTAAACACATTCCTTAAATTGTAGCCATTTGTTGAGTGTTTTTTTGTGTCTAATCCGCATATATATCACCATTGCCCTTGAATTTCTTGATTGTATATCTCTTAAATATCAACATATACACGTGTGATTTAGTTTAAGAAGATTTTTCAATGCCGAGAACCTCGATCAGAGAGTAAAAAAGGCGTAAGGTTCACAATGGTGTAAAATTAAAATGGGATATAACGGGCTAGGATACGAGTTACAGGAACAAGGGCCAAACCAGCCACCCAAGAATGGAATCGTCGAGCGAAAACACTTGAAAACCTCATAGAAGCAGCTTTTCTTGCCACCAGACCTTTCTCCATCAATTAGGAATCGGATGCCGTCACTAAACACATTCCTTAAATTGTAGCCATTCGTTGAGTGTGTTTTTTTGGTGTCTAATCCGCATATATATCACCATTGCCCTTGATTTTCTTGAATGTATATCTCTTAAATGTCAACATATACACGTGTGATTTAGTTTACGAAGATTTTTCAATGCCGACAACCTCTATCAGAGAGTAAAAAAGGCGTAAGGTTCACAATGGTGTATAATTAAAATGGGATATACCGGGCTAGGATTCGAGTTACAGGGACAAGGGCCAAACCAACCACCCAAGAATGGAATCGTCGAGCGAAAACACTTGAACACCTCATAGAAGCTGCTTTTCTTGCCACCAGACCTTTCTCCATCAATTAGGAATCTGATGCCGTCACTAAACACATTCCTTAAATTGTAGCCATTCGTTGAGTGTGTTTTTTTGGTGTCTAATCCGCATATATATCACCATTACCCTTGATTTTCTTGACTGTATATCTCTTAAATGTCAACATATACACGTGTGATTTAGTTTACGAAGATTTTTCAATGCCGAGAACCTCTATCAGAGAGTAAAAAAGGCGTAAGGTTCACAATGGTGTATAATTAAAATGGGATATACCGGGCTAGGATTCGAGTTACAGGAACAAGGGCCAAACCAACCACCCAAAAATGGAATCGTCGAGCGAAAACACTTGACAACCTCCTAGAAGCAGCTTTTCTTGCCACCAAACCTTTCTCCATCAATTAGGAATCTGATGTCGTCACTAAACACATTCCTTAAATTGTAGCCATTCGTTGAGTGTTTTTTTTGTGTCTAATCCGCATATATATCACCATTTCACTTGATTTTCTTGATTGTATATCTCTTAAATGTCAACATATACACGTGTGATTTAGTTTACGAAGATTTTTCAATACCGAGTACCTCTATCAGAGAGTAAAAAAGGCGTAAGTTTCACATGTATAATTAAAATGGGATATACCGGGCTAGGATTCGAGTTACAGGAACAAGGGCCAAACCAACCACCCAAGAATGGAATCGTCGAGCGAAAACACTTGACAACCTCCTAGAAGCAGCTTTTCTTGCCACCAGCCCTTTCTCCATCAACAAGGAATCTAAATTCCGTCACTAAACACATTCGTTAAATTGTAGCCATTTGTTGAGTGTTTTTTTTTGGTGTCAAATCCGCATATATATCACCATTGCCCTTGATTTTCTTGACTGTATATCTCTTAAATGTCATCATATACACGTGTGATTTAGTTTACGAAGATTTTTCAGTGCCGAGAACCTCGATCAGAGAGTAAAAAAGGCGTAAGGATCGAATGGTGTAAAATTAAAATGGGATATACCGGGCTAGGATTCGAGTTACAGGAACAATTGCCAAACCAACCACCCAAGAATGGAATCGTCGAGCGAAAATACTTGACAACCTCCTAGAAGCAGCTTTTCTTGCCACCAGACCTTTCTCCATCAACAAGGAATCTGATGCTGTCACTAAACACATTCCTTAAATTGTAGCCATTTGTTGAGTGTTTTTTTGATGTCAAATCCGCATATATATCACCATTGCCCTTGATTTTCTTGAATGTATATCTCTTAATTGTCAACATATACACGTGTGATTTAGTTTACGAAGATTTTTCAATGCCGAGAACCTCGATCAGAGAGTAAAAAAGGCGTAAGGATCACAATAGTGTAAAATTAAAATAGGATATACCGGGCTAGGATTCGAGTTACAGGAAAAAGGGCCAAACCAACCACCCAAGAATGGAATCGTCGAGCGAAAACACTTGACAACCTCCTAGAAGCGGCTTTTCTTGCCACCAGACCTTTCTTCATTAATTAGGAATCTGATGCCGTCACTAAACACATTCCTTAAATTGTAGCCATTTGTTGAGTGTTTTTTTTGGTGTCTAATCCGCATATATATCACCATTGCCCTTGATTTTCTTGACTGTATATCTCTTAAATGTCAACATATACACGTGTGATTTAGTTTATGTATATTTTTCAATACCGAGAACCTCGATCAGAGAGTAAAAAAGGCGTAAGGTTCACAATGGTGTATAATTAAAATGGGATATACCGGGCTAGGATTCGAGTTACAGGAACAAGGGCCAAACCAACCACCCAAGAATGGAATCGTCGAGCGAAAACACTTGACAACCTCCTAGAAGCAGCTTTTCTTGCCACCAGACCTTTCTCCATCAATTAGGAATCTGATGCCGTCACTAAACACATTCCTTAAATTGTAGCCATTTGTTGAGTGTTTTTTTTGGTGTCTAATCCGCATATATATCACCATTGCCCTTGATTTTCTTGACTGTATATCTCTTAAATGTCAACATATACACGTGTGATTTAGTTTATGTATATTTTTCAATACCGAGAACCTCGATCAGAGAGTAAAAAAGGCGTAAGGTTCACAATGGTGTATAATTAAAATGGGATATACCGGGCTAGGATTCGAGTTACAGGAACAAGGGCCAAACCAACCAACCAAGAATGGAATCGTCGAGCGAAAACACTTGACAACCTCCTAGAAGCAGCTTTTCTTGCCACCAGACCTTTCTCCATCAACAAGGAATCTGTTGCGGTCACTAAACACATTCCTTCAATTGTAGCCATTTATTGAGTTTTTTTTTGTGTCTAATCCGCATATATATCACCATTGCCCTTGATTTTCTTGACTGTATATCTCTAAAATGTCAACATATACACGTGTGATTTAGTTTACGAATATTTTTCAATGCCGAGAACCTCGGCCAAAGAGTAAAAAAGGCGTAAGGTTCACAATGGTGTAAAATTAAAATGGGATATATTGGGCTAGGATTCGAGTTACAGGAAAAAGGGCCAAACCAACCACCCAAGAATGGAATCGTCGAGCGAAAACACTTGACAACCTCCTAGAAGCGGCTTTTCTTGCCACCAGACCTTTCTTCATCAATTAGGAATCTGATGCCGTCACTAAACACATTCCTTAAATTGTAGCCATTTGTTGAGTGTTTTTTTGTGTCTAATACGCATATATATCACCATTGCCCTTGAATTTATTGACTGTATATCTCTTAAATGTCAACATATACACGTGTGATTTAGTTTACGAAGATTCTTCAATGCCGAGTACCTCTATCAGATAGTAAAAAGGCGTAAGTTTAACAATGGTGTAAAATTAAAATGGGATATATCGGGCTAGGATTCGAGTTACAGGAAAAAGGGCCAGACCAACCACCCAAGAATGGAATCGTCGAGCGAAAACATTTGACAACCTCCTAGAAGCAGCTTTTCTTGCCACCAGACCTTTCTCCATCAATTAGGAATCTGATGCCGTCACTAAACACATTCCTTAAATTGTAGCCATTTGTTGAGTGTTTTTTTGTGTCTAATCCGCATATATATCACCATTGCCCTTGATTTTCTTGACTGTATATCTCTTAAATGTCAACATATACACGTGTGATTTAGTTTACGTATATTTTTCAATGCCGAGAACCTCAATCAGAGAGTAAAAAAGGCGTAAGGTTCACAATGGTGTATAATTAAAATGGGATATACCGGGCTAGGATTCGAGTTACAGGAACAAGGGCCAAACCAACCAACCAAGAATGGAATCGTCGAGCGAAAACACTTGACAACCTCCTAGAAGCAGCTTTTCTTGCCACCAGACCTTTCTCCATCAACAAGGAATCTGATACCGTCACTAAACACATTCCTTCAATTGTAACCAGTTGTTGAGTTTTTTTTTGTCTAATCCACATATATATCACCATTGCCCTTGATTTTCTTGACTGTATATCTCTAAAATGTCAACATATACACGTGTGATTTAGTTTACGAATATTTTTCAATGCCGAGAACCTCGATCAGAGAGTAAAAAAGGCGTAAGGAGCACAATGGTGTAAAATTAAAATGGGTTATACCGGGCTACGATTCGAGTTACGGGAACAAGGGCCAAACCAACCACCCAAGAATGAAATCGTCGAGCGAAAACACTTGACAACCTCCTAGAAGCAGCTTTTCTTGCCACCAGACCTTTCTCCATCAATTAGGAATCTGATGCCGTCACTAAACACATTCCTTAAATTGTAGCCATTTGTTGAGTGTTTTTTTGGTGTCTAATCCGCATATATATCACCATTGCCCTTGATTTTCTTGACTATATATCTCTTAAATGTCAACATATACACGTGTGATTTAGTTTACGTATATTTTTCAATACCGAGAACCTCGATCAGAGAGTAAAAAAGGCGTAAGGTTCACAATGGTGTATAATTAAAATGGGATATACCGGGCTAGGATTCGAGTTACAGGAACAAGGGCCAAACCAACCAACCAAGAAAGGAATCGTCGAGCGAAAACACTTGACAACCTCCTAGAAGCAGCTTTTCTTGCCACCAGACCTTTCTCCATCAACAAGGAATCTGTTGCGGTCACTAAACACATTCCTTCAATTGTAGCCATTTATTGAGTTTTTTTTGTGTCTAATCCGCATATATATCACCATTGCCCTTGATTTTCTTGACTGTATATCTCTAAAATGTCAACATATACACGTGTGATTTAGTTTACGAATATTTTTCAATGCCGAGAACCTCGACCAGAGAGTAAAAAAGGCGTAAGGTTCACAATGGTGTAAAATTAAAATGGGATATATCGGGCTAGGATTCGAGTTACAGGAAAAAGGGCCAAACCAACCACCCAAGAATGGAATCGTCGAGCGAAAACACTTGACAACCTCCTAGAAGCGGCTTTTCTTGCCACCAGACCTTTCTTCATCAATTAGGAATCTGATGCCGTCACTAAACACATTCCTTAAATTGTAGCCATTTGTTGAGTGTTTTTTTTGTGTCTAATACGCATATATATCACCATTGCCCTTGATTTTCTTGACTGTATATCTCTTAAATGTCAACATATACACGTGTTATTTAGTTTACGAAGATTTTTCAACCCCGAGTACCTCTATCAGATAGTAAAAAAGGCGTAAGGTTAACAATGGTGTAAAATTAAAATGGGATATATCGGGCTAGGATTCGAGTTACAGGAACAAGGGCCAAACCAACCACCCAAGAATGGAATCGTCGAGCGAAAACACTTGAAAACCTCATAGATGCAGCTTTTCTTGCCACCAGACCTTATTCCATCAATTAGGAATCTGATGCCGTCACTAAACACATTCCTTAAATTGTAGCCATTTGTTGAGTGTTTTTTTTTGTGTCTAATCCGCATATATATCACCATTGCCCTTAAATTTCTTGACTGTATATCTCTTAAATATCAACATATACACGTGTGATTTAGTTTAAGAAGATTTTTCAATGCCGAGAACCTCGATCAGAGAGTAAAAAAGGCGTAAGGTTCACAATGGTGTAAAATTAAAATGGGATATAACGGGCTAGGATTCGAGTTACAGGAACAAGGGCTAAACCAACCACCCAAGAATGGAATCGTCGAGCGAAAACACTTGAAAACCTCATAGAAGCAGCTTTTCTTGCCACCAGACCTTTCTCCATCAATTAAGAATCTGATGCCGTCACTAAACACATTCCTTAAATTGTAGCCATTCGTTGAGTGTTTTTTTTTGTGTCTAATCCGCATATATATCACCATTTCCCTTTATTTTCTTGACTGTATATCTCTTAAATGTCAACATATACACGTGTGATTTAGTTTACGTAGATTTTTCAATGCCGAGAACCTTGATCAGAGAGTAAAAAGGCGTAACGATCACAATAGTGTAAAATTAAAATGGGATATACCGGGCTAGGATTCGAGTTACAGGAAAAAGGGCCAAACCAACCACCCAAGAATGGAATCGTCGAGCGAAAACACTTGACAACCTCCTAGAAGCAGCTTTTCTTGCCACCAGACCTTTCTCCATCAATTAGGAATCTGATGCCGTCACTAAACACATTCCTTAAATTGTAGCCATTTGTTGAGTGTTTTTTTGTGTCTAATCCGCATATATATCACCATTGCCCTTGATTTTCTTGACTGTATATCTCTTAAATGTCAACATATACACGTGTGATTTAGTTTACGTATATTTTTCAATGCCGAGAACCTCAATCAGAGAGTAAAAAAGGCGTAAGGTTCACAATGGTGTATAATTAAAATGGGATATACCGGGCTAGGATTCGAGTTACAGGAACAAGGGCCAAACCAACCAACCAAGAATGGAATCGTCGAGCGAAAACACTTGACAACCTCCTAGAAGCAGCTTTTCTTACCACCAGACCTTTCTCCATCAACAAGGAATCTGATACCGTCACTAAACACATTCCTTCAATTGTAACCAGTTGTTGAGTTTTTTTTTGTCTAATCCACATATATATCACCATTGCCCTTGATTTTCTTGACTGTATATCTCTAAAATGTCAACATATACACGTGTGATTTAGTTTACGAATATTTTTCAATGCCGAGAACCTCGATCAGAGAGTAAAAAAGGCGTAAGGAGCACAATGGTGTAAAATTAAAATGGGTTATACCGGGCTACGATTCGAGTTACGGGAACAAGGGCCAAACCAACCACCCAAGAATGAAATCGTCGAGCGAAAACACTTGACAACCTCCTAGAAGCAGCTTTTCTTGCCACCAGACCTTTCTCCATCAATTAGGAATCTGATGCCGTCACTAAACACATTCCTTAAATTGTAGCCATTTGTTGAGTGTTTTTTTGGTGTCTAATCCGCATATATATCACCATTGCCCTTGATTTTCTTGACTATATATCTCTTAAATGTCAACATATACACGTGTGATTTAGTTTACATATATTTTTCAATACCGAGAACCTCGATCAGAGAGTAAAAAAGGCGTAAGGTTCACAATGGTGTATAATTAAAATGGGATATACCGGGCTAGGATTCGAGTTACAGGAACAAGGGCCAAACCAACCAACCAAGAAAGGAATCGTCGAGCGAAAACACTTGACAACCTCCTAGAAGCAGCTTTTCTTGCCACCAGACCTTTCTCCATCAACAAGGAATCTGTTGCGGTCACTAAACACATTCCTTCAATTGTAGCCATTTATTGAGTTTTTTTTGTGTCTAATCCGCATATATATCACCATTGCCCTTGATTTTCTTGACTGTATATCTCTAAAATGTCAACATATACACGTGTGATTTAGTTTACGAATATTTTTCAATGCCGAGAACCTCGACCAGAGAGTAAAAAAGGCGTAAGGTTCACAATGGTGTAAAATTAAAATGGGATATATCGGGCTAGGATTCGAGTTACAGGAAAAAGGGCCAAACCAACCACCCAAGAATGGAATCATCGAGCGAAAACACTTGACAACCTCCTAGAAGCGGCTTTTCTTGCCACCAGACCTTTCTTCATCAATTAGGAATCTGATGCCGTCACTAAACACATTCCTTAAATTGTAGCCATTTGTTGAGTGTTTTTTTTGTGTCTAATACGCATATATATCACCATTGCCCTTGATTTTCTTGACTGTATATCTCTTAAATGTCAACATATACACGTGTTATTTAGTTTACGAAGATTTTTCAACCCCGAGTACCTCTATCAGATAGTAAAAAAGGCGTAAGGTTAACAATGGTGTAAAATTAAAATGGGATATATCGGGCTAGGATTCGAGTTACAGGAACAAGGGCCAAACCAACCACCCAAGAATGGAATCGTCGAGCGAAAACACTTGAAAACCTCATAGATGCAGCTTTTCTTGCCACCAGACCTTATTCCATCAATTAGGAATCTGATGCCGTCACTAAACACATTCCTTAAATTGTAGCCATTTGTTGAGTGTTTTTTTTTGTGTCTAATCCGCATATATATCACCATTGCCCTTAAATTTCTTGACTGTATATCTCTTAAATATCAACATATACACGTGTGATTTAGTTTAAGAAGATTTTTCAATGCCGAGAACCTCGATCAGAGAGTAAAAAAGGCGTAAGGTTCACAATGGTGTAAAATTAAAATGGGATATAACGGGCTAGGATTCGAGTTACAGGAACAAGGGCTAAACCAACCACCCAAGAATGGAATCGTCGAGCGAAAACACTTGAAAACCTCATAGAAGCAGCTTTTCTTGCCACCAGACCTTTCTCCATCAATTAAGAATCTGATGCCGTCACTAAACACATTCCTTAAATTGTAGCCATTCGTTGAGTGTTTTTTTTTGTGTCTAATCCGCATATATATCACCATTTCCCTTGATTTTCTTGACTGTATATCTCTTAAATGTCAACATATACACGTGTGATTTAGTTTACGTAGATTTTTCAATGCCGAGAACCTCTATCAGAGAGTAAAAAAGGCGTAAGGTTCACAATGTGTATAATTAAAATGGGATATACCGGGCTAGGATTCGAGTTACAGGGACAAGGGCCAAACCAACCACCCAAGAATGGAATCGTCGAGCGAAAACACTTGAAAACCTCATAGAAGCAGCTTTTCTTGCCACCAGACCTTTCTCCATCAATTAGGAATCTGATGCCGTCACTAAACACATTCCTTAAATTGTAGGCATTCGTTGAGTGTGTTTTTTTGGTGTCTAATCCGCATATATATCACCATTGCCCTTGATTTTCTTGACTGTATATCTCTTAAATGTCAACATATACACGTGTGATTTAGTTTACGAAGATTTTTCAATGCCGAGAAACTCTATCAGAGAGTAAAAAAGGCGTAAGGTTCACAATGGTGTATAATTAAAATGGGATATACCGGGCTAGGATTCGAGTTACAGGAACAAGGGCCAAACCAACCACCCAAGAATGGAATCGTCGAGCGAAAACACTTGACAACCTCCTAGAAGCAGCTATTCTTGCCACCAAACCTTTCTCCATCAATTAGGAATCTGATGCCGTCACTAAACACATTCCTTAAATTGTAGCCATTCGTTGAGTGTTTTTTTTTTGTGTCTAATCCGCATATATATCACCATTTCCCTTGATTTTCTTGATTGTATATCTCTTAAATGTCAACATATACACGTGTGATTTAGTTTACGAAGATTTTTCAATGCCGAGTACCTCTATCAGAGAGTAAAAAAGGCGTAAGTTTCATAATGGTGTATAATTAAAATGGGATATACCGGGCTAGGATTCGAGTTACAGGAACAAGGGCCAAACCAACCAACCAAGAATGGAATCGTCGAGCGAAAACACTTGACAACCTCCTAGAAGCAGCTTTTCTTACCACCAGACCTTTCTCCATCAACAAGGAATCTGATACCGTCACTAAACACATTCCTTCAATTGTAACCAGTTGTTGAGTTTTTTTTTGTCTAATCCACATATATATCACCATTGCCCTTGATTTTCTTGACTGTATATCTCTAAAATGTCAACATATACACGTGTGATTTAGTTTACGAATATTTTTCAATGCCGAGAACCTCGATCAGAGAGTAAAAAAGGCGTAAGGAGCACAATGGTGTAAAATTAAAATGGGTTATACCGGGCTACGATTCGAGTTACGGGAACAAGGGCCAAACCAACCACCCAAGAATGAAATCGTCGAGCGAAAACACTTGACAACCTCCTAGAAGCAGCTTTTCTTGCCACCAGACCTTTCTCCATCAATTAGGAATCTGATGCCGTCACTAAACACATTCCTTAAATTGTAGCCATTTGTTGAGTGTTTTTTTGGTGTCTAATCCGCATATATATCACCATTGCCCTTGATTTTCTTGACTATATATCTCTTAAATGTCAACATATACACGTGTGATTTAGTTTACGTATATTTTTCAATACCGAGAACCTCGATCAGAGAGTAAAAAAGGCGTAAGGTTCACAATGGTGTATAATTAAAATGGGATATACCGGGCTAGGATTCGAGTTACAGGAACAAGGGCCAAACCAACCAACCAAGAAAGGAATCGTCGAGCGAAAACACTTGACAACCTCCTAGAAGCAGCTTTTCTTGCCACCAGACCTTTCTCCATCAACAAGGAATCTGTTGCGGTCACTAAACACATTCCTTCAATTGTAGCCATTTATTGAGTTTTTTTTGTGTCTAATCCGCATATATATCACCATTGCCCTTGATTTTCTTGACTGTATATCTCTAAAATGTCAACATATACACGTGTGATTTAGTTTACGAATATTTTTCAATGCCGAGAACCTCGACCAGAGAGTAAAAAAGGCGTAAGGTTCACAATGGTGTAAAATTAAAATGGGATATATCGGGCTAGGATTCGAGTTACAGGAAAAAGGGCCAAACCAACCACCCAAGAATGGAATCGTCGAGCGAAAACACTTGACAACCTCCTAGAAGCGGCTTTTCTTGCCACCAGACCTTTCTTCATCAATTAGGAATCTGATGCCGTCACTAAACACATTCCTTAAATTGTAGCCATTTGTTGAGTGTTTTTTTTGTGTCTAATACGCATATATATCACCATTGCCCTTGATTTTCTTGACTGTATATCTCTTAAATGTCAACATATACACGTGTTATTTAGTTTACGAAGATTTTTCAACCCCGAGTACCTCTATCAGATAGTAAAAAAGGCGTAAGGTTAACAATGGTGTAAAATTAAAATGGGATATATCGGGCTAGGATTCGAGTTACAGGAACAAGGGCCAAACCAACCACCCAAGAATGGAATCGTCGAGCGAAAACACTTGAAAACCTCATAGATGCAGCTTTTCTTGCCACCAGACCTTATTCCATCAATTAGGAATCTGATGCCGTCACTAAACACATTCCTTAAATTGTAGCCATTTGTTGAGTGTTTTTTTTTGTGTCTAATCCGCATATATATCACCATTGCCCTTAAATTTCTTGACTGTATATCTCTTAAATATCAACATATACACGTGTGATTTAGTTTAAGAAGATTTTTCAATGCCGAGAACCTCGATCAGAGAGTAAAAAAGGCGTAAGGTTCACAATGGTGTAAAATTAAAATGGGATATAACGGGCTAGGATTCGAGTTACAGGAACAAGGGCTAAACCAACCACCCAAGAATGGAATCGTCGAGCGAAAACACTTGAAAACCTCATAGAAGCAGCTTTTCTTGCCACCAGACCTTTCTCCATCAATTAAGAATCTGATGCCGTCACTAAACACATTCCTTAAATTGTAGCCATTCGTTGAGTGTTTTTTTTTGTGTCTAATCCGCATATATATCACCATTTCCCTTGATTTTCTTGACTGTATATCTCTTAAATGTCAACATATACACGTGTGATTTAGTTTACGTAGATTTTTCAATGCCGAGAACCTCTATCAGAGAGTAAAAAAGGCGTAAGGTTCACAATGTGTATAATTAAAATGGGATATACCGGGCTAGGATTCGAGTTACAGGGACAAGGGCCAAACCAACCACCCAAGAATGGAATCGTCGAGCGAAAACACTTGAAAACCTCATAGAAGCAGCTTTTCTTGCCACCAGACCTTTCTCCATCAATTAGGAATCTGATGCCGTCACTAAACACATTCCTTAAATTGTAGGCATTCGTTGAGTGTGTTTTTTTGGTGTCTAATCCGCATATATATCACCATTGCCCTTGATTTTCTTGACTGTATATCTCTTAAATGTCAACATATACACGTGTGATTTAGTTTACGAAGATTTTTCAATGCCGAGAAACTCTATCAGAGAGTAAAAAAGGCGTAAGGTTCACAATGGTGTATAATTAAAATGGGATATACCGGGCTAGGATTCGAGTTACAGGAACAAGGGCCAAACCAACCACCCAAGAATGGAATCGTCGAGCGAAAACACTTGACAACCTCCTAGAAGCAGCTATTCTTGCCACCAAACCTTTCTCCATCAATTAGGAATCTGATGCCGTCACTAAACACATTCCTTAAATTGTAGCCATTCGTTGAGTGTTTTTTTTTTGTGTCTAATCCGCATATATATCACCATTTCCCTTGATTTTCTTGATTGTATATCTCTTAAATGTCAACATATACACGTGTGATTTAGTTTACGAAGATTTTTCAATGCCGAGTACCTCTATCAGAGAGTAAAAAAGGCGTAAGTTTCATAATGGTGTATAATTAAAATGGGATATACCGGGCTAGGATTCGAGTTACAGGAACAAGGGCCAAACCAACCAACCAAGAATGGAATCGTCGAGCGAAAACACTTGACAACCTCCTAGAAGCAGCTTTTCTTACCACCAGACCTTTCTCCATCAACAAGGAATCTGATACCGTCACTAAACACATTCCTTCAATTGTAACCAGTTGTTGAGTTTTTTTTTGTCTAATCCACATATATATCACCATTGCCCTTGATTTTCTTGACTGTATATCTCTAAAATGTCAACATATACACGTGTGATTTAGTTTACGAATATTTTTCAATGCCGAGAACCTCGATCAGAGAGTAAAAAAGGCGTAAGGAGCACAATGGTGTAAAATTAAAATGGGTTATACCGGGCTACGATTCGAGTTACGGGAACAAGGGCCAAACCAACCACCCAAGAATGAAATCGTCGAGCGAAAACACTTGACAACCTCCTAGAAGCAGCTTTTCTTGCCACCAGACCTTTCTCCATCAATTAGGAATCTGATGCCGTCACTAAACACATTCCTTAAATTGTAGCCATTTGTTGAGTGTTTTTTTGGTGTCTAATCCGCATATATATCACCATTGCCCTTGATTTTCTTGACTATATATCTCTTAAATGTCAACATATACACGTGTGATTTAGTTTACGTATATTTTTCAATACCGAGAACCTCGATCAGAGAGTAAAAAAGGCGTAAGGTTCACAATGGTGTATAATTAAAATGGGATATACCGGGCTAGGATTCGAGTTACAGGAACAAGGGCCAAACCAACCAACCAAGAAAGGAATCGTCGAGCGAAAACACTTGACAACCTCCTAGAAGCAGCTTTTCTTGCCACCAGACCTTTCTCCATCAACAAGGAATCTGTTGCGGTCACTAAACACATTCCTTCAATTGTAGCCATTTATTGAGTTTTTTTTGTGTCTAATCCGCATATATATCACCATTGCCCTTGATTTTCTTGACTGTATATCTCTAAAATGTCAACATATACACGTGTGATTTAGTTTACGAATATTTTTCAATGCCGAGAACCTCGACCAGAGAGTAAAAAAGGCGTAAGGTTCACAATGGTGTAAAATTAAAATGGGATATATCGGGCTAGGATTCGAGTTACAGGAAAAAGGGCCAAACCAACCACCCAAGAATGGAATCGTCGAGCGAAAACACTTGACAACCTCCTAGAAGCGGCTTTTCTTGCCACCAGACCTTTCTTCATCAATTAGGAATCTGATGCCGTCACTAAACACATTCCTTAAATTGTAGCCATTTGTTGAGTGTTTTTTTTGTGTCTAATACGCATATATATCACCATTGCCCTTGATTTTCTTGACTGTATATCTCTTAAATGTCAACATATACACGTGTTATTTAGTTTACGAAGATTTTTCAACCCCGAGTACCTCTATCAGATAGTAAAAAAGGCGTAAGGTTAACAATGGTGTAAAATTAAAATGGGATATATCGGGCTAGGATTCGAGTTACAGGAACAAGGGCCAAACCAACCACCCAAGAATGGAATCGTCGAGCGAAAACACTTGAAAACCTCATAGATGCAGCTTTTCTTGCCACCAGACCTTATTCCATCAATTAGGAATCTGATGCCGTCACTAAACACATTCCTTAAATTGTAGCCATTTGTTGAGTGTTTTTTTTTGTGTCTAATCCGCATATATATCACCATTGCCCTTAAATTTCTTGACTGTATATCTCTTAAATATCAACATATACACGTGTGATTTAGTTTAAGAAGATTTTTCAATGCCGAGAACCTCGATCAGAGAGTAAAAAAGGCGTAAGGTTCACAATGGTGTAAAATTAAAATGGGATATAACGGGCTAGGATTCGAGTTACAGGAACAAGGGCTAAACCAACCACCCAAGAATGGAATCGTCGAGCGAAAACACTTGAAAACCTCATAGAAGCAGCTTTTCTTGCCACCAGACCTTTCTCCATCAATTAAGAATCTGATGCCGTCACTAAACACATTCCTTAAATTGTAGCCATTCGTTGAGTGTTTTTTTTTGTGTCTAATCCGCATATATATCACCATTTCCCTTGATTTTCTTGACTGTATATCTCTTAAATGTCAACATATACACGTGTGATTTAGTTTACGTAGATTTTTCAATGCCGAGAACCTCTATCAGAGAGTAAAAAAGGCGTAAGGTTCACAATGTGTATAATTAAAATGGGATATACCGGGCTAGGATTCGAGTTACAGGGACAAGGGCCAAACCAACCACCCAAGAATGGAATCGTCGAGCGAAAACACTTGAAAACCTCATAGAAGCAGCTTTTCTTGCCACCAGACCTTTCTCCATCAATTAGGAATCTGATGCCGTCACTAAACACATTCCTTAAATTGTAGGCATTCGTTGAGTGTGTTTTTTTGGTGTCTAATCCGCATATATATCACCATTGCCCTTGATTTTCTTGACTGTATATCTCTTAAATGTCAACATATACACGTGTGATTTAGTTTACGAAGATTTTTCAATGCCGAGAAACTCTATCAGAGAGTAAAAAAGGCGTAAGGTTCACAATGGTGTATAATTAAAATGGGATATACCGGGCTAGGATTCGAGTTACAGGAACAAGGGCCAAACCAACCACCCAAGAATGGAATCGTCGAGCGAAAACACTTGACAACCTCCTAGAAGCAGCTATTCCTGCCACCAAACCTTTCTCCATCAATTAGGAATCTGATGCCGTCACTAAACACATTCCTTAAATTGTAGCCATTCGTTGAGTGTTTTTTTTTTTGTGTCTAATCCGCATATATATCACCATTTCCCTTGATTTTCTTGATTGTATATCTCTTAAATGTCAACATATACACGTGTGATTTAGTTTACGAAGATTTTTCAATGCCGAGTACCTCTATCAGAGAGTAAAAAAGGCGTAAGTTTCATAATGGTGTATAATTAAAATGGGATATACCGGGCTAGGATTCGAGTTACAGGAACAAGGGCCAAACCAACCACCCAAGAATGGAATCGTCGAGCGAAAACACTTGACAACCTCCTAGAAGCAGCTTTTCTTGCCACCAGCCCTTTCTCCATCAACAAGGAATCTAAACGCTGTCACTAAACACATTCCTTAAATTGTAGCCATTTGTTGAGTGTTTTTTTTGGTGTCAAATCCGCATATATATCACTATTTCCCTTGATTTTCTTGACTGTATATCTCTTAAATGTCATCATATACACGTGTGATTTAGTTTACGAAGATTTTTCAGTGCCGAGAACCTCGATCAGAGAGTAAAAAAGGCGTAAGGATCGAAGGGTGTAAAATTAAAATGGGATATACCGGGCTAGGATTCGAGTTACAGGAACAAGGGGCAAACCAACCACCCAAGAATGGAATCGTCGAGCGAAAACACTTGACAACCTCCAAGAAGCAGCTTTTCTTGCCACCAGACCTTTCTCCATCAACAAAGAATCTGATGCCGTCACAAAACACATTCCTTAAATTGTAGCCATTTGTTGAGTGTTTTTTTTGGTGTCAAATCCGCATATATATCACCATTGCCCTTGATTTTCTTGACTGTATATCTCTTAAATGTCAACATATACACCTGTAATTTAGTTTACGAAGATTTTTCAATGCCGAGAACCTTGATCAGAGAGTAAAAAGGCGTAACGATCACAATAGTGTAAAATTAAAATGGGATATACCGGGCTAGGATTCGAGTTACAGGAAAAAGGGCCAAACCAACCACCCAAGAATGGAATCGTCGAGCGAAAACACTTGACAACCTCCTAGAAGCAGCTTTTCTTGCCACCAGACCTTTCTCCATCAATTAGGAATCTGATGCCGTCACTAAACACATTCCTTAAATTGTAGTCATTTGTTGAGTGTTTCTTTTGGTGTCTAATCCGCATATATATCACCATTGCCCTTGATTTTCTTGACTGTATATCTCTTAAATGTCAACATATACACGTGTGATTTAGTTTATGAAAATTTTTCAATGCCGAGAACCTCGACCAGAGAGTAAAAATGGCGTAAGGTTCACAATGGTGTAAAATTAAAATGGGATATACCGGGCTAGGATTCGAGTTACAGGAAAAAGGGCCAAACCAACCACCCAAGAATGGAATCGTCGAGCGAAAACACTTGACAACCTCCTAGAAGCGGCTTTTCTTGCCACCAGACCTTTCTCCATCAATTAGGAATCTGATGCCGTCACTAAACACATTCCTTAAATTGTAGCCATTTGTTGAGTGTTTTTTTTTTGTGTCTAATAAGCATATATATCACCATTGCCCTTGATTTTCTTGACTGTATATCTCTTAAATGTCAACATATACACGTGTGATTTAGTTTACGAAGATTTTTCAATGCCGAGTACCTCTATCAGGGAGTAAAAAAGGCGTATGTTTCACAATGGTGTATAATTAAAATGGGATATACCGGGCTAGGATTCGAGTTACAGGAACAAGGGCCAAACCAACCACCCAAGAATGGAATCGTCGAGCGAAAACACTTGACAACCTCCTAGAAGCAGCTTTTCTTGCCACCAGACCTTTCTCCATCAACAAGGAATCTAAATGCCGTCACTAAACACATTCCTTAAATTGTAGCCATTTGTTGAGTGTTTTTTTTGGTGTCAAATCCGCATATATATCACTATTTCCCTTGATTTTCTTGACTGTATATCTCTTAAATGTCATCATATACACGTGTGATTTAGTTTACGAAGATTTTTCAGTGCCGAGAACCTCGATCAGAGAGTAAAAAAGGCGTAAGGATCGAAGGGTGTAAAATTAAAATGGGATATACCGGGCTAGGATTCGAGTTACAGGAACAAGGGGCAAACCAACCACCCAAGAATGGAATCGTCGAGCGAAAACACTTGACAACCTCCTAGAAGCAGCTTTTCTTGCCACCAGACCTTTCTCCATCAACAAGGAATCTGATGCCGTCACAAAACACATTCCTTAAATTGTAGCCATTTGTTGAGTGTTTTTTTTGGTGTCAAATCCGCATATATATCACCGTTGCCCTTGATTTTCTTGACTGTATATCTCTTAAATGTCAACATATACACCTGTAATTTAGTTTACGAAGATTTTTCAATGCCGAGAACCTTGATCAGAGAGTAAAAAGGCGTAAGGATCACAATAGTGTAAAATTAAAATGGGATATACCGGGCTAGGATTCGAGTTACAGGAAAAAGGGCCAAACCAACCACCCAAGAATGGAATCGTCGAGCGAAAACACTTGACAACCTCCTATAAGCAGCTTTTCTTGCCACCAGACCTTTCTCCATCAATTAGGAATCTGATGCCGTTACTAAACACATTCCTTAAATTGTAGTCATTTGTTGAGTGTTTCTTTTGGTGTCTAATCCGCATATATATCACCATTGCCCTTGATTTTCTTGACTGTATATCTCTTAAATGTCAACATATACACGAGTGATTTAGTTTATGAAAATTTTTCAATGCCGAGAACCTCGACCAGAGAGTAAAAAAGGCGTAAGGTTCACAATGGTGTAAAATTAAAATGGGATATACCGGGCTAGGATTCGAGTTACAGGAAAAAGGGCCAAACCAACCACCCAAGAATGGAATCGTCGAGCGAAAACACTTGACAACCTCCTAGAAGCGGCTTTTCTTGCCACCAGACCTTTCTCCATCAATTAGGAATCTGATGCCGTCACTAAACACATTCCTTAAATTGTAGCCATTCGTTGAGTGTTTTTTTTTTGGTGTCTAATCCGCATATATATCACCATTTCCCTTGATTTTCTTGACTGTATATCTCTTAAATGTCAACATATACACGTGTGATTTAGTTTACGTAGATTTTTCAATGCCGAGTACCACTATCAGGGAGTAAAAAAGGCGTATGTTTCACAATGGTGTATAATTAAAATGGGATATACCGGGCTAGGATTCGAGTTACAGGGACAAGGGCCAAACCAACCACCCAAGAATGGAATCGTCAAGCGAAAACACTTGAAAACCTCATAGAAGCAGCTTTTCTTGCCACCAGACCTTTCTCCATCAATTAGGAATCTGATGCCGTCACTAAACACATTCCTTAAATTGTAGGCATTCGTTGAGTGTGTTTTTTTGGTGTCTAATCCGCATATATATCACCATTGCCCTTGATTTTCTTGACTGTATATCTCTTAAATGTCAACATATACACGTGTCATTTAGTTTACGAAGATTTTTCAATGCTGAGAAACTCTATCAGAGAGTAAAAAAGGCGTAAGGTTCACAATGGTGTATAATTAAAATGGGATATACCGGGCTAGGATTCGAGTTACAGGAACAAGGGCCAAACCAACCACCCAAGAATGGAATCGTCGAGCAAAAACACTTGACAACCTCCTAGAAGCAGCTATTCTTGCCACCAAACCTTTCTCCATCAATTAGGAATCTGATGCCGTCACTAAACACATTCCTTAAATTGTAGCCATTCGTTGAGTGTTTTTTTTTGTGTCTAATCCGCATATATATCACCATTTCCCTTGATTTTCTTGATTGTATATCTCTTAAATGTCAACATATACACGTGTGATTTAGTTTACGAAGATTTTTCAATGCCGAGTACCTCTATCAGAGAGTAAAAAAGGGGTAAGTTTCATAATGGTGTATAATTAAAATGGGATATACCGGGCTAGGATTCGAGTTACAGGAACAAGGGCCAAACCAACCACCCAAGAATGGAATCGTCGAGCGAAAACACTTGACAACCTCCTAGAAGCAGCTTTTCTTGCCACCAGCCCTTTCTCCATCAACAAGGAATCTAAATGCCGTCACTAAACACATTCCTTAAATTGTAGCCATTTGTTGAGTGTTTTTTTTGGTGTCAAATCCGCATATATATCACTATTTCCCTTGATTTTCTTGACTGTATATCTCTTAAATGTCATCATATACACGTGTGATTTAGTTTACGAAGATTTTTCAGTGCCGAGAACCTCGATCAGAGAGTAAAAAAGGCGTAAGGATCGAAGGGTGTAAAATTAAAATGGGATATACCGGGCTAGGATTCGAGTTACAGGAACAAGGGGCAAACCAACCACCCAAGAATGGAATCGTCAAGCGAAAACACTTGACAACCTCCTAGAAGCAGCTTTTCTTGCCACCAGACCTTTCTCCATCAACAAGGAATCTGATGCCGTCACAAAACACATTCCTTAAATTGTAGCCATTTGTTGAGTGTTTTTTTTGGTGTCAAATCCGCATATATATCACCATTGCCCTTGATTTTCTTGACTGTATATCTGTTAAATGTCAACATATACACCTGTAATTTAGTTTACGAAGATTTTTCAATGCCGAGAACCTTGATCAGAGAGTAAAAAGGCGTAAGGATCACAATAGTGTAAAATTAAAATGGGATATACCGGGCTAGGATTCGAGTTACAGGAAAAAGGGCCAAACCAACCACCCAAGAATGGAATCGTCGAGCGAAAACACTTGACAACCTCCTAGAAGCAGCTTTTCTTGCCACCAGACCTTTCTCCATCGATTAGGAATCTGATGCCGTTACTAAACACATTCCTTAAATTGTAGTCATTTGTTGAGTGTTTCTTTTGGTGTCTAATCCGCATATATATCACCATTGCCCTTGATTTTCTTGACTGTATATCTCTTAAATGTCAACATATACACGTGTGATCTAGTTTATGAAAATTTTTCAATGCCGAGAATCTCGACCAGAGAGTAAAAAAGGCGTAAGGTTCACAATGGTGTAAAATTAAAATGGGATATACCGGGCTAGGATTCGAGTTACAGGAAAAAGGGCCAAACCAACCACCCAAGAATGGAATCGTCGAGTGAAAACACTTGACAACCTCCTAGAAGCGGCTTTTCTTGCCACCAGACCTTTCTCCATCAATTAGGAATCTGATGCCGTCACTAAACACATTCCTTAAATTGTAGCCATTTGTTGAGTGTTTTTTTTTGTGTCTAATACGCATATATATCACCATTGCCCTTGATTTTCTTGACTGTATATCTCTTAAATGTCAACATATACACGTGTGATTTAGTTTACGAAGATTTTTCAATGCCGAGTACCACTATCAGGGAGTAAAAAAGGCGTATGTTTCACAATGGTGTATAATTAAAATGGGATATACCGGGCTAGCATTCGAGTTACAGGAACAAGGGCCAAACCAACCACCCAAGAATGGAATCGTCGAGCGAAAACACTTGACAACCTCCTAGAAGCAGCTTTTCTTGCCACCAGAACTTTCTCCATCAACAAGGAATCTAAATGCCGTCACTAAACACATTCCTTAAATTGTAGCCATTTGTTGAGTGTTTTTTTTGGTGTCAAATCCGCATATATATCACTATTTCCCTTGATTTTCTTGACTGTATATCTCTTAAATGTCATCATATACACGTGTGATTTAGTTTACGAAGATTTTTCAGTGCCGAGAACCTCGATCAGAGAGTAAAAAAGGCGTAAGGATCGAAGGGTGTAAAATTAAAATGGGATATACCGGGCTAGGATTCGAGTTACAGGAACAGGGGCAAACCAACCACCCAAGAATGGAATCGTCGAGCGAAAACACTTGACAACCTCCTAGAAGCAGCTTTTCTTGCCACCAGACCTTTCTCCATCAACAAGGAATCTGATGCCGTCACAAAACACATTCCTTAAATTGTAGCCATTTGTTGAGTGCTTTTTTTGGTGTCAAATCCGCATATATATCACCATTGCCCTTGATTTTCTTGACTGTATATCTCTTAAATGTCAACATATACACCTGTAATTTAGTTTACGAAGATTTTTCAATGCCGAGAACCTTGATCAGGGAGTAAAAAGGCGTAAGGATCACAATAGTGTAAAATTAAAATGGGATATACCGGGCTAGGATTCGAGTTACAGGAAAAAGGGCCAAACCAACCACCCAAGAATGGAATCGTCGAGTGAAAACACTTGACAACCTCCTAGAAGCAGCTTTTCTTGCCACCAGACCTTTCTCCATCAATTAGGAATCAGATGCCGTCACTAAACACATTCCTTAAATTGTAGTCATTTGTTGAGTGTTTCTTTTGGTGTCTAATCCGCATATATATCACCATTGCCCTTGATTTTCTTGACTGTATATCTCTTAAATGTCAACATATACACGTGTGATTTAGTTTATGAAAATTTTTCAATGCCGAGAACCTCGACCAGAGAGTAAAAAAGGCGTAAGGTTCACAATGGTGTAAAATTAAAATGGGATATACCGGGCTAGGATTCGAGTTACAGGAAAAAGGGCCAAACCAACCCCCCAAGAATGGAATCGTCGAGCGAAAACACTTGACAACCTCCTAGAAGCGGCTTTTCTTGCCACCAGACCTTTCTCCATCAATTAGGAATCTGATGCCGTCACTAAACACATTCCTTAAATTGTAGCCATTTGTTGAGTGTTTTTTTTTTGTGTCTAATACGCATATATATCACCATTGCCCTTGATTTTCTTGACTGTATATCTCTTAAATGTCAACATATACACGTGTGATTTAGTTTACGAAGATTTTTCAATGCCGAGTACCTCTATCAGGGAGTAAAAAAGGCGTATGTTTCACAATGGTGTATAATTAAAATGGGATATACCGGGCTAGGATTCGAGTTACAGGAACAAGGGCCAAACCAACCACCCAAGAATGGAATCGTCGAGCGAAAACACTTGACAACCTCCTAGAAGCAGCTTTTCTTGCCACCAGACCTTTCTCCATCAACAAGGAATCTAAATGCCGTCACTAAACACATTCCTTAAATTGTAGCCATTTGTTGAGTGTTTTTTTTGGTGTCAAATCCGCATATATATCACTATTTCCCTTGATTTTCTTGACTGTATATCTCTTAAATGTCATCATATACACGTGTGATTTAGTTTACGAAGATTTTTCAGTGCCGAGAACCTCGATCAGAGAGTAAAAAAGGCGTAAGGATCGAAGGGTGTAAAATTAAAATGGGATATACCGGGCTAGGATTCGAGTTACAGGAACAAGGGGCAAACCAACCACCCAAGAATGGAATCGTCGAGCGAAAACACTTGACAACCTCCTAGAAGTAGCTTTTCTTGCCACCAGACCTTTCTCCATCAACAAGGAATCTGATGCCGTCACAAAACACATTCCTTAAATTGTAGCCATTTGTTGAGTGTTTTTTTTGGTGTCAAATCCGCATATATATCACCATTGCCCTTGATTTTCTTGACTGTATATCCCTTAAATGTCAACATATACACCTGTAATTTAGTTTACGAAGATTTTTCAATGCCGAGAACCTCGATCAGAGAGTAAAAAGGCGTAAGGATCACAATAGTGTAAAATTAAAATGGGATATACCGGGCTAGGATTCGAGTTACAGGAAAAAGGGCCAAACCAACCACCCAAGAATGGAATCGTCGAGCGAAAACACTTGACAACCTCCTAGAAGCAGCTTTTCTTGCCACCAGACCTTTCTCCATCAATTAGGAATCTGATGCCGTCACTAAACACATTCCTTAAATTGTAGTCATTTGTTGAGTGTTTCTTTTGGTGTCTAATCCGCATATATATCACCATTGCCCTTGATTTTCTTGACTGTATATCTCTTAAATGTCAACATATACACGTGTGATTTAGTTTATGAAAATTTTTCAATGCCGAGAACCTCGACCAGAGAGTAAAAAAGGCGTAAGGTTCACAATGGTGTAAAATTAAAATGGGATATAACGGGCTAGGATTCGAGTTACAGGAACAAGGGCTAAACCAACCACCCAAGAATGGAATCGTCGAGCGAAAACACTTGAAAACCTCATAGAAGCAGCTTTTCTTGCCACCAGACCTTTCTCCATCAATTAAGAATCTGATGCCGTCACTAAACACATTCCTTAAATTGTAGCCATTCGTTGAGTGTTTTTTTTTGGTGTCTAATCCGCATATATATCACCATTTCCCTTGATTTTCTTGACTGTATATCTCTTAAATGTCAACATATACACGTGTGATTTAGTTTACGTAGATTTTTCAATGCCGAGTACCTCTATCAGGGAGTAAAAAAGGCGTATGTTTCACAATGGTGTATAATTAAAATGGGATATACCGGGCTAGGATTCGAGTTACAGGGACAAGGGCCAAACCAACCACCCAAGAATGGAATCGTCGAGCGAAAACACTTGAAAACCTCATAGAAGCAGCTTTTCTTGCCACCAGACCTTTCTCCATCAATTAGGAATCTGATGCCGTCACTAAACACATTCCTTAAATTGTAGGCATTCGTTGAGTGTGTTTTTTTGGTGTCTAATCCGCATATATATCACCATTGCCCTTGATTTTCTTGACTGTATATCTCTTAAATGTCAACATATACACGTGTGATTTAGTTTACGAAAATTTTTCAATGCCGAGAAACTCTATCAGAGAGTAAAAAAGGCGTAAGGTTCACAATGGTGTATAATTAAAGTGGGATATACCGGGCTAGGATTCGAGTTACAGGAACAAGGGCCAAACCAACCACCCAAGAATGGAATCGTCGAGCGAAAACACTTGACAACCTCCTAGAAGCGGCTTTTCTTGCCACCAGACCTTTCTCCATCAATTAGGAATCTGATGCCGTCACTAAACACATTCCTTAAATTGTAGCCATTTGTTGAGTGTTTTTTTTTTGTGTCTAATACGCATATATATCACCATTGCCCTTGATTTTCTTGACTGTATATCTCTTAAATGTCAACATATACACGTGTGATTTAGTTTACGAAGATTTTTCAATGCCGAGTACCTCTATCAGGGAGTAAAAAAGGCGTATGTTTCACAATGGTGTATAATTAAAATGGGATATACCGGGCTAGGATTCGAGTTACAGGAACAAGGGCCAAACCAACCACCCAAGAATGGAATCGTCGAGCGAAAACACTTGAAAACCTCATAGAAGCAGCTTTTCTTGCCACCAGACCTTTCTCCATCAATTAGGAATCTGATGCCGTCACTAAACACATTCCTTAAATTGTAGGCATTCGTTGAGTGTGTTTTTTTGGTGTCAAATCCGCATATATATCACTATTTCCCTTGATTTTCTTGACTGTATATCTCTTAAATGTCATCATATACACGTGTGATTTAGTTTACGAAGATTTTTCAGTGCCGAGAACCTCGATCAGAGAGTAAAAAAGGCGTAAGGATCGAAGGGTGTAAAATTAAAATGGGATATACCGGGCTAGGATTCGAGTTACAGGAACAGGGGCAAACCAACCACCCAAGAATGGAATCGTCGAGCGAAAACACTTGACAACCTCCTAGAAGCAGCTTTTCTTGCCACCAGACCTTTCTCCATCAACAAGGAATCTGATGCCGTCACAAAACACATTCCTTAAATTGTAGCCATTTGTTGAGTGCTTTTTTTGGTGTCAAATCCGCATATATATCACCATTGCCCTTGATTTTCTTGACTGTATATCTCTTAAATGTCAACATATACACCTGTAATTTAGTTTACGAAGATTTTTCAATGCCGAGAACCTTGATCAGGGAGTAAAAAGGCGTAAGGATCACAATAGTGTAAAATTAAAATGGGATATACCGGGCTAGGATTCGAGTTACAGGAAAAAGGGCCAAACCAACCACCCAAGAATGGAATCGTCGAGTGAAAACACTTGACAACCTCCTAGAAGCAGCTTTTCTTGCCACCAGACCTTTCTCCATCAATTAGGAATCAGATGCCGTCACTAAACACATTCCTTAAATTGTAGTCATTTGTTGAGTGTTTCTTTTGGTGTCTAATCCGCATATATATCACCATTGCCCTTGATTTTCTTGACTGTATATCTCTTAAATGTCAACATATACACGTGTGATTTAGTTTATGAAAATTTTTCAATGCCGAGAACCTCGACCAGAGAGTAAAAAAGGCGTAAGGTTCACAATGGTGTAAAATTAAAATGGGATATACCGGGCTAGGATTCGAGTTACAGGAAAAAGGGCCAAACCAACCCCCCAAGAATGGAATCGTCGAGCGAAAACACTTGACAACCTCCTAGAAGCGGCTTTTCTTGCCACCAGACCTTTCTCCATCAATTAGGAATCTGATGCCGTCACTAAACACATTCCTTAAATTGTAGCCATTTGTTGAGTGTTTTTTTTTTGTGTCTAATACGCATATATATCACCATTGCCCTTGATTTTCTTGACTGTATATCTCTTAAATGTCAACATATACACGTGTGATTTAGTTTACGAAGATTTTTCAATGCCGAGTACCTCTATCAGGGAGTAAAAAAGGCGTATGTTTCACAATGGTGTATAATTAAAATGGGATATACCGGGCTAGGATTCGAGTTACAGGAACAAGGGCCAAACCAACCACCCAAGAATGGAATCGTCGAGCGAAAACACTTGACAACCTCCTAGAAGCAGCTTTTCTTGCCACCAGACCTTTCTCCATCAACAAGGAATCTAAATGCCGTCACTAAACACATTCCTTAAATTGTAGCCATTTGTTGAGTGTTTTTTTTGGTGTCAAATCCGCATATATATCACTATTTCCCTTGATTTTCTTGACTGTATATCTCTTAAATGTCATCATATACACGTGTGATTTAGTTTACGAAGATTTTTCAGTGCCGAGAACCTCGATCAGAGAGTAAAAAAGGCGTAAGGATCGAAGGGTGTAAAATTAAAATGGGATATACCGGGCTAGGATTCGAGTTACAGGAACAAGGGGCAAACCAACCACCCAAGAATGGAATCGTCGAGCGAAAACACTTGACAACCTCCTAGAAGTAGCTTTTCTTGCCACCAGACCTTTCTCCATCAACAAGGAATCTGATGCCGTCACAAAACACATTCCTTAAATTGTAGCCATTTGTTGAGTGTTTTTTTTGGTGTCAAATCCGCATATATATCACCATTGCCCTTGATTTTCTTGACTGTATATCCCTTAAATGTCTACATATACACCTGTAATTTAGTTTACGAAGATTTTTCAATGCCGAGAACCTCGATCAGAGAGTAAAAAGGCGTAAGGATCACAATAGTGTAAAATTAAAATGGGATATACCGGGCTAGGATTCGAGTTACAGGAAAAAGGGCCAAACCAACCACCCAAGAATGGAATCGTCGAGCGAAAACACTTGACAACCTCCTAGAAGCAGCTTTTCTTGCCACCAGACCTTTCTCCATCAATTAGGAATCTGATGCCGTCACTAAACACATTCCTTAAATTGTAGTCATTTGTTGAGTGTTTCTTTTGGTGTCTAATCCGCATATATATCACCATTGCCCTTGATTTTCTTGACTGTATATCTCTTAAATGTCAACATATACACGTGTGATTTAGTTTATGAAAATTTTTCAATGCCGAGAACCTCGACCAGAGAGTAAAAAAGGCGTAAGGTTCACAATGGTGTAAAATTAAAATGGGATATAACGGGCTAGGATTCGAGTTACAGGAACAAGGGCTAAACCAACCACCCAAGAATGGAATCGTCGAGCGAAAACACTTGAAAACCTCATAGAAGCAGCTTTTCTTGCCACCAGACCTTTCTCCATCAATTAAGAATCTGATGCCGTCACTAAACACATTCCTTAAATTGTAGCCATTCGTTGAGTGTTTTTTTTTGGTGTCTAATCCGCATATATATCACCATTTCCCTTGATTTTCTTGACTGTATATCTCTTAAATGTCAACATATACACGTGTGATTTAGTTTACGTAGATTTTTCAATGCCGAGTACCTCTATCAGGGAGTAAAAAAGGCGTATGTTTCACAATGGTGTATAATTAAAATGGGATATACCGGGCTAGGATTCGAGTTACAGGGACAAGGGCCAAACCAACCACCCAAGAATGGAATCGTCGAGCGAAAACACTTGAAAACCTCATAGAAGCAGCTTTTCTTGCCACCAGACCTTTCTCCATCAATTAGGAATCTGATGCCGTCACTAAACACATTCCTTAAATTGTAGGCATTCGTTGAGTGTGTTTTTTTGGTGTCTAATCCGCATATATATCACCATTGCCCTTGATTTTCTTGACTGTATATCTCTTAAATGTCAACATATACACGTGTGATTTAGTTTACGAAAATTTTTCAATGCCGAGAAACTCTATCAGAGAGTAAAAAAGGCGTAAGGTTCACAATGGTGTATAATTAAAGTGGGATATACCGGGCTAGGATTCGAGTTACAGGAACAAGGGCCAAACCAACCACCCAAGAATGGAATCGTCGAGCGAAAACACTTGACAACCTCCTAGAAGCGGCTTTTCTTGCCACCAGACCTTTCTCCATCAATTAGGAATCTGATGCCGTCACTAAACACATTCCTTAAATTGTAGCCATTTGTTGAGTGTTTTTTTTTTGTGTCTAATACGCATATATATCACCATTGCCCTTGATTTTCTTGACTGTATATCTCTTAAATGTCAACATATACACGTGTGATTTAGTTTACGAAGATTTTTCAATGCCGAGTACCTCTATCAGGGAGTAAAAAAGGCGTATGTTTCACAATGGTGTATAATTAAAATGGGATATACCGGGCTAGGATTCGAGTTACAGGAACAAGGGCCAAACCAACCACCCAAGAATGGAATCGTCGAGCGAAAACACTTGAAAACCTCATAGAAGCAGCTTTTCTTGCCACCAGACCTTTCTCCATCAATTAGGAATCTGATGCCGTCACTAAACACATTCCTTAAATTGTAGGCATTCGTTGAGTGTGTTTTTTTGGTGTCTAATCCGCATATATATCACCATTGCCCTTGATTTTCTTGACTGTATATCTCTTAAATGTCAACATATACACGTGTGATTTAGTTTACGAAGATTTTTCAATGCCGAGAAACTCTATCAGAGAGTAAAAAAGACGTAAGGTTCACAATGGTGTATAATTAAAATGGGATATACCGGGCTAGGATTCGAGTTACAGGAACAAGGGCCAAACCAACCACCCAAGAATGGAATCGTCGAGCGAAAACACTTGACAACCTCCTAGAAGCAGCTATTCTTGCCACCAAACCTTTCTCCATCAATTAGGAATCTGATGCCGTCACTAAACACATTCCTTAAATTGTAGCCATTCGTTGAGTGTTTTTTTGTGTCTAATCCGCATATATATCACCATTTCCCTTGATTTTCTTGATTGTATATCTCTTAAATGTCAACATATACACGTGTGATTTAGTTTACGAGGATTTTTCAATGCCGAGTACCTCTATCAGAGAGTAAAAAAGGCGTAAGTTTCATAATGGTGTATAATTAAAATGGGATATACCGGGCTAGGATTCGACTTACAGGAACAAGGGCCAAACCAACCACCCAAGAATGGAATCGTCGAGCGAAAACACTTGACAACCTCCTAGAAGCAGCTTTTCTTGCCACCGGCCCTTTCTCCATCAACAAGGAATCTAAATGCCGTCACTAAACACATTCCTTAAATTGTAGCCATTTGTTGAGTGTTTTTTTTGGTGTCAAATCCGCATATATATCACTATTTCCCTTGATTTTCTTGACTGTATATCTCTTAAATGTCATCATATACACGTGTGATTTAGTTTACGAAGATTTTTCAGTGCCGAGAACCTCGATCAGAGAGTAAAAAAGGCGTAAGGATCGAAGGGTGTAAAATTAAAATGGGATATACCGGGCTAGGATTCGAGTTACAGGAACAAGGGGCAAACCAACCACCCAAGAATGGAATCGTCGAGCGAAAACACTTGACAACCTCTTAGAAGCAGCTTTTCTTGCCACCAGACCTTTCTCCATCAACAAGGAATCTGATGCCGTCACAAAACACATTCCTTAAATTGTAGCCATTTGTTGAGTGTTTTTTTTGGTGTCAAATCCGCATATATATCACCATTGCCCTTGATTTTCTTGACTGTATATCTCTTAAATGTCAACATATACACCTGTAATTTAGTTTACGAAGATTTTTCAATGCCGAGAACCTTGATCAGAGAGTAAAAAGGCGTAAGGATCACAATAGTGTAAAATTAAAATGGGATATACCGGGCTAGGATTCGAGTTACAGGAAAAAGGGCCAAACCAACCACCCAAGAATGGAATCGTCGAGCGAAAACACTTGACAACCTCCTAGAAGCAGCTTTTCTTGCCACCAGACCTTTCTCCATCAATTAGGAATCTAATGCCGTTACTAAACACATACCTTAAATTGTAGTCATTTGTTGAGTGTTTCTTTTGGTGTCTAATCCGCATATATATCACCATTGCCCTTGATTTTCTTGACTGTATATCTCTTAAATGTCAACATATACACGTGTGATTTAGTTTATGAAAATTTTTCAATGCCGAGAACCTCGACCAGAGAGTAAAAAAGGCGTAAGGTTCACAATGGTGTAAAATTAAAATGGGATATACCGGGCTAGGATTCGAGTTACAGGAAAAAGGGCCAAACCAACCACCCAAGAATGGAATCGTCGAGCGAAAACACTTGACAACCTCCTAGAAGCGGCTTTTCTTGCCACCAGACCTTTCTCCATCAATTAGGAATCTGATGCCGTCACTAAACACATTCCTTAAATTGTAGCCATTTGTTGAGTGTTTTTTTTTGTGTCTAATACGCATATATATCACCATTGCCCTTGATTTTCTTGACTGTATATCTCTTAAATGTCAACATATACACGTGTGATTTAGTTTACGAAGATTTTTCAATGCCGAGTACCTCTATCAGGGAGTAAAAAAGGCGTATGTTTCACAATGGTGTATAATTAAAATGGGATATACCGGGCTAGGATTCGAGTTACAGGAACAAGGGCCAAACCAACCACCCAAGAATGGAATCGTCGAGCGAAAACACTTGACAACCTCCTAGAAACAGCTTTTCTTGCCACCAGACCTTTCTCCATCAACAAGGAATCTGATGCCGTCACTAAACACATTCCTTAAATTGTAGCCATTTGTTGAGTGTTTTTTTTGGTGTCTAATCCGCATATATATCACCATTGCCCTTGATTTTCTTGACTGCATCTCTCTTAAATGTCAACATATACACGTGTGATTTAGTTTACGAAGATTTTTCAATGCCGAGAACCTCGATTAGAGAGTAAAAATGGCGTAAGGTTCACAATGGTGTAAAATTAAAATGGGATATACCGGGCTAGTATTCGAGTTACAGGAAAAAGGGCCAAACTAAGCACCCAAGAATGGAATCGTTGAGCGAAAACACTTGACAACCTCCTAGAAGCAGCTTTTCTTGTCACTAGACCTTTCTCCATTAATTAGGAATCTGATGCCGTCACTAAACACATTCCTTAAATTGTAGCCATTCGTTGAGTGTTTTTTTTGGTGTCTAATCCGCATATATATCACCGTTTCCCTTGATTTTCTTGACTGTATATCTCTTAAATGTCAACATATACACGTGTGATTTAGTTTACGAAGATTTTTCAATGCCGAGTACCTCTAACAGGGAGTAAAAAAGGCGTAAGGATCACAATGGTGTAAAATTAGAATGGGATATACCGGGCTAGGATTCGAGTTACAGGAACAAGGGCCAAACCAACCACCCAAGAATGGAATCGTCGAGCGAAAACACTTGACAACCTCCTAGAAGCAGCTTTTCTTGCCACCAGACCTTTCTCCATCAACAAGGAATCTGATGCCGTCACTAAACACATTCCTTAAATTCTAGACATTTGTTGAGTGTTTTTTTTGGTGTCAAATCCGCATATATATCACCATTGCCCTTGATTTTCTTGACTGTATATCTCTTAAATGTCAACATATACACGGGTGATTTAGTTTACGAAGATTTTTCAATGCCGAGAACCTTTATTAGAGAATAAAAAAGGCGTAAGGTTCACAATGGTGTATAATTAAAATGGGATATACCGGGCTAGGATTCGAGTTACAGGAACAAGGGCCAAACAAACCACCAGAATGGAATCGTCGAGCGAAAACACTTGACAACCTCCTAGAAACAGCTTTTCTTGCCACCAGACCTTTCTCCATCAACAAGGAATCTGATGCCGTCACTAAACACATTCCTTAAATTGTAGCCATTTGTTGAGTGTTTTTTTTGGTGTCTAATCCGCATATATATCACCATTGCCCTTGATTTTCTTGACTGCATATCTCTTAAATGTCAACATATACACGTGTGATTTAGTTTACGAAGATTTTTCAATGCCGAGAACCTCGATTAGAGAGTAAAAATGGCGTAAGGTTCACAATGGTGTAAAATTAAAATGGGATATACCGGGCTAGTATTCGAGTTACAGGAAAAAGGGCCAAACTAAGCACCCAAGAATGGAATCGTTGAGCGAAAACACTTGACAACCTCCTAGAAGCAGCTTTTCTTGTCACTAGACCTTTCTCCATTAATTAGGAATCTGATGCCGTCACTAAACACATTCCTTAAATTGTAGCCATTCGTTGAGTGTTTTTTTTTTGTGTCTAATCCGCATATATATCACCGTTTCCCTTGATTTTCTTGACTGTATATCTCTTAAATGTCAACATATACACGTGTGATTTAGTTTACGAAGATTTTTCAATGCCGAGTACCTCTAACAGGGAGTAAAAAAGGCGTAAGGATCACAATGGTGTAAAATTAAAATGGGATATACCGGGCTAGGATTCGAGTTACAGGAACAAGGGCCAAACCAACCACCCAAGAATGGAATCGTCGAGCGAAAACACTTGACAACCTCCTAGAAGCAGCTTTTCATGCCACCAGACCTTTCTCCATCAACAAGGAATCTGATGCCGTCACTAAACACATTCCTTAAATTGTAGACATTTGTTGAGTGTTTTTTTTGGTGTCAAATCCGCATATATATCACCATTGCCCTTGATTTTCTTGACTGTATATCTCTTAAATGTCAACATATACACGGGTGATTTAGTTTACGAAGATTTTTCAATGCCGAGAACCTTTATCAGAGAATAAAAAAGGCGTAAGGTTCACAATGGTGTATAATTAAAATGGGATATACCGGGCTAGGATTCGAGTTACAGGAACAAGGGCCAAACCAACCACCCAGAATGGAATCGTCGAGCGAAAACACTTGACAACCTCCTAGAAACAGCTTTTCTTGCCACCAGACCTTTCTCCATCAACAAGGAATCTGATGCCGTCACTAAACACATTCCTTAAATTGTAGCCATTTGTTGAGTGTTTTTTTTGGTGTCTAATCCGCATATATATCACCATTGCCCTTGATTTTCTTGACTGCATATGTCTTAAATGTCAACATATACACGTGTGATTTAGTTTACGAAGATTTTTCAATGCCGAGAACCTCGATTAGAGAGTAAAAATGGCGTAAGGTTCACAATGGTGTAAAATTAAAATGGGATATACCGGGCTAGTATTCGAGTTACAGGAAAAAGGGCCAAACTAAGCACCCAAGAATGGAATCGTTGAGCGAAAACACTTGACAACCTCCTAGAAGCAGCTTTTCTTGTCACTAGACCTTTCTCCATTAATTAGGAATCTGATGCCGTCACTAAACACATTCCTTAAATTGTAGCCATTCGTTGAGTGTTTTTTTTGGTGTCTAATCCGCATATATATCACCGTTTCCCTTGATTTTCTTGACTGTATATCTCTTAAATGTCAACATATACACGTGTGATTTAGTTTACGAAGATTTTTTAATGCCGAGTACCTCTAACAGGGAGTAAAAAAGGCGTAAGGATCACAATGGTGTAAAATTAAAATGGGATATACCGGGCTAGGATTCGAGTTACAGGAACAAGGGCCAAACCAACCACCCAAGAATGGAATCGTCGAGCGAAAACACTTGACAACCTCCTAGAAGCAGCTTTTCTTGCCACCAGACCTTTCTCCATCAACAAGGAATCTGATGCCGTCACTAAACACATTCCTTAAATTGTAGACATTTGTTGAGTGTTTTTTTTGGTGTCAAATCCGCATATATATCACCATTGCCCTTGATTTTCTTGACTGTATATCTCTTAAATGTCAACATATACACTGGTGATTTAGTTTACGAAGATTTTTCAATGCCGAGAACCTTTATCAGAGAATAAAAAAGGCGTAAGGTTCACAATGGTGTATAATTAAAATGGGATATACCGGGCTAGGATTCGAGTTACAGGAACAAGGGCCAAACCAACCACCCAGAATGGAATCGTCGAGCGAAAACACTTGACAACCTCCTAGAAACAGCTTTTCTTGCCACCAGACCTTTCTCCATCAACAAGGAATCTGATGCCGTCACTAAACACATTCCTTAAATTGTAGCCATTTGTTGAGTGTTTTTTTTGGTGTCTAATCCGCATATATATCACCATTTCCCTTGATTTTCTTGACTGCATATCTCTTAAATGTCAACATATACACGTGTGATTTAGTTTACGAAGATTTTTCAATGCCGAGTACCTCTAACAGGGAGTAAAAAAGGCGTAAGGATCACAATGGTGTAAAATTAAAATGGGATATACCGGGCTAGGATTCGAGTTACAGGAACAAGGGCCAAACCAACCACCCAAGAATGGAATCATCGAGCGAAAACACTTGACAACCTCCTAGAAGCAGCTTTTCTTGCCACCAGACCTTTCTCCATCAACAAGGAATCTGATGCCGTCACTAAACACATTCCTTAAATTGTAAACATTTGTTGAGTGTTTTTTTTGGTGTCAAATCCGCATATATATCACCATTGCCCTTGATTTTCTTGACTGTATATCTCTTAAATGTCAACATATACACGGGTGATTTAGTTTACGAAGATTTTTCAATGCCGAGAACCTTTATCAGAGAGTAAAAAAGGCGTAAGGTTCACAATGGTGTATAATTAAAATGGGATATACCGGGCTAGGATTCGAGTTACAGGAACAAGGGCCAAACCAACCACCCAAGAATGGAATCGTCGAGCGAAAACACTTGACAACCTCCTAGAAGCGGCTTTTCTTGCCACCAGACCTTTCTCCATCAATTAGGAATCTGATGCCGTCACTAAACACATTCCTTAAATTGTAGCCATTTGTTGAGTGTTTTTTTTTGGTGTCTAATCCGCATATATATATCACCATTGCCCTTTATTTTCTTGACTGTATATCTCTTAAATGTCAACATATACACATGTGATTTAGTTTACGAAGATTTTTCAATGCCGACAACCTCGATCAGAGAGTAAAAAAGGCGTAGGGTTCATAATGCTGTAAAATTAAAATGGGATATACCGGGCTAGGATTCGAGTTACAGGAACAAGGGCCAAACCAACCACCCAAGAATGGAATTGTCGAGCGAAAACACTTGACAACCTCCTAAAACAGCTTTTCTTGCCACCAGACCTTTCTCCATCAACAAGGAATCTGATGCCGTCACTAAACACATTCCTTAAATTGTAGCCATTTGTTGAGTGTTTTTTTTTGGTGTCTAATCCGCATATATATCACCATTGCCCTTGATTTTCTTGACTGCATATCTCTTAAATGTCAACATATACACGTGTGATTTAGTTTACGAAGATTTTTCAATGCCGAGAACCTCGATCAGAGAGTAAAAATGGCGTAAGGTTCACAATGGTGTAAAATTAAAATGGGATATACCGGGCTAGTATTCGAGATACAGGAAAAAGGGCCAAACTAAGCACCCAAGAATGGAATCGTCGAGCGAAAACACTTGACAACCTCCTAGAAGCAGCTTTTCTTGCCACCAGACCTTTCTCCATCAACAAGGAATCTGATGCCGTCACTAAACACATTCCTTAAATTGTAGACATTTGTTGAGTGTTTTTTTTGGTGTCAAATCCGCATATATATCACCATTGCCCTTGATTTTCTTGACTGTATATCTCTTAAATGTCAACATATACACGGGTGATTTAGTTTACGAAGATTTTTCAATGCCGAGAACCTTTATCAGAGAGTAAAAAAGGCGTAAGGTTCACAATGGTGTATAATTAAAATGGGATATACCGGGCTAGGATTCGAGTTACAGGAAAAAGAGCCAAACCAACCACCCAAGAATGGAATCGTCGAGCGAAAACACTTGACAACCTCCTAGAAGCGGCTTTTCTTGCCACCAGACCTTTCTCCATCAATTAGGAATCTGATGCCGTCACTAAACACATTCCTTAAATTGTAGCCATTTGTTGAGTGTTTTTTTTTTGGGTGTCTAATCCGCATATATATCAACATTGCCCTTTATTTTCTTGACTGTATATCTCTTAAATGTCAACATATACACATGTGATTTAGTTTACGAAGATTTTTCAATGCCAACAACCTCGATCAGAGAGTAAAAAAGGCGTAGGGTTCATAATGATGTAAAATTAAAATGGGATATACCGGGCTAGGATTCGAGTTACAGGAACAAGGGCCAAACCAACCACCCAAGAATGGAATCGTCGAGCGAAAACACATGAAAACCTCCTAAAACAGCTTTTCTTGCCACCAGACCTTTCTCCATCAACAAGGAATCTGATGCCGTCACTAAACACATTCCTTAAATTGTAGCCATTTGTTGAGTGTTTTTTTTGGTTTCTAATCCGCATATATATCACCATTGCCCTTGATTTTCTTGACTGCATATCTCTTAAATGTCAACATATACACGTGTGATTTAGTTTACGAAGATTTTTCAATGCCGAGAACCTCGATCAGAGAGTAAAAATGGCGTAAGGTTCACAATGGTGTAAAATTAAAATGGGATATACCGGGCTAGTATTCGAGTTACAGGAAAAAGGGCCAAACTAAGCACCCAAGAATGGAATCATCGAGCGAAAACACTTGACAACCTCCTAGAATCAGCTTTTCTTGCCACCAGACCTTTCTCCATTAATTAGGAATCTGATGCCGTCACTAAACACATTCCTTAAATTGTAGCCATTCGTTGAGTGTTTTTTTTGGTGTCTAATCCGCATATATATCACCGTTTCCCTTGATTTTCTTGACTGTATATCTCTTAAATGTCAACATATACACGTGTGATTTAGTTTACGAAGATTTTTCAATGCCGAGTACCTCTATCAGGGAGTAAAAAAGGCGTATGTTTCACAATGGTGTATAATTAAAATGGGATATACCGGGCTAGGATTCGAGTTACAGGAACAAGGGCCAAACCAACCACCCAAGAATGGAATCGTCGAGCGAAAACACTTGACAACCTCCTAGAAGCAGCTTTTCTTGCCACCAGACCTTTCTCCATCAACAAGGAATCTGATGCCGTCACTAAACACATTCCTTAAATTGTAGACATTTGTTGAGTGTTTTTTTTGGTGTCAAATCCGCATATATATCACCATTGCCCTTGATTTTCTTGACTGTATATCTCTTAAATGTCAACATATACACGGGTGATTTAGTTTACGAAGATTTTTCAATGCCGAGAACCTTTATCAGAGAGTAAAAAAGGCGTAAGGTTCACAATGGTGTATAATTAAAATGAGATATACCGGGCTAGGATTCGAGTTACAGGAAAAAGAGCCAAACCAACCACCCAAGAATGGAATCGTCGAGCGAAAACACTTGACAACCTCCTAGAAGCGGCTTTTCTTGCCACCAGACCTTTCTCCATCAATTAGGAATCTGATGCCCTCACTAAACACATTCCTTAAATTGTAGCCATTTGTTGAGTGTTTTTTTTTTGTGTCTAATCCGCATATATATCACCATTGCCCTTTATTTTCTTGACTGTATATCTCTTAAATGTCAACATATACACATGTGATTTAGTTTACGAAGATTTTTCAATGCCGACAACCTCGATCAGAGAGTAAAAAAGGCGTAGGGTTCATAATGGTGTAAAATTAAAATGGGATATACCGGGCTAGGATTCGAGTTACAGGAACAAGGGCCAAACCAACCACCCAAGAATGGAATCGTCGAGCGAAAACACTTGAAAACCTCATAGAAGCAGCTTTTCTTGCCACCAGACCTTTCTCCATCAATTAGGAATCTGATGCCGTCACTAAACACATTCCTTAAATTGTAGCCATTCGTTGAGTGTTTTTTTTTTGTGTCTAATCCGCATATATATCACCATTGCCCTTGATTTTGTTGACTGTATATCTCTTAAATGTCAACATATACACGTGTGATTTAGTTTACGAAGATTTTTCAATGCCGAGAACCTTTATCAGAGAGTAAAAAAGGCGTAAGGTTCACAATGGTGTATAATTAAAATGGGATATACCGAGCTAGTATTCGAGTTACAGGAACAAGGGCCAAACCAACCACCCAAGAATGGAATCGTCGAGCGAAAACACTTGACAACCTCCTAAAACAGCTTTTCTTGCCACCAGACCTTTCTCCATCAACAAGGAATCTGATGCCGTCACTAAACACATTCCTTAAAATGTAGCCATTTGTTGAGTGTTTTTTTTTTGTGTCTAATCCGCATATATATCACCATTTCGCTTGATTTTCACGACTATATATCTCTTAAATGTCAACATATACACGTGTGTTTTAGTTTACGAAGATTTTTCAATGCCGAGTACCTCTATCAGAGAGTAAAAAAGGCGTAAGTTTCACAATGGTGTATAATTAAAATGGGATATACCGGGCTAGGATTCGAGTTACAGGAACAAGGGCCAAACCAACCACCCAAGAATGGAATCGTCGAGCGAAAACACTTGACAACCTCCTAGAAGCAGCTTTTGTTGCCACCAGACCGTTCTCCATCAACAAGGAATCTGATGCCGTCACTAACCACATTCCTTAAATTGTAACCATTTGTTGAGTGTTTTTTTTGGTGTCAAATCCGCATATATATCACCATTGCCCTTGATTTTCTTGAATGTATATCTCTTAAATCTCAACATATACACATGTGATTTAGTTTACGAAGATTTTTCAATGCTGAGAACCTCGATCAGAGAGTAAAAAAGGCGTAAGGATCACAATAGTGCAAAATTAAAATGGGATATAACGGGCTAGGATTCGAGTTACAGGAAAAAGGGCCAAACCAACTACCCAAGAATGGAATCGTCGAGCGAAAACACTTGACAACCTCCTAGAAGCAGCTTTTCTTGCCACCAGACCTTTCTCCATCAATTAGGAATCTGATGCCGTCACTAAACACATTCCTTAAATTGTAGCCATTCCTTGAGTGTTTTTTTTTGTGTCTAATCCGCATATATATCACCATTGCCCTTGATTTTGTTGACTGTATATCTCTTAAATGTCAACATATACACGTGTGATTTAGTTTACGAAGATTTTTCAATGCCGAGAACCTTTATCAGAGAGTAAAAAAGGCGTAAGGTTCACAATGGTGTATAATTAAAATGGGATATACCGGGCTAGTATTCGAGTTACAGGAACAAGGGCCAAACCAACCACCCAAGAATGGAATCGTCGAGCGAAAACACTTGACAACCTCCTAGAAGCAGCTTTTCTTGCCACCAGACCTTTCTCCATCAATTAGGAATCTGATGCCGTCACTAAACACATTCCTAAAAGTGTAGCCATTCGTTGAGTGTTTTTTTTTTGTGTCTAATCCGCATATATATCACCATTTCCCTTGATTTTCTTGACTGTATATCTCTTAAATGTCAACATATACACGTGTGTTTTAGTTTACGAAGATTTTTCAATGCCGAGTACCTCTATCAGAGAGTAAAAAAAGGCGTAAGTTTCACAATGGTGTATAATTAAAATGGGATATACCGGGCTAGGATTCGAGTTACAGGAACAAGGGCCAAACCAACCACCCAAGAATGGAATCGTCGAGCGAAAACACTTGACAACCTCCTAGAAGCAGCTTTTCTTGCCACCAGACCGTTCTCCATCAACAAGGAATCTGATGCCGTCACTAAACACATTCCTTAAATTGTAACCATTTGTTGAGTGTTTTTTTTTTGGTGTCAAATCCGCATATATATCACCATTGCCCTTGATTTTCTTGACTGTATATCTCTAAAATCTCAACATATACACATGTGATTTAGTTTACGAAGATTTTTCAATGCCGAGAACCTCGATCAGAGAGTAAAAAAGGCGTAAGGATCACAATAGTGCAAAATTAAAATGGGATATAACGGGCTAGGATTCGAGTTACAGGAAAAAGGGCCAAACCAACTACCCAAGAATGGAATCGTCGAGCGAAAACACTTGACAACCTCCTAGAAGCAGCTTTTCTTGCCACCAGACCTTTCTCCATCAATTAGGAATCTGATGCCGTCACTAAACACATTCCTTAAATTGTAGCCATTTGTTGAGTGTTTTTTTTTGGTGTCTAATCCGCATATATATCACCATTGCCCTTATTTTCTTGACTGTATATCTCTTAAATGTCAACATATACACGTGTGATTTAGTTTACGTATATTTTTCAATGCCGAGAACCTCGATCAGAGAGTAAAAAAGGCGTAAGGTTCACAATGGTGTATAATTAAAATGGGATATACCGGGCTAGGATTCGAGTTACAGGAACAAGGGCCAAACCAACCAACCAAGAATGGAATCGTCGAGCGAAAACACTTGACAACCTCCTAGAAGCAGCTTTTCTTGCCACCAGACCTTTCTCCATCAACAAGGAATCTGATGCCGTCACTAAACACATTCCTTCAATTGTAGCCATTTTTTGAGTTTTTTTTGTGTCTAATCCACATATATATCACCATTGCCCTTGATTTTCTTGAATGTATATCTCTAAAATGTCAACATATACACGTGTGATTTAGTTTACGAATATTTTTCAATGCCGAGAACCTCGATCAAAGAGTAAAAAAGGCGTAAAGAGCACAATGGTGTAAAATTGAAATGGGTTATACCGGGCTACGATTCGAGTTACAGGAACAAGGGCCAAACCAACCACCCAAGAATGGAATCGTCGAGCGAAAACACTTGGCAACCTCCTAGAAGCAGCTTTTCTTGCCACCAGACCTTTCTCCATCAATTAGGAATCTGATGCCGTCACTAAACACATTCCTTAAATTGTAGTCATTTGTTGAGTGTTTCTTTTGGTGTCTAATCCGCATATATATCACCATTGCTCTTGATTTTCTTGACTGTATATCTCTTAAATGTCAACATATACACGTGTGATTTAGTTTACGAAAATTTTTCAATGCCGAGAACCTCGATCAGAGAGTAAAAAAGGCGTAAGGATCACAATGGTGTAAAATTAAAATGGGATATGCCGGGCTAGGATTCGAGTTACAGGAAAAAGAGCCAAACCAACTACCCAAGAATGGAATCGTCGAGCGAAAACACTTGACAACCTCCTAGAAGCGGCTTTTCTTGCCACCAGACCTTTCTCCATCAATTAGGAATCTGATGCCGTCACTAAACACATTCCTTAAAATGTAGCCATTTGTTGAGTGTTTTTTTTTGGTGTCTAATCCGCATATATATCACCATTTCCCTTTATTTTCTTGACTGTATATCTCTTAAATGTCAACATATACACGTGTGATTTAGTTTACGAAGATTTTTCAATGCCGAGAACCTTTATCAGAGAGTAAAAAAGGCGTAAGGTTCACAATGGTGTATAATTAAAATGGGATATACCGGGCTAGTATTCGAGTTACAGGAACAAGGGCCAAACCAACCACCCAAGAATGGAATCGTCGAGCGAAAACACTTGACAACCTCCTAAAACATCTTTTCTTGCCACCAGACCTTTCTCCATCAACAAGGAATCTGATGCCGTCACTAAACACATTCCTTAAATTGTAGCCATTCGTTGAGTGTTTTTTTTTGGTGTCTAATCCGCATATATATCACCATTTCCCTTTATTTTCTTGACTGTATATCTCTTAAATGTCAACATATACACGTGTGATTTAGTTTACGAAGATTTTTCAATGCCGAGAACCTTTATCAGAGAGTAAAAAAGGCGTAAGGTTCACAATGGTGTATAATTAAAATGGGATATACCGGGCTAGGATTCGAGTTACAGGAACAAGGGCCAAACCAACCACCCAAGAATGGAATCGTCGAGCGAAAACACTTGACAACCTCCTAGAAGCAGCTTTTGTTGCCACCAGACCGTTCTCCATCAACAAGGAATCTGATGCCGTCACTAACCACATTCCTTAAATTGTAACCATTTGTTGAGTGTTTTTTTTGGTGTCAAATCCGCAAATATATCACCATTGCCCTTGATTTTCTTGAATGTATATCTCTTAAATCTCAACATATACACATGTGATTTAGTTTACGAAGATTTTTCAATGCCGAGAACCTCGATCAGAGAGTAAAAAAGGCGTAAGGATCACAATAGTGCAAAATTAAAATGGGATATAACGGGCTAGGATTCGAGTTACAGGAAAAAGGGCCAAACCAACTACCCAAGAATGGAATCGTCGAGCGAAAACACTTGACAACCTCCTAGAAGCAGCTTTTCTTGCCACCAGACCTTTCTCCATCAATTAGGAATCTGATGCCGTCACTAAACACATTCCTTAAATTGTAGCCATTCGTTGAGTGTTTTTTTTTGTGTCTAATCCGCATATATATCACCATTGCCCTTGATTTTGTTGACTGTATATCTCTTAAATGTCAACATATACACGTGTGATTTAGTTTACGAAGATTTTTCAATGCCGAGAACCTTTATCAGAGAGTAAAAAAGGCGTAAGGTTCACAATGGTGTATAATTAAAATGGGATATACCGGGCTAGTATTCGAGTTACAGGAACAAGGGCCAAACCAACCACCCAAGAATGGAATCGTCGAGCGAAAACACTTGACAACCTCCTAGAAGCAGCTTTTCTTGCCACCGGACCTTTCTCCATCAATTAGGAATCTGATGCCGTCACTAAACACATTCCTAAAAGTGTAGCCATTCGTTGAGTGTTTTTTTTTTTGTGTCTAATCCGCATATATATCACCATTTCCCTTGATTTTCTTGACTGTATATCTCTTAAATGTCAACATATACACGTGTGTTTTAGTTTACGAAGATTTTTCAATGCCGAGTACCTCTATCAGAGAGTAAAAAAAGGCGTAAGTTTCACAATGGTGTATAATTAAAATGGGATATACCGGGCTAGGATTCGAGTTACAGGAACAAGGGCCAAACCAACCACCCAAGAATGGAATCGTCGAGCGAAAACACTTGACAACCTCCTAGAAGCAGCTTTTCTTGCCACCAGACCGTTCTCCATCAACAAGGAATCTGATGCCGTCACTAAACACATTCCTTAAATTGTAACCATTTGTTGAGTGTTTTTTTTTGGTGTCAAATCCGCATATATATCACCATTGCCCTTGATTTTCTTGACTGTATATCTCTAAAATCTCAACATATACACATGTGATTTAGTTTACGAAGATTTTTCAATGCCGAGAACCTCGATCAGAGAGTAAAAAAGGCGTAAGGATCACAATAGTGCAAAATTAAAATGGGATATAACGGGCTAGGATTCGAGTTACAGGAAAAAGGGCCAAACCAACTACCCAAGAATGGAATCGTCGAGCGAAAACACTTGACAACCTCCTAGAAGCAGCTTTTCTTGCCACCAGACCTTTCTCCATCAATTAGGAATCTGATGCCGTCACTAAACACATTCCTTAAATTGTAGCCATTTGTTGAGTGTTTTTTTTTGGTGTCTAATCCGCATATATATCACCATTGCCCTTATTTTCTTGACTGTATATCTCTTAAATGTCAACATATACACGTGTGATTTAGTTTACGTATATTTTTCAATGCCGAGAACCTCGATCAGAGAGTAAAAAAGGCGTAAGGTTCACAATGGTGTATAATTAAAAGGGGATATACCGGGCTAGGATTCGAGTTACAGGAACAAGGGCCAAACCAACCAACCAAGAATGGAATCGTCGAGCGAAAACACTTGACAACCTCCTAGAAGCAGCTTTTCTTGCCACCAGACCTTTCTCCATCAACAAGGAATCTGATGCCGTCACTAAACACATTCCTTCAATTGTAGCCATTTGTTGAGTTTTTTTTGTGTCTAATCCACATATATATCACCATTGCCCTTGATTTTCTTGACTGTATATCTCTAAAATGTCAACATATACACGTGTGATTTAGTTTACGAATATTTTTCAATGCCGAGAACCTCGATCAAAGAGTAAAAAAGGCGTAAAGAGCACAATGGTGTAAAATTGAAATGGGTTATACCGGGCTACGATTCGAGTTACAGGAACAAGGGCCAAACCAACCACCCAAGAATGGAATCGTCGAGCGAAAACACTTGGCAACCTCCTAGAAGCAGCTTTTCTTGCCACCAGACCTTTCTCCATCAATTAGGAATCTGATGCCGTCACTAAACACATTCCTTAAATTGTAGTCATTTGTTGAGTGTTTCTTTTGGTGTCTAATCCGCATATATATCACCATTGCTCTTGATTTTCTTGACTGTATATCTCTTAAATGTCAACATATACACGTGTGATTTAGTTTACGAAAATTTTTCAATGCCGAGAACCTCGATCAGAGAGTAAAAAAGGCGTAAGGATCACAATGGTGTAAAATTAAAATGGGATATGCCGGGCTAGGATTCGAGTTACAGGAAAAAGAGCCAAACCAACTACCCAAGAATGGAATCGTCGAGCGAAAACACTTGACAACCTCCTAGAAGCGGCTTTTCTTGCCACCAGACCTTTCTCCATCAATTAGGAATCTGATGCCGTCACTAAACACATTCCTTAAAATGTAGCCATTTGTTGAGTGTTTTTTTTTTGGTGTCTAATCCGCATATATATCACCATTTCCCTTTATTTTCTTGACTGTATATCTCTTAAATGTCAACATATACACGTGTGATTTAGTTTACGAAGATTTTTCAATGCCGAGAACCTTTATCAGAGAGTAAAAAAGGCGTAAGGTTCACAATGGTGTATAATTAAAATGGGATATACCGGGCTAGTATTCGAGTTACAGGAACAAGGGCCAAACCAACCACCCAAGAATGGAATCGTCGAGCGAAAACACTTGACAACCTCCTAAAACATCTTTTCTTGCCACCAGACCTTTCTCCATCAACAAGGAATCTGATGCCGTCACTAAACACATTCCTTAAATTGTAGCCATTCGTTGAGTGTTTTTTTTTGTGTCTAATCCGCATATATATCACCATTGCCCTTGATTTTGTTGACTGTATATCTCTTAAATGTCAACATATACACGTGTGATTTAGTTTACGAAGATTTTTCAATGCCGAGAACCTTTATTAGAGAGTAAAAAAGGCGTAAGGTTCACAATGGTGTATAATTAAAATGGGATATACCGGGCTAGTATTCGAGTTACAGGAACAAGGGCCAAACCAACCACCCAAGAATGGAATCGTCGAGCGAAAACACTTGACAACCTCCTAAAACAGCTTTTCTTGCCACCAGACCTTTCTCCATCAACAAGGAATCTGATGCCGTCACTAAACACATTCCTTAAAATGTAGCCATTTGTTGAGTGTTTTTTTTGTGTCTAATCCGCATATATATCACCATTGCCCTTGATTTTCTTGACTGTATATCTATTAAATGTCAACATATACACGTGTGATTTAGTTTACGAAGATTTTTCAATGCCGAGAACCTCTATCAGAGAGTAAAAAAGGCGTAAGGTTCACAATGGTGTATAATTAAAATGGGATATACCGGGCTAGGATTCGAGTTACAGGAACAAGGGCCAAACCAACCACCCAAGAATGGAATCGTCGAGCGAAAACACTTGACAACCTCCTAGAAGCAGCTTTTCTTGCCACCAGACCTTTCTCCATCAATTAGGAATCTGATGCCGTCACTAAACACATTCCTAAAATTGTAGCCATTCGTTGAGTGTTTTTTTTTTGTGTCTAATCCGTATATGTATCACCATTGCCCTTGATTTTCTTGACTGTATATCTCTTAAATGTCAACATATACACGTGTGATTTAGTTTACGAAGATTTTTCAATGCCGAGAACCTCGATCAGAGAGTAAAAAATGCGTAAGGTTCACAATGGTGTATAATTAAAATGGGATATACCGGGCTAGGATTCGAGTTACAGGAACAAGGGCCAAACCAACCAACCAAGAATGGAATCGTCGAGCGAAAACACTTGACAACCTCCTAGAAGCAGCTTTTCTTGCCACCAGACCTTTCTCCATCAACAAGGAATCTGATGCCGTCACTAAACACATTCCTTCAATTGTAGCCATTTGTTGAGTTTTTTTTGTGTCTAATCCACATATATATCACCATTGCCCTTGATTTTCTTGACTGTATATCTCTAAAATGTCAACATATACACGTGTGATTTAGTTTACGAATATTTTTCAATGCCGAGAACCTCGATCAAAGAGTAAAAAAGGCGTAAAGAGCACAATGGTGTAAAATTGAAATGGGTTATACCGGGCTACGATTCGAGTTACAGGAACAAGGGCCAAACCAACCACCCAAGAATGGAATCGTCGAGCGAAAACACTTGGCAACCTCCTAGAAGCAGCTTTTCTTGCCACCAGACCTTTCTCCATCAATTAGGAATCTGATGCCGTCACTAAACACATTCCTTAAATTGTAGTCATTTGTTGAGTGTTTCTTTTGGTGTCTAATCCGCATATATATCACCATTGCTCTTGATTTTCTTGACTGTATATCTCTTAAATGTCAACATATACACGTGTGATTTAGTTTACGAAAATTTTTCAATGCCGAGAACCTCGATCAGAGAGTAAAAAAGGCGTAAGGATCACAATGGTGTAAAATTAAAATGGGATATGCCGGGCTAGGATTCGAGTTACAGGAAAAAGAGCCAAACCAACTACCCAAGAATGGAATCGTCGAGCGAAAACACTTGACAACCTCCTAGAAGCGGCTTTTCTTGCCACCAGACCTTTCTCCATCAATTAGGAATCTGATGCCGTCACTAAACACATTCCTTAAAATGTAGCCATTTGTTGAGTGTTTTTTTTTTTGGTGTCTAATCCGCATATATATCACCATTTCCCTTTATTTTCTTGACTGTATATCTCTTAAATGTCAACATATACACGTGTGATTTAGTTTACGAAGATTTTTCAATGCCGAGAACCTTTATCAGAGAGTAAAAAAGGCGTAAGGTTCACAATGGTGTATAATTAAAATGGGATATACCGGGCTAGTATTCGAGTTACAGGAACAAGGGCCAAACCAACCACCCAAGAATGGAATCGTCGAGCGAAAACACTTGACAACCTCCTAAAACATCTTTTCTTGCCACCAGACCTTTCTCCATCAACAAGGAATCTGATGCCGTCACTAAACACATTCCTTAAATTGTAGCCATTCGTTGAGTGTTTTTTTTTGTGTCTAATCCGCATATATATCACCATTGCCCTTGATTTTGTTGACTGTATATCTCTTAAATGTCAACATATACACGTGTGATTTAGTTTACGAAGATTTTTCAATGCCGAGAACCTTTATTAGAGAGTAAAAAAGGCGTAAGGTTCACAATGGTGTATAATTAAAATGGGATATACCGGGCTAGTATTCGAGTTACAGGAACAAGGGCCAAACCAACCACCCAAGAATGGAATCGTCGAGCGAAAACACTTGACAACCTCCTAAAACAGCTTTTCTTGCCACCAGACCTTTCTCCATCAACAAGGAATCTGATGCCGTCACTAAACACATTCCTTAAAATGTAGCCATTTGTTGAGTGTTTTTTTTGTGTCTAATCCGCATATATATCACCATTGCCCTTGATTTTCTTGACTGTATATCTATTAAATGTCAACATATACACGTGTGATTTAGTTTACGAAGATTTTTCAATGCCGAGAACCTCTATCAGAGAGTAAAAAAGGCGTAAGGTTCACAATGGTGTATAATTAAAATGGGATATACCGGGCTAGGATTCGAGTTACAGGAACAAGGGCCAAACCAACCACCCAAGAATGGAATCGTCGAGCGAAAACACTTGACAACCTCCTAGAAGCAGCTTTTCTTGCCACCAGACCTTTCTCCATCAATTAGGAATCTGATGCCGTCACTAAACACATTCCTAAAATTGTAGCCATTCGTTGAGTGTTTTTTTTTTGTGTCTTATCCGTATATGTATCACCATTGCCCTTGATTTTCTTGACTGTATATCTCTTAAATGTCAACATATACACGTGTGATTTAGTTTACGAAGATTTTTCAATGCCGAGAACCTCGATCAGAGAGTAAAAAATGCGTAAGGTTCACAATGGTGTATAATTAAAATGGGATATACCGGGCTAGGATTCGAGTTACAGGAACAAGGGCCAAACCAACCAACCAAGAATGGAATCGTCGAGCGAAAACACTTGACAACCTCCTAGAAGCAGCTTTTCTTGCCACCAGACCTTTCTCCATCAACAAGGAATCTGATGCCGTCACTAAACACATTCCTTCAATTGTAGCCATTTGTTGAGTTTTTTTTTGTGTCTAATCCACATATATATCACCATTGCCCTTGATTTTCTTGACTGTATATCTATAAAATGTCAACATATACACGTGTGATTTAGTTTACGAATATTTTTCAATGCCGAGAACCTCGATCAAAGAGTAAAAAAGGCGTAAAGAGCACAATGGTGTAAAATTGAAATGGGTTATACCGGGCTACGATTCGAGTTACAGGAACAAGGGCCAAACCAACCACCCAAGAATGGAATCGTCGAGCGAAAACACTTGGCAACCTCCTAGAAGCAGCTTTTCTTGCCACCAGACCTTTCTCCATCAATTAGGAATCTGATGCCGTCACTAAACACATTCCTTAAATTGTAGTCATTTGTTGAGTGTTTCTTTTGGTGTCTAATCCGCATATATATCACCATTGCTCTTGATTTTCTTGACTGTATATCTCTTAAATGTCAACATATACACGTGTGATTTAGTTTACGAAAATTTTTCAATGCCGAGAACCTCGATCAGAGAGTAAAAAAGGCGTAAGGATCACAATGGTGTAAAATTAAAATGGGATATGCCGGGCTAGGATTCGAGTTACAGGAAAAAGAGCCAAACCAACTACCCAAGAATGGAATCGTCGAGCGAAAACACTTGACAACCTCCTAGAAGCGGCTTTTCTTGCCACCAGACCTTTCTCCATCAATTAGGAATCTGATGCCGTCACTAAACACATTCCTTAAAATGTAGCCATTTGTTGAGTGTTTTTTTTTTGGTGTCTAATCCGCATATATATCACCATTTCCCTTTATTTTCTTGACTGTATATCTCTTAAATGTCAACATATACACGTGTGATTTAGTTTACGAAGATTTTTCAATGCCGAGAACCTTTATCAGAGAGTAAAAAAGGCGTAAGGTTCACAATGGTGTATAATTAAAATGGGATATACCGGGCTAGTATTCGAGTTACAGGAACAAGGGCCAAACCAACCACCCAAGAATGGAATCGTCGAGCGAAAACACTTGACAACCTCCTAAAACAGCTTTTCTTGCCACCAGACCTTTCTCCATCAACAAGGAATCTGATGCCGTCACTAAACACATTCCTTAAAATGTAGCCATTTGTTGAGTGTTTTTTTTGTGTCTAATCCGCATATATATCACCATTGCCCTTGATTTTCTTGACTGTATATCTATTAAATGTCAACATATACACGTGTGATTTAGTTTACGAAGATTTTTCAATGCCGAGAACCTCTATCAGAGAGTAAAAAAGGCGTAAGGTTCACAATGGTGTATAATTAAAATGGGATATACCGGGCTAGGATTCGAGTTACAGGAACAAGGGCCAAACCAACCACCCAAGAATGGAATCGTCGAGCGAAAACACTTGACAACCTCCTAGAAGCAGCTTTTCTTGCCACCAGACCTTTCTCCATCAATTAGGAATCTGATGCCGTCACTAAACACATTCCTAAAATTGTAGCCATTCGTTGAGTGTTTTTTTTTTGTGTCTTATCCGTATATGTATCACCATTGCCCTTGATTTTCTTGACTGTATATCTCTTAAATGTCAACATATACACGTGTGATTTAGTTTACGAAGATTTTTCAATGCCGAGAACCTCGATCAGAGAGTAAAAAATGCGTAAGGTTCACAATGGTGTATAATTAAAATGGGATATACCGGGCTAGGATTCGAGTTACAGGAACAAGGGCCAAACCAACCAACCAAGAATGGAATCGTCGAGCGAAAACACTTGACAACCTCCTAGAAGCAGCTTTTCTTGCCACCAGACCTTTCTCCATCAACAAGGAATCTGATGCCGTCACTAAACACATTCCTTCAATTGTAGCCATTTGTTGAGTTTTTTTTTGTGTCTAATCCACATATATATCACCATTGCCCTTGATTTTCTTGACTGTATATCTATAAAATGTCAACATATACACGTGTGATTTAGTTTACGAATATTTTTCAATGCCGAGAACCTCGATCAAAGAGTAAAAAAGGCGTAAAGAGCACAATGGTGTAAAATTGAAATGGGTTATACCGGGCTACGATTCGAGTTACAGGAACAAGGGCCAAACCAACCACCCAAGAATGGAATCGTCGAGCGAAAACACTTGGCAACCTCCTAGAAGCAGCTTTTCTTGCCACCAGACCTTTCTCCATCAATTAGGAATCTGATGCCGTCACTAAACACATTCCTTAAATTGTAGTCATTTGTTGAGTGTTTCTTTTGGTGTCTAATCCGCATATATATCACCATTGCTCTTGATTTTCTTGACTGTATATCTCTTAAATGTCAACATATACACGTGTGATTTAGTTTACGAAAATTTTTCAATGCCGAGAACCTCGATCAGAGAGTAAAAAAGGCGTAAGGATCACAATGGTGTAAAATTAAAATGGGATATGCCGGGCTAGGATTCGAGTTACAGGAAAAAGAGCCAAACCAACTACCCAAGAATGGAATCGTCGAGCGAAAACACTTGACAACCTCCTAGAAGCGGCTTTTCTTGCCACCAGACCTTTCTCCATCAATTAGGAATCTGATGCCGTCACTAAACACATTCCTTAAAATGTAGCCATTTGTTGAGTGTTTTTTTTTTGGTGTCTAATCCGCATATATATCACCATTTCCCTTTATTTTCTTGACTGTATATCTCTTAAATGTCAACATATACACGTGTGATTTAGTTTACGAAGATTTTTCAATGCCGAGAACCTTTATCAGAGAGTAAAAAAGGCGTAAGGTTCACAATGGTGTATAATTAAAATGGGATATACCGGGCTAGTATTCGAGTTACAGGAACAAGGGCCAAACCAACCACCCAAGAATGGAATCGTCGAGCGAAAACACTTGACAACCTCCTAAAACATCTTTTCTTGCCACCAGACCTTTCTCCATCAACAAGGAATCTGATGCCGTCACTAAACACATTCCTTAAATTGTAGCCATTCGTTGAGTGTTTTTTTTTTGTGTCTAATCCGCATATATATCACCATTGCCCTTGATTTTGTTGACTGTATATCTCTTAAATGTCAACATATACACGTGTGATTTAGTTTACGAAGATTTTTCAATGCCGAGAACCTTTATCAGAGAGTAAAAAAGGCGTAAGGTTCACAATGGTGTATAATTAAAATGGGATATACCGGGCTAGTATTCGAGTTACAGGAACAAGGGCCAAACCAACCACCCAAGAATGGAATCGTCGAGCGAAAACACTTGACAACCTCCTAAAACAGCTTTTCTTGCCACCAGACCTTTCTCCATCAACAAGGAATCTGATGCCGTCACTAAACACATTCCTTAAAATGTAGCCATTTGTTGAGTGTTTTTTTTGTGTCTAATCCGCATATATATCACCATTGCCCTTGATTTTCTTGACTGTATATCTATTAAATGTCAACATATACACGTGTGATTTAGTTTACGAAGATTTTTCAATGCCGAGAACCTCTATCAGAGAGTAAAAAAGGCGTAAGGTTCACAATGGTGTATAATTAAAATGGGATATACCGGGCTAGGATTCGAGTTACAGGAACAAGGGCCAAACCAACCACCCAAGAATGGAATCGTCGAGCGAAAACACTTGACAACCTCCTAGAAGCAGCTTTTCTTGCCACCAGACCTTTCTCCATCAATTAGGAATCTGATGCCGTCACTAAACACATTCCTAAAATTGTAGCCATTCGTTGAGTGTTTTTTTTTTGTGTCTAATCCGCATATATATCACCATTTCCCTTGATTTTCTTGACTGTATATCTCTTAAATGTCAACATATACACGTGTGTTTTAGTTTACGAAGATTTTTCAATGTCGAGTACCTCTATCAGAGAGTAAAAAAGGCGTAAGTTTCACAATGGTGTATAATTAAAATGGGATATACCGGGCTAGGATTCGAGTTACAGGAACAAGGGCCAAACCAACTACCCAAGAATGGAATCGTCGAGCGAAAACACTTGACAACCTCCTAGAAGCAGCTTTTCTTGCCACCAGACCTTTCTCCATCAATTAGGAATCTGATGCCGTCACTAAACACATTCCTTAAATTGTAGCCATTTGTTGAGTGTTTTTTTTTGGTGTCTAATCCGCATATATATCACCATTGCCCTTGATTTTCTTGACTGTATATCTCTTAAATGTCAACATATACATGTGTGATTTAGTTTACGTATATTTTTCAATGCCGAGAACCTCGATCAGAGAGTAAAAAAGGCGTAAGGTTCACAATGGTGTATAATTAAAATGGGATATACCGGGCTAGGATTCGAGTTACAGGAACAAGGGCCAAACCAACCAACCAAGAATGGAATCGTCGAGCGAAAACACTTGACAACCTCCTAGAAGCAGCTTTTCTTGCCACCAGACCTTTCTCCATCAACAAGGAATCTGATGCCGTCACTAAACACATTCCTTCAATTGTAGCCATTTGTTGAGTTTTTTTTGTGTCTAATCCGCATATATATCACCATTGCCCTTGATTTTCTTGACTGTATATCTCTAAAATGTCAACATATACACGTGAGATTTAGTTTACGAATATTTTTCAATGCCGAGAACCTCGATCAAAGAGTAAAAAAGGCGTAAAGAGCACAATGGTGTAAAATTGAAATGGGTTATACCGGGCTACGATTCGAGTTACAGGAACAAGGGCCAAACCAACCACCCAAGAATGGAATCGTCGAGCGAAAACACTTGGCAACCTCCTAGAAGCAGCTTTTCTTGCCACCAGACCTTTCTCCATCAATTAGGAATCTGATGCCGTCACTAAACACATTCCTTAAATTGTAGTCATTTGTTGAGTGTTTCTTTTGGTGTCTAATCCGCATATATATCACCATTGCCCTTGATTTTCTTGACTGTATATCTCTTAAATGTCAACATATACACGTGTGATTTAGTTTACGAAAATTTTTCAATGCCGAGAACCTCGATCAGAGAGTAAAAAAGGCGTAAGGATCACAATGGTGTAAAATTAAAATGGGATATGCCGGGCTAGGATTCGAGTTACAGGAAAAAGAGCCAAACCAACCACCCAAGAATGGAATCGTCGAGCGAAAACACTTGACAACCTCCTAGAAGCGGCTTTTCTTGCCACCAGACCTTTCTCCATCAATTAGGAATCTGATGCCGTCACTAAACACATTCCTTAAAATGTAGCCATTTGTTGAGTGTTTTTTTTTTTGGTGTCTAATCCGCATATATATCACCATTTCCCTTTATTTTCTTGACTGTATATCTCTTAAATGTCAACATATACACGTGTGATTTAGTTTACGAAGATTTTTCAATGCCGAGAACCTTTATCAGAGAGTAAAAAAGGCGTAAGGTTCACAATGGTGTATAATTAAAATGGGATATACCGGGCTAGTATTCGAGTTACAGGAACAAGGGCCAAACCAACCACCCAAGAATGGAATCGTCGAGCGAAAACACTTGACAACCTCCTAAAACATCTTTTCTTGCCACCAGACCTTTCTCCATCAACAAGGAATCTGATGCCGTCACTAAACACATTCCTTAAATTGTAGCCATTCGTTGAGTGTTTTTTTTTTGTGTCTAATCCGCATATATATCACCATTGCCCTTGATTTTGTTGACTGTATATCTCTTAAATGTCAACATATACACGTGTGATTTAGTTTACGAAGATTTTTCAATGCCGAGAACCTTTATCAGAGAGTAAAAAAGGCGTAAGGTTCACAATGGTGTATAATTAAAATGGGATATACCGGGCTAGTATTCGAGTTACAGGAACAAGGGCCAAACCAACCACCCAAGAATGGAATCGTCGAGCGAAAACACTTGACAACCTCCTAAAACAGCTTTTCTTGCCACCAGACCTTTCTCCATCAACAAGGAATCTGATGCCGTCACTAAACACATTCCTTAAAATGTAGCCATTTGTTGAGTGTTTTTTTTGTGTCTAATCCGCATATATATCACCATTGCCCTTGATTTTCTTGACTGTATATCTATTAAATGTCAACATATACACGTGTGATTTAGTTTACGAAGATTTTTCAATGCCGAGAACCTCTATCAGAGAGTAAAAAAGGCGTAAGGTTCACAATGGTGTATAATTAAAATGGGATATACCGGGCTAGGATTCGAGTTACAGGAACAAGGGCCAAACCAACCACCCAAGAATGGAATCGTCGAGCGAAAACACTTGACAACCTCCTAGAAGCAGCTTTTCTTGCCACCAGACCTTTCTCCATCAATTAGGAATCTGATGCCGTCACTAAACACATTCCTAAAATTGTAGCCATTCGTTGAGTGTTTTTTTTTTGTGTCTAATCCGCATATATATCACCATTTCCCTTGATTTTCTTGACTATATATCTCTTAAATGTCAACATATACACGTGTGTTTTAGTTTACGAAGATTTTTCAATGTCGAGTACCTCTATCAGAGAGTAAAAAAGGCGTAAGTTTCACAATGGTGTATAATTAAAATGGGATATACCGGGCTAGGATTCGAGTTACAGGAACAAGGGCCAAACCAACTACCCAAGAATGGAATCGTCGAGCGAAAACACTTGACAACCTCCTAGAAGCAGCTTTTCTTGCCACCAGACCTTTCTCCATCAATTAGGAATCTGATGCCGTCACTAAACACATTCCTTAAATTGTAGCCATTTGTTGAGTGTTTTTTTTTGGTGTCTAATCCGCATATATATCACCATTGCCCTTGATTTTCTTGACTGTATATCTCTTAAATGTCAACATATACATGTGTGATTTAGTTTACGTATATTTTTCAATGCCGAGAACCTCGATCAGAGAGTAAAAAAGGCGTAAGGTTCACAATGGTGTATAATTAAAATGGGATATACCGGGCTAGGATTCGAGTTACAGGAACAAGGGCCAAACCAACCAACCAAGAATGGAATCGTCGAGCGAAAACACTTGACAACCTCCTAGAAGCAGCTTTTCTTGCCACCAGACCTTTCTCCATCAACAAGGAATCTGATGCCGTCACTAAACACATTCCTTCAATTGTAGCCATTTGTTGAGTTTTTTTTGTGTCTAATCCGCATATATATCACCATTGCCCTTGATTTTCTTGACTATATATCTCTAAAATGTCAACATATACACGTGTGATTTAGTTTACGAATATTTTTCAATGCCGAGAACCTCGATCAAAGAGTAAAAAAGGCGTAAAGAGCACAATGGTGTAAAATTGAAATGGGTTATACCGGGCTACGATTCGAGTTACAGGAACAAGGGCCAAACCAACTACCCAAGAATGGAATCGTCGAGCGAAAACACTTGGCAACCTCCTAGAAGCAGCTTTTCTTGCCACCAGACCTTTCTCCATCAATTAGGAATCTGATGCCGTCACTAAACACATTCCTTAAATTGTAGTCATTTGTTGAGTGTTTCTTTTGGTGTCTAATCCGCATATATATCACCATTGCCCTTGATTTTCTTGACTGTATATCTCTTAAATGTCAACATATACACGTGTGATTTAGTTTACGAAAATTTTTCAATGCCGAGAACCTCGACCAGAAAGTAAAAAAGGCGTAAGGTTCACAATGGTGTAAAATTAAAATGGGATATACCGGGCTAGGATTCGAGTTACAGGAAAAAGGGCCAAACCAACCACCCAAGAATGGAATCGTCGAGCGAAAACACTTGACAACCTCCTAGAAGCGGCTTTTCTTGCCACCAGACCTTTCTTCATCAATTAGGAATCTGATGCCGTCACTAAACACATTCCTTAAATTGTAGCCATTTGTTGAGTGTTTTTTTTGTGTCTAATACGCATATATATCACCATTGCCCTTGATTTTCTTGACTGTATATCTCTTAAATGTCAACATATACACGTGTGATTTAGTTTACGAAGATTTTTCAATGCCGAGTACCTCTATCAGAGAGTAAAAAAGGCTTAAGTTTCACAATGGTGTATAATTAAAATGGGTTTTACCGGGCTAGGATTCGAGTTACATGAACAAGGGCCAAACCAACCAACCAAGAATGGAATCGTCGAGCGAAAACACTTGACAACCTCCTTGAACCAGCTTTTCTTGCCACCAGACCTTTCTCTATCAACAAGGAATCTGATGCCGTCACTAAACACATTCCTTAAATTGTAGCCATTTGTTGTGTGTTTTTTTTGGTGTCTAATCCGCATATATATCACCATTGCCCTTGATTTTCTTGACTGCATATCTCTTAAATGTCAACATATACACGTGTGATTTAGTTTACGAAGATTTTTCAATGCCGAGAACCTCGATCAGAGAGTAAAAATGGCGTAAGGTTCACAATGGTGTAAAATTAAAATGGGATATACCGGGCTAGGATTCGAGTTACAGGAAAAAGGGCCAAACTAAGCACCCAAGAATGGAATCGTCGAGCGAAAACACTTGACAACCTCCTAGAAGCAGCTTTTCTTGCCACCAGACCTTTCTCCATCAATTACGAATCTGATGCCGTCACTAAACACATTCCTTAAATTGTAGCCATTCGTTGAGTGTTTTTTTGGTGTGTAATCCCTATATATATCACCATTTCCCTTGATTTTCTTGACTGTATATCTCTTAAATGTCAACATATACACGTGTGATTTAGTTTACGAAGATTTTTCAATGCCGAGTACCTCTATCAGAGAGTAAAAAGGCGTAAGGTTCACAATGGTGTATAATTAAAATGGGATATACCGGGCTAGGGTTCGAGTTACAGGAACAAGGGCCAAACCAACCACCCAAGAATGGAATCGTCGAACGAAAACACTTGACAACCTCCTAGAAGCAGCTTTTCTTGCCACCAGACCTTTCTCCATCAACAAGGAATCTGATGCCGTCACTAAACACATTCCTTAAATTGTAGCCATTTGTTGAGTGTTTTTTTTGGTGTCTAATCCGCATATATATCACCATTTCCCTTGATTTTCTTGACTGCATATCTCTTAAATGTCAACATATACACGTGTGATTTAGTTTACGAAGATTTTTCAATGCCGAGAACCTCGATCAGAGAGTAAAAATGGCGTAAGGTTCACAATGGTGTAAAATTAAAATGGGATATACCGGGCTAGGATTCGAGTTACAGGAAAAAGGGCCAAACTAAGCACCCAAGAATGGAATCGTCGAGCGAAAACACTTGACAACCTCCTAGAAGCAGCTTTTCTTGCCACCAGACCTTTCTCCATCAATTAGGAATCTGATGCCGTCACTAAACACATTCCTTAAATTGTAGCCATTCGTTGAGTGTTTTTTTGGTGTGTAATCCGTATATATATCACCATTTCCCTTGATTTTCTTGACTGTATATCTCTTAAATGTCAACATATACACGTGTGATTTAGTTTACGAAGATTTTTCAATGCCGAGTACCTCTATCAGAGAGTAAAAAAGGCGTAAGGTTCACAATGGTGTATAATTAAAATGGGATATACCGGGCTAGGATTCGAGTTACAGGAACAAGGGCCAAACCAACCACCCAAGAATGTAATCGTCGAGCGAAAACACTTGACAACCTCCTAGAAGCAGCTTTTCTTGCCACCAGACCTTTCTCCATCAACAAGGAATCTGATGCCGTCACTAAACACATTCCTTAAATTGTAGCCATTTGTTGAGTGTTTTTTTTGGTGTCAAATCCGCATATATATCACCATTGCCCTTGATTTTCTTGACTGTATATCTCTTAAATGTCAACATATACACGTGTGATTTAGTTTACGAAGATTTTTCAAAGCCGAGAACCTCGACTAGAGAGTAAAAATGGCGTAAGGATCACAATGGTGTAAAATTAAAATGGGATATACCGGGCTAGGATTCGAGTTACAGGAAAAAGGGCCAAACCAACCACCCAAGGATGGAATCGTCGAGCGAAAACACTTGACAACCTCCTAGAAGCGGCTTTTCTTTCCACCAGACCTTTCTCCATCAATTAGGAATCTGATGCCGTCACTAAACACATTCCTTAAATTGTAGCCATTTGTTGAGTGTTTTTTTTTGGTGTCTAATCCGCATATATATCACCATTGCCCTTGATTTTCTTGACTGTATATCTCTTAAATGTCAACATATACACGTGTGATTTAGTTTACGAAGATTTTTCAATGCCGAGAACCTCTATCAGAGAGTAAAAAAGGCGTAAAGAGCACAATGGTGTAAAATTGAAATGGGTTATACCGGGCTACGATTCGAGTTACAGGAACAAGGGCCAAACCAACCACCCAAGAATGGAATCGTCGAGCGAAAACACTTGGCAACCTCCTAGAAGCAGCTTTTCTTGCCACCAGACCTTTCTCTATCAATTAGGAATCTGATGCCGTCACTAAACACATTCCTTAAATTGTAGTCATTGGTTGAGTGTTTTTTTTGTGTCTAATCCGCTTATATATCACCATTGCCCTCTATTTTCTTGACTGTATATCTCTTAAATGTCAACATATACACGTGTGATTTAGTTTACGAAGATTTTTCAATGCCGAGAACCTCGATCAGAGAGTAAAAAAGGCGTAAGGTTCACAATGGTGTATAATTAAAATGGGATATACCGGGCTAGGATTCGAGTTACAGGAACAAGGGCCAAACCAACCAACCAAGAATGGAATCGTCGAGCGAAAACACTTGACAACCTCCTAGAAGCAGCTTTTCTTGCCACCAGACCTTTCTCCATCAACAAGGAATCTGATGCCGTCACTAAACACATTCCTTCAATTGTAGACATTTGTTGAGTTTTTTTTGTGTCTAATCCGCATATATATCACCATTGCCCTTGATTTTCTTGACTGTATATCTCTTAAATGTCAACATATACACGTGTGATTTAGTTTACGAAAATTTTTCAATGCCGAGAACCTCGATCAGAGAGTAAAAAAGGCGTAAGGATCACAATGGTGTAAAATTAAAATGGGATATACCGGGATAGGATTCGAGTTACAGGAAAAAGAGCCAAACCAACCACCCAAGAATGGAATCGTCGAGCGAAAACACTTGACAACCTCCTAGAAGCGGCTTTTCTTGCCACCAGACCTTTCTCCAACAATTAGGAATCTGATGCCGTCACTAAACACATTCCTTAAATTGTAGCCATTTGTTGAGTGTTTTTTTTTGTGTCTAATCCGCATATATATCACCATTGCCCTTGATTTTCTTGACTGTATATCTATTAAATGTCAACATATACACGTGTGATTTAGTTTACGAAGATTTTTCAATGCCGAGAACCTCTATCAGAGAGTAAAAAAGGCGTAAGGTTCACAATGGTGTATAATTAAAATGGGATATACCGGGCTAGGATTCGAGTTACAGGAACAAGGGCCAAACCAACCACCCAAGAATGGAATCCTCGAGCGAAAACACTTGACAACCTCCTAGAAGCAGCTTTTCTTGCCACCAGACCTTTCTCCATCAATTAGGAATCTGATGCCGTCACTAAACACATTCCTAAAATTGTAGCCATTCGTTGAGTGTTTTTTTTTTGTGTCTAATCCGCATATATATCACCATTTCCCTTGATTTTCTTGACTATATATCTCTTAAATGTCAACATATACACGTGTGATTTAGTTTACGAAGATTTTTCAATGCCGAGAACCTCTATCAGAGAGTAAAAAAGGCGTAAGGTTCACAATGGTGTATAATTAAAATGGGATATACCGGGCTAGGATTCGAGTTACAGGAACAAGGGCCAAACCAACCAACCAAGAATGGAATCGTCGAGCGAAAACACTTGACAACCTCCTAGAAGCAGCTTTTCTTACCACCAGACCTTTCTCCATCAACAAGGAATCTGATGCCGTCACTAAACACATTCCTTCAATTGTAGCCATTTGTTGAGTTTTTTTTGTGTCTAATCCGCATATATATCACCATTGCCCTTGATTTTCTTGACTGTATATCTCTAAAATGTCAACATATACACGTGTGATTTAGTTTACGAATATTTTTCAATGCCGAGAACCTCGATCAAAGAGTAAAAAAGGCATAAAGAGCACAATGGTGTAAAATTGAAATGGGTTATACCGGGCTACGATTCGAGTTACAGGAACAAGGGCCAAACCAACCACCCAAGAATGGAATCGTCGAGCGAAAACACTTGGCAACCTCCTAGAAGCAGCTTTTCTTGCCACCAGACCTTTCTCCATCAATTAGGAATCTGATGCCGTCACTAAACACATTCCTTAAATTGTAGTCATTTGTTGAGTGTTTCTTTTGGTGTCTAATCCGCATATATATCACCATTGCCCTTGATTTTCTTGACTGTATATCTCTTAAATGTCAACATATACACGTGTGATTTAGTTTACGAAAATTTTTCAATGCCGAGAACCTCGAGCAGAGAGTAAAAAAGGCGTAAGGATCACAATGGTGTAAAATTAAAATGGGATATACCGGGCTAGGATTCGAGTTACAGGAAAAAGAGCCAAACCAACCACCCAAGAATGGAATCGTCGAGCGAAAACACTTGACAACCTCCTAGAAGCGGCTTTTCTTGCCACCAGACCTTTCTCCATCAATTAGGAATCTGATGCCGTCACTAAACACATTCCTTAAATTGTAGCCATTTGTTGAGTGTTTTTTTTTGTGTCTAATCCGCATATATATCACCATTGCCCTTGATTTTCTTGACTGTATATCTATTAAATGTCAACATATACACGTGTGATTTAGTTTACGAAGATTTTTCAATGCCGAGAACCTCTATCAGAGAGTAAAAAAGGCGTAAGGTTCACAATGGTGTATAATTAAAATGGGATATACCGGGCTAGGATTCGAGTTACAGGAACAAGGGCCAAACCAACCACCCAAGAATGGAATCGTCGAGCGAAAACACTTGACAACCTCCTAGAAGCAGCTTTTCTTGCCACCAGACCTTTCTCCATCAATTAGGAATCTGATGCCGTCACTAAACACATTCCTAAAATTGTAGCCATTCGTTGAGTGTTTTTTTTTTGTGTCTAATCCGCATATATATCACCATTTCCCTTGATTTTCTTGACTATATATCTCTTAAATGTCAACATATACACGTGTGTTTTAGTTTACGAAGATTTTTCAATGTCGAGTACCTCTATCAGAGAGTAAAAAAGGCGTAAGTTTCACAATGGTGTATAATTAAAATGGGATATACCGGGCTAGGATTCGAGTTACAGGAACAAGGGCCAAACCAACTACCCAAGAATGGAATCGTCGAGCGAAAACACTTGACAACCTCCTAGAAGCAGCTTTTCTTGCCACCAGACCTTTCTCCATCAATTAGGAATCTGATGCCGTCACTAAACACATTCCTTAAATTGTAGCCATTTGTTGAGTGTTTTTTTTTGGTGTCTAATCCGCATATATATCACCATTGCCCTTGATTTTCTTGACTGTATATCTCTTAAATGTCAACATATACATGTGTGATTTAGTTTACGTATATTTTTCAATGCCGAGAACCTCGATCAGAGAGTAAAAAAGGCGTAAGGTTCACAATGGTGTATAATTAAAATGGGATATACCGGGCTAGGATTCGAGTTACAGGAACAAGGGCCAAACCAACCAACCAAGAATGGAATCGTCGAGCGAAAACACTTGACAACCTCCTAGAAGCAGCTTTTCTTGCCACCAGACCTTTCTCCATCAACAAGGAATCTGATGCCGTCACTAAACACATTCCTTCAATTGTAGCCATTTGTTGAGTTTTTTTTGTGTCTAATCCGCATATATATCACCATTGCCCTTGATTTTCTTGACTATATATCTCTAAAATGTCAACATATACACGTGTGATTTAGTTTACGAATATTTTTCAATGCCGAGAACCTCGATCAAAGAGTAAAAAAGGCGTAAAGAGCACAATGGTGTAAAATTGAAATGGGTTATACCGGGCTACGATTCGAGTTACAGGAACAAGGGCCAAACCAACTACCCAAGAATGGAATCGTCGAGCGAAAACACTTGGCAACCTCCTAGAAGCAGCTTTTCTTGCCACCAGACCTTTCTCCATCAATTAGGAATCTGATGCCGTCACTAAACACATTCCTTAAATTGTAGTCATTTGTTGAGTGTTTCTTTTGGTGTCTAATCCGCATATATATCACCATTGCCCTTGATTTTCTTGACTGTATATCTCTTAAATGTCAACATATACACGTGTGATTTAGTTTACGAAAATTTTTCAATGCCGAGAACCTCGACCAGAAAGTAAAAAAGGCGTAAGGTTCACAATGGTGTAAAATTAAAATGGGATATACCGGGCTAGGATTCGAGTTACAGGAAAAAGGGCCAAACTAAGCACCCAAGAATGGAATCGTCGAGCGAAAACGCTTGACAACCTCCTAGAAGCAGCTTTTCTTGCCACCAGACCTTTCTCCATCAATTAGGAATCTGATGCCGTCACTAAACACATTCCTTAAATTGTAGCCATTCGTTGAGTGTTTTTTTGGTGTCTAATCCGTATATATATCACCATTTCCCTTGATTTTCTTGACTGTATATCTCTTAAATGTCAACATATACACGTGTGATTTAGTTTACGAAGATTTTTCAATGCCGAGTACCTCTATCAGAGAGTAAAAAAGGCGTAAGGATCACAATGGTGTAAAATTAAAATGGGATATACTGGGCTAGGATTCGAGTTACAGGAAAAAGGGCCAAACCAACCACCCAAGAATGGAATCGTCGAGCGAAAACACTTGACAACCTCCTAGAAGCGGCTTTTCTTTCCACCAGACCTTTCTCCATCAATTAGGAATCTGATGCCGTCACTAAACACATTCCTTAAATTGTGGCCATTTGTTGAGTGTTTTTTTTGGTGTCTAATCCGCATATATATCACAATTGCCCTTTTATTTTCTTGACTGTATATCTCTTAAATGTCAACATATACACATGTGATTTAGTTTACGTAGATTTTTCAATGCCGAGAACCTCGATCAGAGAGTAAAAAAGGCGTAAGGTTCACAATGGTGTAAAATTAAAATGGGATATACCGGGCTAGGATTCGAGTTACCGGAACAAGGGCCAAACCAACCACCCAAGAGTGGAATAGTCGACCGAAAACACTTGAAAACCTCATAGAAGCAGCTTTTCTTGCCACCAGACCTTTCTCCATCAATTAGGAATCTGATGCCGTCACTAAACACATTCCTTAAATTGTAGCCATCCGTTGAGTGTTTTTTTTTTGTGTCTAATCCGCATATATATCACCATTGCCCTTGATTTTGTTGACTGTATATTTCTTAAATGTCAACATATACACGTGTGATTTAGTTTACGAAGATTTTTCAATGCCGAGAACCTCTATCAGAGAGTAAAAAAGGCGTAAGGTTCACAATGGTATATAATTAAAATGGGATATACCGGGCTAGGATTCGAGTTACAGGAACAAGGGCCAAACCAACCACCCAAGAATGGAATCGTCGAGCGAAAACACTTGACAACCTCCTAAAAGCAGCTTTTCTTGCCACCAGACCTTTCTCCATCAATAAGGAATCTGATGCCATCACTAAACACATTCCTTAAAATGTAGCCATTTGTTGAGTGTTTTTTTTGGTGTCTAATCCGCATATATATCACCATTGCCCTTGATTTTCTTGACTGTATATCTCTTAAATGTCAACATACACACGTGTGATGTGGTTTATGAAGATTTTTCAATGCCGAGAACCTCGATCAGAGAGTAAAAAAGGCGTAAGGATCACAATGGTGTAAAATTAAAATGGGATATACCGGGCTAGGATTCGAGTTACAGGAACAAGGGCCAAACCAACCACCCAAGAATGGAATCGTCGAGCGAAAACACTTGACAACCTCCTAGAAGCAGCTTTTCTTGCCACCAGACCTTTCTCCATCAACAAGGAATCTGATGCCGTCACTAAACACATTCCTTAAATTGTAGCCATTTGTTGAGTGTTTTTTTTTTTTGGTGTCAAATCCGCATATATATCACCATTGTCCTTGATTTTATTGACTGTATATCTCTTAAATGTCAACATATACACGTGTGATTTAATTTACGAAGATTTTTCAATGCCGAGAACCTCGATCAGAGAGTAAAAAAGGCGTAAGGATCACAATGGTGTAAAATTAAAATGGGATATACCGGGCTAGGATTCGAGTTATAGGAACAAGGGCCAAACCAACCACCCAAGAATGGAATCGTCGAGCGAAAACACTTGACAACCTCCTAGAAGCAGCTTTTCTTGCCACCAGACCTTTCTCCATCAACAAGGAATCTGATGTCGTCACTAAACACATTCCTTAAATTGTAGCCATTTGTTGAGTGTTTTTTTTTGTGTCTAATCCGCATATATATCACCATTGCCCTTGATTTTCTTGACTGCATATCTCTTAAATGTCAACATATACACGTGTGATTTAGTTTACGAAGATTTTTCAATGCCGAGAACCTCGATCAGAGGTAAAAATGGCGTAAGGATCACAATGGTGTAAAATTAAAATGGGATATACCGGGCTAGGATTCGAGTTACAGGAAAAAGGGCCAAACTAAGCACCCAAGAATGGAATCGTCGAGCGAAAACACTTGACAACCTCCTAGAAGCAGCTTTTCTTGCCACCAGACCTTTCTCCATCAATTAGGAATCTGATGCCGTCACTAAACACATTCCTTAAATTGTAGCCATTCGTTGAGTGTTTTTTTTGGTGTCTAATCCGCATATATATCACTATTTCCCTTGATTTTCTTGACTGTATATCTCTTAAATGTCAACATATACACGTGTGATTTAGTTTACGAAGATTTTTCAATGCCGAGTACCTCTATCAGAGAGTAAAAAAGGCGTAAGTTTCACAATGTTGTATAATTAAAATGGGACATACCGGGCTAGGATTCGAGTTACAGGAACAAGGGCCAAACCAACCACCCAAGAATGGAATCGTCGAGCGAAAACACTTGACAACCTCCTAGAAGCAGCTTTTCTTGCCACCAGACCTTTCTCCATCAACAAGGAATCTGATGCCGTCATTAAACACATTCCTTAAATTGTAGCCATTTGTTGAGTGTTTTTTTTGGTGTCAAATCCGCATATATATCACCATTGCCCTTGATTTTCCTGACTGTATATCTCTTAAATGTCAACATATACACGTGTGATTTAGTTTACGAAGATTTTTCAATGCCAAGAACCTCGATCAGAGAGTAAAAAACGCGTAAGGATCACAATGGTGTAAAATTAAAATGGGATATACCGGGCTAGGATTCGAGTTACAGGAAAAAAGGGCCAAACCAACCACCCAAGAATGGAATCGTCGAGCGAAAACACTTGACAACCTCCTAGAAGCGGCTTTTCTTGCCACCAGACCTTTCTCCATCAATTAGGAATCTGATGCCGTCACTAAACACATTCCTTAAATTGTAGCCATTTGTTGAGTGTTTTTTTTTGGTGTCTAATCCGCATATATATCACCATTTCCCTTGATTTTCTTGACTGTATATCTCTTAAATGTCAACATATACACATGTGATTTAGTTTACGAAGATTTTTCAATGCCGAGTACCTCTATCAGAGAGTAAAAAAGGCGTAAGGTTCACAATGGTGTATAATTAAAATGGGATATACCGGGCTAGGATTCGAGTTACAGGAACAAGGGCCAAATCAACCACCCAAGAATGGAATCGTCGAACGAAAACACTTGACAACCTCCTAAAAGCAGCTTTTCTTGCCACCAGACCTTTCTCCATAACAAGGAATCTGATGCCGTCACTAAACACATTCCTTAAAATGTAGCCATTTGTTGAGTGTTTTTTTTTTTGGTGTCTAATCCGCATATATATCACCATTGCCCTTGATTTTCTTGACTGTATATCTCTTAAATGTCAACATATACGCGTGTGATTTAGTTTACGAAGATTTTTCAATGCCGAGAACCTCAATCAGATAGTAAAAATGGCGTAAGGTTCACAATGGTGTAAAATTAAAATGGGATATACCGGGCTAGGATTCGAGTTACAGGAAAAAGGGCCAAACTAACCACCCAAGAATGGAATCGTCGAGCGAAAACACTTGACAACCTCCTAGAAGCAGCTTTTCTTTCCACCAGACCTTTCTCCATCAATTAGGAATCTGATGCCGTCACTAAAGACATTCCTTAAATTGTAGCCATTCGTTGAGTGTTTTTTTTGGTGTATAATCCGCGTATATATCACCATTTACCTTGATTTTCTTAACTGTATATCTCTTAAATGTCAACATATACACGTGTGATTTAATTTAAGAAGATTTTTCCATGCCGAGTACCTCTATCGGAGAGTAAAAAAGGCGTAAGTTTCACAATGGTGTATAATTAAAATGGGATATACCGGGCTAGGATTCGAGTTACAGGAACAAGGGCCAAACCAACCACCTAAGAATGGAATCGTCGAGCGAAAACACTTGACAACCTCCTAGAAGTAGCTTTTCTTGCCACCAGACCTTTCTCCATCAACAAGGAATCTGATGCCGTCACTAAACACATTCCTTAAATTGTAGCAATTTGTTGAGTGTTTTTTTTGTGTCAAATCCGCATATATATCACCATTGCCCGTGATTTTCTTGACTGTATATCTCTTAAATGTCAACATATACACGTGTGATTTAGTTTACAAAGATTTTTCAGTGCCGAGAACCTCGATCAGAGAGTAAAAAAGGCGTAAGGATCGCAATGGTGTAAAATTAAAATGGGATATACCGTGCAAGAATTCGAGTTACAGGAAAAAGGGCCAAACCAACCACCCAAGAAGTGGTATCGTCGAGCGAAAACACTTGACAACCTCCTAGAAGCAGCTTTTCTTGCCGACAGACCTTTCTCCATCAATTACGAATCTGATGCCGTCACTAAACACATTCCTTAAATTGTAGCCATTCGTTGAGTGTTTTTTTTAGTGTCTAATCCGCATATATATCACCATTTCCCTTGATTTTCTTGACTGTATATCTCTTATAAATCAACATATACACGTGTGATTTAGTTTACAAAGATTTTTCAATGTCGAGTACCTCTATCAGAGAGTAAAAAAGGCGTAAGGTTCACAATGGTGTAAAATTAAAATGGGATATACCGGGCTAGGATTCGAGTTACAGGAAAAAGTGCCAAACCAACCATCCAAGATTGGAATCATCGACCGAAAACACTTGACAACCTCCTAGAAGCAGCTTTTCTTTCCACCAGACCTTTCTCCATCAATTAGGAATCTGATGCCGTCACTAAACACATTCCTTAAATTGTAGCCATTTGTTGAGTGTTTTTTTTTGGGGTCAAATCCGCATATATATCACCATTGCCCTTGATTTTCTTGACTGTATATCTCTTAAATGTCAACATATACACGTGTGATTTTGTTTACGAAGATTTTTCAATGCCGAGAACCTCGATCAGAGAGTAAAAAAGGCGTAAGGATCACAATGGTGTAAAATTAAAATGGGATATACCGGGCTAGGATTCGAGTTACAGGAACAAGGGCCAAACCAACCACCCAAGAATGGAATCGTCGAGCGAAAACACTTGACAACCTCCTAGAAGCAGCTTTTCTTGCCACCGGACCTTTCTTTATCAACAAGGAATCTGATGCCGTCACTAAACACATTCCTTAAATTGTAGCCATTTGTTGAGTGTTTTTTTTTTGGTGTCTAATCCGCATATATATCACCATTGCCCTTGATTTTCTTGACTGTATATCTCTTAAATGTCAACATATACACGTGTGATTTAGTTTATGAAGATTTTTCAATGCCGAGAACCTCGATCAGAGAGTAAAAATGGCGTAAGGTTCACAATGGTGTAAAATTAAAATGGGATATACCGGGCTAGGATTCGAGTTACAGGAAAAAGGGCCAAACTAAGCACCCAAGAATGGAATCGTCGAGCGAAAACACTTGACAACCTCCTAGAAGCAGCTTTTCTTGCCACTAGACCTTTCTCCATCAATTAGGAATCTGATGCCGTCACTGAACACATTCCTTAAATTGTAGCCATTCGTTGAGTGTTTTTTTTTGGTGTCTAATCCGCATATATATCACCATTTCCCTTGATTTTCTTGACTGTATATCTCTTTAATGTCAACATATACACGTGTGATTTAGTTTACGAAGATTTTTCAATGCCGAGTACCTCTATCAGATAGTAAAAAAGGCGTAAGTTTCACAATGTTGTATAATTAAAATGGGATATACCGGGCTAGGATTTGAGTTACAGGAACAAGGGCCAAACCAACCACCCAAGAATGGAATCGTCGAGCAAAAACACTTGACAACCTCCTAGAAACAGCTTTTCTTGCCACCAGACCTTTCTCCATCAACAAGGAATCTGATGCCGTCACTAAACACATTCCTTAAATTGTAGCCATTTGTTGAGTGTTTTTTTGGTGTCAAATCCGCATATATATCACCATTGCCCTTGATTTTCTTGTATGTATATCTCTTAAATGTCAACATATACACGTGTGATTTAGTTTACGAAGATTTTTCAATGCCGAGAACCTCGATCAGAGAGTAAAAAAGGCGTAAGGATCACAATGGTGTAAAATTAAAATGGGATATACCGGGCTAGGATTTGAGTTACAGGAACAAGGGCCAAACCAACCACCCAAGAATGGAATCGTCGAGCGAAAACACTTGAAAACCTCATAGAAGCAGCTTTTCTTGCCACCAGACCTTTCTCCATCAATTAGGAATCTGATGCCGTCACTAAACACATTCCCTAAATTGTAGCCATTCGTTGAGTGTTTTTTTTTGGTGTCTAATCCGCATATACATCACCATTGCCCTTGATTTTGTTGACTGTACATCTCTTAAATGTCAACATATACACGTGTGATTTTGTTTACGAAGATTTTTCAATGCCGAGAACCTCTATCAGAGAGTAAAAAAGGCGTAAGGTTCACAATGGTGTATAATTAAAATGGGATATACCGGGCTAGGATTCGAGTTACAGGAACAAGGGCCAAACCAACCACCCAAGAATGGAATCGTCGAGCGAAAACACTTGACAACCTCCTAGAAGCAGCTTTTCTTGCCACCAGGCATTTCTCCATCAACAAGGAATCTGAAGCCGTCACTAAACACATTCCTTAAATTGTAGCCATTTGTTGCGTGTTTTTTTTGGTGTCTAATCCGCATATATATCACCATTGCCATTGATTTTCTTGACTGTATATCTCTTAAATGTCAACATATACACGTGTGATTTAGTTTACGAAGATTTTTCAATGCCGAGAACCTCGATCAGAGAGTAAAAATGGCGTAAGGTTCACAATGGTGTAAAATTAAAATGTGATATACCGGGCTAGGATTCGAGTTACAGGAAAAAGGGCCAAACTAACCACCCAAGAATGGAATCGTCGAGCGAAAACACTTGACAACCCCCTAGAAGCAGCTTTTCTTTCCACCAGACCTTTCTCCATCAATTAGGAATCTGATGCCGTCACTAAACACATTCCTTAAATTGTAGCCATTCGTTGATTGTTTTTTTTTTGGTGTCTAATCCGCATATATATCACCATTTCCCTTGATTTTCTTGACTGTATATCTCTTAAATGTCAACATATACACGTGTGATTTAATTTACGAAGATTTTTCAATGCCGAGTACCTCTATCAGAGAGTAAAAAAGGCGTAAGTTTCACAATGGTGTATAATTAAAATGGGATATACCGGGCTAGGATTCGAGTTACAGGAACAAGGGCCAAACCAACCACCCAAGAATGGAATCGTCGAGCGAAAACACTTGACAACCTCCTAGAAGCTGCTTTTCTTGCCACCAGACCTTTCTCCATCAACAAAGAATCTGATGCCGTCACTAAACACATTCCTTAAATTGTAGCCATTTGTTGTGTGTTTTTTTTGGTGTCAAATCCGCATATATATCACCATTGCCCTTGATTTTCTTGACTGTATATCTCTTAAATGTCAACATATACACGTGTGATTTAGTTTACGAAGATTTTTCAGTGCCGAGAACCTCGATCAGAGAGTAAAAAAAGGCGTAAGGATCGCAATGGTGTAAAATTAAAATGGGATATACCGGGCTAGGATTCGAGTTACAGGAACAAGGGCTAAACCAACCACCCAAGAATGGAATCGTCGAGCGAAAACACTTGACAACCTCCTAGAAGCTGCTTTTCTTGCCACCAGACCTTTCTCCATCAACAAGGAATCTGATGCCGTCACTAAACACATTCCTTAAATTGTAGCCATTTGTTGAGTGTTTTTTTGGTGTCTAATCCGCATATATATCACCATTGCCCTTGATTTTCTTGACTGTATATCTCTTAAATGTCAACATATACACGTGTGATATAGTTTACGAAGATTTTTCAATGCCGAGAACCTCGATCAGAGAGTAAAAATGGCGTAAGGTTCACAACGGTGTAAAATTAAAATGGGATATACCGGGTTAGGATTCGAGTTACAGGAAAAATGGCCAAACTAACCACCCAAGAATGGAATCGTCGAGCGAAAACATTTGACAACCTCCTAGAAGCAGCTTTTCTTTCCACCAGACCTTTCTCCATCAATTAGGAATCTGATGCCGTCACTAAACACATTCCTTAAATTGTAGCCATTCGTTGAGTGTTTTTTTTTTGGTGTCTAATCCGCATATATATCACCATTTCCCGTGATTTTCTTGACTGTATATCTCTTAAATGTCAACATATAAACGTGTGATTTAATTTTCGAAGATTTTTCAATGCCGAGTACCTCTATCAGAGAGTAAAAAAGGCATAAGTTTCACAATGGTGTATAATTAAAATGGGATATACCGGGCTAGGATTCGAGTTACATGAACAAGGGCCAAACCAACCACCCATGAATGGAATCGTCGAGCGAAAAGACTTGACAACCTCCTAGAAGCAGCTTTTCTTTCCACCAGACCTTTCTCCATCAACAAGGAATCTGATGCCGTCACTAAACACATTCCTTAAATTGTAGCCATTTGTTGAGTGTTTTTTTTTGTGTCTAATCCGCATATATATCACCATTGCCCTTGATTTTCTTGACTGTATATCTCTTAAATGTCAACATATACACGTGTGATTTAGTTTACGAAGATTTTTCAATTCCGAGTACCTCTATCAGAGGGTAAAAAAGGCGTAAGTTTCACAATGGTGTATAATTAAAATGGGATATACCGGGCTAGGATTCGAGTTACAGGAACAAGGGCCAAACCAACCACCCAAGAATGGAATCGTCGAGCGAAAACACTTGACAACCTCCTAGAAGCTGCTTTTCTTGCCACCAGACCTTTCTCCATCAACAAAGAATCTGATGCCATCACTAAACACATTCCTTAAATTGTAGCCATTTGTTGAGTGTTTTTTTTGGTGTCAAATCCGCATATATATCACCATTGCCCTTGATTTTCTTGACTGTATATCTCTTAAATGTCAACATATACACGTGTGATTTAGTTTACGAAGATTTTTCAATGCCGAGAACCTCGATCAGAGAGTAAAAATGGCGTAAGGTTCACAATGGTGTAAAATTAAAATGGGATATACCGGGTTAGGATTCGAGTTACAGGAAAAAGGGCCAAACTAACCACCCAAGAATGGAATCGTCGAGCGAAAACACTTGACAACCTCCTAGAAGCAGCTTTTCTTTCCACCAGACCTTTCTCCATCAATTAGGAATCTGATGCCGTCACTAAACACATTCCTTAAATTGTAGCCATTTGTTGAGTGTTTTTTTTTGGTGTCTAATCCGCATATATATCACCATTTCCCGTGATTTTCTTGACTGTATATCTCTTAAATGTCAACATATAAACGTGTGATTTAATTTACGAAGATTTTTCAATGCCGAGTACCTCTATCAGAGAGTAAAAAAGGCGTAAGTTTCACAATGGTGTATAATTAAAATGGGATATACCAGGCTAGGATTCGAGTTACATGAACAAGGGCCAAACCAACCACCCATGAATGGAATCGTCGAGCGAAAACACTTGACAACCTCCTAGAAGCAGCTTTTCTTTCCACCAGACCTTTCTCCATCAACAAGGAATCTGATGCCGTCACTAAACACATTCCTTAAATTGTAGCCATTTGTTGAGTGTTTTTTTTTTTGTGTCTAATCCGCATATATATCACCATTGCCCTTGATTTTCTTGACTGTATATCTCTTAAATGTCAACATATACATGTGTGATTTAGTTTACGAAGATTTTTCAATGCCGGGAACTTCGATCAGAGAGTAAAAATGGCGTAAGGTTCACAATGGTGTAAAATTAAAATGGGATATACCGGGCTAGGATTCGAGTTACAGGAAAAAGGGCCAAACTAACCACCCAAGAATGGAATCGTCGAGCGAAAACACTTGACAACCTCCTAGAAGCAGCTTTTCTTTCCACCTGACCTTTCTCCATCAATTAGGAATCTGATGCCGTCACTAAACATATTCCTTAAATTGTAGCCATTCGTTGAGTGTTTTTTTTTTGGTGTCTAATCCGCATATATATCACCATTTCCCTTGATTTTCTTGACTGTATATCTCTTAAATGTCAACATATACACGTGTGATTTAATTTATGAAGATTTTTCAATGCCGAGTACCTCTATCAGAGAGTAAAAAAGGCGTAAGTTTCACAATGGTATATAATTAAAATGTGATATACCGGGTTAGGATTCGAGTTACAGGAACAATGGCCAAACCAACCTCCCAAGAATGGAATCGTCGAGCAAAAACACTTGACAACCTCCTAGAAGCAGCTTTTCTTGCCACCAGACCTTTCTCCATCAACAAGGAATCTGATGCCGTCACTAAACACATTCCTTAAATTGTAGCCATTTGTTGAGTGTTTTTTTTTTGTGTCAAATCCGCATATATATCACCATTGCCCTTGCTTTTCTTGACTGTATATCTCTTAAATGTCAACATATACACGTGTGATTTAGTTTACGAAGATTTTTCAGTGCCGAGAACCTCGATCAGAGAGTAAAAAAGGCGTAAGGATCACAATGGTGTAAAATTAAAATGGGATATACCGGGCTAGGATTCGAGTTACAGGAACAAGGGCTAAACCAACCACCCAAGAATGGAATCGTCGAGCGAAAACACTTGACAACCTCCTAGAAGCAGCTTTTCTTGCCACCAGACCTTTCTCCATCAACAAGGAATCTGATGCCGTCACTAAACACATTCCTTAAATTGTAGCCATTTGTTGAGTGTTTTTTTTGGTGTCTAATCCGCATATATATCACCATTGCCCTTGATTTTCTTGACTGTATATCTCATAAATGTCAACATATACACGTGTGATTTAGTTTACGAATATTTTTCAATGCCGAGAACCTCGATCAGAGAGTAAAAATGGCGTAAGGTTCACAATGGTGTAAAATTAAAATGGGATATACCGGGCTAGGATTCGAGTTACAGGAAAAAGGGCCAAACTAACCACCCAAGAATGGAATCGTCGAGCGAAAACACTTGACAACCTCCTAGAAGCAGCTTTTCTTTCCACCAGACCTTTCTCCATCAATTAGGAATCTGATGCCGTCACTAAACACATTCCTTAAATTGTTGCCATTCGTTGAGTGTTTTTTTTTGGTGTCAAATCCGCATATATATCACCATTTCCCTTGATTTTCTTGACTGTATATCTCTTAAATGTCAACATATACACGTGTGATTTAATTTACGAAGATTTTTCAATGCCGAGTACCTCTATCAGAGAGTAAAAAAGGCGTAAGTTTCACAATGGTGTATAATTAAAATGGGATATACCGGGCTAGGATTCGAGTTACATGAACAAGGGCCAAACCAACCACCCATGAATGGAATCGTCGAGCGAAAACACTTAACAACCTCCTAGAAGCAGCTTTTCTTGCCACCAGACCTTTCTCCATCAACAAGGAATCTGATGCCGTCACTAAACACATTCCTTAAATTGTAGCCATTTGTTGAGTGTTTTTTTTTGTGTCTAATCCGCATATATATCACCATTGCCCATGATTTTCTTGACTGTATATCTCTTAAATGTCAACATATACACGTGTGATTTAGTTTACGAAGATTTTTCAATGCCGAGAACCTCGATCAGAGAGTAAAAATGGCGTAAGGTTCACAATGGTGTAAAATTAAAATGGGATATACCGGGCTAGGATACGAGTTACAGGAAAAAGGTCCAAACTAACCACCCAAGAATGGAATCGTCGAGCGAAAACACTTGACAACCTCCTAGAAGCAGCTTTTCTTTCCACCAGACCTTTCTCCCTCAATTAGGAATCTGATGCCGTCACTAAACACATTCCTTAAATTGTAGCCATTCGTTGAGTGTTTTTTTTTTGTGTCTAATCCGCATATATATCACCATTTCCCTTGATTTTCTTGACTGTATATCTCTTAAATGTCAACATATACACGTGTGATTTAATTTACGAAGATTTTTCAATGCCGAGTACCTCTATCAGAGAGTAAAAAAGGCGTAAGTTTCACAATGGTGTATAATTAAAATGTGATATACCGGGCTAGGATTCGAGTTACAGGAACAAGGGCCAAACCAACCACCCAAGAATGGAATCGTCGAGCGAAAACACTTGACAACCTCCTAGAAACAGCTTTTCTTGCCACCAGACCTTTCTCCATCAACAAGGAATCTGATGCCGTCACTAAACACATTCCTTAAATTGTAGCCATTTGTTGAGTGTTTTTTTTTGGTGTCTAATCCGCATATATATCACCATTGCCCTTGATTTTCTTGACTGTATATCTCTTAAATGTCAACATATACACGTGTGATTTAGTTTACGAAGATTTTTCAATGCCGAGAACCTCGATCAGAGAGTAAAAATGGCGTAAGGTTCACAATGGTGTAAAATTAAAATGGGATATACCGGGTTAGGATTCGAGTTACAGGAAAAAGGGCCAAACTAACCACCCAAGAATGGAATCGTCGAGCGAAAACACTTGACAACCTCCTAGAAGCAGCTTTTCTTTCCACCAGACCTTTCTCCATCAATTAGGAATCTGATGCCGTCACTAAACACATTCCTTAAATTGTAGCCATTCGTTGAGTGTTTTTTTTTGTGTCTAATCCGCATATATATCACCATTTCCCGTGATTTTCTTGACTGTATATCTCTTAAATGTCAACATATACACGTGTGATTTAATTTACGAAGATTTTTCAATGCCGAGTACCTCTATCAGAGAGTAAAAAAGGCGTAAGTTTCACAATGGTGTATAATTAAAATGGGATATACCGGGCTAGGATTCGAGTTACATGAACAAGGGCTATACCAACCACCCATGAATGGAATCGTCGAGCGAAAACACTTGACAACCTCCTAGAAGCAGCTTTTCTTGCCACCAGACCTTTCTCCATCAACAAGGAATCTGATGCCGTCACTAAACACATTCCTTAAATTGTAGCCATTTGTTGAGTGTTTTTTTTTTGGTGTCTAATCCGCATATATATCACCATTGCCCTTGATTTTCTTGACTGTATATCTCTTAAATGTCAACATATACACGTGTGATTTAGTTTACGAAGATTTTTCAATGCCGAGAACCTCGATCAGAGAGTAAAAATGGCGTAAGGTTCACAATGGTGTAAATTAAAATGGGATATACCGGGTTAGGATTCGAGTTACAGGAAAAAGGGCCAAACTAACCACCCAAGAATGGAATCGTCGAGCGAAAACACTTGACAACCTCCTAGAAGCAGCTTTTCTTTCCACCAGACCTTTCTCCATCAATTAGGAATCTGATGCCGTCACTAAACACATTCCTTAAATTGTAGCCATTCGTTGAGTGTTTTTTTTTGTGTCTAATCCGCATATATATCACCATTTCCCGTGATTTTCTTGACTGTATAACTCTTAAATGTCAACATATACACGTGTGATTTAATTTACGAAGATTTTTCAATGCCGAGTACCTCTATCAGAGAGTAAAAAAGGCGTAAGTTTCACAATGGTGTATAATTAAAATGGGATATACCGGGCTAGGATTCGAGTTACATGAACAAGGGCTATACCAACCACCCATGAATGGAATCGTCGAGCGAAAACACTTGACAACCTCCTAGAAGCAGCTTTTCTTGCCACCAGACCTTTCTCCATCAACAAGGAATCTGATGCCGTCACTAAACACATTCCTTAAATTGTAGCCATTTGTTGAGTGTTTTTTTTTGGTGTCTAATCCGCATATATATCACCATTGCCCTTGATTTTCTTGACTGTATATCTCTTAAATGTCAACATATACACGTGTGATTTAGTTTACGAAGATTTTTCAATGCCGAGAACCTCGATCAGAGAGTAAAAATGGCGTAAGGTTCACAATGGTGTAAAATTAAAATGGGATATACCGGGCTAGGATTCGAGTTACAGGAAAAAGGGCCAAACAACCACCCAAGAATGGAATCGTCGAGCGAAAACACTTGACAACCTCCTAGAAGCAGCTTTTCTTTCCACCAGACCTTTCTCCATCAATTAGGAATCTGATGCCGTCACTAAACACATTCCTTAAATTGTAGCCATTCGTTGAGTGTTTTTTTTTGGTGTCTAATCCGCATATATATCACTATTTCCCTTGATTTTCTTGACTGTATATCTCTTAAATGTCAACATATACACGTGTGATTTAATTTACGAAGATTTTTCAATGCCGAGTAAAAAAGGCGTAAGTTTCACAATGGTGTATAATTAAAATGTGATATAGCGGGCTAGGATTCGAGTTACAGGAACAAGGGCCAAACCAACCACCCAAGAATGGAATCGTCGAGCGAAAACACTTGACAACCTCCTAGAAGCAGCTTTTCTTGCCACCAGACCTTTCTCCATCAACAAGGAATCTGATGCCGTCACTAAACACATTCCTTAAATTGTGGCCATTTGTTGAGTGTTTTTTTTTGTGTCAAATCCGCATATATATCACCATCGCCCTTGATTTTCTTGACTGTATATCTCTTAAATGTCAACATATACACGTGTGATTTAGTTTACGAAGATTTTTCAATGCCGAGAACCTTGATCAGAGAGTAAAAAAGGCGTAAGGATCGCAATGGTGTAAAATTAAAATGGGATATACCGGGCTAGGATTCGAGTTACAGGAACAAGGGCTAAACCAACCACCCAAGAATGGAATCATCGAGCGAAAACACTTGACAACCTCCTAGAAGCATCTTTTCTTGCCACCAGACCTTTCTCCATCAACAAGGAATCTGATGCAGTCACTAAACACATTCCTTAAATTGTTGCCATTCGTTGAGTGTTTTTTTTTTGGTGTCTAATCCGCATATATATCACCATTTCCCGTGATTTTCTTGACTGTATATCTCTTAAATGTCAACATATACACGTGTGATTTAATTTACGAAGATTTTTCAATGCCGAGTACCTCTATCAGAGAGTAAAAAAGGCGTAAGGTTCACAATGGTGTAAAATTAAAATGGGATATACCGGGTTAGGATTCGAGTTACAGGAAAAAGGGCCAAACTAACCACCCAAGAATGGAATCGTCGAGCGAAAACACTTGACAACCTCCTAGAAGCAGCTTTTCTTTCCACCAGACCTTTCTCCATCAATTAGGAATCTGATGCCGTCACTAAACACATTCCTTAAATTGTAGCCATTCGTTGAGTGTTTTTTTTTTTGTGTCTAATCCGCATATATATCACCATTTCCCGTGATTTTCTTGACTGTATATCTCTTAAATGTCAACATATACACGTGTGATTTAATTTACGAAGATTTTTCAATGCCGAGTACCTCTATCAGAGAGTAAAAAAGGCGTAAGTTTCACAATGGTGTATAATTAAAATGGGATATACTGGGCTAGGATTCGAGTTACAAGAACAAGGGCTATACCAACCACCCATGAATGGAATCGTCGAGCGAAAACACTTGACAACCTCCTAGAAGCAGCTTTTCTTGCCACCAGACCTTTCTCCATCAACAAGGAATCTGATGCCGTCACTAAACACATTCCTTAAATTGTAGCCATTTGTTGAGTGTTTTTTTTTGGTGTCTAATCCGCATATATATCACCATTGCCCTTGATTTTCTTGACTGTATATCTCTTAAATGTCAACATATACACGTGTGATTTAGTTTACGAAGATTTTTCAATGCCGAGAACCTCGATCAGAGAGTAAAAATGGCGTAAGGTTCACAATGGTGTAAAATTAAAATGGGATATACCGGGCTAGGATTCGAGTTACAGGAAAAAGGGCCAAACAACCACCCAAGAATGGAATCGTCGAGCGAAAACACTTGACAACCTCCTAGAAGCAGCTTTTCTTTCCACCAGACCTTTCTCCATCAATTAGGAATCTGATGCCGTCACTAAACACATTCCTTAAATTGTAGCCATTCGTTGAGTGTTTTTTTTTTGTGTCTAATCCGCATATATATCACTATTTCCCTTGATTTTCTTGACTGTATATCTCTTAAATGTCAACATATACACGTGTGATTTAATTTACGAAGATTTTTCAATGCCGAGTAAAAAAGGCGTAAGTTTCACAATGGTGTATAATTAAAATGTGATATACCGGGCTAGGATTCGAGTTACAGGAACAAGGGCCAAACCAACCACCCAAGAATGGAATCGTCGAGCGAAAACACTTGACAACCTCCTAGAAGCAGCTTTTCTTGCCACCAGACCTTTCTCCATCAACAAGGAATCTGATGCCGTCACTAAACACACTCCTTAAATTGTAGCCATTTGTTGAGTGTTTTTTTTTTGTGTCAAATCCGCATATATATCACCATCGCCCTTGATTTTCTTGACTGTATATCTCTTAAATGTCAACATATACACGTGTGATTTAGTTTACGAAGATTTTTCAATGCCGAGAACCTTGATCAGAGAGTAAAAAAGGCGTAAGGATCGCAATGGTGTAAAATTAAAATGGGATATACCGGGCTAGGATTCGAGTTACAGGAACAAGGGCTAAACCAACCACCCAAGAATGGAATCATCGAGCGAAAACACTTGACAACCTCCTAGAAGCATCTTTTCTTGCCACCAGACCTTTCTCCATCAACAAGGAATCTGATGCAGTCACTAAACACATTCCTTAAATTATTGCCATTCGTTGAGTGTTTTTTTTTGGTGTCTAATCCGCATATATATCACCATTTCCCGTGATTTTCTTGACTGTATATCTCTTAAATGTCAACATATACACGTGTGATTTAATTTACGAAGATTTTTCAATGCCGAGTACCTCTATCAGAGAGTAAAAAAGGCGTAAGTTTCACAATGGTGTATAATTAAAATGGGATATACCGGGCTAGGATTCGAGTTACATGAACAAGGGCCAAACCAACCACCCATGAATGGAATCGTCGAGCGAAAACACTTAACAACCTCCTAGAAGCAGCTTTTCTTGCCACCAGACCTTTCTCCATCAACAAGGAATCTGATGCCGTCACTAAACACATTCCTTAAATTGTAGCCATTTGTTGAGTGTTTTTTTTGGTGTCTAATCCGCATATATATCACCATTGCCCTTGATTTTCTTGACTGTATATCTCTTAAATGTCAACATATACACGTGTGATTTAGTTTACGAAGATTTTTCAATGCCGAAAATCTCGATCAGAGAGTAAAAATGGCGTAAGGTTCACAATGGTGTAAAATTAAAATGGGATATACCGGGCTAGGATTCGAGTTACAGGAAAAAGGTCCAAACTAACCACCCAAGAATGGAATCGTCGAGCGAAAACACTTGACAACCTCCTAGAAGCAGCTTTTCTTTCCACCAGACCTTTCTCCATCAATTAGGAATCTGATGCCGTCACTAAACACATTCCTTAAATTGTAGCCATTCGTTGAGTGTTTTTTTTTGTGTCTAATCCGCATATATATCACCATTTCCCTTGATTTTCTTGACTGTATATCTCTTAAATGTCAACATATACACGTGTGATTTAATTTACGAAGATTTTTCAATGCCGAGTACCTCTATCAGAGAGTAAAAAAGGCGTAAGTTTCACAATGGTGTATAATTAAAATGTGATATACCGGGCTAGGATTCGAGTTACAGGAACAAGGGCCAAACCAACCACCCAAGAATGGAATCGTCGAGCGAAAACACTTGACAACCTCCTAGAAACAGCTTTTCTTGCCACCAGACCTTTCTCCATCAACAAGGAATCTGATGCCGTCACTAAACACATTCCTTAAATTGTAGCCATTTGTTGAGTGTTTTTTTTTGGTGTCTAATCCGCATATATATCACCATTGCCCTTGATTTTCTTGACTGTATATCTCTTAAATGTCAACATATACACGTGTGATTTAGTTTACGAAGATTTTTCAATGCCGAGAACCTCGATCAGAGAGTAAAAATGGCGTAAGGTTCACAATGGTGTAAAATTAAAATGGGATATACCGGGTTAGGATTCGAGTTACAGGAAAAAGGGCCAAACTAACCACCCAATAATGGAATCGTCGAGCGAAAACACTTGACAACCTCCTAGAAGCAGCTTTTCTTTCCACCAGACCTTTCTCCATCAATTAGGAAACTGATGCCGTCACTAAACACATTCCTTAAATTGTAGCCATTCGTTGAGTGTTTTTTTTTTGTGTCTAATCCGCATATATATCACCATTTCCCGTGATTTTCTTGACTGTATATCTCTTAAATGTCCACATATACACGTGTGATTTAATTTACGAAGATTTTTCAATGCCGAGTACCTCTATCAGAGAGTAAAAAAGGCGTAAGTTTCACAATGGTGTATAATTAAAATGGGATATACCGGGCTAGGATTCGAGTTACATGAACAAGGGCTATACCAACCACCCATGAATGGAATCGTCGAGCGAAAACACTTGACAACCTCCTAGAAGCAGCTTTTCTTGCCACCAGACCTTTCTCCATCAACAAGGAATCTGATGCCGTCACTAAACACATTCCTTAAATTGTAGCCATTTGTTGAGTGTTTTTTTTTGGTGTCTAATCCGCATATATATCACCATTGCCCTTGATTTTCTTGACTGTATATCTCTTAAATGTCAACATATACACGTGTGATTTAGTTTACGAAGATTTTTCAATGCCGAGAACCTCGATCAGAGAGTAAAAATGGCGTAAGGTTCACAATGGTGTAAAATTAAAATGGGATATACCGGGCTAGGATTCGAGTTACAGGAAAAAGGGCCAAACAACCACCCAAGAATGGAATCGTCGAGCGAAAACACTTGACAACCTCCTAGAAGCAGCTTTTCTTTCCACCAGACCTTTCTCCATCAATTAGGAATCTGATGCCGTCACTAAACACATTCCTTAAATTGTAGCCATTCGTTGAGTGTTTTTTTTTTGTGTCTAATCCGCATATATATCACTATTTCCCTTAATTTTCTTGACTGTATATCTCTTAAATGTCAACATATACACGTGTGATTTAATTTACGAAGATTTTTCAATGCCGAGTAAAAAAGGCGTAAGTTTCACAATGGTGTATAATTAAAATGTGATATACCGGGCTAGGATTCGAGTTACAGGAACAAGGGCCAAACCAACCACCCAAGAATGGAATCGTCGAGCGAAAACACTTGACAACCTCCTAGAAGCAGCTTTTCTTGCCACCAGACCTTTCTCCATCAACAAGGAATCTGATGCCGTCACTAAACACATTCCTTAAATTGTAGCCATTTGTTGAGTGTTTTTTTTTTGTGTCAAATCCGCATATATATCACCATTGCCCTTGATTTTCTTGACTGTATATCTCTTAAATGTCAACATATACACGTGTGATTTAGTTTACGAAGATTTTTCAATGCCGAGAACCTCGATCAGAGAGTAAAAAAGGCGTAAGGATCGCAATGGTGTAAAATTAAAATGGGGTATACCGGGCTAGGATTCGAGTTACAGGAACAAGGGCTAAACCAACCACCCAAGAATGGAATCATCGAGCGAAAACACTTGACAACCTCCTAGAAGCATCTTTTCTTGCCACCAGACCTTTCTCCATCAACAAGGAATCTGATGCAGTCACTAAACACATTCCTTAAATTATAGCCATTTGTTGAGTGTTTTTTTTTGGTGTCTAATCCGCATATATATCACCATTTCCCTTGATTTTCTTGACTTTATATCTCTTAAATGTCAACATATACACGTGTGATTTAGTTTACAAAGATTATTCAATGTCGAGAACCTTGATCAGAGAGTAAAAATGGCGTAAGGTTCACAATGGTGTAAAATTAAAATGGGATATACCGGGCTAGGATTCGAGTTACAGGAAAAAGGGCCAAACTAACCACCCAAGAATGGAATCGTCGAGCGAAAACACTTGACAACCTCCTAGAAGCAGCTTTTCTTTCCACCAGACCTTTCTCCATCAATTAGGAATCTGATGCCGTCACTAAACACATTCCTTAAATTGTAGCCATTCGTTGAGTGTTTTTTTTTGGTGTCTAATCCGCATATATATCACCATTTCCCTTGATTTTCTTGACTGTATATCTCTTAAATGTCAACATATACATGTGTGATTTAGTTTACGAAGATTTTTCAATGCCGAGAACCTCGATCAGAGAGTAAAAAAGGCGTAAGGATCACAATGGTGTAAAATTAAAATGGGATATTCCGGGCTAGGATTCGAGTTACAGGAACAAGGGCCAAACCAACCACCCAAGAATGGAATCGTCGAGCGAAAACACTTGACAACCTCCTAGAAACAGCTTTTCTTGCCACCAGACCTTTCTCCATCAACAAGGAATCTGATGCCGTCACTAAACACATTCCTTAAATTGTAGCCATTTGTTGAGTGTTTTTTTTGGTGTCTAATCCGCATATATATCACCATTGCCCTTGATTTTCTTGACTGTATATCTCTTAAATGTCAACATATACACGTGTGATTTAGTTTACGAAGATTTTTCAATGCCGAGAACCTCGATCAGAGAGTAAAAATGGCGTAAGGTTCACAATGGTGTAAAATTAAAATGGGATATACCGGGCTAGGATTCGAGTTACAGGAAAAAGGGCCAAACTAACCACCCAAGAATGGAATCGTCGAGCGAAAACACTTGACAACCTCCTAGAAGCAGCTTTTCTTTCCACCAGACCTTTCTCCATCAATTAGGAATCTGATGCCGTCACTAAACACAATCCTTAAATTGTAGCCATTCGTTGAGTGTTTTTTTTTTGTGTCTAATCCGCATATATATCACCATTTCCCGTGATTTTCTTGACTGTATATCTCTTAAATGTCAACATATACACGTGTGATTTAATTTACGAAGATTTTTCAATGCCGAGTACCTCTATCAGAGAGTAAAAAAGGCGTAAGTTTCACAATGGTGTATAATTAAAATGGGATATACCGGGCTAGGATTCGAGTTACATGAACAAGGGCTATACCAACCACCCATGAATGGAATCGTCGAGCGAAAACACTTGACAACCTCCTAGAAGCAGCTTTTCTTGCCACCAGACCTTTCACCATCAACAAGGAATCTGATGCCGTCACTAAACACATTCCTTAAATTGTAGCCATTTGTTGAGTGTTTTTTTTTTGGTGTCTAATCCGCATATATATCACCATTGCCCTTGATTTTCTTGACTGTATATCTCTTAAATGTCAACATATACACGTGTGATTTAGTTTACGAAGATTTTTCAATGCCGAGAACCTCGATCTGAGAGTAAAAATGGCGTAAGGTTCACAATGGTGTAAAATTAAAATGGGATATACCGGGCTAGGATTCGAGTTACAGGAACAAGGGCTAAACCAACCACCCAAGAATGGAATCGTCGAGCGAAAACACTTGACAACCTCCTAGAAGCATCTTTTCTTGCCACCAGACCTTTCTCCATCAACAAGGAATCTGATGCAGTCACTAAACACATTCCTTAAATTATAGCCATTTGTTGAGTGTTTTTTTTTGGTGTCTAATCCGCATATATATCACCATTTCCCTTGATTTTCTTGACTTTATATCTCTTAAATGTCAACATATACACGTGTGATTTAGTTTACGAAGATTTTTCAATGCCGAGAACCTCGATCAGAGAGTAAAAATGGCGTAAGGTTCACAATGGTGTAAAATTAAAATGGGATATACCGGGCTAGGATTCGAGTTACAGGAAAAAGGGCCAAACTAACCACCCAAGAATGGAATCGTCGAGCGAAAACACTTGACAACCTCCTAGAAGCAGCTTTTCTTTCCACCAGACCTTTCTCCATCAATTAGGAATCTGATGCCGTCACTAAACACATTCCTTAAATTGTAGCCATTCGTTGAGTGTTTTTTTTTTGGTGTCTAATCCGCATATATATCACCATTTCCCTTGATTTTCTTGACTGTATATCTCTTAAATGTCAACATATACATGTGTGATTTAGTTTACGAAGATTTTTCAATGCCGAGAACCTCGATCAGAGAGTAAAAAAGGCGTAAGGATCACAATGGTGTAAAATTAAAATGGGATATTCCGGGCTAGGATTCGAGTTACAGGAACAAGGGTCAAACCAACCACCCAAGAATGGAATCGTCGAGCGAAAACACTTGACAACCTCCTAGAAACAACTTTTCTTGCCACCAGACCTTTCTCCATCAACAAGGAATCTGATGCCGTCACTAAATACATTCCTTAAATTGTAGGCATTTGTTGAGTGTTTTTTTTGGTGTCAAATCCGCATATATATCACCATTGCCCTTGATTTTCTTGACTGTATATCTCTTAAATGTCAACATATACACCTGTGATTTAGTTTACGAAGATTTTTCAGTGCCGAGAACCTCGATCAGAGAGTAAAAAAAGGCGTAAGGATCGCAATGGTGTAAAATTAAATTGGGATATACCGGGCTAGGATTCGAGTTACAGGAACAAGGGCTAAACCAACCACCCAAGAATGGAATCGTCGAGCGAAAACACTTGACAACCTCCTAGAAGCAGCTTTTCTTTCCACCAGACCTTTCTCCATCAATTAGGAATCTGATGCCGTCACTAAACACATTCCTTAAATTGTAGCCATTCGTTGAGTGTTTTTTTTTGGTGTCTAATCCGCATATATATCACTATTTCCCTTGATTTTCTTGACTGTATATCTCTTAAATGTCAACATATACACGTGTGATTTAGTTTACGAAGATTTTTCAATGCCGAGTACCTCTATCAGAGAGTAAAAAAGGCGTAAGGATCGCAATGGTGTAAAATTAAAATGGGATATACCGGGCTAGGATTCGAGTTACAGGAACAAGGGCTAAACCAACCACCCAAGAATGGAATCGTCGAGCGAAAACACTTGACAACCTCCTAGAAGCATCTTTTCTTGCCACCAGACCTTTCTCCATCAACAAGGAATCTGATGCAGTCACTAAACACATTCCTTAAATTATAGCCATTTGTTGAGTGTTTTTTTTTTGTGTCTAATCCGCATATATATCACCATTTCCCTTGATTTTCTTGACTGTATATCTCTTAAATGTCAACATATACATGTGTGATTTAGTTTACGAAGATTTTTCAATGCCGAGAACCTCGATCAGAGAGTAAAAAAGGCGTAAGGATCACAATGGTGTAAAATTAAAATGGGATATTCCGGGCTAGGATTCGAGTTACAGGAACAAGGGCCAAACCAACCACCCAAGAATGGAATCGTCGAGCGAAAACACTTGACAACCTCCTAGAAACAGCTTTTCTTGCCACCAGACCTTTCTCCATCAACAAGGAATCTGATGCAGTCACTAAACACATTCCTTAAATTATAGCCATTTGTTGAGTGTTTTTTTTTTGGTGTCTAATCCGCATATATATCACCATTTCCCTTGATTTTCTTGACTTTATATCTCTTAAATGTCAACATATACACGTGTGATTTAGTTTACGAAGATTTTTCAATGCCGAGAACCTCGATCAGAGAGTAAAAATGGCGTAAGGTTCACAATGGTGTAAAATTAAAATGGGATATACCGGGCTAGGATTCGAGTTACAGGAAAAAGGGCCAAACTAACCACCCAAGAATGGAATCGTCGAGCGAAAACACTTGACAACCTCCTAGAAGCAGCTTTTCTTTCCACCAGACCTTTCTCCATCAATTAGGAAACTGATGCCGTCACTAAACACATTCCTTAAATTGTAGCCATTCGTTGAGTGTTTTTTTTTGGTGTCTAATCCGCATATATATCACCATTTCCCTTGATTTTCTTGACTGTATATCTCTTAAATGTCAACATATACATGTGTGATTTAGTTTACGAAGATTTTTCAATGCCGAGAACCTCGATCAGAGAGTAAAAAAGGCGTAAGGATCACAATGGTGTAAAATTAAAATGGGATATTCCGGGCTAGGATTCGAGTTACAGGAACAAGGGTCAAACCAACCACCCAAGAATGGAATCGTCGAGCGAAAACACTTGACAACCTCCTAGAAACAACTTTTCTTGCCACCAGACCTTTCTCCATCAACAAGGAATCTGATGCCGTCACTAAATACATTCCTTAAATTGTAGGCATTTGTTGAGTGTTTTTTTTGGTGTCAAATCCGCATATATATCACCATTGCCCTTGATTTTCTTGACTGTATATCTCTTAAATGTCAACATATACACCTGTGATTTAGTTTACGAAGATTTTTCAGTGCCGAGACTCTCGATCAGAGAGTAAAAAAAGGCGTAAGGATCGCAATGGTGTAAAATTAAATTGGGATATACCGGGCTAGGATTCGAGTTACAGGAACAAGGGCTAAACCAACCACCCAAGAATGGAATCGTCGAGCGAAAACACTTGACAACCTCCTAGAAGCAGCTTTTCTTTCCACCAGACCTTTCTCCATCAATTAGGAATCTGATGCCGTCACTAAACACATTCCTTAAATTGTAGCCATTCGTTGAGTGTTTTTTTTTGGTGTCTAATCCGCATATATATCACTATTTCCCTTGATTTTCTTGACTGTATATCTCTTAAATGTCAACATATACACGTGTGATTTAATTTACGAAGATTTTTCAATGCCGAGTACCTCTATCAGAGATTAAAAAAGGCGTAAGTTTCACAATGGTGTATAATTAAAATGTGATATACCGGGCTAGGATTCGAGTTACAGGAACAAGGGCCAAACCAACCACCCAAGAATGGAATCGTCGAGCGAAAACACTTGACAACCTCCTAGAAGCAGCTTTTCTTGCCACCAGACCTTTCTCCATCAACAAGGAATCTGATGCCGTCACTAAACACATTCCTTAAATTGTAGCCATTTGTTGAGTGTTTTTTTTTGTGTCAAATCCGCATATATATCACCATTGCCCTTGATTTTCTTGACTGTATATCTCTTAAATGTCAACATATACACGTGTGATTTAGTTTACGAAGATTTTTCAATGCCGAGTACCTCTATCAGAGAGTAAAAAAGGCGTAAGGATCGCAATGGTGTAAAATTAAAATGGGATATACCGGGCTAGGATTCGAGTTACAGGAACAAGGGCTAAACCAACCACCCAAGAATGGAATCGTCGAGCGAAAACACTTGACAACCTCCTAGAAGCATCTTTTCTTGCCACCAGACCTTTCTCCATCAACAAGGAATCTGATGCAGTCACTAAACACATTCCTTAAATTATAGCCATTTGTTGAGTGTTTTTTTTTTGTGTCTAATCCGCATATATATCACCATTTCCCTTGATTTTCTTGACTTTATATCTCTTCAATGTCAACATATACACGTGTGATTTAGTTTACGAAGATTTTCAATGCCGAGAACCTCGATCAGAGAGTAAAAATGGCGTAAGGTTCACAATGGTGTAAAATTAAAATGGGATATACCGGGCTAGGATTCGAGTTACAGGAAAAAGGGCCAAACTAACCACCCAAGAATGGAATCGTCGAGCGAAAACACTTGACAACCTCCTAGAAGCAGCTTTTCTTTCCACCAGACCTTTCTCCATCAATTAGGAATCTGATGCCGTCACTAAACACATTCCTTAAATTGTAGCCATCCGTTGAGTGTTTTTTTTTTGGTGTCTAATCCGCATATATATCACCATTTCCCTTGATTTTCTTGACTGTATATCTCTTAAATGTCAACATATACATGTGTGATTTAGTTTACGAAGATTTTTCAATGTCGAGAACCTCGATCAGAGAGTAAAAAAGGCGTAAGGATCACAATGGTGTAAAATTAAAATGGGATATTCCGGGCTAGGATTCGAGTTACAGTAACAAGGGCCAAACCAACCACCCAAGAATGGAATCGTCGAGCGAAAACACTTGACAACCTCCTAGAAACAGCTTTTCTTGCCACCTGACCTTTCTCCATCAACAAGGAATCTGATGCCGTCACTAAACACATTCCTTAAATTGTAGCCATTTGTTGAGTGTTTTTTTTTGGTGTCAAATCCGCATATATATCACCATTGCCCTTGATTTTCTTGACTGTATATCTCTTAAATGTCAACATATACACCTGTGATTTAGTTTACGAAGATTTTTCAGTGCCGAGAACCTCGATCAGAGAGTAAAAAAGGCGTAAGGATCGCAATGGTGTAAAATTAAAATGGGATATACCGGACTAGGATTCGAGTTACAGGAACAAGGGCTAAACCAACCACCCAAGAATGGAATCGTCGAGCGAAAACACTTGACAACCTCCTAGAAGCAGCTTTTCTTTCCACCAGACCTTTCTCCATCAATTAGGAATCTGATGCCGTCACTAAACACATTCCTTAAATTGTAGCCATTCGTTGAGTGTTTTTTTTGGTCTCTAATCCGCATATATATCACTATTTCCCTTGATTTTCTTGACTGTATATCTCTTAAATGTCAACATATACACGTGTGATTTAATTTACGAAGATTTTTCAATGCCGAGTAAAAAAGGCGTAAGTTTCACAATGGTGTATAATTAAAATGTGATATACCGGGCTAGGATTCGAGTTACAGGAACAAGGGCCAAACCAACCACCCAAGAATGGAATCGTCGAGCGAAAACACTTGACAACCTCCTAGAAGCAGCTTTTCTTGCCACCAGACCTTTCTCCATCAACAAGGAATCTGATGCCGTCACTAAACACATTCCTTAAATTGTAGCCATTTGTTGAGTGTTTTTTTTTGTGTCAAATCCGCATATATATCACCATTGCCCTTGATTTTCTTGACTGTATATCTCTTAAATGTCAACATATACATGTGTGATTTAGTTTACGAAGATTTTTCAATGCCGAGAACCTCGATCAGAGAGTAAAAAAGGCGTAAGGATCACAATGGCGTAAAATTAAAATGGGATATTCCGGGCTAGGATTCGAGTTACAGGAACAAGGGTCAAACCAACCACCCAAGAATGGAATCGTCGAGCGAAAACACTTGACAACCTCCTAGAAACAGCTTTTCTTGCCACCAGACCTTTCTCCATCAACAAGGAATCTGATGCCGTCACTAAACACATTCCTTAAATTGTAGGCATTTGTTGAGTGTTTTTTTTGGTGTCAAATCCGCATATATATCACCATTGCCCTTGATTTTCTTGACTGTATATCTCTTAAATGTCAACATATACACCTGTGATTTAGTTTACGAAGATTTTTCAGTGCCGAGAACCTCGATCAGAGAGTAAAAAAAGGCGTAAGGATCGCAATGGTGTAAAATTAAATTGGGATATACCGGGCTAGGATTCGAGTTACAGGAACAAGGGCTAAACCAACCACCCAAGAATGGAATCGTCGAGCGAAAACACTTGACAACCTCCTAGAAGCAGCTTTTCTTTCCACCAGACCTTTCTCCATCAAATAGGAATCTGATGCCGTCACTAAACACATTCCTTAAATTGTAGCCATTCGTTGAGTGTTTTTTTTTTGGTCTCTAATCCGCATATATATCACTATTTCCCTTGATTTTCTTGACTGTATATCTCTTAAATGTCAACATATACACGTGTGATTTAATTTACGAAGATTTTTCAATGCCGAGTAAAAAAGGCGTAAGTTTCACAATGGTGTATAATTAAAATGTGATATACCGGGCTAGGATTCGAGTTACAGGAACAAGGGCCAAACCAACCACCCAAGAATGGAATCGTCGAGCGAAAACACTTGACAACCTCCTAGAAGCAGCTTTTCTTGCCACCAGACCTTTCTCCATCAACAAGGAATCTGATGCCGTCACTAAACACATTCCTTAAATTGTAGCCATTTGTTGAGTGTTTTTTTTTTGTGTCAAATCCGCATATATATCACCATTGCCCTTGATTTTCTTGACTGTATATCTCTTAAATGTCAACATATACACGTGTGATTTAGTTTACGAAGATTTTTCAATGCCGAGAACCTCGATCAGAGAGTAAAAATGGCGTAAGGTTCACAATGGTGTAAAATTAAAATGGGATATACCGGGCTAGGATTCGAGTTACAGGAAAAAGGGCCAAACTAACCACCCAAGAATGGAATCGTCGAGCGAAAACACTTGACAACCTCCTAGAAGCAGCTTTTCTTTCCACCAGACCTTTCTCCATCAATTAGGAATCTGATGCCGTCACTAAACACATTCCTTAAATTGTAGCCATTCGTTGAGTGTTTTTTTTTGGTGTCTAATCCGCATATATATCACTATTTCCCTTGATTTTCTTGACTGTATATCTCTTAATTGTCAACATATACACGTGTGATTTAATTTACGAAGATTTTTCAATGCCGAGTACCTCTATCAGAGATTAAAAAAGGCGTAAGTTTCACAATGGTGTATAATTAAAATGTGATATACCGGGCTAGGATTCGAGTTACAGGAACAAGGGCCAAACCAACCACCCAAGAATGGAATCGTCGAGCGAAAACACTTGACAACCTCCTAGAAGCAGCTTTTCTTGCCACCAGACCTTTCTCCATCAACAAGGAATCTGATGACGTCACTAAACACATTCCTTAAATTGTAGCCATTTGTTGAGTGTTTTTTTTTTGTGTCAAATCCGCATATATATCACCATTGCCCTTGATTTTCTTGACTGTATATCTCTTAAATGTCAACATATACACGTGTGATTTAGTTTACGAAGATTTTTCAATGCCGAGTACCTCTATCAGCGAGTAAAAAAGGCGTAAGGATCGCAATGGTGTAAAATTAAAATGGGATATACCGGGCTAGGATTCGAGTTACAGGAACAAGGGCTAAACCAACCACCCAAGAATGGAATCGTCGAGCGAAAACACTTGACAACCTCCTAGAAGCATCTTTTCTTGCCACCAGACCTTTCTCCATCAACAAGGAATCTGATGCAGTCACTAAACACATTCCTTAAATTATAGCCATTTGTTGAGTGTTTTTTTTTTGTGTCTAATCCGCATATATATCACCATTTCCCTTGATTTTCTTGACTTTATATCTCTTCAATGTCAACATATACACGTGTGATTTAGTTTACGAAGATTTTCAATGCCGAGAACCTCGATCAGAGAGTAAAAATGGCGTAAGGTTCACAATGGTGTAAAATTAAAATGGGATGTACCGGGCTAGGATTCGAGTTACAGGAAAAAGGGCCAAACTAACCACCCAAGAATGGAATCGTCGAGCGAAAACACTTGACAACCTCCTAGAAGCAGCTTTTCTTTCCACCAGACCTTTCTCCATCAATTAGGAATCTGATGCCGTCACTAAACACATTCCTTAAATTGTAGCCATCCGTTGAGGGTTTTTTTTTGGTGTCTAATCCGCATATATATCACCATTTCCCTTGATTTTCTTGACTGTATATCTCTTAAATGTCAACATATACATGTTTGATTTAGTTTACGAAGATTTTTCAATGCCGAGAACCTCGATCAGAGAGTTAAAAAGGCGTAAGGATCACAATGGTGTAAAATTAAAATGGGATATTCCGGGCTAGGATTCGAGTTACAGTAACAAGGGCCAAACCAACCACCCAAGAATGGAATCGTCGAGCGAAAACACTTGACAACCTCCTAGAAACAGCTTTTCTTGCCACCTGACCTTTCTCCATCAACAAGGAATCTGATGCCGTCACTAAACACATACCTTAAATTGTAGCCATTTGTTGAGTGTTTTTTTTTGGTGTCAAATCCGCATATATATCACCATTGCCCTTGATTTTCTTGACTGTATATCTCTTAAATGTCAACATATACACCTGTGATTTAGTTTACGAAGATTTTTCAGTGCCGAGAACCTCGATCAGAGAGTAAAAAAGGCGTAAGGATCGCAATGGTGTAAAATTAAAATGGGATATACCGGACTAGGATTCGAGTTACAGGAACAAGGGCTAAACCAACCACCCAAGAATGGAATCGTCGAGTGAAAACACTTGACAACCTCCTAGAAGCAGCTTTTCTTTCCACCAGACCTTTCTCCATCAATTAGGAATCTGATGCCGTCACTAAACACATTCCTTAAATTGTAGCCATTCGTTGAGTGTTTTTTTTGGTCTCTAATCCGCATATATATCACTATTTCCCTTGATTTTCTTGACTGTATATCTCTTAAATGTCAACATATACACGTGTGATTTAATTTACGAAGATTTTTCAATGCCGAGTAAAAAAGGCGTAAGTTTCACAATGGTGTATAATTAAAATGTGATATACCGGGCTAGGATTCGAGTTACAGGAACAAGGGCCAAACCAACCACCCAAGAATGGAATCGTCGAGCGAAAACACTTGACAACCTCCTAGAAGCAGCTTTTCTTGCCACCAGACCTTTCTCCATCAACAAGGAATCTGATGCCGTCACTAAACACATTCCTTAAATTGTAGCCATTTGTTGAGTGTTTTTTTTGTGTCAAATCCGCATATATATCACCATTGCCCTTGATTTTCTTGACTGTATATCTCTTAAATGTCAACATATACATGTGTGATTTAGTTTACGAAGATTTTTCAATGCCGAGAACCTCGATCAGAGAGTAAAAAAGGCGTAAGGATCGCAATGGTGTAAAATTAAAATGGGATATACCGGGCTAGGATTCGAGTTACAGGAACAAGGGCTAAACCAACCACCCAAGAATGGAATCGTCGAGCGAAAACACTTGACAACCTCCTAGAAGCAGCTTTTCTTGCCACCAGACCTTTCTCCATCAACAAGGAATCTGATGCCGTCACTAAACACATTCCTTAAATTATAGCCATTTGTTGAGTGTTTTTTTTTTGGTGTCTAATCCGCATATATATCACCATTGCCCTTGATTTTCTTGACTTTATATCTCTTAAATGTCAACATATACACGTGTGATTTAGTTTACGAAGATTTTTCAATGCCGAGAACCTCGATCAGAGAGTAAAAATGGCGTAAGGTTCACAATGGTGTAAAATTAAAATGGGATATACCGGGCTAGGATTCGAGTTACAGGAAAAAGGGCCAAACTAACCACCCAAGAATGGAATCGTCGAGCGAAAACACTTGACAACCTCCTAGAAGCAGCTTTTCTTTCCACCAGACCTTTCTCCATCAATTAGGAATCTGATGCCGTCACTAAACACATTCCTTAAATTGTAGCCATTCGTTGAGTGTTTTTTTTTTGGTGTCTAATCCGCATATATATCACCATTTCCCTTGATTTTCTTGACTGTATATCTCTTAAATGTCAACATATACATGTGTGATTTAGTTTACGAAGATTTTTCAATGCCGAGAACCTCGATCAGAGAGTAAAAAAGGCGTAAGGATCACAATGGTGTAAAATTAAAATGGGATATTCCGGGCTAGGACTCGAGTTACAGGAACAAGGGCCAAACCAACCACCCAAGAATGGAATCGTCGAGCGAAAACACTTGACAACCTCCTAGAAACAGCTTTTCTTGCCACCAGACCTTTCTCCATCAACAAGGAATCTGATGCCGTCACTAAACACATTCCTTAAATTGTAGCCATTTGTTGAGTGTTTTTTTTGGTGTCAAATCCGCATATATATCACCATTGCCCTTGATTTTCTTGACTGTATATCTCTTAAATGTCAACATATACACGTGTGATTTAGTTTACGAAGATTTTTCAATGCCGAGAACCTCGATCAGAGAGTAAAAAAGGCGTAAGGATCACAATGGTGTAAAATTAAAATGGGATATTCCGGGCTAGGACTCGAGTTACAGGAACAAGGGCCAAACCAACCACCCAAGAATGGAATCGTCGAGCGAAAACACTTGACAACCTCCTAGAAACAGCTTTTCTTGCCACCAGACCTTTCTCCAACAACAAGGAATCTGATGCCGTCACTAAACACATTCCTTAAATTGTAGCCATTTGTTGAGTGTTTTTTTTTTTGTGTCAAATCCGCATATATATCACCATTGCCCTTGATTTTCTTGACTGTATATCTCTTAAATGTCAACATATACACCTGTGATTTAGTTTACGAAGATTTTTCAGTGCCGAGAACCTCGATCAGAGAGTAAAAAAGGCGTAAGGATCGCAATGGTGTAAAATTAAAATGGGATATACCGGACTAGGATTCGAGTTACAGGAACAAGGGCTAAACCAACCACCCAAGAATGGAATCGTCGAGTGAAAACACTTGACAACCTCCTAGAAGCAGCTTTTCTTTCCACCAGACCTTTCTCCATCAATTAGGAATCTGATGCCGTCACTAAACACATTCCTTAAATTGTAGCCATTCGTTGAGTGTTTTTTTTGGTCTCTAATCCGCATATATATCACTATTTCCCTTGATTTTCTTGACTGTATATCTCTTAAATGTCAACATATACACGTGTGATTTAATTTACGAAGATTTTTCAATGCCGAGTAAAAAAGGCGTAAGTTTCACAATGGTGTATAATTAAAATGTGATATACCGGGCTAGGATTCGAGTTACAGGAACAAGGGCCAAACCAACCACCCAAGAATGGAATCGTCGAGCGAAAACACTTGACAACCTCCTAGAAGCAGCTTTTCTTGCCACCAGACCTTTCTCCATCAACAAGGAATCTGATGCCGTCACTAAACACATTCCTTAAATTGTAGCCATTTGTTGGGTGTTTTTTTTGTGTCAAATCCGCATATATATCACCATTGCCCTTGATTTTCTTGACTGTATATCTCTTAAATGTCAACATATACATGTGTGATTTAGTTTACGAAGATTTTTCAATGCCGAGAACCTCGATCAGAGAGTAAAAAAGGCGTAAGGATCGCAATGGTGTAAAATTAAAATGGGATATACCGGGCTAGGATTCGAGTTACAGGAACAAGGGCTAAACCAACCACCCAAGAATGGAATCGTCGAGCGAAAACACTTGACAACCTCCTAGAAGCAGCTTTTCTTGCCACCAGACCTTTCTCCATCAACAAGGAATCTGATGCCGTCACTAAACACATTCCTTAAATTATAGCCATTTGTTGAGTGTTTTTTTTTGGTGTCTAATCCGCATATATATCACCATTGCCCTTGATTTTCTTGACTTTATATCTCTTAAATGTCAACATATACACGTGTGATTTAGTTTACGAAGATTTTTCAATGCCGAGAACCTCGATCAGAGAGTAAAAATGGCGTAAGGTTCACAATGGTGTAAAATTAAAATGGGATATACCGGGCTAGGATTCGAGTTACAGGAAAAAGGGCCAAACTAACCACCCAAGAATGGAATCGTCGAGCGAAAACACTTGACAACCTCCTAGAAGCAACTTTTCTTTCCACCAGACCTTTCTCCATCAATTAGGAATGTGATGCCGTCACTAAACACATTCCTTAAATTGTAGCCATTCGTTGAGTGTTTTTTTTGGTATCTAATCCGCATATATATCACCATTGCCCTTGATTTTCTTGACTGTATATCTCTTAAATGTCAACATATACACGTGTGATTTAGTTTACGAAGATTTTTCAATGCCGAGAACCTCGATCAGAGAGTAAAAAAGGCGTAAGGATCACAATGGTGTAAAATTAAAATGGGATATTCCGGGCTAGGACTCGAGTTACAGGAACAAGGGCCAAACCAACCACCCAAGAATGGAATCGTCGAGCGAAAACACTTGACAACCTCCTAGAAACAGCTTTTCTTGCCACCAGACCTTTCTCCATCAACAAGGAATCTGATGCCGTCACTAAACACATTCCTTAAATTGTAGCCATTTGTTGAGTGTTTTTTTTTTTGTGTCAAATCCGCATATATATCACCATTGCCCTTGATTTTCTTGACTGTATATCTCTTAAATGTCAACATATACACGTGTGATTTAGTTTACGAAGATTTTTCAGTGCCGAGAACCTCGATCAGAGAGTAAAAAAGGCGTAAGGATCGCAATGGTGTAAAATTAAAATGGGATATACCGGGCTAGGATTCGAGTTACAGGAACAAGGGCTAAACCAACCACCCAAGAATGGAATCGTCGAGCGAAAACACTTGACAACCTCCTAGAAGCAGCTTTTCTTGCCACCGGACCTTTCTCCATCAACAAGGAATCTGATGCCGTCGCTAAACCCATTCCTTAAATTGTAGCCATTTGTTGAGTGTTTTTTTTTTGGTGTCTAATCCGCATATATATCACCATTGCCCTTGATTTTCTTGACAGTATATCTCTTAAATGTCAACATATACACGTGTGATTTAGTTTACGAAGATTTTTCAATGCCGAAAACCTCGATCAAAGAGTAAAAATGGCGTAAGGTTCACAATGGTTTAAAATTAAAATGGGATATACCGTGCTAGAATTCGAGTTACAGGAAAAAGGGCCAAACTAACCACCCAAGAAGTGGGATCGTCGAGCGAAAACACTTGACAACCTCCTAGAAGCAGCTTTTCTTGCCGCCAGACCTTTCTCCATCAATTAGGAATCTGATGCCGTCACTAAACACATTCCTTAAATTGTAGCCATTCGTTGAGTGTTTTTTTTGGTGTCTAATCCGCATATATATCACCATTTCCCTTGATTTTCTGAACTGTATATCTCTTAAATGTCAACATATACACGTGTGATTTAGTTTACGAAGATTTTTCAATGTCGAGAACCTCGATCAGAGAGTAAAAAAGGCGTAAGGATCACAATGGTGTAAAATTAAAATGGGATATACCGGGCGAGGATTCGAGTTACAGGAACAAGGGCCAAACCAACCACCCAAGAATGGAATCGTCGAGCGAAAACACTTGACAACCTCTTAGAAACAGCTTTTCTTGCCACCAGACCTTTCACCATCAACAAGGAATCTGATGTCGTCACTAAACACATTCCTTAAATTGTAGCCATTTGTTGAGTGTTTTTTTTTGTGTCTAATCCGCATATATATCACCATTGCCCTTGATTTTCTTGACTGTATATATCTCTTAAATGTCAACATATACACGTGTGATTTAGTTTACGAAGATTTTTCAATGCCGAGAACCTCGATCAGAGAGTAAAAATGGCGTAAGGTTCACAATGGTGTAAAATTAAAATGGGATATACCGGGCTAGGATTCGAGTTATAGGAAAAAGGGCCAAACCAACCACCCAAGAATGGAATCGTCGAGCGAAAACACTTGACAACCTCCTAGAAACAGCTTTTCTTGCCACCAGACCTTTCTCCATCAACAAGGAATCTGATGCCGTCACTAAACACATTCCTTAAATTGAAGCCATTCGTTGAGTGTTTTTTTTGTGTCTAATCCGCATATATATCACCATTTCCCTTGATTTTCTTGACTGTATATCTCTTAAATGTCAACATATACATGTGTGATTTAGTTTACGAAGATTTTTCAATGCCGAGAATCTCGTTCAGAGAGTAAAAAAGGCGTAAGGATCACAATGGTGTAAAATTAAAATGGGATATACCGGGATAAGATTCGAGTTACAGGAACAAGGGCCAAACCAACCACCCAAGAATGGAATCGTCGAGCGAAAACACTTGACAACCTCCTAGAAACAGCTTTTCTTGCCACCAGACCTTTCTCCATCAACAAGGAATCTGATGCCGTCACTAAACACATTCCTTAAATTGTAGCCATTTGTTGAGTGTTTTTTTTTGTGTCTAATCCGCATATATATCACCATTGCCCTTGATTTTCTTGACTGTATATCTCTTAAATGTCAACATATACATGTGTGATTTAGTTTACGAAGATTTTTCAATGCCGAGAACCTCGATCAGAGAGTAAAAATGGCGTAAGGTTCACAATGGTGTAAAATTAAAATGGGATATACTGTGCTAGAATTCGAGTTACAGGAAAAAGGGCCAAACTAACCACCCAAGAATGGAATCGTCGAGCGAAAACACTTGACAACCTCCTAGAAGCAGCTTTTCTTGCCACCAGACCTTTCTCCATCAATTAGGAATCTGATGCCGTCACTAAACACATTCCTTAAATTGTAGCCATTCGTTGAGTGTTTTTTTTGGTGTCTAATCCGCATATATATCACCATTTCCCTTGATTTTTTTGACTGTATATCTCTTAAATGTCAACATATACACGTGTGATTTAGTTTACGAAGATTTTTCAATGCCGAGTACCTCTATCAGAGAGTAAAAAAGGCGTAAGGTTCACAATGGTGTAAAATTAAAATGGGATATACCGGGCTAGGATTCGAGTTACAGGAAAAAGTGCCAAACCAACCACCCAAGAATGGAATCGTCGAGCGAAAACGCTTGACAACCTCCTAGAAGCAGCTTTTCTTGCCACCAGACCTTTCTCCATCAATTAGGAATCTGATGCCGTCACTAAACACATTCCTTAAATTGTAGCCATTCGTTGAGTGTTTTTTTTGGTGTCTAATCCGCATATATATCACCATTTCCCTTGATTTTCTTGACTGTATATCTCTTAAATGTCAACATATACACGTGTGATTTAGTTTACGAAGATTTTTCAATGCCGAGTACCTCTATCAGAGAGTAAAAAAGGCGTAAGGTTCACAATGGTGTAAAATTAAAATGGGATATACCGTGCTAGAATTCGAGTTACAGGAAAAAGGGCCAAACTAACCACCCAAGAATGGAATCGTCGAGCGAAAACACTTGACAACCTCCTAGAAGCAGCTTTTCTTGCCACCAGACCTTTCTCCGTCAACAAGGAATCTGATGTCGTCACTAAACACATTCCTTAAATTGTAGCCATTTGTTGAGTGCTTTTTTTGTGTCTAATCCGCATATATATCACCATTGCCCTTGATTTTCTTGACTGTATATCTCTTAAATGTCAACATATACACGTGTGATTTAGTTTACGAAGATTTTTCAATGCCGAGAACCTCGATCAGAGAGTAAAAATGGCGTAAGGTTCAAAATGGTGTAAAATTAAAATGGGATATACCGTGCTAGGATTCGAGTTACAGGAAAAAGGGCCAAACCAACCACCCAAGAATGGGATCATCGAGCGAAAACACTTGACAACCTCCTAGAAGCAGCTTTTCTTTCCACCAGACCTTTCTCCATCAATTAGGAATCTGATGCCGTCACTAAACACATTCCTTAAATTGTAGCCATTCGTTGAGTGTTTTTTTTTGGTGTCTAATCCGCATATATATCACCATTTCCCTTGATTTTCTTGACTGTATATCTCTTAAATGTCAACATATACATGTGTGATTTAGTTTACGAAGATTTTTCAATGCCGAGAACCTCGATCAGAGAGTAAAAAAGGCGTAAGGATCACAATGGTGTAAAATTAAAATGGGATATTCCGGGCTAGGATTCGAGTTACAGGAACAAGGGCCAAACCAACCACCCAAGAATGGAATCGTCGAGCGAAAACACTTGACAACCTCCTAGAAACAGCTTTTCTTGCCACCAGACCTTTCTCCATCAACAAGGAATCTGATGCAGTCACTAAACACATTCCTTAAATTATAGCCATTTGTTGAGTGTTTTTTTTTTGCTGTCTAATCCGCATATATATCACCATTTCCCTTGATTTTCTTGACTTTATATCTCTTAAATGTCAACATATACACGTGTGATTTAGTTTACGAAGATTTTTCAATGCCGAGAACCTCGATCAGAGAGTAAAAATGGCGTAAGGTTCACAATGGTGTAAAATTAAAATGGGATATACCGGGCTAGGATTCGAGTTACAGGAAAAAGGGCCAAACTAACCACCCAAGAATGGAATCGTCGAGCGAAAACACTTGACAACCTCCTAGAAGCAGCTTTTCTTTCCACCAGACCTTTCTCCATCAATTAGGAATCTGATGCCGTCACTAAACACATTCCTTAAATTGTAGCCATTCGTTAAGTGTTTTTTTTTTGGTGTCTAATCCGCATATATATCACCATTTCCCTTGATTTTCTTGACTGTATATCTCTTAAATGTCAACATATACATGTGTGATTTAGTTTACGAAGATTTTTCAATGCCGAGAACCTCGATCAGAGAGTAAAAAAGGCGTAAGGATCACAATGGTGTAAAATTAAAATGGGATATTCCGGGCTAGGATTCGAGTTACAGGAACAAGGGTCAAACCAACCACCCAAGAATGGAATCGTCGAGCGAAAACACTTGACAACCTCCTAGAAACAACTTTTCTTGCCACCAGACCTTTCTCCATCAACAAGGAATCTGATGCCGTCACTAAATACATTCCTTAAATTGTAGGCATTTGTTGAGTGTTTTTTTTGGTGTCAAATCCGCATATATATCACCATTGCCCTTGATTTTCTTGACTGTATATCTCTTAAATGTCAACATATACACCTGTGATTTAGTTTACGAAGATTTTTCAGTGCCGAGAACCTCGATCAGAGAGTAAAAAAAGGCGTAAGGATCGCAATGGTGTAAAATTAAATTGGGATATACCGGGCTAGGATTCGAGTTACAGGAACAAGGGCTAAACCAACCACCCAAGAATGGAATCGTCGAGCGAAAACACTTGACAACCTCCTAGAAGCAGCTTTTCTTTCCACCAGACCTTTCTCCATCAATTAGGAATCTGATGCCGTCACTAAACACATTCCTTAAATTGTAGCCATTCGTTGAGTGTTTTTTTTTGGTGTCTAATCCGCATATATATCACTATTTCCCTTGATTTTCTTGACTGTATATCTCTTAAATGTCAACATATACACGTGTGATTTAGTTTACGAAGATTTTTCAATGCCGAGTACCTCTATCAGAGAGTAAAAAAGGCGTAAGGATCGCAATGGTGTAAAATTAAAATGGGATATACCGGGCTAGGATTCGAGTTACAGGAACAAGGGCTAAACCAACCACCCAAGAATGGAATCGTCGAGCGAAAACACTTGACAACCTCCTAGAAGCATCTTTTCTTGCCACCAGACCTTTCTCCATCAACAAGGAATCTGATGCAGTCACTAAACACATTCCTTAAATTATAGCCATTTGTTGAGTGTTTTTTTTTTGTGTCTAATCCGCATATATATCACCATTTCCCTTGATTTTCTTGACTGTATATCTCTTAAATGTCAACATATACATGTGTGATTTAGTTTACGAAGATTTTTCAATGCCGAGAACCTCGATCAGAGAGTAAAAAAGGCGTAAGGATCACAATGGTGTAAAATTAAAATGGGATATTCCGGGCTAGGATTCGAGTTACAGGAACAAGGGCCAAACCAACCACCCAAGAATGGAATCGTCGAGCGAAAACACTTGACAACCTCCTAGAAACAGCTTTTCTTGCCACCAGACCTTTCTCCATCAACAAGGAATCTGATGCAGTCACTAAACACATTCCTTAAATTATAGCCATTTGTTGAGTGTTTTTTTTTTGGTGTCTAATCCGCATATATATCACCATTTCCCTTGATTTTCTTGACTTTATATCTCTTAAATGTCAACATATACACGTGTGATTTAGTTTACGAAGATTTTTCAATGCCGAGAACCTCGATCAGAGAGTAAAAATGGCGTAAGGTTCACAATGGTGTAAAATTAAAATGGGATATACCGGGCTAGGATTCGAGTTACAGGAAAAAGGGCCAAACTAACCACCCAAGAATGGAATCGTCGAGCGAAAACACTTGACAACCTCCTAGAAGCAGCTTTTCTTTCCACCAGACCTTTCTCCATCAATTAGGAATCTGATGCCGTCACTAAACACATTCCTTAAATTGTAGCCATTCGTTGAGTGTTTTTTTTTTGGTGTCTAATCCGCATATATATCACCATTTCCCTTGATTTTCTTGACTGTATATCTCTTAAATGTCAACATATACATGTGTGATTTAGTTTACGAAGATTTTTCAATGCCGAGAACCTCGATCAGAGAGTAAAAAAGGCGTAAGGATCACAATGGTGTAAAATTAAAATGGGATATTCCGGGCTAGGATTCGAGTTACAGGAACAAGGGTCAAACCAACCACCCAAGAATGGAATCGTCGAGCGAAAACACTTGACAACCTCCTAGAAACAACTTTTCTTGCCACCAGACCTTTCTCCATCAACAAGGAATCTGATGCCGTCACTAAATACATTCCTTAAATTGTAGGCATTTGTTGAGTGTTTTTTTTGGTGTCAAATCCGCATATATATCACCATTGCCCTTGATTTTCTTGACTGTATATCTCTTAAATGTCAACATATACACCTGTGATTTAGTTTACGAAGATTTTTCAGTGCCGAGAACCTCGATCAGAGAGTAAAAAAAGGCGTAAGGATCGCAATGGTGTAAAATTAAATTGGGATATACCGGGCTAGGATTCGAGTTACAGGAACAAGGGCTAAACCAACCACCCAAGAATGGAATCGTCGAGCGAAAACACTTGACAACCTCCTAGAAGCAGCTTTTCTTTCCACCAGACCTTTCTCCATCAATTAGGAATCTGATGCCGTCACTAAACACATTCCTTAAATTGTAGCCATTCGTTGAGTGTTTTTTTTTGGTGTCTAATCCGCATATATATCACTATTTCCCTTGATTTTCTTGACTGTATATCTCTTAAATGTCAACATATACACGTGTGATTTAATTTACGAAGATTTTTCAATGCCGAGTACCTCTATCAGAGATTAAAAAAGGCGTAAGTTTCACAATGGTGTATAATTAAAATGTGATATACCGGGCTAGGATTCGAGTTACAGGAACAAGGGCCAAACCAACCACCCAAGAATGGAATCGTCGAGCGAAAACACTTGACAACCTCCTAGAAGCAGCTTTTCTTGCCACCAGACCTTTCTCCATCAACAAGGAATCTGATGCCGTCACTAAACACATTCCTTAAATTGTAGCCATTTGTTGAGTGTTTTTTTTTTGTGTCAAATCCGCATATATATCACCATTGCCCTTGATTTTCTTGACTGTATATCTCTTAAATGTCAACATATACACGTGTGATTTAGTTTACGAAGATTTTTCAATGCCGAGTACCTCTATCAGAGAGTAAAAAAGGCGTAAGGATCGCAATGGTGTAAAATTAAAATGGGATATACCGGGCTAGGATTCGAGTTACAGGAACAAGGGCTAAACCAACCACCCAAGAATGGAATCGTCGAGCGAAAACACTTGACAACCTCCTAGAAGCATCTTTTCTTGCCACCAGACCTTTCTCCATCAACAAGGAATCTGATGCAGTCACTAAACACATTCCTTAAATTATAGCCATTTGTTGAGTGTTTTTTTTTTGTGTCTAATCCGCATATATATCACCATTTCCCTTGATTTTCTTGACTTTATATCTCTTCAATGTCAACATATACACGTGTGATTTAGTTTACGAAGATTTTCAATGCCGAGAACCTCGATCAGAGAGTAAAAATGGCGTAAGGTTCACAATGGTGTAAAATTAAAATGGGATATACCGGGCTAGGATTCGAGTTACAGGAAAAAGGGCCAAACTAACCACCCAAGAATGGAATCGTCGAGCGAAAACACTTGACAACCTCCTAGAAGCAGCTTTTCTTTCCACCAGACCTTTCTCCATCAATTAGGAATCTGATGCCGTCACTAAACACATTCCTTAAATTGTAGCCATCCGTTGAGTGTTTTTTTTTTGGTGTCTAATCCGCATATATATCACCATTTCCCTTGATTTTCTTGACTGTATATCTCTTAAATGTCAACATATACATGTGTGATTTAGTTTACGAAGATTTTTCAATGTCGAGAACCTCGATCAGAGAGTAAAAAAGGCGTAAGGATCACAATGGTGTAAAATTAAAATGGGATATTCCGGGCTAGGATTCGAGTTACAGTAACAAGGGCCAAACCAACCACCCAAGAATGGAATCGTCGAGCGAAAACACTTGACAACCTCCTAGAAACAGCTTTTCTTGCCACCTGACCTTTCTCCATCAACAAGGAATCTGATGCCGTCACTAAACACATTCCTTAAATTGTAGCCATTTGTTGAGTGTTTTTTTTTGGTGTCAAATCCGCATATATATCACCATTGCCCTTGATTTTCTTGACTGTATATCTCTTAAATGTCAACATATACACCTGTGATTTAGTTTACGAAGATTTTTCAGTGCCGAGAACCTCGATCAGAGAGTAAAAAAGGCGTAAGGATCGCAATGGTGTAAAATTAAAATGGGATATACCGGACTAGGATTCGAGTTACAGGAACAAGGGCTAAACCAACCACCCAAGAATGGAATCGTCGAGCGAAAACACTTGACAACCTCCTAGAAGCAGCTTTTCTTTCCACCAGACCTTTCTCCATCAATTAGGAATCTGATGCCGTCACTAAACACATTCCTTAAATTGTAGCCATTCGTTGAGTGTTTTTTTTGGTCTCTAATCCGCATATATATCACTATTTCCCTTGATTTTCTTGACTGTATATCTCTTAAATGTCAACATATACACGTGTGATTTAATTTACGAAGATTTTTCAATGCCGAGTAAAAAAGGCGTAAGTTTCACAATGGTGTATAATTAAAATGTGATATACCGGGCTAGGATTCGAGTTACAGGAACAAGGGCCAAACCAACCACCCAAGAATGGAATCGTCGAGCGAAAACACTTGACAACCTCCTAGAAGCAGCTTTTCTTGCCACCAGACCTTTCTCCATCAACAAGGAATCTGATGCCGTCACTAAACACATTCCTTAAATTGTAGCCATTTGTTGAGTGTTTTTTTTTTGTGTCAAATCCGCATATATATCACCATTGCCCTTGATTTTCTTGACTGTATATCTCTTAAATGTCAACATATACATGTGTGATTTAGTTTACGAAGATTTTTCAATGCCGAGAACCTCGATCAGAGAGTAAAAAAGGCGTAAGGATCACAATGGTGTAAAATTAAAATGGGATATTCCGGGCTAGGATTCGAGTTACAGGAACAAGGGTCAAACCAACCACCCAAGAATGGAATCGTCGAGCGAAAACACTTGACAACCTCCTAGAAACAGCTTTTCTTGCCACCAGACCTTTCTCCATCAACAAGGAATCTGATGCCGTCACTAAACACATTCCTTAAATTGTAGGCATTTGTTGAGTGTTTTTTTTGGTGTCAAATCCGCATATATATCACCATTGCCCTTGATTTTCTTGACTGTATATCTCTTAAATGTCAACATATACACCTGTGATTTAGTTTACGAAGATTTTTCAGTGCCGAGAACCTCGATCAGAGAGTAAAAAAAGGCGTAAGGATCGCAATGGTGTAAAATTAAATTGGGATATACCGGGCTAGGATTCGAGTTACAGGAACAAGGGCTAAACCAACCACCCAAGAATGGAATCGTCGAGCGAAAACACTTGACAACCTCCTAGAAGCAGCTTTTCTTTCCACCAGACCTTTCTCCATCAATTAGGAATCTGATGCCGTCACTAAACACATTCCTTAAATTGTAGCCATTCGTTGAGTGTTTTTTTTTGGTCTCTAATCCGCATATATATCACTATTTCCCTTGATTTTCTTGACTGTATATCTCTTAAATGTCAACATATACACGTGTGATTTAATTTACGAAGATTTTTCAATGCCGAGTAAAAAAGGCGTAAGTTTCACAATGGTGTATAATTAAAATGTGATATACCGGGCTAGGATTCGAGTTACAGGAACAAGGGCCAAACCAACCACCCAAGAATGGAATCGTCGAGCGAAAACACTTGACAACCTCCTAGAAGCAGCTTTTCTTGCCACCAGACCTTTCTCCATCAACAAGGAATCTGATGCCGTCACTAAACACATTCCTTAAATTGTAGCCATTTGTTGAGTGTTTTTTTTTTGTGTCAAATCCGCATATATATCACCATTGCCCTTGATTTTCTTGACTGTATATCTCTTAAATGTCAACATATACACGTGTGATTTAGTTTACGAAGATTTTTCAATGCCGAGAACCTCGATCAGAGAGTAAAAATGGCGTAAGGTTCACAATGGTGTAAAATTAAAATGGGATATACCGGGCTAGGATTCGAGTTACAGGAAAAAGGGCCAAACTAACCACCCAAGAATGGAATCGTCGAGCGAAAACACTTGACAACCTCCTAGAAGCAGCTTTTCTTTCCACCAGACCTTTCTCCATCAATTAGGAATCTGATGCCGTTACTAAACACATTCCTTAAATTGTAGCCATTCGTTGAGTGTTTTTTTTTGGTGTCTAATCCGCATATATATCACTATTTCCCTTGATTTTCTTGACTGTATATCTCTTAAATGTCAACATATACACGTGTGATTTAATTTACGAAGATTTTTCAATGCCGAGTACCTCTATCAGAGATTAAAAAAGGCGTAAGTTTCACAATGGTGTATAATTAAAATGTGATATACCGGGCTAGGATTCGAGTTACAGGAACAAGGGCCAAACCAACCACCCAAGAATGGAATCGTCGAGCGAAAACACTTGACAACCTCCTAGAAGCAGCTTTTCTTGCCACCAGACCTTTCTCCATCAACAAGGAATCTGATGACGTCACTAAACACATTCCTTAAATTGTAGCCATTTGTTGAGTGTTTTTTTTTTGTGTCAAATCCGCATATATATCACCATTGCCCTTGATTTTCTTGACTGTATATCTCTTAAATGTCAACATATACACGTGTGATTTAGTTTACGAAGATTTTTCAATGCCGAGTACCTCTATCAGCGAGTAAAAAAGGCGTAAGGATCGCAATGGTGTAAAATTAAAATGGGATATACCGGGCTAGGATTCGAGTTACAGGAACAAGGGCTAAACCAACCACCCAAGAATGGAATCGTCGAGCGAAAACACTTGACAACCTCCTAGAAGCATCTTTTCTTGCCACCAGACCTTTCTCCATCAACAAGGAATCTGATGCAGTCACTAAACACATTCCTTAAATTATAGCCATTTGTTGAGTGTTTTTTTTTTGTGTCTAATCCGCATATATATCACCATTTCCCTTGATTTTCTTGACTTTATATCTCTTCAATGTCAACATATACACGTGTGATTTAGTTTACGAAGATTTTCAATGCCGAGAACCTCGATCAGAGAGTAAAAATGGCGTAAGGTTCACAATGGTGTAAAATTAAAATGGGATGTACCGGGCTAGGATTCGAGTTACAGGAAAAAGGGCCAAACTAACCACCCAAGAATGGAATCGTCGAGCGAAAACACTTGACAACCTCCTAGAAGCAGCTTTTCTTTCCACCAGACCTTTCTCCATCAATTAGGAATCTGATGCCGTCACTAAACACATTCCTTAAATTGTAGCCATCCGTTGAGGGTTTTTTTTTGGTGTCTAATCCGCATATATATCACCATTTCCCTTGATTTTCTTGACTGTATATCTCTTAAATGTCAACATATACATGTTTGATTTAGTTTACGAAGATTTTTCAATGCCGAGAACCTCGATCAGAGAGTAAAAAAGGCGTAAGGATCACAATGGTGTAAAATTAAAATGGGATATTCCGGGCTAGGATTCGAGTTACAGTAACAAGGGCCAAACCAACCACCCAAGAATGGAATCGTCGAGCGAAAACACTTGACAACCTCCTAGAAACAGCTTTTCTTGCCACCTGACCTTTCTCCATCAACAAGGAATCTGATGCCGTCACTAAACACATACCTTAAATTGTAGCCATTTGTTGAGTGTTTTTTTTTGGTGTCAAATCCGCATATATATCACCATTGCCCTTGATTTTCTTGACTGTATATCTCTTAAATGTCAACATATACACCTGTGATTTAGTTTACGAAGATTTTTCAGTGCCGAGAACCTCGATCAGAGAGTAAAAAAGGCGTAAGGATCGCAATGGTGTAAAATTAAAATGGGATATACCGGACTAGGATTCGAGTTACAGGAACAAGGGCTAAACCAACCACCCAAGAATGGAATCGTCGAGTGAAAACACTTGACAACCTCCTAGAAGCAGCTTTTCTTTCCACCAGACCTTTCTCCATCAATTAGGAATCTGATGCCGTCACTAAACACATTCCTTAAATTGTAGCCATTCGTTGAGTGTTTTTTTTGGTCTCTAATCCGCATATATATCACTATTTCCCTTGATTTTCTTGACTGTATATCTCTTAAATGTCAACATATACACGTGTGATTTAATTTACGAAGATTTTTCAATGCCGAGTAAAAAAGGCGTAAGTTTCACAATGGTGTATAATTAAAATGTGATATACCGGGCTAGGATTCGAGTTACAGGAACAAGGGCCAAACCAACCACCCAAGAATGGAATCGTCGAGCGAAAACACTTGACAACCTCCTAGAAGCAGCTTTTCTTGCCACCAGACCTTTCTCCATCAACAAGGAATCTGATGCCGTCACTAAACACATTCCTTAAATTGTAGCCATTTGTTGAGTGTTTTTTTTGTGTCAAATCCGCATATATATCACCATTGCCCTTGATTTTCTTGACTGTATATCTCTTAAATGTCAACATATACATGTGTGATTTAGTTTACGAAGATTTTTCAATGCCGAGAACCTCGATCAGAGAGTAAAAAAGGCGTAAGGATCGCAATGGTGTAAAATTAAAATGGGATATACCGGGCTAGGATTCGAGTTACAGGAACAAGGGCTAAACCAACCACCCAAGAATGGAATCGTCGAGCGAAAACACTTGACAACCTCCTAGAAGCAGCTTTTCTTGCCACCAGACCTTTCTCCATCAACAAGGAATCTGATGCCGTCACTAAACACATTCCTTAAATTATAGCCATTTGTTGAGTGTTTTTTTTTTGGTGTCTAATCCGCATATATATCACCATTGCCCTTGATTTTCTTGACTTTATATCTCTTAAATGTCAACATATACACGTGTGATTTAGTTTACGAAGATTTTTCAATGCCGAGAACCTCGATCAGAGAGTAAAAATGGCGTAAGGTTCACAATGGTGTAAAATTAAAATGGGATATACCGGGCTAGGATTCGAGTTACAGGAAAAAGGGCCAAACTAACCACCCAAGAATGGAATCGTCGAGCGAAAACACTTGACAACCTCCTAGAAGCAGCTTTTCTTTCCACCAGACCTTTCTCCATCAATTAGGAATCTGATGCCGTCACTAAACACATTCCTTAAATTGTAGCCATTCGTTGAGTGTTTTTTTTTTGGTGTCTAATCCGCATATATATCACCATTTCCCTTGATTTTCTTGACTGTATATCTCTTAAATGTCAACATATACATGTGTGATTTAGTTTACGAAGATTTTTCAATGCCGAGAACCTCGATCAGAGAGTAAAAAAGGCGTAAGGATCACAATGGTGTAAAATTAAAATGGGATATTCCGGGCTAGGACTCGAGTTACAGGAACAAGGGCCAAACCAACCACCCAAGAATGGAATCGTCGAGCGAAAACACTTGACAACCTCCTAGAAACAGCTTTTCTTGCCACCAGACCTTTCTCCATCAACAAGGAATCTGATGCCGTCACTAAACACATTCCTTAAATTGTAGCCATTTGTTGAGTGTTTTTTTTGGTGTCAAATCCGCATATATATCACCATTGCCCTTGATTTTCTTGACTGTATATCTCTTAAATGTCAACATATACACGTGTGATTTAGTTTACGAAGATTTTTCAATGCCGAGAACCTCGATCAGAGAGTAAAAAAGGCGTAAGGATCACAATGGTGTAAAATTAAAATGGGATATTCCGGGCTAGGACTCGAGTTACAGGAACAAGGGCCAAACCAACCACCCAAGAATGGAATCGTCGAGCGAAAACACTTGACAACCTCCTAGAAACAGCTTTTCTTGCCACCAGACCTTTCTCCAACAACAAGGAATCTGATGCCGTCACTAAACACATTCCTTAAATTGTAGCCATTTGTTGAGTGTTTTTTTTTTGTGTCAAATCCGCATATATATCACCATTGCCCTTGATTTTCTTGACTGTATATCTCTTAAATGTCAACATATACACCTGTGATTTAGTTTACGAAGATTTTTCAGTGCCGAGAACCTCGATCAGAGAGTAAAAAAGGCGTAAGGATCGCAATGGTGTAAAATTAAAATGGGATATACCGGACTAGGATTCGAGTTACAGGAACAAGGGCTAAACCAACCACCCAAGAATGGAATCGTCGAGTGAAAACACTTGACAACCTCCTAGAAGCAGCTTTTCTTTCCACCAGACCTTTCTCCATCAATTAGGAATCTGATGCCGTCACTAAACACATTCCTTAAATTGTAGCCATTCGTTGAGTGTTTTTTTTGGTCTCTAATCCGCATATATATCACTATTTCCCTTGATTTTCTTGACTGTATATCTCTTAAATGTCAACATATACACGTGTGATTTAATTTACGAAGATTTTTCAATGCCGAGTAAAAAAGGCGTAAGTTTCACAATGGTGTATAATTAAAATGTGATATACCGGGCTAGGATTCGAGTTACAGGAACAAGGGCCAAACCAACCACCCAAGAATGGAATCGTCGAGCGAAAACACTTGACAACCTCCTAGAAGCAGCTTTTCTTGCCACCAGACCTTTCTCCATCAACAAGGAATCTGATGCCGTCACTAAACACATTCCTTAAATTGTAGCCATTTGTTGGTTGTTTTTTTGTGTCAAATCCGCATATATATCACCATTGCCCTTGATTTTCTTGACTGTATATCTCTTAAATGTCAACATATACATGTGTGATTTAGTTTACGAAGATTTTTCAATGCCGAGAACCTCGATCAGAGAGTAAAAAAGGCGTAAGGATCGCAATGGTGTAAAATTAAAATGGGATATACCGGGCTAGGATTCGAGTTACAGGAACAAGGGCTAAACCAACCACCCAAGAATGGAATCGTCGAGCGAAAACACTTGACAACCTCCTAGAAGCAGCTTTTCTTGCCACCAGACCTTTCTCCATCAACAAGGAATCTGATGCCGTCACTAAACACATTCCTTAAATTATAGCCATTTGTTGAGTGTTTTTTTTTTGGTGTCTAATCCGCATATATATCACCATTGCCCTTGATTTTCTTGACTTTATATCTCTTAAATGTCAACATATACACGTGTGATTTAGTTTACGAAGATTTTTCAATGCCGAGAACCTCGATCAGAGAGTAAAAATGGCGTAAGGTTCACAATGGTGTAAAATTAAAATGGGATATACCGGGCTAGGATTCGAGTTACAGGAAAAAGGGCCAAACTAACCACCCAAGAATGGAATCGTCGAGCGAAAACACTTGACAACCTCCTAGAAGCAGCTTTTCTTTCCACCAGACCTTTCTCCATCAATTAGGAATCTGATGCCGTCACTAAACACATTCCTTAAATTGTAGCCATTCGTTGAGTGTTTTTTTTTTGGTGTCTAATCCGCATATATATCACCATTTCCCTTGATTTTCTTGACTGTATATCTCTTAAATGTCAACATATACATGTGTGATTTAGTTTACGAAGATTTTTCAATGCCGAGAACCTCGATCAGAGAGTAAAAAAGGCGTAAGGATCACAATGGTGTAAAATTAAAATGGGATATTCCGGGCTAGGACTCGAGTTACAGGAACAAGGGCCAAACCAACCACCCAAGAATGGAATCGTCGAGCGAAAACACTTGACAACCTCCTAGAAACAGCTTTTCTTGCCACCAGACCTTTCTCCATCAACAAGGAATCTGATGCCGTCACTAAACACATTCCTTAAATTGTAGCCATTTGTTGAGTGTTTTTTTTGGTGTCAAATCCGCATATATATCACCATTGCCCTTGATTTTCTTGACTGTATATCTCTTAAATGTCAACATATACACGTGTGATTTAGTTTACGAAGATTTTTCAATGCCGAGAACCTCGATCAGAGAGTAAAAAAGGCGTAAGGTTCACAATGGTGTAAAATTAAAATGGGATATACCGGGCTAGGATTCGAGTTACAGGAAAAAGGGCCAAACTAACCACCCAAGAATGGAATCGTCGAGCGAAAACACTTGACAACCTCCTAGAAGCAGCTTTTCTTTCCACCAGACCTTTCTCCATCAATTAGGAATGTGATGCCGTCACTAAACACATTCCTTAAATTGTAGCCATTCGTTGAGTGTTTTTTTTGGTATCTAATCCGCATATATATCACCATTGCCCTTGATTTTCTTGACTGTATATCTCTTAAATGTCAACATATACACGTGTGATTTAGTTTACGAAGATTTTTCAATGCCGAGAACCTCGATCAGAGAGTAAAAAAGGCGTAAGGATCACAATGGTGTAAAATTAAAATGGGATATTCCGGGCTAGGACTCGAGTTACAGGAACAAGGGCCAAACCAACCACCCAAGAATGGAATCGTCGAGCGAAAACACTTGACAACCTCCTAGAAACAGCTTTTCTTGCCACCAGACCTTTCTCCATCAACAAGGAATCTGATGCCGTCACTAAACACATTCCTTAAATTGTAGCCATTTGTTGAGTGTTTTTTTTTGTGTCAAATCCGCATATATATCACCATTGCCCTTGATTTTCTTGACTGTATATCTCTTAAATGTCAACATATACACGTGTGATTTAGTTTACGAAGATTTTTCAGTGCCGAGAACCTCGATCAGAGAGTAAAAAAGGCGTAAGGATCGCAATGGTGTAAAATTAAAATGGGATATACCGGGCTAGGATTCGAGTTACAGGAACAAGGGCTAAACCAACCACCCAAGAATGGAATCGTCGAGCGAAAACACTTGACAACCTCCTAGAAGCAGCTTTTCTTGCCACCGGACCTTTCTCCATCAACAAGGAATCTGATGCCGTCGCTAAACCCATTCCTTAAATTGTAGCCATTTGTTGAGTGTTTTTTTTTTTGGTGTCTAATCCGCATATATATCACCATTGCCCTTGATTTTCTTGACAGTATATCTCTTAAATGTCAACATATACACGTGTGATTTAGTTTACGAAGATTTTTCAATGCCGAAAACCTCGATCAAAGAGTAAAAATGGCGTAAGGTTCACAATGGTTTAAAATTAAAATGGGATATACCGTGCTAGAATTCGAGTTACAGGAAAAAGGGCCAAACTAACCACCCAAGAAGTGGGATCGTCGAGCGAAAACACTTGACAACCTCCTAGAAGCAGCTTTTCTTGCCGCCAGACCTTTCTCCATCAATTAGGAATCTGATGCCGTCACTAAACACATTCCTTAAATTGTAGCCATTCGTTGAGTGTTTTTTTTGGTGTCTAATCCGCATATATATCACCATTTCCCTTGATTTTCTGGACTGTATATCTCTTAAATGTCAACATATACACGTGTGATTTAGTTTACGAAGATTTTTCAATGTCGAGAACCTCGATCAGAGAGTAAAAAAGGCGTAAGGATCACAATGGTGTAAAATTAAAATGGGATATACCGGGCGAGGATTCGAGTTACAGGAACAAGGGCCAAACCAACCACCCAAGAATGGAATCGTCGAGCGAAAACACTTGACAACCTCTTAGAAACAGCTTTTCTTGCCACCAGACCTTTCACCATCAACAAGGAATCTGATGTCGTCACTAAACACATTCCTTAAATTGTAGCCATTTGTTGAGTGTTTTTTTTTGTGTCTAATCCGCATATATATCACCATTGCCCTTGATTTTCTTGACTGTATATATCTCTTAAATGTCAACATATACACGTGTGATTTAGTTTACGAAGATTTTTCAATGCCGAGAACCTCGATCAGAGAGTAAAAATGGCGTAAGGTTCACAATGGTGTAAAATTAAAATGGGATATACCGGGCTAGGATTCGAGTTATAGGAAAAAGGGCCAAACCAACCACCCAAGAATGGAATCGTCGAGCGAAAACACTTGACAACCTCCTAGAAACAGCTTTTCTTGCCACCAGACCTTTCTCCATCAACAAGGAATCTGATGCCGTCACTAAACACATTCCTTAAATTGAAGCCATTCGTTGAGTGTTTTTTTTTGTGTCTAATCCGCATATATATCACCATTTCCCTTGATTTTCTTGACTGTATATCTCTTAAATGTCAACATATACATGTGTGATTTAGTTTACGAAGATTTTTCAATGCCGAGAATCTCGTTCAGAGAGTAAAAAAGGCGTAAGGATCACAATGGTGTAAAATTAAAATGTGATATACCGGGATAAGATTCGAGTTACAGGAACAAGGGCCAAACCAACCACCCAAGAATGGAATCGTCGAGCGAAAACACTTGACAACCTCCTAGAAACAGCTTTTCTTGCCACCAGACCTTTCTCCATCAACAAGGAATCTGATGCCGTCACTAAACACATTCCTTAAATTGTAGCCATTTGTTGAGTGTTTTTTTTTGTGTCTAATCCGCATATATATCACCATTGCCCTTGATTTTCTTGACTGTATATCTCTTAAATGTCAACATATACATGTGTGATTTAGTTTACGAAGATTTTTCAATGCCGAGAACCTCGATCAGAGAGTAAAAATGGCGTAAGGTTCACAATGGTGTAAAATTAAAATGGGATATACTGTGCTAGAATTCGAGTTACAGGAAAAAGGGCCAAACTAACCACCCAAGAATGGAATCGTCGAGCGAAAACACTTGACAACCTCCTAGAAGCAGCTTTTCTTGCCACCAGACCTTTCTCCATCAATTAGGAATCTGATGCCGTCACTAAACACATTCCTTAAATTGTAGCCATTCGTTGAGTGTTTTTTTTGGTGTCTAATCCGCATATATATCACCATTTCCCTTGATTTTCTTGACTGTATATCTCTTAAATGTCAACATATACACGTGTGATTTAGTTTACGAAGATTTTTCAATGCCGAGTACCTCTATCAGAGAGTAAAAAAGGCGTAAGGTTCACAATGGTGTAAAATTAAAATGGGATATACCGGGCTAGGATTCGAGTTACAGGAAAAAGTGCCAAACCAACCACCCAAGAATGGAATCGTCGAGCGAAAACGCTTGACAACCTCCTAGAAGCAGCTTTTCTTGCCACCAGACCTTTCTCCATCAATTAGGAATCTGATGCCGTCACTAAACACATTCCTTAAATTGTAGCCATTCGTTGAGTGTTTTTTTTGGTGTCTAATCCGCATATATATCACCATTTCCCTTGATTTTCTTGACTGTATATCTCTTAAATGTCAACATATACACGTGTGATTTAGTTTACGAAGATTTTTCAATGCCGAGTACCTCTATCAGAGAGTAAAAAAGGCGTAAGGTTCACAATGGTGTAAAATTAAAATGGGATATACCGTGCTAGAATTCGAGTTACAGGAAAAAGGGCCAAACTAACCACCCAAGAATGGAATCGTCGAGCGAAAACACTTGACAACCTCCTAGAAGCAGCTTTTCTTGCCACCAGACCTTTCTCCGTCAACAAGGAATCTGATGTCGTCACTAAACACATTCCTTAAATTGTAGCCATTTGTTGAGTGCTTTTTTTGTGTCTAATCCGCATATATATCACCATTGCCCTTGATTTTCTTGACTGTATATCTCTTAAATGTCAACATATACACGTGTGATTTAGTTTACGAAGATTTTTCAATGCCGAGAACCTCGATCAGAGAGTAAAAATGGCGTAAGGTTCAAAATGGTGTAAAATTAAAATGGGATATACCGTGCTAGGATTCGAGTTACAGGAAAAAGGGCCAAACCAACCACCCAAGAATGGGATCATCGAGCGAAAACACTTGACAACCTCCTAGAAGCAGCTTTTCTTGCCACCAGACCTTTCTCCATCAACAAGGAATCTGATGCCGAACTAAACACACTCCTTAAATTGTAGCCATTTGTTGAGTGTTTTTTTTTGGTGTCAAATCCGCATATATATCACCATTGCCCTTGATTTTCTTGACTGTATATCTCTTAAATGTCAACATATACACGTGTGATTTAGTTTACGAAGATTTTTCAATGCCGAGAACCTCGATCAGAGAGTAAAAAAGGCGTAAGGATCACAATGGTGTAAAATTAAAATGGGATATACCGGGCTAGGATTCGAGTTACAGGAACAAGGGCCAAACCAACCACCCAAGAATGGAATCGTCGAGCGAAAACACTTGACAACCTCCTAGAAGCAGCGTTTCTTGCCACCAGACCTTTCTCCATCAACAAGGAATCTGATGCCGTCACTAAACACATTCCTTAAATTGTAGCCATTCGTTGAGTGTTTTTTTGGTGTCTAATCCGCATATATATCACCATTGCCCTTGATTTTCTTGACTGTATATCTCTTAAATGTCAACATATACACGTGTGATTTAGTTTACGAAGATTTTTCAATGCCGAGAACCTCGATCAGAGAGTAAAAATGGCGTAAGGTTCAAAATGGTGTAAAATTAAAATGGGATATACCGTGCTAGGATTCGAGTTACAGGAAAAAGGGCCAAACCAACCACCCAAGAATGGGATCATCGAGCGAAAACACTTGACAACCTCCTAGAAGCAGCTTTTCTTGCCACCAGACCTTTCTCCATCAACAAGGAATCTGATGCCGAACTAAACACACTCCTTAAATTGTAGCCATTTGTTGAGTGTTTTTTTTTGGTGTCAAATCCGCATATATATCACCATTGCCCTTGATTTTCTTGACTGTATATCTCTTAAATGTCAACATATACACGTGTGATTTAGTTTACGAAGATTTTTCAATGCCGAGAACCTCGATCAGAGAGTAAAAAAGGCGTAAGGATCACAATGGTGTAAAATTAAAATGGGATATACCGGGCTAGGATTCGAGTTACAGGAACAAGGGCCAAACCAACCACCCAAGAATGGAATCGTCGAGCGAAAACACTTGACAACCTCCTAGAAGCAGCGTTTCTTGCCACCAGACCTTTCTCCATCAACAAGGAATCTGATGCCGTCACTAAACACATTCCTTAAATTGTAGCCATTCGTTGAGTGTTTTTTTGGTGTCTAATCCGCATATATATCACCATTTCCCTTGATTTTCTTGACTGTATATATCTTAAATGTCAACATATACACGTGTGATTTAGTTTACGAAGATTTTTCAATGCCGAGTACCTCTATCAGAGAGTAAAAATGGCGTAAGGTTCACAATGGTGTAAAATTAAAATGGGATATACCGTGCTAGGATTCGAGTTACAGGAAAAAGGGCCAAACCAACCACCCAAGAATGGGATCATCGAGCGAAAACACTTGACAACCTCCTAGAAGCAGCTTTTCTTGCCACCAGACCTTTCTCCATCAACAAGGAATCTGATGCCGCACTAAACACACTCCTTAAATTGTAGCCATTTGTTGAGTGTTTTTTTTTGTGTCAAATCCGCATATATATCACCATTGCCCTTGATTTTCTTGACTGTATATCTCTTAAATGTCAACATATACACGTGTGATTTAGTTTACGAAGATTTTTCAATGCCGAGAACCTCGATCAGAGAGTAAAAAAGGCGTAAGGATCACAATGGTGTAAAATTAAAATGGGATATACCGGGCTAGGATTCGAGTTACAGGAACAAGGGCCAAACCAACCACCCAAGAATGGAATCGTCGAGCGAAAACACTTGACAACCTCCTAGAAGCAGCTTTTCTTGCCACCAGACCTTTCTCCATCAACAAGGAATCTGATGCCGTCACTAAACACATTCCTTAAATTGTAGCCATTTGTTGAGTGTTTTTTTTGGTGTCTAATCCGCATATATATCACCATTGCCCTTGATTTTCTTGACTGTATATCTGTTAAATGTCAACATATACACGTGTGATTTAGTTAACGAAGATTTTTCAATGCCGAGTACCTCTATCAGTGAGTAAAAAAGGCGTAAGTTTCACAATGGTGTATAATTAAAATGGGATATACCGGGCTACGATTCGAGTTACAGGAACAAGGGCCAAACCAACCACCCAAGAATCGAATCGTCGAGCAAAAACAGTTGACAACCTCCTAGAAGCAGCTTTTCTTGCCACCAGACCTTTCTCCATCAATTAGGAATCTGATGCCGTAACTAAACACATTCCTTAAATTGTAGCCATTCGTTGAGTGTTTTTTTTGTGTAAAGCCGCATATATATCACCATTTCCCTTGATTTTCTTGACTGTATATCTCTTAAATGTCAACATATACACGTGTGATTTAGTTTACGAAGATTTTTCAATGCCGAGTACCTCTATCAGAGAGTAAAAAATGCGTAAGTTTCACAATGGTTTATAATTAAAATGGGAAATACCGGGCTAGGATTCGAGTTACAGGAACAAGGGCCAAACCAACCACCCAAGAATGGAATCGTCGAGCAAAAACACTTGACAACCTCCTAGAAGCAGCTTTTCTTGCCACCAGACCTTTCTCCATCAACAAGGAATCTGATGCCGTCACTAAACACATTCCTTAAATTGTAGCCATTTGTTGAGTGTTTTTTTTGTGTCAAATCCGCATATATATCACCATTGCCCTTGATTTTCGTGTCTGTATATCTCTTAAATGTCAACATATACACGTGTGATTTAGTTTACGAAGATTTTTCAATGCCGAGAACCTCGATCAGAGAGTAAAAAAGGCGTAAGGATCACAATGGTGTAAAATTAAAATGGGATATACCGGGCTAGGATTCGAGTTACAGGAAAAAGGGCCAAACCAACCACACAAGAATGGAATCGTCGAGCGAAAACACTTGACAACCTTCTAGAAGCGGCTTTTCTTGCCACCAGACCTTTCTCCATCAATTAGGAATCTGATGCCGTCACTAAACACGTTCCTTAAATTGTGGCCATTTGTTGAGTGTTTTTTTTGGTTTCTAATCCGCATATATATCACCATTGCCCTTGATTTTCTTGAATGTATATCTCTTAAATGTCAACATATACACGTGTGATTTAGCTTACGAAGATTTTTCAATGCCGAGAACCTCGATCAGAGAGTAAAAATGGCGTAAGGTTCACAATGCTGTAAAATTAAAATGGGATATACCGGGCTAGGATTCGAGTTACAGGAAAAAGGGCCAAACTAACCACCCAAGAATGGAATCGTCGAGCGAAAACACTTGACAACCTCCTAGAAGCAGCTTTTCTTTCCAACAGACCTTTCTCCATCAATTAGGAATCTGATGCCGTCACTAAACACATTCCTTAAATTGTAGCCATTCGTTGAGTGTTTTTTTTTTGGTGTCTAATCCGCATATATATCACCATTTCCCTTGATTTTCTTGAATGTATATCTCTTAAATGTCAACATATACACGTGTGATTTAATTTACGAAGATTTTTCAATGCCGAGTACCTCTATCAGAGAGTAAAAAAGGCGTAAGTTTCACAATGGTGTATAATTAAAATGGGATATACCGGGCTAGGATTCAAGTTACAGGAACAAGGGTCAAACCAACCACCCAAGAATGGAATCGTCGAGCGAAAACACTTGACGACCTCCTAGAAGCAGCTTTTCTTGCCACCAGACCTTTCTCCATCAACAAGGAATCTGATGCCGTCACTAAACACATTCCTTAAATTGTAGCCATTTGTTGAGTTTTTTTTTTTGTTGTCAAATCCGCATAAATATCACCATTGCCCTTGATTTTCTTGACTATATATCTCTTAAATGTCAACATATACACGTGTGATTTAGCTTACGAAGATTTTTCAATGCCGAGGACCTCGATCAGAGAGTAAAAAAGGCGTAAGGATCACAATGGTGTAAAATTAAAATGGGATATACCGGGCTAGGATTCGAGTTACAGGAAAAAGGGCCAAACCAACCACACAAGAATGGAATCGTCGAGCGAAAACACTTGACAACCTCCTAGAAGCGGCTTTTCTTGCCACCAGACCTTTCTCCATCAATTAGGAATCTGATGCCGTCACTAAACACATTCCTTAAATTGTGGCCATTTGTTGAGTGTTTTTTTTTGTGTCTAATCCGCATATATATCACCATTGCCCTTGATTTTCTTCACTGTATATCTCTTAAATGTCAACATATACACATGTGATTTAGTTTACGAAGATTTTTCAATGCCGAGAACCTCGATCAGAGAGTAAAAAAGGCGTAAGGTTCACAATGGTGTAAAATTAAAATGGGATATACCGGGCTAGGATTTGAGTTACAGGAACAAGGGCCAAACCAACCACCCAAGAATGGAATCGTCGAGCGAAAACACTTGAAAACCTCATAGAAGCAGCTTTTCTTGCCACCAGACCTTTCTCCATCAATTAGGAATCTGATGCCGTCACTAAACACATTCCTTAAATTGTAGCCATTCGTTGAGTGTTTTTTTTTTGGTGTCTAATCCGCATATACATCACCATTGCCCTTGATTTTGTTGACTGTATATCTCTTAAATGTCAACATATACACGTGTGATTTAGTTTACGAAGATTTTTCAATGCCGAGAACCTCTATCAGAGAGTAAAAAAGGCGTAAGGTTCACAATGGTGTATAATTAAAATGGGATATACCGGACTAGGATTCGACTTACAGGAAAAAGGGCCAAACCAACCACCCAAGAATGGAATCGTCGAGCGAAAACACTTGACTACCTCCTAGAAGCAGCTTTTCTTGCCACCGGACCTTTCTCCATCAATAAGGAATCTGAAGCCGTCACTAAACACATTCCTTAAATTGTAGCCATTTGTTGAGTGTTTTTTTTGTCTAATCCGCATATATATCACCATTGCCCTTGATTTTCTTTACTGTATATCTCTTAAATGTCAACATATACACGTGTGATTTAGTTTACGAAGATTTTTCAATGCCGAGAACCTCGATCAGAGAGTAAAAATGGCGTAAGGTTCACAATGCTGTAAAATTAAAATGGGATATACCGGGCTAGGATTCGAGTTACAGGAAAAAGGGCCAAACTAACCACCCAAGAATGAAATCGTCGAGCGAAAACACTTGACAACCTCCTAGAAGCAGCTTTTCTTTCCAACAGACCTTTCTCCATCAATTAGGAATCTGATGCCGTCACTAAACACATTCCTTAAATTGTAGCCATTCGTTGAGTGTTTTTTTTTGGTGTCTAATCCGCATATATATCACCATTTCCCTTGATTTTCTTGAATGTATATCTCTTAAATGTCAACATATACATGTGTGATTTAATTTACGAAGATTTTTCAATGCCGAGTACCTCTATCAGAGAGTAAAAAAGGCGTAAGTTTCACAATGGTGTATAATTAAAATGGGATATACCGGGCTAGGATTCAAGTTACAGGAACAAGGGTCAAACCAACCACCCAAGAATGGAATCGTCGAGCGAAAACACTTGACGACCTCCTAGAAGCAGCTTTTCTTGCCACCAGACCTTTCTCCATCAACAAAGAATCTGATGCCGTAACTAAACACATTCCTTAAATTGTAGCCATTTGTTGAGTTTTTTTTTTGTTGTCAAATCCGCATAAATATCACCATTGCCCTTGATTTTCTTGACTATATATCTCTTAAATGTCAACATATACACGTGTGATTTAGCTTACGAAGATTTTTCAATGCCGAGGACCTCGATCAGAGAGTAAAAAAGGCGTAAGGATCACAATGGTGTAAAATTAAAATGGGATATACCGGGCTAGGATTCGAGTTACAGGAAAAAGGGCCAAACCAACCACACAAGAATGGAATCGTCGAGCGAAAACACTTGACAACCTCCTAGAAGCGGCTTTTCTTGCCACCAGACCTTTCTCCATCAATTAGGAATCTGATGCCGTCACTAAACACATTCCTTAAATTGTAGCCATTTGTTGAGTGTTTTTTTTGGTGTCTAATCCGCATATATATCACCATTGCCCTTGATTTTCTTCACTGTATATCTCTTAAATGTCAACATATACACATGTGATTTAGTTTACGAAGATTTTTCAATGCCGAGAACCTCTATCAGAGAGTAAAAAAGGCGTAAGGTTCACAATGGTGTATAATTAAAATGGGATATACCGGACTAGGATTCGACTTACAGGAAAAAGGGCCAAACCAACCACCCAAGAATGGAATCGTCGAGCGAAAACACTTGACAACCTCCTAGAAGCAGCTTTTCTTGCCACCAGACCTTTCTCCATCAATAAGGAATCTGAAGCCGTCACTAAACACATTCCTTAAATTGTAGCCATTTGTTGAGTGTTTTTTTTTTGTCTAATCCGCATATATATCACCATTGCCCTTGATTTTCTTGACTGTATATCTCTTAAATGTCAACATATACACGTGTGATTTAGTTTACGAAGATTTTTCAATGCCGAGAACCTCGATCAGAGAGTAAAAATGGCGTAAGGTTCACAATGCTGTAAAATTAAAATGGGATATACCGGGCTAGGATTCGAGTTACAGGAAAAAGGGCCAAACTAACCACTCAAGAATGAAATCGTCGAGCGAAAACACTTGACAACCTCCTAGAAGCAGCTTTTCTTTCCAACAGACCTTTCTCCATCAATTAGGAATCTGATGCCGTCACTAAACACATTCCTTAAATTGTAGCCATTCGTTGAGTGTTTTTTTTTGGTGTCTAATCCGCATATATATCACCATTTCCCTTGATTTTCTTGAATGTATATCTCTTAAATGTCAACATATACACGTGTGATTTAATTTACGAAGATTTTTCAATGCCGAGTACCTCTATCAGAGAGTAAAAAAGGCGTAAGTTTCACAATGGTGTATAATTAAAATGGGATATACCGGGCTAGGATTCAAGTTACAGGAACAAGGGTCAAACCAACCACCCAAGAATGGAATCGTCGAGCGAAAACACTTGACGACCTCCTAGAAGCAGCTTTTCTTGCCACCAGACCTTTCTCCATCAACAAAGAATCTGATGCCGTCACTAAACACATTCCTTAAATTGTAGCCATTTGTTGAGTTTTTTTTTTGTTGTCAAATCCGCATAAATATCACCATTGCCCTTGATTTTCTTGACTATATATCTCTTAAATGTCAACATATACACGTGTGATTTAGCTTACGAAGATTTTTCAATGCCGAGGACCTCGATCAGAGAGTAAAAAAGGCGTGAGGATCACAATGGTGTAAAATTAAAATGGGATATACCGGGCTAGGATTCGAGTTACAGGAAAAAGGGCCAAACCAACCACACAAGAATGGAATCGTCGAGCGAAAACACTTGACAACCTCCTAGAAGCGGCTTTTCTTGCCACCAGACCTTTCTCCATCAATTAGGAATCTGATGCCGTCACTAAACACATTCCTTAAATTGTAGCCATTTGTTGAGTGTTTTTTTTGGTGTCTAATCCGCATATACATCACCATTGCCCTTGATTTTGTTGACTGTATATCTCTTAAATGTCAACATATACACGTGTGATTTAGTTTACGAAGATTTTTCAATGCCGAGAACCTCTATCAGAGAGTAAAAAAGGCGTAAGGTTCACAATGGTGTATAATTAAAATGGGATATACCGGACTAGGATTCGACTTACAGGAAAAAGGGCCAAACCAACCACCCAAGAATGGAATCGTCGAGCGAAAACACTTGACAACCTCCTAGAAGCAGCTTTTCTTGCCACCAGACCTTTCTCCATCAATAAGGAATCTGAAGCCGTCACTAAACACATTCCTTAAATTGTAGCCATTTGTTGAGTGTTTTTTTTTTTGTCTAATCCGCATATATATCACCATTGCCCTTGATTTTCTTGACTGTATATCTCTTAAATGTCAACATATACACGTGTGATTTAGTTTACGAAGATTTTTCAATGCCGAGAACCTCGATCAGAGAGTAAAAATAGCGTAAGGTTCACAATGGTGTAAAATTAAAATGGGATATACCAGGCTAGGATTCGAGTTACAGGAAAAAGGACCAAACTAACCACCCAAAAATGGAATCGTCGAGCGAAAACACTTGACAACCTCATAGAAGCAGCTTTTCTTGCCACCAGACCTTTCTCCATCAATTAGGAATCTGATGCCGTCACTAAACACATTCCTTAAATTGTAGCCATTCGTTGAGTGTTTTTTTTTTTGGTGTCTAATCCGCATATACATCACCATTGCCCTTGATTTTGTTGACTGTATATCTCTTAAATGTCAACATATACACGTGTGATTTAGTTTACGAAGATTTTTCAATGCCGAGAACCTCTATAAGAGAGTAAAAAAGGCGTAAGGTTCACAATGGTGTATAATTAAAATGGGATATACCGGACTAGGATTCGACTTACAGGAAAAAGGGCCAAACCAACCACCCAAGAATGGAATCGTCGAGCGAAAACACTTGACAACCTCCTAGAAGCAGCTTTTCTTGCCACCAGACCTTTCTCCATCAATAAGGAATCTGAAGCCGTCACTAAACACATTCCTTAAATTGTAGCCATTTGTTGAGTGTTTTTTTTGTCTAATCCGCATATATATCACCATTGCCCTTGATTTTCTTTACTGTATATCTCTTAAATGTCAACATATACACGTGTGATTTAGTTTACGAAGATTTTTCAATGCCGAGAACCTCGATCAGAGAGTAAAAATGGCGTAAGGTTCACAATGCTGTAAAATTAAAATGGGATATACCGGGCTAGGATTCGAGTTACAGGAAAAAGGGCCAAACTAACCACCCAAGAATGGAATCGTCGAGCGAAAACACTTGACAACCTCCTAGAAGCAGCTTTTCTTTCCAACAGACCTTTCTCCATCAATTAGGAATCTGATGCCGTCACTAAACACATTCCTTAAATTGTAGCCATTCGTTGAGTGTTTTTTTTTGGTGTCTAATCCGCATATATATCACCATTTCCCTTGATTTTCTTGAATGTATATCTCTTAAATGTCAACATATACACGTGTGATTTAATTTACGAAGATTTTACAATGCCGAGTACCTCTATCAGAGAGTAAAAAAGGCGTAAGTTTCACAATGGTGTATAATTAAAATGGGATATACCGGGCTAGGATTCAAGTTACAGGAACAAGGGTCAAACCAACCACCCAAGAATGGAATCGTCGAGCGAAAACACTTGACGACCTCCTAGAAGCAGCTTTTCTTGCCACCAGACCTTTCTCCATCAACAAAGAATCTGATGCCGTCACTAAACACATTCCTTAAATTGTAGCCATTTGTTGAGTTTTTTTTTTGTTGTCAAATCCGCATAAATATCACCATTGCCCTTGATTTTCTTGACTATATATCTCTTAAATGTCAACATATACACGTGTGATTTAGCTTACGAAGATTTTTCAATGCCGAGGACCTCGATCAGAGAGTAAAAAAGGCGTAAGGATCACAATGGTGTAAAAATAAAATGGGATATACCGGGCTAGGATTCGAGTTACAGGAAAAAGGGCCAAACCAACCACACAAGAATGGAATCGTCGAGCGAAAACACTTGACAACCTCCTAGAAGCGGCTTTTCTTGCCACCAGACCTTTCTCCATCAATTAGGAATCTGATGCCGTCACTAAACACATTCCTTAAATTGTAGCCATTTGTTGAGTGTTTTTTTTGGTGTCTAATCCGCATATACATCACCATTGCCCTTGATTTTGTTGACTGTATATCTCTTAAATGTCAACATATACACGTGTGATTTAGTTTACGAAGATTTTTCAATGCCGAGAACCTCTATCAGAGAGTAAAAAAGGCGTAAGGTTCACAATGGTGTATAATTAAAATGGGATATACCGGACTAGGATTCGACTTACAGGAAAAAGGGCCAAACCAACCACCCAAGAATGGAATCGTCGAGCGAAAACACTTGACAACCTCCTAGAAGCAGCTTTTCTTGCCACCAGACCTTTCTCCATCAATAAGGAATCTGAAGCCGTCACTAAACACATTCCTTAAATTGTAGCCATTTGTTGAGTGTTTTTTTTTTTGTCTAATCCGCATATATATCACCATTGCCCTTGATTTTCTTGACTGTATATCTCTTAAATGTCAACATATACACGTGTGATTTAGTTTACGAAGATTTTTCAATGCCGAGAACCTCGATCAGAGAGTAAAAATAGCGTAAGGTTCACAATGGTGTAAAATTAAAATGGGATATACCAGGCTAGGATTCGAGTTACAGGAAAAAGGACCAAACTAACCACCCAAAAATGGAATCGTCGAGCGAAAACACTTGACAACCTCATAGAAGCAGCTTTTCTTGCCACCAGACCTTTCTCCATCAATTAGGAATCTGATGCCGTCACTAAACACTTTCCTTAAATTGTAGCCATTCGTTGAGTGTTTTTTTTTTTGGTGTCTAATCCGCATATACATCACCATTGCCCTTGATTTTGTTGACTGTATATCTCTTAAATGTCAACATATACACGTGTGATTTAGTTTACGAAGATTTTTCAATGCCGAGAACCTCTATAAGAGAGTAAAAAAGGCGTAAGGTTCACAATGGTGTATAATTAAAATGGGATATACCGGACTAGGATTCGACTTACAGGAAAAAGGGCCAAACCAACCACCCAAGAATGGAATCGTCGAGCGAAAACACTTGACAACCTCCTAGAAGCAGCTTTTCTTGCCACCAGACCTTTCTCCATCAATAAGGAATCTGAAGCCGTCACTAAACACATTCCTTAAATTGTAGCCATTTGTTGAGTGTTTTTTTTGTCTAATCCGCATATATATCACCATTGCCCTTGATTTTCTTTACTGTATATCTCTTAAATGTCAACATATACACGTGTGATTTAGTTTACGAAGATTTTTCAATGCCGAGAACCTCGATCAGAGAGTAAAAATGGCGTAAGGTTCACAATGCTGTAAAATTAAAATGGGATATACCGGGCTAGGATTCGAGTTACAGGAAAAAGGGCCAAACTAACCACCCAAGAATGGAATCGTCGAGCGAAAACACTTGACAACCTCCTAGAAGCAGCTTTTCTTTCCAACAGACCTTTCTCCATCAATTAGGAATCTGATGCCGTCACTAAACACATTCCTTAAATTGTAGCCATTCGTTGAGTGTTTTTTTTTGGTGTCTAATCCGCATATATATCACCATTTCCCTTGATTTTCTTGAATGTATATCTCTTAAATGTCAACATATACACGTGTGATTTAATTTACGAAGATTTTTCAATGCCGAGTACCTCTATCAGAGAGTAAAAAAGGCGTAAGTTTCACAATGGTGTATAATTAAAATGGGATATACCGGGCTAGGATTCAAGTTACAGGAACAAGGGTCAAACCAACCACCCAAGAATGGAATCGTCGAGCGAAAACACTTGACGACCTCCTAGAAGCAGCTTTTCTTGCCACCAGACCTTTCTCCATCAACAAAGAATCTGATGCCGTCACTAAACACATTCCTTAAATTGTAGCCATTTGTTGAGTTTTTTTTTTGTTGTCAAATCCGCATAAATATCACCATTGCCCTTGATTTTCTTGACTATATATCTCTTAAATGTCAACATATACACGTGTGATTTAGCTTACGAAGATTTTTCAATGCCGAGGACCTCGATCAAAGAGTAAAAAAGGCGTAAGGATCACAATGGTGTAAAAATAAAATGGGATATACCGGGCTAGGATTCGAGTTACAGGAAAAAGGGCCAAACCAACCACACAAGAATGGAATCGTCGAGCGAAAACACTTGACAACCTCCTAGAAGCGGCTTTTCTTGCCACCAGACCTTTCTCCATCAATTAGGAATCTGATGCCGTCACTAAACACATTCCTTAAATTGTAGCCATTTGTTGAGTGTTTTTTTTGGTGTCTAATCCGCATATACATCACCATTGCCCTTGATTTTGTTGACTGTATATCTCTTAAATGTCAACATATACACGTGTGATTTAGTTTACGAAGATTTTTCAATGCCGAGAACCTCTATCAGAGAGTAAAAAAGGCGTAAGGTTCACAATGGTGTATAATTAAAATGGGATATACCGGACTAGGATTCGACTTACAGGAAAAAGGGCCAAACCAACCACCCAAGAATGGAATCGTCGAGCGAAAACACTTGACAACCTCCTAGAAGCAGCTTTTCTTGCCACCAGACCTTTCTCCATCAATAAGGAATCTGAAGCCGTCACTAAACACATTCCTTAAATTGTAGCCATTTGTTGAGTGTTTTTTTTTTTGTCTAATCCGCATATATATCACCATTGCCCTTGATTTTCTTGACTGTATATCTCTTAAATGTCAACATATACACGTGTGATTTAGTTTACGAAGATTTTTCAATGCCGAGAACCTCGATCAGAGAGTAAAAATAGCGTAAGGTTCACAATGGTGTAAAATTAAAATGGGATATACCAGGCTAGGATTCGAGTTACAGGAAAAAGGACCAAACTAACCACCCAAAAATGGAATCGTCGAGCGAAAACACTTGACAACCTCATAGAAGCAGCTTTTCTTGCCACCAGACCTTTCTCCATCAATTAGGAATCTGATGCCGTCACTAAACACATTCCTTAAATTGTAGCCATTCGTTGAGTGTTTTTTTTTTTGGTGTCTAATCCGCATATACATCACCATTGCCCTTGATTTTGTTGACTGTATATCTCTTAAATGTCAACATATACACGTGTGATTTAGTTTACGAAGATTTTTCAATGCCGAGAACCTCTATAAGAGAGTAAAAAAGGCGTAAGGTTCACAATGGTGTATAATTAAAATGGGATATACCGGACTAGGATTCGACTTACAGGAAAAAGGGCCAAACCAACCACCCAAGAATGGAATCGTCGAGCGAAAACACTTGACAACCTCCTAGAAGCAGCTTTTCTTGCCACCAGACCTTTCTCCATCAATAAGGAATCTGAAGCCGTCACTAAACACATTCCTTAAATTGTAGCCATTTGTTGAGTGTTTTTTTTGTCTAATCCGCATATATATCACCATTGCCCTTGATTTTCTTTACTGTATATCTCTTAAATGTCAACATATACACGTGTGATTTAGTTTACGAAGATTTTTCAATGCCGAGAACCTCGATCAGAGAGTAAAAATGGCGTAAGGTTCACAATGCTGTAAAATTAAAATGGGATATACCGGGCTAGGATTCGAGTTACAGGAAAAAGGGCCAAACTAACCACCCAAGAATGGAATCGTCGAGCGAAAACACTTGACAACCTCCTAGAAGCAGCTTTTCTTTCCAACAGACCTTTCTCCATCAATTAGGAATCTGATGCCGTCACTAAACACATTCCTTAAATTGTAGCCATTCGTTGAGTGTTTTTTTTTGGTGTCTAATCCGCATATATATCACCATTTCCCTTGATTTTCTTGAATGTATATCTCTTAAATGTCAACATATACACGTGTGATTTAATTTACGAAGATTTTTCAATGCCGAGTACCTCTATCAGAGAGTAAAAAAGGCGTAAGTTTCACAATGGTGTATAATTAAAATGGGATATACCGGGCTAGGATTCAAGTTACAGGAACAAGGGTCAAACCAACCACCCAAGAATGGAATCGTCGAGCGAAAACACTTGACGACCTCCTAGAAGCAGCTTTTCTTGCCACCAGACCTTTCTCCATCAACAAAGAATCTGATGCCGTCACTAAACACATTCCTTAAATTGTAGCCATTTGTTGAGTTTTTTTTTTGTTGTCAAATCCGCATAAATATCACCATTGCCCTTGATTTTCTTGACTATATATCTCTTAAATGTCAACATATACACGTGTGATTTAGCTTACGAAGATTTTTCAATGCCGAGGACCTCGATCAGAGAGTAAAAAAGGCGTAAGGATCACAATGGTGTAAAAATAAAATGGGATATACCGGGCTAGGATTCGAGTTACAGGAAAAAGGGCCAAACCAACCACACAAGAATGGAATCGTCGAGCGAAAACACTTGACAACCTCCTAGAAGCGGCTTTTCTTGCCACCAGACCTTTCTCCATCAATTAGGAATCTGATGCCGTCACTAAACACATTCCTTAAATTGTAGCCATTTGTTGAGTGTTTTTTTTGGTGTCTAATCCGCATATACATCACCATTGCCCTTGATTTTGTTGACTGTATATCTCTTAAATGTCAACATATACACGTGTGATTTAGTTTACGAAGATTTTTCAATGCCGAGAACCTCTATCAGAGAGTAAAAAAGGCGTAAGGTTCACAATGGTGTATAATTAAAATGGGATATACCGGACTAGGATTCGACTTACAGGAAAAAGGGCCAAACCAACCACCCAAGAATGGAATCGTCGAGCGAAAACACTTGACAACCTCCTAGAAGCAGCTTTTCTTGCCACCAGACCTTTCTCCATCAATAAGGAATCTGAAGCCGTCACTAAACACATTCCTTAAATTGTAGCCATTTGTTGAGTGTTTTTTTTTTGTCTAATCCGCATATATATCACCATTGCCCTTGATTTTCTTGACTGTATATCTCTTAAATGTCAACATATACACGTGTGATTTAGTTTACGAAGATTTTTCAATGCCGAGAACCTCGATCAGAGAGTAAAAATAGCGTAAGGTTCACAATGGTGTAAAATTAAAATGGGATATACCAGGCTAGGATTCGAGTTACAGGAAAAAGGACCAAACTAACCACCCAAAAATGGAATCGTCGAGCGAAAACACTTGACAACCTCATAGAAGCAGCTTTTCTTGCCACCAGACCTTTCTCCATCAATTAGGAATCTGATGCCGTCACTAAACACATTCCTTAAATTGTAGCCATTCGTTGAGTGTTTTTTTTTTTGGTGTCTAATCCGCATATACATCACCATTGCCCTTGATTTTGTTGACTGTATATCTCTTAAATGTCAACATATACACGTGTGATTTAGTTTACGAAGATTTTTCAATGCCGAGAACCTCTATCAGAGAGTAAAAAAGGCGTAAGGTTCACAATGGTGTATAATTAAAATGGGATATACCGGACTAGGATTCGACTTACAGGAAAAAGGGCCAAACCAACCACCCAAGAATGGAATCGTCGAGCGAAAACACTTGACAACCTCCTAGAAGCAGCTTTTCTTGCCACCAGACCTTTCTCCATCAATAAGGAATCTGAAGCCGTCACTAAACACATTCCTTAAATTGTAGCCATTTGTTGAGTGTTTTTTTTGTCTAATCCGCATATATATCACCATTGCCCTTGATTTTCTTTACTGTATATCTCTTAAATGTCAACATATACACGTGTGATTTAGTTTACGAAGATTTTTCAATGCCGAGAACCTCGATCAGAGAGTAAAAATGGCGTAAGGTTCACAATGCTGTAAAATTAAAATGGGATATACCGGGCTAGGATTCGAGTTACAGGAAAAAGGGCCAAACTAACCACCCAAGAATGGAATCGTCGAGCGAAAACACTTGACAACCTCCTAGAAGCAGCTTTTCTTTCCAACAGACCTTTCTCCATCAATTAGGAATCTGATGCCGTCACTAAACACATTCCTTAAATTGTAGCCATTCGTTGAGTGTTTTTTTTTGGTGTCTAATCCGCATATATATCACCATTTCCCTTGATTTTCTTGAATGTATATCTCTTAAATGTCAACATATACACGTGTGATTTAATTTACGAAGATTTTACAATGCCGAGTACCTCTATCAGAGAGTAAAAAAGGCGTAAGTTTCACAATGGTGTATAATTAAAATGGGATATACCGGGCTAGGATTCAAGTTACAGGAACAAGGGTCAAACCAACCACCCAAGAATGGAATCGTCGAGCGAAAACACTTGACGACCTCCTAGAAGCAGCTTTTCTTGCCACCAGACCTTTCTCCATCAACAAAGAATCTGATGCCGTCACTAAACACATTCCTTAAATTGTAGCCATTTGTTGAGTTTTTTTTTTGTTGTCAAATCCGCATAAATATCACCATTGCCCTTGATTTTCTTGACTATATATCTCTTAAATGTCAACATATACACGTGTGATTTAGCTTACGAAGATTTTTCAATGCCGAGGACCTCGATCAGAGAGTAAAAAAGGCGTAAGGATCACAATGGTGTAAAAATAAAATGGGATATACCGGGCTAGGATTCGAGTTACAGGAAAAAGGGCCAAACCAACCACACAAGAATGGAATCGTCGAGCGAAAACACTTGACAACCTCCTAGAAGCGGCTTTTCTTGCCACCAGACCTTTCTCCATCAATTAGGAATCTGATGCCGTCACTAAACACATTCCTTAAATTGTAGCCATTTGTTGAGTGTTTTTTTTGGTGTCTAATCCGCATATACATCACCATTGCCCTTGATTTTGTTGACTGTATATCTCTTAAATGTCAACATATACACGTGTGATTTAGTTTACGGAGATTTTTCAATGCCGAGAACCTCTATCAGAGAGTAAAAAAGGCGTAAGGTTCACAATGGTGTATAATTAAAATGGGATATACCGGACTAGGATTCGACTTACAGGAAAAAGGGCCAAACCAACCACCCAAGAATGGAATCGTCGAGCGAAAACACTTGACAACCTCCTAGAAGCAGCTTTTCTTGCCACCAGACCTTTCTCCATCAATAAGGAATCTGAAGCCGTCACTAAACACATTCCTTAAATTGTAGCCATTTGTTGAGTGTTTTTTTTTTGTCTAATCCGCATATATATCACCATTGCCCTTGATTTTCTTGACTGTATATCTCTTAAATGTCAACATATACACGTGTGATTTAGTTTACGAAGATTTTTCAATGCCGAGAACCTCGATCAGAGAGTAAAAATAGCGTAAGGTTCACAATGGTGTAAAATTAAAATGGGATATACCAGGCTAGGATTCGAGTTACAGGAAAAAGGACCAAACTAACCACCCAAAAATGGAATCGTCGAGCGAAAACACTTGACAACCTCATAGAAGCAGCTTTTCTTGCCACCAGACCTTTCTCCATCAATTAGGAATCTGATGCCGTCACTAAACACATTCCTTAAATTGTAGCCATTCGTTGAGTGTTTTTTTTTTTGGTGTCTAATCCGCATATACATCACCATTGCCCTTGATTTTGTTGACTGTATATCTCTTAAATGTCAACATATACACGTGTGATTTAGTTTACGAAGATTTTTCAATGCCGAGAACCTCTATAAGAGAGTAAAAAAGGCGTAAGGTTCACAATGGTGTATAATTAAAATGGGATATACCGGACTAGGATTCGACTTACAGGAAAAAGGGCCAAACCAACCACCCAAGAATGGAATCGTCGAGCGAAAACACTTGACAACCTCCTAGAAGCAGCTTTTCTTGCCACCAGACCTTTCTCCATCAATAAGGAATCTGAAGCCGTCACTAAACACATTCCTTAAATTGTAGCCATTTGTTGAGTGTTTTTTTTGTCTAATCCGCATATATATCACCATTGCCCTTGATTTTCTTTACTGTATATCTCTTAAATGTCAACATATACATGTGTGATTTAGTTTACGAAGATTTTTCAATGCCGAGAACCTCGATCAGAGAGTAAAAATGGCGTAAGGTTCACAATGCTGTAAAATTAAAATGGGATATACCGGGCTAGGATTCGAGTTACAGGAAAAAGGGCCAAACTAACCACCCAAGAATGGAATCGTCGAGCGAAAACACTTGACAACCTCCTAGAAGCAGCTTTTCTTTCCAACAGACCTTTCTCCATCAATTAGGAATCTGATGCCGTCACTAAACACATTCCTTAAATTGTAGCCATTCGTTGAGTGTTTTTTTTTGGTGTCTAATCCGCATATATATCACCATTTCCCTTGATTTTCTTGAATGTATATCTCTTAAATGTCAACATATACACGTGTGATTTAATTTACGAAGATTTTTCAATGCCGAGTACCTCTATCAGAGAGTAAAAAAGGCGTAAGTTTCACAATGGTGTATAATTAAAATGGGATATACCGGGCTAGGATTCAAGTTACAGGAACAAGGGTCAAACCAACCACCCAAGAATGGAATCGTCGAGCGAAAACACTTGACGACCTCCTAGAAGCAGCTTTTCTTGCCACCAGACCTTTCTCCATCAACAAAGAATCTGATGCCGTCACTAAACACATTCCTTAAATTGTAGCCATTTGTTGAGTTTTTTTTTTGTTGTCAAATCCGCATAAATATCACCATTGCCCTTGATTTTCTTGACTATATATCTCTTAAATGTCAACATATACACGTGTGATTTAGCTTACGAAGATTTTTCAATGCCGAGGACCTCGATCAGAGAGTAAAAAAGGCGTAAGGATCACAATGGTGTAAAATTAAAATGGGATATACCGGGCTAGGATTCGAGTTACAGGAAAAAGGGCCAAACCAACCACACAAGAATGGAATCGTCGAGCGAAAACACTTGACAACCTCCTAGAAGCGGCTTTTCTTGCCACCAGACCTTTCTCCATCAATTAGGAATCTGATGCCGTCACTAAACACATTCCTTAAATTGTAGCCATTTGTTGAGTGTTTTTTTTGGTGTCTAATCCGCATATATATCACCATTGCCCTTGATTTTTTTCACTGTATATCTCTTAAATGTCAATATATACACATGTGATTTAGTTTACGAAGATTTTTCAATGCCGAGAACCTCGATCAGAGAGTAAAAAAGGCGTAAGGTTCACAATGGTGTAAAATTAAAATGGGATATACCGGGCTAGGATTTGAGTTACAGGAACAAGGGCCAAACCAACCACCCAAGAATGGAATCGTCGAGCGAAAACACTTGAAAACCTCATAGAAGCAGCTTTTCTTGCCACCAGACCTTTCTCCATCAATTAGGAATCTGATGCCGTCACTAAACACATTCCTTAAATTGTAGCCATTCGTTGAGTGTTTTTTTTTGGTGTCTAATCCACATATACATCACCATTGCCCTTGATTTTGTTGACTGTATATCTCTTAAATGTCAACATATACACGTGTGATTTAGTTTACGAAGATTTTTCAATGCCGAGAACCTCTATCAGAGAGTAAAAAAGGCGTAAGGTTCACAATGGTGTATAATTAAAATGGGATATACCGGACTAGGATTCGACTTACGGGAAAAAGGGCCAAACCAACCACCCAAGAATGGAATCGTCGAGCGAAAACACTTGACAACCTCCTAGAAGCAGCTTTTCTTGCCACCAGACCTTTCTCCATCAATAAGGAATCTGAAGCCGTCACTAAACACATTCCTTAAATTGTAGCCATTTGTTGAGTGTTTTTTTTTTGTCTAATCCGCATATATATCACCATTGCCCTTGATTTTCTTGACTGTATATCTCTTAAATGTCAACATATACACGTGTGATTTAGTTTACGAAGATTTTTCAATGCCGAGAACCTCGATCAGAGAGTAAAAATGGCGTAAGGTTCACAATGGTGTAAAATTAAAATGGGATATACCAGGCTAGGATTCGAGTTACATGAAAAAGGACCAAACTAACCACCCAAAAATGGAATCGTCGAGCGAAAACACTTGCCAACCTTCTAGAAGCAGCTTTTCTTTCCAACAGACCTTTCTCCATCAATTAGGAATCTGATGCCATCACTAAACACATTCCTTAAATTGTAGCCATTCGTTGAGTGTTTTTTTTGGTGTCTAATCCGCATATATATCACCATTTCCCTTGATTTTCTTGAATGTATATCTCTTAAATGTCAACATATACACGTGTGATTTAATTTACGAAGATTTTTCAATGCCGAGTACCTCTATCAGAGAGTAAAAAAGGCGTAAGTTTCACAATGGTGTATAATTAAAATGGGATATACCGGGCTAGGATTCGAGTTACAGGAACAAGGGTCAAACCAACCACCCAAGAATGGAATCGTCGAGCGAAAACACTTGACGACCTCCTAGAAGCAGCTTTTCTTGCCAACAGACCTTTCTCCATCAACAAGGAATCTGATGCCGTCACTAAACACATTCCTTAAATTGTAGCCATTTGTTGAGTGTTTTTTTTGGTGTCAAATCCGCATAAATATCACCATTGCCCTTGATTTTCTTGACTATATATCTCTTAAATGTCAACATATACACGTGTGATTTAGCTTACGAAGATTTTTCAATGCCGAGGACCTCGATCAGAGAGTAAAAAAGGCGTAAGGATCACAATGGTGTAAAATTAAAATGGGATATACCGGGCTAGGATTCGAGATACAAGAACAAGGGCCAAACCAACCACACAAGAATGGAATCGTCGAGCGAAAACACTTGACAACCTCCTAGCAGCAGCTTTTCTTGCCACCAGACCTTTCTCCATCAACAAGGAATCTGATGCCGTCACTAAACACATTCCGTAAATTGTAGCTATTTGTTGAGTGTTTTTTTTTTGTGTCTAATCCGCATATATATCACCATTTCCCTTGATTTTCTTGACTGTATATCTCTTAAATGTCAACATATACACGTGTGATTTAGTTTACAAAGATTTTTCAATGTCGAGTACCTCTATAAGAGAGTAAAAAAGGCGTAAGTTTCATAATGGTGTATAATTAAAATGGGATATACCGGACTAGGATTCGAGTTACAGGAAAAAGGGCCAAACCAACCACACAAGAATGGAATCGTCGAGCGAAAACACTTGACAACCTCCTAGAAGCAGCTTTTCTTGCCACCAGACCTTTCTCCATCAATTAGGAATCTGATGCCGTCACTAAACACATTCCTTAAATTGTAGCCATTTGTTGAGTGTTTTTTTTGGTGTCTAATCCGCATATATATCACCATTGCCCTTGATTTTCTTCACTGTATATCTCTTAAATGTCAACATATACACATGTGATTTAGTTTACGAAGATTTTTCAATGCCGAGAACCTCTATCAGAGAGTAAAAAAGGCGTAAGGTTCACAATGGTGTATAATTAAAATGGGATATACCGGACTAGGATTCGACTTACAGGAAAAAGGGCCAAACCAACCACCCAAGAATGGAATCGTCGAGCGAAAACACTTGACAACCTCCTAGAAGCAGCTTTTCTTGCCACCAGACCTTTCTCCATCAATAAGGAATCTGAAGCCGTCACTAAACACATTCCTTAAATTGTAGCCATTTGTTGAGTGTTTTTTTTGTCTAATCCGCATATATATCACCATTGCCCTTGATTTTCTTGACTGTATATCTCTTAAATGTCAACATATACACGTGTGATTTAGTTTACGAAGATTTTTCAATGCCGAGAACCTCGATCAGAGAGTAAAAATGGCGTAAGGTTCACAATGCTGTAAAATTAAGATGGGATATACCGGGCTAGGATTCGAGTTACAGGAAAAAGGGCCAAACTAACCACCCAAGAATGGAATCGTCGAGCGAAAACACTTGACAACCTCCTAGAAGCAGCTTTTCTTTCCAACAGACCTTTCTCCATCAATTAGGAATCTGATGCCGTCACTAAACACATTCCTTAAATTGTAGCCATTCGTTGAGTGTTTTTTTTTGGTGTCTAATCCGCATATATATCACCATTTCCCTTGATTTTCTTGAATGTATATCTCTTAAATGTCAACATATACACGTGTGATTTAATTTACGAAGATTTTTCAATGCCGAGTACCTCTATCAGAGAGTAAAAAAGGCGTAAGTTTCACAATGGTGTATAATTAAAATGGGATATACCGGGCTAGGATTCAAGTTACAGGAACAAGGGTCAAACCAACCACCCAAGAATGGAATCGTCGAGCGAAAACACTTGACGACCTCCTAGAAGCAGCTTTTCTTGCCACCAGACCTTTCTCCATCAACAACGAATCTGATGCCGTCACTAAACACATTCCTTAAATTGTAGCCATTTGTTGAGTTTTTTTTTTGTTGTCAAATCCGCATAAATATCACCATTGCCCTTGATTTTCTTGACTATATATCTCTTAAATGTCAACATATACACGTGTGATTTAGCTTACGAAGATTTTTCAATACCGAGGACCTCGATCAGAGAGTAAAAAAGGCGTAAGGATCACAATGGTGTAAAATTAAAATGGGATATACCGGGCTAGGATTCGAGTTACAGGAAAAAGGGCCAAACCAACCACACAAGAATGGAATCGTCGAGCGAAAACACTTGACAACCTCCTAGAAGCGGCTTTTCTTGCCACCAGACCTTTCTCCATCAATTAGGAATCTGATGCCGTCACTAAACACATTCCTTAAATTGTAGCCATTTGTTGAGTGTTTTTTTTGGTGTCTAATCCGCATATATATCACCATTGCCCTTGATTTTCTTCACTGTATATCTCTTAAATGTCAACATATACACATGTGATTTAGTTTACGAAGATTTTTCAATGCCGAGAACCTCTATCAGAGAGTAAAAAAGGCGTAAGGTTCACAATGGTGTATAATTAAAATGGGATATACCAGACTAGGATTCGACTTACAGGAAAAAGGGCCAAACCAACCACCCAAGAATGGAATCGTCGAGCGAAAACACTTGACAACCTCCTAGAAGCAGCTTTTCTTGCCACCAGACCTTTCTCCATCAATAAGGAATCTGAAGCCGTCACTAAACACATTCCTTAAATTGTAGCCATTTGTTGAGTGTTTTTTTTTGTCTAATCCGCATATATATCACCATTGCCCTTGATTTTCTTGACTGTATATCTCTTAAATGTCAACATATACACGTGTGATTTAGTTTACGAAGATTTTTCAATGCCGAGAACCTCGATCAGAGAGTAAAAATAGCGTAAGGTTCACAATGGTGTAAAATTAAAATGGGATATACCAGGCTAGGATTCGAGTTACAGGAAAAAGGACCAAACTAACCACCCAAAAATGGAATCGTCGAGCGAAAACACTTGACAACCTCATAGAAGCAGCTTTTCTTGCCACCAGACCTTTCTCCATCAATTAGGAATCTGATGCCGTCACTAAACACATTCCTTAAATTGTAGCCATTCGTTGAGTGTTTTTTTTTTGGTGTCTAATCCGCATATACATCACCATTGCCCTTGATTTTGTTGACTGTATATCTCTTAAATGTCAACATATACACGTGTGATTTAGTTTACGAAGATTTTTCAATGCCGAGAACCTCTATCAGAGAGTAAAAAAGGCGTAAGGTTCACAATGGTGTATAATTAAAATGGGATATACCGGACTAGGATTCGACTTACAGGAAAAAGGGCCAAACCAACCACCCAAGAATGGAATCGTCGAGCGAAAACACTTGACAACCTCCTAGAAGCAGCTTTTCTTGCCACCAGACCTTTCTCCATCAATAAGGAATCTGAAGCCGTCACTAAACACATTCCTTAAATTGTAGCCATTTGTTGAGTGTTTTTTTTTGTCTAATCCGCATATATATCACCATTGCCCTTGATTTTCTTTACTGTATATCTCTTAAATGTCAACATATACACGTGTGATTTAGTTTACGAAGATTTTTCAATGCCGAGAACCTCGATCAGAGAGTAAAAATGGCGTAAGGTTCACAATGCTGTAAAATTAAAATGGGATATACCGGGCTAGGATTCGAGTTACAGGAAAAAGGGCCAAACTAACCACCCAAGAATGGAATCGTCGAGCGAAAACACTTGACAACCTCCTAGAAGCAGCTTTTCTTTCCAACAGACCTTTCTCCATCAATTAGGAATCTGATGCCGTCACTAAACACATTCCTTAAATTGTAGCCATTCGTTGAGTGTTTTTTTTTGGTGTCTAATCCGCATATATATCACCATTTCCCTTGATTTTCTTGAATGTATATCTCTTAAATGTCAACATATACACGTGTGATTTAATTTACGAAGATTTTTCAATGCCGAGTACCTCTATCAGAGAGTAAAAAAGGCGTAAGTTTCACAATGGTGTATAATTAAAATGGGATATACCGGGCTAGGATTCAAGTTACAGGAACAAGGGTCAAACCAACCACCCAAGAATGGAACCGTCGAGCGAAAACACTTGACGACCTCCTAGAAGCAGCTTTTCTTGCCACCAGACCTTTCTCCATCAACAAAGAATCTGATGCCGTCACTAAACACATTCCTTAAATTGTAGCCATTTGTTGAGTTTTTTTTTTGTTGTCAAATCCGCATAAATATCACCATTGCCCTTGATTTTCTTGACTATATATCTCTTAAATGTCAACATATACACGTGTGATTTAGCTTACGAAGATTTTTCAATGCCGAGGACCTCGATCAGAGAGTAAAAAAGGCGTAAGGATCATAATGGTGTAAAATTAAAATGGGATATACCGGGCTAGGATTCGAGTTACAGGAAAAAGGGCCAAACCAACCACACAAGAATGGAATCGTCGAGCGAAAACACTTGACAACCTCCTAGAAGCGGCTTTTCTTGCCACCAGACCTTTCTCCATCAATTAGGAATCTGATGCCGTCACTAAACACATTCCTTAAATTGTAGCCATTTGTTGAGTGTTTTTTTTGGTGTCTAATCCGCATATATATCACCATTGCCCTTGATTTTCTTCACTGTATATCTCTTAAATGTCAACATATACACATGTGATTTAGTTTACGAAGATTTTTCAATGCCGAGAACCTCGATCAGAGAGTAAAAAAGGCGTAAGGTTCACAATGGTGTAAAATTAAAATGGGATATACCGGGCTAGGATTTGAGTTACAGGAACAAGGGCCAAACCAACCACCCAAGAATGGAATCGTCGAGCGAAAACACTTGAAAACCTCATAGAAGCAGCTTTTCTTGCCACCAGACCTTTCTCCATCAATTAGGAATCTGATGCCGTCACTAAACACATTCCTTAAATTGTAGCCATTCGTTGAGTGTTTTTTTTTGGTGTCTAATCCGCATATACATCACCATTGCCCTTGATTTTGTTGACTGTATATCTCTTAAAAGTCAACATATACACGTGTGATTTAGTTTACGAAGATTTTTCAATGCCGAGAACCTCTATCAGAGAGTAAAAAAGGCGTAAGGTTCACAATGGTGTATAATTAAAATGGGATATACCGGACTAGGATTCGACTTACAGGAAAAAGGGCCAAACCAACCACCCAAGAATGGAATCGTCGAGCGAAAACACTTGACAACCTCCTAGAAGCAGCTTTTCTTGCCACCAGACCTTTCTCCATCAATAAGGAATCTGAAGCCGTCACTAAACACATTCCTTAAATTGTAGCCATTTGTTGAGTGTTTTTTTTTTGTCTAATCCGCATATATATCACCATTGCCCTTGATTTTCTTGACTGTATATCTCTTAAATGTCAACATATACACGTGTGATTTAGTTTACGAAGATTTTTCAATGCCGAGAACCTCGATCAGAGAGTAAAAATGGCGTAAGGTTCACAATGGTGTAAAATTAAAATGGGATATACCAGGCTAGGATTCGAGTTACAGGAAAAAGGACCAAACTAACCACCCAAAAATGGAATCGTCGAGCGAAAACACTTGCCAACCTTCTAGAAGCAGCTTTTCTTTCCAACAGACCTTTCTCCATCAATTAGGAATCTGATGCCATCACTAAACACATTCCTTAAATTGTAGCCATTCGTTGAGTGTTTTTTTTGGTGTCTAATCCGCATATATATCACCATTTCCCTTGATTTTCTTGAATGTATATCTCTTAAATGTCAACATATACACGTGTGATTTAATTTACGAAGATTTTTCAATGCCGAGTACCTCTATCAGAGAGTAAAAAAGGCGTAAGTTTCACAATGGTGTATAATTAAAATGGGATATACCGGGCTAGGATTCGAGTTACAGGAACAAGGGTCAAACCAACCACCCAAGAAAGGAATCGTCGAGGGAAAACACTTGACGACCTCCTAGAAGCAGCTTTTCTTGCCAACAGACCTTTCTCCATCAACAAGGAATCTGATGCCGTCACTAAACACATTCCTTAAATTGTAGCCATTTGTTGAGTGTTTTTTTTGGTGTCAAATCCGCATAAATATCACCATTGCCCTTGATTTTCTTGACTATATATCTCTTAAATGTCAACATATACACGTGTGATTTAGCTTACGAAGATTTTTCAATGCCGAGGACCTCGATCAGAGAGTAAAAAAGGCGTAAGGATCACAATGGTGTAAAATTAAAATGGGATATACCGGGCTAGGATTCGAGATACAAGAACAAGGGCCAAACCAACCACACAAGAATGGAATCGTCGAGCGAAAACACTTGACAACCTCCTAGAAGCAGCTTTTCTTGCCACCAGACCTTTCTCCATCAACAAGGAATCTGATGCCGTCACTAAACACATTCCGTAAATTGTAGCTATTTGTTGAGTGTTTTTTTTTTTGTGTCTAATCCGCATATATATCACCATTTCCCTTATTTTCTTGACTGTATATCTCTTAAATGTCAACATATACACGTGTGATTTAGTTTACAAAGATTTTTCAATGCCGAGTACCTCTATAAGAGAGTAAAAAAGGCGTAAGTTTCATAATGGTGTATAATTAAAATGAGATATACCGGGCTAGGATTCGAGTTACAGGAACAAGGGTCAATCCAACCACCTAAGAATGGAATCGTCGAGCGAAAACACTTGACAACCTCCTAGAAGCAGCTTTTCTTGCCACCAGACCTTTCTCCATCAACAAGGAATCTGATGCCGTCACTAAACACATTCCGTAAATTGTAGCTATTTGTTGAGTGTTTTTTTTTTGTGTCTAATCCGCATATATATCACCATTTCCCTTATTTTCTTGACTGTATATCTCTTAAATGTCAACATATACACGTGTGATTTAGTTTACAAAGATTTTTCAATGCCGAGTACCTCTATAAGAGAGTAAAAAAGGCGTAAGTTTCATAATGGTGTATAATTAAAATGAGATATACCGGGCTAGGATTCGAGTTACAGGAACAAGGGTCAATCCAACCACCTAAGAATGGAATCGTCGAGCGAAAACACTTGACAACCTCCTAGAAGCAGCTTTTCTTGCCACCAGACCTTTCTCCATCAACAAGGAATCTGATGCCGTAACTAAACACATTCCTTAAATTGTAGCCATTTGTAGAGTGTTTTTTTTGGTGTCTAATCCGCATATATATCACCATTGCCCTTGATTTTCTTGACTGTATATCTCTTAAATGTCAACATATACACGTGTGATTTAGTTTACGAAGATTTTTCAATGCCGAGAACCTCGATCAGAGAGTAAAAATGGCGTAAGGTTCACAATGGTGTAAAATTAAAATGGGATATACCGTGCTAGGATTCGAGTTACAGGAAAAAGGGCCAAACTAACCACCCAAGAATGGGATCGTCGAGCGAAAACACTTGAAAACCTCCTAGAAGCAGCTTTTCTTGCCACCAGACCTTTCTCCATCAATTAGGAATCTGATGTCGTCACTAAACACATTCCTTAAATTGTAGCCATTTGTAGAGTGTTTTTTTTGGTGTCTAATCCGCATATATATCACCATTGCCCTTGATTTTCTTGACTGTATATCTCTTAAATGTCAACATATACACGTGTGATTTAGTTTACGAAGATTTTTCAATGCCGAGAACCTCGATCAGAGAGTAAAAATGGCGTAAGGTTCACAATGGTGTAAAATTAAAATGGGATATACCGTGCTAGGATTCGAGTTACAGGAAAAAGGGCCAAACTAACCACCCAAGAATGGGATCGTCGAGCGAAAACACTTGACAACCTCCTAGAAGCAGCTTTTCTTGCCACCAGACCTTTCTCCATCAACAAGGAATCTGATGCCGTAACTAAACACATTCCTTAAATTGTAGCCATTTGTAGAGTGTTTTTTTTGGTGTCTAATCCGCATATATATCACCATTGCCCTTGATTTTCTTGACTGTATATCTCTTAAATGTCAACATATACACGTGTGATTTAGTTTACGAAGATTTTTCAATGCCGAGAACCTCGATCAGAGAGTAAAAATGGCGTAAGGTTCACAATGGTGTAAAATTAAAATGGGATATACCGTGCTAGGATTCGAGTTACAGGAAAAAGGGCCAAACTAACCACCCAAGAATGGGATCTTCGAGCGAAAACACTTGACAACCTCCTAGAAGCAGTTTTTCTTGCCGCCAGACCTTTCTCCATCAATTAGGAATCTGATGCCGTCACTAAACACATTCCTTAAATTGTAGCCATTCGTTGAGTGTTTTTTTTGGTGTCTAATCCGCATATATATCACCATTTCCCTTGATTTTCTTGACTGTATATCTCTTAAATGTCAACATATACACGTGTGATTTAGTTTACAAAGATTTTTCAATGCCGAGTACCTCTATAAGAGAGTAAAAAAGGCGTAAGTTTCATAATGGTGTATAATTAAAATGGGATATACCGGGCTAGGATTCGAGTTACAGGAACAAGGGCTAAACCAACCACCCAAGAATGGAATCGTCGAGCGAAAACACTTGACAACCTCCTAGATTTGTAGAGTGTTTTTTTTTGTGTCTAATCCGCATATATATATCACCATTGCCCTTGATTTTCTTGACTGTATATCTCTTAAATGTCAACATATACACGTGTGATTTAGTTTACGAAGATTTTTCAATGCCGAGAACCTCGATCAGAGAGTAAAAATGGCGTAAGGTTCACAATGGTGTAAAATTAAAATGGGATATACCGTGCTAGGATTCGAGTTACAGGAAAGAGTGCCAAACTAACCACCCAAGAATGGGATCGTAGAGCGAAAACACTTGACAACCTCCTAGAAGCAGCTTTTCTTGCCACCAGACCTTTCTCCATCAATTAGGTATCTGATGCCGTCACTAAACACATTCCTTAAATTGTAGCCATTCGTTGAGTGTTTTTTTTTGGTGTCTAATCCGCATATATATCACCATTTCCCTTGATTTTCTTGACTGTATATCTCTTAAATGTCAACATATACACGTGTTATTTAGTTTACAAAGATTTTTCAATGCCGAGTACCTCTATCAGAGAGTAAAAAAGGCGTAAGTTTCACAGTGGTGTATAATTAAAATGGGATATACCGGGCTAGGATTCGAGTTACAGGAACAAGGGCCAAACCAACCACCCAAGAATGGAATCGTCGAGCGAAAACACTTGACAACCTCCTAGAAGCAGCTTTTCTTGCCACCAGACCTTTCTCCATCAACAAGGAATCTGATGCCGTCACTAAACACATTCCTTAAATTGTAGCCATTTGTTGAGTGTTTTTTTTGGTGTCTAATCCGCATATATATCACCATTGCCCTTGATTTTCTTAACTGTATATCTCTTAAATGTCAACATATACACGTGTGATTTAGTTTACGAAGATTTTTCAATGCCGAGAACCTCAATCAGAGAGTAAAAATGGCGTAAGGTTCACAATGGTGTAAAATTAAAATGGGATATACCGGGCTAGGATTCGAGTTACAGGAAAAAAGGGCCAAACTAACCACCCAAGAATGGGATCGCCGAGCGAAAACACTTGACAACCTCCAAGAAGCAGCTTTTCTTGCCACCAGACCTTTCTCCATCAACTAGGAATCTGATGTCGTCACTAAACACATTCCTTAAATTGTAGCCATTCGTTGAGTGTTTTTTTGGTGTCTAATCCGCATATATATCACCATTTCCCTTGATTTTCTTGACTGTATATCTCTTAAATGTCAACATATACACGTGTGATTTAGTTTACGAAGATTTTTTAATGCCGAGAACCTCTATCAGAGAGTAAAAAATGCGTAAGGTTCACAATGGTGTACAATTAAAATGGGATATACCGGGCTAGGATTCGAGTTACAGGAACAAGGGCCAAACCAACCACCCATGAATGGAATCGTCGAGCGAAAACACTTGACAACCTCCTAGAAGCAGCTTTTCTTGCCACCAGACCTTTCTCCATCAACAAGGAATCTGATGCCGTCACTAAACACATTCCTTAAATTGTAGCCATTTGTTGAGTGTTTTTTTTTTGGTGTCAAATCAGCATAAATATCCCCATTGCCCTTGATTTTCTTGACTGTATATCTCTTAAATGTCAACATATACACGTGTGATTTAGCTTACGGAGATTTTTCAATGCCGAGAACCTCGATCAGAGAGTAAAAAAGGCGTATGGATCACAATGGTGTAAAATTAAAATGGGATATACCGGGCTAGGATTCGAGTTACAGGAAAAAGGGCCAAACCAACCACCCAAGAATGGAATCATCGAGCGAAAACACTTGACAACCTCCTAGAAGCGGCTTTTCTTGCCACTAGACCTTTCTCCATCAATTAGGAATCTGATGCCGTCACTAAACACATTCCTTAAATTGTAGCCATTCGTTGAGTGTTTTTTATGGTGTCTAATCCGCATATATATCACCATTGCCCTTGATTTTCTTGACTGTATATCTCTTAAATGTCAACATATACCCGTGTGATTTAGTTTACGAAGATTTTTCAGTGCCGAGAACCTCGATCAGAGAGTAAAAAAGGCGTAAGGATCGCAATAGTGTAAAATTAAAATATGATATACCGGGCTAGGATTCGAGTTACAGGAACAAGGGCCAAACCAACCACCCATGAATGGAATCATCGAGCGAAAACACTTGACAACCTCCTAGAAGCAGCTTTTCTTGCCACCAGACCTTTCTCCATCAACAAGGAATCTGATGCCGTCACTAAACACATTCCTTAAATTGTAGCCATTTGTTGAGTGTTTTTTTTTTTGTGTCTAATCCGCATATATATCACCATTGCCCTTGATTTTCTTAACTGTATATCTCTTAAATGTCAACATATACACGTGTGATTTAGTTTACGAAGATTTTTCAATGCCGAGAACCTCGATCAGAGAGTAAAAATGGCGTAAGGTTCACAATGGTGTAAAATTAAAATGGGATATACCGGGCTACGATTCGAGTTACAGGAAAAAAGGGCCAAACTAACCACCCAAGAATGGGATCGTCGAGCGAAAACACTTGACAACCTCCTAGAAGCAGTTTTTCTTGCCGCCAGACCTTTCTCCATCAATTAGGAATCTGATGCCGTCACTAAACACATTCCTTAAATTGTAGCCATTCGTTGAGTGTTTTTTTTGGTGTCTAATCCGCATATATATCACCATTTCCCTTGATTTTCTTGACTGTATATCTCTTAAATGTCAACATATACACGTGTGATTTAGTTTACAAAGATTTTTCAATGCCGAGTACCTCTATAAGAGAGTAAAAAAGGCGTAAGTTTCATAATGGTGTATAATTAAAATGGGATATACCGGGCTAGGATTCGAGTTACAGGAACAAGGGCTAAACCAACCACCCAAGAATGGAATCGTCGAGCGAAAACACTTGACAACCTCCTAGATTTGTAGAGTGTTTTTTTTTGTGTCTAATCCGCATATATATCACCATTGCCCTTGATTTTCTTGACTGTATATCTCTTAAATGTCAACATATACACGTGTGATTTAGTTTACGAAGATTTTTCAATGCCGAGAACCTCGATCAGAGAGTAAAAATGGCGTAAGGTTCACAATGGTGTAAAATTAAAATGGGATATACCGTGCTAGGATTCGAGTTACAGGAAAGAGGGCCAAACTAACCACCCAAGAATGGGATCGTCGAGCGAAAACACTTGACAACCTCCTAGAAGCAGCTTTTCTTGCCACCAGACCTTTCTCCATCAATTAGGTATCTGATGCCGTCACTAAACACATTCCTTAAATTGTAGCCATTCGTTGAGTGTTTTTTTTTTTGGTGTCTAATCCGCATATATATCACCATTTCCCTTGATTTTCTTGACTGTATATCTCTTAAATGTCAACATATACACGTGTTATTTAGTTTACAAAGATTTTTCAATGCCGAGTACCTCTATCAGAGAGTAAAAAAGGCGTAAGTTTCACAGTGGTGTATAATTAAAATGGGATATACCGGGCTAGGATTCGAGTTACAGGAACAAGGGCCAAACCAACCACCCAAGAATGGAATCGTCGAGCGAAAACACTTGACAACCTCCTAGAAGCAGCTTTTCTTGCCACCAGACCTTTCTCCATCAACAAGGAATCTGATGCCGTCACTAAACACATTCCTTAAATTGTAGCCATTTGTTGTGTGTTTTTTTTGGTGTCTAATCCGCATATATATCACCATTGCCCTTGATTTTCTTGACTGTATATCTCTTAAATGTCAACATATACACGTGTGATTTAGTTTACGAAGATTTTTCAATGCCGAGAACCTCGATCAGAGAGTAAAAATGGCGTAAGGTTCACAATGTTGTAAAATTAAAATGGGATATACCGTGCTAGGATTCGAGTTACAGGAAAAAGGGCCAAACTAACCACCCAAGAATGGGATCGTCGAGCGAAAACACTTGACAACCTCCTAGAAGCAGTTTTTCTTGCCGCCAGACCTTTCTCCATCAATTAGGAATCTGATGCCGTCACTAAACACATTCCTTAAATTGTAGCCATTTGTTGAGTGTTTTTTTTGGTGTCTAATCCGCATATATATCACCATTTCCTTTGATTTTCTTGACTGTATATCTCTTAAATGTCAACATATACACGTGTGATTTAGTTTACAAAGATTTTTCAATGCCGAGTACCTCTATAAGAGAGTAAAAAAGGCGTAAGTTTCATAATGGTGTATAATTAAAATGGGATATACCGGGCTAGGATTCTAGTTACAGGAACAAGGGCTAAACCAACCACCCAAGAATGGAATCGTCGAGCGAAAACACTTGACAACCTCCTAGATTTGTAGAGTGTTTTTTTTTTGTGTCTAATCCGCATATATATATCACCATTGCCCTTGATTTTCTTGACTGTATATCTCTTAAATGTCAACATATACACGTGTGATTTAGTTTACGAAGATTTTTCAATGCCGAGAACCTCGATCAGAGAGTAAAAATGGCGTAAGGTTCACAATGGTGTAAAATTAAAATGGGATATACCGTGCTAGGATTCGAGTTACAGGAAAGAGGGCCAAACTAACCACCCAAGAATGGGATCGTCGAGCGAAAACACTTGACAACCTCCTAGAAGCAGCTTTTCTTGCCACCAGACCTTTCTCCATCAATTAGGTATCTGATGCCGTCACTAAACACTTTCCTTAAATTGTAGCCATTCGTTGAGTGTTTTTTTTTTGGTGTCTAATCCGCATATATATCACCATTTCCCTTGATTTTCTTGACTGTATATCTCTTAAATGTCAACATATACACGTGTTATTTAGTTTACAAAGATTTTTCAATGCCGAGTACCTCTATCAGAGAGTAAAAAAGGCGTAAGTTTCACAATCGTGTATAATTAAAATGGGATATACCGGGCTAGGATTCGAGTTACAGGAACAAGGGCCAAACCAACCACCCAAGAATGGAATCGTGGAGCGAAAACACTTGACAACCTCCTAGAAGCAGCTTTTCTTGCCACCAGACCTTTCTCCATCAACAAGGAATCTGATGCCGTCACTAAACACATTCCTTAAATTGTAGCCATTTGTTGAGTGTTTTTTTTTGTGTCTAATCCGCATATATATCACCATTGCCCTTGATTTTCTTAACTGTATATCTCTTAAATGTCAACATATACACGTGTGATTTAGTTTACGAAGATTTTTCAATGCCGAGAACCTCAATCAGAGAGTAAAAATGGCGTAAGGTTCACAATGGTGTAAAATTAAAATGGGATATACCGGGCTAGGATTCGAGTTACAGGAAAAAAGGGCCAAACTAACCACCCAAGAATGGGATCGCCGAGCGAAAACACTTGACAACCTCCAAGAAGCAGCTTTTCTTGCCACCAGACCTTTCTCCAACAATTAGGAATCTGATGTCGTCACTAAACACATTCCTTAAATTGTAGCCATTCGTTGAGTGTTTTTTTGGTGTCTAATCCGCATATATATCACCATTTCCCTTGATTTTCTTGACTGTATATCTCTTAAATGTCAACATATACACGTGTGATTTAGTTTACGAAGATTTTTTAATGCCGAGAACCTCTATCAGAGAGTAAAAAATGCGTAAGGTTCACAATGGTGTACAATTAAAATGGGATATACCGGGCTAGGATTCGAGTTACAGGAACAAGGGCCAAACCAACCACCCATGAATGGAATCGTCGAGCGAAAACACTTGACAACCTCCTAGAAGCAGCTTTTCTTGCCACCAGACCTTTCTCCATCAACAAGGAATCTGATGCCGTCACTAAACACATTCCTTAAATTGTAGCCATTTGTTGAGTGTTTTTTTTTTGTGTCAAATCCGCATAAATATCCCCATTGCCCTTGATTTTCTTGACTGTATATCTCTTAAATGTCAACATATACACGTGTGATTTAGCTTACGAAGATTTTTCAATGCCGAGAACCTCGATCAGAGAGTAAAAAAGGCGTATGGATCACAATGGTGTAAAATTAAAATGGGATATACCGGGCTAGGATTCGAGTTACAGGAAAAAGGGCCAAACCAACCACCCAAGAATGGAATCATCGAGCGAAAACACTTGACAACCTCCTAGAAGCGGCTTTTCTTGCCACTAGACCTTTCTCCATCAATTAGGAATCTGATGCCGTCACTAAACACATTCCTTAAATTGTAGCCATTCGTTGAGTGTTTTTTTTGGTGTCTAATCCGCATATATATCACCATTGCCCTTGATTTTCTTGACTGTATATCTCTTAAATGTCAACATATACCCGTGTGATTTAGTTTACGGAGATTTTTCAGTGCCGAGAACCTCGATCAGAGAGTAAAAAAGGCGTAAGGATCGCAATAGTGTAAAATTAAAATATGATATACCGGGCTAGGATTCGAGTTACAGGAACAAGGGACAAACCAACCACCCATGAATGGAATCATCGAGCGAAAACACTTGACAACCTCCTAGAAGCAGCTTTTCTTGCCACCAGACCTTTCTCCATCAACAAGGAATCTGATGCCATCACTAAACACATTCCTTAAATTGTAGCCATTTGTTGAGTGTTTTTTTTTGTGTCTAATCCGCATATATATCACCATTGCCCTTGATTTTCTTGACTGTATATCTCTTAAATGTCAACATATACACGTGTGATTTAGTTTACGAAGATTTTTCAATGCCGAGAACCTCGATCAGAGAGTAAAAATGGCGTAAGGTTCACAATGGTGTAAAATTAAAATGGGATATACCGGGCTACGATTCGAGTTACAGGAAAAAAGGGCCAAACTAACCACCCAAGAATGGGATCGTCGAGCGAAAACACTTGACAACCTCCAAGAAGCAGCTTTTCTTGCCACCAGACCTTTCTCCATCAATTAGGAATCTGATGTCGTCACTAAACACATTCGTTAAATTGTAGCCATTCGTTGAGGGTTTTTTTGGTGTCTAATCCGCATATATATCACCATTTCCCTTGATTTTCTTGACTGTATATCTCTTAAATGTCAACATATACACGTGTGATTTAGTTTACGAAGATTTTTCAATGCCGAGAACCTCTATCAGAGAGTAAAAAAGGCGTAAGGATCACAATGGTGTACAATTAAAATGGGATATACCGGGCTAGGATTCGAGTTACAGGAACAAGGGCCAAACCAACCACCCAAGAATGGAATCGTCGAGCGAAAACACTTGACAACCTCCTAGAAGCAGCTTTTCTTGCCACCAGACCTTTCTCCATCAACAAGGAATCTGATGCCGTCACTAAACACATTCCTTAAATTGTAGCCATTTGTTGAGTGTTTTTTTTGGTGTCAAATCCGCATAAATATCACCATTGCCCTTGATTTTCTTGACTGTATATCTCTTAAATGTCAACATATACACGTGTGATTTAGCTTACGAAGATTTTTCAATGCCGAGAACCTCGATCAGAGAGTAAAAAAGGCGTAAGGATCACAATGGTGTAAAATTAAAATGGGATATACCGGGCTAGGATTCGAGTATCAGGAAAAAGGGCCAAACCAACCACCCAAGAATGGAATCGTCGAGCGAAAACACTTGACAACCTCCTAGAAGCGGCTTTTCTTGCCACCAGACCTTTCTCCATCAATTAGGAATCTGATGCCGTCACTAAACACATTCCTTAAATTGTAGCCATTCGTTGAGTGTTTTTTTTTGGTGTCTAATCCGCATATATATCACAATTTCTCTTGATTTTCTTGTCTGTATATCTCTTAAATGTCAACATATACCCGTGTGATTTAGTTTACGAAGATTTTTCAATGCCGAGTACCTCTATCAGAGAGTAAAAAAGGCGTAAGTTTCACAATGGTGTATAATTAAAATGGGATATACCGTGCTAGGAATCGAGTTACAGGAACAAGGGCCAAACCAACCAACCAAGAATGGAATCGTCGAGCGAAAACACTTGACAACCTCCTAGAAGCAGCTTTTCTTGCCACCAGACCTTTCTCCATCAACAAGGGATCTGATGCCGTAACTAAACACATTCCTTAAATTGTAGCCATTTGTAGAGTGTTTTTTTTTGTCTAATCCGCATATATATCACCATTGCCCTTGATTTTCTTGACTATATATCTCTTAAATGTCAACATATACACGTGTGATTTAGTTTACGAAGATTTTTTCAATGCCGAGAACCTCGATCAAAGAGTAAAAATGGCGTAAGGTTCACAATGGTGTAAAATTAAAATGGGATATACCGTGCTAGGATTCGAGTTACAGGAAAAAGGGCCAAACTAACCACCCAAGAATGGGATCGACGAGCGAAAACACTTGACAACCTCCTAGAAGCAGCTTTTCTTGCCACCAGACCTTTCTCCATCAATTAGGAATCTGATGCCGTCACTAAACACATTCCTTAAATTGTAGCCATTCGTTGAGTGTTTTTTTTGGTGTCTAATCCGCATATATATCAACATTTCCGTTGATTTTCTTGACTATATATCTCTTAAATGTCAACATATACACGTGTGATTTAGTTTACAAAGATTTTTCAATGCCGAGTACCTCTATCAGAGAGTAAAAAAGGCGTAAGTTTCACAATGGTGTATAATTAAAATGGGATATACCGGGCTAGGATTCGAGTTACAGGAACAAGGGCCAAACCAACCACCCAAGAATGGAATCGTCGAGCGAAAACACTTGACAACCTCCTAGAAGCAGCTTTTCTTGCCACCAGACCTTTCTCCATCAACAAGGAATCTGATGCCGTCACTAAACACATTCCTTAAATTGTAGCCATTTGTTGAGTGTTTTTTTGGTGTCAAATCCGCATATATATCACCATTGCCCTTGATTTTCTTGACTGTATATCTCTTAAATGTCAACATATCCACGTGTGATTTAGTTTACGGAGATTTTTCAGTGCCGAGAACCTCGATCAGAGAGTAAAAAAGGCGTAAGGATCGCAACGGTGTAAAATTAAAATATGATATACCGGGCTAGGATTCGAGTTACAGGAACAAGGGCCAAACCAACCACAACAAATGGAATCGTCGAGCGAAAACACTTGACAACCTCCTAGAAGCAGCTTTTCTTGCCACCAGACCTTTCTCCATCAACAAGGAATCTGATGCCGTCACTTAACACATTCCTTAAATTGTAGCCATTTGTTGAGTGTTTTTTTTTGTGTCTAATCCGCATATATATCACCATTGCCCTTGATTTTCTTGACTGTATATCTCTTAAATGTCAACATATACACGTGTGATTTAGTTTACGAAGATTTTTCAATGCCGAGAACCTCGATCAGAGAGTAAAAATGGCGTAAGGTTCACAATGGTGTAAAATTAAAATGGGATATACCGGGCTAGGATTCGAGTTACAGGAAAAAGGGCCAAACTAACCAGCCAAGAATGGAATCGTCGAGCGAAAACACTTGACAACCTCCTAGAAGCGGCTTTTCTTGCCACCAGACCTTTCACCATCAATTAGGAATCTGATGCCGTCACTAAACACATTCCTTAAATTGTAGCCATTCGTTGAGTGTTTTTTTTTTGTGTCTAATCCGCATATATATCACCATTTCCCTTGATTTTCTTGACTGTATATCTCTTAAATGTCAACATATACCCGTGTGATTTAGTTTACGAAGATTTTTCAATGCCGAGTACCTCTATCAGAGAGTAAAAAAGGCGTAAGTTTCACAATGGTGTATAATTAAAATGGGATATACAGGGCTAGGATTCGAGTTACAGGAACAAGGGCCAAACCAACCACCCAAGAATGGAATCGTCGAGCGAAAACACTTGACAACCTCCTAGAAGCAGCTTTTCTTGCCACCAGACCTTTCTCCATCAACAAGGGATCTGATGCCGTAACTAAACACATTCCTTAAATTGTAGCCATTCGTTGAGTGTTTTTTTTTGTGTCTAATCCGCATATATATCACCATTGCCCTTGATTTTCTTGACTGTATATCTTTTAAATGTCAACATATACACGTGTGATTTAGTTTACGAAGATTTTTCAATGCCGAGAACCTCGATCAGAGAGTAAAAATGGCGTAAGGTTCACAATGGTGTAAAATTAAAATGGGATATACCGGGCTAGGATTCGAGTTACAGGAAAAAGGGCCAAACTAACCACCCAAGAATGGAATCGGCGAGCGAAAACACTTGACAACCTCCTAGAAGCGGCTTTTCTTGCCACCAGACCTTTCACCATCAATTAGGAATCTGATGCCGTCACTAAACACATTCCTTAAATTGTAGCCATTCGTTGAGTGTTTTTTTTTTGTGTTTAATCCGCATATATATCACCATTTCCCTTGATTTTCTTGACTGTATATCTCTTAAATGTCAACATATACCCGTGTTATTTAGTTTACGAAGATTTTTCAATGCCGAGTACCTCTATCAGAGAGTAAAAAAGGCGTAAGTTTCACAATGGTGTATAATTAAAATGGGATATACCGGGCTAGGATACGAGTTACAGGAACAAGGGCCAAACCAACCACCCAAGAATGGAATCGTCGAGCGAAAACACTTGACAACCTCCTAGAAGCAGCTTTTCTTGCCACCAGACCTTTCTCCATCAACAAGGGATCTGATGCCGTAACTAAACACATTCCTTAAATTGTAGCCATTTGTTGAGTGTTTTTTTTGTGTCTAATCCGCATATATATCACCATTGCCCTTGATTTTCTTGAATATATATCTCTTAAATGTCAACATATACACGTGTGATTTAGTTTACGAAGATTTTTCAATGCCGAGAACCTCGATCAGAGAGTAAAAATGGCGTAAGGTTCACAATGGTGTAAAATTAAAATGGGATATACCGTGCTAGGATTCGAGTTACAGGAAAAAGGGCCAAACTAACCACCCAAGAATGGGATCGTCGAGCGAAAACACTTGACAACCTCCTAGAAGCAGCTTTTCTTGCCACCAGACCTTTCTCCATCAATTAGGAATCTGATGCCGTCACTAAACACATTCCTTAAATTGTAGCCATTCGTTGAGTGTTTTTTTTGGTGTCTAATCCGCATATATATCACCATTTCCCTTGATTTTCTTGACTGTATATCTCTTAAATGTCAACATATACACGTGTGATTTAGTTTACAAAGATTTTTCAATGCCGAGTACCTCTATCAGAGAGTAAAAAAGGCGTAAGTTTCACAATGGTGTATAATTAAAATGGGATATACCGGGCTAGGATTCGAGTTACAGGAACAAGGGCCAAACCAACCACCCAAGAATGGAATCGTCGAGCGAAAACACTTGACAACCTCCTAGAAGCCGCTTTTCCTGCCACCAGACCTTTCTCCATCAACAAGGAATCTGATGCCGTCACTAAACACATTCCTTAAATTGTAGCCATTTGTTGAGTGTTTTTTTTGGTGTCAAATCCGCATATATATCACCATTGCCCTTGATTTTCTTGACTGTATATCTCTTAAATGTCAACATATACACGTGTGATTTAGTTTACGGAGATTTTTCAGTGCCAAGAACCTCGATCAGAGAGTAAAAAAGGCGTAAGGATCGCAACGGTGTAAAATTAAAATATGATATACCGGGCTAGGATTCGAGTTACAGGAACAAGGGCCAAACCAACCACCCAAGAATGGAATCGTCGAGCGAAAACACTTGACAACCTCCTAGAAGCAGCTTTTCTTGCCACCAGACCTTTCTCCATCAACAAGGAATCTGATGCCGTCACTAAACACATTTCTTAAATTGTAGCCATTAGTTGAGTGTTTTTTTTTGTGTCTAATCCGCATATATATCACCATTGCCCTTGATTTTCTTGACTGTATATCTCTTAAATGTCAACATATACACGTGTGATTTAGTTTACGAAGATTTTTCAATGCCGAGAACCTCGATCAGAGAGTAAAAATGGCGTAAGGTTCACAATGGTGTAAAATTAAAATGGGATATACCGGGCTAGGATTCGAGTTACGGGAAAAAGGGCCAAACTAACCACCCAAGAATGGAATCGTCGAGCGAAAACACTTGACAACCTCCTAGAAGCGGCTTTTCTTGCCACCAGACCTTTCACCATCAATTAGGAATCTAATGTCGTCACTAAACACATTCCTTAAATTGTAGCCATTCGTTGAGTGTTTTTTTTGTGTCTAATCCGCATATATATCACCATTTCCCTTGATTTTCTTGGCTGTATATCTCTTAAATGTCAACATATACCCGTGTGATTTAGTTTACGAAGATTTTTCAATGCCGAGTACCTCTATCAGAGAGTAAAAAAGGCGTAAGTTTCACAATGGTGTAAAATTAAAATGGGATATACCGGGCTAGGATTCGAGTTACAGGAAAAAGGGCCAAACTAACCACCCAAGAATGGAATCGGCGAGCGAAAACACTTGACAACCTCCTAGAAGCGGCTTTTCTTGCCACCAGACCTTTCACCATCAATTAGGAATCTGATGCCGTCACTAAACACATTCCTTAAATTGTAGCCATTCGTTGAGTGTTTTTTTTTTGTGTTTAATCCGCATATATATCACCATTTCCCTTGATTTTCTTGACTGTATATCTCTTAAATGTCAACATATACCCGTGTTATTTAGTTTACGAAGATTTTTCAATGCCGAGTACCTCTATCAGAGAGTAAAAAAGGCGTAAGTTTCACAATGGTGTATAATTAAAATGGGATATACCGGGCTAGGATACGAGTTACAGGAACAAGGGCCAAACCAACCACCCAAGAATGGAATCGTCGAGCGAAAACACTTGACAACCTCCTAGAAGCAGCTTTTCTTGCCACCAGACCTTTCTCCATCAACAAGGGATCTGATGCCGTAACTAAACACATTCCTTAAATTGTAGCCATTTGTTGAGTGTTTTTTTTGTGTCTAATCCGCATATATATCACCATTGCCCTTGATTTTCTTGAATATATATCTCTTAAATGTCAACATATACACGTGTGATTTAGTTTACGAAGATTTTTCAATGCCGAGAACCTCGATCAGAGAGTAAAAATGGTGTAAGGTTCACAATGGTGTAAAATTAAAATGGGATATACCGTGCTAGGATTCGAGTTACAGGAAAAAGGGCCAAACTAACCACCCAAGAATGGGATCGTCGAGCGAAAACACTTGACAACCTCCTAGAAGCAGCTTTTCTTGCCACCAGACCTTTCTCCATCAATTAGGAATCTGATGCCGTCACTAAACACATTCCTTAAATTGTAGCCATTCGTTGAGTGTTTTTTTTGGTGTCTAATCCGCATATATATCACCATTTCCCTTGATTTTCTTGACTGTATATCTCTTAAATGTCAACATATACACGTGTGATTTAGTTTACAAAGATTTTTCAATGCCGAGTACCTCTATCAGAGAGTAAAAAAGGCGTAAGTTTCACAATGGTGTATAATTAAAATGGGATATACCGGGCTAGGATTCGAGTTACAGGAACAAGGGCCAAACCAACCACCCAAGAATGGAATCGTCGAGCGAAAACACTTGACAACCTCCTAGAAGCCGCTTTTCCTGCCACCAGACCTTTCTCCATCAACAAGGAATCTGATGCCGTCACTAAACACATTCCTTAAATTGTAGCCATTTGTTGAGTGTTTTTTTTGGTGTCAAATCCGCATATATATCACCATTGCCCTTGATTTTCTTGACTGTATATCTCTTAAATGTCAACATATACACGTGTGATTTAGTTTACGGAGATTTTTCAGTGCCAAGAACCTCGATCAGAGAGTAAAAAAGGCGTAAGGATCGCAACGGTGTAAAATTAAAATATGATATACCGGGCTAGGATTCGAGTTACAGGAACAAGGGCCAAACCAACCACCCAAGAATGGAATCGTCGAGCGAAAACACTTGACAACCTCCTAGAAGCAGCTTTTCTTGCCACCAGACCTTTCTCCATCAACAAGGAATCTGATGCCGTCACTAAACACATTCCTTAAATTGTAGCCATTAGTTGAGTGTTTTTTTTTGTGTCTAATCCGCATATATATCACCATTGCCCTTGATTTTCTTGACTGTATATCTCTTAAATGTCAACATATACACGTGTGATTTAGTTTACGAAGATTTTTCAATGCCGAGAACCTCGATCAGAGAGTAAAAATGGCGTAAGGTTCACAATGGTGTAAAATTAAAATGGGATATACCGGGCTAGGATTCGAGTTACGGGAAAAAGGGCCAAACTAACCACCCAAGAATGGAATCGTCGAGCGAAAACACTTGACAACCTCCTAGAAGCGGCTTTTCTTGCCACCAGACCTTTCACCATCAATTAGGAATCTAATGTCGTCACTAAACACATTCCTTAAATTGTAGCCATTCGTTGAGTGTTTTTTTTGTGTCTAATCCGCATATATATCACCATTTCCCTTGATTTTCTTGACTGTATATCTCTTAAATGTCAACATATACCCGTGTGATTTAGTTTACGAAGATTTTTCAATGCCGAGTACCTCTATCAGAGAGTAAAAAAGGCGTAAATTCAACAATGGTGTATAATTAAAATGGGATATACCGGGCTAGGATTCGAGTTACAGGAACAAGGGCCAAACCAACCACCCAAGAATGGAATCGTCGAGCGAAAACACTTGACAACCTCCTAGAAGCAGCTTTTCTTGCCACCAGACCTTTCTCCATCAACAAGGAATCTGATGCCGTCACTAAACACATTCCTTAAATTGTAGCCATTTGTTGAGTGTTTTTTTTTGGTGTCAAATCCGCATATATATCACCATTGCCCTTGATTTTCTTGACTGTATATCTCTTAAATGTCAACATATACACGTGTGATTTAGTTTACGGAGATTTTTCAGTGCCGAGAACCTCGATCAGAGAGTAAAAAAGGCGTAAGGATCCCAATGGTGTAAAATTAAAATATGATATACCGGGCTAGGATTCGAGTTACAGGAACAAGGGCCAAACCAACCACCCAAGAATGGAATCGTCGAGCGAAAACACTTGACAACCTCCTAGAAGCAGCTTTTCTTGCCACCAGACCTTTCTCCATCAACAAGGAATCTGATGCCGTCACTAAACACATTCCTTAAATTGTAGCCATTTGTTGAGTGTTTTTTTTTTGTGTCTAATCCGCATATATATCACCATTTCCCTTGATTTTCTTGACTGTATATCTCTTAAATGTCAACATATACACGTGTGATTTAGTTTACGAAGATTTTTCAATGCCGAGAACCTCTATCAGAGAGTAAAAAAGGCGTAAGGTTCACAATGGTGTACAATTAAAATGGGATATTCCGGGCTAGGATTCGAGTTACAGGAACAAGGGCCAAACCAAGCACCCAAGAATGGAAACGTCAACGAAAACACTTGACAACCTCCTAGAAGCAGCTTTTCTTGCCACCAGACCTTTCTCCATCAACAAGGAATCTGATGCCGTCACTAAACACATTCCTTAAATTGTAGCCATTAGTTGAGTGTTTTTTTTTGGTGTCAATTCCGCATAAATATCACCATTGCCCTTGATTTTCTTGACTGTATATCTCTTAAATGTCAACATATACACGTGTGATTTAGCTTACGAAGATTTTTCCAATGCCGAGAACCTCGATCAGAGAGTAAAAAAGGCGTAAGGATCACAATGGTGTAAAATTAGAATGGGATATACCGGGCTAGGATTCGAGTTACAGGAAAAAGGGCCAAACCAACCACCCAAGAATGGAATCGTCGAGCGAAAACACTTGACAACCTCCTAGAAGCGGCTTTTCTTGCCACCAGACCTTTCTCTATCAATTAGGAATCTGATGCCGTCACTAAACACATTCCTTAAATTGTAGCCATTCGTTGATTGTTTTTTTTGGTGTCTAATCCGCATATATATCACCATTTCCCTTGATTTTCTTGACTGTATATCTCTTAAATGTCAACATATACCCGTGTGATTTAGTTTACGAAGATTTTTCAATGCCGAGTACCTCTATCAGAGAGTAAAAAAGGCGTAAGTTTCCCAATGGTGTATAATTAAAATGGGATATACCGGGCTAGGATTCGAGTTACAGGAACAAGGGCCAAACCAACCACCCAAAAATGGAATCGTCGAGCGAAAACACTTGACAACCTCCTAGAAGCAGCTTTTCTTGCCACCAGACCTTTCTCCATCAATAAGGGATCTGATGCCGTAACTAAACACATTCCTTATATTGTAGCCATTTGTAGAGTGTTTTTTTTTGTGTCTAATCCGCATATATATCACCATTGCCCTTGATTTTCTTGACTATATATCTCTTAAATGTCAACATATACACGTGTGATTTAGTTTACGAAGATTTTTCAATGCCGAGAACCTCGATCAGAGAGTATAAATGGCGTAAGGTTCACAATGGTGTAAAATTAAAATGGGATATACCGTGCTAGGATTCGAGTTACAGGAAAAAGGGCCAAACTAACCACCCAAGAATGGGATCGTCGAGCGAAAACACTTGACAACCTCCTAGATGCAGCTTTTCTTGCCACCAGACCTTTCTCCATCAATTAGGAATCTGATACCGTCACTAAACACATTCCTTAAATTGTAGCCATTCGTTGAGTGTTTTTTTTGGTGTCTAATCCGCATATATATCACCATTTCCCTTGATTTTCTTGACTGTATATCTCTTAAATGTCAACATATACACGTGTGATTTAGTTTACAAAGATTTTTCAATGCCGAGTACCTCTATCAGAGAGTAAAAAAGGCGTAAGTTTCACAATGGTGGATAATTAAAATGGGATCTTCCGGGCTAGGATTCGAGTTACAGGAACAAGGGCCAAACCAACCACCCAAGAATGGAATCGTCGAGCGAAAACACTTGACAACCTCCTAGAAGCAGCTTTTCTTGCCACCAGACCTTTCTCCATCAACAAGGAATCTGATGCCGTCACTAAACACATTCCTTAAATTGTAGCCATTTGTTGAGTGTTTTTTTTTTGGTGTCAAATCCGCATATATATCACCATTGCCCTTGATTTTCTTGACTGTATATCTCTTAAATGTCAACATATACACATGTGATTTAGTTTACGGAGATTTTTCAGTGCCGAGAACCTCGATCAGAGAGTAAAAAAGGCGTAAGGATCGCAATGGTGTAAAATTAAAATATGATATACCGGGCTAGGATTCGAGTTACAGGAACAAGGGCCAAACCAACCACCCAAGAATGGAATCGTCGAGCGAAAAAACTTGACAACCTCCAAGAAGCAGCTTTTCTTGCCACCAGACCTTTCTCCATCAACAGGGAATCTGATGCCGTCACTAAACACATTCCTTAAATTGTAGCCATTTGTTGAGTGTTTTTTTTTTGTGTCTAATCCGCATATATATCACCATTTCCCTTGATTTTCTTGACTGTATATCTCTTAAATGTCAACATATACACGTGTGATTTAGTTTACGAAGATTTTTCAATGCCGAGAACCTCTATCAGAGAGTAAAAAAGGCGTAAGGTTCACAATGGTGTACAATTAAAATGGGATATACCGGGCTAGGATTCGAGTTACAGGAACAAGGGCCAAACCAACCACCCAAGAATGGAATCGTCAAGCGAAAACACTTGACAACCTCCTAGAAGCAGCTTTTCTTGCCACCAGACCTTTCTCCATCAACAAGGAATCTGATGCCGTCACTAAACACATTCCTTAAATTGTAGCCATTAGTTGAGTGTTTTTTTTTGGTGTCAAATCCGCATAAATATCACCATTGCCCTTGATTTTCTTGACTGTATATCTCTTAAATGTCAACATATACACGTGTGATTTAGCTTACGAAGATTTTTCCAATGCCGAGAACCTCGATCAGAGAGTAAAAAAGGCGTAAGGATCACAATGGTGTAAAATTAGAATGGGATATACAGGGCTAGGATTCGAGTTACAGGAAAAAGGGCCAAACCAACCACCCAAGAATGGAATCGTCGAGCGAAAACACTTGACAACCTCCTAGAAGCGGCTTTTCTTGCCACCAGACCTTTCTCCATCAATTAGGAATCTGATGCCGTCACTACACACATTCCTTAAATTGTAGCCATTCGTTGATTGTTTTTTTTGGTGTCTAATCCGCATATATATCACCATTTCCCTTGATTTTCTTGACTGTATATCTCTTAAATGTCAACATATACCCGTGTGATTTAGTTTACGAAGATTTTTCAATGCCGAGTACCTCTATCAGAGAGTAAAAAAGGCGTAAGTTTCCCAATGGTGTATAATTAAAATGGGATATACCGGGCTAGGATTCGAGTTACAGGAACAAGGGCCAAACCAACCACCCAAGAATGGAATCGTCGAGCGAAAACACTTGACAACTTCCTAGAAGCAGCTTTTCTTGCCACCAGACCTTTCTCCATCAATAAGGGATCTGATGCCGTAACTAAACACATTCCTTAAATTGTAGCCATTTGTAGAGTGTTTTTTTTTGTGTCTAATCCGCATGTATATCACCATTGCCCTTGATTTTCTTGACTATATATCTCTTAAATGTCAACATATACACGTGTGATTTAGTTTACGAAGATTTTTCAATGCCGAGAACCTCGATCAGAGAGTATAAATGGCGTAAGGTTCACAATGGTGTAAAATTAAAATGGGATATACCGTGCTAGGATTCGAGTTACAGAAAAAAGGGCCAAACTAACCACCCAAGAATGGGATCGTCGAGCGAAAACACTTGACAACCTCCTAGATGCAGCTTTTCTTGCCACCAGACCTTTTTCCATCAATTAGGAATCTGATACCGTCACTAAACACATTCCTTAAATTGTAGCCATTCGTTGAGTGTTTTTTTTGGTGTCTAATCCGCATTTATATCACCATTTCCCTTGATTTTCTTGACTGTATATCTCTTAAATGTCAACATATACACGTGTGATTTAGTTTACAAAGATTTTTCAATGACGAGTACCTCTATCAGAGAGTAAAAAAGGCGTAAGTTTCACAATGGTGTATAATTAAAATGGGATCTTCCGGGCTAGGATTCGAGTTACAGGAACAAGGGCCAAACCAACCACCCAAGAATGGAATCGTCGAGCGAAAACACTTGACAACCTCCTAGAAGCAGCTTTTCTTGCCACCAGACCTTTCTCCATCAACAAGGAATCTGATGCCGTCACTAAACACATTCCTTAAATTGTAGCCATTTGTTGAGTGTTTTTTTTTGGTGTCAAATCCGCATATATATCACCATTGCCCTTGATTTTCTTGACTGTATATCTCTTAAATGTCAACATATACACGTGTGATTTAGTTTACGGAGATTTTTCAGTGCCGAGAACCTCGATCAGAGAGTAAAAAAGGCGTAAGGATCGCAATGGTGTAAAATTAAAATATGATATACCGGGCTAGGATTCGAGTTACAGGAACAAGGGCCAAACCAACCACCCAAGAATGGAATCGTCGAGCGAAAAAACTTGACAACCTCCTAGAAGCAGCTTTTCTTGCCACCAGACCTTTCTCCATCAACAAGGAATCTGATGCCGTCACTAAACACATTCCTTAAATTGTAGCCATTTGTTGAGTGTTTTTTTTTTTGTGTCTAATCCGCATATATATCACCATTTCCCTTGATTTTCTTGACTGTATATCTCTTAAATGTCAACATATACACGTGTGATTTAGTTTACGAAGATTTTTCAATGCCGAGAACCTCTATCAGAGAGTAAAAAAGGCGTAAGGTTCACAATGGTGTACAATTAAAATGGGATATACCGGGCTAGGATTCGAGTTACAGGAACAAGGGCCAAACCAACCACCCAAGAATGGAATCGTCAAGCGAAAACACTTGACAACCTCCTAGAAGCAGCTTTTCTTGCCACCAGACCTTTCTCCATCAACAAGGAATCTGATGCCGTCACTAAAAACATTCCTTAAATTGTAGCCATTAGTTGAGTGTTTTTTTTTTGTGTCAAATCCGCATAAATATCACCATTGCCCTTGATTTTCTTGACTGTATATCTCTTAAATGTCAACATATACACGTGTGATTTAGCTTACGAAGATTTTTCCAATGCCGAAAACCTCGATCAGAGAGTAAAAAAGGCGTAAGGATCACAATGGTGTAAAATTAGAATGGGATATACCGGGCTAGGAATCGAGTTATAGGAAAAAGGGCCAAACCAACCACCCAAGAATGGAATCGTCAAGCGAAAACACTTGACAACCTCCTAGAAGCGGCTTTTCTTGCAACCAGACCTTTCTCCATCAATTAGGAATCTGATGCCGTCACTAAACACATTCCTTAAATTGTAGCCATTCGTTGATTGTTTTTTTTGGTGTCTAATCCGCATATATATCACCATTTCCCCTGATTTTCTTGACTGTATATCTCTTAAATGTCAACATATACCCGTGTGATTTAGTTTACGACGATTTTTCAATGCCGAGTACCTCTATCAGAGAGTAAAAAAGGCGTAAGTTTCCCAATGGTGTATAATTAAAATGGGATATACCGGGCTAGGATTCGAGTTACAGGAACAAGGGCCAAACCAACCACCCAAGAATGGAATCGTCGAGCGAAAACACTTGCCAACCTCCTAGAACCAACTTTTCTTGCCACCAGACCTTTCTCCATCAATAAGGGATCTGATGCCGTAACTAAACACATTCCTTAAATTGTAGCCATTTGTAGAGTGTTTTTTTTGTGTCTAATCCGCATATATATCACCATTGCCCTTGATTTTCTTGACTATATATCTCTTAAATGTCAACATATACACGTGTGATTTAGTTTACGAAGATTTTTCATTGCCGAGAACCTCGATCAGAGAGTAAAAATGGCGTAAGGTTCACAATGGTGTAAAATTACAATGGGATATACCGTGCTAGGATTCGAGTTACAGGAAAAAGGGCCAAACTAACCACCCAAGAATGGGATCGTCGAGCGAAAACACTTGACAACCTCCTAGATGCAGCTTTTCTTGCCACCAGACCTTTCTCCATCAATTAGGAATCTGATACCGTCACTAAACACATTCCTTAAATTGTAGCCATCCGTTAAGTGTTTTTTTTGGTGTCTAATCCGCATATATATCACCATTTCCCTTGATTTTCTTGACTGTATATCTCTTAAATGTCAACATATACACGTGTGATTTAGTTTACAAAGATTTTTCAATGCCGAGTACCTCTATCAAAGAGTAAAAAAGGCGTAAGTTTCACAATGGTGTATAATTAAAATGGGATCTTCCGGGCTAGGATTCGAGTGACAGGAACAAGGGCCAAACCAACCACCCAAGAATGGAATCGTCGAGCGAAAACACTTGACAACCTCCTAGAAGCAGCTTTTCTTGCCACCATACCTTTCTCCATCAACAAGGAATCTGATGCCGTCACTAAACACATTCCTTAAATTGTAGCCATTTGTTGAGTGTTTTTTTTTTGGTGTCAAATCCGCATATATATCACCATTGCCCTTGATTTTCTTGACTGTATATCTCTTAAATGTCAACATATACACGTGTGACTTAGTTTACGGAGATTTTTCAGTGCCGAGAACCTCGATCAGAGAGTAAAAAAGGCGTAAGGATCGCAATGGTGTAAAATTAAAATATGATATACCGGGCTAGGATTCGAGTTACAGGAACAAGGGCCAAACCAACCACCCAAGAATGGAATCGTCGAGCGAAAACACTTGACAACCTCATAGAAGGAGCTTTTCTTGCCACCAGACCTTTCTCCATCAACAAGGAATCTGATGCCGTCACTAAACACATTCCTTAAATTGTAGCCATTTGTTGAGTGTTTTTTTTGTGTCTAATCCGCATATATATCACCATTGCCCTTGATTTTCTTGACTGTATATCTCTTAAATGTCAACATATACACGTGTGATTTAGTTTTCGAAGATTTTTCAATGCCGAGAACCTCGATCAGAGAGTAAAAATGGCGTAAGGTTCACAATGGTGTAAAATTAAAATGGGATATACCGGGCTAGGATTCGAGTTACAGGAAAAAGGGCCAAACTAACCACCCAAGAATGGGATCGTCGAGCGAAAACACTTGACAACCTCCTAGAAGCAGCTTCTCTTGCCACCAGACCTTTCTCCATCAATTAGCAATCTGATGCCGTCACTAAACACATTCCTTAAATTGTAGCCATTCGTTGAGTGTTTTTTTTGGTGTCTAATCCGCATATATATCACCATTTCCCTTGATTTTCTTGACTGTATATCTCTTAAATGTCAACATATACAAGTGTGAGTTAGTTTATGAAGATTTTTCAATGCCGAGTACCTCTATCAGAGAGTAAAAAAGGCTTAAGTTTCACAATGGTGTATAATTGTAGGACCGTTATTGACAGTCGTGTGAGTCAGTCAGAGCTAGCAACTACCGAAAATGCAGCTGAAATACAAAATCAGCATGAATCAAAGCAGAAATTGAGTAGAAACAGAAAGAATTCACTTTAAAACAGTTTTCTCATTAATCTTTCACAAAATACACGAGCAGCAGTTCGGCTACACTGGAGACATGAACGTGCAAAATGAGAAAACAACTTGGGTATTTATAGGGGAGGAGGTTTAGCTTATGTGAACATGTCCGTATAAGCGAAACCATCTAGTTGGGGTTTCGCTTATATGTCACATGTCCATAAAAGCGGAACCTCTACATATAAACCCAATATTTACACTTTAAACCCCTATACAATACCTAATTAACACATCTAGACCCTATACATTCAACAATTAAGACTAAGACGTAGGCTTTAGACATTCGTGCATCAACAAACTCCCCCTTGGATACAGCCGGAGTCTTCAGTCTTATCTTTGGGTCTTCAGAGTAACTTGAACTTTCTTCTCTAGACTTAGGCTTCTTCAGAAACCTCCTAAGCTTCTCTTTCTCTTTCACAGGCTCCCCCTTTCATCAATCTTCTGTGCTTTTGGGATAGACACCTAGATTATCAGCAAGAAGCTTCCTTTTGCACCAACTCGCCTTCAGACTCCCCCTAAGACTCTGCTATCGGGATCTTAATATGGATCTTTCACCTGCAAACTTCAAACATTTATAAGAATAAACATTTTAAATGTCCAGAATTGATGATCTGGTTCTTTCACAATCCTATAAAGATTTGACTATATAAAGAATCCAAACAACTAAACTTAAAACTTTACAATCAAATTTTAAACCTTTTAATTTTCAAAATTATTGTTCAGTGACATATGAGCAAAATCAGAGTGTTGTTTTCAAACCTTTGATTTTTTAACACTTTTATGATTAAACACCGACACACCCAGTTAACCAAGTCCAAATCAATGACCTTGGTCAACTTCTTGGTCTACCAAGTCCAAGTTAATGACCTTGGATGACCGACTTATGAAGTACACATTTATTTCATTCTGAAAATAGTTCAAACGAATGAACTTTTGAACATTTTGAACTTCCAAACACTTTTTAATTTTACAACACTGTACCAATCATTGTTCTGCATCACCAGCTTACCCAGCCCTCATCAAAACACAGACATGATCTGCACTAAGCTTTGATCTTCCGATTCCCAATGTCAGTTGTCGAAAATAAAAAATGAGAAACTAAAATCTTTTTGGATTTTTAACTGGATAAACTGAAAACTGTACACACAATCTTTTTTTTCATCAGTTTTCTCATCACAATCTTCAATTTTGACTTTGTCAAAATTTGTGACATTGTCACATATTGGAACAGAATTGATTGGTTTTGGACAAGAATAATTTGGTGTTGATGACGAAGTCTCAAAACCTTTCAATTTCTTTTCAAGCTCATCAATTTTATTCCGAGCAATTTCAGCTTCATTTTCAAGCCGAATGATTTTCTGAAGATGAGAATTTATTTCAATCTGTTTTTCAAGATTATTTTTAAAAATAACAGATTTTTCATCTTCTAAAATCTTCATTTGACTTTGAAAATCTTTTTCAATTTTCAATTTTTCATTTTCAAAATCTTTTTCCTTTTCTTTCAAAATTTTGTTTTCTATTCCATTCTTGGGTGAGTGTTTTTTTTGTGTCTAATCCGCATATATATCACCATTGCCCTTGATTTTCTTGACTGTATATCTCTTAAATGTCAACATATACACGTGTGATTTAGTTTACGAAGATTTTTCAATGCCGAGAACCTCGATCAGAGAGTAAAAATGGCGTAAGGTTCACAATGGTGTAAAATTAAAATGGGATATACCGGGCTAGGATTCGAGTTACAGGAAAAAGGGCCAAACTAACCACCCAAGAATGGAATCGTCGAGCGAAAACACTTGACAACCTCCTAGAAGCGGCTTTTCTTGCCACCAGACCTTTCACCATCAATTAGGAATCTAATGTCGTCACTAAACACATTCCTTAAATTGTAGCCATTCGTTGAGTGTTTTTTTTGTGTCTAATCCGCATATATATCACCATTTCCCTTGATTTTCTTGACTGTATATCTCTTAAATGTCAACATATACCCGGGTGATTTAGTTTACGAAGATTTTTCAATGCCGAGTACCTCTATCAGAGAGTAAAAAAGGCGTAAATTCAACAATGGTGTATAATTAAAATGGGATATACCGGGCTAGGATTCGAGTTACAGGAACAAGGGCCAAACCAACCACCCAAGAATGGAATCGTCGAGCGAAAACACTTGACAACCTCCTAGAAGCAGCTTTTCTTGCCACCAGACCTTTCTCCATCAACAAGGAATCTGATGCCGTCACTAAACACATTCCTTAAATTGTAGCCATTTGTTGAGTGTTTTTTTTTTGGTGTCAAATCCGCATATATATCACCATTGCCCTTGATTTTCTTGACTGTATATCTCTTAAATGTCAACATATACACGTGTGATTTAGTTTACGGAGATTTTTCAGTGCCGAGAACCTCGATCAGAGATTAAAAAAGGCGTAAGGATCCCAATGGTGTAAAATTAAAATATGATATACCGGGCTAGGATTCGAGTTACAGGAACAAGGGCCAAACCAACCACCCAAGAATGGAATCGTCGAGCGAAAACACTTGACAACCTCCTAGAAGCAGCTTTTCTTGCCACCAGACCTTTCTCCATCAACAAGGAATCTGATGCCGTCACTAAACACATTCCTTAAATTGTAGCCATTTGTTGAGTGTTTTTTTTTGTGTCTAATCCGCATATATATCACCATTTCCCTTGATTTTCTTGACTGTATATCTCTTAAATGTCAACATATACACGTGTGATTTAGTTTACGAAGATTTTTCAATGCCGAGAACCTCTATCAGAGAGTAAAAAAGGCGTAAGGTTCACAATGGTGTACAATTAAAATGGGATATACCGGGCTAGGATTCGAGTTACAGGAACAAGGGCCAAACCAAGCACCCAAGAATGGAATCGTCAACGAAAACACTTGACAACCTCCTAGAACCAGCTTTTCTTGCCACCAGACCTTTCTCCATCAACAAGGAATCTGATGCCGTCACTAAACACATTCCTTAAATTGTAGCCATTAGTTGAGTGTTTTTTTTTGGTGTCAAATCCGCATAAATATCACCATTGCCCTTGATTTTCTTGACTGTATATCTCTTAAATGTCAACATATACACGTGTGATTTAGTTTACGAAGATTTTTCAATGCCGAGAACCTCGATCAGAGAGTATAAATGGCGTAAGGTTCACAATGGTGTAAAATTAAAATGGGATATACCGTGCTAGGATTCGAGTTACAGGAAAAAGGGCCAAACTAACCACCCAAGAATGGGATCGTCGAGCGAAAACACTTGACAACCTCCTAGATGCAGCTTTTCTTGCCACCAGACCTTTCTCCATCAATTAGGAATCTGATATCGTCACTAAACACATTCCTTAAATTGTAGCCATTCGTTGAGTGTTTTTTTTGGTGTCTAATCCGCATATATATCACCATTTCCCTTGATTTTCTTGACTGTATATCTCTTAAATGTCAACATATACACGTGTGATTTAGTTTACAAAGATTTTTCAATGCCGAGTACCTCTATCAGAGAGTAAAAAAGGCGTAAGTTTCACAATGGTGGATAATTAAAATGGGATCTTCCGGGCTAGGATTCGAGTTACAGGAACAAGGGCCAAACCAACCACCCAAGAATGGAATCGTCGAGCGAAAACACTTGACAACCTCCTAGAAGCAGCTTTTCTTGCCACCAGACCTTTCTCCATCAACAAGGAATCTGATGCCGTCACTAAACACATTCCTTAAATTGTAGCCATTTGTTGAGTGTTTTTTTTTTTGGTGTCAAATCCGCATATATATCACCATTGCCCTTGATTTTCTTTACTGTATATCTCTTAAATGTCAACATATACACGTGTGATTTAGTTTAGGAAGATTTTTCAATGCCGAGAACCTCTATCAGAGAGTAAAAAAGGCGTAAGGTTCACAATGGTGTACAATTAAAATATGATATACCGGGCTAGGATTCGAGTTACAGGAACAAGGGCCAAACCAACCACCCAAGAATGGAATCGTCAAGCGAAAAAACTTGACAACCTCCAAGAAGCAGCTTTTCTTGCCACCAGACCTTTCTCCATCAACAGGGAATCTGATGCCGTCACTAAACACATTCCTTAAATTGTAGCCATTTGTTGAGTGTTTTTTTTTTTGTGTCTAATCCGCATATATATCACCATTTCCCTTGATTTTCTTGACTGTATATCTCTTAAATGTCAACATATACACGTGTGATTTAGTTTACGAAGATTTTTCAATGCCGAGAACCTCTATCAGAGAGTAAAAAAGGCGTAAGGTTCACAATGGTGTACAATTAAAATGGGATATACCGGGCTAGGATTCGAGTTATAGGAACAAGGGCCAAACTAACCACCCAAGAATGGAATCGTCAAGCGAAAACACTTGACAACCTCCTAGAAGCAGCTTTTCTTGCCACCAGACCTTTCTCCATCAACAAGGAATCTGATGCCGTCACTAAACACATTCCTTAAATTGTAGCCATTAGTTGAGTGTTTTTTTTTTGTGTCAAATCCGCATAAATATCACCATTGCCCTTGATTTTCTTGACTGTATATCTCTTAAATGTCAACATATACACGTGTGATTTAGCTTACGAAGATTTTTCCAATGCCGAGAACCTCGATCAGAGAGTAAAAAAGGCGTAAGGATCACAATGGTGTAAAATTAGAATGGGATATACCGGGCTAGGATTCGAGTTACAGGAAAAAGGGCCAAACCAACCACCCAAGAATGGAATCGTCGAGCGAAAACACTTGACAACCTCCTAGAAGCGGCTTTTCTTGCCACCAGACCTTTCTCCATCAATTAGGAATCTGATGCCGTCACTAAACACATTCCTTAAATTGTAGCCATTCGTTGATTGTTTTTTTTGGTGTCTAATCCGCATATATATCACCATTTCCCTTGATTTTCTTGACTGTATATCTCTTAAATGTCAACATATACCCGTGTGATTTAGTTTACGAAGATTTTTCAATGCCGAGTACCTCTATCAGAGAGTAAAAAAGGCGTAAGTTTCCCAATGGTGTATAATTAAAATGGGATATACCGGGCTAGGATTCGAGTTACAGGAACAAGGGCCAAACCAACCACCCAAGAATGGAATCGTCGAGCGAAAACACTTGACAACCTCCTAGAAGCAGCTTTTCTTGCCACCAGACCTTTCTCCATCAATAAGGGATCTGATGCCGTAACTAAACACATTCCTTAAATTGTAGCCATTTGTAGAGTGTTTTTTTTTTGTGTCTAATCCGCATATATATCACCATTGCCTTTGATTTTCTTGACTATATATCTCTTAAATGTCAACATATACACGTGTGATTTAGTTTACGAAGATTTTTCAATGCCGAGAACCTCGATCAGAGAGTATAAATGGCGTAAGGTTCACAATGGTGTAAAATTAAAATGGGATATACCGTGCTAGGATTCGAGTTACAGGAAAAAGGGCCAAACTAACCACCCAAGAATGGGATCGTCGAGCGAAAACACTTGACAACCTCCTAGATGCAGCTTTTCTTGCCACCAGACCTTTCTCCATCAATTAGGAATCTGATACCGTCACTAAACACATTCCTTAAATTGTAGCCATTCGTTGAGTGTTTTTTTTGGTGTCTAATCCGCATATATATCACAATTTCCCTTGATTTTCTTGACTGTATATCTCTTAAATGTCAACATATACACGTGTGATTTAGTTTACAAAGATTTTTCAATGCCGAGTACCTCTATCAGAGAGTAAAAAAGGCGTAAGTTTCACAATGGTGGATAATTAAAATGGGATCTTCCGGGCTAGGATTCGAGTTACAGGAACAAGGGCCAAACCAACCACCCAAGAATGGAATCGTCGAGCGAAAACACTTGACAACCTCCTAGAAGCAGCTTTTCTTGCCACCAGACCTTTCTCCATCAACAAGGAATCTGATGCCGTCACTAAACACATTCCTTAAATTGTAGCCATTTGTTGAGTGTTTTTTTTTTGGTGTCAAATCCGCATATATATCACCATTGCCCTTGATTTTCTTGACTGTATATCTCTTAAATGTCAACATATACACGTGTGATTTAGTTTACGGAGATTTTTCAGTGCCGAGAACCTCGATCAGAGAGTAAAAAAGGCGTAAGGATCGCAATGGTGTAAAATTAAAATATGATATACCGGGCTAGGATTCGAGTTACATGAACAAGGGCCAAACCAACCACCCAAGAATGGAATCGTCGAGCGAAAAAACTTGACAACCTCCAAGAAGCAGCTTTTCTTGCCACCAGACCTTTCTCCATCAACAAGGAATCTGATGCCGTCACTAAACACATTCCTTAAATTGTAGCCATTTGTTGAGTGTTTTTTTTTGTGTCTAATCCGCATATATATCACCATTTCCCTTGATTTTCTTGACTGTATATCTCTTAAATGTCAACATATACACGAGTGATTTAGTTTACGAAGATTTTTCAATGCCGAGAACCTCTATCAGAGAGTAAAAAAGGCGTAAGGTTCACAATGGTGTACAATTAAAATGGGATATACCGGGCTAGGATTCGAGTTACAGGAACAAGGGCCAAACCAACCACCCAAGAATGGAATCGTCAAGCGAAAACACTTGACAACCTCCTAGAAGCAGCTTTTCTTGCCACCAGACCTTTCTCCATCAGCAAGGAATCTGATGCCGTCACTAAACACATTCCTTAAATTGTAGCCATTAGTTGAGTGTTTTTTTTTGGTGTCAAATCCGCATAAATATCACCATTGCCCTTGATTTTCTTGACTGTATATCTCTTAAATGTCAACATATACACGTGTGATTTAGCTTACGAAGATTTTTCCAATGCCGAGAACCTCGATCAGAGAGTAAAAAAGGCGTAAGGATCACAATGGTGTAAAATTAGAATGGGATATACCGGGCTAGGATTCGAGTTACAGGAAAAAGGGCCAAACCAACCACCCAAGAATGGAATCGTCGAGCGAAAACACTTGACAACCTCCTAGAAGCGGCTTTTCTTGCCACCAGACCTTTCTCCATCAATTAAGAATCTGATGCCGTCACTAAACACATTCCTTAAATTGTAGCCATTCGTTGATTGTTTTTTTTGGTGTCTAATCCGCATATATATCACCATTTCCCTTGATTTTCTTGACTGTATATCTCTTAAATGTCAACATATACCCGTGTGATTTAGTTTACGAAGATTTTTCAATGCCGAGTACCTCTTTCAGAGAGTAAAAAAGGCGTAAGTTTCCCAATGGTGTATAATTAAAATGGGATATACCGGGCTAGGATTCGAGTTACAGGAACAAGGGCCAAACCAACCACCCAAGAATGGAATCGTCGAGCGAAAACACTTGACAACCTCCTAGAAGCAGCTTTTCTTGCCACCAGACCTTTCTCCATCAATAAGGGATCTGATGCCGTAACTAAACACATTCCTTAAATTGTAGCCATTTGTAGAGTGTTTTTTTTTGTGTCTAATCCGCATGTATATCACCATTGCCCTTGATTTTCTTGACTATATATCTCTTAATTGTCAACATATACACGTGTGATTTAGTTTACGAAGATTTTTCAATGCCGAGAACCTCGATCAGAGAGTATAAATGGCGTAAGGTTCACAATGGTGTAAAATTAAAATGGGATATACCGTGCTAGGATTCGAGTTACAGAAAAAAGGGCCAAACCAACCACCCAAGAATGGAATCGTCGAGCGAAAACACTTGACAACCTCCTAGAAGCGGCTTTTCTTGCCACCAGACCTTTCTCCATCAATTAGGAATCTGATGCCGTCACTAAACACATTCCTTAAATTGTAGCCATTCGTTGATTGTTTTTTTTGGTGTCTAATCCGCATATATATCACCATTTCCCTTGATTTTCTTGACTGTATATCTCTTAAATGTCAACATATACCCGTGTGATTTAGTTTACGAAGATTTTTCAATGCCGAGTACCTCTATCAGAGAGTAAAAAAGGCGTAAGTTTCCCAATGGTGTATAATTAAAATGGGATATACCGGGCTAGGATTCGAGTTACAGGAACAAGGGCCAAACCAACCACCCAAGAATGGAATCGTCGAGCGAAAACACTTGACAACCTCCTAGATGCAGCTTTTCTTGCCACCAGACCTTTTTCCATCAATTAGGAATCTGATACCATCACTAAACACATTCCTTAAATTGTAGCCATTCGTTGAGTGTTTTTTTTGGTGTCTAATCCGCATTTATATCACCATTTCCCTTGATTTTCTTGACTGTATATCTCTTCAATGTCAACATATACACGTGTGATTTAGTTTACAAAGATTTTTCAATGACGAGTACCTCTATCAGAGAGTAAAAAAGGCGTAAGTTTCACAATGGTGTATAATTAAAATGGGATCTTCCGGGCTAGGATTCGAGTTACAGGAACAAGGGCCAAACCAACCACCCAAGAATGGAATCGTCGAGCGAAAACACTTGACAACCTCCTAGAAGCAGCTTTTCTTGCCACCAGACCTTTCTCCATCAACAAGGATTCTGATGCCGTCACTAAACACATTCTTTAAATTGTAGCCATTTGTTGAGTGTTTTTTTTTGGTGTCAAATCCGCATATATATCACCATCGCCCTTGATTTTCTTGACTGTATATCTCTTAAATGTCAACATATACACGTGTGATTTAGTTTACGGAGATTTTTCAGTGCCGAGAACCTCGATCAGAGAGTAAAAAAGGCGTAAGGATCGCAATGGTGTAAAATTAAAATATGATATACCGGGCTAGGATTCGAGTTACAGGAACAAGGGCCAAACCAACCACCCAAGAATGGAATCGTCGAGCGAAAAAACTTGACAACCTCCTAGAAGCAGCTTTTCTTCCACCAGACCTTTCTCCATCAACAAGGAATCTGATGCCGTCACTAAACACATTCTTTAAATTGTAGCCATTTGTTGAGTGTTTTTTTTTTGTGTCTAATCCGCATATATATCACCATTTCCCTTGATTTTCTTGACTGTATATCTCTTAAATGTCAACATATACACGTGTGATTTAGTTTACGAAGATTTTTCAATGCCGAGAACCTCTATCAGAGAGTAAAAAAGGCGTAAGGTTCACAATGGTGTACAATTAAAATGGGATATACCGGGCTAGGATTCGAGTTACAGGAACAAGGGCCAAACCAACCACCCAAGAATGGAATCGTCAAGCGAAAACACTTGACAACCTCCTAGAAGCAGCTTTTCTTGCCACCAGACCTTTCTCCATCAACAAGGAATCTGATGCCGTCACTAAACACATTCCTTAAATTGTAGCAATTAGTTGAGTGTTTTTTTTGGTGTCAAATCCGCATAAATATCACCATTGCCCTTGATTTTCTTGACTGTATATCTCTTAAATGTCAACATATACACGTGTGATTTAGCTTACGAAGATTTTTCCAATGCCGAGAACCTCGATCAGAGAGTAAAAAAGGCGTAAGGATCACAATGGTGTAAAATTAGAATGGGATATACCGGGCTAGGAATCGAGTTATAGGAAAAAGGGCCAAACCAACCACCCAAGAATGGAATCGTCAAGCGAAAACACTTGACAACCTCCTAGAAGCGGCTTTTCTTGCAACCAGACCTTTCTCCATCAATTAGGAATCTGATGCCGTCACTAAACACATTCCTTAAATTGTAGCCATTCGTTGATTGTTTTTTTTTGGTGTCTAATCCGCATATATATCACCATTTCCCCTGATTTTCTTGACTGTATATCTCTTAAATGTCAACATATACCCGTGTGATTTAGTTTACGAAGATTTTTCAATGCCGAGTACCTCTATCAGAGAGTAAAAAAGGCGTAAGTTTCCCAATGGTGTATAATTAAAATGGGATATACCGGGCTAGGATTCGAGTTACAGGAACAAGCGCCAAACCAACCACCCAAGAATGGAATCGTCGAGCGAAAACACTTGCCAACCTCCTAGAAGCAACTTTTCTTGCCACCAGACCTTTCTCCATCAATAAGGGATCTGATGCTGTAACTAAACACATTCCTTAAATTGTAGCCATTTGTAGAGTGTTTTTTTTGTGTCTAATCCGCATATATATCACCATTGCCCTTGATTTTCTTGACTATATATCTCTTAAATGTCAACATATACACGTGTGATTTAGTTTACGAAGATTTTTCATTGCCGAGAACCTCGATCAGAGAGTAAAAATGGCATAAGGTTCACAATGGTGTAAAATTACAATGGGATATACCGTGCTAGGATTCGAGTTACATGAAAAAGGGCCAAACTAACCACCCAAGAATGGGATCGTCGAGCGAAAACACTTGACAACCTCCTAGATGCAGCTTTTCTTGCCACCAGACCTTTCTCCATCAATTAGGAATCTGATACCGTCACTAAACACATTCCTTAAATTGTAGCCATCCGTTGAGTGTTTTTTTTGGTGTCTAATCCGCATATATATCACCATTTCCCTTGATTTTCTTGACTGTATATCTCTTAAATGTCAACATATACACGTGTGATTTAGTTTACAAAGATTTTTCAATGCCGAGTACCTCTATCAGAGAGTAAAAAAGGCGTAAGTTTCACAATGGTGTATAATTAAAATGGGATCTTCCGGGCTAGGATTCGAGTGACAGGAACAAGGGCCAAACCAACCACCCAAGAATGGAATCGTCAAGCGAAAACACTTGACAACCTCCTAGAAGCAGCTTTTCTTGCCACCAGACCTTTCTCCATCAACAAGGAATCTGATGCCGTCACTAAACACATTCCTTAAATTGTAGCCATTTGTTGAGTGTTTTTTTTTGGTGTCAAATCCGCATATATATCACCATTGCCCTTGATTTTCTTGACTGTATATCTCTTAAATGTCAACATATACACGTGTGACTTAGTTTACGGAGATTTTTCAGTGCCGAGAACCTCGATCAGAGAGTAAAAAAGGCGTAAGGATCGCAATGGTGTAAAATTAAAATATGATATACCGGGCTAGGATTCGAGTTACAGGAACAAGGGCCAAACCAACCACCCAAGAATGGAATCGTCGAGCGAAAACACTTGACAACCTCATAGAAGGAGCTTTTCTTGCCACCAGACCTTTCTCCATCAACAAGGAATCTGATGCCGTCACTAAACACATTCCTTAAATTGTAGCCATTTGTTGAGTGTTTTTTTTGTGTCTAATCCGCATATATATCATCATTGCCCTTGATTTTCTTGACTGTATATCTCTTAAATGTTAACATATACACGTGTGATTTAGTTTTCGAAGATTTTTCAATGCCGAGAACCTCGATCAGAGAGTAAAAATGGCGTAAGGTTCACAATGGTGTAAAATTAAAATGGGATATATCGGGCTAGGATTCGAGTTTCAGGAAAAAGGGCCAAACTAACCACCCAAGAATGGGATCGTCGAGCGAAAACACTTGACAACCTCCTAGAAGCAGCTTCTCTTGCCACCAGACCTTTCTCCATCAATTAGGAATCTGATGCCGTCACTAAACACATTCCTTAAATTGTAGCCATTCGTTGAGTGTTTTTTTTGGTGTCTAATCCGCATATATATCACCATTTCCCTTGATTTTCTTGACTGTATATCTCTTAAATGTCAACATATACAAGTGTGAGTTAGTTTATGAAGATTTTTCAATGCCGAGTACCTCTATCAGAGAGTAAAAAAGGCTTAAGTTTCACAATGGTGTATAATTGTAGGACCGTTATTGACAGTCGTGTGAGTCAATCAGAGCTAGCAACTACCGAAAATGCAGCTGAAATACAAAATCAGCATGAATCAAAGCAGAAATTGAGTAGAAACAGAAAGAATTCACTTTAAAACAGTTTTCTCATTAATCTTTCACAAAATACACGAGCAGCAGTTCGGCTACACTGGAGACATGAACGTGCAAAATGAGAAAACAACTTGGGTATTTATAGGGGAGGAGGTTTAGCTTATGTGAACATGTCCGTATAAGCGAAACCATCTAGTTGGGGTTTCGCTTATATGTCACATGTCCATAAAAGCGGAACCTCTACATATAAACCCAATATTTACACTTTAAACCCCTATACAATACCTAATTAACACATCTAGACCCTATACATTCAACAATTAAGACTAAGACGTAGGCTTTAGACATTCGTGCATCAACAAACTCCCCCTTGGATACAGCCGGAGTCTTCAGTCTTATCTTTGGGTCTTCAGAGTAACTTGAACTTTCTTCTCTAGACTTAGGCTTCTTCAGAAACCTCCTAAGCTTCTCTTTCTCTTTCACAGGCTCCCCCTTTCATCAATCTTCTGTGCTTTTGGGATCGACACCTAGATTATCAGCAAGAAGCTTCCTTTTGCACCAACTCGCCTTCAGACTCCCCCTAAGACTCTACTATCGGGATCTTAATATGGATCTTTCACCTGCAAACTTCAAACATTTATAAGAATAAACATTTTAAATGTCCAGAATTGATGATCTGGTTCTTTCACAATCCTATAAAGATTTGACTATATAAAGAATCCAAACAACTAAACTTAAAACTTTACAATCAAATTTTAAACCTTTTAATTTTCAAAATTATTGTTCAGTGACATATGAGCAAAATCAGAGTGTTGTTTTCAAACCTTTGATTTTTTAACACTTTTATGATTAAACACCGACACACCCAGTTAACCAAGTCCAAATCAATGACCTTGGTCAACTTCTTGGTCTACCAAGTCCAAGTTAATGACCTTGGATGACCGACTTATGAAGTACACATTTATTTCATTCTGAAAATAGTTCAAACGAATGAACTTTTGAACATTTTGAACTTCCAAACACTTTTTAATTTTACAACACTGTACCAATCATTGTTCTGCATCACCAGCTTACCCAGCCCTCATCAAAACACAGACATGATCTGCACTAAGCTTTGATCTTCCGATTCCCAATGTCAGTTGTCGAAAATAAAAAATGAGAAACTAAAATCTTTTTGGATTTTTAACTGGATAAACTGAAAACTGTACACACAATCTTTTTTTTCATCAGTTTTCTCATCACAATCTTCAATTTTGACTTTGTCAAAATTTGTGACATTGTCACATATTGGAACAGAATTGATTGGTTTTGGACAAGAATAATTTGGTGTTGATGACGAAGTCTCAAAACCTTTCAATTTCTTTTCAAGCTCATCAATTTTATTCCGAGCAATTTCAGCTTCATTTTCAAGCCGAATGATTTTCTGAAGATGAGAATTTATTTCAATCTGTTTTTCAAGATTATTTTTAAAAATAACAGATTTTTCATCTTCTAAAATCTTCATTTGACTTTGAAAATCTTTTTCAATTTTCAATTTTTCATTTTCAAAATCTTTTTCCTTTTCTTTCAAAATTTTGTTTTCCAATATCAAACTGTCCAAACCACTCAACAGTTTGACATTTTCAGATTTCAAATTCTCAAAATTTTCCTGTATTACAAGAATCTGTTTATCATCAGATTTCTTCTCGTCCTTCAAATTTTTGATTTCCAATGTCAAACTCTCCAAATCCTTTAAGAGTTTGGCATTGTCTGATTCAGATTTTCCACAGTTTAAGCATTTCTCGGACATCATTTCAGCTTCAGCTTTCTTCCCAACCTTGATAGCTGAAATTTCTTTAACCTGTCCCTCTACCACTTGAACATTTTTCTCAGGTTCGAATTTTTCATCAACAGACTTCATTTTTCTAATCTTTTGGAGTTCAAGTTCTTGAGCTTCAATTTTTTCTATGAAACCACTAAGATTCAGATTACCAAAGCCTGGAGTGTTTTTCAACTTCATCAGGTAAGTACCCCACTCATCCTTTGGTAAAGCATTCGCCACCTTGTCAATCCACACCTCATTAGCCTTGGTTATCTTCAATCTCCTCATCTCCACAACTAGAAGGCAATATCGATCAAACAATTCTTTTGTAGACTCTCCCTTGATACCCGTAAAACTATCAAATTTCTTCTGTGCAATATCTGCTGAATTATGAACACGATACGACTCACAATCCATGTTTCGTTATTGAAAGATTTTCAAAGACAGATTTTCAAACAATACGAAAATTGACACAATCAAAGATCAGTTCAATCACTTTATCAAACCACTGAATCAAATGAATATCCGATTTCATGACAAAAATCTGACGACAACGGATCGAGTGAGAATTCGCTCGGGCGAGTATTCAATGCTTGACAAGTACCTCGGATCACCTGAAATCAAACAAATAGAACTGATTAAGATCGAGTGGCAACTCATTTGTATTGCCGCTTGATTTGTTGCACTTTAAACTTGAACAAATAAAATGCCTTGAATCAGATTGTGACCCAATCAGGTGAGTCAACAGGGTCAAACTTTTTAATGAAATGTCAAGAAACGGGTGACACAGCACTTGATTTTCAATGATGAACTTTGAAATTCAAAGTATCTTATCACATTCAAACAAACATATCACTTACAAACATTTAAAATACACTTTGTTGACTAGGAACACATTTAACTACTTTGACTAAGTGACACAAACATTAAATTCAATCAAAATTCATGCAACAGATAATGACTTCACATGCTACTGACAATTCGCTTTAAGAATTTTACATGCAACTTTGACTAACAAACAATTTTAATTGGATCTTAACTTGTATTGGGCCTGCAAATCACGTGACACACTAACAAAAATTTTAATATCTTTCACATGCAAACACTTAAATCAATACATGGGCCAACAACTTTAATTGTTTACTTAATTCTGATTGGGCCGATGATTACATGTAATAAATGGGCTGAGATACTGATATACGTAATGAAAACCACACGCAAAGTATTTCAATTTTCAACACATTTATCTATTACATGCAGAAAATCAACAAGCCGACAATGTTTTATCAATTCACATGCAATCTTTTTTCAAACCCAAGACAAAATAACCGATAATATTGAAATATTCACATGCAAATTCAGTTCACATTTAATGAATCAATACTTTTAAACTCTCAATGTTTGACAATTATCGATTAAAACAACATGCAAACAAACACAGCATGTGACCTCTTTTCCCAATTACTGACAAACTCGTAAAATATTTCACACTTTTTAAAATTTCAGCATTTCACAATTCAATCAGAATAAGGTGATCTTTGGAGCGGAATCAGAAGAACGAAATCACAGAAATGACACTATGAGCGAAACCACACGAGCGAAACCCCCAAAAATGACTCAATAAGCGAATCCTCTTGAGCGAAACCTCTGCTATGCATATGCCGTAAAAGCGAAACCTCTCAAGATACCAAATAAGCGGAACCTATTCACGAGCCATTTTAGGTCACTTTTAAGCTGACTTTAGGTCTGAATTTCTCAAGGGTTTGTTAATAGACAATTTTACACTATGTGTTCAAATTTCAGTCCATTTTGTCCGTTCAAACGTCCAGAAATTCAAAAAAATGTGAGAAAAATGTACTAATTCAAGCATATTGGCTCATCGCTGGCTCTGATACCAATTGTAGGACCGTTATTGACAGTCGTGTGAGTCAATCAGAGCTAGTAACTACCGAAAATGCAGCGGAAATACAAAATCGGCATGAATCAAAGCAGAAATGGAGTAGAAACAGAAAGAAATCACTTTAAATAGTTTTCTCATTAATCTTTCACAAAATACACGAGCAGCAGTTCGGCTACACTGGAGACATGAACGTGCAAAATGAGAAAACAACTTGGGTATTTATAGGGGAGGAGGTTTAGATTATGTGAACATGTCCGTATAAGCAAAACTATCTAGTTGGGGTTTCGCTTATATGTCACATGTCCATAAAAGCGGAACCTCTACATATAAACCCAATATTTACACTTTAAACCCCTATACAATACCTAATTAACACATCTAGACCCTATACATTCAACAATTAAGACTAAGACGCAGGCTTTAGACATTCGTGCATCAACAATAATTAAAATGGGATATACCGGGCTAGGATTCGAGTTACAGGAACAAGGGCCAAACCAACCACCCAAGAATGGAATCGTCGAGCGAAAACACTTGACAACCTCCTAGAAGCAGCTTTTCTTGCCACCAGGCCTTTCTCCATCAACAAGGAATCTGATGCCGTCATCAAACACATTCCTTAAATTGTAGCCATTTGTTGAGTGTTTTTTTTTGGTGTCAAATCCGCATATATATCACCATTGCCCTTGATTTTCTTGACTGTATATCTCTTAAATGTCAACATATACACGTGTGATTTAGTTTACGAAGATTTTTCAATGCCGAGAACCTCGATCAGAGAGTAAAAAAGGCGTCAGGATCACAATGGTGTAAAATTAAAATGGGATATACCGAGCTAGGATTCGAGTTACAGGAAAAAGGGCCAAACCAACCACCCAAGAATGGAATCGTCGAGCGAAAACACTTGACAACCTCCTAGAAGCAGCTTTTCTTGCCACCAGACCTTTCTCCATCAATTAGGAATCTGATGCCGTCACTAAACACATTCCTTATGTGACAACCCGCACTAAACCAGGTATCCGTACAACTTAATTAATGATTAATTACTACTTGATTACTGTGCTCGATTGAACTAGCTGATAAACTGCTACCTGCATACTGATACATGCACTTACTTGCATCATACTTTATTTGCTGTCTCTACATTGGTTACATACTGAACCCTAGTGACAAACATGATGCACAAAAAGCACAGTAGCACTAAACGGATACACAGTGAACATGCTGATATAACCAGCATCAGGCAGACACTGCCTCTAAGGCCTGTTAAGAGCCTCATATATTTTGACTACACTGGTAGTGAGTGTAGGGATATAAGGGTTATGGTACCGCGTCTCTAGGGGTAAGATACACTGATTCGGATGTGCCAAAAACGTACTTTGAGTACCAAACACAGCACTTTAATAAATAAACCAGCTTCTAGCTGACTAGTAAAGTGCCAGAAAATGAGAAAATAACACTAGACACTTTCTAAAGTGTTGGAAACTATTTGTGTCACTAAAAATGTAATAACGACACTTTAAAGCGTTACAAAAGACTTTAACGGATTACTATCCAACCGGACAACCGGACTTTACCCGGAACATGAAAATATTTTTATTTTCACTATCTATCTTTTTCTAAGCTAGTTAGGGTCCCTGATTACCCTAACACCCGCTATAACATACTACACGTTAGTAACCGAGTTAATTACTTAACTTAACCTAGCTAACACTTAACTATCTAGTTGGAAGTGGACTAAGACCCCCCCCCCCCCCATCCTAACCGTCCCTAACTATGGGGGGACATGGTTAGTACTATTTGATTATTTAATTCCCTTTTGTCTAATATCTAAACAACATTAAACCCAATGGTTAATCACCACAAAATTGTCTATAAGTTAAACCTTAAACACATATGATCTTCATCACTCACAACTCAAGACCACAACACTCTCCCTCTCTTCTCTAAGTCTCGGCCGAACTCCCTCACACCCACCATCATAGTTTCAAGTTTTGATCTTTGCATTCCAAGATCATACACACGTCAAAGGTCGCGTATTAGGAGCTTTGGTGCACTCGGAGCGCGAAGGACCACTTCCGTTAGCTTTTATCCACGCGTTTTTCGTCAAGATTCATCCCTAGCCCCGAGCTACAGGTATATCACGTAAAACTCATATTTAAGCTTGTTTAAAGTGGTTAAAAGGAATTTTATCGGTGAAATATCGTTAACATGCGTTTTGGAACTTTAAAGTCTACTAAAATCACAAAAATGGAGGTTAATAGCACATGTCTTGTGTAAAAGTCGTAGGACTTGAAATTTGTGTTTATCTAGACCCGATCTATGATGTGGTAGCTCAAATCTTCGTTTAACCCGACTTTGTAAAATCACGTATCATCACATAAGCTCGTTTTTGAAAGATACAAGGGTTAAAGGTGAAACACTACCACATATAGAGCATGAACTTGTATAAAAGAATTTTAGTTGTGTAAAAGTGGTTTAACCGGTAGAATGGTGTTTAAAACTAGCGGATCTACGTATCCGCAAGTGGTATTTTTGAAAGACCACACTTTAAAGAAATCATATTTTTCTAAAAGATGAATCTTACACTAATAAATATGGTTTTATAAACCACAAGTGTGTAAACACTTGTGAAACAAAGAGATCCGACAAAGAAGTGAATTTGTCACTTGTTACTAGAAGTTGTAAAGACGGATTTCTCTAAACACGAGGTTTTTACAAGATTAAAGCTACTTTATATAAAGATCTACATATATAAAGGTGATTTACATTAAAGATGCGGAAAAACTGCAAGTTCATGCGATTATGCAAATTTACATACTTGTCGACTAGTTTGATGTGTTGGAGATTGTTTGATTGAATAAAGAAGATTGTTGATTGATTTGTTAAAAGAAAATGATACGCTTGAAAGCGTGGCCACCTCCAGTTACAGAGGAAACTCTGGCGAAATTTTTCTAAAAACCTAACACTTAGACTTTTTACACAACAAGTGTTAGAACTATTTTTGGACATACTTTCGAAACATAAATTTCGCCAGCACTATATTTTACTAAATATTCGGAGGTGGGATTTTCACAAAGATTAAAGTGATAAATATACTTGTCACAACACTGTTTATGATTATTTTGTGAAATACATAAATATTATTTTAGAGTAAAAATAATATTTACAAGCGTTAAGGATTCCAAAACTTTACGAACGCTTCCACAAACATATAAGTTACACCGGTAATTACATTACCACATGATTGATAAAACGTAACTTACGCACATGTATTGTATCCCCCATCCTTGGGAAGAAGAATAACTACCAAGTGTATACGGAACATAAACACGAAATAGTTGTCTAACTATTTCCCAAAGACATAAACTATAAAGCTAAGGCACGGCCGTCCGTCTAATAGAATTAGCACTTGTAGGTCGTTGCACAGCTTACTGTATTGGAGACACTTGGTAGAGACGCGCATTCACTGTGAGTTCATGTCCCCCTTTTCTCTAACTGTTTTCAGTTTTCTTAACTGCGGGGGTGAAATACATGTTACTTTGTTTACAAGTACTATTATACACGGTATGATTAACGTAAGGAGGTTTTAGATCATGTGAATGGGTAGTTAGAACACCGAGGGACTTAAGCGGTAGATCTATCTGGGTGTAGCGAGCCCAACCCCTGAGCCCGCATAATGGACCAGGTGGTGACTTAGTGCCCCAACGCCAAATACGCTAGGTTTGAATCTTCCTACTTGCATCTCACAACATGCTAATGGCCTTGCAAACCATTGGTGATCACAAGTCCTCTTACACTGCTACATACCAGGGAACTTTTATACTTACAAGTGTTTTACTTACTCACTTGCACATGAACTCGCTCAACATTATTGTTGATTTTTCAACTTACATGTATTTCAGGAAATTAACGAGATCTGGCACGGTATGGCATGTTTTCCGCTGCACTAGTTTCCAAGGTCATCCGGGGTTTAGGGGATGTGTCTCTTTCCTGGACAAGACACAACCCTTAAACCATGTTTATGTTATGTTTCAAGTTTGTAATGGTGGTTGAACAAGATTATGTTTGTCAGGGGATGTTAAACAATGGTATTGTGTTTGGTTTTCAAAACTTAATGGATGATCTTGCATGTTTTTAACTCATATAGCTTTGGTATGATTAAGCTATGGTATTAAGAAGTCACACCAAAATTAACCACGCTTCCGCAAGGCCAGGGTGTGACAGCTTGGTATCAGAGCTCTGATCATAGCGAACTAGGATTCTGTCTCGAGTCTAGACTATGATCACTAGGGCTCTCACGAAAACATTTTTCTGCATACCACTTAAGTCCAGATCCACACTTTTTACAAACAAATGTTGAGCACATTTTATTAATTATAAGTTCAGCCTGGAGGGCTAAGGATCGATCTGGAGGATCGAGGTTTGGTTTAAGTGAAGGATAGAGCAGTCTGATAGACTGGATGGTATTTGGCTAGTAAGACTAGGAGGATTATGTGATGCCTTACTTGATGACTTATGTGATTATCTGATTATGTGATTAACTGTTTGTGCATACTTGTATTTATGTTACAGATACATGGATTCGGCTGATTCAGGTGGTTCAGACATCACCGACCCCAGGCGTATTGTATCGGATGACCTGGAGTCGTCAGAGCATGAGGTTTATACGTCAGACTTCACCAGCACGGATGATGACGACTTTCAGCCATTCGCCTTACCCGACGGCGTTGATGAGCTCCCAGTTGACCTTCCAGCCGGGGATCTACCACTGGCACTGATCCCTGCTCCTATACCGCTGGCCGCGTACCCAGCTTACCATTTACCCATCGACGACGAGGAGGACGACGTCGATATGTTTGAGGAGGAGCCTATGGAGGATGCTCAGGGCGAGGCCCTACCTGCTGTTGCTCCCTTACTGATCGCAGATGCTCCGGCTGCGGAGTCACCTGCACATTCCCCAGTCGCGGACTCCTTTGAGTCTGTGGCTTCTGTACCCACACATGCTCATAGTGCGCAGCACTTTTTCCATGGGTCCGATTCTGACCAGGCTTTTTCTGTTGCTTCCGTACCTGGACTTGTTTTTGACCATGACGACGGGGAGGATTCAGATCCTATGTTCCCACCAGGATTTGATCCTGACCGTGATTTAGAGTATGTCCCGATGGACGAGCTGATGGAGGACCCGGTAGACGCTGTTGACCCTTTTGATCCGATTGATCCTGACTTTGATTTTGACATGGCGTTTGATGACGTTGAGCCTGCCATTGCACCTGAGCAGGCAGCTGCCCTTGATCCTTTACCAGAGCATGACCCTGTGCATGCTGATGTACCTTTTGAGCCTATTGCTGATGATCACCACATTGATGTTCCTGTTGATCCCATTGGTCCTTTGCCCATTGTTGCTGTACCAGTTGACCCCCCTCTCGAGCACTTGGCACCCGTTCACCCTGTTGTTGCTCCCTTGTTTGATCCCGTTCCCATAGAGCCCGGACATGCACCGTTCGCGGCACATATGGATCCACCGGACGAGTCTGCCCAGCATGGCTGGATACCGGCAGACGAGGACGTTCCCCCATTCCCTCCACAGATTCCTGTTGCACCACATATTGACTTTTCGTTTCAGGTACCTATGTTTATACCTCCAGCAGGGCCTGGAGAGGGCTCTTCAGCACACCCTGATGGGCATGTACCGATGCCCATGCCTTTCATGCCTCAGATTCCTTTTGTTCCACCTACTACAGCTCCTTTTGGGGTGGCACCCTTTGACCCCACACGTGAGCCACTGCTGTGGTCACCATTTTCCCCCATGCCACCCACTGATCCATACCACAGATTCCACGTGGGACATACCATCGAGGATGTATTGATGTCGTTTGTACACCAGCACGAGTCGCATGAGCAGCGACTACAGGATTTGGAGAGAGCCCGTCTGCAGCCATGTCAGTGCCATGGCCGGGTACCCTCTCCGTTACAGCCGTTTCGACCATTACCCCCTGACTACGCTGCTCGTCTTACTACTTTGGAGCAGCAGATTGCTTCCATTATTCGCACACAGCAGGCGATGGAGGCGGACTGGTTACAGTTGCGCCGTTTGTTTTATACCCATTTTCCCCCTCCTCCACCACCATCTGCTTAGAGCTCATCGGTGCCACATGGGTAGGCGAGGTGATAAGGCGGCGATTGCTTTTTGATTGCACAGCATTTTGGGGAGACTACGATATGATTTGACTTTTGTTATGTACTTGATGTTGTATTGATACTGATGTAGTTTTTGACAGGGGTGATGTAGCCCCTAATGATTGATGATTGTATGTATACACTTACGATGTGGTCTCATTTATATGGCAATCGCAGTTTTCTCACCATATTTGGGTTCGCTTGATTACTTGTTATGACATGGGATGTGTGTGATTAATATTTGTGATGTGTGACAACCTGTGATGTTATGTGATTATACTATTACTACCGTTATATACGTACGCTATATTACGAACTGATTTACGTATTATAACAACGGAGCCTTACTAAGGCCTAACCAACTTAAACCATCTTTTAGAAGATGCCGCCAAGACGCGAACCAAACATGCCAACAAACGAGGCAGAACTTCAGCAGATTATTGCTGCTGCCATAGCACAGTACGCAGCATCTCAGCCAGGAGCGAGCGGAAGTGTTAACCAAGGCAATAACAATCCACCACACGGTAATACCACGCCATTCGAACCTACCATGTCCTAGCTGGACATCTTTAGCAATGATGCTAATGCCAAACACATGTTTTAACATACGTGCAGGATGCACCTACAAGCAGTTCTTAGACTGCAAGCCAGTTAACTTCGATGGCACAGGAGGTGCAGTTGCCTTTACCCGCTGGGCTGAGAAAACCGATTCTGTGTTACGCATGAGCAAGTGTGCCGAGGATCAGCAAGTCACGTACATTTCAGGGCTATTTTTAGACGGAGCCCTATCATGGTGGAACCTACAAGTGCAAACACTAGGCGAAGCTGCCGCCTACGCCCTGACTTGGGCCGAATTGAAAGAACTGATGCGCAAGAAGTACTGTTCACGCGCAGAAATTCAAAGGTTGGAGACTGAATTTTGGCACTTAAAGATGGATGGACCTAAGATTGCGGAATACGTCCAGAGGTTTCACGACCTATCTCAAGTGGTTCCTTACATGGTTACGCCAGAATACAAGCGAATCGAGCGCTTCATTTGGGGTTTGGCTCCCCAAATAATAAGCATGGTAACCTCCTCCAAACCAGCAACTATCACTGAAGCCATCGATTTAAGCGTGGCTCTCACCGAGGAGGCGATTCGTCTAAACAAGTTTGATGAAGTCAAGGCAAGGAAAACAGAGACTCACGTTGAGTCCTCAGGGGATAACAAAAGGAAGTTTTCAAACTTCAAACAAGGCGTCAGTACGGCAGTAAAGAAAGGAAAATCAGCTGGCGGTACCAAGAGAGGAAAAGGGTACCAGGGCACCCAGCCCAGATGCAACAACTGCCAACGCCACCACACTGGCCCTTGTAACATAAGAGTTTGTGAATCTTGTGGAAAACCGGGCCACACAAGGGAATCATGTTGGGCTAGCGCAGGCCGCGGAGGCCAGGGAGGATATGGAAATAAGAATGATAACCGTGGTGGAAACGGAAACCGCCTAAATTTTGGAGGAAACAGAAATCGAGGCAACAATGCCAACCAGAACAACACCCCAGCTGGAAACGGGGATGGAAACGGGCAGAGGCTCGGATGTTATAACTGCGGGGAAATCGGGCATTTTAAGAAGAATTGCCCAACACTGAATCAAGCCCGTGGTAGAGTGTTCCAGCTAGAAGCTAGGGAAGCACGCCAAGATCCAAATGTTGTTACGGGTACGTTCCCTATCAATCAACGCTATGCATCCGTTTTATTTGATACTGGTGCCGACTATAGCTTCGTATCACTAGAATTTAAGAATATGCTTGGGTTAGCTGCTAATAAGTTAGACATTCCCTACTCGATCGAATTAGCTAATGGGAAGTTAGTTGGAGCCGACGAAGTAATCAGAGGTTGTGTGATAGAATTGGGAGAACGCGAGTTTACTCTGGACCTACTACCAGTCCAATTGGGAAGTTTCGACGTGGTAGTAGGAATGGATTGGTTATCCGGAAACAAGGCTGAGATAGTATGTCACGAGAAAGTTGTTCGCATCCCAACCGATGATGGTGAGACGATTGTGGTTCACGGAGAGAAGCGTGACACACCGCTAAGATTTATCAGCTGCTTGAAAGCAAGGAAGTGTTTACAGAAAGGATGTGCTGCTTTTCTGGCACACATCGTAGACAAGAAGACTGCTGAGCCAACGATCGAGGACATCCCTGTCGTAAGGGAATATCCAGAAGTCTTCCCAGAAGACTTACCCGGACTGCCACCGCAGAGGCAAGTGGAATTTCACATTGACTTAGTTCCAGGCGCCGCGCCTGTAGCTAAGGCACCTTACAGACTTGCGCCGTCTGAGATGCAGGAATTGTCAACGCAACTCCAAGAGTTGTTAGACAAGGGTTTTATCCGACCAAGCTTCTCTCCTTGGGGAGCTCCGGTCTTGTTTGTCAAGAAGAAAGACGGAAGTTTCCGCATGTGTATTGACTACAGAGAATTGAACAAGCTGACGATCAAGAACAGGTATCCTCTGCCTAGAATCGACGATCTGTTCGATCAACTTCAAGGTTCAAGCTGTTACTCTAAGATCGATCTTCGATCTGGGTACCATCAACTAAGGATACAGGAGGAAAGTATCCCGAAAACAGCCTTCCGAACTCGTTATGGACACTACGAGTTCCTCGTTATGCCATTTGGTTTGACAAACGCGCCTGCGGTATTCATGGATCTAATGAATAGGGTTTGCAAGCCGTACTTAGACAAGTTCGTGATTGTATTCATCGACGACATCCTGATTTACTCAAAGACAAAGGCTGAACACGCGCAGCATCTTAGAACCATATTGGAGCTGCTAAAGAAGGAACAGCTGTACGCCAAATTCTCCAAGTGCGAGTTTTGGCTACGCGAAGTCCAGTTTCTTGGACATGTGGTTAATGGGGATGGAATTCATGTTGATCCCGCAAAGATCGAGGCAATCAAGATTTGGGAAACGCCTACAACGCCAACCGAGATTCGACAATTCTTGGGTTTGGCTGGCTACTATCGAAGGTTCATCGAGGATTTCTCGAAAATCGCTCAACCTTTGACGCTCCTCACGCAGAAGGACAAGACGTTTGATTGGGGAATCAAACAGGATGAAGCATTTCAGATACTGAAGGATAAGCTTTGTAACGCGCCAATCTTAGCTCTACCAGAAGGTACTGATGACTTTGTGGTATACTGCGACGCATCGCGTCAAGGATTGGGTTGTGTGTTGATGCAACGCCAAAAGGTCATTGCTTACGCATCACGCCAACTGAAAGTGCACGAAAAGAATTATACCACACACGATTTAGAGCTTGGTGCAGTGGTTTTTGCTTTAAAGATCTGGAGACACTACCTGTATGGTACGAAGTGCACAATCTTCACAGATCACAAAAGCCTACAGCATATATTTAACCAGAAGGAGTTAAATATGAGGCAAAGACGATGGGTTGAATTGTTAAACGACTACGACTGCGAGATAAAGTATCACCCAGGGAAGGCGAATGTAGTTGCCGATGCCCTAAGTCGTAAAGAAAGAATCAAGCCCATAAGGGTTAGGGCTTTGGAAATGATCATACGAACCGATCTCTCCTTGCGCATTCGTGCTGCACAAAAAGAAGCTCTCAAGGAGGGAAACCTTGAGGAAGAATATCTCCGTGGAATGGAGAAGCTTTTGGTACCAAACGAGGAAGGGACGCTATGTTTTGAGAAAAGGATTTGGGTTCCTCTGTTTGGTGGATTAAGGGAAGTTATTTTCGACGAAGCGCACAAGTCACGGTACTCTATCCACCTTGGATCGGATAAGATGTACCAAGATCTCAAGGATTACTATTGGTGGCCTAGGATGAAAGGCGACGTTGCTGTTTACGTGAGCAAATGTTTAACGTGCGCTAAGGTCAAGGCGGAATACCAGAAGCCTTCGGGACTTCTGCAACAACCTGAGATTCCCAAGTGGAAATGGGAACAAATCTCAATGGATTTTGTTACAAAACTGCCAAGAACGCCAAGAGGCCATGATATGATTTGGGTGATTGTTGACCGCCTAACAAAATCCGCACACTTTCTGCCAATCAAGGAGAACGACAGTACTAGTAAACTTGCGGAAATTTACATGAGAGAGATCGTAGCAAGTCATGGAGTACCACTCTCGATCATCTCTGATAGAGACGGAAGATTTGTGTCAAGAATATGGCAATCTTTCCAAGAATCTTTTGGCTCACAATTGAATCTGAGCACTGCATTCCATCCGCAAACTGATGGCCAGAGCGAGCGAACAATACAAACCTTGGAAGACATGCTGAGGGCATGTGTTATGGATTTAGGCGGTAGCTGGGATAAACACTTACCTTTGGTCGAATTTTCATACAACAACAGCTACCACACCAGTATTGGTGTCGCGCCTTTTGAGGCCCTATACGGACGCAAGTGCCGATCACCACTATGTTGGTCTGACGCGGGTGATAGGCAGCTTGCTGGTCCTGAAATCGTCCAAGAGACGACAGACAAGATCGCGCACATTCTTAAACGCATCGAAGCCGCTCGCCACAGACAAAAGGCCTACGCGGATCCAAACCGGAAGCATGTGGACTTCCAAGTTGGAGAAATGGTTTTACTGAAGGTATCACCCTGGAAAGGGGTAGCGCGCTTTGGAAAGCGTGGGAAGTTGAATCCGCGCTACATTGGTCCTTTCAGAATTCTGGAAAGAATTGGGACAGTAGCATACAAGTTGGACCTACCTGCTAAACTGAATGGTGTTCACGATACATTTCATGCATCCAATTTAAAGAAAAGTCCAACTCAAATTGACGTTGCCATTCCTATCGACGAGATACATATTGACGACACGCTCCACTTTGTTGAAGAACCTGTTGAGGTCACGGATTGGAAAGTTAACAAGACCCGCCGGAGCAGTGTCAAACTCGTCAAAGTACGTTGGAATGCCAGACATGGTCCTGAATTTACCTGGGAACGTGAGGACCGGATGAAAGAGAAATACCCCCACTTATTTCCTAAGAACCCTGCTTCTACAGCAGAACTTAAATTTCGGGACGAAATTTATTTAACGGGAGGAGAATGTGACAACCCGCACTAAACCAGGTATCCGTACAACTTAATTAATGATTAATTACTACTTGATTACTGTGCTCGATTGAACTAGCTGATAAACTGCTACCTGCATACTGATACATGCACTTACTTGCATCATACTTTATTTGCTGTCACTACATTGATTACATACTGAACCCTAGTGACAAACATGATGCACAAAAAGCACAGTAGCACTAAACGGATACACAGTGAACATGCTGATATAACCAGCATCAGGCAGACACTGCCTCTAAGGCCTGTTAAGAGCCTCATATATTTTGACTACACTGGTAGTGAGTGTAGGGATATAAGGGTTATGGTACCGCGTCTCTAGGGATAAGATACACTGATTCGGATGTGCCAAAAACGTACTTTGAGTACCAAACACAGCACTTTAATAAATAAACCAGCTTCTAGCTGACTAGTAAAGTGCCAGAAAATGAGAAAATAACACTAGACACTTTCTAAAGTGTTGGAAACTATTTGTGTCACTAAAAATGTAATAACGACACTTTAAAGCGTTACAAAAGACTTTAACGGATTACTATCCAACCGGACAACCGGACTTTACCCGGAACATGAAAATATTTTTATTTTCACTATCTATCTTTTTCTAAGCTAGTTAGGGTCCCTGATTACCCTAACACCCGCTATAACATACTACACGTTAGTAACCGAGTTAATTACTTAACTTAACCTAGCTAACACTTAACTATCTAGTTGGAAGTGGACTAAGACCCCCCCCCCCCCATCCTAACCGTCCCTAACTATGGGGGGACATGGTTAGTACTATTTGATTATTTAATTCCCCTTTGTCTAATATCTAAACAACATTAAACCCAATGGTTAATCACCACAAAATTGTCTATAAATTAAACCTTAAACACATATGATCTTCATCACTCACAACTCAAGACCACAACACTCTCCCTCTCTTCTCTAAGTCTCGGCCGAACTCCCTCACACCCACCATCATAGTTTCAAGTTTTGATCTTTGCATTCCAAGATCATACACACGTCAAAGGTCGCGTATTAGGAGCTTTGGTGCACTCGGAGCGCGAAGGACCACTTCCGTTAGCTTTTATCCACGCGTTTTTCGTCAAGATTCATCCCTAGCCCCGAGCTAGAGGTATATCACGTAAAACTCATATTTAAGCTTGTTTAAAGTGGTTAAAAGGAATTTTATCGGTGAAATATCGTTAACATGCGTTTTGGAACTTTAAAGTCTACTAAAATCACAAAAATGGAGGTTAATAGCACATGTCTTGTGTAAAAGTCGTAGGACTTGAAATTTGTGTTTATCTAGACCCGATCTATGATGTGGTAGCTCAAATCTTCGTTTAACCCGACTTTGTAAAATCACGTATCATCACATAAGCTCGTTTTTGAAAGATACAAGGGTTAAAGGTGAAACACTACCACATATAGAGCATGAACTTGTATAAAAGAATTTTAGTTGTGTAAAAGTGGTTTAACCGGTAGAATGGTGTTTAAAACTAGCGGATCTACGTATCCGCAAGTGGTATTTTTGAAAGACCACACTTTAAAGAAATCATATTTTTCTAAAAGATGAATCTTACACTAATAAATATGGTTTTATAAACCACAAGTGTGTAAACACTTGTGAAACAAAGAGATCCGACAAAGAAGTGAATTTGTCACTTGTTACTAGAAGTTGTAAAGACGGATTTCTCTAAACACGAGGTTTTTACAAGATTAAAGCTACTTTATATAAAGATCTACATATATAAAGGTGATTTATATTAAAGATGCGGAAAAACTGCAAGTTCATGCGATTATGCAAATTTACATACTTGTCGACTAGTTTGATGTGTTGGAGATTGTTTGATTGAATAAAGAAGATTGTTGATTGATTTGTTAAAAGAAAATGATACGCTTGAAAGCGTGGCCACCTCCAGTTACAGAGGAAACTCTGGCGAAATTTTTCTAAAAACCTAACACTTAGACTTTTTACACAACAAGTGTTAGAACTATTTTTGGACATACTTTCGAAACATAAATTTCGCCAGCACTATATTTTACTAAATATTCGGAGGTGGGATTTTCACAAAGATTAAAGTGATAAATATACTTGTCACAACACTGTTTATGATTATTTTGTGAAATACATAAATATTATTTTAGAGTAAAAATAATATTTACAAGCGTTAAGGATTCCAAAACTTTACGAACGCTTCCACAAACATATAAGTTACACCGGTAATTACATTACCACAGGATTGATAAAACGTAACTTACGCACATGTATTGTATCCCCCATCCTTGGGAAGAAGAATAACTACCAAGTGTATACGGAACATAAACACGAAATAGTTGTCTAACTATTTCCCAAAGACATAAACTATAAAGCTAAGGCACGGCCGTCCGTCTAATAGAATTAGCACTTGTAGGTCGTTGCACAGCTTACTGTATTGGAGACACTTGGTAGAGACGCGCATTCACTGTGAGTTCATGTCCCCCTTTTCTCTAACTGTTTTCAGTTTTCTTAACTGCGGGGGTGAAATACATGTTACTTTGTTTACAAGTACTATTATACACGGTATGATTAACGTAAGGAGGTTTTAGATCATGTGAATGGGTAGTTAGAACACCGAGGGACTTAAGCGGTAGATCTATCTGGGTGTAGCGAGCCCAACCCCTGAGCCCGCATAATGGACCAGGTGGTGACTTAGTGCCCCAACGCCAAATACGCTAGGTTTGAATCTTCCTACTTGCATCTCACAACATGCTAATGGCCTTGCAAACCATTGGTGATCACAAGTCCTCTTACACTGCTACATACCAGGGAACTTTTATACTTACAAGTGTTTTACTTACTCACTTGCACATGAACTCGCTCAACATTATTGTTGATTTTTCAACTTACATGTATTTCAGGAAATTAACGAGATCTGGCACGGTATGGCATGTTTTCCGCTGCACTAGTTTCCAAGGTCATCCGGGGTTTAGGGGATGTGTCTCTTTCCTGGACAAGACACAACCCTTAAACCATGTTTATGTTATGTTTCAAGTTTGTAATGGTGGTTGAACAAGATTATGTTTGTCAGGGGATGTTAAACAATGGTATTGTGTTTGGTTTTCAAAACTTAATGGATGATCTTGCATGTTTTTAACTCATATAGCTTTGGTATGATTAAGCTATGGTATTAAGAAGTCACACCAAAATTAACCACGCTTCCGCAAGGCCAGGGTGTGACACCTTAAATTGTAGCCATTTGTTGAGTGTTTTTTTTTTTGTGTCTAATCCGCATATATATCACCATTGCCCTTGATTTTCTTGACTGTATATCTCTTAAATGTCAACATATACACGTGTGATTTAGTTTACGAATATTTTTCAATGCCGAGAACCTCGATCAGAGAGTAAAAAAGGCGTAAGGTTCACAATGGTGTATAATTAAAATGGGATATACCGGGCTAGGATTCGAGTTACAGGAACAAGGGTCAAACCAACCAACCAAGAATGGAATCGTCGAGCAAAAACACTTGACAACCTCCTAGAAGCAGCTTTTCTTGCCACCAGACCTTTCTCCATCAACAAGGAATCTGATGCCGTCACTAAACATATTCCTTCAATTGTAGCCATTTGTTGAGTTTTTTTTTTTTTTTTGTGTCTAATCCGCATATATATCACCATTGCCCTAGATTTTCTTGACTGTATATCTCTAAAATGTCAACATATACACGTGTGATTTAGTTTACGAATATTTTTCAATGTCGAGAACCTCAATCAGAGAGTAAAAAAGGCGAAAGGTTCACAATGGTGTAAAATTAAAATGGGATATACCGGGCTAGGATTCGAGTTACAGGAACAAGGGCCAAGCCAACCACCCAAGAATGGAATCGTCGAGCGAAAACACTTGACAACCTCCTAGAAGCAGCTTTTCTTGCCACCAGACCTTTCTCCATCAATTAGGAATCTGATGTCGTCACTAAACACATTCCTTAAATTGTAGTCATTTGTTGAGTGTTTTTTTGGTGTCTAATCCGCATATATATCACCATTGCCCTTGATTTTCTTGATTGTATATCTCTTAAATGTCAACATATACACGTGTGATTTAGTTTACGAAGATTTTTCATTTCCGAGAACCTCGATCAGAGAGTAAAAAAGGCGTAAGGTTCACAATGGTGTAAAATTAAAATGGGATATACCGGGCTAGGATTCGAGTTACCGGAACAAGGGCCAAACCAACCACCCAAGAATGGAATCGTCGAGCGAAAACACTTGACAACCTCCTAGAAACATCTTTTCTTGCCACCAGACCTTTCTCCATCAAATAGGAATCTGATGCCGTCACTAAATACATTCCTTAAATTGTAGCCATTTGTTGAGTTTTTTTTTGGTGTCTAATCCGCATATATATCACCATTGCCCTTGATTTTCTTGACTGTATATCTCTTAAATGTCAACATATACACGTGTGATTTAGTTTACGAAGATTTTTCAATGCCGAGAACCTCGATCAAGTAGTAAAAAAGGCGTAAGATTCACAATGGTGTAAAATTAAAATGGGATATACCGGGCTAGGATTCGAGTTCCAGGAATAAGGGCCAAAACAACCCCCCAAGAATGGAATCATCGAGACAACCACCTAGAAGTTGCTTTTCTTACCACCAGACCCTTCTCCATCAATTAGGAATCTGATGCCGTCACTAAACACATTCCTTAAATTGTAGCCATTTGTTGAGTGTTTTTTTTGTGTCTAATCCGCATATATATCACCATTTCCCTTGATTTTCTAGACTGTATATCTGTTAAATGTCAACATATACACGTGTGATTTAGTTTACAAAGATTTTTCAATACCGAGTACCTCTATCAGAGAGTAAAAAAGGCGTAAGTTTCACAATGGTGTATAATTAAAATGGGATATACCGGGGTAGGATTCGAGTTACAGGAACAAGGGCCAAACCAACCACCCAAGAATGGAATCGTCGAGCGAAAACACTTGACAACCTCCTAGAAGCAGCTTTACTTGCCACCAGACCTTTCTCCATCAACAAGGAATCTGATGCCGTCACTAAACACATTCCTTAAATTGTAGCCATTTGTTGAGTGTTTTTTTTTTGTGTCAAATCCGCATATATATCACCATTGCCCTTGATTTTCTTGACTGTATATCTCTTAAATGTCAACATATACACGTGTGATTTAGTTTACGAAGATTTTTCAGTGCCGAGAACCTCGATCAGAGAGTAAAAAAGGCGTAAGGATCGCAATGGTGTAAAATTAAAATGAGATATACCGGGCTAGGATTCGAGTCACATGAACAAGGGCCAAACCAACCACCCAAGAATGGAATCGTCGAGCGAAAACACTTGACAACCTCCTAAAAGCAGCTTTTCTTGCCACCAGACCTTTCTCCATCAATTACGAATCTGATGCCGTCACTAAACACATTCCTTAAATTGTAGTCATTTGTTGAGTTTTTTTTGGTGTCTATTCCGCATATATATCACCATTGCCCTTGATTTTCTTGATTGTATATCTCTTAAACGTCAACATATACACGTGTGATTTAGTTTACGAAGAGTTTTCAATGCCGAGAACCTCGATCAGAGAGTAAAAATGGCGTAAGGTTCACAATGGTGTAAAATTAAAATGGAATATACCGGGCTAGGATTCGAGTTACAGGAAAAAGGGCCAAACTAACCACCCAAGAATGGAATCGTCGAGCGAAAACACTTGACAACCTCCTAGAAGCAGCTTTTCTTGCCACCAGACCTTTCTCCATCAATTAGGAATCTGATGCCATCACTAAACACATTCCTTAAATTGTAGCCATTCGTTGAATGTTTTTTTTGGTGTCTAATCCGCATATATATCACCATTTCCCTTGATTTTCTTGACTGTATATCTCTTAAATGTCAACATATACACGTGTGATTTAGTTTACGAAGATTTTTCAATGCCGAGTACCTCTATCAGAGAGTAAAAAAGGCGTAAGTTTCACAATGGTGTATAATTAAAATGGGATATACCGGGCTAGGATTCGAGTTACAGGAACAAGGGACAAACCAACCACCCAAGAATGGAATCGTCGAGCGAAAACACTTGACAACCTCCTAGAAGCAGCTTTTCTTGCCACCAGACCTTTCTCCATCAACAAGGAATCTGATGCTGTCACTAAACACATTCCTTAAATTGTAGCCATTTGTTGAGTGTTTTTTTTTGTGTCAAATCCGCATATATATCACCATTGCCCTTGATTTTCTTGACTGTATATCTCTTAAATGTCAACATATACACGTGTAATTTAGTGTACGAATATTTTTCAATGCCGAGAACCTCGATCAGAGAGTAAAAAAGGCGTAAGGTTCACAATGGTGTATAATTAAAATGGGATATACCGGGCTAGGATTCGAGTTCCAGGAACAAGGGCCAAACCAACCAACCAAGAATGGAATCGTCGAGCGAAAACACTTGACAACCTCCTAGAAGCAGCTTTTCTTGCCAACAGACCTTTCTCCATCAACAAGGAATCTGATGACGTCACTAAACACATTCCTTCAATTGAGGCCATTTGTTGAGTTTTTTTTTTTGTGTCTAATCCGCATATATATCACCATTGCTCTTGATTTTCTTGACTGTATATCTCTTAAATGTCAACATATACACGTGTGATTTAGTTTACGAAGATTTTTCAATGCCGAGAACCTCGATCAGAGAGTAAAAATGGCGTAAGGTTCACAATGGTGTAAAATTAAAATGGGATATACCGGGCTAGGATTCGAGTTACAGGAAAAAGGGCCAAACTAACCACCCAAGAATGGGATCGTCGAGCGAAAACACTTGACAACCTCCTAAAAGCAGCTTTTCTTGCCACCAGACCTTTCTCCATCAATTACGAATCTGATGCCGTCACTAAACACATTCCTTAAATTGTAGCCATTTGTTGAGTGTTTTTTTTTGGTGTCTAATCCGCATATATATCACCATTGCCCTTGATTTTCTTGATTGTATATCTCTTAAACGTCAACATATACACGTGTGATTTAGTTTAAGAAGAGTTTTCAATGCCGAGAACCTCGATCAGAGAGTAAAAAAGGCGTAAAGATCACAATGGTGTAAAATTAAAATGGGATATACCGGGCTAGGATTCGAGTTACAGGAAAAAAGGGCCAAACCAACGACCCAAGAATGGAATCGTCGAGCGAATACACATGACAACCTCCTAGAAGCAGCTTTTCTTGCCACCAGACCTTTCTCCATCAATTAGGAATCTGATGCCGTCACTAAACACATTCCTTAAATTGTAGCCATTTGTTGAGTGTTTTTTTTTGGTGACTAATCCGCATATATATCACCATTGCCCTTGATTTTCTTGACTGTATATCTCTTAAATGTCAACATATACACGTGTGATTTAGTTTACGAATATTTTTCAATGCCGAGAACCTCGATCAGAGAGTAAAAAAGGCGTAAGGTTCACAATGGTGTATAATTAAAATGGGATATACCGGGCTAGGATTCGAGTTCCAGGAACAAGGGCCAAACCAACCAACCAAGAATGGAATCGTCGAGCGAAAACACTTGACAACCTCCTAGAAGCAGTTTTTCTTGCCAACAGACCTTTCTCCATCAACAAGGAATCTGATGCCGTCACTAAACACATTCCTTCAATTGAGGCCATTTGTTGAGTGTTTTTTTTTTGTGTCTAATCCGCATATATATCACCATTGCCCTTGATTGTATATCTCTTAAATGTCAACATATACACGTGTGATTTAGTTTACGAAGATTTTTCAATGCCGAGAACCTCGATCAGAGAGTAAAAATGGCGTAAGGTTCACAATGGTGTAAAATCAAAATGGGATATACCGGGCTAGGATTCGAGTTACAGGAAAAAGGGCCAAACTAACCACCCAAGAATGGGATCGTCGAGCGAAAACACTTGACAACCTCCTAAAAGCAGCTTTTCTTGCCACCAGACCTTTCTCCATCAATTACGAATCTGATGCCGTCACTAAACACATTCCTTAAATTGTAGTCATTTGTTGAGTTTTTTTTTGGTGTCTATTCCGCATATATATCACCATTGCCCTTGATTTTCTTGATTGTATATCTCTTAAACGTCAACATATACACGTGTGATTTAGTTTACGAAGAGTTTTCAATGCCGAGAACCTCGATCAGAGAGTAAAAATGGCGTAAGGTTCACAATGGTGTAAAATTAAAATGGAATATACCGGGCTAGGATTCGAGTTACAGGAAAAAGGGACAAACTAACCACCCAAGAATGGAATCGTCGAGCGAAAACACTTGACGACCTCCTAGAAGCAGCTTTTCTTGCCACCAGACCTTTCTCCATCAATTAGGAATCTGATGCCATCACTAAACACATTCCTTAAATTGTAGCCATTCGTTGAGTGTTTTTTTTGGTGTCTAATCCGCATATATACCACCATTTCCCTTGATTTTCTTGACTGTATATCTCTTAAATGTCAACATATACACGTGTGATTTAGTTTACGAAGATTTTTCAATGCCGAGTACCTCTATCAGAGAGTAAAAAAGGCGTAAGTTTCACAATGGTGTATAATTAAAATGGGATATACCGGGCTAGGATTCGAGTTACAGGAACAAGGGACAAACCAACCACCCAAGAATGGAATCGTCCAGCGAAAACACTTGACAACCTCCTAGAAGCAGCTTTTCTTGCCACCAGACCTTTCTCCATCAACAAGGAATCTGATGCTGTCACTAAACACATTCCTTAAATTGTAGCCATTTGTTGAGTGTTTTTTTTTTGTGTCAAATCCGCATATATATCACCATTGCCCTTGATTTTCTTGACTGTATATCTCTTAAATGTCAACATATACACGTGTAATTTAGTGTACGAATATTTTTCAATGCCGAGAACCTCGATCAGAGAGTAAAAAAGGCGTAAAGATCACAATGGTGTAAAATTAAAATGGGATATACCGGGGATAGGATTCGAGTTACAGGAAAAAAGGGCTAAACCAACGACCCAAGAATGGAATCGTCGAGCGAAAACACATGACAACCTCCTAGAAGCAGCTTTTCTTGCCACCAGACCTTTCTCCATCAATTAGGAATCTGATGCCGTCACTAAACACATTCCTTAAATTGTAGCCATTTGTTGAGTGTTTTTTTTTTTGGTGTCTAGTCCGCATATATATCACCATTGCCCTTGATTTTCTTGACTGTATATCTCTTAAATGTCAACATATACACGTGTGATTTAGTTTACGAATATTTTTCAATGCCGAGAACCTCGATCAGAGAGTAAAAAAGGCGTAAGGTTCACAATGGTGTATAATTAAAATGGGATATACCGGGCTAGGATTCGAGTTCCAGGAACAAGGGCCAAACCAACCAACCAAGAATGGAATCGTCGAGCGAAAACACTTGACAACCTCCTAGAAGCAGTTTTTCTTGCCAACAGACCTTTCTCCATCAACAAGGAATCTGATGACGTCACTAAACACATTCCTTCAATTGAGGCCATTTGTTGAGTTTTTTTTTTGTGTCTAATCCGCATATATATCACCATTGCCCTTGATTTTCTTGACTGTATATCTCTTAAATGTCAACATATACACGTGTGATTTAGTTTACGAAGATTTTTCAATGCCGAGAACCTCGATCAGAGAGTAAAAATGGCGTAATGTTCACAATGGTGTAAAATTAAAATGGGATATATCGGGCTAGGATTCGAGTTACAGGAAAAAGGGCCAAACTAACCACCCAAGAATGGGATCGTCGAGCGAAAACACTTGACAACCTCCTAAAAGCAGCTTTTCTTGCCACCAGACCTTTCTCCATCAATTACGAATCTGATGCCGTCACTAAACACATTCCTTAAATTGTAGCCATTTGTTGAGTGTTTTTTTTTGGTGTCTAATCCGCATATATATCACCATTGCCCTTGATTTTCTTGATTGTATATCTCTTAAACGTCAACATATACACGTGTGATTTAGTTTAAGAAGAGTTTTCAATGCCGAGAACCTCGATCAGAGAGTAAAAAAGGCGTAAAGATCACAATGGTGTAAAATTAAAATGGGATATACCGGGCTAGGATTCGAGTTACAGGAAAAAAGGGCCAAACCAACGACCCAAGAATGGAATCGTCGAGCGAATACACATGACAACCTCCTAGAAGCAGCTTTTCTTGCCACCAGACCTTTCTCCATCAATTAGGAATCTGATGCCGTCACTAAACACATTCCTTAAATTGTAGCCATTTGTTGAGTGTTTTTTTTTGGTGTCTAATCCGCATATATATCACCATTGCCCTTGATTTTCTTAACTGTATATCTCTTAAATGTCAACATATACACGTGTGATTTAGTTTACGAATATTTTTCAATGCCGAGAACCTCGATCAGAGAGTAAAAAAGGCGTAAGGTTCACAATGGTGTATAATTAAAATGGGATATACCGGGCTAGGATTCGAGTTCCAGGAACAAGGGCCAAACCAAACAACCAAGAAAGGAATCGTCGAGCGAAAACACTTGACAACCTCCTAGAAGCAGTTTTTCTTGCCAACAGACCTTTCTCCATCAACAAGGAATCTGATGCCGTCACTAAACACATTCCTTCAATTGAGGCCATATGTTGAGTGTTTTTTTTTGTGTCTAATCCGCATATAAATCACCATTGCCCTTGATTTTCTTGACTGTATATCTCTTAAATGTCAACATATACACGTGTGATTTAGTTTACGAAGATTTTTCAATGCCGAGAACCTCGATCAGAGAGTAAAAATGGCGTAAGGTTCACAATGGTGTAAAATTAAAATGGGATATACCGGGCTAGGATTCGAGTTACAGGAAAAAGGGCCAAACTAACCACCCAAGAATGGGATCGTCGAGCGAAAACACTTGACAACCTCCTAAAAGCAGCTTTTCTTGCCACCAGACCTTTCTCCATCAATTACGAATCTGATGCCGTCACTAAACACATTCCTTAAATTGTAGTCATTTGTTGAGTGTTTTTTTTGGTGTCTAATCCGCATATATATCACCATTTCCCTTGATTTTCTTGACTGTATATCTCTTAAATGTCAACATATACACGTGTGATTTAGTTTACGAAGATTTTTCAATGCCGAGTACCTCTATCAGAGAGTAAAAAAGGCGTAAGTTTCACAATGGTGTATAATTAAAATGGGATATACCGGGCTAGGATTCGAGTTACAGGAACAAGGGACAAACCAACCACCCAAGAATGGAATCGTCGAGCGAAAACACTTGACAACCTCCTAGAAGCAGCTTTTCTTGCCACCAGACCTTTCTCCATCAACAAGGAATCTGATGCCGTCACTAAACACATTCCTTAAATTGTAGCCATTTGTTGAGTGTTTTTTTTTGTGTCAAATACGCATATATATCACCATTGCCCTTGATTTTCTTAACTGTATATCTCTTAAATGTCAACATATACACGTGTAATTTAGTGTACGAATATTTTTCAATGCCGAGAACCTCGATCAGAGAGTAAAAAAGGCGTAAAGATCACAATGGTGTAAAATTAAAATGGGATATACCGGGCTAGGATTCGAGTTACAGGAACAAGGGCCAAACCAACCACCCAAGAATGGAATCGTCGAGCGAAAACACTTGACAACCTCCTAGAAGCAGCTTTTCTTGCCACCAGACCTTTCTCCATCAACAAGGAATCTGATGCCGTCACTAAACACATTCCTTAAATTGTAGCCATTTGTTGAGTGTTTTTTTTTTGTGTCAAATACGCATATATATCACCATTGCCCTTGATTTTCTTGACTGTATATCTCTTAAATGTCAACATATACACGTGTGATTTAGTTTACGAATATTTTTCAATGCCGAGAACCTCGATCAGAGAGTAAAAAAGGCGTAAGGTTCACAATGGTGTATAATTAAAATGGGATATACCGGGCCAGGATTCGAGTTCCAGGAACAAGGGCCAAACCAACCAACCAAGAATGGAATCGTCGAGCGAAAACACTTGACAACCTCCTAGAAGAAGTTTTTCTTGCCAACAGACCTTTCTCCATCAACAAGGAATCCGATGCCGTCACTAAACACATTCCTTCAATTGAGGCCATTTGTTGAGTTTTTTTTTTGTGTCTAATCCGCATATATATCACCATTGCCCTTGATTTTCTTGACTGTATATCTCTTAAATGTCAACATATACACGTGTGATTTAGTTTACGAATATTTTTCAATGCCGAGAACCTCGATCAGAGAGTAAAAAAGGCGTTAGGTTCACAATGGTGTATAATTAAAATGGGATATACCGGGCCAGGATTCGAGTTCCAGGAACAAGGGCCAAACCAACCAACCAAGGATGGAATCGTCGAGCGAAAACACTTGACAACCTCCTAGAAGCAGTTTTTCTTGCCAACAGACCTTTCTCCATCAACAAGGAATCTGATGCCGTCACTAAACACATTCCTTCAATTGAGGCCATTTGTTGAGTTTTTTTTTTGTGTCTAATCCGCATATATATCACCATTGCCCTTGATTTTCTTGACTGTATATCTCTAAAATGTCAACATATACACATGTGATTTAGTTTACGAATATTTTTCAATGCCGAGAACCTCGATCAGAGAGTAAAAAAGGCGTAAGGTTCACAATGGTGTAAAATTAAAATGGGATATACCGGGCTAGGATTCGAGTTACAGGAACAAGGGTCAAACCAACCACCCAAGAATGGAATCGTCGAGCGAAAACACTTGACAACCTCCTAGAAGCAGCTTTTCTTGCCATCAGACCTTTCTCCATCAACAAGGAATCTGATGCCGTCACTAAACACATTCCTTAAATTGTAGCCATTTGTTGAGTGTTTTTTTTTTGTGTCAAATACGCATATATATCACCATTGCCCTTGATTTTCTTGACTGTATATCTCTTAAATGTCAACATATACACGTGTAATTTAGTGTACGAATATTTTTCAATGCCGAGAACCTCGATCAGAGAGTAAAAAAGGCGTAAAGATCACAATGGTGTAAAATTAAAATGGGATATACCGGGCTAGGATTCGAGTTACAGGAAAAAAGGGCCAAACCAACGACCCAAAAATGGAATCGTCGAGCGAAAACACATGACAACCTCCTAGAAGCAGCTTTTCTTGCCACCAGACCTTTCTCCATCAATTAGGAATCTGATGCCGTCACTAAACACATTCCTTAAATTGTAGCCATTTGTTGAGTGTTTTTTTTGGTGTCTAATCCGCATATATATCACCATTGCCCTTGATTTTCTTGACTGTATATCTCTTAAATGTCAACATATACACGTGTGATTTAGTTTACGAATATTTTTCAATGCCGAGAACCTCGATCAGAGAGTAAAAAAGGCGTAAGGTTCACAATGGTGTATAATTAAAATGGGATATACCGGGCTAGGATTCGAGTTCCAGGAACAAGGGCCAAACCAACCAACCAAGAATGGAATCGTCGAGCGAAAACACTTGACAACCTCCTAGAAGCAGCTTTTCTTGCCAACAGACCTTTCTCCATCAACAAGGAATCTGATGCCGTCACTAAACACATTCCTTCAATTGAGGCCATTTGTTGAGTGTTTTTTTTTGTGTCTAATCCGCATATATATCACCATTGCCCTTGATTTTCTTGACTGTATATCTCTTAAATGTCAACATATACACGTGTGATTTAGTTTACGAAGATTTTTCAATGCCGAGAACCTCGATCAGAGAGTAAAAATGGCGTAAGGTTCACAATGGTGTAAAATTAAAATGGGATATACCGGGCTAGGATTCGAGTTACAGGAAAAAGGGCCAAACTAACCACCCAAGAATGGGATCGTCGAGCGAAAACACTTGACAACCTCCTAAAAGCAGCTTTTCTTGCCACCAGACCTTTCTCCATCAATTACGAATCTGATGCCGTCACTAAACACATTCCTTAAATTGTAGTCATTTGTTGAGTTTTTTTTGGTGTCTATTCCGCATATATATCACCATTGCCCTTGATTTTCTTGATTGTATATCTCTTAAACGTCAACATATACACGTGTGATTTAGTTTACGAAGAGTTTTCAATGCCGAGAACCTCGATCAGAGAGTAAAAATGGTGTAAGGTTCACAATGGTGTAAAATTAAAATGGGATATACCGGGCTAGGATTCGAGTTACAGGAAAAAGGGCCAAACTAACAACCCAAGAATGGAATCGTCGAGCGAAAACACTTGACAACCTCCTAGAAGCAGCTTTTCTTGCCACTAGACCTCTCTCCATCAATTAGGAATCTGATGCCATCACTAAACACATTCCTTAAATTGTAGCCATTCGTTGAGTGTTTTTTTTGGTGTCTAATCCGCATATATATCACCATTTCCCTTGATTTTCTTGACTGTATATCTCTTAAATGTCAACATATACACGTGTGATTTAGTTTACGAAGATTTTTCAATGCCGAGTACCTCTATCAGAGAGAAAAAAAGGCGCAAGTTTCACAATGGTGTATAATTAAAATGGGATATACCGGGCTAGGATTCGAGTTACAGGAACAAGGGACAAACCAACCACCCAAGAATGGAATCGTCGAGCGAAAACACTTGACAACCTCCTAGAAGCAGCTTTTCTTGCCACCAGACCTTTCTCCATCAACAAGGAATCTGATGCCGTCACTAAACACATTCCTTAAATTGTAGCCATTTGTTGAGTGTTTTTTTTGTGTCAAATCCGCATATATATCACCATTGCCCTTGATTTTCTTGACTGTATATCTCTTAAATGTCAACATATACACGTGTAATTTAGTGTACGAATATTTTTCAATGCCGAGAACCTCGATCAGAGAGTAAAAAAGGCGTAAAGATCACAATGGTGTAAAATTAAAATGGGATATACCGGGCTAGGATTCGAGTTACAGGAAAAAAGGGCCAAACCAACGACCCAAGAATGGAATCGTCGAGCGAAAACACATGACAACCTCCTAGAAGCAGCTTTTCTTGCCACCAGACCTTTCTCCATCAATTAGGAATCTGATGCCGTCACTAAACACATTCCTTAAATTGTAGCCATTTGTTGAGTGTTTTTTTTTTTGGTGTCTAATCCACATATATATCACCATTGCCCTTGATTTTCTTGACTGTATATCTCTTAAATGTCAACATATACACGTGTGATTTAGTTTACGAATATTTTTCAATGCCGAGAACCTCGATCAGAGAGTAAAAAAGGCGTAAGGTTCACAATGGTGTATAATTAAAATGGGATATACCGGGCTAGGATTCGAGTTCCAGGAACAAGGGCCAAACCAACCAACCAAGAATGGAATCGTCGAGCGAAAACACTTGACAACCTCCTAGAAGCAGTTTTTCTTGCCAATAGACCTTTCTCCATCAACAAGGAATCTGATGCCGTCACTAAACACATTCCTTCAATTGAGGCCATTTGTTGGGTTTTTTTTTGTGTCTACTCCGCATATATATCACCATTACCCTTGATTTTCTTGACTGTGTATCTCTAAAATGTCAACATATACACATGTGATTTAGTTTACGAATATTTTTCAATGCCGAGAACCTCGATCAGAGAGTAAAAAAGGCGTAAGGTTCACAATGGTGTAAAATTAAAATGGGATATACCGGGCTAGGATTCGAGTTACAGGAACAAGGGCCAAACCAACCACCCAAGAATGGAATCGTCGAGCGAAAACACTTGACAACATCCTAAAAGCAGCTTTTCTTGCCACCAGACCTTTCTCCATCAATTAGGAATCTGATGCCGTCACTAAACACATTCCTTAAATTGTAGTCATTTGTTGAGTTTTTTTTTTGTGTCTATTCCGCATATATATCACCATTGCCCTTGATTTTCTTGACTGTATATCTCTTAAATGTCAACATATACACGTGTGATATAGTTTACGAAGATTTTTCAATGCTGACAACCTCGATCAGAGAGTAAAAAAGGCGTAAGGTTCACAATGGTGTAAAATTAAAATGGATAGACCGGGCTAGGATTCGAGTTCCAGGAACAAGGGCCAAACCAACCACCCAAGAATGGAATCATCGAGCGAAAACACTTGACAACCTCCTAGAAGTTGCTTTTCTTACCCCCAGACCCTTCTCCATCAATTAGGAATCTGATGCCGTCACTAAACACATTCCTTAAATTGTAGCCATTTGTTGAGTGTTTTTTTTGTGTCTAATCCGCATATATATCACCATTTCCCTTGATTTTCTTGACTGTATATCTCTTAAATGTCAACATATACACGTGTGATTTAGTTTACGAAGATTTTTCAATGCCGAGTACCTCTATCAGAGAGTAAAAAAGGCGTAAGTTTCACAATGGTGTATAATTAAAATGGGATATACCGGGCTAGGATTCGAGTTACAGGAACAAGGGCCAAACCAACCACCCAAGAATGGAATCGTCGAGCGAAAACACTTGACAACCTCCTAGAAGCAGCTTTTCTTGCCACCAGACCTTTCTCCATCAACAAGGAATCTGATGCCGTCACTAAACACATTCCTTAAATTATAGCCATTTTTTAGTGTTTTTTTTGGTGTCTAATCCGCATATATATCACCATTGCCCTTGATTTTCTTGACTGTATATCTCTTGAATGTCAACATATACACGTGTGATTTAGTTTACGAAGATTTATCAATGCCGAGAACCTCGATCAGAGAGTAAAAATGGCGTAAGGTTCACAATGGTGTAAAATTAAAATGGGATATACCGGGCTAGGATTCGAGTTACAGGAAAAAGGGCCAAACTAACCACCCAAGAATGGGATCGTCGAGCGAAAACAGTTGACAACCTCCTAGAAGCAGCTTTTCTTGCCACCAGACCTTTCTCCATCAATTAGGAATCTGATGCCGTCACTAAACACATTCCTTAAATTGTAGCCATTCGTTGAGTGTTTTTTTTGGTGTCTAATCTGCATATATATCACCATTGCCCTTGATTTTCTTGACTGTATATCTCTTAAATGTCAACATATACACGTGTAATTTAGTGTACGAATATTTTTCAATGTCGAGAACCTCGATCAGAGAGTAAAAAAGGCGTAAAGATCACAATGGTGTAAAATTAAAATGGGATATACCGGGCTAGATATCGAGTTACAGGAAAAAGGGCCAAACCAACCACCTAAGAATGGAATCGTCGAGCGAAAACACATGACAACCTCCTAGAAGCAGCTTTTCTTGCCACCAGACCTTTCTCCATCAATTAGGAATCTGATTCCGTCACTAAACACATTCCTTAAATTGTAGCCATTTGTTGAGTGTTTTTTTTTGGTGTCTAATCCGCATATATATCACCATTGCCCTTGATTTTCTTGACTGTATATCTCTTAAATGTCAACATATACACGTCTGATTTAGTTTACGAATATTTTTCAATGCCGAGAACCTCGATCAGAGAGTAAAAAAGGCGTAAGGTTCACAATGGTGTATAATTAAATTGGGATATACCGGGCTAGGATTCGAGTTCCAGGAACAAGGGCCAAACCAACCAACCAAGAATGGAATCGTCGAGCGAAAACACTTGACAACCTCCTAGAAGCAGTTTTTCTTGCCACCAGACCGTTCTCCATCAACAAGGAATCTGATGCCGTCACTAAACACATTCCTTCAATTGAGGCCATTTGTTGAGTTTTTGTTTTTGTGTCTAATCCGCATATATATCACCATTGCCCTTGATTTTCTTGACTGTATATCTCTAAAATGTCAACATATACACATGTGATTTAGTTTACGAATATTTTTCAATGCCGAGAATCTCGATCAGAGAGTAAAAAAGGCGTAAGGTGCACAATGGTGTAAAATTAAAATGGGATATACCGGGCTAGGATTCGAGTTACAGGAACAAGGGCCAAACCAACCACCCAAGAATGGAATCGTCGAGCGAAAACACTTGACAACCTCCTAAAAGCAGCTTTTCTTGCCACCAGACCTTTCTCCATCAATTAGGAATCTGATGCCGTCACTAAACACATTCCTTAAATTGTAGTCATTTGTTGAGTATTTTTTTTGTGTCTATTCCGCATATATATCACCATTGCCCTTGATTTTCTTGACTGTATATCTCTTAAATGTCAACATATACACGTGTGATATAGTTTACGAAGATTTTTCAATGCTGACAACCTCGATCAGAGAGTAAAAAAGGCGTAAGGTTCACAATGGTGTAAAATTAAAATGGGATAGACCGGGCTAGGATTCGAGTTCCAGGAACAAGGGCCAAACCAACCACCCAAGAATGGAATCATCGAGCGAAAACACTTAACAACCTCCTAGAACTTGCTTTTCTTACCACCAGACCCTTCTCCATCAATTAGGAATCTGATGCCGTCACTAAACACATTCCTTAAATTGTAGCCATTTGTTGAGTGTTTTTTTTGTGTCTAATCCGCATATATATCACCATTTCCCTTGATTTTCTTGACTGTATATCTCTTAAATGTCAACATATACACGTGTGATTTAGTTTACGAAGATTTTTCAATGCCGAGTACCTCTATCAGAGAGTAAAAAAGGCGTAAGTTTCACAATGGTGTATAATTAAAATGGGATATACCGGGCTAGGATTCGAGTTACAGGAACAAGGGCCAAACCAACCACCCAAGAATGGAATCGTCGAGCGAAAACACTTGACATCCTCCTAGAAGCAGCTTTTCTTGCCACCAGACCTTTCTCCGTCAACAAGAAATCTGATGCCGTCACTAAACACATTCCTTAAATTGTATCCATTTGTTGAGTGTTTTTTTTGTGTCAAATCCGCATATATATCACCATTGCCCTTGATTTTCTTGATTGTATATCTCTTAAATGTCAACATATACACGTGTGATTTAGTTTACGAAGATTTTTCAGTGCCGAGAACCTCGATCAGAGAGTAAAAACGGCGTAAGGATCGCAATGGTGTAAAATTAAAATGGGATATACCGGGCTAGAATTCGAGTTACATGAACAAGGGCCAAACCAACCACCCAAGAATGGAATCGTCGAGCGAAAACACTTGACAACCTCCTAGAAGCAGCTTTTCTTGCCACCAGACCTTTTTCCATCAACAAGGCATCTGATGCCGTCACTAAACACATTCCTTAAATTGTAGCCATTTGTTTTGTGTTTTTTTTGGTGTCTAATCCGCATATATATCACCATTGCCCTTGATTTTCTTGACTGTATATCTCTTAAATGTCAACATATACACGTGTGATTTAGTTTACGAAGATTTTTCAATGCCGAGAACCTCGATCAGAGAGTAAAAATGGCGTAAGGTTCACAATGGTGTAAAATTAAAATGGGATATACCGGGCTAGGATTCGAGTAACAGGAAAAAGGGCCAAACTAACCACCCAAGATTGGGATCGTCGAGCGAAAACATTTGACAACCTCCTAGAAGCAGCTTTTCTTGCCACCAGACCTTTCTCCATCAATTAGGAATCTGATGCCGTCACTAAACACATTCCTTAAATTGTAGTCATTTGTTGAGTATTTTTTTTGTGTCTATTCCGCATATATATCACCATTGCCCTTGATTTTCTTGACTGTATATCTCTTAAATGTCAACATATACACGTGTGATATAGTTTACGAAGATTTTTCAATGCTGACAACCTCGATCAGAGAGTAAAAAAGGCGTAAGGTTCACAATGGTGTAACATTAAAATGGGATAGACCGGGCTAGGATTCGAGTTCCAGGAACAAGGGCCAAACCAACCACCCAAGAATGGAATCATCGAGCGAAAACACTTGACAACCTCCTAGAAGTTGCTTTTCTTACCACCAGACCTTTCTCCATCAATTAGGAATCTGATGCCGTCACTAAACACATTCCTTAAATTGTTGCCATTTGTTGAGTGTTTTTTTTGTTTCTAATCCGCATATATATCACCATTTCCCTTGATTTTCTTGACTGTATATCTCTTAAATGTCAACATATACACGTGTGATTTAGTTTACGAAGATTTTTCAATGCCGAGTACCTCTATCAGAGAGTAAAAAAGGCGTAAGTTTCACAATGGTGTATAATTAAAATGGGATATACCGGGCTAGGATTCGAGTTACAGGAACAAGGGCCAAACCAACCACCCAAGAATGGAATCGTCGAGCGAAAACACTTGACAACCTCCTAGAAGCAGCTTTTCTTGCCACCAGACCTTTCTCCGTCAACAAGAAATCTGATGCCGTCACTAAACACATTCCTTAAATTGTAGCCATTTGTTGAGTGTTTTTTTTTTGTGTCAAATCCGCATATATATCACCATTGCCCTTGATTTTCTTGACTGTATATCTCTTAAATGTCAACATATACACGTGTGATTTAGTTTACGAAGATTTTTCAGTGCCGAGAACCTCGATCAGAGAGTAAAAAAGGCGTATGGATCGCAATGGTGTAAAATTAAAATGGGATATACCAGGCTAGAATTCGAGTTACATGAACAAGGGCCAAACCAACCACCCAAGAATGGAATCGTCGAGCGAAAACACTTGACAACCTCCTAGAAGCAGCTTTTCTTGCCACCAGACCTTTTTCCATCAACAAGGAATCTGATGCCGTCACTAAACACATTCCTTAAATTGTAGCCATTTGTTTAGTGTTTTTTTTTGATGTCTAATCCGCATATATATCACCATTGCCCTTGATTTTCTTGACTGTATATCTCTTAAATGTCAACATATACACGTGTGATTTAGTTTACGAAGATTTTTCAATGCCGAGAACCTCGATCAGAGAGTAAAAATGGCGTAAGGTTCACAATGGTGTAAAATTAAAATGGGATATACCGGGCTAGGATTCGAGTAACAGGAAAAATGGCCAAACTAACCACCCAAGAATGGGATCGTCGAGCGAAAACACTTGACAACCTCCTAGAAGCAGCTTTTCTTGCCACCAGACCTTTCTCCATCAATTAGGAATCTGATGCCGTCACTAAACACATTCCTTAAATTGTAGCCATTCGTTGAGTGTTTTTTTTGGTGTCTAATCTGCATATATATCACCATTTCCCTTGATTTTCTTGACTGTATATCTCTTAAATGTCAACATATACACGTGTGATTTAGTTTACGAAGATTTTTCAATGCCGGGTACCTCTATCAGAGAGTAAAAAAGGCGTAAGTTTCACAATGGTGTATAATTAAAATGGGATATACCGGGCTAGGATTCGAGTTACAGGAACAAGGGACAAACCAACCACCCAAGAATGGAATCGTCGAGCGTAAACACTTGACAACATCCTAGAAGCAGCTTTTCTTGCCACCAGACCTTTCTCCATCAACATGGAATCTGATGCCGTCACTAAACACATTCCTTAAATTGTAGCCATTTGTTGAGTGTTTTTTTTTTGGTGTCAAATCCGCATATATGTCACCATTGCCCTTGATTTTCTTGACTGTATATCTCTTAAATGTCAACATATACACGTGTGATTTAGTTTACGAAGATTTTTCAATGCCGAGAACCTCGATCAGAGAGTAAAAAAGGCGTAAAGATCACAATGGTGTAAAATTAAAATGGGATATACCTGGCTAGGATTCGAGTTACAGGAAAAAGGGCCAAACCAACCACCCATGAATGGAATCGTCGTGCGAAAACACATGACAACCTCCTAGAAGCAGCTTTTCTTGCCACCATACCTTTCTCCATCAATTAGGAATTTGATGCCGTCACTAAACACATTCCTTAAATTGTAGCCATTTGTTAAGTGTTTTTTTTTGGTGTCTAATCCGCATATATATCACCATTGCCCTTGATTTTCTTGACTGTATATCTCTTAAATGTCAACATATAAACGTGTGATTTAGTTTACGAATATTTTTCAATGACGAGAACCTCGATCAGAGAGTACAAAAGGCGTATGGTTCACAATGGTGTATAATTAAAATGGGATATACCGGGCTAGGATTCGAGTTCCAGGAACAAGGGCCAAACCAACCAACCAAGAATGGAATCGTCGAGCGAAAACACTTGACAACCTCCTAGAAGCAGTTTTTCTTGCCACCAGACCTTTCTCCATCAACAAGGAATCTGATGCCGTCACTAAACACATTCCTTCAATTGTGGCCATTTGTTGAGTTTTTTTTTTTTTGTGTCTAATCCGCATATATATCACCATTGCCCTTGATTTTCTTGACTGTATATCTCTAAAATGTCAACATATACACATGTGATTTAGTTTACGAATATTTTTCAATGCCGAGAACCTCGATCAGAGAGTAAAAAAGGCGTAAGGTTCACAATGGTGTAAAATTAAAATGGGATATACCGGGCTAGGATTCGAGTTACAGGAACAAGGGCCAAACCAACCACCCAAGAATAGAATCGTCGAGCGAAAACACTTGACAACCTCCTAAAAGCAGCTTTTCTTGCCACCAGACCTTTCTCCATCAATTAGGAATCTGATGCCGTCACTAAACACATTCCTTAAATTGTAGTCATTTGTTGAGTGTTTTTTTGGTGTCTATTCCGCATATATATCACCATTGCCCTTGATTTTCTTGACTGTATATCTCTTAAATGTCAACATATACACGTGTGATATAGTTTACGAAGATTTTTCAATGCTGACAACCTCGATCAGAGAATAAAAAAGGCCTAAGGTTCACAATGGTGTAAAATTAAAATGGGATAGACCGGGCTAGGATTCGAGTTCCAGGAACAAGGGCCAAACCAACCACCTAAGAATGGAATCATCGAGCGAAAACACTTGACAACCTCCTAGAAGTTGCTTTTCTTACCACCAGACCCTTCTCCATCAATTAGGAATCTGATGCCGTCACTAAACACATTCCTTAAATTGTAGCCATTTGTTGAGTGTTTTTTTTGTGTCTAATCCGCATATATATCACCATTTCCCTTGATTTTCTTGACTGTATATCTCTTAAATGTCAACATATAAACGTGTGATTTAGTTTACGAAGATTTTTCAATGCCGAGTACCTCTATCAGAGAGTAAAAAAGGCGTAAGTTTCTCAATGGTGTATAATTAAAATGGGATATACCGGGCTAGGATTCGAGTTATAGGAACAAGGGACAAACCAACCACCCAAGAATGGAATCGTCGAGCGAAAACACTTGACAACCTCCTAGAAGCAGCTTTTCTTGCCACAAGACCTTTCTCCATCAACAAGGAATCTGATGCCGTCACTAAACACATTCCTTAAATTGTAGCCATTTGTTGAGTGTTTTTTTTTGTGTCAAATCCGCATATATATCACCATTGCCCTTGATTTTCTTGACTGTATATCTCTTAAATGTCAACATATGCACGTGTGATTTAGTTTACAAAGATTTTTCAGTGCCGAGAACCTCGATCAGAGAGTAAAAAAGGCGTAAGGATCGCAATGGTGTAAAATTAAAATGGGATATACCGGGCTAAGATTCGAGTTACATGAACAAGGGCCAAACCAACCACCCAAGAATGGAATCGTCGAGCGAAAACACTTGACAACCACCCAGAAGCAGCTTTTCTTGCCACCAGACCTTTCTCCATCAACAAGGAATCTGATGCCGTCACTAAACACATTCCTTAAATTGTAGCCATTTGTTGAGTGTTTTTTTTTTTGTGTCTAATCCGCATATATATCACCATTGCCCTTGATTTTCTTGACTGTATATCTCTTAAATGTCAACATATACACGTGTGATTTAGTTTACGAAGATTTTTCAATGCCGAGAACCTCGATCAGAGAGTAAAAATGGCGTAAGGTTCACAATGGTGTAAAATTAAAATGGGATATACCGGGCTAGGATTCGAGTTACAGGAAAAAGGGCCAAACTAACCACCCAAGAATGGGATTGTCGAGCGAAAACACTTGACAACCTCCTAGAAGCAGCTTTTCTTGCCACTAGACCTTTCTCCATCAATTAGGAATCTGATGCCGTCACTAAACACATTCCTTAAATTGTAGCCATTCGTTGAGTGTTTTTTTTGTGTCTAATCCGCATATATATCATCATTTCCCTTGATTTTCTTGACTGTATATCTCTTAAATGTCAACATATACACGTGTGATTTAGTTTACGAAGATTTTTCAATGCCGAGTACCTCTATCAGAGAGTAAAAAGGCGTAAGTTTCACAATGGTGTATAATTAAAATGGGATATACTGGGCTAGGATTCGAGTTACAGGAACAAGGGACAAACCAACCACCAAAGAATGGAATCGTCGAGCGAAAACACTTGACAACCTCCTAGAAGCAGCTTTTCTTGCCAGCAGACCTTTCTCCATCAACAAGGAATCTGATGCCGTCACTAAACACATTCCTTAAATTGTAGCCATTTGTTGAGTGTTTTTTTTGGTGTCAAATCCGCATATATATCACCATTGCCCTTGATTTTCTTGACTGTATATCTCTTAAATGTCAACATATACACGTGTGATTTAGTTTACGAAGATTTTTCAATGCCGAGAACCTCGATCAGAGAGTAAAAAAGGCGTAAGGATCACAATGGTGTAAAATTAAAATGGGATATACCGGGCTAGGATTCGAGTTACAGGAAAAAGGGCCAAACCAACCACCCAAGAATGGAATCGTCGAGCGAAAACACATGACAACCTCCTAGAAGCAGCTTTTCTTGCCACCAGACCTTTCTCCCTCAATTAGGAATCTGATGCCGTCACTAAACACATTCCTTAAATTGTAGCCATTTGTTGAGTGTTTTTTTTTTGGTGTCTAATCCGCATATATGTCACCATTGCCCTTGATTTTCTTGACTGTATATCTCTTAAATGTCAACATATACACGTGTGATTTAGTTTACGAATATTTTTCAATGCCGAGAACCTCGATCAGAGAGTAAAAAAGGCGTAAGGTTCACAATGGTGTATAATTAAAATGGGATATACCGGGCTAGGATTCGAGTTACAGGAACAAGGGCCAAACCAACCAACCAAGAATGGAATCGTCGAGCGAAAACACTTGATAACCTCCTAGAAGCAGTTTTTCTTGCCACCAGACCTTTCTCCATCAACAAGGAATCTGATGCCGTCACTAAACACATTCCTTCAATTGTGGCCATTTGTTGAGTTTTTTTTTTTTTTTGCGTCTAATCCGCATATATATCACCATTGCCCTGGATTTTCTTGACTGTATATCTCTAAAATGTCAACATATACACGTGTGATTTAGTTTACGAATATTTTTCAATGCCGAGAACCTCGATCAGAGAGTAAAAAAGGCGTAAGGTTCACAATGGTGTAAAATTAAAATGGGATATACCGGGCTAGGATTCGAGTTACAGGAACAAGGGCGAAACCAACCACCCAAGAATGGAATCGTCGAGCGAAAACACTTGACAACCTCCTAGAAGCAGCTTTTCTTGCCACCAGACCTTTCTCCATCAATTAGGAATCTGATGCCGTCACTAAACACATTCCTTAAATTGTAGTCATTTGTTGAGTGTGTTTTTTGGTGTCTATTCCGCATATATATCACCATTGCCCTTGATTTTCTTGACTGTATATCTCTTAAATGTCAACATATACACGTGTGATATAGTTTACGAAGATTTTTCAATGCTGACAACCTCGATCAGAGAATAAAAAAGGCCTAAGGTTCACAATGGTGTAAAATTAAAATGGGATAGACCGGGCTAGGATTCGAGTTCCAGGAACAAGGGCCAAACCAACCACCCAAGAATGGAATCATCGAGCGAAAACACTTGACAACCTCCTAGAATTTGCTTTTCTTACCACCAGACCCTTCTCCATCAATTAGGAATCTGATGCCGTCACTAAACACATTCCTTAAATTGTAGCCATTTGTTGAGTGTTTTTTTTGTGTCTAATCCGCATATATATCACCATTTCCCTTGATTTTCTTGACTGTATATCTCTTAAATGTCAACATATACACGTGTGATTTAGTTTACAAAGATTTTTCAATGTCGAGTACCTCTATCAGAGAGTAAAAAAGGCGTAAGTTTCACAATGGTGTATAATTAAAATGGGATATACCGGGCTAGGATTCGAGTTACAGAAACAAGGGCCAAACCAACCACCCAAGAATGGAATCGTCGAGCGAAAACACTTGACAACCTCCTAGAAGCAGCTTTTCTTGCCACCAGACCTTTCTACATCAAAAAGGAATCTGATGCCGTCACTAAACACAATCCTTAAATTGTAGCCATTTGTTGAGTGTTTTTTTTTTGTGTCAAATCCGCATATATATCACCATTGCCCTTGATTTTCTTGACTGTATATCTCTTAAATGTCAACATATACACGTGTGATTTAGTTTACGAAGATTTTTCAGTGCCGAGAACCTCGATCAGAGAGTAAAAAAGGCGTAAGGATCGCAATGGTGTAAAATTAAAATGGGATATACCGGGCTAGGATTCGAGTTACATGAACAAGGGCCAAACCAACCACCCAAGAATGGAATCGTCGAGCGAAAACACTTGACAACCACCCAGAAGCAGCTTTTCTTGCCACCAGACCTTTCTCCATCAACAAGGAATCTGATGCCGTCACTAAACACATTCCTTAAATTGTAGCCATTTGTTGAGTGTTTTTTTTTTGTGTCTAATCCGCATATATATCACCATTGCCCTTGATTTTCTTGACTGTATATCTCTTAAATGTCAACATATACACGTGTGATTTAGTTTACGAAGATTTTTCAATGCCGAGAACCTCGATCAGAGAGTAAAAATGGCGTAAGGTTCACAATGGTGTAAAATTAAAATGGGATATACCGGGCTAGGATTCGAGTTACAGGAAAAAGGGCCAAACTAACCACCCAAGAATGGGATCGTCGAGCGAAAACACTTGACAACCTCCTAGAAGCAGCTTTTCTTGCCACTATACCTTTCTCCATCAATTAGGAATCTGATGCCGTCACTAAACACATTCCTTAAATTGTAGCCATTCGTTGAGTGTTTTTTTTTGTGTCTAATCCGCATATATATCACCATTTCCCTTGATTTTCTTGACTGTATATCTCTTAAATGTCAACATATACACGTGTGATTTAGTTTACGAAGATTTTTCAATGCCGAGTACCTCTATCAGAGAGTAAAAAGGCGTAAGTTTCACAATGGTGTATAATTAAAATGGGATATACCGGGCTAGGATTCGAGTTACAGGAACAAGGGACAAACCAACCACCCAAGAATGGAATCGTCGAGTGAAAACACTTGACAACCTCCTAGAAGCAGCTTTTCTTGCCACCAGACCTTTCTCCATCAACAAGGAATCTGATGCCGTCACTAAACACATTCCTTAAATTGTAGCCATTTGTTGAGTGTTTTTTTTTGGTGTCAAATCCGCATATATATCACCATTGCCCTTGATTTTCTTGACTGTATATCTCTTAAATGTCAACATATACACGTGTGATTTAGTTTACGAAGATTTTTCAATGCCGAGAACCTCGATCAGAGAGTAAAAAAGGCGTAAGGATCACAATGGTGTAAAATTAAAATGGGATATACCGGGCGAGGATTCGAGTTACAGGAAAAAGGGCCAAACCAACCACCCAAGAATGGAATCGTCGAGCGAAAACACATGACAACCTCCTAGAAGCAGCTTTTCTTGCCACCAGACCTTTCTCCATCAATTAGGAATCTGATGCCGTCACTAAACACATTCCTTAAATTGTAGCCATTTGTTGAGTGTTTTTTTTTGGTGTCTAATCCGCATATATGTCACCATTGCCCTTGATTTTCTTGACTGTATATCTCTTAAATGTCAACATATACACGTGTGATTTAGTTTACGAATATTTTTCAATGCCGAGAACCTCGATCAGAGAGTAAAAAAGGCGTAAGGTTCACAATGGTGTATAATTAAAATGGGATATACCGGGCTAGGATTCGAGTTACAGGAACAAGGGCCAAACCAACCAACCAAGAATGGAATCGTCGAGCGAAAACACTTGATAACCTCCCAGAAGCAGTTTTTCTTGCCACCGGACCTTTCTCCTTCAACAAGGAATCTGATGCCGTCACTAAACACATTCCTTCAATTGTGGCCATTTGTTGAGTTTTTTTTTGTGTCTAATCCGCATATATATCACCATTGTCCTTGATTTTCTTGACTGTATATCTCTAAAATGTCAACATATACACGTGTGATTTAGTTTACGAATATTTTTCAATGCCGAGAACCTCGATCAGAGAGTAAAAAAGGCGTAAGGTTCACAATGGTGTAAAATTAAAATGGGATATACCGGGCTAGGATTCGAGTTACAGGAACAAGGGCCAAACCAACCACCCAAGAATGGAATCGTCGAGCGAAAACACTTGACAACCTCCTAGAAGCAGCTTTTCTTGCCACCAGACCTTTCTCCATCAATTAGGAATCTGATGCCGTCACTAAACACATTCCTTAAATTGTATTCATTTGTTGAGTGTGTTTTTTGGTGTCTATTCCGCATATATATCACCATTGCCCTTGATTTTCTTGACTGTATATCTCTTAAATGTCAACATATACACGTGTGATATAGTTTACGAAGATTTTTCAATGCTGACAACCTCGATCAGAGAATAAAAAAGGCCTAAGGTTCACAATGGTGTAAAATTAAAATGGGATAGACCGGGCTAGGATTCGAGTTCCAGGAACAAGGGCCAAACCAACCACCCAAGAATGGAATCATCGAGCGAAAACACTTGACAACCTCCTAGAATTTGCTTTTCTTACCACCAGACCCTTCTCCATCAATTAGGAATCTGATGCCGTCACTAAACACATTCCTTAAATTGTAGCCATTTGTTGACTGTTTTTTTTTTGTGTCTAACCGCATATATGTCACCATTTCCCTTGATTTTCTTGACTGTATATCTCTTAAATGTCAACATATACACGTGTGATTTAGTTTACAAAGATTTTTCAATGTCGAGTACCTCTATCAGAGAGTAAAAAAGGCGTAAGTTTCACAATGGTGTATAATTAAAATGGGATATACCGGGCTAGGATTCGAGTTACAGGAACAAGGGCCAAACCAACCACCCAAGAACGGAATCGTCGAGCGAAAACACTTGACAACCTCCTAGAAGCAGCTTTTCTTGCCACCAGACCTTTCTCCATCAAAAAGGAATCTGATGCCGTCACTAAACACATTCCTTAAATTGTAGCCATTTGTTGAGTGTTTTTTTTTGTGTCAAATCCGCATATATATCACCATTGCCCTTGATTTTCTTGACTGTATATCTCTTAAATGTCAACATATACACGTGTGATTTAGTTTACGAAGATTTTTCAGTGCCGAGAACCTCGATCAGAGAGTAAAAAAGGCGTAAGGATCGCAATGGTGTAAAATTAAAATGGGATATACCGGGCTAGGATTCGAGTTACATGAACATGGGCCAAACCAACCACCCAAGAATGGAATCGTCGAGCGAAAACACTTGACAACCTCCTAGAAGCAGCTTTTCTTGCCACCAGACCTTTCTCCATCAACAAGGAATCTGATGCCGTCACTAAACACATTCCTTAAATTGTAGCCATTTGTTGAGTGTTTTTTTGTGTCTAATCCGCATATATATCACCATTGCCCTTGATTTTCTTGACTGTATATCTCTTAAATGTCAACATATACACGTGTGATTTTGTTTACGAAGATTTTTCAATGCCGAGAACCTCGATCAGAGAGTAAAAAAGGCGTAAGGATCACAATGGTGTAAAATTAAAATGGGATATACCGGGCCAGGATTCGAGTTACAGGAAAAAGGGTCAAACCAACCACCCAAGAATGGAATCGTCGAGCGAAAACACATGAGAACCTCCTAGAAGCAGCTTTTCTTGCCACCAGACCTTTCTCCATCAATTAGGAATCTGATGCCGTCACTAAACACATTCCTTAAATTGTAGCCATTTGTTGAGTGTTTTTTTTGGTGTCTAATCCGCATATATATCACCATTGCCCTTGATTTTCTTGACTGTATATCTCTTAAATGTCAACATATACACGTGTGATTTAGTTTACGTATATTTTTCAATGCCGAGAACCTCGATCAGAGAGTAAAAAAGGCGTAAGGTTCACAATGGTGTGTAATTAAAATGGGATATACCGGGCTAGGATTCGAGTTACAGGAACAAGGGCCAAACCAACCAACCAAGAATGGAATCGTCGAGCGAAAACACTTTACAACCTCCTAGAAGCAGTTTTTCTTGCCACCAGACCTTTCTCCATCAACAAGGAATCTGATGCCGTCACTAAACACATTCTTTCAATTGTGGCCATTTGTTGAGTTTTTTTTTTGTGTCTAATCCGCATATATATCACCATTGACCTTGATTTTCTTGATTGTATATCTCTAAAATGTCAATATATACACGTGTGATTTAGTTTACGAATATTTTTCAATGCCGAGAACCTCGATCAGAGAGTAAAAAAGGCGTAAGGTTCACAATGGTGTAAAATTAAAATGGGATATACAGGGCTAGGATTCGAGTTACAGGAACAAGGGCCAAACCAACCACCCAAGAATGGAATCGTCGAGCGAAAACACTTGACAACCTCCTAGAAGCAGCTTTTCTTGCCACCAGACCTTTCTCCATCAATTAGGAATCTGATGCCGTCACTAAACACATTCCTTAAATTGTAGTCATTTGTTGAGTGTGTTTTTTGGTGTCTATTCCGCATATATATCACCATTGCCCTTGATTTTCTTGACTGTATATCTCTTAAATGTCAACATATACACGTGTGATATAGTTTACGAAGATTTTTCAATGCCGAGAACCTCGATAAGAGAGTAAAAAAGGCATAAGGTTCACAATGGTGTAAAATTAAAATGGGATATACCGGGCTAGGATTCGAGTTACAGGAACAAGGGCCAAACTAACCACCCAAGAATGGAATCGTCGAGCGAAAACACTTGACAACCTCCTAGAAGCAGTTTTTCTTGCTACCAGACCTTTCTCCATCAAATAGGAATCTGATGCCGTCACTAAATACATTCTTTAAATTGTAGCCATTTGTTGAGTGTTTTTTTTGTGTCACACCCCAACTGATGGCGGAATCATCGGGGCGTGGCACTAGGCGAATCAGATTGCTCAAGAGAATCCATAACAACTATATTGCGATAATATTTAATACATTCGTTATCCCATACTAACAAATAATACAATCACATAAGTTATCACAGATTTATTGTCCTCTCGAACAATGAAAATCCGACAACCTAGATTTTAGTTGAGTTTCTAGACTTCCTAGCTTGATTTGATATAGTCTGCGATCTAACCTGCAACATACGTTAAAATATTTGTCAATACAAAATTATTGGCGAGTATACAGGTTTGATAAGTATAGCGTAATAGATAAAAAGTGCTGCGAATTTCCACATGCATAAACGTAATACACGACATATATACTCACAAAACTGATACTACCAACTATGTCCTCGATGCTCGAATGTACGATGGCATAACTAGACCCCGTCGGGCGCAATAGTACTATACTAGTCGTGGTGGGACGTCGCGAGTATAAGCCCTTGTTGATGCACTTTGTGTGGACGCGACTCGGCTCGGTTCGACTCGGCCTTGAAGACTTGAAGACACGAAGATCGAGACAAAGCTACAGCCAAGGGGGAGTTTGTTGGTGCACTTGTGTCTGTACTTTGTCTGTATTTCGTCATGATACAAAACGATGTCTTATGTTAGTCTGGGCTACGTCTTAGTTTGTTACAATGTGCGTTCGATGTAAGTTTGACCAAGTCAACCATCCTCCTGGTTTGACTTGGCCAAACAGTTAGCACATTGGTTGAAAGATGGCTGTGTCGAAGGATGGTCATCGAAGGATTACTTATATCCTTCGATGATGATGAGCTCGAAAGATAACCACGAAGGATAGACCACGAAGGATATCATCCTTCGTGGTCGACAGATGATCTTTCGATGGCGTTCTGGTCGACAGATGATCTGTCGATCAATCTGTCTGATCCTTCGACCAGACCTGCTGTGTCGGGTATAAATACCCGTGTGTTGTGTTCACTTCAGTTAGTTAGACAGAAAGAGTCCAGGCAAGAGAAACAGAGAGAGCATTCTGTTGAGAGCACACACACACTTTGAGAGTTTATAGAACATATCTGTAAACATTGAGCTTGTAACCGGACCTTTCATTCGTATTAATACATGTGGTGTTAATCGGTGAATCTTGTGTGTTGTGTTTGTGCTTGTTCTCGTATAAATTCTCGGTTGCATGCTAGCTTGGATTCCGCACTCGCTAGTGTGTTTGATATAACAAGGAAAAGGTTTTTATCTCATCCTCGAGAGGGACCTATAAGTGGTATCAGAGCTTTGGCTCTTCTCCTTGTTAAAACCGAGTGTTTTCGGGTGTTTTTCGGGTTTTTAAAGCTTATATTTTTCTGAAAAACTTGTTAAAATTGGGTTTCGGATTGTTGTCGGTTTGCAGAAATATTCATATTTCTGGGTTTGTTCTTCTTATCTTCAACCGATATTCATAGTGTTCTTGGTATTTTACACTTTTGATCTTAAAAAGTTTAAATTTCAAAGTGTTTGTGTGTTGGGAAGAGTATTTTGATTAAAATATTGGACCTTACCTAGTTGGTGAAAAACCTGCATGGTCAGACCTGAAAGATATGGTCTGAACATACTTTCTGCCGAAAGTTCTCACCAACCCGTCAACTTTTCACCAACCTGTCACATTTGTCAACCGTGTCAGAGCTGTTCGAAAGATATCCTTCGAAGTCGAAAGATCATCTTTCGACCAAAGGAGGTTCGACAGATAGTCATCCTTCGAGCATCCTTCGAAGTGTGAGACTTATCTTTCGGTCCAAGGAATATTTCGAAACATATATCTTTCGGTTTGCTGCTCTTTCTCGAAAGACAAGGATCCTTCGACTGGGGAGTCTTTCGAAGTCTTTCGAAGTCATCGTTCGACATTCATCAGTGTTCATCTTTCGGTCTACAGTACATTTTCGAAGGATAAGGATCCTTCGTTGGAGAATCTTTCGAAAACATTGTTCGAAACTCAACAGTGATCTTTCGAACCCTGTTGATCTTTCGAACAGGTGTTGATCTTTCGATCCTTGTTTGTTTAAGTTTAACAGTTTGTGTTTTTCAGGTCTTTCGATCAAGGATCTTTCGGCTAGTTCTCATCATTTGAAATTAACATAGTTTGTGAAAATTAAATTTTTAAATCGAAAACTTATTTTCATTTTTAAATCAATTTTCACTTAATATATTATTTTTCATAAAATGGGAACAAACGGTCAGTGGGATCCAAGCGCGTGGACTCTAACTCCACAATCAGCAGCTTCGCAATCATCAGCTACGCAATCTGCGTCAGATTTCAACAAAGCATGGATGCAGGCTATTGTCCCACCTCAAGCAGCAATGATAACTGCAAATCAATGGGCATTGGTCACAAATCAAAGCAACAGCATTCAATCTATGATGCAGAACGACAGTGAGACTGGTACAAGCACGAAACCGCCAAAGCTAAATCATATCAATGATTGGGGATGGTGGAAAGAAAGGCTGAGAACCTACGTTCAGGGGCAAGGTCAAGATCTATGGATGTGCTTCTTCACCGCATTTGATAGTGATTTGGAAGTTGCAGGATCTAATCCAGAAACCTACAGCACTATGTCTGATGATGATAAGAAGAAGTTTGAGTTAGAGAAGAAAGCATTCATGATTCTCACACAAGCTCTTCACAAAGACATTTACCATCAGTTTGTTTACTGCACGACTACTAAAAGCTTGTGGGATATGCTCACGTTACGTTGTGAAGGAAATGCTCAATCTAGAAAGATCAAGCAAGAATTACTGAAGAAAGAGTTTGAAGGTTTCACGTGTATGGAGAATGAGACTTTGGCAGAGTTATCTACAAGGTTCCATCACTTGTTGAGCGAGATGTTTGGTTTTCGAGTCACTGCCACTCCACAAGAAATGGTGAAGAGATTCGCTGATAGCTTACCAGCAAAGTGGAGCAGTTATCTTGAAATTCTCAAAGAAAATGGTGTTCTAGACACAATCAACGTTTATGAGTTGATTCAAAAACTGGAGAACAAGGATGTAGAAGAAAAGCTTAAGGCAAAAAGAACACAAACTCCTCAAAATCCAGAAATGTACTTTGGGATTGCAGGAGGTATCAGTGGAGAAAGACCAGCTTCTCAACACGCGAAGCTTCAAACAGCTTTCGTCTCTAACACCGGACCTTCAACAACAGATCAGTTTGATCCTTCAGCTTACACGATGTTTTCTAGACCGAATGTGCAACCGAAAGCTCAGCAGCAACAACCGCAACAGCAAGGGTTTTATGGAAGCTCCTCAAACTTTCAAGCCACTTCCAATCCTAACACAGTCAGACTAGACACTTCCAACTTTTCCAAAGTCAGTGTCGAAGTAGCCAAGGAGCATATGGAGATGTTGAACACCTTGGTTAGTGCTTATAGTGGATTGATCGCAGGTCAGATTGGGAATGTCAATCTCACCAATGAAGATTATCAGCAAGTGGATAAAGAAGAGTTTGAAATGATGGATATCAAATGGGCTCTTGCTAGTGCAATTCGAAGAGCTAAGGAGTTTATGGAAAGGACGGGGAGAACCAACTTGGATAGCAAGAAAGACACCAAGTATGGGTTCGACAAGCAAGCTGTAACGTGCTTTAACTGTGGTGAACGTGGCCATTTCAAACGGGAATGCACAAGACCAGCTCAGCATGGAAACCAGAATCCCTTCAGAAACCAAGGCAACCAGCAGAACCAGAACAGGAACAATGAGCGTATGTTGATACCTGTCAACAACCGAACTCAAGCAGGACCATCAAATGCAAACCGGGGGCTGGTGGTTCAAATAGATGAGGGTTGTGATTGGTCGCTTCAGCTTGGAGAAGGAGGAAATGGTGGAACAGCATGTTTTGCTGAAGTAGTAAAGGATTTAAAGCACGCCAGTGGTGGAGAATCTTCCACCAATGGTGTTGCATCTTCTGGAGATGAAGACAGTTCTGGTTATAGTGGAAGCTCAGATGAAGAATCCTCCACTTCAGGAAATGATCATGTGGATGAGACAACAGGAGCGTCAGTCGATGCAGATATTGATGAGCTTTTGGAAGAAGCTACAGCAGGAACTGAAAGAAGATCTAATTTGATGGATCAAGCTGCTTACTCTTCGTCTTCTCTCCATTCAGCCTTTATGGCTAATGTCGACAGTTCATCAGGTCAGGTATGTGTCGATGAACCCACTGTAGTTAGCTGTGAAAATTGTGATAGTTTAAATGTTAAATATGCTGAACAGGAAAGTCAGATTGAAATCCTATCCAAACACAATCAAGAATTGATTGTAAACCTTTCTAAAGCAGCTGAAGCTAACGTGTTTTTAACTAGAAATGAAAAGGAATTTAAAACAACAATTGCGTCATTAAGACATGATGTTTCAGAATTACAAAAAGCTGTTTTGCGAAAACAACATGCTAACAATGATCTTATAGACACAATTGAAAAGCAGATGGTAGAATTGGCAACCGCTCGATGTGAATGTGAAACAATCAAGCACAAATTGGAAAGTTATTCCAATTCCCGCTATGTATTGGATCACATTATTGATGTTCAAAAGAAAAAGGGGGATAAGAAGGGTAATGGATTCAAATCATGTCCTCCCCCAATGAATCACAATTACTCCAAATTGCCTGATGACGAAGATATGCCCCGTTTTGAACCTACTGTGCCACTCGGTCTAGATGACTTTGCAGCAGGCCTCGGGTTCACAACTGGTACATCATCCTCGGGTCAATCAGAATCTGAATCTGAGAATGTGACAGATTCATCATGTGTTAAGGAACAGAGTCCTCCCATTGTTGAGGATGCTGATTCTTCGGATGATGAATCTGAAGTGATTGTGAAACAACAGTCTAACTCGGTTACAATAGATATTCCAATCGAGAATCACATCCTGTGTGATCCACCAGTGAAACCGAGTAAGACTGAAATGACAAAAGAAATGGAGTCGATTGCATCAAGTTTTGAAGGAAGTAACTTGTTGTACACGCTCAAAGGAGATGACAAAATTTACTCTAACAAAGATTTTCCAATTAAAATTGTAAATCAAGATTTAATTGAGCAAATTTTTGAAGGATGTACTGATAAGTTTTTGGGGAACAAAGGTGGCAAAGTTACTGTCACTCAATGTGATCCAATTCCGTGTGAACAAATTAGAAAACAGTACGGAAACCAAAAACTACAAGTTGAGCGAAAACAACAAGTCAACTCCGGAAAGGGTAAGGGACAGGGAAAGAAGGCTCAGAACAAGAATGTTCAAGCACCTAAGGTTCAACAACAATGGGTGCAAAACAAAAGAGCTCCTGTTAAGAAAAGAGAACCGAAAGTGAACTTTGTTGGATCCACGGGTTCAGACAAACTTGAAACATTTCAGGATAAATCTAACCTTGATTTTATAAAACAAGTTAGAATTTTAAAACGAAATGATCAGAATAATTACACCCAACACACCAACGGATGTGATTTAGGTCCAAGCACGTCTAGATCACAAAGTTCATTGTCTGGTTCTCAGTCTGGTCATCAACGTGTTTCTCCGAGGTTTGTAGAGCGGAGAATGTGCTTTGAGTGTGGCACAATTGGGCATATTGTAAGATACTGCCCATACCTGCAAAAGTTGAAGGCAAAAACAAGTGCTCCCCAAGAAACCAATTACCAAAAACGATCATTTTCCCCGAAACAAGACCCACGTGTCTTGAAAGAAAGGGAAAAGAAGTTAAAACAAAAGAATCAAAAGGTAATTGAAAAGGCCTTAAAATCAGAGGTCAAAGAAGAAAAACCTGTTCAAGCAAAACCTAAAACTGTAAAACCAGTAAATGCTAAAACAATTAATGCAAATACTGGTAAAGAACAAACAGCTTGGAAGCAAAAGCAGGTAATTCAATCAGGGGGAGCACCACAGGTTCTTTTTCCTAATCATCGAGTGATTGAAATCACTTATCTTGATGATCAAGGAAGACCCAAGTCCACAAAGGCTTGGGTCCCTCTCTCCAACTAATTTTTGAGTAAGTGTGTAGGATATTCTAGGAGGAACTTTCGATAGTCGTAAGATTGTTGATAGTGGAGCATCCTTGCACAAAATAGGCAACAGAAGAAATTGCTGCCTTTGATGGAGAGGAAGAGAAAAGGGAAAAAGAAATGTCTGATGAAAGAAATTGGAAGCTTCGACAAAATGAAAATCATTTCAAAAATGTGAATGTTCAAAGCTTTGATCGGGTCCCAGGGATAGATTCAAATCAAAATGTACGCACCTGCAGCACGTTTGAAGTTCAACAATCAACAAGATGAATGTGCAGTGTACATTTCTTGGAGGTGTGATTGAAGAAAATGTGTTTGTTGAACAAACCAACCAGGTGTGCGGACGCCTTGGCATGGGTTGAACAACCGCACACTACTTCTGAAAGAGAAAGACTAAAACCTTCGCTGGTGAAATGTGGAAGACCAGCCGGACCCAAAGGTTTCTGATCTTGTTGCTGTCAAGAGATTTCTAAGTAGCTACAAAGAATCGACCTTGAAATCCACACCGGGTGGATATTCAGTTTGGGAGAGCACTCAGATTCCTTGCAATGCACGATGCAGTTGCAGGATACGGTTTTAAATTTCTAATCTCTCCTATACTTGTCGATATTTAAGCTGCTTTGTGAATTATTATCTCGTACAGCACTCTTTGGCCAGACAATGTTGTCATGGTCTGCACCGCAAACCGACATGCCAACTGTTTTTTTCCAAAATTCAACTTAATTTTTGGTAAACGGCATTGAGGTAAAACATGAGTTAACCAACATCATCGGAAAATCATTTTTGTAAATACCTTTGTGTCTTTTAAATTTATCTTAGTTTGTTGATTTTAGGGGGAGTAAATCCAAATCTGAAAATCCAAAAACAACGAAAAATCTCAAAAACACAAAAACAATAGAAAAACAAAAATGAGTTTCCTGGCGAGCAAAAGAGAAAATGATAGTACATCAGTGGTCTGTCTAAACCTCTTTAAACCTTAAATGAAAAACGATAAGCAGCTCTATATAAGATGTATCGGTAGGCTCACAATCATTTTAAAGTGTGCAGGGTGATATAAACTTAAATCGACTGAAGACTGGGTGGGAACCATTCATTGGCATATGGTCTTAGTACCGAAATTTCGTTTGAGAGATTGCCGAGGTTCTGAGATATTCGGTCTTTATGCTGCTTATCATCTGGGTATCATGGTTGTATCTTTTACCGAAAAAAAATAACGGGGACGCAAGTCTAGATCTTCCATGATACTATACATACGTGTACATACTGCATACGACCTCAATAAGTGATCAACAATCACATGTCCAAACAAATAAGTGATAATATATCACATTCATCCGGGAGTCAAGTTCGTCTCTCTGCTGTACGAAAGTACTGACCTGTTCACGGACTTGCTCCTGTGCCCTCATTCATATGAAAATCAAGTTCCTCATCAATAAGTGATTCTATCACAAAGGGCTTGTTTTCAAATTCAAAATAAGTGAGAATCTCACATCATATACGGTCAAACAGATGATAATCGGTATACTCACCGGTAAGATGAATCCTCGTGCATACCTTGATACGGGAATGTGTCGTGATGTGGATGAACACCGGTCGGTAAGTATAAATCATACCTTAACGTATCCCCTCGCCATGATTACAAATGATAAGCTGAGCTTATGTGGACAACAATACCGATAATTGTTATAGGATGCTTATCTTAATGTTATCTAATTGAACAACAAGAGTGTTTTGGCATGACCGTACACTGATATGATTCTCTTACCCTCGAAACTCGCAAAAAGAATGTCTGTAAATATTTATTTAATGTTTCCTGCTTATGTATCTTTGTATATATTTGTTTTATTGTTTTCCATCTTTACATTTGAAAAATGAAAATTTCAAAAATATTTTAGGTGTGTTTTAATATAAACTTTATAAAATCCAAAAAGATTTTTCTTCAAGTTTATTTTTGATTGACTGATGTTGGAACTCGAGTCTATCCTACCCAAATTCCTGATCGTAAGCTGAAAAACAATTGCATCTTCATAAACAGTCGAAGTTAACGAGTTTTGAAAGTTAAAGAATTAAAATGAATATTTTTCTAAACTTTCAAACTGCTGTCGGTTGGTGTTTGATTGAGATTTGATCTCATATGTGTCGTGAGTTTACATGTTAACTATATTCCAAGCGTTTGTTCTCATTATGCGTTTAGCTTTCTTGCATGTGCAGATGCTAAAGGCGAGGAGAACATGCTCGATGAAAAGCTTTGGAATGAAGACACGAAGTGGAGGCACTCAAAGGATAAGATGATCGAGTTGCCGCTGTCCCTTCATCAACACCACAAGGATCTGAAGAATTGACAAGTCAAAAGATTCACGAGCATGACTCAATGGAGAGTTCAATCTAAGGGGGAGTTTATTGACACACTACCTAAGTTAAATGGGGAGTTTGTTGATACACTTTCTGCTTTCAAGACGTGAAGACTTTGAAGATCCTCCGACATGAATGTGACAGAAGACGAACCATCGCGAGTAGCGTCCAAGGGGGAGTTTGTTGATGCACTTTGTGTGGACGCGACTCGGCTCGGTTCGACTCGGCCTTGAAGACTTGAAGACACGAAGATCGAGACAAAGCTACAGCCAAGGGGGAGTTTGTTGGTGCACTTGTGTCTGTACTTTGTCTGTATTTCGTCATGATACAAAACGATGTCTTATGTTAGTCTGGGCTACGTCTTAGTTTGTTACAATGTGCGTTCGATGTAAGTTTGACCAAGTCAACCATCCTCCTGGTTTGACTTGGCCAAACAGTTAGCACATTGGTTGAAAGATGGCTGTGTCGAAGGATGGTCATCGAAGGATTACTTATATCCTTCGATGATGATGAGCTCGAAAGATAACCACGAAGGATAGACCACGAAGGATATCATCCTTCGTGGTCGACAGATGATCTTTCGATGGCGTTCTGGTCGACAGATGATCTGTCGATCAATCTGTCTGATCCTTCGACCAGACCTGCTGTGTCGGGTATAAATACCCGTGTGTTGTGTTCACTTCAGTTAGTTAGACAGAAAGAGTCCAGGCAAGAGAAACAGAGAGAGCATTCTGTTGAGAGCACACACACACTTTGAGAGTTTATAGAACATATCTGTAAACATTGAGCTTGTAACCGGACCTTTCATTCGTATTAATACATGTGGTGTTAATCGGTGAATCTTGTGTGTTGTGTTTGTGCTTGTTCTCGTATAAATTCTCGGTTGCATGCTAGCTTGGATTCCGCACTCGCTAGTGTGTTTGATATAACAAGGAAAAGGTTTTTATCTCATCCTCGAGAGGGACCTATAGCCCTAGCACATATGCAACTAGCATCACGTATATCTATGCACAACAGTTATTCGCAAGTGATAATTCGATTGATTGAATATTTTCGTTTGATGAGTTCGATTTGTTAGAAACGTATGTTACACCCAAAATTCGATTAAAAAGGGTTCAAGTATACTCACAGTGCGTAATTAGCGGAAATACAACTTGATTGGATTGGTTGCGAGCACGTCTGTGTTGATCCTTGAAGAATAGAGTAAACGATGTACGGTTAAGCGAGATTAGTCTTGAAGAGTCAGTCATCTGGTCGGATGGTGCTCACCCATTCGGATGGGCTCATCCGATCGGATGGCATATGGACCTGAGTCGGATGGCTGTCATCCGGTCGGATGACAGACTATCCGATCGGATTAGTTGTTGACTCGTGCGGATTGTCAATCGTTCGAACAAGAGTGACTCGTGCGGACTGGCTTGTCATCCGTGCGGACTGGCTTGTCATCCGTGCGGACTGACTTGTCATCCGTGTGGACTGGCTTGTCATCCGTGCGGACTGACATGTCATCCGTGCGGGCAAGTATCATCCGTGCGGACTGACTTGTCATCCGTGCGGACAAGTGTCATCCGTGCGGACTTGACATGTCTGTTTCGCACTCTGAACACTGTTTCCGAGTGGTTAACGGAAGGAATACGTTCGTTTTTACTAGGGTAGTGTAATTTCACACTAACACTTGAAATTTCATCAGTCCCGACCCGTTCTAACGGCCGGGAATCACCCCGTTCCATCAGATCTGGTCGTTCTTGATGGTTTTTCATGGTTAACTCGAAATCGCACAGATTTAGGTGAGATTTGTCATTAAATATGTGGAAATCACCCGGATCTGAGTCGTTTTATAGTGAAATGAGACCCCAACTTGAAGTTCATAAGAACTCTTAGTGACATCACCTCAAAACGCCTCAAATCCGCAGATTTTATGGTTAGAATTGAGTTTTTAAAAGGTAGAACGATGTAAAATTTAGTGTAGATTGTAGAAGTACAAGTTTCTAGGTTGAAATCTTACCGGAATCGCGAGGAATCGAGAGAAAAGGGTCGTGGAACGTGTTTGGTCGAGTAGGAGCTGTCACATCATTGTTCAAGTGATGTGACATGGTATTTATAGGCCACAGAGGAGGAGAAGGGAGTTCTGGCCCGGATTGCCCATCCGTCCGGATTGCCCATCCGTGCGGATGGCCCATCCGTCCGGATGGCTATCCTGACGCGTTGGACTTCACCGTTTTGATCGTTTTGATAGTTTTCGAGGTACGTACTTTCCATAATTAATTCATATTATCATTATATTGTTATTATATATACATATATATCACTAGGGGTCGTATTTACGTATTCATAATCCAAAGTTTCGATAATTAACCATTGGTTTCCGATTCGAGTAAGCGATTATTAGCGACGTTTCACGGCCTTCAAGGAGGGTAGTATAGGTCCTTTCTTGATGTCATCGTGAACGTTGTTTCGTGTAGTGCCACAAGGACTGACGGGGTACCGTTTACTCGTATTGTCAGCATCGTCATGACGACTGGAGCTACAGCACTCACCCGGGAGTCCTTGTTAGCGTTAATTGTTTACGTTCGACACATCACGGCCACTGAGGAGGGTAGAATAGGTCCTCACTCACTGCCTCCGTGAGTGTTAGTGTGATATTAGTGTAGCATAGTGACATTGTATTTCGAAAATATGCGATTATCCTTCGAATAGCGATATATACGATATAGTTACATTATGATCCGAATCTCCGGTGCTAGGCGTAACGAGTATAACGAGTAGTAACAACGCACAAAAGTGCGGGTTGTTACAGTCTCCCTACTTTAGGAAATTTCGTCCCGAAATTAATCCAATAGGTAGGCTTCTAAGAGTTGGTCTCTTATGAGTAGTGATGTGCGGTAAAGTGTCGTATATTTTAGGTGTATATTTTAAGCCCTTTTTAACACTTATTTTAGCCAAGTTTTAAATTTATAAAACACGATATTTCACTAACACTAAACACACATATGGGCAAGTGCACCCATCGTTGAGCGTAGTATAGCGTTGGTAAGATACCGAGGTCGTCCAAGGACACAAGAGCTTTTAATACCGGTTTATCCTCAACGTCTAACCAAAATAAAAGTTTAGAAAAATGTTTTAAACTAAGAAAAATAAAAACTAACTAAAATGCTGAAAATAAAAATAAAATAAAAACAGATAGACAAGATGAATCACTTGGTTCCGACTCGTATCTAGTATAACCTTTGATTACTTCCGCACTTTTGCACATAATTAAGAGATTATCTTAGTTATTGTAGTAGGCCCCTCTTTTGAAGGTGACGTTACCCTCACCCCAGTAGTTTGAGTCAGCAGGGATACAATCCTAAAGGGGTGGATTATTGGAAGATAATGAATTAAGTTATTAATGCAGTATTGTGGTAGGCCCCGCTTTTGGCGGTGACGTTACCCTCGACTAAGTAGTCTGAGTCAGCAGGGATACAGTCCTAAATAGCCGGGTTATAGTATTAATAGTAGTTAACTTATGAGGGGATCAAAGAGTTTGGACCCCCGCCATCCAATACCGTGAAGTATTGAAGGAGGTCCTACTAAATTTGACCCAGGTCCATTGCAGGACCTCTAAACGCTGAACAATGGCAAGACCTTTACCAAACCGTTCCCTTAACCCCCTACCAGGTAGCCAACATACCTCCATATAGACCGTGGAGATATGAATGGTGAAAATCCTTTATTTTATATAGACAGTAAAATAATGCCAAGACACCACGGACAAACGATAAGGAAAGATCACCTTCAACATAAGTAACTAGTTATTAAAGTCATTAATACAAAACCAAATAAAAAGTGCAAAAGATTAGAAATAAAAAGTATTATACTAGACACTTTGTCTTCACCAAGTGATGTAAGAGACTTAGGCAAACATGGCCTTGATTGTCAAGAACTCTTACGATCAATCTTGGATCCCGAGACGACTCACACACTCTATGATGGACAATGGATGATGGTGGTGGATGATGGTGTTGTGATGGTGGTGGGTGGTGGATGAAGTGTGAGAGAGGTGGTGTGCCAAGGGATGAGATGAAATGAATCCAAGCACTCCTTGTAGGTCCCTGAATCACGTATGGATCGTACAAGACTGCTAATCTATCAAGGGTGCGGAATCCCCTTGATTGATCTTCGAACACAGAAACAAGATTATGTAGAAGAACAAGAACTCTAACACACAAACACGCAAACTTTCAAACTGATCTTCTGTGATTATCAAACCTTTGGAAGTGTTTTACAATCACTAAGATCTACAAGAACCTAACAGCCGATTTCTGTTTTGTTCTTAACCTCTCACACTTGAATGCTCTCTCACAAGTTGTCTAAAGTGTCTCAAGTGTCTAACCTTACAACTCAAGACTAAGGCTGTTTATATACACACAGCCAAGATCTCGAATTGGGCTTTGCCCATATTACATTTGTCACATAAACTTGGGCCTAATAGACTTGATACAAACTTGGACTGATTGGACTTCATAGAGCTCGTTTTTCTTTAAGTCTTCATGATCCAATCTTCTGTTTAATATCCGAAGACCAATCCAAAGCTGTTGTCATATAACATGCACCAACAAACTCCCCCTTGACAATAGCTTGCAAAGGAAACTTTAGTCTTCAGAATCTCACAGTCTTTGGTCTTTGGATAGCGTCAGCTTCAACATGAATTCTGTCTTTGTCAGCAACATCTTTGTCAGCAACAGACTCCCCCTAAGCTGATGCATCCAATCACCAAATCTTCCAAGTTTTGATTCAGCATTCAATGTAAGTCTTCACAGCATCCACTCTGCATTGTAGAAGGAGGATTCTACCAAGCAGCAACAAACTCCTTCTATCTTCACAGCAACTTCTCATCAACAACTGCTTCAATCTGTATACTATAAAACAAACATCTCGAGAAACCATAAGAATTTTTCAACATAGTTAAAGAATTATTATTTTACTAGAGATAGTTAAACTGTATCAGATTAAGCATTTTCCAATTAAGCACCAACACGCACAAATTTTAGCAAACACCTTATAACCTGCATGATTTAAAAAATTTTGAACCCACTTTCTAACACAGTCTCCCCCTTTCGGTAACAACTCCTCCAAGAATAACAGTTTTCCGTACATTAAGAATTTTAACAGAAAAAGACACTATTTTTGGATTTTTATATTTTCAAATGTAAAGACTGAAAGCAGTAAATAAATATTTACAGACATTCTTTTTGCGAGTTTCGAGGGTAAGAGAATCATATCAGTGTACGGTCATGTCAAAACGCTCTTGTTGTTCTTTTAGTTAACATTTTGATAAGCATCCTATAACGATTATCGGTATTGTTGTCCACATAAGCTCAACTTATCATATGTAATCATGGCGAGGGGATACGTTAAGGTATGATTTATACTTACCGACCGGTGTTCATCCACATCACGACACATTCCCGTATCAAGGTATGCACGAGGGTTCATCTTACCGGTGAGTATACCGATTATCATCTGTTTGACCGTATATGATGTGAGAAACTCACTTATTTTGATTGAAAACAAGCCCTATGTGATAGAATCACTTATTGATGAGGAACTTGATTTTCAGATGCATGAGGGCACAGGAGCAAGTCCGTGAACAGGTCAGTACTTTCGTACAGCAGAGAGACGAACTTGACTCCCGGAAAAATGTGATATATTATCACTTATTTTTGGGGACATGTGATTGTTGATCACTTATTGAGGTTGAATGCAATATGTACACGTATGTATGATATCATGGAAGATCTAGACTTGCGTCCCTGTTATTTTTCGGTAAAAGATACAACCATGATACCCAGATGATAAGCAGCATAAAGACCGAATATCTCAGAACCTCGGCAATCTCTCAAACGAAATTTCGGTACTAAGACCATATGCCAATGAATGGTTCCCACCTGGTCTTCAGTCGATTTAAGTTTATATCACCCTGCACACTTTAAAATGATTGTGAGCCTACCGATACATCTTATATAGAGCTGCTTAGCATATTTCATTTAAGGTTTAAAGAGGTTTAGACAGACCACTGATGTACTATCATTTTCTCTTTTGCTCGCCAGGAAACTCATTTTTGCTTTTCTATTTTTTTTTTTTGTGTTTTTGAAATTTTTCGATGTTTTTGTATTTTTTATTTTTAAGAAAAACAGTAAACTATTTACAAAAATTCTTATGAAAAACCAGTTATTCAGGATTCCTCATCCCATTGAGTTCGACTAAGTGTTCAAAGCGAGCTCGATCAAAAGCTTTTGTGTAAAGATCAGCAAGGTTATCTTCTGTGTCGACTCGGTGCAATTCAATTAAACGTTTTTCAGCACAATCCCGTATAAAGTGATGACGTATGTCAATGTGTTTAGTTCTACTGTGCTTTACGGGATTGTTTGTGATTAATATAGTGGCATTATTGTGTATCATAATAGGAGTACGAGTGAAATCCAAACCGTAATCGCGCATCTGCTGTTGGATCCAGAGAACCTGAGAGCAACAGCTACCCGCAGCAATATATTCAGCTTCACACGTAGAGGTAGACACACAGGATTGCTTCTTGCACTGCCAAGACACGATCCTGCCTCCTAAGAACTGACAACCACCTGTTGTAGACTTCCTGTTTGATTTGCATCCTCCAAAGTCTGAATCAGTGTAAGCAACGAACCTCAAATCACTATCAGCTGGATACCACAACCCAAGTTTAGGTTTCCCCTTCAAGTAACGAAGAATCCGCTTCACTGCTTTCATGTGTGACTCTTTTGGATTCGCCTGATATCTGGCACACAAGCATACGGCAAACATGATGTCAGGTCTTGAAGCAGTCAAGTACATTAGAGAACCAATCATCGCCCTGTATTGAGTTGGATCAACATCTTCAGTGCTTTCATGATCTGGGCCGAGATTGTGGTTTTCACAAATGGGTGTGTTGAAAGTAGAGCAATCATTCATTTTGAATCGAGCCAAAATGTCATACACATACTTTGTTTGATGTATAAACATCCCATCCTCCTTCTGTTCAACTTGTAATCCCAGAAAGTAAGACAGCTCACCCATAGCACTCATTTCAAACTTGCTCTTCATCACCTGTTCAAATTCCTTACACATGTTTTCGTCAGATGACCCAAAGATGATGTCATCCACGTATACCTGTACTAGCAGAAAATCTTCCTTCTTTCTCTTAATGAACAGTGTACCGTCAATCTGACCTCTTTCAAAACCATTCTTGACCAGATGTGTAGACAGTGTCTCGTACCACGCCCTGGGAGCTTGATGTAACCCATACAAAGCCTTATCAAGTTTGTATACTCGATCTGGATAGTCTGGATCAACGAACCCATCTGGTTGTGAGACATACACCACTTCTTGGACTTTCCCGTAAAGAAATGCACTCTTCACGTCTAGTTGGTAAACTTTGAAGCCCTTGAATGAAGCAAAAGCCAGAAACAAACGAATTGCCTCCAACCTCGCCACTGGTGCAAACACCTCATTGTAATCAATCCCTTCTTGCTGATTAAAGCCTTTGACAACCAACCGAGCTTTGTTGCGTGTGACAATACCTCTTTCATCTTTCTTGCACCTAAATACCCATTTAGTGCCAATCTCTCTCTCACCTTTTGGAAGGTCCACTAATTCCCAAACCTTCAACTTAGCAAACTGGGCCAATTCCTCTTGCATAGCTTCAACCCATGAATTGTCTTTAAGAGCCATATGAATGTTCTTCGGCTCCTCTTGGGAAATAAAGCAACTATACAAGCACTCGTTCACTATCCCAGTCTTCTCAATTGAAACAAATAACCCAGAATTCGCTTCTATGCTTCTTCTAGTCTGAACACCTGCAGTAGGATCTCCCAGTATCATATCAACCGGATGATCTCTATTTGCCCGTGTAGTAGCAACAGCATCGACTTCTAGATTATCACCCAGATTTGATCCAACCTCCCTCTGAATATTCTGATTTGCAAACGGATTAATGAAATCCTCCCCCTGAATGGGTTCAGAGTCACTATCGCTTGAATCAGGATTAGCAGCACCTTGGGAAGTTTCCGGAGCATCTGACATATCAACATTTGATCTAGGCATGAACTCGCCTTCATCGTCTTCACATACAACTGTTTGAATCAGCTGAGAACCATCTGCATCAGAAACCTCAGGAATATTAAATGATTTAAACACACTTTCATAATCATATAATATAGCAGGACCACTCGTTGATTGTTGAGGTTTGTAAGAAGTAATTTCTACATTGAAAACAATCTCAATTTTACCAGTTTTTAGATTAAAAACCCTTTTATTCGGTGTGCCAGGCACGTAGCCTAGAAAGTAGCCTTCATCTGCCACCTCACCGAATTTTTGTTTATCTTTGTTTCGCACAATCGTGCAGGGTAATCCAAATGGTTCAAAGCCTGTTAAGTTTGGTTTTTCATTAAACATTAACTCATGACAAGTTTTGTTAAAACGTTTAACGGTCAAAACTTTGTTTAGGACGTAGCAAGCTGTATTCACAGCTTCTCCCCAGAAAAGAACTGGTAGCTTTGAATCTGAAAGCATCGTCCTAGCGGCTTCAATCAACGTCCTGTTTTTCCTCTCAGCGACTCCATTTTGCTGAGGAGTGTAAGGAGCGGAATATTGATGTTCAATTCCCTTTCGAAGACAGTAGAGATCCAGAACTCGATTCTTGAACTCCGTGCCATTATCACTCCTTATCCTCTTGATCCTTGCCTCATGGACGTTTTCCAATTTTGTAAAAAGATCTATCAACATCTCTGCTGTCTCATCTTTTGTACCTAAAAAGAAAACCCATGAATAGCGTGAGTAATCATCAGTGACAACAAGACAATAGTACTTTCCACCTATGCTCCTCACGTTCACTGGACCGAATAAATCCATGTGAAGTAAATCATAAGGGGCATTAATGGAATTTACTGTTTTAGACTTATGAGGTTTCTTGTGTTGTTTTCCCTTTTGACATGGAAGACATTTATCTTCCACTTGAAACCTCAGCAATGGAACCCCTTTCACTAGCTCATTTTTAATAATGTAATTCATTTTGCGGTAGTGAATATGAGCCATGCGTCTGTGCCACAACATGGATTCAGCTTCAGATGCTTTTGACAGTAAACACGCCACCGCAGCAGTTGGATCCTTGGCACCCATGTCCATGACATAAGTATCATTTTTCCTTGGTGCACGCATAACTATCCAATCGTCCGGAATGACCAAACCCGGTTTCAACACCAATGCCTCAGTATTTGTAAAATGGACCGAGTGACCCTTGTCGCAGACTTGTGACACGCTCATCAGATTGTGTTTAAGCTGCTCAACATAGTTCACTTTGTCCAATGTGATCTTCCCATTCGTCACTTTTCCTCGTCCAGTAATTCTTCCCCCTTTAGCACCAGCAAAATTTACATGTCCACCATCAAATTCTTCAAATTCAGAAAACAACCTCGCATCCCCCGTCATGTGCCTGGAGCAGCCACTATCAACATACCATAAGTTGATAATCCTCCTTAGCAGCTCCTGCACACACCAACCAAAAGATTAGTTAGATTGGGGGACCCAAGCCTTAATGGTCTTGGGTCGTCCAAATTCACCTACTACTTGAACATCCATCCAAGATCCATCACCCCTAATTGGAGTCTTGGATCTCGGACCTGTTGATGGAAATGGGGCATGATATCCATAAGGTCTCTGGTCCTGAGGGTACCTATTTGTGTTTGGACTATGTGACCTTTGAAAATTTTGATTTTGATTCCAAGAACCTTGATTGTAATTTCTAAAGCCATTGTTATAAAAAGTTCGACCACCATTATTTTGGTATCGATTTTGATATTGACCTTGACTTCTGAAATTATTTGAATTTTGATTATTCATTCTTGGTGAGTTACTTCTAGGTCTTTCATATCTGCCTGATGTAGATTCAGGCTGAAATCTTGGTTGATTTCTTTGGAAACGAGGAACTTGTGGAGTTCCTTTTTCAGCCTTATCTACACTACTAGCAACACCCGGTTGTTGCTTTGGAGCAGATTTCTTTGGAGAATTTGAGACTTTCTCCTCATTATCACCTTGCTTCTCAGGTGATTTCCCTCTTTGTTTCTCACTAACTTGTGCTTCGACCTTTTTGTTAGGACAGCAGCTAGCTACATGTCCCTTTGTGTGACATTTGAAGCACGATCTCTTATTCGAAGACTTCTTAGTTGAAGCCTTTGAACTAGATTCTGGTTTTGATGATGATGCCTTGGAAGGATTTTGCTCAGTTTGCTTAATTTCAGATTTTTCTATGTTTTTGTTTCTAGCAAACTCTACATTTGATACCTTTTCAATAACAGCTATTTCGGTTTTCATATCACTTCCTTGAACAAAATTAACCTTTTTAACAAAAGTTTGATTATTGTTTTTAGAAGGTGTATTTTTCTTTTTCAAAACAGGTTTGCTGTTATTTTCCTTCTTAGCATCATTATCTTCAAACACATCACCTTGACTGGATGTGAAACTACTTGGTGATGTTGACAGACAGTCTGTAAGCTCATCCTCATCAGGTAGGAAAGAATAGTCATGACTAAGAGGAGGTGGGACTTCATTAAAGCCCTGGAATCCCACACTTGTCTTGTCATTACTCTTCTTTAACCCACCCATCATATGTTTCATAACAAAAGTAGAATCCCTGAATTGACCTAATTTCTTTTCAAGTTCAACAATTTTGAGTTGTGCATCTGACAACTCTTTGCTTTTTTCAGAAATCTCTTTTGTTTTCTCAGCCATCATGTCATGAGCTAAGTCTATGACTTGAAGTTTTTCGTTTAGTTTGCTGGTTAAAACTTCAATTTCAGCTTCATAGCCTTTTATCTTTTTCAAATATGATGACTCGTTTCTTTTAGCAAAGAAATTTGATTCTTTTACGTTAGACATTTCGCTCACAAGACTTTTGTTTTGAGTTGACAATTTGTCAACTTCACCCTGTAGTTCACGACACTTTAAACACACAGAAGTGGCAGAGTTACTTACCTCTCCTGTCGATTTGTCTGAGTTGGCCATGAGAGCAGCAAGTTGAGCTTCCATTCTTTTGATGATTTCATCTTTCTCATCAGCTTCCATTTCATGCTCAGACTCAGGCTTATCCTCTTCAGCATCTGTTGTCTGATCAGCCTTAGCTTCCTCAACTTCACTCTTCTTCTCAACTTTAGCCTCATCTACTGTAGCTTCACCATCATTGAGTTGAGTGATCTCTGCCATGAATGCTTGAGTGACATTCTCATCATTTTCTAAGTGAATGCTCCAGTCATATGAGCCTTCTCTTGCAGTAGATATCAACGCCCTTGAGTTAGAGTTGTTAGAGTTGTTTGATGCATTCCGATTGTTTGAACTTTGATTCGTATTCTCATGCTTTTGTTTTTGACATTCCCTAGCGAAATGACCATAACTCTGACAGTTAAAGCACCTGACTTTGGTCTTGTCAAAACCCACGCTCTTTCCTACAAACTTCCTTCCAGTTCTGTTCATGAACCTCTTCACACGTCTCGAAATCATGGCCATCTGCCATTGCAGATCCATTTCTTCTAGATCATCAGGGTCAATCTGATCATAATCTTCATCTAAAGTGGCAGGATCAGATATTTTCCCTTGAATGTAGTTCTCATAAGACGCAACAAAAGAAGCAAGTAGAGCAAGATGTCCTTCAGCAGACTTCACACTCATAGGCATTGACTTTGCACTACTACTTTGCTTTGAGGTTGATGTTCTTTTGACTCCTGTTGATCCTCCTGCAGCAGCTACAAAACACACATCACCATCATCATTCACTGTGACCTGCTCCTTATCACACGAAAGAAATGCAGTTGCAGAGTCGCTAGAAGCATCATGAGGTGAAGAAGATGTAAGCCCATTGTATATCCCTGGATCTTGAACCTGATCATATCCAGTGTCCTTCTTCTTCATGCTGAGCTCATAAGCTCTTAGCTTTCCAACTACTTCTTCCAGTTCCTTTGTTTCATAATCAGCTTCTCCCTTTATCATGAGAGTGTAGATATCCCATTTAGCCGGTAGAGCATCAAGTAGCTTGTCATTTTTCTCAATGTCAGTATAGCAATCTATATCATAATTATCCAGTTCTGACATCAGATGGTAGTATCGAGTGATGACGTCTTCAAGTGACTCATTTTTCATGTACTTGAACACAACAAACTGCTTCTTCAGTAGATCAACCTTGTTCTTCTTGACATCAGGATTTCCCTCATATCTCTTCTCTAGTGCATCCCACATTTCCTTTGAAGTAGTGTACTTCTTAAAGGTATGCTTGATGCCATCAGGTAAAGACATTTTAATAGCTGCCAAGGCTCTCTTTTCAGCCTCATACATTTTCTTTTGTTCGGCATCCATATCAACATAAGCAGTTATACGTTGTCTTCCCTCAAACTCATGAGTTGGGTTCACATACCCGTCGTCTATGCATATCCACATACGCGTGTCCTGGTACTCAACAAAAGATTGAAACCTATCCTTCCATGTCAAGTAGTTCTCCACCTTCATCATCTTAGGTGGTTTGTTCATCGTGCCTACTTCATGTTCCATCCTTAAGAGTTCATTCAATTTTGACATGTTCGACATTTCAACGTAACAGACTGATAAAACCATACAAAATTTTTCCGAACACAGTGGTTACCAAATTACACCGTTAGAATCGTCTCGAAAAGACGAATCCAATAATATCTAATGTCGAAAACCGAAATCGGGATCAATTTCTATTTGCAAAACTCTGAAATATTTTCGACGCTTGCTAACTGAAATTCCACCCCTTAATTCCTCTCTTAAATTCGCTGGTTCTGAGTTAATTTCGCTGGTTATCTTTGCTGGACAAATTCGCTGGTATAATTTCGCTATTACGACGACTAGTGAAATCGCTGAAACCGTGATGATTTCGCTGTGGACAATCACACGGTTACCAAAGTCGCCTTTGGATTTAACGTCGCCGATAAATATGCTGGTTACACTTAATTTCGCTGGTCTCCGAGTTATCTGTTAAATTCGCTAAAGAGCTGATTTGGCCACTCAGCCACCCAATCCAGAAACATGTAGCAGCTAACAACTGCAGCAGCTGACCAACACGAAATCTGCTTCCTCTTTTGAAATTTTTCAAGCAAAGTCTCAATCAGATTTCCTACAAAACACGAAAACAGTCAAAACAAATAATCAAAACAGATTAAAGTACACGAATTTAAACTGTTCTTCAAGTGTTCTTCGTGTTCTTCGTGTTCTTCGCAAAAACCCAGAACTTTAACACGAAATTTTCAAACAACCAACTACCAAAACAGATCAAAACTCAGAATTTTGAACTGTTCTTCCTTGTTCTTGCTGTTCTTCATGAAAATTATGAATGAGACACCAAAACTTCTTCAACCGAAACACAACTTGAATCCAGTCTTCAGTCTTGAACCATGCACAAGAGCAAAAGCTCTGATACCAATTGTAGGTCCCTGAATCACGTATGGATCGTACAAGACTGTTAATCTATCAAGGGTGCGAAATCCCCTTGATTGATCTTCGAACACAGAAACAAGATTATGTAGAAGAACAAGAACTCTAACACACAAACACGCAAACTTTCAAACTGATCTTCTGTGATTATCAAACCTTTGGAAGTGTTTTACAATCACTAAGATCTACAAGAACCTAACAGCCGATTTCTGTTTTGTTCTTAACCTCTCACACTTGAATGCTCTCTCACAAGTTGTCTAAAGTGTCTCAAGTGTCTAACCTTACAACTCAAGACTAAGGCTGTTTATATACACACAGCCAAGATCTCGAATTGGGCTTTGCCCATATTACATTTGTCACATAAACTTGGGCCTAATAGACTTGATACAAACTTGGACTGATTGGACTTCATAGAGCTCGTTTTTCTTTAAGTCTTCATGATCCAATCTTCTGTTTAATATCCAAAGACCAATCCAAAGCTGTTGTCATATAACATGCACCAACACTCCTATTTATAGGCTGAACAGAGAGCTGGACACGGCCCCGTGTCCGCTGGACACGGCCCCGTGCCCGTCTGACACTCTCTCTCCTCATTAATTGTAATTCGCAATTACAATAAATGCGCCTGCTGTACTTTCGACACGCCCCCGTGTCCGCTGAGCACGGCCCGTGGTGGGCAATAGAAGCTTCTATAGGTTTGTCTTTTCTGCTGCTTCTTGGGCACGGCCCCGTGCTGGCTGAGCACGGGGCGTGTTCAGCCTTCTGTTTTCTCTATTTTGCTTTGGAAGGTACCGTTGAGGATTCGGGCAATCCACTAATGTTCCTTTTCTTGTATTTATGTTGGATTTAGCTGTCTTTTTGCTTCTTTTGCGTTTTTGAGCTCATTTAATCCTGAAAATACAAAAGGAAGACAAAAACACTCTTTTTCCAATATTAGTACTAAAAAAGGGTTAGTTTTATGCCTCATTTGATGTAATTTATATGTTGCATTTTACACACATCAAATACCCCCACACTTGAACTTTTGCTTGTCCTCAAGCAAAACTCTTTAATATTTGGCTTACACTCCCAAATGGAATAGGTAGAAGAGAAGGTTTTGGGCTTGTCATAGAGTGTCGGGATTTCCAAGATCTTTTTGGGGTTTTATTTTTATTTATTTACACTCCTATTCGTAATGATTTATTTAGAACTGTTCATAAAAGAAATTACTTATTTGGGCATAACATGCCTTTTTAAAATTCTATTTATATACAAGTTCACATACCTCACGGGGAAATCACTCACACTCGGCCGAAGGTGTATTTTTAGTGAATCACTCGAGAGCGGTCCTGGAACTTATTCCTACCATAGGCTTGCCAAGAAATCAATCCTCCTCCTTTTTAACTTTTATACCTTTGTAGATATCAAGAGGACTTTGTGGGTTAAGGGTTGGCTAGGGTTAAAGGTAGGTGGTTGGGTTAGTGGTTAGTAGAAAAAGGGCTAAAAAGCGTAACAAGTGTTGGTTCTCGTATTTTTGCAACTTTTTATTTTTGATGAAGCTTTTATTCAAACAAAGTTATTTTTGATTACTTTGTTTGTTTATTTTCTTTTTGCTTCATTTTTTTTTTCGAAGAACCGAACTTGTTACTAAAATAAAGGGTTAAAAATAAAAAAAGGTTTTTGTTGATGCATATTTTGTCTATCGCCTTCGTCAATCTGAACTGTAGTGAAGAATTGAAGAAACCGAGTCGTAAATGTCTAATATTTAGTGAAAAAGGCAAGGTGGCAAACTTGTAATTAATGAAGTTTCATTAAAGTTGTCTTGACCTATAAATAGAGAGTGTTAGTGTTATGAAGTAGACTTTTGCTCATTTGTGATTTTGAAGATCTAATTGTAGAGAGAGAAAGTCTAGAGAGAGAAAACTCTCTCAAGTGTTTGTACACGTGTATTTTCAATAGAATCAAGGTTCTAGTACGTTCTCGTGTGTTCGGTCACGCACGTTCACGGATTCCGCACGTCGAACGTGTCGTTACGCAATCGAACGGTGTCAAAACCGATCCTACAATTGGTATGAGAGCTAGGAGCTCGATTGCTTGATCAAACACATTGATTCGTACCTGATTTCAGCGAATTCAGATCTGAATTTCACCGATTTCTTCAAATTTTTCATTTTTGTCACGTTTTTGTTGAAAATCGTAAAATTGAACGGGTTTTACTGGTCCAAATCTGCTGATTTTTTAGTATAGTGTGCGAAAATACTTGTTTTAAAACCCTACCAAGTTTCAAATCAAAACTCCAAGCCGTTTAGGAGTAATTCGAGTTTTTGTGTCCGATTTTGTTTGACATCAGCAAGATTTCGCTTGAAATATTCATAGGTTTCGCTTGAAAAGAATGACTGATTGAAGCGAAATCTGTCATTTCGCTTGAAGTAATTGAGTATTCACAGATCTCGCTTGAATATACGTGCACCGCTTGAAAGTTATTGAACAATTGTTTGTGATAAGATCTCGCTTGAAAAAAAAAAAAAAACAACAACCATTTGAAAACTGTCCACGTGAAACAACTGCATTTCTTTAAGATTGCATGCGTCAAAGTTTTTGTGAGATGATTAGCAACAAAAGTTGATCGCTCCAATCAGATATTGAATTGTGTTTGTTGTCGGATATTTCTAAATAGTTGAGGTTCAATTAATGTGACTGAGTTGTGTAAATGGTTGTTGGAATTTGTAAACATTACATGTGAGTTGTTGTTATCAACACAATTGATTAGAAACAGTGTGGATTGTCAGAATTGCGACTTACAAGTTTACATGTGAATTGAATTATGTTGTCGGGCTAGTGGGTTTAAAGGTCCAATCCGAATTTGATTAATATCAAAGTTATAGGCCCATGTGTTTGACTTTATTGACCAAAGTTTACGGTCCTATCACAATTTAGTCTTGAAAATCAATTAGCTTTACATTTTTAAATTGATGGTCCATGTGAAAAGATTAATATCACCGACCCACTAGATTTTAAGGCCCAATCACTGATTTAATGTGTTGATTTTGTGAATTGTGTTTGAAATTGAAACATTACATGTGAATTGAATTGAGATTAAAAATTCAAGGTACAATTAAAAGTTTGTGTGGGATTGTGAAAATTTGTCGTAGATTGTTTTAGAAAAATGGCAATGATATTTGATGAGAAAGAAAATGATTTTCTTGAAAATTTAAACAATTGGTATATAAGATCTATGGATAGCGGTTATAGAAGTGTAAGTGCGGACATTTGGGTTAAAAGTTTTGAGCATTTCATGTGCCAAAAGGATGAAACGTTGGAAGAGTTGGAGAGACGTTTTGAAATTTTAAGAAGCAATTTGAGTAAAAATGATATTCAAAATTCTAATGAAGAACAGATATCAAAATTGGAACGTGCATTACCTGCTAAATATGATAAATTCTTAATTGAACTAAAAAGAAAGGATTATTTCAAAGAACTTTATCCAAAACAATTTTTTAATGAGGTTAATGCAGAGTTTATTATGGAATGTAAGAAAAAAAATGAATTGGTAAATGAAATGGAAAAGAATTTACAAAAATTGGAATTGGATGTAATTGCTGAAATAGATAGAAGAATTCGTGTGTGTCTTGCAACAAAGAGTATTTTGAAATATGATATTAAAAGGAAATATTATATTGATGAAAATTTGAATCCTTTTGATTTCGTTAAACTCTTTTGTGCAGGAACATACAAGATGGAGACAGAACAAGTTCAAAAGAATGAAGAATCTGTGAAGCTTGGATCTTTAAGTTCAGAATCAGTGTGCTATAAATGTGACAACTTTAAGACTGACAATGACAAACTTTTGAAGGATGCGGAAAGTTTGAAATCGGAAGTCGAGAAGTTGAAAGATGAGAAGCAAACTGATGTAAAACAGATTCTGGATTTACAAGGAAATTGTGAAAAGCTGAAAGCTGACAATGTCAAACTGTTAAGTGATTTGGACAGTTTGACATTGGAAAACAAAGTTTTGAAAGAAAAGGAAAAAGATTTTGAAAATGAAAATTTGAAAATTGAAAAAGATTTTCAAAATAAAATCAAGATTTTAGAAGATGAGAGAGATATTTTTGGTAAAGATAATCTTGAAAAATAAATTGAAATCAATTCTCATATTGCTAAAATCATTCAGCTTGAAAAAGAAGCTAAAAGTGATCGGATTAAAATTGCTGAGTTAGAAAGTAAGTTGAAAGGTTTTGTGACTTTTGCACCTTATGTGTGTCTAGAACCGATCAATTCAGATTGTGATGAGAAAACTGATGATGAAAATGAAAAATTCCAAGGAACTGTTCTGCAATCGACTGAAAAGGGTGAATGCTCTATGCAAAAACCTTTGAAGAAGAAAGTGGAACAGAAACAAAAAGTTAAAAAATCAGAAAATGTTCAAAACCAGATTAAAAACTCATCAGTTCAGTCATCCAATCGTTATAAAAAACCACAAAAAGTTAAAAATTTAAACTCACAAAAAGTTGGTGATATGTGGTGCAGGTTTGACCACAGTGCTTCAAAGCCAAATCCAGCTTTCAGGAGGAGTGATGATTACCACAAAGCCAGACAATGCTATGATCTGAGTGTTTGGTGTGAAGGTGGTGAATGGTACGATAACAGAGTGTGTTACTCTTGTGGTATTCAAGGACACATTGCTGTTAACTGCCAGAATCAGTGGTTTGAGACGAGGAGATGCTATAACTGCCAAATCAAAGGACACATTGCAAGAGATTGCCCAATGAGATCAATGGGAAGATCGAGGGCTGAATCTCAGAAAGTAGTGAAGAAGAAATCAGTCAAGGTCGAAGAAAAGTCCAAAGATCAGAAAGTGAAGCTTTCACAAGGGCAGAAAGACCGACTGAGAAAGAAGAAGAAGAAGGCGAGAGAGTATCTTGAAAGGATTTTGTCCTCGGATACAACAAGTAAAACAGAGAAGAGTTCTGATGAATTGTCTTGCTCTTCAAAGAATGACAAATCAAGCAAAATGAATTCATCAGATGCAAATCTGAGGACAGAATGGAGTGTGAAGAAAGGAAATGTTCCCGGCGATGAATCTGACATGTCAAAGTCAGACAAGCCACCTTCAGGCGATGAATCTGGCTCATCAATGTCAGACAAGCCACGTTCAGGCAATGATTCTGGTTCATCAAAGCCAGAAGAGCCGGTAGTTGAGGTAAAAACTGAGAATTCAAGTTTAACAATGGATGATGCAAACTATCCACCATTGTTGAACAAGAATTATAAATCACCCAAGGACCGTCAGGCTTGGGTGAATTTGTTTAAATGAAAAACCTGACTTGCCGGAACTCCCAGGTAGGTAATTGTGGAGTAGGAATCGGCATATTTCTTGAGAAATTCACTCTGGTGATATTTCGACTTACAAGTGGTTAATCAAGGACATTAAGTTGTACTTGATTTAACTATCTTACAAATGGTATGATTATTGGAAATTGTTTTTGTGATAAACCTATAAGAGGTTGAAAAACAATGAATGAAACCCCATGTTTATGAAACGACACACAAAACTAATTTTCCGGAAAAACCATTTTGATTAAAACAAACTTAAGTGTTTTGAAATCATAATGGGAAAATAGTTTGTTGTCAGGGGGAGTTCTGATTGTTTATGCCAAGTGGATGGCGAATTGAGGCAATTCTCATCAGTTTGTCATTTTACTTTGTACAGTTTATTGCATTTACTTTCAAATTTTCCTAGAAAATCAAAATTGAAACATATTTTGATTTTAGGGGGAGTAAAAATTTTAAAAAAATTAGAAAATTTGAAAAGTCAAAAACATTGAAAAATTCAAAATGAGTTTTGTTGAGAACAAGAGGAAATGATAGTAAATCAGTGGACTATCACAGCATGCTAAAGAAATGAAATGTCAAATGTGATAAACGATCTCACTAAAGATGTGACGATAGGCTCAGCTAGACTAGTAGATTTGCGATAATGATACAAACCTAAATGAAAAAGCCTAGTTCTAGTGGGAAACATGGTTGAAAGCATAGTACTTAGTTTTGCCCTTCGTGATTGTGTACCTACTCAGTAATCGCTGAATGCCAAAAAGCATAAAACTGGTTAAGTTTGTGAATTTTCACTACTTTGCTAAAAAGTCACTGTGTTGTGCATTTTATTTTGCAAAGATTTAAACTTGTTTTATTTCTTTATTTTGTTTAAGCATCGGACATCCTCTGCGTATACGTGAGTATCGACCTGGATGTTGTTGCCTAAACGTTCTGCTTTATTTTCTTTGGTGTTTCGTTTAAGCGTTGGACCTCCTCTGCGTATACGGAAGTATCGACCTGGTGGTTAAAGCCTAAACAACTTCAACTTGTTTTATTTTTCTTATTTTGTTTAAGCATTGGACTTTCTCTGCGTATACGGGAGTATCGACCTGATTGTTAATGTTTAAACATTCTGCTTTGTTTTCGCACAAATCACAGTTGATAAAGTTTAAAGGCATTACTTGAGTTAGTGTATTGCATGATGAGGGGATATGCTGAGATTGTGGGGTCCATAAGAATTTAGTGCAAAATTAATATACCTTAACGTATCGGTAAGCATTTCGAAAGTTTTTAGATTGAGCTTAAGAGGACAATTATATCGTCAATCAACGTGAATCGTTTAGAACTTAAAACAATTAAAAGCTTAACGGTGCTTGTGATGTGTCTCAAAACTGATATGATCCTCTTACGCAAACTCACAAAAATATGTTTATACATATTTCATTTCTGCATTACATTTCTCTTATTACAAAATCCAAAAAGATTTTAGTGTGTTTTAGCCTAATTTTTGAAAAATCCAAAAAGATTTTCGACAACTGATGTTGAAAAGCTGATATTCAAAATCTCAAAGGCTAAACAAGATGAACAGTTGGTTTGGTTAAGATGATGAGAAGTTGAAAGATAATCCTCAAATGTTTAGATGATTCATTAATTTGAATCATAAAATTGTGTGTTATATGTTTGAGAATTTTGAGTGAATTCTTTTAGAATCAAAATTATGTTGTCTTACGAGAGGTTGAGACGTGTAGGTGTTTTTGATTCTTTGGCTACGGAAAGCAAGGCGTCGATCCCAAAAGCACGGAAGCTTGACGAAATGGGGAGCCTGAAGAGACTACCAAAAGGGGAAGTAAAAGCTGAAAACAGATCCACCGGGATTCTATTCGAGCAAGAATCATGAGAGAGAGAAAGACAAGTCACTACAAGTTTGACTAAAGATTGACTGCGGCAATATCCAAGGGGGAGATTGTTGATGCATATTTTGTCTATCGCCTTCGTCAATCTGAACTGTAGTGAAGAATTGAAGAAACCGTGTCGTAAATGTCTAATATTTAGAGAAAAAGGCAAGGTGGCAAACTTGTAATTAATGAAGTTTCATTAAAGTTGCCCTTGACCTATATATAGGGGAGTTTAAGTCTTAATTAGGTTAGATTTTGGTGACATTAGAGATTTGTAGAGAAGACTTTGTGTGTGTGTTTCTAGAGAGAGAAACTAGAGAGAGAAAGTTCTCTCTAAGTGATTTCTTGTACCGTTCACGTAGATCTTTCTAGTAAATCACGTTTGTAGTACGTTATTGTGTGTTTAGATCACGTACGTTTACGGATTCCGCACGTCAAACGTCCGTTACGCAATCGAACGGTGTCAAATCGATCCTACAGTTTTGGTGGGTGAAAGGGTTTTTTTTTTTTTTTTTTTTGGGTGATGAAACGAACAGGTTTAGGCTCAAAGGGGCTAACTAGGGGGATTTTTGGGTAGGTGGTAAAAGAAAAAGAAAAATAATGGTGTAGAAATGAAAAAGGTTAGTCCTAATGCCTCTATCATTTACTTACTCGGGTTTAAGTTGATAAGGACCGGGAATGTATTATCATGGCAAGTTCTAGAGTCGTAAGAACCAAGCGGCTATTCACACAAGAAACGAAAAATGAGCATTTAGTCAAATGATATGAAATTGTGTGCTCAATAAAGGCTCAAAACTCACTTTTGTGGAAATGGGTTTTTATGTGATAAGTATATATAATCAAATTTTAAATAAGTTTGTCATGCCTTTTCATAATTTTCTTATGTTGGTTCTTTTTATCACTACGCTATCGGTTGTAAATTTGTAAAAATATAACCTTTTTGAGAGCTTGAATTTCCCGAGTTAAACCTAGACAAGTAAAAAAAAAATTGAAATTTTTGAAAAAAATTTGGGGTGATTAGCGGTTCCAATAGAGTTTTGTGTAAGGCTTGTATTTAGGACTTGCAAAATTCAAGGTTTTAGCATCCCCCCCACACTTAAATTACACATTGTCCTCAATGTGTCCCAAAAATAAATTTTTAGGTTGATTAGATGTGTAAATTAGTGTTTAAAAAGCAAAATTTTGTGTTACTGGGCACTGAACACGGCCCCGTGTTATCCGGGCACGGCCCCGTGTTCAAGTGCCAGTAACAAAATTGAAATAAGAGAAACAGAAGTCTGGACACGGGGGCGTGTTGGGTGAACACGGCCCGTGTCCAGTTACCTGTACTGGGCGTTTTCTGCAGGTGGTTCGACACGGGGCCGTGTTGGTTGGGCACGGCCCGTGTTGAACCTTCTGAAAGGGAGAAAATTGTCGGGTTGCCTCGTCCTTGTGCATGGGATCATTTTTCTCGTTTCCCTTTTCATCCTTTACCACCATGAGTGTGTTTTATTCCTGAAAATTAAACTAACTAGAAAACATAAAAACTAATCTAAATTAAACTAAGGATAGTTCCGTGGAATGCCTCCATGGTGCGCCACGTTTATAAGGGTCCTTGGCTAGACCCAATGCCTGGTCATATGTTACCCAAGTGGGATGTATTGCATCCCATGTTACACCGTCGGAGAGCGTCATCCAAGCTTGAGTCTATGACCTTCATGTAGTTGACCGGATCTTCTTCCTCTACTCTCTTTCCACATTCAAATTTCACTTCCTCATCCCCAAACTTCAATGTTAGAGTTCCGTCATTCATATCCACCACTGCTTGAGCGGTGGCTAAGAATGGTCTCCCGAGGATGAGGGGGACCTCGGTGTCTTCCTCCATGTCTAGGATAACAAAGTCGGTTGGAAAAACGAATTTGTCGACCTTGACTAGCAAATTTTCGATGACCCCATGTGGAAACTTGACGGACCTGTCGGCGAGTTGTATGCTCATCTTTGTAGGGCTTGTTGCTCCTAGGCCGAGTCGCTTGAACATTGAGGTGGGCATGAGGTTGATGCTAGCCCCAAGATCGGCTAAAGCATTTCGGACGGGGGACTTCCCAATCGAACAAGGGATTGTGAAGCTCCCGGGGTCGATTTTCTTTTGTGGAAGTTTGTTGAGTACTAGAGCTGAGCATTCTTCGCCTAGGTTAACTAATTGCAACGATTCAATTTTCTTTTTGTGAGTGAGGAAATCCCTCATGAATTTTGCATATTTAGGCATTTGGGTTAGGACCTCAATAAAAGGAATATTAACATGCAATTGTTTTAGTAAACTTTCGAACTTTGCGAATTGCTCATCGGTCTTTTGACGATTTAACCTACCGGGGTACGGGATTGGAGGATTCTTGGTGGGCTCCTGATTCGGTATAGAAGCCTTTTCTGGTGCAGGAGGAGTCATAGGCTGGCCAGAATGACTTCTTCCATTTGGCGGCAATGGAGCATCCTCAGGACCCACGGTTCGATTTCGTAATGTGATGAGATGGACTTGTGCCTTTGGGTTTGGTTCAGTATTACTGGGTAATGCGCCTTGTGGTCTCTCGGAGAAATTTTGAGCTAGTTGATTTAATTGTTTTTCAACGTTTTGAATACTAGCTTGTTGGTTTCTGAAATTCGATTCCATTTGTTGGAATCGATCCGAGTTCTTCTTTTCAGTGTCAGAGATGAGGCGAGATATGGTATCTTCAAGCCTTTCTCTTCCACCTTGTTGTTGAGGAAAATTTTGTGGTTGTTGAAAATTAGTTCGTTGGTTTTGTTGGTTACTACTATTTCCGGGATCTCTCCAACCAAGATTTGGGTGGTTACGCCATCCTTGGTTGTAGGTACCCGTTGGAGGACCCGACGGCCTAGGTCTATTATCCATGTAGTTTACCGTTTCAGTTTGTTCATCTAAATCTTTCATACAACTCCAATTTTCATGTGACCCACCACACCCTTCACAAGCCATAACCGAGGCCGTTTTTGTCATTTCAAGCCTTTTGATTTTTGAAGAGAGGGCCTCGATTTGGGCTTGTAAAGAAGTGCTTTCATCAACCTTATGGGCGCCCGGGGCAATAGATTTATTACCTCGGGGAGTGTGCCATTGAAAATTGGTTTGGGCAATTTCCTCAATTTGGTTATATATTTCATTTGGGCGACGATTACCTAAGAGTCCCCCGGAGCTTGAATCAAGTGTTTGTCTTGTGTGTGGCAACAATCCATTATAGAAAGTGGATACTTGTTGCCATATCGCTAGACCATGGTGAGGACACTTTCTTAGAAGCTCCTTGAACCTTTCCCAAGTTTCATATAAGGATTCCCCATCCTCTTGTGAGTATGTATTAATTTCTGTCATTAATTTAGCCGTTTTAGCAGGAGGGAAATACTTATTTAAAAACTTTTGGGCGAGTTCATCCCAGGTGGTTACCGACCCAGCTGGGAGGGTATTAAGCCAAGCCTTAGCTCGGTCTTTTAATGAAAAAGGAAACATTCGAAGGCGGATGGCGTCATTTGATGCTCCATTGATCCGGAAGGTATCACATATTTCTAAGAAGTTAGTAATATGTAGATGGGGATCCTCGTCCGCAAGCCCGTGGAAGGTTGCGGAGTTTTGGAGCATTTGTATCAAATGCGGCCGAAGTTCGAAGTTGTTGGCTTCGACATTCGGGGCATTGATAGCGGCGCCAAGATTGCCTACGGTAGGCCGTAGGTAATCCATGAGGGTACGTTGGTCCGCCATTGGAAGTGGGTCCCCCGAAACTTTCTCTTGATTTTTAGCTTTTAGCCTTTTTCTGAGAAAGCGCTCGGGTTCTTCTAGGGGTTCTTTTATGTCTCTACTAGAACTGGAGCTCATGCACTACGTAGGAGGTTCAAATGTGGCGCCTGGGTTCCAAATCCTGCAATAAAAACAGAAAAGAACGCTGGTCAGAATGTTCACCACGGCCCCGTGCTCAATGAACACGGCCCGTGTTCAGAGTTGCAGTAATTGATTTCTGGATCCCTGTTACTGGGAGTTGGACACGACCCCGTGTTGCACCGACACGACCCCGTGTTCAGCTCTCTGTAACTCAGAAAACAAAAATTGCCAGTGATGGTTGCTGGGCACGGCCCGTGTCTGACCGGGCACGGCCCGTGCTGAGCTCTGCAGAAGCTGAAAAACTAAGAAAATCCTAAAAAAATAAAAAGAAAAATAAAAGATGATTAGGCCGTTGATTCCTAACTTTCTTAAAATCCTTGTGTCCCCGGCAACGGCGCCAAAAACTTGATGTGCGGTAAAGTGTCGTATATTTTAGGTGTATATTTTAAGCCCTTTTTAACACTTATTTTAGCCAAGTTTTAAATTTATAAAACACGATATTTCACTAACACTAAACACACATATGGGCAAGTGCACCCATCGTTGAGCGTAGTATAGCGTTGGTAAGATACCGAGGTCGTCCAAGGACACAAGAGCTTTTAATACCGGTTTATCCTCAACGTCTAACCAAAATAAAAGTTTAGAAAAATGTTTTAAACTAAGAAAAATAAAAACTAACTAAAATGCTGAAAATAAAAATAAAATAAAAACAGATAGACAAGATGAATCACTTGGTTCCGACTCGTATCTAGTATAACCTTTGATTACTTCCGCACTTTTGCACCTAATTAAGAGATTATCTTAGTTATTGTAGTAGGCCCCTCTTTTGAAGGTGACGTTACCCTCACCCCAGTAGTTTGAGTCAGCAGGGATACAATCCTAAAGGGGTGGATTATTGGAAGATAATGAATTAAGTTATTAATGCAGTATTGTGGTAGGCCCCGCTTTTGGCGGTGACGTTACCCTCGACTAAGTAGTCTGAGTCAGCAGGGATACAGTCCAAAATAGCCGGGTTATAGTATTAATAGTAGTTAACTTATGAGGGGATCAAAGAGTTTGGACCCCCGCCATCCAATACCGTGAAGTATTGAAGGAGGTCCTACTAAATTTGACCCAGGTCCATTGCAGGACCTCTAAACGCTGAACAATGGCAAGGGCTTTACCAAACCGTTCCCTTAACCCCCTACCAGGTAGCCAACATACCTCCATATAGACCGTGGAGATATGAATGGTGAAAATCCTTTATTTTATATAGACAGTAAAATAATGCCAAGACACCACGGACAAACGATAAGGAAAGATCACCTTCAACATAAGTAACTAGTTATTAAAGTCATTAATACAAAACCAAATAAAAAGTGCAAAAGATTAGAAATAAAAAGTATTATACTAGACACTTTGTCTTCACCAAGTGATGTAAGAGACTTAGGCAAACATGGCCTTGATTGTCAAGAACTCTTACGATCAATCTTGGATCCCGAGACGACTCACACACTCTATGATGGACAATGGATGATGGTGGTGGATGATGGTGTTGTGATGGTGGTGGGTGGTGGATGAAGTGTGAGAGAGGTGGTGTGCCAAGGGATGAGATGAAATGAATCCAAGCACTCCTATTTATAGGCTGAACAGAGAGCTGGACACGGCCCCGTGCCCGTCTGACACTCTCTCTCCTCATTAATTGTAATTCGCAATTACAATAAATGCGCCTGCTGTACTTTCGACACGCCCCCGTGTCCGCTGAGCACGGCCCGTGGTGGGCAATAGAAGCTTCTATAGGTTTGTCTTTTCTGCTGCTTCTTGGGCACGGCCCCGTGCTGGCTGAGCACGGGGCGTGTTCAGCCTTCTGTTTTCTCTATTTTGCTTTGGAAGGTGCCGTTGAGGATTCGGGCAATCCACTAATGTTCCTTTTCTTGTATTTATGTTGGATTTAGCTGTCTTTTTGCTTCTTTTGCGTTTTTGAGCTCATTTAATCCTGAAAATACAAAAGGAAGACAAAAACACTCTTTTTCCAATATTAGTACTAAAAAAGGGTTAGTTTTATGCCTCATTTGATGTAATTTATATGTTGCATTTTACACACATCAGTAGCGATACAGCGAGCGATTTGATTGTAGGTTGACAGCGAGGACGTTTCGAATAAGAGAGATCGACTGCGATAGCGAGAAGGCGACGTAAAGACGAAAGTATTAATCCCACGAGTTGGCATTCCAAAGTACCTTGTCTTGTGTAGAATTCGTTAGTTCGATGCGACTGTAATTTGAAAGGTTTCTCATGGCGTAGAGTTAACTGAGTCGATCGTTAACCAACGTTACAAGAAGCGTTTGTTTTAGATATTTAAAAGGAATTTAGGATAAAAATCTTTGAAAATTTTCCTTTTAACGTGAGGTCAACGGAGTCGATGTCGACCGATGTTGCAAGGAAGTTTAAGTTTTTAAACATTTCAAGGGATTCGAGGGTGAAAACAAGGATTACAAAAACTCTCCTATGACATGGGCTCAAGCTGAACTCGATGTCGAACCAATGTCTTAAAAAGGATTTTATTTTGACGTTTTGTAAAAGTTTAAGAAAACTGGGCTTATGAAACTTTTCTTGGACATGGAGCTAAGCTGATTCGATGTTAACTCCATGTTGTGAGAGAATTTTCACTTGCCCACCGGTTTTAAATCAAAATTCTATAAAAAGACGTTTTAATTAGTACAAAAAGGTAGTTAATTACCAAGCCCCACTTGGCACTTTCCCACGAAAGTTTGTTAATATGTTTAAAACACTTATATATAGGAAGTACCAGCGGCGTATCCACCATGTTTTGCCCATATTACTTCTGTTTCGTGAGGCAGTGTCAGGTGTGCCGATATGACACGGATAGAATTTGCGCTTACTCGGCCCAATTGATAGAAGGTCAGACCGAGTATAAGATAGAATCGAATAAGTTAAGCCGACGAGTTGAATTACGAACGTAGTTGTAACAGCGTGCGCGAGTAGCCTGATGACACGAAACATTTCTGTGTCATGTCTGGGTAGGCGTCGAGCGACAAGTGATAAGCGAATAGTGTGTTTGCGATTTGATTCCATATTAAACCCACATGGCATGTTTCCACGAGGGTTTCCTAACATAGTGAAACACCACGTTTGACTAGGTTAGTTTCACCTCGTGAAGCGATGTCATGTGTATTCCACACAGACTGAAATGAACACCAAGCGAGCGATAAACGGGACGCGATACACGAATAAGTGGTAGGCTACACACGATAGACGATAAGAGATTAAGCGAATAACACAACACAATACTAGTAATGACAGCGACGATAAACGAATTACGATAAGCGGCAGTTGTTGCGTTGCAAGCGATGGAAGTATGCGGTTCGATTTATGCGATTCGATTCGATTGATTAACACTACAGAGTTTGACTAACATTAGACCCCACATGCCCTTTTTCCACGAAAGGTCGCTGATATGACTAAAATGCCCTGCTTTAATCATATGAGTTTCATCTCGTGAAGCGAGGTCATGCGTGCTAACTTAACACGAATATTACAGCTAACGGTATAGCGATAGATTGATACACAGCAAACGATATAGATTCACATAATAAGCGATAGAGATTGCGAGATACACATGGTAAACGATTGCGATTAGTCGAGTTTTGTTTCGAATAAGCTTGACGTTACGTTGCGACGCATCACGGTTATCGAGGAGGGTAGAATAGGTCCTCTCCCGACAACATCGTGAGCGTTAATATGCTTGATGAGATTGATTGCTTTTAGACTTACGACCAGTCTTGCGTTGATGCAATTGTCCTGCGAGGTAGACTCTCCAGAGTCCATCGATGAGGCGATTGCATTGCGTTTGCAGACTTACGACAAGTCTTGCGATGATGCAATTTCAGTTGTTACGCCTTGCGATTGAGTGTAGTGTGTTGAAAAATAATCACAATAGTATAATAGGTCTAATAACGTTCAACTCCACGTGGCACTTTCTTCACCGAACTTCGGTAGTATGGTGAAGCACACCTTGCTTGACCCCTACTACTTTCGTCCCGTGATTTGGGGTCACCTTTTGTCAAAACGCTATGGCACCTTAGAATTCACTACGATCTCCGTGCACTGACACAAATAATCCCGTGTGCACCCGTGATTAATCGTTCCTTGCACGTTTATCGTACCTCGTTCTAAAAGTGTAGTGAGGGTAAAACACATTATTTCGTGATATAGTTTATAGCATGTGTGTGACTCTGGTCTAAGTGCGACAACTAGAGTGTGAGAGAGAATGCGAAAACGAGAGTTAGTGTTACGCATAGTGGCAATATCGAGTAATAGAGTAGGTTCAAAACTTGGATTTAAACGCCGAAAATTGTATCATTACAACTTTATCCTACGATTGCTAGATGTCTGATGCTGAAGGCTTTTGCTGGAGCTGTTGTTGTTGTTCTCAAGTTCATGGTTCGATGCGGCAGTTGCGGGTGAAGTGACCGTAACGGTTGCAGTTATTGCAATAGCGACAATCAGTCCCAACTGGATGATGGTAGGTACATGAGTAACACTGAGGATGAGCTCCGGTGTAGGCTCGTTTTGGAAACATCGGAACTGTTCGAAGAGGTTTTGGTTGCAGCAGTTCGGTTGTTGATGAGCTCGGGCTTGAAGTCTTTCGCTTGCGGCTGGGTTTGTCGGTGTCTTGCGAAAAGATGTCGTTGCTGGAGGATTCGTCTGAAGACTCACTTGTAGAGTTCTTGGCTGATTTGTCGGAAGATCCGTCGGTAGATTTGTCAGAAGAATCGGCAGCAGATCCATCCGAAGAATCGTTAGCAGATTCGTTAGAAGAATCGTTGGCTGATTCATTAGAAGAATCGCCAGCAGATTTGTCAGGAGATTCCTCAGTAGATTCATCAGAAGATTCGTCAACATGTTCACCTGAAGGATTACTGGCGATTGCTTGATGAGCTTGCTTGACAGGATTCCTTGAGAATAATCCTTCCATGAGTCGTTTGTTGTTGATTTCTGCGGCTAAGCGGTATGTTTCTTCGATGGTAGCCGGTCTTGCAGCTTCGTCAAAATCCCCCACACACTCAGGCAAGCGGCGAATGTACTTCGAAATGGCTTTTTCTGAAGTGTTGACTTGACTTGGGCAGATTATGCTAAGCTGTTTGAACCTTGCGGTGTAGCCAGAATTGTCACCTTCGGTTTGCTTGATTTCCCAAAACTCGTTTTCTAGTTTCTGGATTTCATGAGGGGGGCAGTACTCTTTCTTCATGAGCTCTTTCAGCTCATTCCAAGAGAGAGCGTATGCTGCGGAGATCCCACGTTTGTTACGTTCGGCGGTCCACCAGTCGAGTGCTCGTGATTGAAATACTCCGGTAGCGCAAGTAGTACGGAAGCTATCGGGACACCCGCTTTGAAGAAGGGTAACTTCGATAGAATCGAACCACTGGAGTAGTTGAGTCGCACCTCCTTCACCCGTGAACTCCATCGGGTCACAGGCTTTGAAGTGCTTGTAGAGAAATGTAGATTGCGGCGCTTCCGTCTTGGAGTCTTCCGAGGCTCGAGAGTTGCTGAGAGAGTGTACTTGAGCGGCAATTCGAGGAATAAGCTTACTCACTTCCTTAGTCACAAGTGATGCAATCCTCTTATCGACACTTCGTTTGGCTCTCCTCCTAGCTACTCGTCTCGAGGTAGAGTTGTTGGAAGGCATCTAGACAGGAAGAGACTTGGAATGAGATTCGATCATAATGATTTTCGAGTTTGCGTTGCGATTTGAGCACGTTCAAACTTGTTGCAAGTAGTATAATAGACTTCACATAGGAGCCACATAGGAGACACAAAGTTCCTAAGTTCTCACACAATGACTTGCTTGTTTATACATATATGTATATATACTTATATAAATGTAGTTTGTAATCATACACATACGGGTCGATTTAGAGTATGCGAGGACGCGTTGAGGTGAGAAAACGATAGCGAAGGCGATAGATTATGCATTAGTTTCGTTGCGAACATTCGGATTGCGTTTTAGATTGTGATGGCTGTGCGAATCGTGTGTTTATAAAGTAGGGAGTGAAAATCGTTAAATCGAGAAATCGACAAAGCGTAAAGTTTCAAAATGTAAATAAGTTCCAGCCAGTTGTAAAATTGGTGGTTCGTACGATAGAGTGCCTTGGGTGTTTAGGCGTCGACTAACCCAGGTAACCCCAACTATATCTAACAAGTTCGAGCATGCGCGTTGACCTAGAGGACTTCATGCTTCCACTGGGATGCAGCTCATGGCATTTGTCTTCCTAGTCATCGCGTGGCTCGAGTTCTCATGATAGTCGAGTCCTTGGTGAGAGCTTTTTGAAAACCAATTTAGAGAGTGGAACAGCTCATTAAGGTACGGGTTTCACCCCTGGCTTAACAGCTTTGTTCCTAATTGTGGTTGTGCTCTTCGAATAAATTCGTGAGTTCCACTAGATTTTGAAATGGAGACTTTCGTCGAGGTATGGATGTCACTCCTAACTCGATGAAAGGTCCTCGTGCTAGAAAAATGCGTTGAGTGAGCGATCTCGTCGAGAGTTCTTGGTTTTCACACCTGATCTCGACTGGATCACTCGATTTTGTTATGCGAGTACTTTTGAAAACACGTGTATTGTGTCAGCCTTAGGAAAGGCTAAGTAGTATTCCGGCCTTAGGAAAGGCTCCTTCGTGTGAAACTGTAGTATGCGGGACCCACACCAAGTTGTAGCTTTTAGCAATTTCGATCGAGAGTATCAAGTAGGCCCGATACAAAACCCTACTGGGTTCGTACGAGTCGGCCTGTTGGTACTTAGACTATAGACTAGGTCAATTTCTAAGACGTCGACCCGGACTAGGTCGAGTCTGGCCTAATTCCCTATAGTTATGGCTCTGATACCAATCTGTCACACCCCAACCGATGGCGGAATCATCGGGGCGCGGCACTAGGCGAATCAGATTGCTCAAGAGAATCCATAACAACTATATTGCGATAATATTTAATACATTCGTTATCCCATACTAACAAATAATACAATCACATAAGTTATCACAGATTTATTGTCCTCTCGAACAATGCAAATCCGACAACCTAGATTTTAGTTGAGTTTCTAGACTTCCTAGCTTGATTTGATATAGTCTGCGATCTAACCTGCAACATACGTTAAAATATTTGTCAATACAAAAGTATTGGCGAGTATACAGGTTTGATAAGTATAGCGTAATAGATAAAAAGTGTTGCGAATTTCCACATGCATAAATGTAATACACGACATATATACTCACAAAACTGATACTACCAACTAAGTCCTCGATGCTCGAATGTACGATGGCATAACTAGACCCCGTCGGGCGCAATAGTACTATACTAGTCGTGGTGGGACGTCGCGAGTATAAGCCCTAGCACATATGCAACTAGCATCATGTATATCTATGCATAACAGTTATTCGCAATTGATAATTCGATTGATTGAATATTTTCGTTTGATGAGTTCGATTTGTTAGAAACGTATGTTACACCCAAAATTCGATTAAAAAGGGTTCAAGTATACTCACAGTGCGTAATTAGCGGAAATACAACTTGATTGGATTGGTTGTGAGCACGTCTGTGTTGATCCTTGAAGAATAGAGTAAACGATGTACGGTTAAGCGAGATTAGTCTTGAAGAGTCAGTCATCTGGTCGGATGGTGCTCACCCATTCGGATGGGCTCATCCGATCGGATGGCATATGGACCTGAGTCGAATGGCTGTCATCCGGTCGGATGACAGACTATCCGATCGGATTAGTTGCTGACTCATGCGGATTATCAATCGTTCGAACAAGAGTGACTCGTGCGGACTGGCTTGTCATCCGTGCGGACTGGCTTGTCATCCGTGCGGACTGACATGTCATCCGTGCGGACAGGTGTCATCCGTGCGGACTGACTTGTCATCCGTGCGGACTGGCTTGTCATCCGTGCGGACTGGCTTGTCATCCGTGCGGACTGACATGTCATCCGTGCGGGCAAGTATCATCCGTGCGGACTGACTTGTCATCCGTGCGGACAAGTGTCATCCGTGCGGACTTGACATGTCTGTTTCGCACTCTGGACACTGTTTTCGAGTGTTTAATGGAAGGAATACGTTCGTTTTTACTAGGGTAGTGTAATTTTGCACTAACACTTGAAATTTCATCAGTCCCGACCCGTTCTAACGGCCGGGAATCACCCCGTTCCATCAGATCTGGTCGTTCTTGATGGTTTTTCATGGTTAACTCGAAATCGCACAGATTTAGGTGAGATTTGTCATTAAACATGTGGAAATCACCCAGATCTGAGTCGTTTTATAGTGAAATGAGACCCCAACTTGAAGTTCATAAGAACTCTTAGTGACATCACCTCAAAACGCCTCAAATCCGTAGATTTTATGGTTAGAATTGAGTTTTTAAAAGGTAGAACGATGTAGAATTTAGTGTAGAATGTAGAAGTACAAGTTTCTAGGTTGAAATCTTACCGGAATCGCGAGGAATCGAGAGAAAATGGTCTTGGAGCGTGTTTGGTCGAGTAGGAGCTGTCACATCACTGTTCAAGTGATGTGACAAGGTATTTATAGGCCACAGAGGAGGAGAAGGGAGTTCTGTCCCGGATTGCCCATCCGTCCGGATTGCCCATCCGTCCGGATGGCCCATCCGTCCGGATGGCCCATCCGTCCGGATTGCTATCCGTCCGGATGGCTATCCTGACGCGTTGGACTTCTCCGTTTTGATCGTTTTGATAGTTTTCGAGGTACGTACTTTCCATAATTAATTCATATTATCATTATATTGTTATTATATATACATATATATCACTAGGGGTCGTATTTACGTATTCATAATCCAAAGTTTTGATAATTAAACATCGGTTTCCGATTCGAGTAAGCGATTATTAGCGACGTTTCACGGCCTTCAAGGAGGGTAGTATAGGTCCTTTCTTGATGTCATCGTGAACGTTATTTCGTGTAGTGCCACAAGGACTGACGGGGTACCGTTTACTCGTATTGTCATCATCGTCATGACGACTGGAGCTACAGCACTCACCCGGGAGTCCTTGTTAGCGTTAATTGTTTACATTCGACACATCACGGCCACTGAGGAGGGTAGAATAGGTCCTCACTCACTGCCTCCGTGAGTGTTAGTGTGATATTAGTGTAGCATAGTGACATTGTATTTCGAAAATATGCGATTATCATTCGAATAGCGATATATACGATATAGTTACATTATGATCCGAATCTCCGGTGCTAGGCGTAACGAGTATAACGAGTAGTAACAACGCATAAAAGTGCGGGTTGTTACATCTAATCCGCATATATATCACCATTGCCCTTGATTTCCTTGACTGTATATCTCTTAAATATCAACATATACACGTGTGATTTAGTTTACGAAGATTTTTCAATGCCGAGAACCTCGATCAGAGAGTAAAAAAGGCGTAAGGTTCACAATGGTGTAAAATTAAAATGGGATATACCGGGCTAGGATTCGAGTTACAGGAACAAGGGCCAAACCAACCACCCAAGAATGGAATCGTCGAGCGAAAACACTTGAAAACCTCATAGAAGCAGCTTTTCTTGCCACCAGACCTTTCTCCATCAATTAGGAATCTGATGCCGTCACTAAACACATTCCTTAAATTGTAGCCATTCGTTGAGCGTTTTTTTTTGGTGTCTAATCCGCATATATATCACCATTGCCCTTGATTTTCTTGACTGTATATCTCTTAAATGTCAACATATACACGTGTGATTTAGTTTACGAAGATTTTTCAATGCCGAGAACCTCGATTAGAGAGTAAAAATGGCGTAAGGTTCACAATGGTGTAAAATTAAAATGGGATATACCGGGCTAGGGTTCGAGTTACAGGAAAAGGGCCAAACTAACCACCCAAGAATGGAATCGTCGAGCGAAAACACTTGACAACCTCCTAGAAGTAGCTTTTCTTGCCACCAGACCTTTCTCCATCAATTAGGAATCTGATGCCGTCACTAAACACATTCCTTTAATTGTAGCCATTCGTTGAGTGTTTTTTTTGGTGTCTAATCCGCATATATATCACCATTTCCCTTGATTTTCTTGACTGTATATCTCTTAAATGTCAACATATACACGTGTGATTTAGTTTACGAAGATTTTTCAATGCCGAGTACCTCTATCAGAGAGTAAAAAATGCGTAAGGTTCACAATGGTGTATAATTAAAATGGGATATACCGGGCTAGGATTCGAGTTATAGGAACAAGGGCCAAACCAACCACCCAAGAGTGGAATCGTCGAGCGAAAACACTTGACAACCTCCTAGAAGCAGCTTTTCTTGACAGCAGACCTTTCTCCATCAACAAGGAATCTGATGTCGTCACTAAACACATTCCTTAAATTGTAGCCATTTGTTGAGTTTTTTTTTGTGTCTAATCCGCATATATATCACCATTGCCCTTGATTTTCTTGACTGTATATCTCTAAAATGTCAACATATACACGTGTGATTTAGTTTACGAAGATTTTTCAATGCCGAGAACCTCGATCAGAGAGTAAAAAAGGCGTATGGTTCACAATGGTGTAAAATTAAAATGGGATATACCGGGCTAGGATTCGAGTTACAGGAACAAGGGCCAAACCAACCACCCAAGAATAGAATCGTCGAGCGAAAACACTTGACAACCTCCTAGAAGCAGCTTTTCTTGCCACCAGACCTTTCTCCATGAATTAGGAATCTGATGCCGTCACTAAACACATTCCTTAAATTGTAGTCATTTGTAGAGTGTTTTTTTTGGTGTTTAATCCGCATATATATCACCATTGCCCTTGATTTTCTTGACTGTATATCTCTTAAATGTCAAGATATACACGTGTGATTTAGTTTACGAAGATTTTTCAATGCCGAGAACCACGATCAGAGAGTAAAAAAGGAGTAAGGTTCACAATGGTGTAAAATTAAAATGGGATATACCGGGCTAGGATTCGAGTTACAGTAACAAGGGCCAAACCAACCACCCAAGAATGGAATCGTCGAGCGAAAACACTTGACAACCTCCTAGAAGTAGTTTTTCTTGCCACCAGACCTTTCTCCATCAATTAGGAATCTGATGCCATCACTAAACACTTTCCATAAATTGTAGCCATTTGTTGAGTGATTTTTTTTGGTTTCTAATCCGCATATATATCACCATTGCCCTTGATTTTCTTGACTTTATATCTCTTAAATATGAATATATACACGTGTGATTTATTTTACGAAGATTTTTAATGCCGAGAACCTTGATCAGAGAGTAAAAAAGGCGTAAGGTTCACAATGGTGTAAAATTCAAATGGGATATACCGTGCTAGTATTCGAGTTACAGGAACAAGGGCCAAACCAACCACCCAAGAATGGAATCGTCGAGGAAAAACACTTGACAACCTCCTAGAAGCAGCTTTTCTAGCCACCAGACCTTTCTCCATCAACAAGGAATCTGATGCCGTCACTAAACACATTCCTTAAATTGCAGCCATTTGTTTAGTGTTTTTTTTGGTGTCTAATCCGCATATATATCACCATTGCCCTTGATTTTCTTGACTGTATATCTCTTAAATGTCAACATATACACGTGTGATTTAGTTTACGAAGATTTTTCAATGCCGAGAACCTCGATTAGAGAGTAAAAATGGCGTAAGGTTCACAATGGTGTAAAATTAAAATGGGATATACCGGGCTAGGATTCGAGTTACAGGAAAAAGGGCCAAACTAACCACCCAAGAATGGAATCGTCTAGCGAAAACACTTGACAACCTCCTAGAAGCAGCTTTTCTTGCCACCAGACCTTTCTCCATCAATTAGGAATCTGATGCCGTCACTACACACTTTCCATAAATTGTAGCCATTTGTTGAGCCATTTGTTGAGTGATTTTTTTTGGTGTCTAATCCGCATATATATCACCATTGCCCTTGATTTTCTTGACTTTATATCTCTTAAATATCAATATATACACGTGTGATTTAGTTTACGAAGATTTTTTAATGCCGAGAACCTCGATTAGAGAGTAAAAATGGCGTAAGGTTCACAATGGTGTAAAATTAAAATGGGATATACCGGGCTAGGGTTCGAGTTACAGGAAAAGGGCCAAACTAACCACCCAAGAATGGAATCGTCGAGCGAAAACACTTGACAACCTCCTAGAAGTAGCTTTTCTTGCCACCAGACCTTTCTCCATCAATTAGGAATCTGATGCCGTCACTAAACACATTCCTTTAATTGTAGCCATTCGTTGAGTGTTTTTTTTGGTGTCTAATCCGCATATATATCACCATTTCCCTTGATTTTCTTGACTGTATATCTCTTAAATGTCAACATATACACGTGTGATTTAGTTTACGAAGATTTTTCAATGCCGAGTACCTCTATCAGAGAGTAAAAAATGCGTAAGGTTCACAATGGTGTATAATTAAAATGGGATATACCGGGCTAGGATTCGAGTTATAGGAACAAGGGCCAAACCAACCACCCAAGAGTGGAATCGTCGAGCGAAAACACTTGACAACCTCCTAGAAGCAGCTTTTCTTGACAGCAGACCTTTCTCCATCAACAAGGAATCTGATGACGTCACTAAACACATTCCTTAAATTGTAGCCATTTGTTGAGTTTTTTTTTTGTGTCTAATCCGCATATATATCACCATTGCCCTTGATTTTCTTGACTGTATATCTCTAAAATGTCAACATATACACGTGTGATTTAGTTTACGAAGATTTTTCAATGCCGAGAACCTCGATCAGAGAGTAAAAAAGGCGTATGGTTCACAATGGTGTAAAATTAAAATGGGATATACCGGGCTAGGATTCGAGTTACAGGAACAAGGGCCAAACCAACCACCCAAGAATAGAATCGTCGAGCGAAAACACTTGACAACCTCCTAGAAACAGCTTTTCTTGCCACCAGACCTTTCTCCATGAATTAGGAATCTGATGCCGTCACTAAACACATTCCTTAAATTGTAGTCATTTGTAGAGTGTTTTTTTTGGTGTTTAATCCGCATATATATCACCATTGCCCTTGATTTTCTTGACTGTATATCTCTTAAATGTCAAGATATACACGTGTGATTTAGTTTACGAAGATTTTTCAATGCCGAGAACCACGATCAGAGAGTAAAAAAGGAGTAAGGTTCACAATGGTGTAAAATTAAAATGGGATATACCGGGCTAGGATTCGAGTTACAGTAACAAGGGCCAAACCAACCACCCAAGAATGGAATCGTCGAGCGAAAACACTTGACAACCTCCTAGAAGTAGCTTTTCTTGCCACCAGACCTTTCTCCATCAATTAGGAATCTGATGCCATCACTAAACACTTTCCATAATTTGTAGCCATTTGTTGAGTGATTTTTTTTGGTTTCTAATCCGCATATATATCACCATTGATTTTCTTGACGTTATATCTCTTAAATATGAATATATACACGTGTGATTTATTTTACGAAGATTTTTAATGCCGAGAACCTTGATCAGAGAGTAAAAAAGGCGTAAGGTTCACAATGGTGTAAAATTCAAATGGGATATACCGTGCTAGTATTCGAGTTACAGGAACAAGGGCCAAACCAACCACCCAAGAATGGAATCGTCGAGGAAAAACACTTGACAACCTCCTAGAAGCAGCTTTTCTAGCCACCAGACCTTTCTCCATCAACAAGGAATCTGATGCCGTCACTAAACACATTCCTTAAATTGCAGCCATTTGTTTAGTGTTTTTTTTGGTGTCTAATCCGCATATATATCACCATTGCCCTTGATTTTCTTGACTGTATATCTCTTAAATGTCAACATATACACGTGTGATTTAGTTTACGAAGATTTTTCAATGCCGAGAACCTCGATTAGAGAGTAAAAATGGCGTAAGGTTCACAATGGTGTAAAATTAAAATGGGATATACCGGGCTAGGATTCGAGTTACAGGAAAAAGGGCCAAACTAACCACCCAAGAATGGAATCGTCTAGCGAAAACACTTGACAACCTCCTAGAAGCAGCTTTTCTTGCCACCAGACCTTTCTCCATCAATTAGGAATCTGATGCCGTCACTACACACTTTCCATAAATTGTAGCCATTTGTTGAGCCATTTGTTGAGTGATTTTTTTTGGTGTCTAATCCGCATATATATCACCATTGCCCTTGATTTTCTTGACTTTATATCTCTTAAATATCAATATATACACGTGTGATTTAGTTTACGAAGATTTTTTAATGCCGAGAACCTCGATTAGAGAGTAAAAATGGCGTAAGGTTCACAATGGTGTAAAATTAAAATGGGATATACCGGGCTAGGGTTCGAGTTACAGGAAAAGGGCCAAACTAACCACCCAAGAATGGAATCGTCGAGCGAAAACACTTGACAACCTCCTAGAAGTAGCTTTTCTTGCCACCAGACCTTTCTCCATCAATTAGGAATCTGATGCCGTCACTAAACACATTCCTTTAATTGTAGCCATTCGTTGAGTGTTTTTTTTGGTGTCTAATCCGCATATATATCACCATTTCCCTTGATTTTCTTGACTGTATATCTCTTAAATGTCAACATTTACACGTGTGATTTAGTTTACGAAGATTTTTCAATGCCGAGTACCTCTATCAGAGAGTAAAAAATGCGTAAGGTTCACAATGGTGTATAATTAAAATGGGATATACCGGGCTAGGATTCGAGTTATAGGAACAAGGGCCAAACCAACCACCCAAGAGTGGAATCGTCGAGCGAAAACACTTGACAACCTCCTAGAAGCAGCTTTTCTTGACAGCAGACCTTTCTCCATCAACAAGGAATCTGATGACGTCACTAAACACATTCCTTAAATTGTAGCCATTTGTTGAGTTTTTTTTTGTGTCTAATCCGCATATATATCACCATTGCCCTTGATTTTCTTGACTGTATATCTCTAAAATGTCAACATATACACGTGTGATTTAGTTTACGAAGATTTTTCAATGCCGAGAACCTCGATCAGAGAGTAAAAAAGGCGTATGGTTCACAATGGTGTAAAATTAAAATGGGATATACCGGGCTAGGATTCGAGTTACAGGAACAAGGGCCAAACCAACCACCCAAGAATAGAATCGTCGAGCGAAAACACTTGACAACCTCCTAGAAACAGCTTTTCTTGCCACCAGACCTTTCTCCATGAATTAGGAATCTGATGCCGTCACTAAACACATTCCTTAAATTGTAGTCATTTGTAGAGTGTTTTTTTTGGTGTTTAATCCGCATATATATCACCATTGCCCTTGATTTTCTTGACTGTATATCTCTTAAATGTCAAGATATACACGTGTGATTTAGTTTACGAAGATTTTTCAATGCCGAGAACCACGATCAGAGAGTAAAAAAGGAGTAAGGTTCACAATGGTGTAAAATTAAAATGGGATATACCGGGCTAGGATTCGAGTTACAGTAACAAGGGCCAAACCAACCACCCAAGAATGGAATCGTCGAGCGAAAACACTTGACAACCTCCTAGAAGTAGCTTTTCTTGCCACCAGACCTTTCTCCATCAATTAGGAATCTGATGCCATCACTAAACACTTTCCATAATTTGTAGCCATTTGTTGAGTGATTTTTTTTGGTTTCTAATCCGCATATATATCACCATTGATTTTCTTGACTTTATATCTCTTAAATATGAATATATACACGTGTGATTTATTTTACGAAGATTTTTAATGCCGAGAACCTTGATCAGAGAGTAAAAAAGGCGTAAGGTTCACAATGGTGTAAAATTCAAATGGGATATACCGTGCTAGTATTCGAGTTACAGGAACAAGGGCCAAACCAACCACCCAAGAATGGAATCGTCGAGGAAAAACACTTGACAACCTCCTAGAAGCAGCTTTTCTAGCCACCAGACCTTTCTCCATCAACAAGGAATCTGATGCCGTCACTAAACACATTCCTTAAATTGCAGCCATTTGTTTAGTGTTTTTTTTGGTGTCTAATCCGCATATATATCACCATTGCCCTTGATTTTCTTGACTGTATATCTCTTAAATGTCAACATATACACGTGTGATTTAGTTTACGAAGATTTTTCAATGCCGAGAACCTCGATTAGAGAGTAAAAATGGCGTAAGGTTCACAATGGTGTAAAATTAAAATGGGATATACCGGGCTAGGGTTCGAGTTACAGGAAAAGGGTCAAACTAACCACCCAAGAATGGAATCGTCGAGAGAAAACACTTGACAACCTCCTAGAAGTAGCTTTTCTTGCCACCAGACCTTTCTCCATCAATTAGGAATCTGATGCCGTCACTAAATACATTCCTTTAATTGTAGCCATTCGTTGAGTGTTTTTTTTGGTGTCTAATCCGCATATATATCACCATTTCCTTTGATTTTCTTGATTGTATATCTCTTAAATGTCAACATATACACGTGTGATTTAGTTTACGAAGATTTTTCAATGCCGAGTTCCTCTATCAGAGAGTAAAAAATGCGTAAGGTTCACAATGGTGTATAATTAAAATGGGATATACCGGGCTAGGATTCGAGTTATAGGAACAAGGGCCAAACCAACCACCCAAGAGTGGAATCGTCGAGCGAAAACACTTGACAACCTCCTAGAAGCAGCTTTTCTTGACAGCAGACCTTTCTCCATCAACAAGGAATCTGATGTCGTCACTAAACACATTCCTTAAATTGTAGCCATTTGTTGAGTTTTTTTTTTGTGTCTAATCCGCATATATATCACCATTGCCCTTGATTTTCTTGACTGTATATCTCTAAAATGTCAACATATACACGTGTGATTTAGTTTACGAAGATTTTTCAATGCCGAGAACCTCGATCAGAGAGTAAAAAAGGCGTATGGTTCACAATGGTGTAAAATTAAAATGGGATATACCGGGCTAGGATTCGAGTTACAGGAACAAGGGCCAAACCAACCACCCAAGAATAGAATCGTCGAGCGAAAACACTTGACAACCTCCTAGAAGCAGCTTTTCTTGCCACCAGACCTTTCTCCATGAATTAGGGAATCTGATGCCGTCACTAAACACATTCCTTAAATTGTAGTCATTTGTAGAGTGTTTTTTTTGGTGTTTAATCCGCATATATATCACCATTGCCCTTGATTTTCTTGACTGTATATCTCTTAAATGTCAAGATATACACGTGTGATTTAGTTTACGAAGATTTTTCAATGCCGAGAACCACGATCAGAGAGTAAAAAAGGAGTAAGGTTCACAATGGTGTAAAATTAAAATGGGATATACCGGGCTAGGATTCGAGTTACAGTAACAAGGGCCAAACCAACCACCCAAGAATGGAATCGTCGAGCGAAAACACTTGACAACCTCCTAGAAGTAGCTTTTCTTGCCACCAGACCTTTCTCCATCAATTAGGAATCTGATGCCATCACTAAACACTTTCCATAAATTGTAGCCATTTGTTGAGTGATTTTTTTTGGTTTCTAATCCGCATATATATCACCATTGCCCTTGATTTTCTTGACTTTATATCTCTTAAATATGAATATATACACGTGTGATTTATTTTACGAAGATTTTTAATGCCGAGAACCTTGATCAGAGAGTAAAAAAGGCGTAAGGTTCACAATGGTGTAAAATTCAAATGGGATATACCGTGCTAGTATTCGAGTTACCGGAACAAGGGCCAAACCAACCACCGAAGAATGGAATCGTCGAGGAAAAACACTTGACAACCTCCTAGAAGCAGCTTTTCTTGCCACCAGACCTTTCTCCATCAACAAGGAATCTGATGCCGTCACTAAACACATTCCTTAAATTGCAGCCATTTGTTTAGTGTTTTTTTTTGGTGTCTAATCCGCATATATATCACCATTACCCTTGATTTTCTTGACTGTATATCTCTTAAATGTCAACATATACACGTGTGATTTAGTTTACGAAGATTTTTCAATGCCGAGAACCTCGATTAGAGAGTAAAAATGGCGTAAGGTTCACAATGGTGTAAAATTAAAATGGGATATACCGGGCTAGGATTCGAGTTACAGGAAAAAGGGCCAAACTAACCACCCAAGAATGGAATCGTCTAGCGAAAACACTTGACAACCTCCTAGAAGCAGCTTTTCTTGCCATCAGACCTTTCTCCATCAATTAGGAATCTGATGCCGTCACTACACACTTTCCATAAATTGTAGCCATTTGTTGAGCCATTTGTTGAGTGATTTTTTTTTGGCGTCTAATCCGCATATATATCACCATTGCCCTTGATTTTCTTGACTTTATATCTCTTAAATATCAATATATACACGTGTGATTTAGTTTACGAAGATTTTTTAATGCCGAGAACCTTGATCAGAGAGTAAAAAACGCGTAAGGTTCACAATGGTGTAAAATTAAAATGGGATATACCGGGCTAGGATTCGAGTTACAGGAACAAGGGCCAAACCAACCACCCAAGAATGGAATCGTCGAGGAAAAACACTTGACAACCTACTAGAAGCAGCTTTTCTTGCCACCAGACCTTTCTCCATCAACAAGGAATCTGATGCCGTCACTAAACACATTCCTTAAATTGCAGCCATTTGTTGAGTGTTTTTTTTGGTGTCTAATCCGCATATATATCACCATTGCCCTTGATTTTCTTGACTGTATATCTCTTAAATGTCAACATATACACGTGTGATTTAGTTTACGAAGATTTTTCAATGCCGAGAACCTCGATTAGAGAGTAAAAATGGCGTAAGGTTCACAATGGTGTAAAATTAAATTGGGATATACCGGGCTAGGATTCGAGTTACAGGAAAAAGGGCCAAACTAACCACCCAAGAATGGAATCGTCGAGCGAAAACACTTGACAACCTCCTAGAAGCAGCTTTTCTTGCCACCAGACCTTTCTCCATCAATTAGGAATCTGATGCCGTCACTAAACACATTTCTTTAATTGTAGCCATTCGTTGAGTGTTTTTTTTGGTGTCTAATCCGCATATATATCACCATTTCCCTTGATTTTGTTGACTGTATATCTCTTAAATGTCAACATATACACGTATGATTTAGTTTACGAAGATTTTTCAATGCCGAGTACCTCTATCAGAGAGTAAAAAAGGCGTAAGGTTCACAATGGTGTATAATTAAAATGGGATATACCGGGCTAGGATTCGAGTTACAGGAACAAGGGCCAAACCAACCAACCAAGAATGGAATCGACTAGCGAAAACACTTGACAACCTCCTAGAAGCAGCTTTTCTTGCCACCAGACCTTTCTCCATCGATTAGGAATCTGATGCCGTCACTTAACACATTCCTTAAATTGTAGTCATTTGTAGAGTGTTTTTTTGGTGTCTAATCCGCATATATATCACAATTGCCCTTGATTTTCTTGACTGTATATCTCTTAAATGTCAACATATACACGTATGATTTAGTTTACGAAGATTTTTCAATGCCGAGAACCACGATCAGAGAGTAAAAAAGGCGTAAGGTTCACAATGGTGTAAAATTAAAATGGGATATACCGGGCTAGGATTCGAGTTATAGGAACAAGGGCCAAACCAACCACCCAAGAATGGAATCGTCGAGCGAACACACTTGACAACCTCCTAGAAGCAGCTTTTCTTACCACCAGACCTTTCTCCATCAATTAGGAATCTGATGCCGTCACTACACACTTTCCATAAATTGTAGCCATTTGTTGAGTGATTTTTTTTGGTGTCTAATCCGCAAATATATCACCATTGCCCTTGATTTTCTTGACTTTATATCTCTTAAATATCAATATATACACGTGTGATTTAGTTTACGAAGATTTTTTAATGCCGAGAACCTTGATCGGAGAGTAAAAAACGCATAAGGTTCACAATGGTGTAAAATTAAAATGGGATATACCGGGCAAGAATTCGACTTACAGGAACAAGGGCCAAACCAACCACCCAAGAATGGAATCGTCGAGGAAAAACACTTGACAACCTCCTAGAAGCAGTTTCTTGCCACAAGACCTTTCTCCATCAACAAGGAATCTGATGCCGTCACTAAACACATTCCTTAAATTGCAGCCATTTGTTGAGTGTTTTTTTGGTGTCTAATCCGCATATATATCACCATTGCCCTAGATTTTCTTGACTGTATATCTCTTAAATGTCAACATATACACGTGTGATTTAGTTTACGAAGATTTTTCAATGCCGAGAACCTCGATTAGAGAGTAAAAATGGCGTAAGGTTCACAATGGTGTAAAATTAAAATGGGATATACCGGGCTAGGATTCGAGTTACAGGAAAAAGGGCCAAACTAACCACCCAAGAATGGAATCGTCGAGCGAAAACACTTGACAACCTCCTAGAAGCAGCTTTTCTTGCCACCAGACCTTTCTCCATCAATTAGGAATCCGATGCCGTCACTAAACACATTCCTTTAATTGTAGCCATTCGTTGAGTGTTTTTTTGGTGTCTAATCCGCATATATATCACCATTTCCCTTGATTTTCTTCACTGTATATCTCTTAAATGTCAACATATACACGTGTGATTTAGTTTACGAAGATTTTTCAATGCCGAGTACCTCTATCAGAGAGTAAAAAGGCGTAAGGTTCACAATGGTGTATAATTAAAATGGGATATACCGGGCTAGGATTCGAGTTACAGGAACAAGGGCCAAACCAACCAACCAAGAATGGAATCGACTAGCGAAAACACTTGACAACCTCCTAGAAGCAGCTTTTCTTGCCACCAGACCTTTCTCCATCAATTAGGAATCTGATGCCGTCACTTAACACATTCCTTAAATTGTAGTCATTTGTAGAGTGTTTTTTTGGTGTCTAATCCGCATATATATCACAATTGCCCTTGATTTTCTTGACTGTATATCTCTTAAATGTCAACATATACACGTGTGATTTAGTTTACGAAGAATTTTTAATGCCGAGAACCTTGATCAGAGAGTAAAAAATGCGTAAGGTTCACAATGGTGTAATATTAAAATTGGATATACCGGGCTAGGATTCGAGTTACAGGAACAAGGGCCAAACTAACCACCCAAGAATGGAATCGTCGAGCGAAAACACTTGACATCCTCCTAGAAGCAGCTTTTCTTACCACCAGACCTTTCTCCATCAATTAGGAATCTGATGCCGTCACTAAACATATTCCTTAAATTGTAGCCATTTGTTGAGTGTTTTTTTTGGTGTCTAATCCGCATATATATCACCATGGCCCTTGATATTCTTGACTTTATATCTTTTAAATATCAACATATACACGTATGATTTTGTTTACGAAGATTTTTCAATGCCGAGGACCTCGATCAGAGAGTAAAAAAGGCGTAAGGTTCACAATGGTGTAAAATTAAAATGGGATATACTGCGCTAGGATTCGAGTTATAGGAACAAGGGCCAAACCAACCACCCAAGAATGGAGTCGTCGAGCGAAAACACTTGACAACCTCCTAGAAGCAGCTTTTCTTGCCACCAGACTTTTCCCCATCAATTAGGAATCTAATGCCGTCACTAAACACATTCCATAAATTGTAGCCATTTGTTGAGTGTTTTTTTTGTGTCTAATCCGCATATATATCACCGTTTCCCTTGATTTCCTTGACTGTATATCTCTTAAATGTCAACATAAAAACGTGCGATTAAGTTTACGAAGATTTTTCAATGCCGAGAACCTCGATCAGAGAGTAAAAAAGGTGTAAGGTTCATAATGGTGTAAAATTAAAATGGGATATACCGGGCTAGGATTCGAGTTACAGGAACAAGGGCCAAACCAACCACCCAAGAATGGAATCGTCGAGCGAAAACACTTGACAACCACCTAGAAGCAGCTTTTCTTACCACCAGACCTTTCTCCATCAATTAGGAATCTGATGCCGTCACTAAACATATTCCTTAAATTGTAGCCATTTGTTGAGTGTTTTTTTTGGTGTCTAATCCGCATATATATCACCATGGCCCTTGATATTCTTGACTTTATATCTCTTAAATATCAACATATACACGTATGATTTAGTTTACGAAGATTTTTCAATGCCGAGGACCTCGATCAGAGAGTAAAAAAGGCGTAAGGTTCACAATGGTGTAAAATTAAAATGGGATATACTGGGCTAGGATTCGAGTTACAGGAACAAGGGCCAAACCAACCACCCAAGAATGGAGTCGTCGAGCGAAAACACTTGACAACCTCCTAGAGGCAGCTTTTCTTGCCACCAGACTTATCCCCATCAATTAGGAATCTGATGCCGTCACTAAACACTTTCCATAAATTGTAGCCATTTGTTGAGTGTTTTTTTTTTTGTTTCTAATCCGCATATATATCACCATTGCCCTTGATTTCCTTGACTGTATATCTCTTAAATGTCAACATAAACACGTGCGATTTAGTTTACGAAGATTTTTCAATGCCGAGAACCTCGATCAGAGAGTAAAAAAGGTGTAAGGTTCATAATGGTGTAAAATTAAAATGGGATATACCGGGCTAGGATTCGAGTTACAGGAACAAGGGCCAAACCAACCACCCAAGAATGGAATCATCGAGCGAAAACACTTGACAACCACCTAGAAGCAGCTTTTCTTACCACCAGACCTTTCTCCATCAATTAGGAATCTGATGCCGTCACTAAACATATTCCTTAAATTGTAGCCATTTGTTGAGTGTTTTTTTTGGTGTCTAATCCGCATATATATCACCATGGCCCTTGATATTCTTGACTTTATATCTCTTAAATATCAACATATACACGTATGATTTAGTTTACGAAGATTTTTCAATGCCGAGGACCTCGATCAGAGAGTAAAAAAGGCGTATGGTTCACAATGGTGTAAAATTAAAATGGGATATACTGGTCTAGGATTGGAGTTACAGGAACAAGGGCCAAATCAACCACCCAAGAATGGAGTCGTCGAGCGAAAACACTTGACAACCTCCTAGAAGCAGTTTTTCTTGCCACCAGACTTTTCCCCATCAATTAGGAATCTGATGCCGTCACTAAACACATTCCATAAATTGTAGCCATTTGTTGATTGTTTTTTTTTGTGTCTAATCCACATATATATCACCATTGCCCTTGATTTCCTTGACTGTATATCTCTTAAATGTCAACATATACACGTGTGATTTAGTTTACGAAGATTTTTCAATGCCGAGTACCTCTATCAGAGAGTAAAAAATGCGTAAGGTTCACAATGGTGTATAATTAAAATGGGATATACCGGGCTAGGATTCGAGTTACAGGAACTAGGGCCAAACCAACCACCCAAGAGTGGAATCGTCGAGCGAAAACACTTGACAACCACCTAGAAGCAGCTTTTCTTACCACCAGACCTTTCTCCATCAATTAGGAATCTGATGCCGTCACTAAACATATTCCTTAAATTGTAGCCATTTGTTGAGTGTTTTTTTTGGTGTCTAATCCGCATATATATCACCATGGCCCTTGATATTCTTGACTTTATATCTCTTAAATATCAACATATACACGTATGATTTAGTTTACGAAGATTTTTCAATGCCGAGGACCTCGATCAGAGAGTAAAAAAGGCGTAAGGTTCACAATGGTGTAAAATTAAAATGGGATATACTGGGCTAGGATTCGAGTTACAGGAACAAGGGCCAAACCAACCACCCAAGAATGGAGTCGTCGAGCGAAAACACTTGACAACCTCCTAGAAGCAGTTTTTCTTGCCACCAGACTTTTCCCCATCAATTAGGAATCTGATGCCGTCACTAAACACATTCCATAAATTGTAGCCATTTGTTGAGTGTTTTTTTTTGTGTCTAATCCCCATATATATCAACATTGCCCTTGATTTCCTTGACTGTATATCTCTTAAATGTCAACATAAACACGTGTGATTTAGTTTAGGAAGATTTTTCAAAGCCGAGAACCTCGATCAGAGAGTAAAAAAGGTGTAAGGTTCATAATGGTGTAAAATTAAAATGGGATATACCGGGCTAGGATTCGAGTTACAGGAACAAGGGCCAAACCAACCACCCAAGAATGGAATCGTCGAGCGAAAACACTTGACAACCACCTAGAAGCAGCTTTTCTTACCACCAGACCTTTCTCCATCAATTAGGAATCTGATGTCGTCACTAAACATACTCCTTAAATTGTAGCCATTTGTTGAGTGTTTTTTTTTTGGTGTCTAATCCTCATATATATCACCATGGCCCTCGATATTCTTGACTTTATATCTCTTAAATATCAACATATACACGTATGATTTAGTTTACGAAGATTTTTCAATGCCGAGGACCTCGATCAGAGAGTAAAAAAGGCGTAAGGTTCACAATGGTGTAAAATTAAAATGGGATATACTGGGCTAGGATTCGAGTTACAGGAACAAGGGCCAAACCAACCACCCAAGAATGGAGTCGTCGAGCGAAAACACTTGACAACCTCCTAGAAGCAGCTTTTCTTGCCACCAGACTTTTCCCCATCAATTAGGAATCTGATGCCGTCACTAAACACATTCCATAAATTGTAGCCATTTGTTGAGTGTTTTTTTTTGTGTCTAGTCCGCATATATATCACCATTGCCCTTGATTTCCTTGACTGTATATCTCTTAAATGTCAACATAAACACGTGCGATTTAGTTTACGAAGATTTTTCAATGCCGAAAACCTCGATCAGAGAGTAAAAAAGGTGTAAGGTTCATAATGGTGTAAAATTAAAATGGGATATACCGGGCTAGGATTCGAGTTACAGGAACAAGGGCCAAAACCAACCACCCAAGAATGGAATCGTCGAGCGAAAACACTTGACAACCACCTAGAAGCAGCTTTTCTTACCACCAGACCTTTCTCCTTCAATTAGGAATCTGATGCCGTCACTAAACATACTCCTTAAATTGTAGCCATTTGTTGAGTGTTTTTTTTGGTGTCTAATCCGCATATATATCACCATGGCCCTTGATATTCTTGACTTTATATCTCTTAAATATCAACATATACACGTATGATTTAGTTTACGAAGATTTTTCAATGCCGAGGACGTCGATCAGAGAGTAAAAAAGGCGTAAGGTTCACAATGGTGTAAAATTAAAATGGGATATACTGGGCTAGGATTCGAGTTACAGGAACAAGGGCCAAACCAACCACCCAAGAATGGAGTCGTCGAGCGAAAACACTTGACAACCACCTAGAAGCAACTTTTCTTGCCACCAGACTTTTCCCCATCAATTAGGAATCTGATGCCGTCACTAAACACATTCCATAAATTGTAGCCATTTGTTGAGTGTTTTTTTTTGTGTCTAATCCGCATATATATCACCATTGCCCTTGATTTCCTTGACTGTATATCTCTTAAATGTCAACATAAACACGTGCGATTTAGTTTACGAAGATTTTTCAATGCCGAGAACCTCGATCAGAGAGTAAAAAAGGTGTAAGGTTCATAATGGTGTAAAATTAAAATGGGATATACCGGGCTAGGATTCGAGTTACAGGAACAAGGGCCAAACCAACCACCCAAGAATGGAATCGTCGAGCGAAAACACTTGACAACCACCTAGAAGCAGCTTTTCTTACCACCAGACCTTTCTCCATCAATTAGGAATCTGATGCCGTCACTAAACATATTCCTTAAATTGTAGCCATTTGTTGAGTGTTTTTTTTTGGTGTCTAATCCGCATATATATCACCATGGCCCTTGATATTCTTGACTTTATATCTCTTAAATATCAACATATACACGTATGATTTAGTTTACGAAGATTTTTCAATGCCGAGGACCTCGATCAGAGAGTAAAAAAGGCGTAAGGTTCACAATGGTGTAAAATTAAAATGGGATATACTGGGCTAGGATTCGAGTTACAGGAACAAGGGCCAAACCAACCACCCAAGAATGGAGTCGTCGAGCGAAAACACTTGACAACCACCTAGAAGCAGCTTTTCTTGCCACCAGACTTTTCCCCATCAATTAGGAATCTGATGCCTTCACTAAACACATTCCATAAATTGTAGCCATTTGTTGAGTGTTTTTTTTTGTGTCTAATCCGCATATATATCACCATTGCCCTTGATTTCCTTGACTGTATATCTCTTAAATGTCAACATAAACACGTGCGATTTAGTTTACGAAGATTTTTCAATGCCGAGAACCTCGATCAGAGAGTAAAAAAGGTGTAAGGTTCATAATGGTGTAAAATTAAAATGGGATATACCGGGCTAGGATTCGAGTTACAGGAACAAGGGCCAAACCAACCACCCAAGAATGGAATCGTCGAGCGAAAACACTTGACAACCACCTAGAAGCAGCTTTTCTTACCACCAGACCTTTCTCCATCAATTAGGAATCTGATGCCGTCACTAAACATATTCCTTAAATTGTAGCCATTTGTTGAGTGTTTTTTTTTGGTGTCTAATCCGCATATATATCACCATGGCCCTTGATATTCTTGACTTTATATCTCTTAAATATCAACATATACACGTATGATTTAGTTTACGAAGATTTTTCAATGCCGAGGACCTCGATCAGAGAGTAAAAAAGGCGTAAGGTTCACAATGGTGTAAAATTAAAATGGGATATACTGGGCTAGGATTCGAGTTACAGGAACAAGGGCCAAACCAACCACCCAAGAATGGAGTCGTCGAGCGAAAACACTTGACAACCTCCTAGAAGCAGCTTTTCTTGCCACCAGACTTTTCCCCATCAATTAGGAATCTGATGCCGTCACTAAACACATTCCATAAATTGTAGCCATTTGTTGAGTGTTTTTTTTTTGTGTCTAATCCGCATATATATCACCATTGCCCTTGATTTCCTTGACTGTATATCTCTTAAATGTCAACATAAACACGTGCGATTTAGTTTACGAAGATTTTTCAATGCCGAGAACCTCGATCAGAGAGTAAAAAGGTGTAAGGTTCATAATGGTGTAAAATTAAAATGGGATATACCGGGCTAGGATTCGAGTTACAGGAACAAGGGCCAAACCAACCACCCAAGAATGGAATCGTCGAGCGCAAAAAATTGACAACCACCTAGAAGCAGCTTTTCTTACCACCAGACCTTTCTCCTTCAATTAGGAATCTGATGCCGTCACTAAACATACTCCTTAAATTGTAGCCATTTGTTGAGTGTTTTTTTTTTGTGTCTAATCCGCATATATATCACCATGGCCCTTGATTTTCTTGACTGTATATCTCTTAAATATCAACATATACACGTGTGATTTAGTTTACGAAGATTTTTCAATGCCGAGAACCTCGATCAGAGAGTAAAAAAGGCGTAAGCTTCACAATGGTGTAAAATTAAAATGGGATATACTGTGCTAGGATTCGAGTTACAGGAACAAGGGCCAAACCAACCACCCAAGAATGGAATCGTCGAGCGAAAACACTTGACAAACTCCTAGAAGCAGCTTTTCTTGCCACCAGACTTTTCCCCATCAATTAGGAATCTGATGCCGTCACTAAACACATTCCATAAATTGTAGCCATTTGTTGAGTGTTTTTTTTGTGTATAATCCGCATATATATCACCATTGCCCTTGATTTCCTTGACTGTATATCTCTTAAATGTCAACATAAACACGTGCGATTTAGTTTACGAAGATTTTTCAATGCCGAGAACCTCGATCAGAGAGTAAAAAAGGTGTAAGGTTCATAATGGTGTAAAATTAAAATGGGATATACCGGGCTAGGATTCGAGTTACAGGAACAAGGGCCAAACCAACCACCCAAGAATGGAATCGTCGAGCGAAAACACTTGACAACCACCTAGAAGCAGCTTTTCTTACCACCAGACCTTTCTCCATCAATTAGGAATCTGATGCCGTCACTAAACATATTCCTTAAATTGTAGCCATTTGTTGAGTGTTTTTTTTTGGTGTCTAATCCGCATATATATCACCATGGCCCTTGATATTCTTGACTTTATATCTCTTAAATATCAACATATACACGTATGATTTAGTTTACGAAGATTTTTCAATGCCGAGGACCTCGATCAGAGAGTAAAAAAGGCGTAAGGTTCACAATGGTGTAAAATTAAAATGGGATATACTGGGCTAGGATTCGAGTTACAGGAACAAGGGCCAAACCAACCACCCAAGAATGGAGTCGTCGAGCGAAAACACTTGACAACCTCCTAGAAGCAGCTTTTCTTGCCACCAGACTTTTCCCCATCAATTAGGAATCTGATGCCGTCACTAAACACATTCCATAAATTGTAGCCATTTGTTGAGTGTTTTTTTTTTGTGTCTAATCCGCATATATATCACCATTGCCCTTGATTTCCTTGACTGTATATCTCTTAAATGTCAACATAAACACGTGCGATTTAGTTTACGAAGATTTTTCAATGCCGAGAACCTCGATCAGAGAGTAAAAAGGTGTAAGGTTCATAATGGTGTAAAATTAAAATGGGATATACCGGGCTAGGATTCGAGTTACAGGAACAAGGGCCAAACCAACCACCCAAGAATGGAATCGTCGAGCGAAAACACTTGACAACCACCTAGAAGCAGCTTTTCTTACCACCAGACCTTTCTCCTTCAATTAGGAATCTGATGCCGTCACTAAACATACTCCTTAAATTGTAGCCATTTGTTGGGTGTTTTTTTTTTGTGTCTAATCCGCATATATATCACCATGGCCCTTGATATTCTTGACTTTATATCTCTTAAATATCAACATATACACGTATGATTTAGTTTACGAAGATTTTTCAATGCCGAGGACCTCGATCAGAGAATAAAAAAGGCGTAAGGTTCACAATGGTGTAAAATTAAAACGGGATATACTGGGCTAGGATTCGAGTTACAGGAACAAGGGCCAAACCAACCACCCAAGAATGGAGTCGTCGAGCGAAAACACTTGACAACCTCATAGAAGCAGCTTTTCTTGCCACCAGACTTTTCCCCATCAATTAGGAATCTGATTCCGTCACTAAACACATTCCATAAATTGTAGCCATTTGTTGAGTGTTTTTTTTTTGTGTCTAATCCGCATATATATCACCATTGCCCTTGATTTCCTTGACTGTATATCTCTTAAATGTCAACATAAACACGTGCGATTTAGTTTACGAAGATTTTTCAATGCCGAGAACCTCGATCAGAGAGTAAAAAAGGTGTAAGGTTCATAATGGTGTAAAATTAAAATGGGATATGCCGGGCTAGGATTCGAGTTACAGGAACAAGGGCCAAACCAACCACCCAAGAATGGAATCGTCGAGCGAAAACACTTGACAACCACCTAGAAGCAGCTTTTCTTACCACCAGACCTTTCTCCATCAATTAGGAATCTGATGCCGTCACTAAACATATTCCTTAAATTGTAGCCATTTGTTGAGTGTTTTTTTTTTGTGTCTAATCCGCATATATATCACCATGGCCCTTGATATTCTTGACTTTATATCTCTTAAATATCAACATATACACGTATGATTTAGTTTACGAAGATTTTTCAATGCCGAGGACCTCGATCAGAGAGTAAAAAAGGCGTAAGGTTCATAATAGTGTAAAATTAAAATGGGATATACTAGGCTAGGATTCGAGTTACAGGAACAAGGGCCAAACCAACCACCCAAGAATGGAGTCGTCGAGCGAAAACACTTGACAACCTCATAGAAGCAGCTTTTCTTGCCACCAGACTTTTCCCCATCAATTAGGAATCTGATGCCGTCACTAAACACATTCCATAAATTGTAGCCATTTGTTGAGTGTTTTTTTTTGTGTCTAATCCGCATATATATCACCATTGCCCTTGATTTCCTTGACTGTATATCTCTTAAATGTCAACATAAACACGTGCGATTTAGTTTACGAAGATTTTTCAATGCCGAGAACCTCGATCAGAGAGTAAAAAAGGTGTAAGGTTCATAATGGTGTAAAATTAAAATGGGATATACCGGGCTAGGATTCGAGTTACAGAAACAAGGGCCAAACCAACCACCCAAGAATGGAATCGTCGAGCGAAAACACTTGACAACCACCTAGAAGCAGCTTTTCTTACCACCAGACCTTTCTCCATCAATTAGGAATCTGATGCCGTCACTAAACATATTCCTTAAATTGTAGCCATTTGTTGAGTGTTTTTTTTGGTGTCTAATCCGCATATATATCACCATGGCCCTTGATATTCTTGACTTTATATCTCTTAAATATCAACATATACACGTATGATTTAGTTTACGAAGATTTTTCAATGCCGAGGACCTCGATCAGAGAGTAAAAAAGGCGTAAGGTTCACAATAGTGTAAAATTAAAATGGGATATACTAGGCTAGGATTCGAGTTACAGGAACAAGGGCCAAACCAACCACCCAAGAATGGAGTCGTCGAGCGAAAACACTTGACAACCTCATAGAAGCAGCTTTTCTTGCCACCAGACTTTTCCCCATCAATTAGGAATCTGATGCCGTCACTAAACACATTCCATAAATTGTAGCCATTTGTTGAGTGTTTTTTTTTGTGTCTAATCCGCATATATATCACCATTGCCCTTGATTTCCTTGACTGTATATCTCTTAAATGTCAACATAAACACGTGCGATTTAGTTTACGAAGATTTTTCAATGCCGAGAACCTCGATCAGAGAGTAAAAAAGGTGTAAGGTTCATAATGGTGTAAAATTAAAATGGGATATACCGGGCTAGGATTCGAGTTACAGAAACAAGGGCCAAACCAACCACCCAAGAATGGAATCGTCGAGCGAAAACACTTGACAACCACCTAGAAGCAGCTTTTCTTACCACCAGACCTTTCTCCATCAATTAGGAATCTGATGCCGTCACTAAACATATTCCTTAAATTGTAGCCATTTGTTGAGTGTTTTTTTTGGTGTCTAATCCGCATATATATCACCATGGCCCTTGATATTCTTGACTTTATATCTCTTAAATATCAACATATACACGTATGATTTAGTTTACGAAGATTTTTCAATGCCGAGGATCTCGATCAGAGAGGAAAAAAGGCGTAAGGTTCACAATGCTGTAAAATTAAAATGGGATATACCGGGCTAGGACTCGAGTTACAGGAACAAGGGCCAAACCAACCACCCAAGAATGGAATCGTCGAGCGAAAACACTTGACAACCTCCTAGAAGCATCTTTTCTTGCCACCAGACCTTTCTCCATCAATTAGAAATCTGATGCCGTCACTAAACACATTACTTAAATTGTAGCCATTTGTTGAGTGATTTTTTTTGGTGTCTAATCCGCATATATATCACCATCGCCCTTAATTTTCTTAACTGTATATCTTTTAAATGTCAACATAAACACGTGTGATTTAGTTTGCGAACATTTTTCAATGCCGAGAACCTAAATCAGAGAGTAAAAAAGGCGTAAGGTTCACAATGGTGTAAAATTAAAATTGGATATACCGGGCTAGGATTCGAGTTACAGGAACAAGGGCCAAACTAACCACCCAAGAATGGAATCGTCGAGCGAAAACACTTGACATCCTCCTAGAAGCAGCTTTTCTTACCACCAGACCTTTCTCCATCAATTAGGAATCTGATGCCGTCACTAAACACATTCCCTAAATTGTAGCCATTTGTTGAGTGATTTTTTTTGGTGTCTAATCCACATATATATCACCATTGCCCTTGATTTTCTTGACTGTATATCTCTTAAATATCAACATATACACGTGTGATTTAGTTTACGAAGATTTTTCAATGCCGAGAACCTCGATCAGAGAGTAAAAAAGGCGTAAGCTTCACAATGGTGTAAAATTAAAATGGGATATACTGTGCTAGGATTCGAGTTACAGGAACAAGGGCCAAACCAACCACCCAAGAATGGAATCGTCGAGCGAAAACACTTGACAAACTCCTAGAAGCAGCTTTTCTTGCCACCAGACTTTTCCCCATCAATTAGGAATCTGATGCCGTCACTAAACACATTCCATAAATTGTAGCCATTTGTTGAGTGTTTTTTTTGTGTATAATCCGCATATATATCACCATTGCCCTTGATTTCCTTGACTGTATATCTCTTAAATGTCAACATAAACACGTGCGATTTAGTTTACGAAGATTTTTCAATGCAGAGAACCTCGATCAGAGAGTAAAAAAGGTGTAAGGTTCATAATGGTGTAAAATTAAAATTTGATATACCGGGCTAGGATTCGAGTTACAGGAACAAGGGCCAAACCAACCACCCAAGAATGGAATCGTCGAGCGAAAACACTTGACAACCACCTAGAAGCAGCTTTTCTTACCACCAGACCTTTCTCCATCAATTAGCAATCTGATGCCGTCACTAAACATATTCCTTAAATTGTAGCCATTTGTTGAGTGTTTTTTTTGTGTCTAATCCGCATATATATCACCATGGCCCTTGATATTCTTGACTTTATATCTCTTAAATATCAACATATACACGTATGATTTAGTTTACGAAGATTTTTCAATGCCGAGGACCTCGATCAGAGAGTAAAAATGGCGTAAGGTTCACAATGGTGTAAAATTAAAATGGGATCTACTGGGCTAGGATTCGAGTTACAGGAACAAGGGCCAAACCAACCACCCAAGAATGGAGTCGTCGAGCGAAAACACTTGACAACATCCTAGAAGCAGTTTTTCTTGCCACCAGACTTTTCCCCATCAATTAGGAATCTGATGCCGTCACTAAACACATTCCATAAATTGTAGCCATTTGTTGAGTGTTTTTTTTTTGTGTCTAATCCGCATATATATCACCATTGCCCTTGATTTCCTTGACTGTATATCTCTTAAATGTCAACATAAACACGTGCGATTTAGTTTACGAAGATTTTTCAATGCAGAGAACCTCGATCAGAGAGTAAAAAAGGTGTAAGGTTCATAATGGTGTAAAATTAAAATGGGATATACCGGGCTAGGATTCGAGTTACAGGAACAAGGGCCAAACCAACCACCCAAGAATGGAATCGTCGAGCGAAAACACTTGACAACCACCTAGAAGCAGCTTTTCTTACCACCAGACCTTTCTCCATCAATTAGCAATCTGATGCCGTCACTAAACATATTCCTTAAATTGTAGCCATTTGTTGAGTGTTTTTTTTTTGTGTCTAATCCGCATATATATCACCATGGCCCTTGATATTCTTGACTTTATATCTCTTAAATATCAACATATACACGTATGATTTTGTTTACGATGATTTTTCAATGCCGAGGACCTCGATCAGAGAGTAAAAAAGGCGTAAGGTTCACAATTGTGTAAAATTAAAATGGGATATACTGGGCTAGGATTCGAGTTACAGGAACAAGGGCCAAACCAACCACCCAAGAATGGAGTCGTCGAGCGAAAACACTTGACAACCTCCTAGAAGCAGCTTTTCTTGCCACCAGACTTTTCCCCATCAATTTGGAATCTGATGCCGTCACTAAACACATTCCATAAATTGTAGCCATTTGTTGAGTGTTTTTTTTTTTTGTGTCTAATCCGCATATATATCACCATTGCCCTTGATTTCCTTGACTGTATATCTCTTAAATGTCAACATAAACACGTGTGATTTAGTTTACGAAGATTTTTCAATGCAGAGAACCTCGATCAGGGAATAAAAAAGGTGTAAGGTTCATAATGGTGTAAAATTAAAATGGGATATACCGGGCTAGGATTCGAGTTACAGGAACAAGGGCCAAACCAACCACCCAAGAATGGAATCGTCGAGCTAAAACACTTGACAACCACCTAGAAGCAGCTTTTCTTACCACCAGACCTTTCTCCATCAATTAGGAATCTGATGCCGTCACTAAACATATTCCTTAAATTGTAGCCATTTGTTGAGTGTTTTTTTTTTGGTGTCTAATCCGCATATATATCACCATGGCCCTTGATATTCTTGACTTTATATCTCTTAAATAGCAACATATACACGTATGATTTAGTTTACGAAGATTTTTCAATGCCGAGGACCTCGATCAGAGAGTAAAAAAGGCGTAAGGTTCTCAATGGTGTAAAATTAAAATGGGATATACTGGGCTAGGATTCGAGTTACAGGAACAAGGGCCAAACCAACCATCCAAGAATGGAGTCGTCGAGCGAAAACACTTGACAACCTCCTAGAAGCAGCTTTTCTTGCCACCAGACTTTTCCCCATCAATTAGGAATCTGATGCCGTCACTAAACACATTCCATAAATTGTAGCCATTTGTTGATTGTTTTTTTTTTGTGTCTAATCCGCATATATATCACCATTGCCCTTGATTTCCTTGACTGTATATCTCTTAAATGTCAACATAAACACGTGCGATTTAGTTTGCGAACATTTTTCAATGCCGAGAACCTAAATCAGAGAGTAAAAAAGGTGTAAGGTTCACAGTGGTGTAAAATTAAAATGGGATATACTGGGCTAGGACTCGAGTTACAGGAACAAGGGCCAAACAAACCACCCAAGAATGGAATCGTCGAGCGAAAACACTTGACAACCTCCTAGAAGCATCTTTTCTTGCCACCAGACCTTTCTTCATCAATTAGAAATCTGATGCCGTCACTAAACACATTACTTAAATTGTAGCCATTTGTTGAGTGATTTTTTTTGGTGTCTAATCCGCATATATATCACCTTCGCCCTTGATTTTCTTAACTGTATATCTCTTAAATGTCAACATAAACACGTGTGATTTAGTTTGCGAACATTTTTCAATGCCGAGAACCTAAATCAGAGAGTAAAAAAGGCGTAAGGTTCACAATGGTGTAAAATTAAAATTGGATATACCGGGCTAGGATTCGAGTTACAGGAACAAGGGCCAAACTAACCACCCAAGAATGGAATCGTCGAGCGAAAACACTTGAGATCCTCCTAGAAGCAGCTTTTCTTACCACCAGACCTTTCTCCATCAATTAGGAATCTGATGCCGTCACTAAACACATTCCCTAAATTGTAGCCATTTGTTGAGTGATTTTTTTTGGTGTCTAATCCACATATATATCACCATTGCCCTTGATTTTCTTGACTGTATATCTCTTAAATATCAACATATACACGTGTGATTTAGTTTACGAAGATTTTTCAATGCCGAGAACCTCGATCAGAGAGTAAAAAAGGCGTAAGGTTCACAATGGTGTAAAATTAAAATGGGATATACTGTGCTAGGATTCGAGTTACAGGAACAAGGGCCAAACCAACCACCCAAGAATGGAATCGTCGAGCGAAAACACTTGACAACCTCCTAGAAGCAGCTTTTCTTGCCACCAGACTTTTCCCCATCAATTAGGAATCTGATGCCGTCACCAAACACATTCCATAAATTGTAGCCATTTGTTGAGTGTTTTTTTTTTGTGTATAATCCGCATATATATCACCATTGCCCTTGATTTCCTTGACTGTATATCTCTTAAATGTCAACATAAACACGTGCGATTTAGTTTACGAAGATTTTTCAATGCAGAGAACCTCGATCAGAGAGTAAAAAAGGTGTAAGGTTCATAATGGTGTAAAATTAAAATGGGATATACCGGGCTAGGATTCGAGTTACAGGAACAAGGGCCAAACCAACCACCCAAGAATGGAATCGTCGAGCGAAAACACTTGACAACCACCTAGAAGCAGCTTTTCTTACCACCAGACCTTTCTCCATCAATTAGCAATCTGATGCCGTCACTAAACATATTCCTTAAATTGTAGCCATTTGTTGAGTGTTTTTTTTGTGTCTAATCCGCATATATATCACCATGGCCCTTGATATTCTTGACTTTATATCTCTTAAATATCAACATATACACGTATGATTTAGTTTACGAAGATTTTTCAATGCCGAGGACCTCGATCAGAGAGTAAAAAAGGCGTAAGGTTCACAATGGTGTAAAATTAAAATGGGATCTACTGGGCTAGGATTCGAGTTACAGGAACAAGGGCCAAACCAACCACCCAAGAATGGAGTCGTCGAGCGAAAACACTTGACAACCTCCTAGAAGCAGTTTTTCTTGCCACCAGACTTTTCCCCATCAATTAGGAATCTGATGCCGTCACTAAACACATTCCATAAATTGTAGCCATTTGTTGAGTGTTTTTTTTTGTGTCTAATCCGCATATATATCACCATTGCCCTTGATTTCCTTGACTGTATATCTCTTAAATGTCAACATAAACACGTGCGATTTAGTTTACGAAGATTTTTCAATGCAGAGAACCTCGATCAGAGAGTAAAAAGGTGTAAGGTTCATAATGGTGTAAAATTAAAATGGGATATACCGGGCTAGGATTCGAGTTACAGGAACAAGGGCCAAACCAACCACCCAAGAATGGAATCGTCGAGCGAAAACACTTGACAACCACCTAGAAGCAGCTTTTCTTACCACCAGACCTTTCTCCATCAATTAGCAATCTGATGCCGTCACTAAACATATTCCTTAAATTGTAGCCATTTGTTGAGTGTTTTTTTTGGTGTCTAATCCGCATATATATCACCATGGCCCTTGATATTCTTGACTTTATATCTCTTAAATATCAACATATACACGTATGATTTAGTTTACGAAGATTTTTCAATTCCGAGGACCTCGATCAGAGAGTAAAAAAGGCGTAAGGTTCACAATGGTGTAAAATTAAAATGGGATATACCGGGCTAGGATTCGAGTTACAGGAACAAGGGCCAAACCAACCACCCAAGAATGGAATCGTCGAGCGAAAACACTTGACAACCACCTAGAAGCAGCTTTTCTTACCACCAGACCTTTCTCCATCAATTAGGAATCTGATGCCGTCACTAAACACATTCCATAAATTGTAGCCATTTGTTGAGTGTTTTTTTTTTGGTGTCTAATCCGCATATATATCACCATGGCCCTTGATATTCTTGACTTTATATCTCTTAAATATCAACATATACACGTATGATTTAGTTTACGAAGATTTTTCAATGCCGAGGACCTCGATCAGAGAGTAAAAAAGGCGTAAGGTTCACAATGGTGTAAAATTAAAATGGGATATATCGGGCTAGGATTCGAGTTACAGGAACAAGGGCCAAACCAACCACCCAAGAATGGAGTCGTCGAGCGAAAACACTTGACAACCTCCTAGAAGCAGCTTTTCTTGCCACCAGACCTTTCCCCATCAAATAGGAATCTGATGCCGTCACTAAACACATTCCATAAATTGTAGCCATTTGTTGAGTGTTTTTTTTTTTGTGTCTAATCCGCATATATATCACCATTGCCCTTGATTTCCTTGACTGTATATCTCTTAAATGTCAACATAAACACGTGCGATTTAGTTTACGAAGATTTTTCAATGCCGAGAACCTCGATCAGAGAGTAAAAAAGGTGTAAGGTTCATAATGGTGTAAAATTAAAATGGGATATACCGGGCTAGGATTCGAGTTACAGGAAAAAGGGCCAAACCAACCACCCAAGAATGGAATCGTCGAGCGAAAACACTTGACAACCACCTAGAAGCAGCTTTTCTTACCACCAGACCTTTCTCCATCAATTAGGAATCTGATGCCGTCACTAAACACATTCCATAAATTGTAGCCATTTGTTGAGTGTTTTTTTTTGGTGTCTAATCCGCATATATATCACCATGGCCCTTGATATTCTTGACTTTATATCTCTTAAATATCAACATATACACGTATGATTTAGTTTACGAAGATTTTTCAATGCCGAGGACCTCGATCAGAGAGTAAAAAAGGCGTAAGGTTCACAATGGTGTAAAATTAAAATGGGATATACCGGGCTAGGATTCGAGTTACAGGAACAAGGGCCAAACCAACCACCCAAGAATGGAGTCGTCGAGCGAAAACACTTGACAACCACCTAGAAGCAGCTTTTCTTGCCACCAGACCTTTCTCCATCAATTAGGAATCTGATGCCGTCACTAAACATATTCCTTAAATTGTAGCCATTTGTTGAGTGTTTTTTTTTTGTGTCTAATCCGCATATATATCACCATGGCCCTTGATATTCTTGACTTTATATCTCTTAAATGTCAACATATACACGTATGATTTAGTTTACGAAGATTTTTCAATGCCGAGAACCTCGATCAGAGAGTAAAAAAGGTGTAAGGTTCATAATGGTGTAAAATTAAAATGGGATATACCGGGCTAGGATTCGAGTTACAGGAACAAGGGCCAAACCAACCACCCAAGAATGGAATCGTCGAGCGAAAACACTTGACAACCACCTAGAAGCAGCTTTTCTTGCCACCAGACTTTTCCCCATCAATTAGGAATCTGATGCCGTCCCTAAACACATTCCATAAATTGTAGCCATTTGTTGAGTGTTTTTTTTTTGTGTCTAATCCGCATATATATCACCATTGCCCTTGATATTCTTGACTTTATATCTCTTAAATATCAACATATACACGTATGATTTAGTTTACGAAGATTTTTCAATGCCGAGGACCTCGATCAGAGAGTAAAAAAGGTGTAAGGTTCACAATAGTGTAAAATTAAAATGGGATATACTGGGCTAGGATTCGAGTTACAGGAACAGGGGCCAAACCAACCACCCAAGAATGGAGTCGTCGAGCGAAAACACTTGACAACCTCCTAGAAGCAGCTTTTCTTGCCACCAGACTTTTCCCCATCAATTAGGAATCTGATGCCGTCACTAAACACATTCCATAAATTGTAGCCATTTGTTGAGTGTTTTTTTTTGTGTCTAATCCGCATATATATCACCATTGCCCTTGATTTCCTTGACTGTATATCTCTTAAATGTCAACATAAACACGTGCGATTTAGTTTACGAAGATTTTTCAATGCCGAGAACCTCGATCAGAGAGTAAAAAAGGTGTAAGGTTCATAATGGTGTAAAATTAAAATGGGATATACCGGGCTAGGATTCGAGTTACAGAAACAAGGGCCAAACCAACCACCCAAGAATGGAATCGTCGAGCGAAAACACTTGACAACCACCTAGAAGCAGCTTTTCTTACCACCAGACCTTTCTCCATCAATTAGGAATCTGATGCCGTCACTAAACATATTCCTTAAATTGTAGCCATTTGTTGAGTGTTTTTTTTGGTGTCTAATCCGCATATATATCACCATGGCCCTTGATATTCTTGACTTTATATCTCTTAAATATCAACATATACACGTATGATTTAGTTTACGAAGATTTTTCAATGCCGAGGATCTCGATCAGAGAGGAAAAAAGGCGTAAGGTTCACAATGCTGTAAAATTAAAATGGGATATACCGGGCTAGGACTCGAGTTACAGGAACAAGGGCCAAACCAACCACCCAAGAATGGAATCGTCGAGCGAAAACACTTGACAACCTCCTAGAAGCATCTTTTCTTGCCACCAGACCTTTCTCCATCAATTAGAAATCTGATGCCGTCACTAAACACATTACTTAAATTGTAGCCATTTGTTGAGTGATTTTTTTTGGTGTCTAATCCGCATATATATCACCATCGCCCTTGATTTTCTTAACTGTATATCTCTTAAATGTCAACATAAACACGTGTGATTTAGTTTGCGAACATTTTTCAATGCCGAGAACCTAAATCAGAGAGTAAAAAAGGCGTAAGGTTCACAATGGTGTAATATTAAAATTGGATATACCGGGCTAGGATTCGAGTTACAGGAACAAGGGCCAAACTAACCACCCAAGAATGGAATCGTCGAGCGAAAACACTTGACATCCTCCTAGAAGCAGCTTTTCTTGCCACCAGACTTTTCCCCATCAATTAGGAATCTGATGCCGTCACTAAACACATTCCCTAAATTGTAGCCATTTGTTGAGTGATTTTTTTTGGTGTCTAATCCACATATATATCACCATTGCCCTTGATTTTCTTGACTGTATATCTCTTAAATATCAACATATACACGTGTGATTTAGTTTACGAAGATTTTTCAATGCCGAGAACCTCGATCAGAGAGTAAAAAAGGCGTAAGGTTCACAATGGTGTAAAATTAAAATGGGATATACTGTGCTAGGATTCGAGTTACAGGAATAAGGGCCAAACCAACCACCCAAGAATGGAATCGTCTAGCGAAAACACTTGACAACCTCCTAGAAGCAGCTTTTCTTGCCATCAGACTTTTCCCCATCAATTAGGAATCTGATGCCGTCACTAAACACATTCCATAAATTGTAGCCATTTGTTGAGTGTTTTTTTTTTTGTGTATAATCCGCATATATATCACCATTGCCCTTGATTTCCTTGACTGTATATCTCTTAAATGTCAACATAAACACGTGCGATTTAGTTTACGAAGATTTTTCAATGCAGAGAACCTCGATCAGAGAGTAAAAAAGGTGTAAGGTTCATAATGGTGTAAAATTAAAATGGGATATACCGGGCTAGGATTCGAGTTACAGGAACAAGGGCCAAACCAACCACCCAAGAATGGAATCGTCGAGCGAAAACACTTGACAACCACCTAGAAGCAGCTTTTCTTACCACCAGACCTTTCTCCATCAATTAGCAATCTGATGCCGTCACTAAACATATTCCTTAAATTGTAGCCATTTGTTGAGTGTTTTTTTTGTGTCTAATCCGCATATATATCACCATGGCCCTTGATATTCTTGACTTTATATCTCTTAAATATCAACATATACACGTATGATTTAGTTTACGAAGATTTTTCAATGCCGAGGACCTCGATCAGAGAGTAAAAAAGGCGTAAGGTTCACAATGGTGTAAAATTAAAATGGGATCTACTGGGCTAGGATTCGAGTTACAGGAACAAGGGCCAAACCAACCACCCAAGAATGGAGTCGTCGAGCGAAAACACTTGACAACCTCCTAGAAGCAGTTTTTCTTGCCACCAGACTTTTCCCTATCAATTAGGAATCTGATGCCGTCACTAAACACATTCCATAAATTGTAGCCATTTGTTGAGTGTTTTTTTTTTGTGTCTAATCCGCATATATATCGCCATTGCCCTTGATTTCCTTGACTGTATATCTCTTAAATGTCAACATAAACACGTGCGATTTAGTTTACGAAGATTTTTCAATGCAGAGAACCTCGATCAGAGAGTAAAAAAGGTGTAAGGTTCATAATGGTGTAAAATTAAAATGGGATATACCGGGCTAGGATTCGAGTTACAGGAACAAGGGCCAAACCAACCACCCAAGAATGGAATCGTCGAGCGAAATAACTTGACAACCACCTAGAAGCAGCTTTTCTTACCACCAGACCTTTCTCCATCAATTAGTAATCTGATGCCGTCACTAAACATATTCCTTAAATTGTAGCCATTTGTTGAGTGTTTTTTTTGTGTCTAATCCGCATATATATCACCATGGCCCTTGATATTCTTGACTTTATATCTCTTAAATATCAACATATACACGTATGATTTAGTTTACGAAGATTTTTCAATGCCGAGGACCTCGATCAGAGAGTAAAAAAGGCGTAAGGTTCACAATAGTGTAAAATTAAAATGGGATATACTGGGCTAGGATTCGAGTTACAGGAACAAGGGCCAAACCAACCACCCAAGAATGGAGTCGTCGAGCGAAAACACTTGACAACCTCCTAGAAGCAGCTTTTCTTGCCACCAGACTTTTCCCCATCAATTAGGAATCTGATGCCGTCACTAAAAACATTCCATAAATTGTAGCCATTTGTTGAGTGTTTTTTTTTGTGTCTAATCCGCATATATATCACCATTGCCCTTGATTTCCTTGACTGTATATCTCTTAAATGTCAACATAAACACGTGCGATTTAGTTTACGAAGATTTTTCAATGCCGAGAACCTCGATCAGAGAGTAAAAAAGGTGTAAGGTTCATAATGCTGTAAAATTAAAATGGGATATACCGGGCTAGGATTCGAGTTACAGGAACAAGGGCCAAACCAACCACCCAAGAATGGAATCGTCGAGCGAAAACACTTGACAACCACCTAGAAGCAGCTTTTCTTACCACCAGACCTTTCTCCATCAATTAGGAATCTGATGCCGTCACTAAATATATTCCTTAAATTGTAGCCATTTGTTGAGTGTTTTTTTTGGTGTCTAATCCGCATATATATCACCATGGCCCTTGATATTCTTGACTTTATATCTCTTAAATATCAACATATACACGTATGATTTAGTTTACGAAGATTTTTCAATGCCGAGGATCTCGATCAGAGAGGAAAAAAGGCGTAAGGTTCACAATGCTGTAAAATTAAAATGGGATATACCGGGCTAGGACTCGAGTTACAGGAACAGGGGCCAAACCAACCACCCAAGAATGGAATCGTCGAGCGAAAACACTTGACAACCTCCTAGAAGCATCTTTTCTTGCCACCAGACCTTTCTCCATCAATTAGAAATCTGATGCCGTCACTAAACACATTACTTAAATTGTAGCCATTTGTTAAGTGATTTTTTTGGTGTCTAATCCGCATATATATCACCATCGCCCTTGATTTTCTTAACTGTATATCTCTTAAATGTCAACATAAACACGTGTGATTTAGTTTGCGAACATTTTTCAATGCCGAGAACCTAAATCAGAGAGTAAAAAAGGCGTAAGGTTCACAATGGTGTAATATTAAAATTGGATATACCGGGCTAGGATTCGAGTTACAGGAACAAGGGCCAAACTAACCACCCAAGAATGGAATCGTCGAGCGAAAACACTTGACATCCTCCTAGAAGCAGCTTTTCTTGCCACCAGACTTTTCCCCATCAATTAGGAATCTGATGCCGTCACTAAACACATTCCCTAAATTGTAGCCATTTGTTGAGTGATTTTTTTTGGTGTCTAATCCACATATATATCACCATTGCCCTTGATTTTCTTGACTGTATATCTCTTAAATATCAACATATACACGTGTGATTTAGTTTACGAAGATTTTTCAATGCCGAGAACCTCGATCAGAGAGTAAAAAAGGCGTAAGGTTCACAATGGTGTAAAATTAAAATGGGATATACTGTGCTAGGATTCGAGTTACAGGAATAAGGGCCAAACCAACCACCCAAGAATGGAATCGTCTAGCGAAAACACTTGACAACCTCCTAGAAGCAGCTTTTCTTGCCATCAGACTTTTCCCCATCAATTAGGAATCTGATGCCGTCACTAAACACATTCCATAAATTGTAGCCATTTGTTGAGTGTTTTTTTTTTGTGTATAATCCGCATATATATCACCATTGCCCTTGATTTCCTTGACTGTATATCTCTTAAATGTCAACATAAACACGTGCGATTTAGTTTACGAAGATTTTTCAATGCAGAGAACCTCGATCAGAGAGTAAAAAAGGTGTAAGGTTCATAATGGTGTAAAATTAAAATGGGATATACCGGGCTAGGATTCGAGTTACAGGAACAAGGGCCAAACCAACCACCCAAGAATGGAATCGTCGAGCGAAAACACTTGACAACCACCTAGAAGCAGCTTTTCTTACCACCAGACCTTTCTCCATCAATTAGCAATCTGATGCCGTCACTAAACATATTCCTTAAATTGTAGCCATTTGTTGAGTGTTTTTTTTGTGTCTAATCCGCATATATATCACCATGGCCCTTGATATTCTTGACTTTATATCTCTTAAATATCAACATATACACGTATGATTTAGTTTACGAAGATTTTTCAATGCCGAGGACCTCGATCAGAGAGTAAAAAAGGCGTAAGGTTCACAATGGTGTAAAATTAAAATGGGATCTACTGGGCTAGGATTCGAGTTACAGGAACAAGGGCCAAACCAACCACCCAAGAATGGAGTCGTCGAGCGAAAACACTTGACAACCTCCTAGAAGCAGTTTTTCTTGCCACCAGACTTTTCCCTATCAATTAGGAATCTGATGCCGTCACTAAACACATTCCATAAATTGTAGCCATTTGTTGAGTGTTTTTTTTTTGTGTCTAATCCGCATATATATCGCCATTGCCCTTGATTTCCTTGACTGTATATCTCTTAAATGTCAACATAAACACGTGCGATTTAGTTTACGAAGATTTTTCAATGCAGAGAACCTCGATCAGAGAGTAAAAAAGGTGTAAGGTTCATAATGGTGTAAAATTAAAATGGGATATACCGGGCTAGGATTCGAGTTACAGGAACAAGGGCCAAACCAACCACCCAAGAATGGAATCGTCGAGCGAAATAACTTGACAACCACCTAGAAGCAGCTTTTCTTACCACCAGACCTTTCTCCATCAATTAGTAATCTGATGCCGTCACTAAACATATTCCTTAAATTGTAGCCATTTGTTGAGTGTTTTTTTTGTGTCTAATCCGCATATATATCACCATGGCCCTTGATATTCTTGACTTTATATCTCTTAAATATCAACATATACACGTATGATTTAGTTTACGAAGATTTTTCAATGCCGAGGACCTCGATCAGAGAGTAAAAAAGGCGTAAGGTTCACAATAGTGTAAAATTAAAATGGGATATACTGGGCTAGGATTCGAGTTACAGGAACAAGGGCCAAACCAACCACCCAAGAATGGAGTCGTCGAGCGAAAACACTTGACAACCTCCTAGAAGCAGCTTTTCTTGCCACCAGACTTTTCCCCATCAATTAGGAATCTGATGCCGTCACTAAAAACATTCCATAAATTGTAGCCATTTGTTGAGTGTTTTTTTTTGTGTCAAATCCGCATATATATCACCATTGCCCTTGATTTCCTTGACTGTATATCTCTTAAATGTCAACATAAACACGTGCGATTTAGTTTACGAAGATTTTTCAATGCCGAGAACCTCGATCAGAGAGTAAAAAAGGTGTAAGGTTCATAATGCTGTAAAATTAAAATGGGATATACCGGGCTAGGATTCGAGTTACAGGAACAAGGGCCAAACCAACCACCCAAGAATGGAATCGTCGAGCGAAAACACTTGACAACCACCTAGAAGCAGCTTTTCTTACCACCAGACCTTTCTCCATCAATTAGGAATCTGATGCCGTCACTAAATATATTCCTTAAATTGTAGCCATTTGTTGAGTGTTTTTTTTGGTGTCTAATCCGCATATATATCACCATGGCCCTTGATATTCTTGACTTTATATCTCTTAAATATCAACATATACACGTATGATTTAGTTTACGAAGATTTTTCAATGCCGAGGATCTCGATCAGAGAGGAAAAAAGGCGTAAGGTTCACAATGCTGTAAAATTAAAATGGGATATACCGGGCTAGGACTCGAGTTACAGGAACAGGGGCCAAACCAACCACCCAAGAATGGAATCGTCGAGCGAAAACACTTGACAACCTCCTAGAAGCATCTTTTCTTGCCACCAGACCTTTCTCCATCAATTAGAAATCTGATGCCGTCACTAAACACATTACTTAAATTGTAGCCATTTGTTAAGTGATTTTTTTGGTGTCTAATCCGCATATATATCACCATCGCCCTTGATTTTCTTAACTGTATATCTCTTAAATGTCAACATAAACACGTGTGATTTAGTTTGCGAACATTTTTCAATGCCGAGAACCTAAATCAGAGAGTAAAAAAGGCGTAAGGTTCACAATGGTGTAAAATTAAAATTGGATATACCGGGCTAGGATTCGAGTTACAGGAACAAGGGCCAAACTAACCACCCAAGAATGGAATCGTCGAGCGAAAACACTTGACATCCTCCTAGAAGCAGCTTTTCTTACCACCAGACCTTTCTCCATCAATTAGGAATCTGATGCCGTCACTAAACACATTCCCTAAATTGTAGCCATTTGTTGAGTGATTTTTTTTGGTGTCTAATCCACATATATATCACCATTGCCCTTGATTTTCTTGACTGTATATCTCTTAAATATCAACATATACACGTGTGATTTAGTTTACGAAGATTTTTCAATGCCGAGAACCTCGATCAGAGAGTAAAAAAGGCGTAAGGTTCACAATGGTGTAAAATTAAAATGGGATATACTGTGCTAGGATTCGAGTTACAGGAACAAGGGCCAAACCAACCACCCAAGAATGGAATCGTCGAGCGAAAACACTTGACAACCTCCTAGAAGCAGCTTTTCTTGCCACCAGACTTTTCCCCATCAATTAGGAATCTGATGCCGTCACTAAACACATTCCATAAATTGTAGCCATTTGTTGAGTGTTTTTTTTTTTTGTGTATAATCCGCATATATATCACCATTGCCCTTGATTTCCTTGACTGTATATCTCTTAAATGTCAACATAAACTCGTGCGATTTAGTTTATGAAGATTTTTCAATGCAGAGAACCTCGATCAGAGAGTAAAAAAGGTGTAAGGTTCATAATGGTGTAAAATTAAAATGGGATATACCGGGCTAGGATTCGAGTTACAGGAACAAGGGCCAAACCAACCACCCAAGAATGGAATCGTCGAGCGAAAACACTTGACAACCACCTAGAAGCCGCTTTTCTTACCACCAGACCTTTCTCCATCAATTAGCAATCTGATGCCGTCACTAAACATATTCCTTAAATTGTAGCCATTTGTTGAGTGTTTTTTTGTGTCTAATCCGCATATATATCACCATGGCCCTTGATATTCTTGACTTTATATCTCTTAAATATCAACATATACACGTATGATTTAGTTTACGAAGATTTTTCAATGCCGAGGACCTCGATCAGAGAGTAAAAAAGGCGTAAGGTTCACAATAGTGTAAAATTAAAATGGGATATACTGGGCTAGGATTCGAGTTACAGGAACAAGGGCCAAACCAACCACCCAAGAATGGAGTCGTCGAGCGAAAACACTTAACAACCTCCTAGAAGCAGCTTTTCTTGCCACCAGACTTTTCCCCATTAATTAGGAATCTGATGCCGTCACTAAACACATTCCTTAAATTGTAGCCATTTGTTGAGTGTTTCTTTTTTGTGTCTAATCCGCATATATATCACCATTACCCTTGATTTCCTTGACTGTATATCTCTTAAATGTCAACATAAACACGTGCGATTTAGTTTACGAAGATTTTTCAATGCCGAGAACCTCGATCAGAGAGTAAAAAAGGTGTAAGGTTCATAATGGTGTAAAATTAAAATGGGATATACAGGGCTAGGATTCGAGTTACAGGAACAAGGGCCAAACCAACCACCCAAGAATGGAATCGTCGAGCGAAAACACTTGACAACCACCTAGAAGCAGCTTTTCTTACCACCAGACCTTTCTCCATCAATTAGGAATCTGATGCCGTCACTAAACATATTCCTTAAATTGTAGCCATTTGTTGAGTGTTTTTTTTGGTGTCTAATCCGCATATATATCACCATGGCCCTTGATATTCTTGAATTTATATCTCTTAAATATCAACATATACACGTATGATTTAGTTTACGAAGATTTTTCAATGCCGAGGACCTCGATCAGAGAGGAAAAAAGGCGTAAGGTTCACAATGCTGTAAAATTAAAATGGGATATACCGGGCTAGGACTCGAGTTACAGGAACAAGGGCCAAACCAACCACCCAAGAATGGAAACGTCGAGCGAAAACACTTGACAACCTCCTAGAAGCAGCTTTTCTTGCCACCAGACCTTTCTCGATCAATTAGAAATCTGATGCCGTCACTAAACACATTACTTAAATTGTAGCCATTTGTTGAGTGATTTTTTTTGGTGTCTAATCCGCATATATATCACCATCGCCCTTGATTTTCTTAACTGTATATCTCTTAAATGTCAACATAAACACGTGTGATTTAGTTTGCGAACATTTTTCAATGCCGAGAACCTAAATCAGAGAGTAAAAAAGGCGTAAGGTTCACAATGGTGTAAAATTAAAATTGGATATACCGGGCTAGGATTCGAGTTACAGGAACAAGGGCCAAACTAACCACCCAAGAATGGAATCGTCGAGCGAAAACACTTGACATCCTCCTAGAAGCAGCTTTTCTTACCACCAGACCTTTCTCCATCAATTAGGAATCTGATGCCGTCACTAAACACATTCCCTAAATTGTAGCCATTTGTTGAGTGATTTTTTTTGGTGTCTAATCCACATATATATCACCATTGCCCTTGATTTTCTTGACTGTATATCTCTTAAATATCAACATATACACGTGTGATTTAGTTTACGAAGATTTTTCAATGCCGAGAACCTCGATCAGAGAGTAAAAAAGGCGTAAGGTTCACAATGGTGTAAAATAAAAATGGGATATACTGTGCTAGGATTCGAGTTACAGGAACAAGGGCCAAACCAACCACCCAAGAATGGAATCGTCGAGCGAAAACACTTGACAACCTCTTAGAAGCAGCTTTTCTTGCCACCAGACTTTTCCCCATCAATTAGGAATCTAATGCCGTCACTAAACACATTCCATAAATTGTAGCCATTTGTTGAGTGTTTTTTTTTTGTCTAATCCGCATATATATCATCATTGCCCTTGATTTCCTTGACTGTATATCTCTTAAATGTCAACATAAACACGTGCGATTTAGTTTACGAAGATTTTTCAATGCCGAGAACCTCGATCAGAGAGTGAAAATGGTGTAAGGTTCATAATGGTGTAAAATTAAAATGGGATATACCGGGCTAGGATTTGAGTTACAGGAACAAGGGCCAAACCAACCACCCAAGAATGGAATCTTCGAGCGAAAACACTTGACAACCACCTAGAAGCAGCTTTTCTTACCACCAGACCTTTCTCCATCAATTAGGAATATGATGCCGTCACTAAACATATTCCTTAAATTGTAGCCATTTGTTGAGTGTTTTTTTTTGTGTCTAATCCGCATATATATCACCATGGCCCTTGATATTCTTGACTTTATATCTCTTAAAAATCAACATATACACGTATGATTTAGTTTACGAAGATTTTTCAATGCCAAGGACCTCGATCAGAGAGGAAAAAAGGCGTAAGGTTCACAATGCTGTAAAATTAAAATGGGATATACTGGGCTAGGACTCGAGTTACAGGAACAAGGGCCAAACCAACCACCCAAGAATGGAATCGTCGAGCGAAAACACTTGACAACCTCCTAGAAGCAGCTTTTCTTGCCACCAGACCTTTCTCCATCAATTAGGAATCTGATTCCGTCAATAAACACATTCCTTAAATTGTAGCCATTTGTTGAGTGATTTTTTTTTGTGTCTAATCCGCATATATATCACCATCGCCCTTGATTTTCTTGACTGTATATCTCTTAAAAGTCAACATATACACGTGTGATTTAGTTTACGAACATTTTTCAATGTCGAGAACCTCGATCAGAGAGTAAAAAAGGCGTAAGGTTCACAATGGTGTAAAATTAAAATTGGATATATCGGGCTAGGATTCGAGTTACAGGAACAAGGGCCAAACCAACCACCTAAGAATGGAATCGTCAAGCGAACACTTGACAACCTCCTAGAAGCAGTTTTTCTTACCACCAGACCTTTCTCCATGAATTAGGAATCTGATGCCGTAACTAAACACATTCCCTAAATTGTAGCCATTTGTTGAGTGATTTTTTTTGGTGTGTAATCCGTATATATATCACCATTGCCCTTGATTTTCTTGATTGTATATCTCTTAAATATTAACATATACACGTGTGATTTAGTTTACGAAGATTTTTAAATGCCGAGAACCTCGATCAGAGAGTAAAAAAGGCGTAAGGTTCACAATGCTGTAAAATTAAAATGGGATATACTGGGCTAGGATTCGAGTTACAGGAACAAGGGCCAAACCAACCACCCAAGAATGGAATCGTCGAGTAAAAACACTTGACAACCTCCTAGAAGCAGCTTTTCTTGCCACCAGACCTTTCCCCATCAATTAGGAATCTGATGCCGTCACTAAACACATTCCTTAAATTGTAGCCATTTGTTGAGTGTTTTTTTTGTGTCTAATCCGCATATATATCACCATTGCCCTTGATTTTCTTGACTGTATATCTCTTAAATGTCAACATATACACGTGCAATTTAGTTTACGAAGATTTTTCAATGCCGAGAACCTCGATCAGAGAGTAAAAAAGGTGTAAGGTTCACAATGGTGTAAAATTAAAATGGGATATATCGGGCTAGGATTCGAGTTACAGGAACAAGGGCCAAACCAACCACCCAAGAATGGAATCGTCGAGCGAAAACACTTGACAACCTCCTAGAAGCAGCTTTTCTTACCACCAGACCTTTCTCCATCAATTAGGAATCTGATGCCGTCACTAAACACATTCCTTAAATTGTAGCAATTTGTTGAGTTTTTTTCTTGGTGTCTAATCCGCATATATATCACCATTGCCCTTGATTTTCTTGACTTTATATCTCTTAAATATCAACATATACACGTATGATTTTGTTTACGAAGATTTTTCAATGCCGAGGACCTCGATCAGAGAGGAAAAAAGGCGTAAGGTTCACAATGCTGTAAAATTAAAATGGGATATACTGGGCTAGGACTCGAGTTACAGGAACTAGGGCCAAACCAACCACCCAAGAATGGAGTCGTCGAGCGAAAACACTTGACAACCTCCTAGAAGCAGCTTTTCTTGCCACCAGACTTTTCCCCATCAATTAGGAATCTGATGCCGTCACTAAACACATTCCATAAATTGTAGCCATTTGTTGAGTGTTTTTTTTTTTTGTGTCTAATCCGCATATATATCACCATTGCCCTTGATTTCCTTGACTCTTAAATGTCAACATAAACACGTGCGATTTAGTTTACGAAGATTTTTCAATGCCGAGAACCTCGATCAGAGAGTAAAAAAGGTGTAAGGTTCATAATGGTGTAAAATTAAAATGGGATATACCGGGCTAGGATTCGAGTTACAGGAACAAGGGCCAAACCAACCACCCAAGAATGGAATCGTCGAGCGAAAACACTTGACAACCACCTAGAAGCAGCTTTTCCTACCACCAGACCTTTCTCCATCAATTAGGAATCTGATGCCGTCACTAAACATACTCCTTAAATTGTAGCCATTTGTTGAGTGTTTTTTTTGGTGTCTAATCCGCATATATATCACCATGGCCCTTGATATTCTTGACTTTATATCTCTTAAATATCAACATATACACGTATGATTTAGTTTATGAAGATTTTTCAATGCCGAGGACCTCGATCAGAGAGTAAAAAAGGCGTAAGGTTCACAATGGTGTAAAATTAAAATGGGATATACTGGGCTAGGATTCGAGTTATAGGAACAAGGGCCAAACCAACCACCCAAGAATGGAGTCGTCGAGCGAAAACACTTGAAAACCACCTAGAAGCAGCTTTTCTTGCCACCAGACTTTTCCCCATCAATTAGGAATCTGATGCCGTCACTAAACACATTCCATAAATTGTAGCCATTTGTTGAGTGTTTTTTTTTTGTGTCTAATCCGCATATATATCACCATTGCCCTTGATTTCCTTGACTGTATATCTCTTAAATGTCAACATAAACACGTGCGATTTAGTTTACGAAGATTTTTCAATGCCGAGAACCTCGATCAGAGAGTAAAAAAGGTGTAAGGTTCATAATGGTGTAAAATTAAAATGGGATATACCGGGCTAGGATTCGAGTTACAGGAACAAGGGCCAAACCAACCACCCAAGAATGGAATCGTCGAGCGAAAACACTTGACAACCACCTAGAAGCAGCTTTTCTTACCACCAGACCTTTCTCCATCAATTAGGAATCTGATGCCGTCACTAAACATATTCCTTAAATTGTAGCCATTTGTTGAGTGTTTTTTTTTTGGTGTCTAATCCGCATATATATCACCATGGCCCTTGATATTCTTGACTTTATATCTCTTAAATATCAACATATACACGTATGATTTAGTTTACGAAGATTTTTCAATGCCGAGGACCTCGATCAGAGAGGAAAAAAGGCGTAAGGTTCACAATGCTGTAAAATTAAAATGGGATATACTGGGCTAGGATTCGAGTTACAGGAACAAGGGCCAAACCAACCACCTAAGAATGGAATCGTCGAGCGAAAACACTTGACAACCTCCTAGAAGCAGCTTTTCTTGCCACCAGACTTTTCCCCATCAATTAGGAATCTGATGCCGTCACTAAACACATTCCATAAATTGTAGCCATTTGTTGAGTGTTTTTTTTTGTGTCTAATCCGCATAAATATCACCATTGCCCTTGATTTCCTTGACTGTCTATCTCTTAAATGTCAACATAAACACGTGCGATTTAGTTTACGAAGATTTTTCAATGCCGAGATCCTCGATCAGAGAGTAAAAAAGGTGTAAGGTTCATAATGGTGTAAAATTAAAATGGGATATACCGGGCTAGGATTCGAGTTACAGGAACAAGGGCCAAACCAACCACCCAAGAATGGAATCGTCGAGCGAAAACACTTGACAACCACCTAGAAGCAGCTTTTCTTACCACCAGACCTTTCTCCATCAATTAGCAATCTGATGCCGTCACTAAACATATTCCTTAAATTGTAGCCATTTGTTGAGTGTTTTTTTTGTGTCTAATCCGCATATATATCACCATGGCCCTTGATATTCTTGACTTTATATCTCTTAAATATCAACATATACACGTATGATTTAGTTTACGATGATTTTTCAATGCCGAGGACCTCGATCAGAGAGTAAAAAAGGCGTAAGGTTCACAATAGTGTAAAATTAAAGTGGGATATACTGGGCTAGGATTCGAGTTACAGGAACAAGGGCCAAACCAACCACCCAAGAATGGAGTCGTCGAGCGAAAACACTTGAAAACCTCCTAGAAGCAGCTTTTCTTGCCACCAGACTTTACCCCATCAATTAGGAATCTGATGCCATCACTAAACACATTCCTTAAATTGTATCCATTTGTTGAGTGATTTTTTTTTCTGTCTAATCCGCATATATATCACCATTGCCCTTGATTTTTTTGACTGTATATCTCTTAAATGTCAACATATACACGTGCGATTTAGTTTACGAAGATTTTTCAATGCCGAGAACCTCGATCAGAGAGTAAAAAAGGTGTAAGGTTCACAATGGTGTAAAATTAAAATGGGATATACCGGGCTAGGATTCGAGTTACAGGAACAAGGACCAAACCAACCACCCAAGAATGGAATCGTCGAGCGAAAACACTTGACAACCTCCCAGAAGCAGCTTTTCTTACCACCAGACCTTTCTCCATCAATTAGGAATCTGAAGCCGTCACTAAACACATTCCTTAAATTGTAGCCATTTTTTGAGTGTTTTTTTGGTGTCTAATCCGCATATATATCACCATTGCCCTTGATTTTCTTGACTGTATATCTCTTAAATATCAACATATACACGTGTGATTTAGTTTACGAAGATTTTTCAATGCCGAGAACCTCGATCAGAGAGTAAAAAAGGCGTAAGGTTCACAATGGTGTAAAATTAAAATGTGATATACCGGGCTAGTATTCGAGTTACAGGAACAAGGGCCAAACCAACCACCCAAGAATGGAATCGTCGAGCGAAAACACTTGACAACCTCCTAGAAGCAGCATTTCTTGCCACCAGACCTTTCCCCATCAATTAGGAATCTGATGCCGTCACTAAACACATTCCTTACATTCTAGCCATTTGTTGAGTGTTGTTTTTTGTGTCTAATCCGCATATATATCACCACTGCCCTGGATTTTCTTGACTGTATATCTCTTAAATGTCAACATATACACGTGTGATTTAGTTTAAGAAGATTTTTCAATGCCGAGAACCTCGATCAGAGAGTAAAAAAGGCGTAAGGTTCACAATGGTGTAAAATTAAAATTGGATATACCGGGCTAGGATTCGAGTTACAAGAACAAGGGCCAAACTACCCAAGAATGGAATCGTCGAGCGAAAACACTTGACAACCTCCTAGAAGCAGCTTTTCTTGCCACCAGACCTTTCTCCATCAATTAGGAATCTGATGCCGTCACTAAACACATTCCTTAAATTGTAGCCATTTGTTGAGTGATTTTTTTTTTGTGTCTAATCCGCATATATATCACCATTGCCCTTGATTTTTTTGACTGTATATCTCTTAAATGTCAACATATATACGTGCGATTTAGTTTACGAAGATTTTTCAATGCCGAGAACCTCGATCAGAGAGTAAAAAAGGTGTAAGGTTCACAATGGTGTAAAATTAAAATGGGATATACCGGGCTAGGATTCGAGTTACAGGAACAAGGGCCAAACCAACCACCCAAGAATGGAATCGTCGAGCGAAAACACTTGACAACCTCCTAGAAGCAGCTTTTCTTACCACCAGACCTTTCTCCATCAATTAGGAATCTGATGCCGTCACTAAACACATTCCATAAATTGTAGCCATTTGTTGAGTGTTTTTTTTGGTGTCTAATCCGCATATATATCACCATTGCCCTTGATTTTCTTGACTTTATATCTCTTAAATATCAACATATACACGTATGATTTAGTTTACGAAGATTTTTCAATGCCGAGGACCTCGATCAGAGAGGAAAAAAGGCGTAAGGTTCACAATGCTGTAAAATTAAAATGGGATATACTGGGCTAGAACTCGAGTTACAGGAACAAGGGCTAAACTAACAACCCAAGAATGGAATCGTCGAGCGAAAACACTTGACAACCTCCTAGAAGCAGCTTTTCTTGCCACCAGACATTTCTCCGTCAATTAGGAATCTGATGCCGTCACTAAACACATTCCTTAAATTGTACCCATTTGTTGAGTGATATTTTTTTGTGTCTAATCCGCATATATATCACCATCGCCCTTGATTTTCTTGACTGTATATCTCTTAAATGTCAAAATATACACGTGTGATTTAGTTTACGAACATTTTTCAATGCCGACAACCTCGATCAGAGAGTAAAAAAGGCGTAAGGTTCACAATGGTGTAAAATTAAAATTGGATATACCGGGCTAGGATTCGAGTTACAGGAACAAGGGCCAAACCAACCACCCAAGAATGGAATCGTCGAGCGAAAACACTTGACAACCTCCTAGAAGCAGCTTTTCTTACCACCAGACCTTTCTCCATCAATTAGGAATCTGATGCCATAACTAAACACATTCCCTAAATTGTAGCCATTTGTTGAGTGATTTTTTTTTGTGTCTAATCCGTATATATATCACCATTGCCCTTGATTTTCTTGACTGTATATCTCTTAAATATCAACATATACACGTGTGATTTAGTTTACGAAGATTTTTCAATGCCGAGGACCTCGATCAGAGTGTAAAAAAGGTGTAAGGTTCACAATGGTGTAAAATTAAAATGGGATATATCGGGCTAGGATTCGAGTTACAGGAACAAGGGCCAAACCAACCACCCAAGAATGGAATCGTCGAGCGAAAACACTTGACAACCTCCTAGAAGCAGCTTTTCTTACCACCAGACCTTTCTCCATCAATTAGGAATCTGATGCCGTCACTAAACACATTCCTTAAATTGTAGCCATTTGTTGAATGTTTTTTTTGTTGTCTAATCCGCATATATATCACCACTGCCCTTGATTTTCTTGACCTTATATCTCTTAAATATCAACAAATACACGTATGATTTAGTTTACGAATAATTTTCAATGCCGAGGACCTCGATCAGAGAGGAAAAAATGTCACATCCCCCAAAATCCACTCGCGGAGTATCACCGCTTGGAGGCGTGACTGACCAGGATCAAACCACCAATCATATTGAACATATAAGTAAGTAGTAAAAATCATTCATCAATACGAAAGGTGTTTTCAAAACCAAACGTCAACAAGTATGTAGCGGAAGCATAAGTATGTAAACCCAATGTAAATAGTAAATTCAAATGTTTAGATAGATAACATGGCATCATCAATCCATGTCCCACAACGACCTGCTCCTCCCTGTGCAAGCTCCATATGTACCTAAGGTCCTGCAAGGCATGCAAGAGAGAGTCAACAACTAGTTGAGCGAGTTCACAGTTAATAGTTCAGTATTAGTATAGCGTGAGTAGTAGTATGTTCGTTCGTTACAAAGTATCGTATTATTTCCCATCGCGGCCCTCCAGGCAGGTGTGCGAAGATATTGGGGAATGTTATTCCCCAAGTATTCTAGACTAGGTTTATTTGTATCGCGGCCTCTCCAGGCAGGTGTGCGAAGGTTTGTAAGTTTAGTTCGCGGCCATCATATGGCAGGTGTGCGAAGACAGTCATAATATCGCGGCCAATCCTTGGCAGGTGTGCGAAGATCGTTCAATAAGTGTTACTAGTCTAGCAGTAGGTTCCATCATTTACGTATGTATAGTAAATCATCAAATCCCCATTCCCCCCTGGGAACCCCATGCCTTGGCTTGTGTGAACTCACCTTGGTTTGCTCGGTATGCTAAGTATGTAAGTGCTCGCAAATAATCAATCACGTCCTAAGGTATGCACGTATACATAATCAGTTTGTGTTTCAGTTGTTCATGTATAAGCATGTAACACGTAATCACAATCATACAAGTCATGTTTAACATATAACAGCTGTTAAATATTCCAGTTAACACTTAACAGAATTAACTCAAGTTACAGCACAGCTCGGCGAAACACACATGTTGGCGAAACACAATAGTTGGCGAAACAAGCTTCTATTTCGTCGACAGTCCTTGGCGAATCACATGTTGTGTTTCGTCGTGGTCACCTCGACGAAACACACTCAGTTTCGTCATATTTAGTTTCGCCGAGGATAGCAGCTCGTCATCAAGTCAGTTACGAATGTAAACCCTAATCATCTTGTTCTGCCGTTTCTTAATATCATGTAATCATCATACAGCACAGAATTCATCATTCACAATATACATAATCATCACAGTACTTCACATCTAGCAGAAACCCTAACTTACGTATATAAATCCGACGTACATAATACTCATAACACCGAACCCTATCCGTGTACTATCGCGTATCTAAACTCTGATCATCAACAATCACGTATATCATGCATAAACCTGATCTTAACAGTTTACCAGATTCTGATTCGGTTTCATAAGAGATTCGTATATACATTTATCAATTGAATCAACGGATTATATTACAACATCAAACTCTATTCATCATCATAACAAGAACCCTAATATTTAGCATGTATCAGTTGCAATTATACATCAACATAGCAGAATCACATGACACAGAAACACGTTCACGGATGAAAGATCAATCAAGACACATAGGTTTACTAACCGAGATGATGGTTTGATCGCACAAGGGTTTCCGGTGGGTTCTAGTTTGCCGTCACACAGTATAATGTCCTCTAGGGTTTCAGATTGCTCAAAAGTGTGAAACAAGAGGTTGGTTCTCGTAGTAATATGTGAGTTTACGTACTGGGCCCAAGCTGGGCTTCGTGAATTACTGGGCCGGCGAAACAGACTTCTGTTTCGTCGGGATGCATATGGTGAAACAGCCTGTTTCGTCGGAATGGGTTATGGCGAAACACTCTTGTGTTTCGTCGGGTTGTTCAAATCTTAAACAGCTTATGTTTCTTAACAAGTTCCACGTTATACAATCAAACACATAATCATGCAACATAATACGTCTCATCATATCACAAAGTGTACAGTTACGAAATCAGGCAAGTCAAACAACTAAACAGTCAAAGTCAACGTGCATTAAATGCGAATAGAGAATGTCGGAAATTCGAGTTGTCACAAAAAAGGCGTAAGGTTCAAAATGCTGTAAAATTAAAATGGGATATACTGGGCTAGGACTCGAGTTACAGGAACAAGAGCCAAACCAACCACCCAAGAATGGAATCGTCGAGCGAAAACACTTGACAACCTCCTAGAAGCAGCTTTTCTTGCCACCAGAACTTTCTCCATCAATTAGGAATCTGATGCCATCACTAAACACATTATTTAAATTGTAGCCATTTGTTGAATGATTTTTTTTGTGTCTAATCCGCATATATATCACCATTGCCCTTGATTTTCTTGACTGTATATCTCTTAAATATCAACATATACACGTGTGATTTAGTTTACGAAGATTTTTCAATGCCGAGAACCTCGATCAGAGAGTAAAAAAGGCGTAAGGTTCACAATGGTGTAAAATTAAAATGGGATATATCGGGCTAGTATTCGAGTTACAGGAACAAGGGCCAAACTGTTGGGATTGAACCCTAACAAAGGAACAGATAATGTAAAGCCAAAACCAGGTCACAACAGAGGATTCACAATAAACAGTAGTTTATACTTTGCTCTCCCCTTGAAAGTGAGTTATAACATCTGATGGTCTCTAACTGCTGCTCATAATCAACTGCTGTGCCCTTTCAACTGCTGATATGTTCCTAAAGACTGCTGAAGACAAACTCTGTTGCTCTATCTACTGCTGTCTCTTAAGTGCTGCTGAAGACACAAACACTGCTCATTCAAGGACTGATCACCTTTGAAGAAAGCACTGATGTTGTTGTTAAGCATCAGTGCTTAGGCTACAACAGTGGAACGTGAAGCAGTTGTTTCCTCATGTTTTGTATTATTATTACAATCAGTTGTTAGACATCAGTAGTTTGTGTAAGGACAGTAGATATAGTTTGTTAGGCTGTTAGACGTCGCTTTCATGGTGACGTCAGCTGAGATTCCTCAGTGGTTTGGTTTGCCTATAAATGTAACAGTACCCTGTACTGTTACATTTGATTGACTGAGCGAGTTCTTCTCCTCATGTCTAATCCTTTCATCTTGTGTGCAACCAACCTTGGGGCATCAGGCTGAGGGGGAGTATAGTTTGTAAGCATGACTGTAATCTTTTGCTTTGATTTGTAACTCTTTTGACTCTATGTGAAGCAATTGTTTATCAAACTATTTTCTCCTTTGATTGTGTTTACAAAGTTTGTTTTTCATTTCCGCTGCACTTAACATGTTTCCATATTCATTGATCATTCGTTTCAAACAAACAAACACTATCATGAGAGCCTCCGATCCTAACAATTGGTATCAGAGCTTGGACAGTCAAAATTCGATCTAACAATCAATTTGACATAACAGTTCGGCTCAAAATTCATTGATACTAAGGTTGGTTGTATTTTGTTGAAAAACAGAGTATCGATTAAATCATGCTCAAAATGGTTCAAAATCTCTGTAAATCAACCAAGATATCATATAACACACAAATTTCACACAACAGGTGATATCATGCAAAAGTCACCCATAGTTTTCAGATCTGTGAACATATTTGTCAAATTATGGGATCGTTTTATATTTTTCAATATTGATTTCAACTGTTGTCTTGATATTTGTGATGTTTTCATTAAATACTAAAGTACAAACCTCAGATTAACAAAACCTATGTTCATAAAAGCATTGTTGTTTTGTTAACTCTAATAGAGGGAAATTAAAACTTTAGTTATTTAGATCTTATGTGTTGAAAACAGGTTGAGTTCCTAAAAAGGACAAAATCAACTATGTTCAAATACATTAAGAAAACAAGGGTCAACATAGTCCGCATCATATGTAATGTGAGATTGGATGAAAAACTTGTGAAAACATGATCAAGTCTCTCAAAACATTACTGTAGAATGACAAAATCTCCAAAATCTCCAAAATCTTCCAGGAGCAGCATTTCTTGCCACCAGACCTTTCCCCATCAATTACGAATCTGATGCCGTCACTAAACACATTCCTTAAATTGTAGCCATTTGTTGAGTGTTTTTTTTTTGTGTCTAATCCGCATATACATCACCACTGCCCTTGATTTTCTTGACTGTATATCTCTTAAATGTCAACATATACACGTGTGATTTAGTTTAAGAAGATTTTTCAATGCCGAGAACCTCGATCAGAGAGTAAAAAAGGCGTAAGGTTCACAATGGTGTAAAATTAAAATGGGATATATCGGGCTAGGATTTGAGTTACAGGAACAAGGGCCAAACCAACCACCCAAGAATGGAATCGTTGAGCGAAAACACTTGGCAACCTCCTAGAAGCAACTTTTCTTACCACCAGACCTTTCTCCATCAATTAGGAATCTGATCCCGTCACTAAACACATTCCTTAAATTGTAGCCATTTGTTGAGTGTTTTTTTTTGTGTCTAATCCGCATATATATCACCATTGCCCTTGATTTTCTTGACTGTATATCTCTTAAATGTCAACATATACACGTGTGATTTAGTTTACGAAGATTTTTCAATGCCGAGAACCTCGATCAGAGAGTAAAAAAGGCGTAAGGTTCACAATGGTGTAAAATTAAAATGCGATATACCAGGCTAGGATTCGAGTTATAGGAACAAGGGCCAAACCAACCACCCAAGAATGGAATCGTCGAGTGAAAACACTTGACAACCTCTTAGAAGCAGCTTTTCTTACCACCAGACCTTTCTCCATCAATTAGGAATCTGATGCCGTCACTAAACACATTCCTAAAATTGTAGCCATTTGTTGAGTGATTTATTTTTGGTGTCTAATCCGCATATATATCACAATTGCCCTTGATTTTCTTGACTGTAAATCTCTTAAATATCAACATATACACGTGTGATTTATTTTACGAAGATTTTTCAATGTCGAGAACCTCGATCAGAGAGTAAAAAAGGCGTAAGTGTGACAACCTGTACTCCCGTGTCAAGAGAAGGGTATTTTAGTAATACGTGTGTCACAACCCCTGATCCCTAAATCCCCGGGAACGGGCGGACGTGATCACAGAGTTTGGTGGTATCAGTTTGTTTAGTCTCGCAGCGGAATTTCATCAGGACGGTAGTTAGGAAATGTTTATCAGAGTAAAACCACCATACTTGATATTAATAAATACATGGGCAAAACCCAAGTTTCTTATTACAATACATTTATAGGGACAAACCCTATTTTATTGAATTTAAAACATCGTTTTTAGGTAACTTTTATAACCACATTTTCCCAAGCCTTCAGTGCTCTCCAGCTGGCTTTTCACTAATTGGCTGTTCACATTGTGTTACCTGTAATGGGTTTTAAAAACATTTGTCAGTCGGAAATACTGGTGAGTGAATCCCAGTTTAATCAAGAAACATTTTATCAATTAAAACAGTATTGAGAGCGATCATATTGTTTATGTCTACACAATTACTCATTCAGTATTTGCCACTCGACCGGATCTATGGCTATGATCAAATTACCCATTGGCTAACTCGTCGTCCAATGGTAATGCACTGTCATCCAGACTTACTACTACTCGTAGTAAATTTTGTATACAAAACCCCATAATACCGGCAGTAATTGAAGAACTACAAAGACTCAATCACCGCTTAATCACATTGTAAAACATTTAAGGTTTTGTAAAATATTCCAAAAACATTAACAAAAAGAGGATAAACTCATATTGTTGTCTTAGGCTTTTTGTAAGGGTTTCCTGGCTATAATCTATAATTTATACAAATGTACATTGATTAGTACCATAACCCTTTTGAAAATATTAATAATACCATCCCCGAGACGGCATTCCAACAACTACGTCGGGCAGAACCACGACAGTTGTTACGGAACCCTAAATCAATCGGGCAGCGTAACTATTACGAAACTGGGGTTATAATACTTACAATGGAGCAGAACCTCGCTAATTAGGGGTATAATACCCAAATATTATGTCTCTACTACAGAAATTCGAGATTGAGATTGAAATGTGAGCGACGGAAATCGAAAACTGATGCCTGCTATTTATAGTTGTGAAATCTGGTCCTGTCGCGGCCCGCGTAAAAGACAAGGAACCCTTACGCGGCCCGAGTCAACATCGGTCAACACACTAGCTTAGCCGGGTCAGCTACTAGACTCGACACGATGTCGACACGTGTCAGCACCGGATGTCTCCGCGTTTCATGATCTGTCGCGGCCCGCGTCAAAGACCTATACATCCTTACGCGGCCCGCTTCAACTTAAGAAATCAGTGCAGTCAAGTCCAGCCTTGATACGGCCCGCGTGAAGTTGAGGTGAGGTCTTTCGCGGCCCGCCTTAACTTACACTTTCAGAATTTTATTTATTTTATATACTATAATATAATTAAGGCTCGGTTTTCACATACGGGGTATAATATAAAACATATTGGGACATTTTATAATATATTAGAGTGTCGAAAATATTATGAGGGTGTTGGTTTTACCGAGGGTTGTTACATTCTCCCCACCTTGTTTTAGAGCTCGTCCCCGAGATCTACTGGAATAAGTGTGGATATTTTCTTTTCATTTCCGATTCAAGCTCCCATGTGTATTCAGGTCCTCTTTTAGAGTCCCACTTCACTTTGACTAGAACTAGTCTCTTATGGTTGAGATTCTTGACTTTCCTGTCTTCAATTTGTAGAGGTCTTTCTACAAACTTGAGTTGTTCATTTACCTCTATATCCTTAAGAGGCACTATCAATGATTCATCAGCTAAACACTTTTTAAGATTAGATACATGAAACACATCACGTATTCCTGCCATTTCTTATGGCAGTTGTAGCTGATAGGCTACAGGTCCTATTCTTCTAATAATCTTAAAAGGTCCAACATACCTGGGATTTAGCTTTCCTCTTTTAATGAATCTTACCACTCCTTTCCAAGGAGAGACTTTTTACAATACTCTATCTCCTACTTGAAACTCCAATGGTTTGCATCGGTTATCAGCATAACTCTTTTGTCGATCACGTGCTGCTTTCAGTCGTTCCTTGACTTGAATAATCTTATCAGTTGTTTCCTGTACTATCTCAGGTCCAGATAGTTGCTTTTCCCCAATTTCTGCCCAACAGACTGGGGTTCGACACTTTCGTCCATAAAGTGCTTCGAATGGTGCGGCATTGATACTTGTGTGATAACTATTATTATAAGAAAATTCTATTAAAGGTAAGTGCTCATCCCAATTACCTCCAAAATCGATTTCACAAGCTCTAAGCATATCTTCCATTGTCTGGATTGTCCTTTCGCTTTGTCCATCCGTTTGTGGATGATAAGTCGTACTTAGCTTTAACTTGGTTCCCATTGCCTTTTGGAAACTTGACCAAAAATGAGATGTAAAGCGACTATCTCTATCAGAAACAATTGATAAAGGAATGCCATGTAAAGAAACAATTTCATTTACATACAATTTAGATAATTGTTCCATACTAATTGTTTCCTTCATTTGTAGAAAATGAGCTGACTTGGTTAGCCTATCTACAATCACCCAGATTGTATCATTTCCTTTCCTAGTTTTGGGTAATTTAGTAACAAAATCCATTGTTATTAATTCCCATTTCCAAACTGGCATTTCTAATTGCTGTAACAAACCTGAGGGTTTCTGATGTTCAGCTTTAACTTGTGAACAAGTCAAACATTTAGAAACATAGACTGCTACGTCCTTTTTCATTCCTATCCACCAGAAATTTTTCCTTAAATCCTGGTACATTTTTATCATTTCCTTGATGCATCGTGTATTTAGACTTATGGGCTTCTTCTAATATACCATGGCGTAGATTTCCTAATTTAGGTATCCACATTCTCATTTTATGGAACCACCAAATTCTATCTGTTCCTTGTTCCAATTCTTTTAGCATACCTTTTAATTTTTCAGAATCATCCTTAATTACTGCTTCTTGTGCTTCTCTTATTTGTTCATTTAAATCTACTTGTAGATTTAATTTAAGAGAACGTACCCTTCTTGGCTTTTCATGATATTTTTGGCTTAAAGCATCTGCCACTATATTTGCTCTTCTTTCATGATACTGGATATCACAATCATAGTCACTAAGAAATTCCATCCAGCGTCTTTGTCTCATATTCAACTCTTTCTGTCTGAAAACATACCTTAAACTCTTATGATCACTGAATATGATAAACTTACTACCGTAAAGGTAATGTCTCCAAATCTTAAGAGCAAAAATTATAGCTCCTAATTCTAGATCATGGGTTGAATAGTTCTCTTCATGATTCTTAAGTTGTCTAGATGCGTATGCTATAACTTTTTGGCGTTGCATCAATACACATCCATAACCTAATCTAGAAGCATCACAATAGACTACAAAATCTTCAGTTCCCTCTGGTAATGCTAATATAGGTGTATGGGTTAATCTTTGTTTAAGGATTCTAAAAGCTTCTTCTTGTTTTACTCCCCATTCAAACTTAACAGATTTACAGGTTAACTTAGTTAAGGGAATGGCTATTCTAGAAAAATCTTTAATAAATCTTCTATAATAACCAGCCAATCCTAAGAAACTTCTAACCTCAGTTGGTGACTCAGGGGTTTTCCATTTCGTAATTGCTTCAATCTTTGTTGGATCTACATGAATTCCTTCATGATTAACTAGATGTCTAAGGAATTGTACCTGTTCTAACCAAAATTCACATTTTGAAAACTTAGCATAAAGCTTTTCCTTTCTTAATATACTTAAAAGTGCGTGCAAATGCCTTGCATGATCCTCTTTACTCTTAGAATAAATTAAAATATCATCTATGAATACAATTATGAATTTATCCAAATATGGCTTACATATTCGGTTCATCATGTCCATAAATGCAGCTGGGGCATTGGTTAAACCAAATGGCATGACAGTAAATTCATAATGACCATACCTTGTTCTAAATGCGGTCTTAGGAATGTCCTCTTCCTGTACCTTTAATTGATGATATCCTGATCTTAAATCGATCTTAGAGAAAAATCGAGCTCCTTGTAACTGATCAAACAAATCATCGATTCTCGGTAATGGGTACCGATTCTTAACCGTGACCTTGTTTAATTCACGATAATCAATGCACATACGCATTGATCCGTCCTTCTTTTTAACAAACAGGATCGGCGCTCCCCATGGCGACGAACTTGGTTGTATAAATCCTTTTTCTAACAATTCCTCTAGTTGTTTCTTCAATTCTTGCATTTCTGCAGGTGCCAAACGGTAAGGTGCTTTGGCAATTGGTGACGTTCCTGGTAGCAAATGAATTCTGAATTCAACTTCTCTATCTGGAGGTAGTCCTGGTAATTCTTCTGGAAAGACATCTGAAAACTGAGATACTACTGGAATATCTTTTAAATCCTTTCCTTTAGTGTTAGTGATTATGGAAATCAAATACACTATAGAACCTTTTCTCATACAACTTGCAGTTTTCATCACAGAAATGAATTTTGTAGATCTAAAGGGCTTATCTCCTTTAATTGTGATCATTTTACCTTTTGGTGAATTTATTTGAATTAACTTTTGATCACATAAAATACTAGCTTTATTGGCTATTAACCAATCCATTCCTAAAACAACATCAAATCCTACCAGATTCATGGGATATAGGTTTGCAATAAATTTCTGATTAAAAATTTCTATGCTTGCTCCTTGCAAGATTTCAGAAATTCTAATAGTTTCTCCATTAGTTGTCTCTACTATGCATTCTAGTGGTAGTTTAGTTAATGACTGATTTAGAAATTTGCAAAACGATGTATTAATAAAACTTTGGTTTGCACCAGAGTCAAATAATACTTTAGCAAAAACATCATTAACTAAAAACGTACCAGCTATGACATCCGGAATCAATTTGGCCTCATCTGCAGTCAGAACAAATGCTCTAGCATTTTTAGTATTTTTGTTATCTGTAGCTGGAGCTAATTTTGGGCAGTTCAGTTTGATATGACCTTGTTCTCCGCAATTGTAACATACCCTGCTGTTAGCTTTCTTCCTGCAGTTTTCTTCCTTGTGTCCCGACATTTTGCAAAAGTTACAATATATGGAACATCTCCCATAATGTTTTCTTTTGCAGTACCTACAGTAAGGTGCAGAGGTAGAACCTAAATTTCTCCCACGGTTAGAATTTCCAGAACTAAATTCTTGAGTCAACTTCTGGGTTAGGTTCCTCTTTTGATCCTCTTCTCGGGTACGGACTAATTCATCAGTCAAGGTATTGGCTAGTTCTACAGCTTCTTCTATGGTTTGTGGTCTAGCTGCCTTGACTACATGTCTTATTTCCCCAATTAAACCCCAAATATAACGGGAGATTAACACTGGTTCTGGTGAAGCAAGAGTTGGCACTATCCTAGCATATTCGAAAAATAGCTTTGTGTATCCCTTGCTATCCACACCAGTCATCCTAAGGTTTAGGAATTTGTTTGCTATCTGTTCTTTCTCATTGGGTGGGCAGAACTTCCTTTCTACCTTGTTTTTAAATTCTTCCCATTCCATATTATAGGTTTGATCACTTCCTCTTGTCTGGAGGATAGTGTTCCACCATTCTAGTGCTGCATTCTTAAACAGATTAGAAGCAAACAGTATCTTGTCTTCTTCAGCACATTTGCTTATCCTTAAGACTGCCTCAGTCTTTTCTATCCAGCGTAAGGTTGCAATAGCCCCTTCATTGCCCGAGAATTCCATTGGTTTACAAGACCAAAATTCTTTATAAGAACAACCGTTAGGCACGGTTCTTCTTCTTTTGGGAATGGGCATTTGAAATACCGGTCCATTGTTCACGCTATTTTCTGGTTCAATTGGTCGCTTACTGCTATGTTTACTTTTATTATCAGCATCCTTAACAGTTTGAAATATAAATGGCATTGCATCTATAATTCCTTGTGCTACTATGTGTTGGATAGCACTATTGTCCACTTGATTTCCATTGTTATTGACACTCGGATTATCATTAACCACGTTAATGTTACTCTGGTTATCATTATTCAGATTTCCTTGATTTCCTTCGTCGGCCATCTGAATTTTAAACATTTATCCCATATTAATATCACAAGATAGTAAGTAATATAATTGATCACATGACACACAATCTAACCAAAAACGTAGATCATTGCTACTTTACTCTTTTCATATACCTATGCGTCTATTACACACTAGTACAGAAATAAAGATTACAATACCAACAGAAATAAAATAGTAATATGCATCCGTACACACATATTTTTATTTTATTTTTATTTTTATTATATTAGTATTACTACCATTTCTTTAACATTCACGGATATGGATTTATCCAAAAATCCATATTACGTTCATCGTACTTCCATACGAGACGTTCTCCCACCTGACGCATTCTCTCACTGCTCTCTAAAATTTCCTCCCCGAAAGTCCTAAGTTCTTGAACGTTTTCTGCACTCATTGGGGGTGCAGGTTCTCGGACTGGGTTTGGAATCTGGGGTGCATTTTCCTGATATGGGGGTGACATTTCCTGAAATTGGTAAGGATCCTCTAATATTTCCCTAATATAATCATCTTGATAATAGGGGTCTAAAGGGTCCATACCTGGGTAGACTTCTATGTTCTATATGGGTGGATAATCCTGGATAGGGTAACGTTGCACAAAGTCTCTATTGTCGTCCCACCAGGGATCGTAATTCGGGTCTAGTGGGTTTGGTGCAGGCACCCTAGGGATTTCTTCTGGGTTAAAATCATGCATCTCCACCTGGTTTTCCTGATTTTCTATCTCCATGGGGTGTTCTGGGTTTTGTGGTTGTGGGGCTACTAGTTGTTCCAGACCTGGGTCAACAGCAGTCGTAGCTAAGATATGAAAATTAGCTAGGCTTCTATTTAACATATCTTGAGTATGGGCATCTGTCTCTCTCTTAATAGCTGCTAAAGCCCTTTGCTGTTGCAATTTTCGCATTCTCTTCCTACGAGCAAAAGCTTCTTTACTGAACCATCCTCGTTTCTTAGTAGGAAATGGTTCTTCAGATTGAGCTCTAAAAGCAAATATTCCGTCTTCCTGATCAGCAACATACCCCGAGAGGGCAGGTTGTGATGATGTACCTTCACTCCTAGGTGAATCAGCTAACTGACGATTCACGTCTGATGGTCCTCGAGTCGAGACCACCTGGTTTCGACTGGACCACTTTACTTAGTTATTTGGGCCGCACAATGTGATGTTATGTTTGTACTGTGTGTTACTGTTAACTGTTTAACTGCTCGTATGATTAGGGCAGGCCCAATAACGTATAGGGTGCTAGTATGATTTACATGCTATGTGTTAGATACGTGTAAATTATACGTGACATTTCTTGCATGCGAACCAAATAAATATTTAACAACCATAATAGGATATGGTTGACCAACATAACCCAAGTAAATTGTCTACCGAGCAAAGCAAAGGTGAGTTCACTACTTTTTACTTAAAGCATGCGTTCCCGGTGGTTGGGAAACGGAACGAAACACTTTTCCTGGTTTGGGATTGCTTACTATCTCCTTGTGCGGGATACGGTATTTCTATCTCCTTGTGTGGGATACGGGTAACAACGCTATCCCCTTGTGAGGGATACAAACTTCTTTCCTCCCCTTAAATGGGACTCTTAGTTAATTACTGTTTATACGGAATGCAACGAGCAACACTAAACGAAACTCTATCACTCAAGTCCCTACCATTTAATACCGATTAGTCGCCGGGGCTTGGCGAACGGGTTATTAGTTGATAGCGCTATTTAGGTCTAACCAGCCTCACACCGACCCTTGTTACTGGGAACGGGAGTGAACTAATGTACTCAGGCAAACCGTCAATGATGATAGAACATTGACAAATGGGGCACTGCGGAAACGTACGGTTAAGTAAGTATTCGGTATTGTAAAACAGTTTAGTAGCTTACTTATGGGGTAGCTCCCCATGGCATGTATAAACGGATAAATTAACTGTTAAAACAGGTTTTTGGAAATTAAAACTGGAAAACTGTAAACACGTGAACTCGCCAACGTTATGTTAACACTGTACTGCATGCTTTGCAGGTTGCTCGGTACAACTTTGGACGGACGTTGCAATCGGATGGAGTGCGTGGTTCGTAAGTTTCATGTTAACAAACTTGTGGTTTTAAATTACAATGTGTTCTTCTCTCCTTTCCGCTGCAAACTCAAACTATGTTTTGGAAAATTTAAAATTGGTCGCTAATTATACCATTATTTGTAATAATAACTAAACGGTTCAAAATAATTAGTGGCTGGATCCTGGTTAGTCACACGCCTCGTGGTAGTATTCCGCATGTGGATTTTGAGGGTGTGACAGATTGGTATCAGAGCCATTGGTTATAGTGAACTAGGTTTAAAATATAAAATGTTTTGGACTTAAAATATTTTTATATGAAAACCAGACTATAACCGTTCTTTAACGAAAACCACAACGACACCACACTCCGGATTGCAAGGTTCGTCAACCTCAGATACTCACATGGTAATGGTAGGTTAACGGCATTTACTTGTGCATAACTTATGTGTGTGAACACGCATGTGTATATGTGTATAATCAACATATATGTGTTAGTATGTATGCGTATATTTAGTATTTAACACAGTGGATCATACGAAGGCGAGGCAAGCGTGTTACGTGCTAAACAGGAGCGAGTCCTCCTAAACCTGGTTTGAAACCACGATACACTAAGGGCAAGGAACCAGTTATTCCAAGCCCTCGTCCACGAATTTCCTAATATCATCCCTGGATTGCAAATCGACGCAAGGGACGTCCACTCGATAGACCTGCCCAGGAAAGGCCTGCTACGAAGCAGATAGAGAAGTTACGAGAACAAATCGACGAAGGGGAGCCACCCCTATATCATGGGATATTAGAAGGAATGATGACGCCATTCGCATCCTTTTTACCTGCATATTTCCTTTCCCGACTTTAGTGGTGAGACTTGTTCCCTCACCCGACTGATCACCTGGATTCTTGAAGCGTTCTAGTAAGTCTACACTTTTCGGGTTCCTGTTTGCACGTCTCGAACACAAAAAGCATAGGCGGTGTATGCTTCTCATTGTGGTGCCAGCAATCGAATCACCCTTCCATCGACCACAAAGTTATTTCCCTAATTCCTCATTACATGGTAAATCCTTATTCAAGTTCAACCTTATACCTTAGCACGCCCCAAAACCCAACAAAGTGATGTCTTTCTTACAAACCGGCGTATTTGGAGGCGTGGCAAGACGAAGATACGAGCCATTCAACCCACCTACGAGTACGGTGACCTAGATGCTTACCTATCCAGAACCGTTATTCTTTGACGACTTTCCTGATTCCGTGGATCCTTTCGCTAGCTTTTGTACGAATTCGCGCTTCTTGCTCAAGATGGTATCCCCACTTCTATCGTTTCTTTATCACGACATCTACGTTTCTTCGTACAGAAACCTTGACCAGATCTCTCTTTAGTTTGGTGAATTCAACAAACTCGACCTTTAGTCAACAAACTTTTTAGCCCTTGAAATTCAACAACGTGTTACTTCAATCATACCTTCTCGAAAACCTGTTTTCGCAGTTTCATATCGAAACCCCCCCCCCCTCGACGACGCAAGCGCTACTTCAAACTCATTCGCACGACTTAGAACAACCCACTCGAACTTGATTTTCTACCGACCTGAGAAATCACATCCTGCCAGACGTCTCAGTAGACCCTGAAACCTACAGACCTGCACGACGACCATCCCTCTCTAGCTACTTCATTTTGCGCTAACCACATCGACGTAACACCCCTTAACAGCAAGCAACGTTCTGTATTCTAAACGCCCATAGCTTGTGTACGACCAACTACCTCATCGACATCAGATAAATCCCTATTGCCGGTCCCAAAGCCTTTTTGTTTTGTCTCAAGTTGAACGCATCAGATTTGACTACCCATCTCGCATGTTCTCGCTACTCGCGTTATGCTTCACGAATTCCGTGATTCTTATCTTACTCTATTCTGCACAATTCTACGTTTGGACGAATTACTTTCTACGAACGTCACTCGTTGGAGCAACGAGCCAAGTATACCCCGAAGGTAAAAGGTATTGCAAGGACAATTATTCGAACTCAATACGATCAACACCTAGTCACAACTCTCGAGTTTATTCCATCCTGTCAAAATTCGATGTTTGTTTCCTTCGACGAGATCTGAACCTACTCTGAAAACCAGTGGGAATCTGAACGACTCCTTTGCTTCGCTATGGTACTTCTACGACACGAACCTCCTTACGCTAAGTTTTTAAGACACAACTTTTAACGTCGAAAGCCCGCATTTCTCGACCGTATATGCAACCCCTCGTGATTTAAACTCGAAAGAGCGTCACCTAGCATTCGAGAGATGCTCAAATATCCGCAAATCCAGCAATTGGAAGATGATCTACGAGGTGCTTCTATCTTATTCTATCATGTCCAAGGCATTGATGAAATGTCTGCCAGCAACGGCACATGACCAAAGAAACCGACAAGTTTTCGAACTTACAACCATCCACTTGATGGAAGTAGATGCTGGGCACGGAGTGCCAACTTCTATCACTTTTGATCGAAACCCACGTTTTGCATCCGATTCGTTGCAGGCTGTGCACAAAATCCTTTGGCTCACAGTTAGGTAGGAACATCGTTTATCACCCGCTGACGGGTGGTTAAATTGAACGCACACTCCGAAACCCTTGAAAGCATGCTGAGAACATATGTTACCAACTTTGGGAAAACGAGAGACACTTGACTTTTGTAGAAATCTCTTCCCACTAGCATTCAGGTGTCAGGTGGCACCATTTGAGGCATTGCACGGGCGCAAATTCCGATCACCTCTGTGTGGGGCGGAAGCCAAATTACCGGCCCAGAACTTGCACTTGACACAACGGGTAGGATTGCCCAGAACAGACAACGCATGGCGGCAGCTCGTGACCGTCAGAAAAGCTACGCAGAATTCCTAGTCGGAGACTGGGTTCTACTAAAAGGTTTACCCTGGAAGTGTGTGCTACATTCTGGAAAACAGAGCAAGCTTAATCCACGATACGTTGAACCATTCGAAGTTACCGAAAGGATCGGTAAGGTAGCATATTGACTAAACCTGCCTGAAGAGCTGAATGCGGTACACAACGTCTTTCACGTGCCTAATCTGAAGAAGTGTCTGTCAGATGAAACATTCATTGTTCCTTTTTAGGAACTCGTGATCAACAACAAACTACGCTTCATTGAGGAACCGGTTGAGATCAGGGATCAAGAAATCAAAACCCTCAAGCGTGGTAAAATATGCCAACAGACCAAGTTCGTTGGATCTCGCGCCGTGGCCTAGAGCTTACCTGGGAACGGGAAAACCAGATGATGTGCATGTATCCCCAGCTGTTTACAAACATTACTTCCAGCACTGAGGCTACAGCTGAATTCCGGGAAGAAATTCCAAACCAACAGGGGTGATGTGACGCCCCACGAAAACGTTTAAACACACTAGCTTGTCAGTGACTACGTGCTAAATTTCGGGACGAAATTTCTTGAACTTGGGGATAATGTGACACTTCGGGTCTTCCTGTACGTTTCTTGGATGCTATAAATAATTTTGTGAAATTCTATACTAAGTGGAATACATACGAACTCTGTGGATCTTGTGCTACGTGATTTTTGTGCTATGTGATTTTATGTGCTATGTGGCTTACATATTCATTTTGTGACTTTCGTGAACTACGTGTATTTATGTATAACAATAAGGTTATTAACGAATCGTATATCATAGCTTAAATTTCGAGGACAAAATTCCAGTAACATGGGGAGAATGTGACAACCTGTACTCTCGTGTCGAGAGAAGGGTATTTTAGTAATACGTGCGCGTATTAATAATTTACTATTATTATTATTACTATTATTATTGTTAACCCGTTATAAATTTGAGTGTTATGATAAGCGGGTCGGTCAGTTAAACGTAACACCCGAAATATTACGGATCCATTCGCATGAGCCCAAGCCCAACCCAACACACATAAATCAAAACCCTAGCCTATTTATACATCCTATTCATCTACCCCCTTCTATTTTTCTAAAAACCCTAAATAGAAAGACATCAGCCGCAAATGTCGGATTCCCCTTTCCCTCTCTTCTCTGCCTTTCCGGTGACCGGAGCCGCATCTCCGGTGACTTCCGGCACCCCTCCTTCTCGACTGATGACCTTCGTCGCACACCCCTCTTCCTCGTACACCTCGAAACTCACCTATCTACACACCATTAACCCCCCCCCCCATCACACACATACAAGATGAGAGAGAGAGAGAGAGTAGCAGAGAGAGATATAGATGGAACGAAGAAGGATGAAGAGCCGTAACGGTGGCCCAAACTGGCAGCAGCGGTGGTGCAGCAGCGTTGGGCCCCGACGTCAACAGTTGTGGACAAGTTAGGAGGGACGATTGTGTGCACTTCGGCTCCGATTTGAGTCCCGACAGAAGCTTCGTTACTCGCCAAGGGGCTCTCTCGATCGGTATTAGGGGTTGCAGCTGAGTTGGTGATGGCGGAGCCGACGACAGCGGCGGCTGCCGAAACTCCGGCTCGTGCACAACAACCATGGCAGCGAGCAGTCCCTCTTGTCTCTAAGTCTCGGTCAGTGAGGTGTTGTCTTTGAATGCTTGTTAAATATGTGTTGTTCTGTGTATTAATTTAAAAGTGGAATAAGACATTATTTTTGAAGTGCTTTGATGACGGTAATTGTTGATCATAGAGTTTTATTGGTAAACCCCCTTTTCATGATTTGTACATAGGTTTGATAAAATGCTTTGAATAAGAGGAATGTGTAATGTGCATAGTTGTAAATATAAAAACGAAGAACACAACGAATCACCTTTAAACACTTGCACACGATTCTATTACTATCAACTAGCAAAACCGTCTAGTACAAGTGCTCACAAACAATCACCTTCCTCTAGCTCTCTCTAGGAATTCTGTAACAATGAGGTTCCAACCTAAAAACAAGTTAAAAACTTGTTTATATACTAACTCAAGCCCAATTCCCTACATGGGCTCCCCTTGGGCCTGCTTGGCCCACATGGCCTAAAGCTTGGCCCGAGTGACCTATAAAGGTCCAAAACCTAATATAACTAACTCGGTAAAGCCCAGTTTGTAACCATAACCCGTTGTGTTAATTTGATGCGTCAGTGTCACACTTTAGGGTCTAACAATCTCCCCCTAGACTGATGCCATCAAATTGTCTTCATAACATGAATTCAGCAACGTCTTCAACGAAGTCTATGGTTGTCTCTATTCTGCAAATGTTGTGGAAGTTCTTGACTTCTGAACTCTCAACACTGGGTCTCTTTTCTTCAGCTCTTGTGGTTAGCTTCATATCAGGATCTTGATCAGCTTTGCTTGAAAATCTTGTTAAAAAGAATGTGAGAGGAGGATTCTCAGCAGCTCTTTTCTTCTTCAATCTTTGTCTTTCAAGCAGATTCATGGTACTTCTTCAAATGCACTTTCATTGTCAGACGACGTTTCGTATCCGGTTCTTCTGACTCAGGTACATCTTGTTGTAGTGCTGCTTCAGGCTTCTTCAGCAACTAACAGCATCTCAATCTTCATCAACCCCAGTTCTTGAATGGAATCAAGTTCTGCACATGCTCATAAACTCATAAGCAAACATTTCTTATGCAACAAGGAGAGTACCATATGAACACTAGGTATATCAAATTTCACAATTTAAATTCTTTCAACTTTTGATGATCAGTCAAATTTTCAAGAACGGTTATATTTTTTTAATTTTAAGAAAAACAAATAAGCACTCTATTTTTGGATTTTTTATTTTAGAAAAACAAGACACTATTTTTGTATTTTTGAAATTTTCTATTTTTTTTAATTTTTTTTAATTTTAAGAGCAAGAAACAAATAAGAACTCAAAATATAAACAACTACCATAATATACAATTACAATTGCAATGGGATCAAAATTCGTTCTCAGGCTGACTAAGGAACACTTTTCAGTACGAGCCTAATCAAACTGATCTATGCGATTGTCAATATGTTTGTCCACTTAAACTTTAACGCTCAACTTTTATTTTTTTTCAACTTCGTGATATGCTTAAGGTAATATTATATCAAACCCTTTAATTTAAGGATTTCTTTGATTATTTTAATTAAAAACAAAAATCCTTTAGAGAATCAGTTATAACTTTAATAACCCAATTGCTCAGGGATCAAATCACGAGGTTTCGGGCTTGACTTCACTTATCAACACTGATCTACTACCGAATAATCTAGACGATTGCTAGTATATTTGTCCACCTAAACTCATCTCCCTAGACCTTTTCCATATAACTGCATGTAACAAATTTTATCATGTTTTGATTTCTTAACAATGAACACCCAAACAAATACTAATCAAATCCCGGAGATATAAACAGCACACTCTATCATGCAAGTAACTTCCCTACCACATATTTCACAAGTCCAATCCAGATCTCTAAAATCTTAACTGGGAATAGGTTGAGAAAAGAACAGAATAGATCTTTCGCAGAGATGATATAATATACAGATCAAATGAGTTTTTCTCAGTTTGATATAGGTTTCTTGGGTTTCTTTTGGGCACTTGAGGGCCTCTTTCGGGTGTTTAATTGATCTATAGAGCGACAACGTACAGCTAGGTCAGCATGTATCTGGATGCAGCAGAAGCTGACGTTTCCTAGCACCTCCAGGTCTTTGCTTCCGCAAAACAGAGGAGATACACGACTTTTTCAGAGAAGATTTCAGAGTCAGACAAAAATTGTGTGTATCGGGACAACATACAAACATTCAAATAGAAATGAGCTAATTTCAAAGTGATTTTCTTTCCTGAGGTCATGTACTAATTTAGTTCTGAACAGAACAACCGATGTTTCCAGTCTTTATGGATAGAGCCTACCAACACATCGTGCTAAAGTCAAAATGTTTCGATACTGGTCTTACATGAGTCAGCCCTTCACCATAATGTGAAAATTCATTTTCTGAAGGACAGCCAAGATATCCCCGGATGATTCAACAACATTAAGACCCGAAACCTCAGACGTTGGCAATCTATCAACACAAGATTTAAGACCATAAAATCATACGTCGTTGGTATGTTACCCACATGTTACATAGTTCGTTATGTTTATATCACTTAGTATCTTTTATCATTTTGAGCGTCAAGCCTATCGACATATTGCAGTAGATCCTAGTTTTTCAGCTATGGCACCTTACATGTGTTAGTCAAACCCTTTAACACGAACATTTACTTCACTTCCCATATCATGCAATCTCTCTTTTTGACTTTTTCATTTTTCTAATGTTTTTGTATTTTTCTCATTTTCTCTCCCTAAAACAAAGCGCATATATATATATATAGCAAACTCTTTTTGTGTTTTTCTTTTTCTGAGTTTTCTCCCCCTTAACACTATATATGTCTCTCTCTCCCCCTAAATTTGTGCATAAATCTTGTATTTTTGCACAAATTTACCGTTTACTAGAGAAAGGACACTTTATTTACAAAGTAATGAACTAAGAAAGAGAAAAAATATTTTTGATTAACCGTTCTGTCATCAGATTGAAGACTAATCAATATTCAAATCAAAGTACTGAATTTAAACGGTACCTTTTGCTGATCTTATCTTACTTCTATAATCTCCTCCAAAGGAAACACAACATCTGTAAAAAAAATTTGAACTTTTTGCAACAGTGAAATGTTACCCGTTCTATCTCTGGAACAACCGCTATCAACATTCCAGAGATTGTCAACAGCTCCTCCTTAGTTGTTCCTGAAAGGTAAGGAGATTAGTAAGACATGGGTACCCAGGCCATCGTGGTCCTGGGATTTCCTGAAGCATCAAAATAAGACACTTCCTTTAAACATAAGTCCCCTTTCGTCTCAAGGATTGGAGATGTTGCTGCTTTGGATTTGGGTTTCCAAATCTGTTTCGGTCTAGCAAACGCGTTTGTTGCCTTCGGTTGAGCAACTTTAGTTGTTTCAGGTTTGTTAGTTTTAGAAACACATTTTTGTTCCTGAACAACCTTGCGTTTGTTTTTAGCAGCGTTCCAATGCCCATCAGAAGGTTTAACCTTGAGATTCACATTCTTCATTGCCTTAGGTGAAGATACCTTCATTGGCTTAGAATGGTAGTTTTCCTTTGGTGTAACCCTCTGATTTTGCATATAATATGGTACGTAGGGACGATGTGTGCAGTTTCTTGCAATGTGACCAGCAATGCCGCAATTGAAGCATGTTTGTCTCTTCACGTAGAAGGCATTCTGATCAGCTGGATTTGCTCTTGCAGGCCCTGAAGGACGAACCGGTCCTTTCTGTGCTTGATTTTGTTGCACATTTCTTGCCGACGACGATGAATTTGGATGTCTATACTTATCGTTTGTAGGGGCCATCTGTGATTGATATTTCTTTTGATTCTTCTTGTTTTGATTAGACTGCAGGTCTTGTTCAGAAATCTCACCAGTCTTTTCGAAAGCTTTGTTAGCACAGTCAAATGCATATTTCTCACATTTACCATTACAGACTTGCTTAACGAAAGCATTTTTCTCATTACGAGCCTTTTCCGGACGATTGCTGCCTATTGAGGATTGTGGAGAGCCTGATCGTCTTTGATGTTAGGCTTCTTCTTTTCGCATCCTTTTCCTACTCACTTTGGCTCTTGTTGCTTAATCTGAACCTTTTCATTACTAACAGAAGGTTCAGATTGTTCAGCTTGCGTACTTGGAGCCTTGTTCACATCAGTCTTCTTGTCATCCTTCATGTCACCAGCTTTGACAGAATCGGAGAGTTCTGGTTTGTCAGATGAGACACCAGAAACTTTAGTAGAAACTTCAGCTGAAACATTTGACGAATTTTCAGCACAAGACGGTTCTGCACATGACACCTTTGGACTGGATCCACTAGAATCAACCGATTCCAATTTCTCATAATCAGCTGCTTCAAATGAATCACATTTGGAATCAGATGGTTCAGCTGGCTCATTTGTTTCATTTGCTGATTCAGTCTCTGTTACACAAGCATCAACATTTTCGCCCAAACCATCAGGCCTGTAATTAATGACAGAGTGAAAAAACGAGCTAAAAATGCCACACACATCAGAATTTGTTGCTTGTTCATCTCCAACGACATCTTCAACTTTTACTTCATCTACAAGGGAAGACGAAGCATTAGTATCATTTGTACCCTTAGCAACAAAATTTATTGGAGGAGTCGCTCGTTTATCAACAGGTCTGCTGTTGATTGATGACTTATCAGTTTTAGGACCATAAGTCATTTTACTTTCATTCATCAGCTCATCCTCAGTCATAGGTAAATATGTGTAATTATCATTGTAAGGAGGAGGAGCCTAATTGAAACCCAATCCACACCCTTTCTTTTTCTGATATGCAAGTTGTTGATCACACAAATTTTTAACTAGTTTGCTGGAAGAATCATATTTCTTAATATTGAGTTCATTTATTTGATATCTATCTCTGATATCTTCCAGTTCTTTAGTCACAGTGCATAATTTTTCCTGAACATATAAGAGTTGGGCTGTTTTTACACTTACATCATCCTTTAGTTGGATGATGTCTTTTCGCTGAGCTTCAATTTTTTCTTTATAAAGTTTCTCATTTTTCGATAAAGTAAAGGTTTTATTCTTTATATCTTTATATTCTTGAATTAGCTCAGCATTATGTAACCTATATGCCTCATTTCTTTCTCTACACTCAGGAGTGCAAAAGACAGAAAGTATATCTTCAAGTTCTTTGCTCACAGGTTTGTCAACACATAAATGACATAACTTCAGTGGGTGGCTGTTACTTTTGTTCTTTCCCCCAAAACACAAACCAAACGAGAACCCGTGTCCTTGCTAACTCAAACCTTTGCAGACGAATGAACCCGCTTTCTGTACCGCACCTCAAAACCTGTCAAACCTTTTTCACAACCAAACAAACCCCCTTTTTTATATTTATTTATAGAATAAACCTTTTATTTTTTTAATATATAAATCAATAATGATTAGGTAATGTGAATATTATTATAATTAATATTATTAAAACCTAAACTACACTGTTGCCTGTCTTCTTCGAACAAAATCCACCGAAACCAAAAAAATATATTTTTCTTTTCTGAGGTCTGAGGAATAGTGATTGTAGGTCGCGAATCAGACTGGAGGTTAGTGATGGTACCGATGAAGGTTTGACGGTGACAGTTACTATATGAACGGAGAAGATGGTGAAGATGGTGGTCGGACGTGAACAGTGGTGATAATGAAGATGATGGAACGGAAATGGTGAACGTGGGGTACGATTGTTGTCAGAGTAAGACGTCGGAGAAGATGCAGGTGGACACCGGAGTTGCAGGTTACGTCAGTGAACAATGATGATGACGAAAAGATGGTAACTGCGAATGGTGAGCGATGACAGTTGTGACCGTCGGAGAAGAAAGACAAGGATGATGATGTTGCAGGTAGATGGCCAGAGATGAAAGACGATGATGGTGACGGAAATCTCAAGCTACTTGACGACTCAAAATCTCTTGTGAAGTTCAATGGAGGTTGCGACTCGAGACTATGAAATCGATTACTCGAGACCAGTTGAGTCGAAACAGTGGTTGCGACACGAGACGAAGAAGTGTGCAACTCGAGACCTTGAAGAGTATGTTGTGAGTTGAAACTGGTGATGAAGTTGATGACTCGAGACCGTGGTTTCGACTGGATTTGGTTGATTGGCGGAACCAAGGTTGCGACTCAGATGATCCAACAGAAGTGATTGATGATCACGTTCAAAGTGGTAGCCGGAGATATGTTGAAATTGCAGGTTTATGGTAGTCGTTGGAGCCATGAAGTTGAGTCGAGACTGTGATGTGTCGAGACCTGGGTGAAGATGTGAAGATGACTCGAGACTGGAACGGTTGCGACTCGGGGAAGGTGTAACTCGAAACCTGTGGATATTGACTCGAGACAGTGGAGGAGGATGTCAACAACTTTCCAAAAAAAATTGAGACGAGAATGATGTAAACAGATGATTTTATTTAAAAAAATTTAATTAGGAAATAGTTGAAAATTTTGAAAAAGATTGAATCGGAAAGAGTTGTTTCGAAAATAATGGAATTTTCAAATCAATTTTTAATTTCAAATCTTTTCAAAAGATAAAACAATATCCTCACCCCTTTAACAACTTCCAAAACGATCAAACTACCAAAATATAACGATTTTTTTATAAAATTTCGATGAACACTACGAAGAACGCGAAGAACACCGAACCAAAAATAACGAAAATCTTGAATCTTTGATATCACACCGAGCCTAGAAATAGGTTCTAATTGCTCTGATACCACTTGTAAGTCCCGTTTAACTGGATCTTTCAATGATATAAAACCTAATCTTGTGAGAGTGCGGAAACCAAACACAAGACGATTCAAGATAAACCAAAAAATATAAAAAACGAAGAACACAACGAATCACCTTTAAACACTTGCACACGATTCTATTACTATCAACTAGCAAAACCGTCTTGTACAAGTGCTCACAAACAATCACCTTCCTCTAGCTCTCTCTAGGAATTCTGTAACAATGAGGTTCCAACCTAAAAACAAGTTAAAAACTTGTTTATATACTAACTCAAGCCCAATTCCCTACATGGGCTCCCCTTGGGCCTGCTTGGCCCACATGGCCTAAAGCTTCGCCCGAGTGACCTATAAAGGTCCAAAACCTAATATAACTAACCCGGTAAAGCCCAGTTTGTAACCATAAACCCGTTGTGTTAATTTGATGCGTCAGTCTCACACTTTAGGGCCTAACAAGTGGCCACTACTATTATGTTTATTTGAAGTTCTATGTGACTATATCAATAGTATGTTGTGGTTAAAATTAGTGTTCATTGCCAATCCTAGTTAGAAACTCAGGTGTGTTGGCTGTTTTATACTAAGGTTTGTTTTTGGGTTATTAACTGATACTACACAATGAGATTTGAAGTTGTTTTATGCTAAATGATAGTATATAAGGGTGTTCATGATATATAGGTCATGTGTATGCATGTTCCTATTTTCGTAAGAATGTATGTTATGTGTTAATGAACATGTGATTCTTGTGAAATGATTCTTGACCGTTTCAAGCGATGGGTTATGCTAATGTTATGGTTATGAGGTGGTGGCTAGTCATACATGTTAGTATGTTCGGATGAAACAAGGATAGGAAATATTGTGTTAGATGTGTTTTGAATAAAGGAGGAAAACCTCGATGAACTGTTGAATGTTCTAAAGATATTTGAAATAATATGCCGTTGATCTGAATTGTGAGTGCACGATACATGAAAACATGTTAGTGAAATGTGATTGGATAGTACATGGTTATGAAATCAGATTTGGATAGTACTATCCTGTGTATTCTAGAAAGATTCCATCAGCTGGGATGCGAGTCGAGACCATCCCGGTTGCGACTCGAGATCATCAAAGTTGACAACTCGAGACCAGGGCATGCACCTCGGGAGCCGAGACCAGCATGATTGCGACTCGAAACCACTTGGTTGGGACTCGAGACTTCATGATCTCGAGTCGAGACCACCTGGTTTCGACTGGACCACTTTACTTAGTTATTTGGGCGCACAATGTGATGCTATGTTTGGACTGTGTGTTACAGTTAACTGTTTAACTGCTCGTATGATTAGGGCAGGCCCAATAACGTATAGGGTGCTAGTATGATTTCCATGCTATGTGTTAGATACGTGTAAATTATACGTGACATTTCTTGCATGCAAACCTAATAAATATTTAACAACCATAATAGGGTATGGTTGACCAACATAACCCAAGTAAATTGTCTACCGAGCAAAGCAAAGGTGAGTTCACTACTTTTTACTTAAAGCATGCGTTCTCGATGGTTGGGAAACGGAACGAAACACTGTTCCTGGTTTGGGATTGCTTACTATCTCCTTGTGCGGGATACGGTATTTCTATCTCCTTGTGTGGAATACAGGTAACAACGCTATCCCCTTGTGAGGGATACAAACCACTTTCCTCCCCTTAAATGGGACTCTTAGTTAAATACTGTTTATACGGAATGCAACGAGCAACACTAAACGAAACTCTATCACTCAAGTCCCTACCATTTAATACCGATTAGTCGCCGGGGCCTGGCGAACGGGTTATTAGTTGATAGCGCTATTTAGGTCTAACCAGCCTCACACCGACCCTTGTTACTGGGAACGGGAGTGAACTAATGTACTCAGGCAAACCGTCAATGATGATAGAACATTGACAAACGGGGCACTGCGGAAACGTACGGTTAAGTAAGTATTCGGTATTGTAAAACAGTTTAGTAGCTTACTTATGAGGTAGCTCCCCATGGCATGTATAAACGGATAAATTAACTGTTAAAACAGGTTTTTGGAAATTAAAACTAGAAAACTGTAAACACGTGAACTCGCCAACGTTATGTTGACACTCTACTTCATGCTTTGCAGGTTGCTCGGTACAACTTTGGACGGACGTTGCAATCGGATGGAGAGCGTGGTTCGTAACTTTCATGTTAACAAACTTGTGCTTTTAAATTACGATGTATTCTTCTCTCCTTTCCGCTGCAAACTCAAACTATGTTTTGGAAAATTTAAAATTGCTCGCTAATTATACCATTATTTGTAATAATAACTAAACGGTTCAAAATAATTAGTGCCTGGATCCTGGTTAGTCACACGCCTCGCGGTAGTATTCCGCATATGGATTTTGAGGGTGTGACAGTAAGGTTCACAATGGTGTAAAATTAAAATGGGATATACGGGGCTAGGATTCGAGTTACAGGAACAAGGGCCAAACCAACCACCCAAGAATTGAATCGTGGAGCGAAAACACTTGACAACCTCCTAGAAGCAGCTTTTCTTGCCACCAGACCTTTCTACATCAATTAGGAATCTGATGCCGTCACTAAACACATTCCTTAAATTGTAGCCATTTGTTGAGTATTTTTTTTGTGTCTAATCCGCATATATATCACCATTGCCCTTGATTGTCTTGACTGTATATCTCTTAAATGTCAACATATACACGTGTGATTTAGTTTACGAAGAATTTTCAATGCCGAGAACCTCGATCAGAGAGTAAAAAAGGCGTAAGGTTCACAATGGTGTAAAACTAAAATTGGATATACCGGGCTAGGATTCGAGTTACAGGAACAAGGGCCAAACCAACCACCCAAGAATGGAATCGTCAAGCGAAAACACTTGACAACCTCCTAGAAGCAGCATTGCTTACCACCAGACCTTTCTCCATCAATTAGGAATCTGATGCCGTCACTAAACACATTCCCTAAATTGTAGCCATTTGTTGAGTGATTTTTTTTGGTGTCTAATCCGCATATATATCCCCATTTTCCTTGATTTTCTTGACTGTATATCTCTTAAATATCAACATATACACCTGTGATTTAGTTTACGAAGATTTTTCAATGCCGAGAACCTCGATCAGGGAGTAAAAAAGGCGTAAGGTTCACAATGGTGTAAAATTAAAGTGGGATATACCGGGCTAGGATTCGAGTTACAGGAACAAGGGCCAAACCAACCACCCAAGAATGGAATCGTCAAGCGAAAACACTTGACAACCTCCTAGAAGCAGCTTTTCTTGCCACCAGACCTTTCCCCATCAATTAAGAATCTGATGCCGTCACTAAACACATTCCTTAAACTGTAGCCATTTGTTGAGTGTTTTTTTTGGTGTCTAATCCACATATATATCACCATTGCCCTTGATTTTCTTGACTGTATATCTCTTAAATGTCAACATATACACGTGTGATTTAGTTTACGAAGATTTTTCAATGCCGAGAACCTCGATCAGAGAGTAAAAAAGGCGTAAGGTTCACAATGGTGTAAAATTAAAATGGGATATACCGGGCTAGGATTCGAGTTACAGGAACAAGGGCCAAACCAACCACCCAAGAATGGAATCGTCGAGCGAAAACACTTGACAACCTCCTAGAAGCAGTTTTTCTTGCCACCAGACCTTTCCCCATCAATTAGGAATCTGATGCCGTCATTAAACACATTCCTTAAACTGTAGGCATTTGTTGAGTGTTTTTTTTTTGTGTCTAATCCGCATATATATCACCATTGCCCTTGATTTTCTTGACGGTATATCTCTTAAATATCAACATATACACATGTGATTTAGTTTACATAGATTTTTCAATACCGAGAACCTCGATCAGAGAGTAAAAATGGCGTAAGGTTCACAATGGTGTAAAATTAAAATGGGATATACCGGGCTAGGATTCGAGTTACAGGAACAAGGGCCAAACCAACCACCCAAGAATGGAATCGTCGAGCGAAAACACTTGACAACCTCCTAGAAGCAGCTTTTCTTGCCACCAGACCTTTCCCCATCCATTAGGAATCTGATGTCGTCACTAAACACGTTCCTTAAATTGTAGCCATTTGTTGTGTGTTTTTTTTTTGTGTCTAATCCGCATATATATCACCATTACCCTTGATTTTCTTGACTGTATATCTCTTAAATGTCAACATATACATATGTGATTTAGTTTACGAAGAATTTTCAATGTCGAGAACCTCGACCAGAGAGTAAAAAAGGTGTAAGGTTCACAATGGTGTAAAATCAAAATGGGATATACCGGGCTAGGATTCGAGTTACAGGAACAAGGGCCAAACCAACCACCCAAGAATGGAATCGTCGAGCGAAAACACTTGACAACCTACTACAAGCAGCTTTTCTTACCACCAGACCTTTCTCCATCAATTAGGAATCTGATGCCGTCACTAAACACATTCCTTAAATTGTAGCCATTTGTTGAGCGTTTTTTTTGTGTCTAATCCGCATATATATCACCATTGCGCTTGATTTTCTTGACTGTATATCTCTTAAATGTCAACATATACACGTGTGATTTAGTTTACGAAGATTTTTCAATGCCGAGAACCTCGATCAGAGAGTAAAAAAGGCGTAAGGTTCACAATGGTGTAAAATTAAAATGGGATATACCGGGCTAGGATTCGAGTTACAGGAACAATGGCCAAACCAACCACCCAAGAATGGAATCGTCGAGCGAAAACACTTGACAACCTCCTAGAAGCAGTTTTTCTTGCCACCAGACCTTTCCCCATCAATTAGGAATCTGATGCCGTCATTAAACACATTCCTTAAACTGTAGGCATTTGTTGAGTGTTTTTTTTTTGTGTCTAATCCGCATATATATCACCATTGCCCTTGATTTTCTTGACGGTATATCTCTTAAATATCAACATATACACATGTGATTTAGTTTACATAGATTTTTCAATACCGAGAACCTCGATCAGAGAGTAAAAATGGCGTAAGGTTCACAATGGTGTAAAATTAAAATGGGATATACCGGGCTAGGATTCGAGTTACAGGAACAAGGGCCAAACCAACCACCCAAGAATGGAATCGTCGAGCGAAAACACTTGACAACCTCCTAGAAGCAGCTTTTCTTGCCACCAGACCTTTCCCCATCCATTAGGAATCTGATGTCGTCACTAAACACGTTCCTTAAATTGTAGCCATTTGTTGTGTGTTTTTTTGGTGTCTAATCCGCATATATATCACCATTGCCCTTGATTTTCTTGACTGTATTTCTCTTAAATATCAACATATACACGTGTGATTTAGTTTACGAAGATTTTTCAATGTCGAGAACCTCGATCAGAGAGTAAAAAAGGCGTAAGGTTCACAATGGTGTAAAATTAAAATGTGATATACCGGGCTAGGATTTGAGTTACAGGAACAAGGGCCAAACAAACCACCCAAGAATGGAATCGTCGAGCGAAAACACTTGACAACATCCTAGAAGCAGCTTTTCTTACCACCACACCTTTCTACATCAATTAGGAATCTCATGCCGTCACAAAACACATTCCTTAAATTGTAGCCATTTGTTGAGTGTTTTTTTTGTGTCTAATCCTCATATATATCACCATTGCCCTTGATTTTCTTGACTGTATATCTCTTAAATGTCAACATATACACGTGTGATTTAGTTTACGAAGATTTTTCAATGCCGAGAACCTCGATCAAAGAGTAAAAAAGGCGTAAGGTTCACAATGGTGTAAAATTAAAATTGGATATACCGGGCTAGGATTCGAGTTACAGGAACAAGGGCCAAACCAACCACCCAAGAATGGAATCGTCGAGCGAAAACACTTGACAACCTTCTAGAAACAAGTTTTCTTACCACCAGACCTTTCCCCGTCAATTAGGAATCTGATGCCGTCACTAAACACATTCCTTAAATTGTAGCCATTTGTTGAGTGTTTTTTTTTTGTGTCTAATCCTCATATATATCACCATTGCCCTTGATTTTCTTGACTGTATATCTCTTAAATGTCAACATATACACATGTGATTTAGTTTACGAAGAATTTTCAATGCCGAGAACCTCGATCAGAGAGAAAAAAAGGTGTAAGGTTCACAATGGTGTAAAATTAAAATGGGATATACCAGGCTAGGATTCGAGTTATAGGAACAAGGGCCAAACCAACCACCCAAGAATGGAATCGTCGAGCGAAAACACTTGACAACCTACTAGAAGCAGCTTTTCTTACCACCGGACCTTTCTCTATCAATTAGGAATTTGATGCCGTCACTAAACACATTCCTTAAATTGTAGCCATTTGTTGAGTGTTTTTTTTTTGTGTCTAATCCGCATATATATCACCATTGCTCTTGATTTTCTTGACTGTATATCTCTTAAATGCCAACATATACACGTGTGATTTAGTTTACGAAGATTTTTCAATCCCGAGAACCTCGATCAGAGAGTAAAAAGGCGTAAGGTTCACAATGGTGTAAAATTAAAATGAGATATACCGGGCTAGGATTCGAGTTACAGGAACAAAGGCCAAACCAACCACCCAAGAATGGAATCGTCGAGCGAAAACACTTGACAACATCCTAGAAGCAGCTTTTCTTGCCACCAAACCTTTCTCCATCAATTAGGAATCTGATGCAATCACTAAACACATTCCTTAAATTGTAGCCATTTGTTGAGTGTTTTTTTTTGGTGTCTAATCCACATATATATCACCATTGCCCTTGATTTTCTTGACCGTATATCTCTTAAATATCAACATATACACGTGTGATTTAGTTTACGAAGATTTTTCAATGTCGAGAACCTCGATAAGAGATTAAAAAAGGCGTAAAGTTCACAATGGTGTAAAATTAAAATGGGATATACCGGGCTAGGATTCGAGTTACAGGAACATTGCCTAACCAACCACCCAAGAATTTAATCGCCGAGCGAAAACACTTGACAACATCCTAGAAGCAGCTTTTCTTACCACCAGACCTTTCTCCATCAATTAGGAATCTGATGCGGTCACTAAACACATTCCTTAAATTGTAGTCATTTGTTGAGTGTTTTTTTTTTGGTGTCTAATCCACATATATATCACCATTGCCCTTGATTTTCTTGACTATATATATCTTAAATATCAACATATACACGTGTGATTTAGTTTACGAAGATTTTTCAATGCCGAGAACCTCGATCAGAGAGTAAAAAAGGCGTTAGGATCACAATGGTGTAAAATTAAAATGGGATATACCGGGCTAGGATTCGAGTTACAGGAACAAGGGCCAAACCAACCACCCAAGAATGGAATCGTCGAGCGAAAACACTTGACAACCTCCTAGAAGCAACTTTTCTTGCCACCAGACCTTTCCCCATCTATTAGGAATCTGATTCCGTCACTAAACACATTCCTTAAATTGTAGCCATTTGTTGAGTGTTTTTTTTTTGTGTCTAATCCGCATATATATCACCATTTCCCTTGATTTTCTTGATTGTATATCTCTTAAATGTCAACATATACACGTGTGATTTAGTTTATGAAGATTTTTCAATGCCGAGAACCTCGATCAGAGAGTAAAAAAGGTGTAAGGTTCACAATGGTGTAAAATTAAAATGGGATATACCGGGCTAGGATTCGAGTTACAGTAACAAGGGCCAAACCAACCACCCAAGAATGGAATCGTCGAGCGAAAACACTTGACAACCTCCTAGAAGCAGCTTTTCTTACCACCAGACCTTTCTCCATCAATTAGGAATCTGATGCCGTCACTAAACACATTCCTTAAATTGTAGCCATTTGTTGAGTGTTTTTTTTGTGTCTAATCCGCATATATATCACCATTGCCCTTGATTTTCTTGACTGTATATCTCTTAAATATCAACATATACACGTGTGATTTAGTTTACAAAGATTTTTCAATCCCGAGAACCTCGATCATAGAGTAAAAAAGGCGTAAGGTTCACAATGGTGTAAATTTAAAATGGGATATACCGGGCTAGGATTCGAGTTACAGGAATAATGGCCAAACCAACCACCCAAGAATGGAATCGTCGAGCGAAAACACTTGACAACCTCCTAGAAGCAGCTTTTCTTGCCACCCGAACTTTCCCCGTCAATTAGGAATCTGATGCCGTCACTAAACACATTCCTTAAATTGTAGCCATTTGTTGAGTGTTTTTTTTTTTGTGTCTAATCCACATATATATCACCATTGCCCTTGATTTTCTTGACTGTATATCTCTTAAATGTCAACATATACACATGTGATTTAGTTTACGAAGAATTTTCAATGCCGAGAACCTCGATCAGAGAGTAAAAAAGGTGTAAGGTTCACAATGGTGTAAAATTAAAATGGGATATACCGGGCTAGGATTCGAGTTACAGGAACAAGGGTCAAACCAACCACCCAAGAATGGAATCGTCGAGCGAAAACACTTGACAACCTACTAGAAGCAGCTTTTCTTACCACCGGCCCTTTCTCCATCAATTAGAAATCTGATGCCGTCACTAAACACATTCCTTAAATTGTAGCCATTTGTTGAGTGTTTTTTTTGTGTCTAATCCGCATATATATCACCATTGCTCTTGATTTTCTTGACTGCATATCTCTTAAATGCCAACATATACACGTGTGATATAGTTTACGAAGATTTTTCAATGCCGAGAACCTCGATCAGAGAGTAAAAAAGGCGTAAGGTTCACAATGGTGTAAAATTAAAATGTGATATACCGGGCTAGGATTCCAGTTACAGGAACAAGGGCCAAACCAACCACCCAAGAGTGGAATCGTCGAGCGAAAACACTTGACAACATCCTAGAAGCAGCTTTTCTTACCACCAGACCTTTCTCCATCAATTAAGAATCTGATGCGATCACTAAACACGTTCCTTAAATTGTAGCCATTTGTTGAGTGTTTTTTTTGGTGTCTAATCCACATATATATCACCATTGCCCTTGATTTTCTTGACCGTATATCTCTTAAGTATCAACATATACACGTGTGATTTAGTTTACGAAGATTTTTCAATGTCGAGAACCTCGATAAGAGAGTAAAAAAGGCGTAAGGTTCACAATGGTGTAAAATTAAAATGGGATATACCGGGCTAGGATTCGAGTTACAGGAACATGGGCCAAACCAACCACCTAAGAATTGAATCGCAGAGCGAAAACACTTGACAACATCCTAGAAGCAGCTTTTCTTACCACCGGACCTTTCTCCATCAATTAGGAATCTGATGCGGTCACTAAACACATTCCTTAAATTGTAGTCATTTGTTGAGTGTTTTTTTTGGTGTCTAATCCACATATATATCACCATTGCCCTTGATTTTCTTGACCGTATATCTCTAAAATATCAACATATACACGTGTGATTTAGTTTACGAAGATTTTTCAATGTCGAGAACCTCGATAAGAGAGTAAAAAAGGCGTAAGTTTCACAATGGTGTAAAATTAAAATGGGATATACCGGGCTAGGATTCGAGTTACAGGAACATGGGCCAAACCAACCACCCAAGAATTGAATCGCCGAGCGAAAAAACTTGACAACATCCTAGAAGCAGCTTTTCTTACCACCAGACCTTTCTCCATCAAGTAGGAATCTGATGCGGTCACTAAACACATTCCTTAAATTGTAGTCATTTGTTGAGTGTTTTTTTTTGGTGTCTAATCCACATATATATCACCATTGCCCTTGATTTTCTTGACTATATATCTCTTAAATATCAACATATACACGTGTGATTTAGTTTACGAAGATTTTTCAATGCCGAGAACCTCGATCAGAGAGTAAAACAGGCGTAAGGATCACAATGGTGTAAAATTAAAATGGGATATACCGGGCTAGGATTCGAGTTACAGGAACAAGGGCCAAACCAACCACCCAAGAATGGAATCGTCGAGCGAAAACACTTGACAACATCCTAGAAGCAGCTTTTCTTGCCACCAGACCTTTCCCCATCAATTAGGAATCTGATCCCGTTACTAAACACATTCCTTAAATTGTAGCCATTTGTTGAGTGTTTTTTTTGGTGTCTAATCCGCATATATAACACCATTGCCCTTGATTTTCTTGAGTGTATATCTCTTAAATATAAACATATACACGTGTGATTTAGTTTACAAAGATTTTTCAATCCCGAGAACCTCGATCAGAGAGTAAAAAAGGCGTAAGGTTCACAATGGTGTAAATTTAAAATGGGATATACCGGGCTAGGATTCGAGTTACAGGAACAATGGCCAAACCAACCACCCAAGAATGGAATCGTCGAGCGAAAACACTTGACAACCTCCTAGAAGCAGCTTTTCTTGCCACCAGAACTTTCCCCGTCAATTAGGAATCTGATGCCGTCACTAAACACATTCCTTAAATTGTAGCCATTTGTTGAGTGTTTTTTTTTTTGTGTCTAATCCGCATATATATCACCATTGCCCTTGATTTTCTTGACTGTATATCTCTTAAATGTCAACATATACACATGTGATTTAGTTTACGACGAATTTTCAATGCCGAGAACCTCGATCAGAGAGGAAAGAAGGTGTAAGGTTCACAATGGAGTAAAATTAAAATGGGATATACCGGGCTAGGATTCGAGTTACAGGAACAATGGTCAAACCAACCACCCAAGAATGGAATCGTCGAGCGAAAACACTTGACAACCTACTAGAAGCAGCTTTTCTTACCACCGGACCTTTCTCCATCAATTAGAAATCTGATGCCGTCACCAAACACATTCCTTAAATTGTAGCCATTTGTTGAGTGTTTTTTTTTTTGTGTCTAATCCGCATATATATCACCATTTCCCTTGATTTTCTTGACTGCATATCTCTTAAATGCCAACATATACACGTGTGATATAGTTTACGAAGATTTTTCAATGCCGAGAACCTCGATCAGAGAGTAAAAAAGGCGTAAGGCTCACAATGGTGTAAAATTAAAATGGGATATACCGGGCTAGGATTCGAGTTACAGGAACATGGGCCAAACCAACCACCCAAGAATTGAATCGCCGAGCGAAAACACTTGACAACATCCTAGAAGCAGCTTTTCTTACCACCAGACCTTTCTCCATCAATTAGGAATCTGATGCGGTCACTAAACACATTCCTTAAATTGTAGTCATTTGTTGAGTGTTTTTTTTTTGTGTCTAATCCACATATATATCACCATTGCCCTTGATTTTCTTGTCTATATATCTCTTAAATATCAACATATACACGTGTGATTTAGTTTACGAAGATTTTTCAATGCCGAGAACCTCGATCAGAGAGTAAAAAAGGCGTAAGGATCACAATGGTGTAAAATTAAAATGGGATATACCGGGCTAGGATTCGAGTTACAGGAACAAGGGCCAAACCAACCACCCAAGAATGGAATCGTCGAGCGAAAACACTTGACAACCTCCTAGAAGCAGTTTTTCTTGCCACCAGACCTTTCCACATCAATTTTACACCCTTCAAGATTTTTCAATCCCGAGAACCTCGATCAGAGAGTAAAAAAGGCGTAAGGTTCACAATGGTGTAAATTTAAAATGGGATATACCGGGCTAGGATTCGAGTTACAGGAAAAATGGCCAAACCAACCACCCAAGAATGGAATCGTCGAGCGAAATCACTTGACAACCTCCTAGAAGCAGCTTTTCTTGCCACCAGAACTTTCCCCATCAATTAGGAATCTGATGCCGTCACTAAACACATTCCTTAAATTGTAGCCATTTGTTGAGTGTTTTTTTTGTGTCTAATCCGCATATATATCACCATTGCCCTTGATTTCCTTGACTGTATATCTCTTAAATGTCAACATATACACATGTGATTTAGTTTACGAAGAATTTTCAATGTCGAGAACCTCGACCAGAGAGTAAAAAAGGTGTAAGGTTCACAATGGTGTAAAATCAAAATGGGATATACCGGGCTAGGATTCGAGTTACAGGAACAAGGGCCAAACCAACCACCTAAGAATGGAATCGTCGAGCGAAAACACTTGACAACCTACTACAAGCAGCTTTTCTTACCACCAGACCTTTCTCCATCAATTAGGAATCTGATGCCGTCACTAAACACATTCCTTAAATTGTAGCCATTTGTTGAGCGTTTTTTTTTGTGTCTAATCCGCATATATATCACCATTGCGCTTGATTTTCTTGACTGTATATCTCTTAAATGTCAACATATACACGTGTGATTTAGTTTACGAAGATTTTTCAATGCCGAGAACCTCGATCAGAGAGTAAAAAAGGCGTAAGGTTCACAATGGTGTAAAATTAAAATGGGATATACCGGGCTAGGATTCGAGTTACAGGAACAATGGCCAAACCAACCACCCAAGAATGGAATCGTCGAACGAAAACACTTGACAACCTCCTAGAAGCAGCTTTTCTTGCCACCAGACCTTTCCCCATCAATTAGGAATCTGATGCCGTCATTAAACACATTCCTTAAACTGTAGGCATTTGTTGAGTGTTTTTTTTTTGGTGTCTAATCCGCATATATATCACCATTGCCCTTGATTTTCTTGACTGTATATCTCTTAAATGTCATCATATACACCTGTGATTTAGTTTACGAAGATTTTTCAATGCCGAGAACCTCGATCAGAGAGTAAAAAAGGCGTAAGGTTCACAATGGTGTAAAATTAAAATGGGATATACCGGGCTAGGATTCGAGTTACAGGAACATGGGCCAAACCAACCACCCAAGAATGGAATCGTCGAGCGAAAACACTTGACAACCTCCTAGAAGCAGCTTTTCTTACCACCAGACCTTTCTCCATCAATTAGGAATCTGATACCGTCACTAAACACATTCCTTAGATTGTAGCCATTTGATGAGTGTTTTTTTGGTGTCTAATCCGCATATATATCAACATTGCCCTTGATTTTCTTGACTGTATTTCTCTTAAATATCAACATATACACGTGTGATTTAGTTTACGAAGATTTTTCAATGTCGAGAACCTCGATCAGAGAGTAAAAAAGGCGTAAGGTTCACAATGGTGTAAAATTAAAATGGGATATACCGGGCTAGGATTTGAGTTACAGGAACAAGGGCCAAACAAACCACCCAAGAATGGAATCGTCGAGCGAAAACACTTGACAACATCCTAGAAGCAGCTTTTCTTACCACCACACCTTTCTACATCAATTAGGAATCTCATGCCGTCACAAAACACATTCCTTAAATTGTAGCCATTTGTTGAGTGTTTTTTTTTTTGTGTCGAATCCTCATATATATCACCATTGCCCTTGATTTTCTTGACTGTATATCTCTTAAATGTCAACATATACACGTGTGATTTAGTTTACGAAGATTTTTCAATGCCGAGAACCTCGATCAGAGAGTAAAAAGGCGTAAGGTTCACAATGGTGTAAAATTAAAATGAGATATACCGGGCTAGGATTCGAGTTACAGGAACAAGGGCCAAACCAACCACCCAAGAATGGAATCGTCGAGCGAAAACACTTGACAACATCCTAGAAGCAGCTTTTCTTGCCATCAAACCTTTCTCCATCAAGTAGGAATCTGATGCAATCACTAAACACATTCCTTAAATAGTAGCCATTTGTTGAGTGTTTTTTTTTGGTGTCTAATCCACATATATATCACCATTGCCCTTGATTTTCTTGACCGTATATCTCTTAAATATCAACATATACACGTGTGATTTAGTTTACGAAGATTTTTCAATGTCGAGAACCTCGATAAGAGATTAAAAAAGGCGTAAAGTTCAGAATGGTGTAAAATTAAAATGGGATATACCGGGCTAGGATTCGAGTTACAGGAACAAGGGTCAAACCAACCACCCAAGAATGGAATCGTCGAGCGAAAACACTTGACAACCTACTAGAAGCAGCTTTTCTTACCACCGGACCTTTCTCCATCAATTAGAAATTTGATGCCGTCACTAAACACATTCCTTAAATTGTAGCCATTTGTTGAGTGTTTTTTTTTGTGTCTAATCCGCATATATATCACCATTGCTCTTGATTTTCTTGACTGCATATCTCTTAAATGCCAACATATACACGTGTGATATAGTTTACGAAGATTTTTCAATGCCGAGAACCTCGATCAGAGAGTAAAAAAGGCGTAAGGTTCACAATGGTGTAAAATTAAAATGGGATATACCGGGCTAGGATTCGAGTTACAGGAACAAGGGCCAAACAAACCACCCAAGAATGGAATCGTTGAGCGAAAACACTTGACAACATCCTAGAAGCAGCTTTTCTTACCACCAGACCTTTCTCCATCAATTAAGAATCTGATGCAATCACTAAACACGTTCCTTAAATTGTAGCCATTTGTTGAGTGTTTTTTTTGGTGTCTAATCCACATATATATCACCATTGCCCTTGATTTTCTTGACCGTATATCTCTTAAATATCAACATATACACGTGTGATTTAGTTTACGAAGATTTTTCAATGTCGAGAACCTCGATAAGAGAGTAAAAAAGGCGTAAGGTTCACAATGGTGTAAAATTAAAATGGGATATACCGGGCTAGGATTCGAGTTACAGGAACAACGGCTAAACCAACCACCCAAGAATGGAATCGTCGAGCGAAAACACTTGACAACATCCTAGAAGCAGCTTTTCTTACCACCAGACCTTTCTCCAGCAATTAGGAATCTCATGCGATCACTAAACACATTCCTTAAATTGTAGCCATTTGTTGAGTGTTTTTTTTTTGTGTCTATTCCACATATATATCACAATTGCCCTTGATTTTCTTGACCGTATATCTCTTAAATATCAACATATACACGTGTGATTTAGTTTAGGAAGATTTTTCAATGCCGAGAACCTCGATCAGAGAGTAAAAAAGGCGTAAGGATCACAATGGTGTAAAATGAAAATGGAATATACCGGGCTAGGATTCGAGTTACAGGAACAAGGGCCAAACCAACCACCCAAGAATGGAATCGTCGAGCGAAAACACTTGACAACCTCCTAGAAGCAGTTTTTCTTGCCACCAGACCTCTCCACATCAATTAGGAATCTGATGCCGTCACTAAACACATTCCTTAAATTGTAGCCATTTGTTGAGTGTTTTTTTTGTGTCTAATCCGCATATATATCACCATTTCCCTTGATTTTCTTGATTGTATATCTCTTAAATGTCAACATATACACGTGTGATTTAGTTTACGAAGATTTTTCAATGCCGAGAACCTCGATCGGAGAGTAAAAAAGGTGTAAGGTTCACAATGGTGTAAAATTAAAATGGGATATACCGGGCTAGGATGCGAGTTACAGGAACAAGGGCCAAACCAACCACCCAAGAATGGAATCGTCGAGCGAAAACACTTGACAACCTGCTAGAAGCAGCTTTTCTTACCACCAGACCTTTCTCCATCAATTAGGAATCTGATGCCGTCACTAAACACATTCCATAAATTGTAGCCATTTGTTGAGTGTTTTTTTTGGTGTCTAATCCGCATATATATCACCATTGCCCTTGATTTTCTTGACTGTATATCTCTTAAATATCAACATATACACGTGTGATTTAGTTTACAAAGATTTTTCAATCCCGAGAACCTTGATGAGAGAGTAAAATAGGCGTAAGGTTCACAATGGTGTAAATTTAAAATGGGATATACCGGGCTAGGATTCGAGTTACAGGAACAATGGCCAAACCAACCACCCAAGAATGGAATCGTCGAGCGAAAACACTTGACAACCTCCTAGAAGCAGCTTTTCTTGCCACCAGACCTTTACCCGTCAATTAGGAATCTGATGCCGTCAATAAACACATTCCTTAAATTGTAGCCATTTGTTGAGTGTTTTTTTTGTGTCTAATCCGCATATATATCACCATTGCCCTTGATTTTCTTGACTGTATATCTCTTAAATGTTAACATATACACATGTGATTTAGTTTATGAAGAATTTTCAATGCCGAGAACCTCGATCAGAGAGTAAAAAAGGTGTAAGGTTCACAATGGTGTAAAATTAAAATGGGATATCCCGGGCTAGGATTCGAGTTACAGGAACAAGGGCCAAACCAACCACCCAAGAATGGAATCGTCGAGCGAAAACACTTGACAACTTACTAGAATCAGCTTTTCTTACCACCGGACCTTTCTCCGTCAATTAGAAATCTTATGCCGTCACTAAACACATTCCTTAAATTGTAGCCATTTATTGAGTGTTTTTTTGTGTCTAATCCGCATATATATCACCATTGCTCTTGATTTTCTTGACTGTATATCTCTTAAATGCCAACATATACACGTGTGATTTAGTTTACGAAAATTTTTCAATGCCGAGAAGCTCGATCAGAGAGTAAAAAAGGCGTAAGGTTCACAATGGTGTAAAATTAAATTGGGATATACCGGGCTAGGATTCGAGTTACAGGAACAAGGGCCAAACCAACAACCCAAGAATGGAATCGTCGAGCGAAAACACTGACAACATCCTAGAGGCAGCTTTTCTTACCCCCAGACCTTTCTCCATCAATTAGGAATCTGATGCGATCACTAAACACATTCCTTAAATTGTAGCAATTTGTTGAGTGTTTTTTTTGTGTCTAATCCACATATATATCACCATTGCCCTTGATTTTCTTGACCGTATATCTCTAAAATATCAACATATACACGTGTGATTTAGTTTACGAAGATTTTTCAATGTCGAGAACCTCGATAAGAGAGTAAAAAAGGCGTAAGGTTCACAATGGTGTAAAATTAAAATGGGATATAACAGGCTAGGATTCGAGTTACAGGAACAAGGGCCAAACCAACCACCCATGAATGGAATCGTGGAGCGAAAACACTTGACAACATCCAAGAAGCAGCTTTTCTTATCACCAGACCTTTCTCCATCAATTAGGAATCTGATGCGGTAACTAAACACATTCCTTAAATTGTAGTCATTTGTTGAGTGTTTCTTTTTTGGGTCTAATCCACATATATATCACCATTGCCCTTGATTTTCTTGACTGTATATCTCTTAAATGTCAACATATACACGTGTGATTTAGTTTACGAAGATTTTTCAATGCCGAGAACCTCGATCAGAGAGTAAAAAAGGCGTAAGGTTCACAATGGTGTAAAATTAAAATGGGATATACCGGGCTAGGATTCGAGTTACAGGAACAAGGGCCAAACCAACGACCCAAGAATGGAATCGTCGAGCAAAAACACTTGACAACCTCCTAGAAGCAGCTTTTCTTGCCACCAGACCTTTCCCCATCAATTAGGAATTTGATGCCGTCACTAAACACATTCCTTAAATTGTAGCCATTTGTTGAGTGTTTTTTTTGTGTCTAATCCGCATATATATCACCATTTCCCTTGATTTTCTTGACTGTATATCTCTTAAATGTCAACATATACACGTGTGATTTAGTTTACGAAGATTTTTCAATGCCGAGAACCTCGATCAGAGAGTAAAAAAGGTGTAAGGTTCACAATGGTGTAAAATTAAAATGGGATATACCGGGCTAGGATGCGAGTTACAGGAACAAGGGCCAAACCAACCACCCAAGAATGGAATCGTCGAGCGAAAGCACTTGACAACCTCCTAGAAGCAGCTTTTCTTACCACCAGACCTTTCTCCATCAATTAGGAATCTGATGCCGTCACTAAACACATTCCTTAAATTGTAGCCATTTGTTGAGTGTGTTTTTTGGTGTCTAATCCGCATATATATCACCATTGCCCTTGATTTTCTTGACTGTATATCTCTTAATTGTCAACATATACGCGTGTGATTTAGTTTAGGAAGATTTTTCAATGCCGAGAACCTCGATCAGAGAGTAAAAAAGGCGTAAGGTTCACAATGGTGTAAAATTAAAATGGGATATACCGGGCTAGGATTCGAGTTACAGGAACAAGGGCTAAACCAACCACCCAAGAATGGAATCGTCGAGCGAAAACACTTGACAACATCCTAGAAGCAGCTTTTCTTACCACCAGACCTTTCTCCAGCAATTAGGAATCTCATGCGATCACTAAACACATTCCTTAAATTGTAGCCATTTGTTGAGTGTTTTTTTTGTGTCTATTCCACATATATATCACCATTGCCCTTGATTTTCTTGACCGTATATCTCTTAAATATCAACATATACACGTGTGATTTAGTTTACGAAGATTTTTCAATGTCGAGAACCTCGATCAGAGAGTAAAAAAGGCGTAAGGTTCACAATGGTGTAAAATTAAAATGGGATATACCGGGCTAGAATTCGAGTTACAGGAACAAGGGCCAAACCAACCACCCAAGAATGGAATCGTCGAGCTGTAACACCCCGAAAATTCACGTCCTATAATGTAATGACACGTGTCATAAGTTTGAACGTGTGAAAGAATGTTCTTGAAGGACTAAAGTTGACAAACAATGAAACTGTGTAAATATAAGGGTTCAAAACGTCAACAATGGATAAATATACTTTACAATAACCCTACATGATGTTTATAACCTTAAACGAATGGATCATGGATCATACGAAGCGAATTGTGAAAGAAAGTGAGAGATTACAAACTACAGGGGTTAAATGTGTCAACATGTTTAAGATATACCTCTGAGTGACCTTTTGACAAACCCGAAGCTTTGTAACGATTAGTTATGCTCACAAGAATGCACCATAAAAATTTCACCAAGATTCGTTACCATATGAGAAAGTTATGATAAAATCCGTGTGTAAGGGTTAGAAACGTCAATATTGAAATTTAGGGCTTTTCGGTTAATCACAAAGTTACCCGAGGACTTGACAAAGTGGGTATAAGTATTAAAGCCCCCATATATAAATTACAAGTCTTATAATGCAAGATTCAGAGTGAAAACGATGTTCCAAGGGACCAGGGACTAAATTGCAAATTTAAGAAATCAGATTGTAGGCTTGCGCATCGTAGGGGGTTTGTTGCTGCGCATCGTATGATGCCCTGCGCATCGTAGGGCTTAAACCCCTACGATGCGTATGGGGTGCCCAGTTGCGAAAAATTTGGCAGCAGCCTGTAGATGCATGTATCCGACTCCAATCTCATTTTTACGAAACCTTGGGCTGCCTAGGACGGTTTTTAGCATGTAGGACACATGTGGATGATATTGTAACACCCCTAGACTTATGTGTTGATCATCTATGGTGTTTGAATTCATTTATAAGACACATTCTTTGCATCTATGATCATTCACTCTTGCATTCAACTTCTGGTCATTTTGAGGAGCTCAAGAACTGATCCAAGCATTCCAAAACATCCATTAGACGTGTACTAGAGCTTTCCGGTAAATTGTACCTACGCTTGCTTAAGTGAATACGGCTGAGTTATAAATTTCTGCTATTTAAGACAGGAGCTAGCTCAGGTAAATACTCTTAATCTATTTTCCCTTTACGGGTTGAAATACGGTATAACGATACCGTAAATACTTTTAACTTATTTTCCCTATACGGGCTTGGGATACGGTATAATAATACCGTTTGGTCGGGTACTGAATCTTTAATCTTATTATGGTTAAATCATTGAAGTAACCCGGTTTAATCTGTAGTGTGTGAAATTAAGACCTTTAGGGGTTAATGATCATGTCCCGGATATCCTAGTGACATCGTTGTATTGACCATGTCCCGGATAACCTAGTGACTTCATTGTATTATAAATTTACCATGTCCCGGATAACCTAGTGACATCATTGTATTGATCATGTCCCGGCTATCCTAGTGATATCATTGTATTATAAATTTACCATGTCCCGGATAACCTAGTGACATCATTGTCTTGATCATGTCCCGGCTATCCTAGTGATATCATTGTATTATAAATTTACCATGTCCCGGATAACCTAGTGACATCATTGTCTTGATCATGTCCCGGCTATCCTAGTGATATCATTGTATTATAAATTTACCATGTCCCGGATAACCTAGTGACATCATTGTCTTGATCATGTCCCGGCTATCCTAGTGATATCATTGTATTATAAATTTACCATGTCCCGGATAACCTAGTGACATCATTGTATTAATCATGTCCCGGCTATCCTAGTGACCTCATAGTATTATAAATTGACCATGTCCCGGATAACCTAGTGACATCATTGTATTATAAAATGGCCACGTCTTACGCACGAGGTGTAGGCATACACCTAAGTTGCCTAAGGGAAACGGTATCCCACTCTCTTGTGGGCCTATACTTGTGGCGTGTCTGTTAATCATGAACCGACATAGTTTCGGGCCCTACATGTAGAGCAAGTTATGTAAAACTGATAACATGAAATACAAGTTATGTAAAACTGATAACATGAAATACAAGTTATGTAAAACTGATAACATGAAATATAGTTTGTCCCAAGTATAAAAGATTTATTTTGCCTCTGTGCATATTAATTATTGTGTCAAGAGATTATGTGCCGTTTGCACTCGAAATCAATTTTTCTTAAACTCTTTTCAAATGAGTCGGTTGAGTGTATTTACCAGTGAAAACTGACGTATTTTCAAAAGTCAAAGTGGCAGGTACAAGTACGTAATAGGCTGGAAGCGGCTCAGGACGTTAATAGGGAATCTTGCAAGTTCTAGGCGTCTAAAGTCTGTTGAACAATGTTTAAGTTTTATGATCCGCCTGTGGATCCTTTACCTTCCGTTGTAATACTTGGATATTACTTTATATTCGGATTGTAATATATTATCTTTTGCTTCCGCTGTGCATTCATATATATTGTGTTGTTTGACTATGATGTTGCCAACCACGTCACGATACTCCCCACCGGGCCCACCGGTGACACGTGGAAATTTGGGGTGTGACAGGTTGGTATCAGAGCCAACACTGAGTGAATTAAACACTAGCCTTTTGCGTTTAATCTCAGTTACACAATTGCACATATCTAAACTTCTGAGTCTAGACTTAACATAGGAAAAATCTCAATCCTAATCTGGAAATTTTACTTCCAAATTTTTATTGGATACGTCGCCAAGCGAAGAAGCCGTAATAGGAGTTCTCCACACCCGGAGCCCTGGGATGCTGAGCTTCGTACCGCGGCCAGAATGAAACGAGCATCCAAGGAAAAAGCATTCAGAAATAGAATGAAGAAGAAACTCCTTTTGCTGAAGAACGTTTCCGTATAGAGTCCTTATAAGGACATATTTATCATTCAGTCCCTCCGAGGACACATTATTCCTTTTAAGTCCCGCTTAGGGCAACTTTATACTTTTATTTTCATATAATGGAATGATCAAGTTTAAACTTTCATTCTAAATAAGAAATATTAAATAAATGGAAAAATATTATTTCCTTTTTGCAAGATCTACCATTATAATAAAATGGCGAAATCTAAAAGGGCAAGACCTAGCTTCGGGTCATATTAAGACCGGCCAAGATGGCAGTTCCGCAATTTAGATTCAGATCCATATTTACACCTCAATTTAAATTTGTTCTGCGTTGATTATAAATTAAGAATCTTAAGTGTGAAACCTAGCCTCGGGTCAATTATAAGACCAGGCCAAGATGGTAAGACCTATTTAAAAAGATTCAATTCCCTGTTAACATCTTAAAACATGTTAACACTCCTGGCAGATGTGATTCATTTAAAATCACACACGTCATTTTTATATAGGATTCTTCAAAAGATCCCTAACCCAGTTTAATGATCCCTGAATCCTGGGTTTACGTCATCAATTAAGATGATCATATTTTAACCATACGTGGTAATATAGTGCCTACGGGCCTTGCTCATTTCTACATGAGCCAAAATACAGTGGTAGCTATGACTCCCTGTCAGATAAAGGTAATGAACTAGGTTCAAACCTCAACTGCTTTGATTCTCCGAAATCATACCTTATAATTTAAAAGTGTCCATGTGACTAGGCCTTTGTGCCACCTTACTATCCGTAATGTTGTATAACTAGGATAAATCATAATGCCTCGATTCTCTGAAATCATGGCTTATAAATAAAACTTGTCTACGTGACTAGGCCATTTGTGCTATTATTAACTTATGAGTTAGGATTTGTGATAAAAAAAAAAAAAATCCTGAATAAAATAAATATCCTTCCTTCCCGGCCAGTATGCATTTTAAAAAGAATCTTAAAGGTGAAACCTAGCCTACGCGGCCAAGATGGTAAAACCTACTCAAGGGATTCAGATCCTTGTTAACACGTAGGAACGTGTTAGCACTCTTGACAAATGTGATTCGAGAAAATCACAACAGTCATCCTTATAAAGGAATCTTTCCGAAAATCTAAGAGCACTCTTTCTTTGCATAGAGTACGACAACGTATATTATTTTAATTATTTTCTCTTTGTTTTCTGTCGCCTGCGAATGCCAAACTATGTTTGATAAAAGTGTCATATGAGGATTGGCGTATCCTAGAGTGTCCCATAGATCATTTCCATGTCTGATCAGCATGGAGGTTTAATGCATGGAACCACAAAGATATCCCAATGGTCATATTATACTAAAGTCGACTAGTAGCATTCAAAGAAGATATCCATAATATAATTGTCCAAGTAAATATTCCCGATTAAGGAATTCGTGGACTAGTAACATAAATATGTCATTTTTCACAAGCAATGATGGATGAACTGGAGCTTGAGATATGGAAAATCTCTGTAACCTCCTTGTATGTTGGTCATCTTCTTCTAAGTTTACCCTGTTTGCCCCCTGGAGACAGGTGGAGTTAAGAGTAACATCCCACTTTGGGTTAGAGTGTTGTAAGAACTCCATGTTGATTATGGAATAACCGAAAACCTGATTAAGTAAATTTTAAGATAGAAGATTCATAGCCTAACTCAATATCTTGAGAATTCGGTATAGGAAATTTTGAAAGACGGTTCATTTTGCTAAGGCATTGTTTACCGCAACCCTAATTAGGCGACGATTAAGAATCGCCATCAGCTGCCCAGAATAGTCGAATTGTTCGACTAACGGCAAGGATTAGCTATTCCCTAAGAATTAATTTGGAGCAATGGTTGGAATAATCACCTCACCTTAAGATAAGCTTTCCTATAATAACTGCCATATAAGTATCAAGGTGGCTCCTTGGAGACCTTGTATAAATGGCATGTTAAACGTTTATTGTTAGGACAATAGATTGGTAAGTCCAATTATAAGGATCTGAACGTTGCCCAGGAAACAACAAATAAGATCATACAAATTCCTAATCATCTGTAAGTTGCCATTATTAGGCAGAGAATACTCCCTTTATTTCGGTAAATCTCGGGCCGAGATTTCTTTTAAGGGGGTGAGGATGTAACACCCCGAAAATTCACGTCCTATAATGTAATGACACGTGTCATAAGTTTGAACGTGTGAAAGAATGTTCTTGAAGGACTAAAGTTGACAAACAATGAAACTGTGTAAATATAAGGGTTCAAAACGTCAACAATGGATAAATATACTTTACAATAACCCTACATGATGTTTATAACCTTAAACGAATGGATCATGGATCATACGAAGCGAATTGTGAAAGAAAGTGAGAGATTACAAACTACAGGGGTTAAATGTGTCAACATGTTTAAGATATACCTCTGAGTGACCTTTTGACAAACCCGAAGCTTTGTAACGATTAGTTATGCTCACAAGAATGCACCATAAAAATTTCACCAAGATTCGTTACCATATGAGAAAGTTATGATAAAATCCGTGTGTAAGGGTTAGAAACGTCAATATTGAAATTTAGGGCTTTTCGGTTAATCACAAAGTTACCCGAGGACTTGACAAAGTGGGTATAAGTATTAAAGCCCCCATATATAAATTACAAGTCTTATAATGCAAGATTCAGAGTGAAAACGATGTTTCAAGGGACCAGGGACTAAATTGCAAATTTAAGAAATCAGATTGTAGGCTTGCGCATCGTAGGGGGTTTGTTGCTGCGCATCGTATGATGCCCTGCGCATCGTAGGGCTTAAACCCCTACGATGCGTATGGGGTGCCCAGTTGCGAAAAATTTGGCAGCAGCCTGTAGATGCATGTATCCGACTCCAATCTCATTTTTACGAAACCTTGGGCTGCCTAGGACGGTTTTTAGCATGTAGGACACATGTGGATGATATTGTAACACCCCTAGACTTATGTGTTGATCATCTATGGTGTTTGAATTCATTTATAAGACACATTCTTTGCATCTATGATCATTCACTCTTGCATTCAACTTCTGGTCATTTTGAGGAGCTCAAGAACTGATCCAAGCATTCCAAAACATCCATTAGACGTGTACTAGAGCTTTCCGGTAAATTGTACCTACGCTTGCTTAAGTGAATACGGCTGAGTTATAAATTTCTACTATTTAAGACAGGAGCTAGCTCAGGTAAATACTCTTAATCTATTTTCCCTTTACGGGTTGAAATACGGTATAACGATACCGTAAATACTTTTAACTTATTTTCCCTATACGGGCTTGGGATACGGTATAATAATACCGTTTGGTCGGGTACTGAATCTTTAATCTTATTATGGTTAAATCATTGAAGTAACCCGGTTTAATCTGTAGTGTGTGAAATTAAGACCTTTAGGGGTTAATGATCATGTCCCGGATATCCTAGTGACATCGTTGTATTGACCATGTCTCGGATAACCTAGTGACTTCATTGTATTATAAATTTACCATGTCCCGGATAACCTAGTGACATCATTGTATTGATCATGTCCCGGCTATCCTAGTGATATCATTGTATTATAAATTTACCATGTCCCGGATAACCTAGTGACATCATTGTCTTGATCATGTCCCGGCTATCCTAGTGATATCATTGTATTATAAATTTACCATGTCCCGGATAACCTAGTGACATCATTGTCTTGATCATGTCCCGGCTATCCTAGTGATATCATTGTATTATAAATTTACCATGTCCCGGATAACCTAGTGACATCATTGTCTTGATCATGTCCCGGCTATCCTAGTGATATCATTGTATTATAAATTTACCATGTCCCGGATAACCTAGTGACATCATTGTATTAATCATGTCCCGGCTATCCTAGTGACCTCATAGTATTATAAATTGACCATGTCCCGGATAACCTAGTGACATCATTGTATTATAAAATGGCCACGTCTTACGCACGAGGTGTAGGCATACACCTAAGTTGCCTAAGGGAAACGGTATCCCACTCTCTTGTGGGCCTATACTTGTGGCGTGTCTGTTAATCATGAACCGACATAGTTTCGGGCCCTACATGTAGAGCAAGTTATGTAAAACTGATAACATGAAATACAAGTTATGTAAAACTGATAACATGAAATACAAGTTATGTAAAACTGATAACATGAAATATAGTTTGTCCCAAGTATAAAAGATTTATTTTGCCTCTGTGCATATTAATTATTGTGTCAAGAGATTATGTGCCGTTTGCACTCGAAATCAATTTTTCTTAAACTCTTTTCAAATGAGTCGGTTGAGTGTATTTACCAGTGAAAACTGACGTATTTTCAAAAGTCAAAGTGGCAGGTACAAGTACGTAATAGGCTGGAAGCGGCTCAGGACGTTAATAGGGAATCTTGCAAGTTCTAGGCGTCTAAAGTCTGTTGAACAATGTTTAAGTTTTATGATCCGCCTGTGGATCCTTTACCTTCCGTTGTAATACTTGGATATTACTTTATATTCGGATTGTAATATATTATCTTTTGCTTCCGCTGTGCATTCATATATATTGTGTTGTTTGACTATGATGTTGCCAACCACGTCACGATACTCCCCACCGGGCCCACCGGTGACACGTGGAAATTTGGGGTGTGACACGAGCGAAAACACTTGACAAGATCCTAGAAGCAGCTTTTCTTACCACCAGACCTTTCTCCATCAATTAGGAATCTGATGCGGTCACTAAACACATTCCTTAAATTGTAGTCATTTGTTGAGTGTTTTTTTGCGGGGGTCTAATCCACATATATATCACCATTGCCCTTGATTTTCTTGACTGTATATCTCTTAAATATAAACATATACACGTGTGATTTAGTTTACGAAGATTTTTCAATGCCGAGAACCTCGATCAGAGAGTAAAAAAGGCGTAAGGTTCACAATGGTGTAAAATTAAAACGGGATATACCGGGCTAGGATGCGAGTTACAGGAATAAGGGCCAAACCAACCACCCAAGAATGGAATCGTCGAGCGAAAACACTTGACAACCTCCTAGAAGCAGCTTTACTTACCACCACACCTTTCTCCATCAATTAGGAATCTGATGCCGTCACTAAACACATTCCTTAAATTGTAGCCATTTGTTGAGTGTTTTTTTTTTGTGTCTAATCCGCATATATATCACCATTGCCCTTGATTTTCTTGACTGTATATCTCTTAAATGTCAACATATACACGTGTGATTTAGTTTACGAAGATTTTTCAATGCCGAGAACCTCGATCAGAGAGTAAAAAAGGCGTAAGGTTCATAATGGTGTAAAATTAAAATGGGATATACCGGGCTAGGATTCGAGTTACAGGAACAAGGGCCAAACCAACCACCCAAGAATGGAATCGTCGAGCGAAAACACTTGACAACATCCTAGAAGCAGCTTTTCTTACCACCAGACCTTTCTCTATCAATTAGGAATCTGATGCCGTCACTAAACACATTCCCTAAATTGTAGCCATTTGTTGAGTGATTTATTTTTGGTGTCTAATCCGCATATATATCACCATTGCCCTTGATTTTCTTGACTGTATATCACTTAAATATCAACATATACACGTGTGATTTAGTTTACAAAGATTTTTAATCCCGAGAACCTCGATCAGAGAGTAAAAAAGGCGTAAGGTTCACAATGGTGTAAATTTAAAATGGGATATACCGGGCTAGGATTCGAGTTACAGGAACAATAGCCAAACCAACCACCCAAGAATGGAATCGTCGAGCGAAAACACTTGACAACCTACTAGAAGCAGCTTTTCTTACCACCGGACCTTTCTCCATCAATTAGAAATCTGATGCCGTCACTAAACACATTCCTTAAATTGTAGCCATTTGTTGAGTGTTTTTTTTTGTGTCTAATCCGCATATATATCACCATTGCTCTTGATTTTCTTGACTGTATATCTCTTAAATGCCAACATATACACGTGTGATTTAGTTTACGAAGATTTTTCAATGCCGAGAACCTCGATCAGAGAGTAAAAAAGGCGTAAGGTTCACAATGGTGTAAAATTAAAATGGGATATACCGGGCTAGGATTCGAGTTACAGGAACAAGGGCCAAACCAACCACCCAAGAATGGAATCGTCGAGCGAAAACACTTGACAACATCCTAGAAGCAGCTTTTCTTACCACCAGACCTTTCTCCATCAATTAGGAATCTGATGCGGTCACTAAACACATTCCTTAAATTGTAGCCATTTGTTGAGTGTTTTTTTTTGTGTCTAATCCACATATATATCACCATTGCCCTTGATTTTCTTGACCGTATATCTCTTAAATATCAACATATACACGTGTGATTTAGTTTACGAAGATTTTTCAATGTCGAGAACCTCGATCAGAGAGTAAAAAAGGCGTAAGGTTCACAATGGTGTAAAATTAAAATGGGATATACTGGGCTAGGATTCGAGTTACAGGAACAAGGGCCAAACCAACCACCCAAGAATGGAATCGTCGAGCGAATACACTTGACAACATCCAAGAAGCAGGTTTTCTTACCACCAGACCTTTCTCCATCAATTAGGAATCTGATGAGGTAACTAAACACATTCATTAAATTGTAGTCATTTGTTGAGTTTTTTTTTGGGTCTAATCCACATATATATCACCATTGCCCTTGATTTTCTTGACTGTATATCTCTTTAATATCAACATATACACGTGTGATTTAGTTTAAGAAGATTTTTCAATGCCAAGAACCTCGACCAGAGAGTAAAAAAGGCGTAAGGTTCACAATGGTGCAAAATTAAAATGGGATATACCGGGCTAGGATTCGAGTTACAGGAACAAGGGCCAAACCAACGACCCAAGAATGGAATCGTCGAGCGAAAACACTTGACAACCTCCTAGAAGCAGCTTTTCTTGCCACCAGACCTTTCCCCATCAATTAGGAATCTGATGCCGTCACTAAACACATTCCTTAAATTGTAGCCATTTGTTGAGTGATTTTTTTTTGTGTCTAATCCGCATATATATCACAATTGCCCTTGATTTTCTTGACTGTATATCTCTAAATATCAATATATACACATGTGATTTAGTTTACGAAGATTTTTCAATGTCGAGAACCTCCATCAGAGAGTAAAAAAGGCGTAAGGTTCACAATGGTGTAAAATTAAAATGGGATATACCGGGCTAGGATTCGAGTTACAGGAACAAGGGCCAAACCAACCACCCAAGAATGGAATCGTCGAGCGAAAACACTTGACAACCTCCTAGAAGCAGCTTTTTTTTGCCACCAGACATTTCTCCATCAATTAGGAATCTGATGCCGTCACTAAACACATTCCTAAAATTGTAGCCATTTGTTGAGTGATTTTTTTTTGTGTCTAATCCGCATATATATCACAATTGCCCTTGATTTTCTTGACTGTATATCTCTAAATATCAATATATACACATGTGATTTAGTTTACGAAGATTTTTCAATGTCGAAAACCTCCATCAGAGAGTAAAAAAGGCGTAAGGTTAACAATGGTGTAAAATTAAAATGGGATATACCGGGCTAGGATTCGAGTTACAGGAACAAGGGCCAAACCAATCACCCAAGAATGGAATCGTCGAGCGAAAACACTTGACAACCTCCTAGAAGCAGCTTTTTTTTGCCACCAAACCTTTCTCCATCAATTAGGAATCTGATGCCGTCACTAGACACATTCCTTAAATTGTAGCCATTTGTTGAGTGTTTTTTTTTGTGTCTAATCCGCATATATGTCACCATTGCCCTTGATTTTCTTGACTGTATATCTCTTAAATGTCAACATATACACGTGAGATTTAGTTTACGAAGATTTTTAAATGCCGAGAACCTCGATCAGAGAGTAAAAAAGGTGTAAGGTTCACAATGGTGTAAAATTAAAATGGAATATACCGGGCTAGGATGCGAGTTACAGGAACAAGGGCCAAACCAACCACCCAAGAATGGAATCGTCGAGCGAAAACACTTGACAACCTCCTAGAAGCAGCTTTTCTTACCACCAGACATTTCTCCATCAATTAGGAATCTGATGCCGTCACTAAACACATTCCTAAAATTGTAGCCATTTGTTGAGTGATTTTTTTTTGTGTCTAATCCGCATATATATCACAATTGCCCTTGATTTTCTTGACTGTATATCTCTAAATATCAATATATACACATGTGATTTAGTTTACGAAGATTTTTCAATGTCGAAAACCTCCATCAGAGAGTAAAAAAGGCGTAAGGTTCACAATGGTGTAAAATTAAAATGGGATATACCGGGCTAGGAATCGAGTTACAGGAACAAGGGCCAAACCAACCACCCAAGAATGGAATCGTCGAGCGAAAACACTTGACAACCTCCTAGAAGCAGCTTTTTTTTGCCACCAAACCTTTCTCCATCAATTAGGAATCTGATGCCGTCACTAGACACATTCCTTAAATTGTAGCCATTTGTTGAGTGTTTTTTTTGGTGTCTAATCCGCATATATGTCACCATTGCCCTTGATTTTCTTGACTGTATATCTCTTAAATGTCAACATATACACGTGAGATTTAGTTTACGAAGATTTTTAAATGCCGAGAACCTCGATCAGAGAGTAAAAAAGGTGTAAGGTTCACAATGGTGTAAAATTAAAAAGGAATATACCGGGCTAGGATGCGAGTTACAGGAACAAGGGCCAAACCAACCACCCAAGAATGGAATCGTCGAGCGAAAACACTTGAAAACCTCCTAGAAGCAGCTTTTCTTACCACCAGATATTTCTCCATCAATTAGGAATCTGATGCCGTCACTAAACACATTCCTAAAATTGTATCCATTTGTTGAGTGATTTTTTTTTGTGTCTAATCCGCATATATATCACAATTGCCCTTGATTTTCTTGACTGTATATCTCTAAATATCAATATATACACATGTGATTTAGTTTACGAAGATTTTTCAATGTCGAGAACCTCCATCAGAGAGTAAAAAAGGCGTAAGGTTCACAATGGTGTAAAATTAAAATGGGATATACCGGGCTAGGATTCGAGTCACAGGAACAAGGGCCAAACCAACCACCCAAGAATGGAATCGTCGAGCGAAAACACTTGACAACCTCCTAGAAGCAGCTTTTTTTTGCCACCAAACCTTTCTCCATCAATTAGGAATCTGATGCCGTCACTAGACACATTCCTTAAATTGTAGCCATTTGTTGAGTGTTTTTTTTGGTATCTAATCCGCATATATGTCACCATTGCCCTTGATTTTCTTGACTGTATATCTCTTAAATGTCAACATATACACGTGTGATTTAGTTTACGGAGATTTTTCAATGCCGAGAACCTCGATCAGAGAGTAAAAAAGGTGTAAGGTTCACAATGGTGTAAAATTAAAATGGGATATACCGGCCTAGGATTCGAGTTACATGAGCAAGGGCCAAACCAACCACCCAAGAATGCAATCGTCGAGTGAAAACACTTGAAAACCTCCTAGAAGCAGCTTTTCTTACCACCAGGCCTTTCTCCATCAATTAGCAATCTGATGCCGTCACTAAACTCATTCCTTAAATTGTAACCATTTGTTGAGTGTTTTTTTTGTGTCTAATCCGCATATATATCACCATTGCTCTTGATTTTCTTGACTGTATATCTCTTAAATGTCAACATATGCACGTGTGATTTAGTTTACGAAGATTTTTCAATGCCGAGAACCTCGATCAGAGAGTAAAAAAGGTGTAAGGTTCACAATGGTGTAAAATTAAAATGGGATATACCGGGCTAGGATTCGAGTTACAGGAACAAGGGCCAAACCAACCACCCAAGAATGGAATCGTCGAGCGAAAACACTTGCCAACCTCCTAGAAGCAGCTTTTTTTGCCACCAAACCATTCTCCATCAATTAGGAATCTGATGCCGTCACTAGACACATTCCTTAAATTGTAGCCATTTGTTGTGTGTTTTTTTTTGTGTCTAATCCGCATATATGTCACCATTGCCCTTGATTTTCTTGACTGTATATCTCTTAAATGTCAACATATACACGTGAGATTTAGTTTACGAAGATTTTTAAATGCCGAGAACCTCGATCAGAGAGTAAAAAAGGTGTAAGGTTCACAATGGTGTAAAATTAAAATGGAATATACCGGGCTAGGATGCGAGTTACAGGAACAAGGGCCAAACCAACCACCCAAGAATGGAATCGTCGAGCGAAAACACTTGACAACCTCCTAGAAGCAGCTTTTCTTACCACCAGACATTTCTCCATCAATTAGGAATCTGATGCCGTCACTAAACACATTCCTAAAATTGTAGCCATTTGTTGAGTGATTTTTTTTTGTGTCTAATCCGCATATATATCACAATTGCCCTTGATTTTCTTGACTGTATATCTCTAAATATCAATATATACACATGTGATTTAGTTTACGAAGATTTTTCAATGTCGAAAACCTCCATCAGAGAGTAAAAAAGGCGTAAGGTTCACAATGGTGTAAAATTAAAATGGGATATACCGGGCTAGGAATCGAGTTACAGGAACAAGGGCCAAACCAACCACCCAAGAATGGAATCGTCGAGCGAAAACACTTGACAACCTCCTAGAAGCAGCTTTTTTTTGCCACCAAACCTTTCTCCATCAATTAGGAATCTGATGCCGTCACTAGACACATTCCTTAAATTGTAGCCATTTGTTGAGTGTTTTTTTTGGTGTCTAATCCGCATATATGTCACCATTGCCCTTGATTTTCTTGACTGTATATCTCTTAAATGTCAACATATACACGTGAGATTTAGTTTACGAAGATTTTTAAATGCCGAGAACCTCGATCAGAGAGTAAAAAAGGTGTAAGGTTCACAATGGTGTAAAATTAAAAAGGAATATACCGGGCTAGGATGCGAGTTACAGGAACAAGGGCCAAACCAACCACCCAAGAATGGAATCGTCGAGCGAAAACACTTGAAAACCTCCTAGAAGCAGCTTTTCTTACCACCAGATATTTCTCCATCAATTAGGAATCTGATGCCGTCACTAAACACATTCCTAAAATTGTATCCATTTGTTGAGTGATTTTTTTTTGTGTCTAATCCGCATATATATCACAATTGCCCTTGATTTTCTTGACTGTATATCTCTAAATATCAATATATACACATGTGATTTAGTTTACGAAGATTTTTCAATGTCGAGAACCTCCATCAGAGAGTAAAAAAGGCGTAAGGTTCACAATGGTGTAAAATTAAAATGGGATATACCGGGCTAGGATTCGAGTCACAGGAACAAGGGCCAAACCAACCACCCAAGAATGGAATCGTCGAGCGAAAACACTTGACAACCTCCTAGAAGCAGCTTTTTTTTGCCACCAAACCTTTCTCCATCAATTAGGAATCTGATGCCGTCACTAGACACATTCCTTAAATTGTAGCCATTTGTTGAGTGTTTTTTTTGGTATCTAATCCGCATATATGTCACCATTGCCCTTGATTTTCTTGACTGTATATCTCTTAAATGTCAACATATACACGTGTGATTTAGTTTACGGAGATTTTTCAATGCCGAGAACCTCGATCAGAGAGTAAAAAAGGTGTAAGGTTCACAATGGTGTAAAATTAAAATGGGATATACCGGCCTAGGATTCGAGTTACATGAGCAAGGGCCAAACCAACCACCCAAGAATGCAATCGTCGAGTGAAAACACTTGAAAACCTCCTAGAAGCAGCTTTTCTTACCACCAGGCCTTTCTCCATCAATTAGGAATCTGATGCCGTCACTAAACTCATTCCTTAAATTGTAACCATTTGTTGAGTGTTTTTTTTGTGTCTAATCCGCATATATATCACCATTGCTCTTGATTTTCTTGACTGTATATCTCTTAAATGTCAACATATGCACGTGTGATTTAGTTTACGAAGATTTTTCAATGCCGAGAACCTCGATCAGAGAGTAAAAAAGGTGTAAGGTTCACAATGGTGTAAAATTAAAATGGGATATACCGGGCTAGGATTCGAGTTACAGGAACAAGGGCCAAACCAACCACCCAAGAATGGAATCGTCGAGCGAAAACACTTGCCAACCTCCTAGAAGCAGCTTTTTTTGCCACCAAACCATTCTCCATCAATTAGGAATCTGATGCCGTCACTAGACACATTCCTTAAATTGTAGCCATTTGTTGTGTGTTTTTTTTTGTGTCTAATCCGCATATATGTCACCATTGCCCTTGATTTTCTTGACTGTATATCTCTTAAATGTCAACATATACACGTGAGATTTAGTTTACGAAGATTTTTAAATGCCGAGAACCTCGATCAGAGAGTAAAAAAGGTGTAAGGTTCACAATAGTGTAAAATTAAAATGGAATATACCGGGCTAGGATGCGAGTTACAGGAACAAGGGCCAAACCAACCACCCAAGAATGGAATCGTCGAGCGAAAACACTTGAAAACCTCCAAGAAGCAGCTTTTCTTACCACCAGACATTTCTCCAACAATTAGGAATCTGATGCCGTCACTAAACACATTCCTAAAATTGTAGCCATTTGTTGAGTGATTTTTTTTGTGTCTAATCCGCATATATATCACAATTGCCCTTGATTTTCTTGACTGTATTTCTCTAAATATCAATATATACACATGTGATTTAGTTTACGAAGATTTTTCAATGTCGAGAACCTCCATCAGAGAGTAAAAAAGGCGTAAGGTTCACAATGGTGTAAAATTAAAATGGGATATACCGGGCTAGGATTCGAGTTACAGGAACAAGGGCCAAACCAACCACCCAAGAATGGAATCGTCGAGCGAAAACACTTGACAACCTCCTAGAAGCAGCTTTTTTTTGCCACCAAACCTTTCTCCATCAATTAGGAATCTGATGTCGTCACTAGACACATTCCTTAAATTGTAGCCATTTGTTGAGTGTTTTTTTTGGTGTCTAATCCGCATATATGTCACCATTGCCCTTGATTTTCTTGACTGTATATCTCTTAAATGTCAACATATACACGTGTGATTTAGTTTACGGAGATTTTTCAATGCCGAGAACCTCGATCAGAGAGTAAAAAAGGTGTAAGGTTCACAATGGTGTAAAATTAAAATGGGATATACCGGCCTAAGATTCGAGTTACATGAGCAAGGGCCAAACCAACCACCCAAGAATGCAATCGTCGAGTGAAAACACTTGAAAACCTCCTAGAAGCAGCTTTTCTTACCACCAGGCCTTTCTCCATCAATTAGGAATCTGATGCCGTCACTAAACTCATTCCTTAAATTGTAACCATTTGTTGAGTGTTTTTTTGTGTCTAATCCGCATATATATCACCATTGATCTTGATTTTCTTGACTGTATATCTCTTAAATGTCAACATATACACGTGTGATTTAGTTTACGAAGATTTTTCAATGTCGAGAACCTCCATCAGAGAGTAAAAAAGGCGTAAGGTTCACAATGGTGTAAAATTAAAATGGGATATACCGGGCTAGGATTCGAGTTACAGGAACAAGGGCCAAACCAACCACCCAAGAATGGAATCGTCGAGCAAAAACACTTGACAACCTCCTAGAAGCAGCTTTTCTTACCACCAGACCTTTCTCCATCAATTAGGAATCTGATGCCGTCACTAAACACATTCCTTAAATTGTAGCCATTTGTTGAGTGTTTTTTTTGTGTGTCTAAACCGCATATATATCACCATTGCCCTTGATTTTCTTGACTGTATATCTCTAAAATGTCAACATATACACGTGTGATTTAGTTTACGAAGATTTTTCAATGCCGAGAACCTCGATCAGAGAGTAAAAAAGGCGTAAGGTTCACAATGGTGTAAAATTAAAATGGGATATACCGGGCTAGGATTCGAGTTACAGGAACAAGGGCCAAACCAACCACCCAAGAATGGAATCATCGAGCGAAAACACTTGACAACCTCCTAGAAGCAGCTTTTCTTACCACCAGACATTTCTCCATCAATTAGGAATCTGATGCCGTCACTAAACACATTCCTAAAATTGTAGCCATTTGTTGAGTGATTTTTTTTGTGTCTAATCCGCATATATATCACAATTGCCCTTGATTTTCTTGACTGTATATCTCTAAATATCAATATATACACATGTGATTTAGTTTACGATGATTTTTCAATGTCGAGAACCTCCATCAGAGAGTAAAAAAGGCGTAAGGTTCACAATGGTGTAAAATTAAAATGGGATATACCGGGCTAGGATTCGAGGTACAGGAACAAGGGCCAAACCAACCACCCAAGAATGGAATCGTCGAGCGAAAACACTTGACAACCTCCTAGAAGCAGCTTTTCTTGCCACCAGACCTTTCTCCATCAATTAGGAATCTGATGCCGTCACTAAACACATTCCTTAAATTGTAGCCATTTGTTGAGTGTTTTTTTTTTGTGTCTAATCCGCATATATATCACCATTGCCCTTGATTTTCTTGACTGTATATCTCTTAAATGTCAACATATACACGTGAGATTTAGTTTACGAAGATTTTTAAATGCCGAGAACCTCGATCAGAGAGTAAAAAAGGTGTAAGGTTCACAATGGTGTAAAATTAAAATGGAATATACCGGGCTAGGATGCGAGTTACAGGAACAAGGGCCAAACCAACCACCCAAGAATGGAATCGTCGAGCGAAAACACTTGACAACCTCCTAGAAGCAGCTTTTCTTACCACCAGACCTTTCTCCATCAATTAGGAATCTGATGCCGTCACTAAACACATTCCTAAAATTGTAGCCATTTGTTGAGTGATTTTTTTTTTTGTGTCTAATCCGCATATATATCACAATTGCCCTTGATTTTCTTGACTATATATCTCTAAATATCAATATATACACATGTGATTTAGTTTACGAAGATTTTTCAATGTCGAAAACCTCCATCAGAGAGTAAAAAAGGCGTAAGGTTCACAATGGTGTAAAATTAAAATGGGATATACCGGGCTAGGATTCGAGTTACAGGAACAAGGGCCAAACCAACCACCCAAGAATGGAATCGTCGAGCGAAAACACTTGACAACCTCATAGAAGCAGTTTTTTTTTGCCACCAAACCTTTCTCCATCAATTAGGAATCTGATGCCGTCACTAGACACATTCCTTAAATTGTAGCCATTTGTTGAGTGTTTTTTTTGGTGTCTAATCCGCATATATGTCACCATTGCCCTTGATTTTCTTGACTGTATATCTCTTAAATGTCAACATATACACGTGAGATTTAGTTTACGAAGATTTTTAAATGCCGAGAACCTCGATCAGAGAGTAAAAAAGGTGTAAGGTTCACAATGGTGTAAAATTAAAAGGGAATATACCGGGCTAGGGTGCGAGTTACAGGAACAAGGGCCAAACCAACCACCCAAGAATGGAATCGTCGAGCGAAAACACTTGACAACCTCCTAGAAGCAGCTTTTCTTACCACCAGACATTTCTCCATCAATTAGGAATCTGATGCCGTCACTAAACACATTCCTAAAATTGTAGCCATTTGTTGAGTGATTTTTTTTTGTGTCTAATCCGCATATATATCACAATTGCCCTTGATTTTCTTGACTGTATATCTCTAAATATCAATATATACACATGTGATTTAGTTTACGAAGATTTTTCAATGTCGAAAACCTCCATCAGAGAGTAAAAAAGGCGTAAGGTTCACAATGGTGTAAAATTAAAATGGGATATACCGGGGCTAGGATTCGAGTTACAGGAACAAGGGCCAAACCAACCACCCAAGAATGGAATCGTCGAGCGAAAACACTTGACAACCTCCTAGAAGCAGCTTTTTTTTGCCACCAAACCTTTCTCCATCAATTAGGAATCTGATGCCGTCACTAGACACATTCCTTAAATTGTAGCCATTTGTTGAGTGTTTTTTTTGGTGTCTAATCCGCATATATGTCACCATTGCCCTTGATTTTCTTGACTGTATATCTCTTAAATGTCAACATATACACGTGAGATTTAGTTTACGAAGCTTTTTAAATGCCGAGAACCTCGATCAGAGAGTAAAAAAGGTGTAAGGTTCACAATGGTGTAAAATTAAAATGGAATATACCGGGCTAGGATGCGTGTTACAGGAACAAGGGCCAAACCAACCACCCAAGAATGGAATCGTCGAGCGAAAACACTTGACAACCTCCTAGAAGCAGCTTTTCTTGCCACCAGACCTTTCTCCATCAATTAGGAATCTGATGCCGTCACTAAACACATTCCTTAAATTGTAGCCATTTGTTGAGTGTTTTTTTTGTGTCTAATCCGCATATATATCACCATTGCCCTTGATTTTCTTGACTGTATATCTCTAAAATGTCAACATATACACGTGTGATTTAGTTTACGAAGATTTTTCAATGCCGAGAACCTCCATCAGAGAGTAAAAAAGGCGTAAGGTTCACAATGGTGTAAAATTAAAATGGGATATACCGGGCTAGGATTCGAGTTACAGGAACAAGGGCCAAACCAACCACCCAAGAATGGAATCGTCGAGCGAAAACACTTGACAACCTCCTAGAAGCAGCTTTTTTTTGCCACCAGACATTTCTCCATCAATTAGGAATCTGATGCCGTCACTAAACACATTCCTAAAATTGTAGCCATTTGTTGAGTGATTTTTTTTTGTGTCTAATCCGCATATATATCACAATTGCCCTTGATTTTCTTGACTGTATGTCTCTAAATATCAATATATACACATGTGATTTAGTTTACGAAGATTTTTCAATGTCGAAAACCTCCATCAGAGAGTAAAAAAGGCGTAAGGTTCACAATGGTGTAAAATTAAAATGGGATATACCGGGCTAGGATTCGAGTTACAGGAACAAGGGCCAAACCAACCACCCAAGAATGGAATCGTCGAGCGAAAACACTTGACAACCTCCTAGAAGCAGCTTTTTTTTGCCACCAAACCTTTCTCCATCAATTAGAAATCTGATGCCGTCACTAGACACATTCCTTAAATTGTAGCCATTTGTTGAGTGTTTTTTTTTGTGTCTAATCCGCATATATGTCACCATTGCCCTTGATTTTCTTGACTGTATATCTCTTAAATGTCAACATATACACGTGAGATTTAGTTTACGAAGATTTTTAAATGCCGAGAACCTCGATCAGAGAGTAAAAAAGGTGTAAGGTTCACAATGGTGTAAAATTAATATGGAATATACCGGGCTAGGATGCGAGTTACCGGAACAAGGGCCAAACCAACCACCCAAGAATGGAATCGTCGAGCGAAAACACTTGACAACCTCCTAGAAGCAGCTTTTCTTACCACCAGACATTTCTCCATCAATTAGGAATCTGATGCCGTCACTAAACACATTCCTAAAATTGTAGCCATTTGTTGAGTGATTTTTTTTTGTGTCTAATCCGCATATATATCACAATTGCCCTTGATTTTCTTGACTGTATATCTCTAAATATCAATATATACACATGTGATTTAGTTTACGATGATTTTTCAATGTCGAGAACCTCCATCAGAGAGTAAAAAAGGCGTAAGGTTCACAATGGTGTAAAATTAAAATGGGATATACCGGGCTAGGATTCGAGTTACAGGAACAAGGGCCAAACCAACCACCCAAGAATGGAATCGTCGAGCGAAAACACTTGACAACCTCCAAGAAGCAGCTTTTCTTGCCACCAGACCTTTCTCCATCAATTTGGAATCTGATGCCGTCACTAAACACATTCCTTAAATTGTAGCCATTTGTTGAGTGTTTTTTTTTTGTGTCTAATCCGCATATATATCACCATTGCCCTTGATTTTCTTGACTGTATATCTCTTAAATGTCAACATATACACGTGAGATTTAGTTTACGAAGATTTTTAAATGCCGAGAACCTCGATCAGAGAGTAAAAAAGGTGTAAGGTTCACAATGGTGTAAAATTAAAATGGAATATACCGGGCTAGGATGCGAGTTACAGGAACAAGGGCCAAACCAACCACCCAAGAATGGAATCGTCGAGCGAAAACACTTGACAACCTCCTAGAAGCAGCTTTTCTTACCACCAGACCTTTCTCCATCAATTAGGAATCTGATGCCGTCACTAAACACATTCCTAAAATTGTAGCCATTTGTTGAGTGATTTTTTTTTGTGTCAAATCCGCATATATATCACAATTGCCCTTGATTTTCTTGACTGTATATCTCTAAATATCAATATATACACATGTGATTTAGTTTACGAAGATTTTTCAATGTCGAAAACCTCCATCAGAGAGAAAAAAAGGCGTAAGGTTCACAATGGTGTAAAATTAAAATGGGATATACCGGGCTAGGATTCGAGTTACAGGAACAAGGGCCAAACCAACCACCCAAGAATGGAATCGTCGAGCGAAAACACTTGACAACCTCCTAGAAGCAGCTTATTTTTGCCACCAAACCTTTCTCCATCAATTAGGAATCTGATGCCGTCACTAGACACATTCCTTAAATTGTAGCCATTTGTTGAGTGTTTTTTTTGGTGTCTAATCCGCATATATGTCACCATTGCCCTTGATTTTCTTGACTGTATATCTCTTAAATGTCAACATATACACGTGAGATTTAGTTTACGAAGCTTTTTAAATGCCGAGAACCTCGATCAGAGAGTAAAAAAGGTGTAAGGTTCACAATGGTGTAAAATTAAAATGGAATATACCGGGCTAGGATGCGAGTTATAGGAACAAGGGCCAAACCAACCACCCAAGAATGGAATCGTCGAGCGAAAACACTTGACAACCTCCTAGAAGCAGCTTTTCTTGCCACCAGACCTTTCTCCATCAATTAGGAATCTGATGCCGTCACTAAACACATTCCTTAAATTGTAGCCATTTGTTGAGTGTTTTTTTTTGTGTCTAATCCGCATATATATCACCATTGCCCTTGATTTTCTTGACTGTATATCTCTAAAATGTCAACATATACACGTGTGATTTAGTTTACGAAGATTTTTCAATGCCGAGAACCTCCATCAGAGAGTAAAAAAGGCGTAAGGTTCACAATGGTGTAAAATTAAAATGGGATATACCGGGCTAGGATTCGAGTTACAGGAACAAGGGCCAAACCAACCACCCAAGAATGGAATCGTCGAGCGAAAACACTTGACAACCTCCTAGAAGCAGCTTTTTTTTGCCACCAGACATTTCTCCATCAATTAGGAATCTGATGCCGTCACTAAACACATTCCTAAAATTGTAGCCATTTGTTGAGTGATTTTTTTTTGTGTCTAATCCGCATATATATCACAATTGCCCTTGATTTTCTTGACTGTATATCTCTAAATATCAATATATACACATGTGATTTAGTTTACGAAGATTTTTCAATGTCGAGAACCTCCATCAGAGAGTAAAAAAGGCGTAAGGTTCACAATGGTGTAAAATTAAAATGGGATATACCGGGCTAGGATTCGAGTTACAGGAACAAGGGCCAAACCAACCACCCAAGAATGGAATCGTCGAGCGAAAACACTTGACAACCTCCTAGAAGCAACTTTTTTTTGCCACCAAACCTTTCTCCATCAATTAGGAATCTGATGCCGTCACTAGACACATTCCTTAAATTGTAGCCATTTGTTGAGTGTTTTTTTTGGTGTCTAATCCGCATATATGTCACCATTGCCCTAGATTTTCTTGACTGTATATCTCTTAAATGTCAACATATACACGTGAGATTTAGTTTACGAAGATTTTTAAATGCCGAGAACCTCGATCAGAGAGTAAAAAAGGTGTAAGGTTCACAATGGTGTAAAATTAAAATGGAATATACCGGGCTAGGATGCGAGTTACAGGAACAAGGGCCAAACCAACCACCCAAGAATGGAATCGTCGAGCGAAAACACTTGACAACCTCCTAGAAGCAGCTTTTCTTACCACCAGACATTTCTCCATCAATTAGGAATCTGATGCCGTCACTAAACACATTCCTAAAATTGTAGCCATTTGTTGAGTGATTTTTTTTTGTGTCTAATCCGCATATATATCACAATTGCCCTTGATTTTCTTGACTGTATATCTCTAAATATCAATATATACACATGTGATTTAGTTTACGAAGATTTTTCAATGTCGAAAACCTCCATCAGAGAGTAAAAAAGGCGTAAGGTTCACAATGGTGTAAAATTAAAATGGGATATACCGGGCTAGGATTCGAGTTACAGGAACAAGGGCCAAACCAACCACCCAAGAATGAAATCGTCGAGCGAAAACACTTGACAACCTCCTAGAAGCAACTTTTTTTTGCCACCAAACCTTTCTCCATCAATTAGGAATCTGATGCCGTCACTAGACACATTCCTTAAATTGTAGCCATTTGTTGAGTGTTTTTTTTGGTGTCTAATCCGCATATATGTCACCATTGCCCTTGATTTTCTTGACTGTATATCTCTTAAATGTCAACATATACACGTGAGATTTAGTTTACGAAGATTTTTAAATGCCGAGAACCTCGATCAGAGAGTAAAAAAGGTGTAAGGTTCACAATGGTGTAAAATTAAAAAGGAATATACCGGGCTAGGATGCGAGTTACAGGAACAAGGGCCAAACCAACCACCCAAGAATGGAATCGTCGAGCGAAAACACTTGAAAACCTCCTAGAAGCAGCTTTTCTTACCACCAGACATTTCTCCATCAATTAGGAATCTGATGCCGTCACTAAACACATTCCTAAAATTGTATCCATTTGTTGAGTGATTTTTTTTGTGTCTAATCCGCATATATATCACAATTGCCCTTGATTTTCTTGACTGTATATCTCTAAATATCAATATATACACATGTGATTTAGTTTACGAAGATTTTTCAATGTCGAGAACCTCCATCAGAGAGTAAAAAAGGCGTAAGGTTCACAATGGTGTAAAATTAAAATGGGATATACCGGGCTAGGATTCGAGTCACAGGAACAAGGGCCAAACCAACCACCCAAGAATGGAATCGTCGAGCGAAAACACTTGACAACCTCCTAGAAGCAGCTTTTTTTTGCCACCAAACCTTTCTCCATCAATTAGGAATCTGATGCCGTCACTAGACACATTCCTTAAATTGTAGCCATTTGTTGAGTGTTTTTTTTGGTGTCTAATCCGCATATATGTCACCATTGCCCTTGATTTTCTTGACTGTATAACTCTTAAATGTCAACATATACACGTGAGATTTAGTTTACGAAGATTTTTAAATGCCGAGAACCTCGATCAGAGAGTAAAAAAGGTGTAAGGTTCACAATGGTGTAAAATTAAAAAGGAATATACCGGGCTAGGATGCGAGTTACAGGAACAAGGGCCAAACCAACCACCCAAGAATGGAATCGTCGAGCGAAAACACTTGAAAAGCTCCTAGAAGCAGCTTTTCTTACCACCAGACATTTCTCCATCAATTAGGAATCTGATGCCGTCACTAAACACATTCCTAAAATTGTATCCATTTGTTGAGTGATTTTGTTTTGTGTCTAATCCGCATATATATCACAATTGCCCTTGATTTTCTTGACTGTATATCTCTAAATATCAATATATACACATGTGATTTAGTTTACGAAGATTTTTCAATGTCGAGAACCTCCATCAGAGAGTAAAAAAGGCGTAAGGTTCACAATGGTGTAAAATTAAAATGGGATATACCGGGCTAGGATTCGAGTCACAGGAACAAGGGCCAAACCAACCACCCAAGAATGGAATCGTCGAGCGAAAACACTTGACAACCTCCTAGAAGCAGCTTTTTTTTGCCACCAAACCTTTCTCCATCAATTAGGAATCTGATGCCGTCACTAGACACATTCCTTAAATTGTAGCCATTTGTTGAGTGTTTTTTTTGGTATCTAATCCGCATATATGTCACCATTGCCCTTGATTTTCTTGACTGTATATCTCTTAAATGTCAACATATACACGTGTGATTTAGTTTACGGGGATTTTTCAATGCCGAGAACCTCGATCAGAGAGTAAAAAAGGTGTAAGGTTCACAATGGTGTAAAATTAAAATGGGATATACCGGCCTAGGATTCGAGTTACATGAGCAAGGGCCAAACCAACCACCCAAGAATGCAATCGTCGAGTGAAAACACTTGAAAACCTCCTAGAAGCAGCTTTTCTTACCACCAGGCCTTTCTCCATCAATTAGGAATCTGATACCGTCACTAAACTCATTCCTTAAATTGTAACCATTTGTTGAGTGTTTTTTTTTTGTGTCTAATCCGCATATATATCACCATTGCTCTTGATTTTCTTGACTGTATATCTCTTAAATGTCAACATATGCACGTGTGATTTAGTTTACGAAGATTTTTCAATTCCGAGAACCTCGATCAGAGAGTAAAAAAGGTGTAAGGTTCACAATGGTGTAAAATTAAAATGGGATATACCGGGCTAGGATTCGAGTTACAGGAACAAGGGCCAAACCAACCACCCAAGAATGGAATCGTCGAGCGAAAACACTTGACAACCTCCTAGAAGCAGCTTTTTTTTGCCACCAAACCATTCTCCATCAATTAGGAATCTGATGCCGTCACTAGACACATTCCTTAAATTGTAGCCATTTGTTGAGTGTTTTTTTTGGTGTCTAATCCGCATATATGTCACCATTGCCCTTGATTTTCTTGACTGTATATCTCTTAAATGTCAACATATACACATGAGATTTAGTTTACGAAGATTTTTAAATTCCGAGAACCTCGATCAGAGAGTAAAAAAGGTGTAAGGTTCACAATGGTGTAAAATTAAAATGGAATATACCGGGCTAGGATGCGAGTTACAGGAACAAGGGCCAAACCAACCACCCAAGAATGGAATCGTCGAGCGAAAACACTTGAAAACCTCCTAGAAGCAGCTTTTCTTACCACCAGACATTTCTCCAACAATTAGGAATCTGATGCCGTCACTAAACACATTCCTAAAATTGTAGCCATTTGTTGAGTGATTTTTTTTTGTGTCTAATCCGCATATATATCACAATTGCCCTTGATTTTCTTGACTGTATATCTCTAAATATCAATATATACACATGTGACTTAGTTTACGAAGATTTTTCAATGTCGAGAACCTCCATCAGAGAGTAAAAAAGGCGTAAGGTTCACAATGGTGTAAAATTAAAATGGGATATACCGGGCTAGGATGCGAGTTACAGGAACAAGGGCCAAACCAACCACCCAAGAATGGAATCGTCGAGCGAAAACACTTGACAACCTCCTAGAAGCAGCTTTTTTTTGCCACCAAACCTTTCTCCATCAATTAGGAATCTGATGCCGTCACTAGACACATTCCTTAAATTGTAGCCATTTGTTGAGTGTTTTTTTTGGTGTCTAATCCGCATATATGTCACCATTGCCCTTGATTTTCTTGACTGTATATCTCTTAAATGTCAACATATACACGTGAGATTTAGTTTACGAAGCTTTTTAAATGCCGAGAACCTCGATCAGAGAGTAAAAAAGGTGTAAGGTTCACAATGGTGTAAAATTAAAATGGAATATACCGGGCTAGGATGCGAGTTACAGGAACAAGGGCCAAACCAACCACCCAAGAATGGAATCGTCGAGCGAAAACACTTAACAACCTCCTAGAAGCAGCTTTTCTTGCCACCAGACCTTTCTCCATCAATTAGGAATCTGATGCCGTCACTAAACACATTCCTTAAATTGTAGCCATTTGTTGAGTGTTTTTTTTTGTGTCTAATCCGCATATATATCACCATTGCCCTTGATTTTCTTGACTGTATATCTCTAAAATGTCAACATATACACGTGTGATTTAGTTTACGAAGATTTTTCAATGCCGAGAACCTCCATCAGAGAGTAAAAAAGGCGTAAGGTTCACAATGGTGTAAAATTAAAATGGGATATACCGGGCTAGGATTCGAGTTACAGGAACAAGGGCCAAACCAACCACCCAAGAATGGAATCGTCGAGCGAAAACACTTGACAACCTCCTAGAAGCAGCTTTTTTTTGCCACCAGACATTTCTCCATCAATTAGGAATCTGATGCCGTCACTAAACACATTCCTAAAATTGTAGCCATTTGTTGAGTGATTTTTTTTTGTGTCTAATCCGCATATATATCACAATTGCCCTTGATTTTCTTGACTGTATATCTCTAAATATCAATATATACACATGTGATTTAGTTTACGAAGATTTTTCAATGTCGAAAACCTCCATCAGAGAGTAAAAAAGGCGTAAGGTTCACAATGGTGTAAAATTAAAATGGGATATACCGGGCTAGGATTCGAGTTACAGGAACAAGGGCCAAACCAACCACCCAAGAACGGAATCGTCGAGCGAAAACACTTGACAACCTCCTAGAAGCAGCTTTTTTTTGCCACCAAACCTTTCTCCATCAATTAGAAATCTGATGCCGTCACTAGACACATTCCTTAAATTGTAGCCATTTGTTGAGTGTTTTTTTTGGTGTCTAATCCGCATATATGTCACCATTGCCCTTGATTTTCTTGACTGTATATCTCTTAAATGTCAACATATACACGTGAGATTTAGTTTACGAAGATTTTTAAATGCCGAGAACCTCGATCAGAGAGTAAAAAAGGTGTAAGGTTCACAATGGTGTAAAATTAATATGGAATATACCGGGCTAGGATGCGAGTTACAGGAACAAGGGCCAAACCAACCACCCAAGAATGGAATCGTCGAGCGAAAACACTTGACAACCTCCTAGAAGCAGCTTTTCTTACCACCAGACATTTCTCCATCAATTAGGAATCTGATGCCGTCACTAAACACATTCCTAAAATTGTAGCCATTTGTTGAGTGATTTTTTTTTGTGTCTAATCCGCATATATATCACAATTGCCCTTGATTTTCTTGACTGTATATCTCTAAATATCAATATATACACATGTGATTTAGTTTACGATGATTTTTCAATGTCGAGAACCTCCATCAGAGAGTAAAAAAGGCGTAAGGTTCACAATGGTGTAAAATTAAAATGGGATATACCGGGCTAGGATTCGAGTTACAGGAACAAGGGCCAAACCAACCACCCAAGAATGGAATCGTCGAGCGAAAACACTTGACAACCTCCTAGAAGCAGCTTTTCTTGCCACCAGACCTTTCTCCATCAATTAGGAATCTGATGCCGTCACTAAACACATTCCTTAAATTGTAGCCATTTGTTGAGTGTTTTTTTTGGTTGTCTAATCCGCATATATATCACCATTGCCCTTGATTTTCTTGACTGTATATCTCTTAAATGTCAACATATACACGTGAGATTTAGTTTACGAAGATTTTTAAATGCCGAGAACCTCGATCAGAGAGTAAAAAAGGTGTAAGGTTCACAATGGTGTAAAATTAAAATGGAATATACCGGGCTAGGATGCGAGTTACAGGAACAAGGGCCAAACCAACCACCCAAGAATGGAATCGTCGAGCGAAAACACTTGACAACCTCCTAGAAGCAGCTTTTCTTACCACCAGACCTTTCTCCATCAATTAGGAATCTGATGCCGTCACTAAACACATTCCTAAAATTGTAGCCATTTGTTGAGTGATTTTTTTTTGTGTCTAATCCGCATATATATCACAATTGCCCTTGATTTTCTTGACTGTATATCTCTAAATATCAATATATACACATGTGATTTAGTTTACGAAGATTTTTCAATGTCGAAAACCTCCATCAGAGAGTAAAAAAGGCGTAAGGTTCACAATGCTGTAAAATTAAAATGGGATATACCGGGCTAGGATTCGAGTTACAGGAACAAGGGCCAAACCAACCACCCAAGAATGGAATCGTCGAGCGAAAACACTTGACAACCTCATAGAAGCAGCTTTTTTTTGCCACCAAACCTTTCTCCATCAATTAGGAATCTGATGCCGTCACTAGACACATTCCTTAAATTGTAGCCATTTGTTGAGTGTTTTTTTTGGTGTCTAATCCGCATATATGTCACCATTGCCCTTGATTTTCTTGACTGTATATCTCTTAAATGTCAACATATACACGTGAGATTTAGTTTACGAAGCTTTTTAAATGCCGAGAACCTCGATCAGAGAGTAAAAAAGGTGTAAGGTTCACAATGGTGTAAAATTAAAATGGAATATACCGGGCTAGGATGCGAGTTACAGGAACAAGGGCCAAACCAACCACCCAAGAATGGAATCGTCGAGCGAAAACACTTGACAACCTCCTAGAAGCAACTTTTCTTGCCACCAGACCTTTCTCCATCAATTAGGAATCTGATGCCGTCACTAAACACATTCCTTAAATTGTAGCCATTTGTTGAGTGTTTTTTTTTTGTGTCTAATCCGCATATATATCACCATTGCCCTTGATTTTCTTGACTGTATATCTCTAAAATGTCAACATATACACGTGTGATTTAGTTTACGAAGATTTTTCAATGCCGAGAACCTCCATCAGAGAGTAAAAAAGGCGTCAGGTTCACAATGGTGTAAAATTAAAATGGGATATACCGGGCTAGGATTCGAGTTACAGGAACAAGGGCCAAACCAACCACCCAAGAATGGAATCGTCGAGCGAAAACACTTGACAACCTCCTAGAAGCAGCTTTTTTTTGCCACCAGACATTTCTCCATCAATTAGGAATCTGATGCCGTCACTAAACACATTCCTAAAATTGTAGCCATTTGTTGAGTGATTTTTTTTGTGTCTAATCCGCATATATATCACAATTGCCCTTGATTTTCTTGACTGTATATCTCTAAATATCAATATATACACATGTGATTTAGTTTACGAAGATTTTTCAATGTCGAAAACCTCCATCAGAGAGTAAAAAAGGCGTAAGGTTCACAATGGTGTAAAATTAAAATGGGATATACCGGGCTAGGATTCGAGTTACAGGAACAAGGGCCAAACCAACCACCCAAGAATGGAATCGTCGAGCGAAAACACTTGACAACCTCCTAGAAGCAGCTTTTTTTTGCCACCAAACCTTTCTCCATCAATTAGGAATCTGATGCCGTCACTAGACACATTCCTTAAATTGTAGCCATTTGTTGAGTGTTTTTTTTGGTGTCTAATCCGCATATATGTCACCATTGCCCTTGATTTTCTTGACTGTATATCTCTTAAATGTCAACATATACACGTGAGATTTAGTTTACGAAGATTTTTAAATGCCGAGAACCTCGATCAGAGAGTAAAAAAGGTGTAAGGTTCACAATGGTGTAAAATTAAAATGGAATATACCGGGCTAGGATGCGAGTTACAGGAACAAGGGCCAAACCAACCACCCAAGAATGGAATCGTCGAGCGAAAACACTTGACAACCTCCTAGAAGCAGCTTTTCTTACCACCAGACATTTCTCCATCAATTAGGAATCTGATGCCGTCACTAAACACATTCCTAAAATTGTAGCCATTTGTTGAGTGATTTTTTTTTGTGTCTAATCCGCATATATATCACAATTGCCCTTGATTTTCTTGACTGTATATCTCTAAATATCAATATATACACATGTGATTTAGTTTACGAAGATTTTTCAATGTCGAAAACCTCCATCAGAGAGTAAAAAAGGCGTAAGGTTCACAATGGTGTAAAATTAAAATGGGATATACCGGGCTAGGATTCGAGTTACAGGAACAAGGGCCAAACCAACCACCCAAGAATGGAATCGTCGAGCGAAAACACTTGACAACCTCCTAGAAGCAGCTTTTTTTTGCCACCAAACCTTTCTCCATCAATTAGGAATCTGATGCCGTCACTAGACACATTCCTTAAATTGTAGCCATTTGTTGAGTGTTTTTTTTGGTGTCTAATCCGCATATATGTCACCATTGCCCTTGATTTTCTTGACTGTATATCTCTTAAATGTCAACATATACACGTGAGATTTAGTTTATGAAGATTTTTAAATGCCGAGAACCTCGATCAGAGAGTAAAAAAGGTGTAAGGTTCACAATGGTGTAAAATTAAAAAGGAATATACCGGGCTAGGATGCGAGTTACAGGAACAAGGGCCAAACCAACCACCCAAGAATGGGATCGTCGAGCGAAAACACTTGAAAACCTCCTAGAAGCAGCTTTTCTTACCACCAGACATTTCTCCATCAATTAGGAATCTGATGCCGTCACTAAACACATTCCTAAAATTGTATCCATTTGTTGAGTGATTTTTTTTTGTGTCTAATCCGCATATATATCACAATCGCCCTTGATTTTCTTGACTGTATATCTCTAAATATCAATATATACACATGTGATTTAGTTTACGAAGATTTTTCAATGTCGAGAACCTCCATCAGAGAGTAAAAAAGGCGTAAGGTTCACAATGGTGTAAAATTAAAATGGGATATACCGGGCTAGGATTCGAGTCACAGGAACAAGGGCCAAACCAACCACCCAAGAATGGAATCGTCGAGCGAAAACACTTGACAACCTCCTAGAAGCAGCTTTTTTTTGCCACCAAACCTTTCTCCATCAATTAGGAATCTGATGCCGTCACTAGACACATTCCTTAAATTGTAGCCATTTGTTGAGTGTTTTTTTTGGTGTCTAATCCGCATATATGTCACCATTGCCCTTGATTTTCTTGACTGTATATCTCTTAAATGTCAACATATACACGTGAGATTTAGTTTACGAAGATTTTTAAATGCCGAGAACCTCGATCAGAGAGTAAAAAAGGTGTAAGGTTCACAATGGTGTAAAATTAAAAAGGAATATACCGGGCTAGGATGCGAGTTACAGGAACAAGGGCCAAACCAACCACCCAAGAATGGAATCGTCGAGCGAAAACACTTGAAAACCTCCTAGAAGCAGCTTTTCTTACCACCAGACATTTCTCCATCAATTAGGAATCTGATGCCGTCACTAAACACATTCCTAAAATTGTATCCATTTGTTGAGTGATTTTTTTTTGTGTCTAATCCGCATATATATCACAATTGCCCTTGATTTTCTTGACTGTATATCTCTAAATATCAATATATACTCATGTGATTTAGTTTACGAAGATTTTTCAATGTCGAGAACCTCCATCAGAGAGTAAAAAAGGCGTAAGGTTCACAATGGTGTAAAATTAAAATGGGATATACCGGGCTAGGATTCGAGTCACAGGAACAAGGGCCAAACCAACCACCCAAGAATGGAATCGTCGAGCGAAAACACTTGACAACCTCCTAGAAGCAGCTTTTTTTTGCCACCAAACCTTTCTCCATCAATTAGGAATCTGATGCCATCACTAGACACATTCCTTAAATTGTAGCCATTTGTTGAGTGTTTTTTTTTGGTATCTAATCCGCATATATGTCACCATTGCCCTTGATTTTCTTGACTGTATATCTCTTAAATGTCAACATATACACGTGTGATTTAGTTTACGGGGATTTTTCAATGCCGAGAACCTCGATCAGAGAGTAAAAAAGGTGTAAGGTTCACAATGGTGTAAAATTAAAATGGGATATACCGTCCTAGGATTCGAGTTACATGAGCAAGGGCCAAACCAACCACCCAAGAATGCAATCGTCGAGTGAAAACACTTGAAAACCTCCTAGAAGCAGCTTTTCTTACCACCAGACATTTCTCCATCAATTAGTAATCTGATGTCGTCACTAAACACATTCCTTAAATTGTAGCCATTTGTTGAGTGTTTTTTTTTTGTGTCTAATCCGCATATATATCACAATTGCCCTTGATTTTCTTGACTGTATATCTCTAAATATCAATATATACACATGTGATTTAGTTTACGATGATTTTTCAATGTCGAGAACCTCCATCAGAGAGTAAAAAAGGCGTAAGGTTCACAATGGTGTAAAATTAAAATGGGATATACCGGGCTAGGATTCGAGTTACAGGAACAAGGGCAAAACCAACCACCCAAGAATGGAATCGTCGAGCTAAAACACTTGACAACCTCCTAGAAGCAGCTTTTCTTGCCACCAGACCTTTCTCCATCAATTAGGAATCTGATGCCGTCACTAAACACATTCCTTAAATTGTAGCCATTTGTTGAGTGTTTTTTTTTGTGTCTAATCCGCATATATATCACCATTGCCCTTAACCAAGGATATGGAAGAGTTGGAGCTTACTTGCTTAACCAAGGATTGCTAGCTAACTGATCTACAATGAATGAAAGTTTTGGAGATTGGAAGCATCAGCTAAGGGGGAGTCTGTTGATGTCAGAAGCTGTGTAGCTGACGCTATCCAAAGACCAAAAAACACAAGATGTTTGAAGACAAAGTTACACTATGAAGCTATTGTCAAGGGGGAGTCTGTTGGTGCATATTCGGTGACAACAGCTTAATAGTTTGATTATTTAGTCTTTGGATATTTTGTATTGGGCTTAGCTTATTGGTTAGTGAGTTTATTATTGTAATGGGCTTGGAAAATGGCCTAGTCCATGTAGGAAGCCCAGTTCACAGACATGTGGTATATAAACATGTTTTGTGATTAGGGTTTTAGGGTTAGAGAATTTTAGAGAGAGAAGGTAGAGAGAGAGAAAGTAATTTCGAATTTAGGTTTGTAGCAAGATCACAGAGATAGGCTGTGAGGTTGTGAGGGTCTTGAGTTGATTGTAAAACGTTTTGTTTGGATAATCAATAGAGGACCCGTTTGATTGTGAAATTCTGTTTTCTACTCGTTTCTGTGATATTCTGATCAAGAGGATTCCGCACTCTTGATTGGAAAGACAATTCTGTGAAAGATCTATAAGAAGAGGGGACCTACAATTTTCTTGACTGTATATCTCTTAAATGTCAACATATACACGTGAGATTTAGTTTACGAAGATTTTTAAATGCCGAGAACCTCGATCAGAGAGTAAAAAAGGTGTAAGGTTCACAATGGTGTAAAATTAAAATGGAATATACCGGGCTAGGATGCGAGTTACAGGAACAAGGGCCAAACCAACCACCCAAGAATGGAATCGTCGAGCGAAAACACTTGACAACCTCCTAGAAGCAGCTTTTCTTACCACCAGACCTTTCTCCATCAATTAGGAATCTGATGCCGTCACTAAACACATTCCTTAAATTGTAGCCATTTGTTGAGTGTTTTTGTTTTTGGTGTCTAATCCGCATATATGTCACCATTTCCCTTGATTTTCTTGACTGTATATCTCTTAAATGTCAACATATACAAGTGTGATTTAGTTTACGAAGATTTTTCAATGCCGAGAACCTCGATCAGAGAGTAAAAAAGGCGTAAGGTTCAAAATGGTGTAAAATTAAAATGGGATATACCGGGCTAGGATTCGAGTTACAGGAACAAGGGCCAAACCAACCACCCAAGAATAGAAACGTAGAGCGAAAACACTTAACAACCTCCTAGAAGCAGCTTTTCTTGCCACTAGACCTTTCTCCATCAATTAGGAATCTGATGCCGTCACTAAACACATTTCTTAAATTGTAGCCATTTGTTGAGTGTTTTTGTTTTTGGTGTCTAATCCGCATATATGTCACCATTGCCCTTGATTTTCTTGACTGTATATCTCTTAAATGTCAACATATACACGTGTGATTTAGTTTACGAAGATTTTTCAATGCCGAGAACCTCGATCAGAGAGTAAAAAGGGCGTAAGGTTCACAATGGTGTAAAATTAAAATGGGATATACCAGGCTAGGATTCGAGTTACAGGAACAAGGGCCAAACCAACCACCCAAGAATGAAATCGTTGAGCGAAAACACTTGACAAGCTCCTAGAAGCAGCTTTTTTTTGCCACCAAACCTTTCTCCATCAATTAGGAATCTGATGCCGTCACTAGACACATTCCTTAAATTGTAGCCATTTGTTGAGTGTTTTTTTTGGTGTCTAATCCGTATATATATCACCATCGCCCTTGATTTTCTTGACTGTATATCTCTTAAATGTCAACATATACACGTGTGATTTAGTTTACGAAGATTTTACAATGCCGAGAACCTCGATCAGAGATTAAAAAAGGCGTAAGGTTCACAATGGTGTAAAATTAAAATGGGATATACCGGGCTAGGATTCGAGTTACAGGAACAAGGGCCAAACCAACAACCCAAGAATGGAATCGTCGAGCGAAAACACTTAACAACCTCCTAGAAGCAGCTTTTTTTGCCACCAGACCTTTCTCCATCAATTAGGAATCTGATGTCGTCACTAAACACATTCCTTAAATTGTAGCCATTTGTTGAGTGTTTTTTTTGTGTCTAATCCTCATATATATCACCATTGACATTGATTTTCTTGACTGTATATCTCTTAAATGTCAACATATACGCGTGTAATTTAGTTTACGAAGATTTTTCAATGCCGAGAACCTCGATCAGAGAGTAAAAAAGGCGAAAGGTTCAAAATGGTGTAAAATTAAAATGGGATATACCGTGCTAGGATTCGAGTTACAGGAACAAGGGCCAAACCAACCACCCAAGAATGGAATCGTCGAGCGAAAACACTTGACAACCTCCTAGAAGCAGCTTTTCTTACCACCAGACCTTTCTCCATCAATTAGGAATCTGATGCCGTCACTAAACACATTCCTTAAACTGTAGCCATTTGTTGAGTGTTTTTGTTTTTGGTGTCTAATCCGCATATATGTCACCATTGCCCTTGATTTTCTTGACTGTATATCTCTTAAATGTCAACATATACAAGTGTGATTTAGTTTACGAAGATTTTTCAATGCCGAGAACCTCGATCAGAGAGTAAAAAAGGCGTAAGGTTCAAAATGGTGTAAAATTAAAATGGGATTTACCGGGCTAGGATTCGAGTTACAGGAACAAGGGCCAAACCAACCACCCAAGAATAGAATCGTAGAGCGAAAACACTTAACAACCTCCTAGAAGTAGCTTTTCTTGCCACTAGACCTTTCTCCATCAATTAGGAATCTGATGTCGTCACTAAACACATTTCTTAAATTGTAGCCATTTGTTGAGTGTCTTTGTTTTTGGTGTCTAATCCGCATATATGTCACCATTGCCCTTGATTTTCTTGACTGTACATCTCTTAAATGTCAACATATACACGTGTGATTTAGTTTACGAAGATTTTTCAATGCCGAGAACCTCGATCAGAGGGTAAAAAAGGCGTAAGGTTCACAATGGTGTAAAATTAAAATGGGATATACCAGGCTAGGATTCGAGTTACAGGAACAAGGGCCAAACCAACCACCCAAGAATGGAATCGTTGAGCGAAAACACTTGACAACCTCCTAGAAGCAGCTCTTTTTGCCACCAAACATTTCTCCATCAATTAGGAATCTGATGCCGTCACTAGACACATTCTTTAAATTGTAGCCATTTGTTGAGTGTTTTTTTTTTGTCTAATCCGTATATATATCACCATCGCCCTTGATTTTCTTGACTGTATATCTCTTAAATGTCAACATATACACGTGTGATTTAGTTTACGAAGATTTTACAATGCCAAGAACCTCGATCAGAGATTAAAAAGGCGTAAGGTTCACAATGGTGTAAAATTAAAATGGGATATACCGGGCTAGGATTCGAGTTACAGGAACAAGGGCCAAACCAACAACCCAAGAATGGAATCGTCGAGCGAAAACACTTAACAACCTCCTAGAAGCAGCTTTTTTTGCCACCAGACCTTTCTCCATCAATTAGGAATCTGATGTCGTCACTAAACACATTCCTTAAATTGTAGCCATTTGTTGAGTGTTTTTTTTGGTGTCTAATCCGTATATATATCACCATCGCCCTTGATTTTCTTGACTGTATATCTCTTAAATGTCAACATATACACGTGTGATTTAGTTTACGAAGATTTTACAATGCCGAGAACCTCGATCAGAGAGTAAAAAAGATGTAAGGTTCACAATGGTGTAAAATTAAAATGGGATATACCGGGCTAGGATTCGAGTTACAGGAACAAGGGCCAAACCAACAACCCAAGAATGGAATCGTCGAGCGAAAACACTTAACATCCTCCTGGAAGCAGCTGTTTTTGCCAACAGACCTTTCTCCATCAATTAGGAATCTGATGTCGTCACTAAACACATTCCTTAAATTGTAGCCATTTGTTGAGTGTTTTTTTTGTGTCTAATCCTCATATATATCACCATTGACCTTGATTTTCTTAACTGTATATCTCTTAAATGTCAACATATACGCGTGTAATTTAGTTTACGAAGATTTTTCAATGCCGAGAACCTCGATCAGAGAGTAAAAAAGGCGTAAGGTTCACAATGGTGTAAAATTAAAATGGGATATACCGGGCTAGGATTCGAGTTACAGGAACAAGGGCCAAACCAACCACCCAAGAATGGAATCGTCGAGCGAAAACACTTGACAACCTCCTAGAAGCAGCTTTTCTTACCACCAGACATTTCTCCATCAATTAGGAATCTGATGCCGTCACTAAACACATTCCTTAAATTGTAGCCATTTGTTGAGTGTTTTTGTTTTTGGTGTCTAATCCGCATATATGTCACCATTGCCCTTGATTTTCTTGACTGTATATCTCTTAAATGTCAACATATACAAGTGTGATTTAGTTCACGAAGATTTTTCAATGCCGAGAACCTCGATCAGAGAGTAAAAAAGGCGTAAGGTTCAAAATGGTGTAAAATTAAAATGGGATATACCGGGCTAGGATTCGAGTTACAGGAACAAGGGCCAAACCAACCACCCAAGAATAGAATCGTAGAGCGAAAACACTTAACAACCTCCTAGAAGCAGCTTTTCTTGCCACTAGACCTTTCTCCATCAATTAGGAATCTGATGCCGTCACTAAACACATTTCTTAAATTGTAGCCATTTGTTGAGTGTTTTTGTTTTTGGTGTCTAATCCGCATATATGTCACCATTGCCCTTGATTTTCTTGACTGTATATCTCTTAAATGTCAACATATACACGTGTGATTTAGTTTACGAAGATTTTTCAATGCCGAGAACCTCGATCAGAGAGTACAAAAGGCGTAAGGTTCACAATGGTGTAAAATTAAAATGGGATATACCAGGCTAGGATTCGAGTTACAGGAACAAGGGCCAAACCAACCACCCAAGAATGGAATCGTTGAGCGAAAACACTTGACAACCTCCTAGAAGCAGCTATTTTTGCCACCAAACCTTTCTCCATCAATTAGGAATCTGATGCCGTCACTAGACACATTCCTTAAATTGTAGCCATTTGTTGAGTGTTTTTTTTGGTGTCTAATCCGTATATATATCACCATCGCCCTTGATTTTCTTGACTGTATATCTCTTAAATGTCAACATATACACGTGTGATTTAGTTTACGAAGATTTTACAATGCCGAGAACCTCGATCAGAGATTAAAAAAGGCGTAAGGTTCACAATGGTGTAAAATTAAAATGGGATATACCGGGCTAGGATTCGAGTTACAGGAACAAGGGCCAAACCAACAACCCAAGAATGGAATCGTCGAGCGAAAACACTTAACAACCTCCTAGAAGCAGCTTTTTTTGCCACCAGACCTTTCTCCATCAATTAGGAATCTGATGTCGTCACTAAACACATTCCTTAAATTGTAGCCATTTGTTGAGTTTTTTTTTTGTGTCTAATCCGCATATATATCACCATTGCCCTTGATTTTCTTGACTGTATATCTCTTAAATGTCAACATATACACGTGTTATTTAGTTTACGGAGATTTTTCAATGCCGAGAACCTCGATCATAGGGTAAAAAAGGTGTAAGTTTCACAATGGTGTAAAATTAAAATGGGATATACCGGGCTAGGATTCGAGTTACAGGAACAAGGGCCAAACCAACCACCCAAGAATGGAATCGTTGAGCGAAAACACTTGAAAACCTCCTAGAAGCAGCTTTTTTTGCCACCAAACCTTTATCCATCAATTAGGAATCTGATGCCGTCAATAGACACATTTCTTAAATTGTAGCCATTTGTTGAGTGTTTTTTTTGGTGTCTAATCCGTATATATATCACCGTTGCCTTTGATTTTCTTGACTGTATATCTCTTAAATGTTAACATATACACGTGAGATTTAGTTTACGAAGATTTTTAAATGCCGAGAACCTCGATCAGAGAGTAAAAAGGTGTAAGGTTCAGAATGGTGTAAAATTAAAATGGAATATATCGGGCTAGGATGCGAGTTACAGGAACAAGGGCCAAACCAACCACCCAAGAATGGAATCGTCGAGCGAAAACACTTAACAACCTCCTAGAAGCAGCTTTTTTTGCCACCAGACCTTTCTCCATCAATTAGGAATCTGATGTCGTCACTAAACACATTCCTTAAATTGTAGCCATTTGTTGAGTGTTTTTTTTTGTGTCTAATCCTCATATATATCACCATTGACCTTGATTTTCTTGACTGTATATCTCTTAAATGTCAACATATACGCGTGTAATTTAGTTCACGAAGATTTTTCAATGCCGAGAACCTCGATCAGAGAGTAAAAAAGGCGTAAGGTTCACAATGGTGTAAAATTAAAATGGGATATACCGGGCTAGGATTCGAGTTACAGGAACAAGGGCCAAACCAACCACCCAAGAATGGAATCGTCGAGCGAAAACACTTGACAACCTCCTAGAAGCAGCTTTTCTTACCACCAGACATTTCTCCATCAATTAGGAATCTGATGCCGTCACTAAACACATTCCTAAAATTGTAGCCAGTTGTTGAGTGATTTTTTTTGGTGTCTAATCCGCATATATATCACCATTGCCCTTGATTTTCTTGACTGTATATCTCTTAAATGTCAACATATACACGTGTTATTTAGTTTACGGAGATTTTTCAATGCCGAGAACCTCGATCAGAGGGTAAAAAAGGTGTAAGTTTCACAATGGTGTAAAATTAAAATGGGATATACCGGGCTAGGATTCGAGTTACAGGAACAAGGGCCAAACCAACCACCCAAGAATGGAATCGTTGAGCGAAAACAATTGACAACCTCCTAGAAGCAGCTTTTTTTGCCACCAAACCTTTCTCCATCAATTAGAAATCTGATGTCGTCACTAGACACATTCCTTAAATTGTAGCCAATTGTTGAGTGTTTTTTTTGGTGTCTAATCCGTATATATATCACCATCGCCGTTGATTTTCTTGACTGTATATCTCTTAAATGTCAACATGTACACGTGTGATTTAGTTTACGAAGATTTTATAATGCCGAGAACCTCGATCAGAGATTAAAAAAGGCGTAAGGTTCACAATGGTGTAAAATTAAAATGGGATATACCGGGCTAGGATTCGAGTTACAGGAACAAGGGCCAAACCAACCACCCAAGATTGGAATCGTCGAGCGAAAACACTTAACAACCTCCTAGAAGAAGCTTTTTTTGCTACCAGACCTTTCTCCATCAATTAGGAATCTGATGCCGTCACTAAACACATTCCTTAAATTGTAGCCATTTGTTGAGTGTTTTTTTTGTATCTAATCCGCATATATATCACCATTGACCTTGATTTTCTTGACTGTATATCTCTTAAATGTCAACATATACACGTGTGATTTAGTTTACGAAGATTTTTCAATGCCGAGAACCTCGATTAGAGAGTAAAAAAGGTGTAAGGTTCACAATGGTGTAAAATTAAAATAGGATATACCGGCCTAGGATTCGAGTTACAGGAACAAGGGCCAAACCAACCACCCAAGAATGGAATCGTCGAGCGAAAACACTTGAAAACCTCCTAGAAGCAGCTTTTCTTACCACCAGACCTTTCTCCATCAATTAGGAATCTCATGCCGTCACTAAACACACTCCTTAAATTGTAGCCATTTGTTGATTGTTTTTTTTGCTCTCTAATCCACATATATATCACCATTGCCCTTGATTTTCTTGACTGTGTATCTCTTAAATGTCAACATATACACGTGTGATTTAGTTTACGAAGATTTTACAATGCCGAGAACCTCGATCAGAGAGTAAAAAAGGCGTAAGGTTCACAATGGTGTAAAATTAAAATGGGATATACCAGGCTAGGATTTGAGTTACAGGAACAAGGGCAAAACCAACCACCTAAGAATGGAATCGTCGAGCGAAAACACTTGACAACCTCCTAGAAGCAGCTTTTCTTACCACCAGACCTTTCTCCATCAATTAGGAATCTGATGCCGTCACTAAACACATTCCTTAAATTGTAGCCATTTGTTGAGTGTTTTTTTTGTGTCTAATCCGCATATATATCACAATTGCCCTTGATTTTCTTGACTGTATATCTCTTAAATATCAACATATACACGTGTGATTTAGTTTACGAAGATTTTTCAATGCCGAGAACCTCGATCAGAGAGTAAAAAAGGCGTAAGGTTCACAATGGTGTAAAATTAAAATGGGATATACCGGGCTAGGATTCGAGTTACCGGAACAAGAGCAAAACCAACCACCCAAGAATTGAATCGCCGAGCGAAAACACTTGACAACCTTCTAGAAGCATTTTTTCTTACCACCAGACCTCTCTCCATTAATTAGGAATCTGATGCCGTCACTAAACACATTCCTTAAATTGTAGCCATTTGTTGAGTGTTTTTTTTTTGTGTCTAATCCGCATATATATCACCATTGCCCTTGATTTTCTTGACTGTATATCTCTTAAATATCAACATATACACGTGTGATTTAGTTTACGATAATTTTTCAATGCCGAGAACCTCGATCAGAGAGTAAAAAAGGCGTAAGGTTCACAATGGTGTAAGATTAAAATGGGATATAACGGGCTAGGATTCGAGTTACAGGAACAAGGGCCAAACCAACCACCCAAGAATGGAATCGTCGATCGAAAACACTTGAGAACCTCCTAGAAGCAGCTTTTCTTACCACCAGACCTTTCTCCATCAATTAGGAATCTGATGCCGTCACTAAACACATTCCTTAAATTGTAGCCATTTGTTGAGTGTTTTTTTTGTATCTAATCCGCATATATATCACCATTGACCTTGATTTTCTTGACTGTATATCTCTTAAATGTCAACATATACACGTGTGATTTAGTTTACGAAGATTTTTCAATGCCGAGAACCTCGATTAGAGAGTAAAAAAGGTGTAAGGTTCACAATGGTGTAAAATTAAAATAGGATATACCGGCCTAGGATTCGAGTTACAGGAACAAGGGCCAAACCAACCACCCAAGAATGGAGTCGTCGAGCGAAAACACTTGAAAACCTCCTAGAAGCAGCTTTTCTTACCACCAGACCTTTCTCCATCAATTAGGAATCTCATGCCGTCACTAAACACATTCCTTAAATTGTAGCCATTTGTTTATTGTTTTTTTTGCTCTCTAATCCACATATATATCACCATTGCCCTTGATTTTCTTGACTGTGTATCTCTTAAATGTCAACATATACACGTGTGATTTAGTTTACAAAGATTTTACAATGCCGAGAACCTCGATCAGAGAGTAAAAAAGGCGTAAGGTTCACAATGGTGTAAAATTAAAATGGGATATACCAGGCTAGGATTTGAGTTACAGGAACAAGGGCAAAACCAACCACCTAAGAATGGAATCGTCGAGCGAAAACACTTGACAACCTCCTAGAAGCAGCTTTTCTTACCACCAGACCTTTCTCCATCAATTAGGAATCTGATGCCGTCACTAAACACATTCCTTAAATTGTAGCCATTTGTTGAGTGTTTTTTTTGTGTCTAATCCGCATATATATCACAATTGCCCTTGATTTTCTTGACTGTATATCTCTTAAATATCAACATATACACGTGTGATTTAGTTTACGAAGATTTTTCAATGCCGAGAACCTCGATCAGAGAGTAAAAAAGGCGTAAGGTTCACAATGGTGTAAAATTAAAATGGGATATACCAGGCTAGGATTCGAGTTACAGGAACAAGGGCCAAACCAACCACCCAAGAATGGAATCGTCGATCGAAAACACTTGAGAACCTCCTAGAAGCAGCTTTTCTTACCACCAGACCTTTCTCCATCAATTAGGAATCTGATGCCGTCACTAAACACATTCCTTAAATTGTAGCCATTTGTTGTTTGATTTTCTTTTTGTGTCTAATCCGCATATCACCATTGTCCTTGATTTTCTTGACTGTATATCTCTTAAATATCAACATATACACGTGTGATTTAGATTACGATAATTTTTTAATGCCGAGAACCTCGATCAGAGAGTAAAAAAGGCGTAAGGTTCACAATGGTGTAAGATTAAAATGGGATATAACAGGCTAGGATTCGAGTTACAGGAACAACGGCCAAACCAACCACCCAAGAATGGAATCGTCGATCGAAAACACTTGAGAACCTCCTAGAAGCAGCTTTTCTTATACCAGACCTTTCTCCATCAATTAGGAATCTGATGCCGTCACTAAACACATTCCTTAAATTGTAGCCATTTGTTGAGTGTTTTTTTTGGTGTCTAATCCGCATATATATCACCATTGCCCTTTATTTTCTTGACTGTATATCTCTTAAATATCAACATATACACGTGTGATTTAGTTTACGAAGATTTTTCAATGTCGAGAACCTCGATCAGAGAGTAAAAAAGGCGTAAGGTTCACAATGGTGTAAAATTAAAATGGGATATACCGGGCTAGGATTCGAGTTACCGGAACAAGAGCAAAACCAACCACCCAAGAATTGAATCGCCGAGCGAAAACACTTGACAACCTTCTAGAAGCATTTTTTCTTACCACCAGACCTCTCTCCATTAATTAGGAATCTGATGCCGTCACTAAACACATTCCTTAAATTGTAGCCATTTGTTGAGTGTTTTTTTTTTGTGTCTAATCCGCATATATATCACCATTGCCCTTGATTTTCTTGACTGTATATCTCTTAAATATCAACATATACACGTGTGATTTAGTTTACGATAATTTTTCAATGCCGAGAACCTCGATCAGAGAGTAAAAAAGGCGTAAGGTTCACAATGGTGTAAGATTAAAATGGGATATAACGGGCTAGGATTCGAGTTACAGGAACAAGGGCCAAACCAACCACCCAAGAATGGAATCGTCGATCGAAAACACTTGAGAACCTCCTAGAAGCAGCTTTTCTTACCACCAGACCTTTCTCCATCAATTAGGAATCTGATGCCGTCACTAAACACATTCCTTAAATTGTAGCCAATTGTTGAGTGTTTTTTTTGTGTCTAATCCGTATATATATCACCATTGCCCTTGATTTTCTTGACTGTATATCTCTTAAATATCAACATATACACGTGTGATTTAGTTTACGAAGATTTTTCAATGCCGAGAACCTCGATCAGAGAGTAAAAAAGGCGTAAGGTTCATAATGGTGTAAGATTAAAATGGGATATACCTGTCTAGTATTCGAGTTACAGGAACAAGGGCCAAACCAACCACCCAAGAATGGAATCGTCGAGCGAAAACACTTGACAACCTCCTAGAAGCAGCTTTTCTTACCACCAGACCTTTCTCCACCAATTAGGAATCTGATGCTGTCACTAAACACATTCCTTAAATTGTAGCCATTTGTTGTTTGATTTTCTTTTTGTGTCTAATCCGCATATCACCATTGTCCTTGATTTTCTTGACTGTATATCTCTTAAATATCAACATATACACGTGTGATTTAGTTTACGATAATTTTTCAATGCCGAGAACCTCGATCAGAGAGTAAAAAAGGCGTAAGGTTCACAATGGTGTAAAATTAAAATGGGATATACCAGGCTAGGATTTGAGTTACAGGAACAAGGGCAAAACCAACCACCTAAGAACGGAATCGTCGAGAGAAAACACTTGACAACCTCCTAGAAGCAGCTTTTCTTACCACCAGACCTTTCTCCATCAATTAGGAATCTGATGCCGTCACTAAACACATTCCTTAAATTGTAGCCATTTGTTGAGTGTTTTTTTTTTGTGTCTAATCCGCATATATATCACAATTGCCCTTGATTTTCTTGACTGTATATCTCTTAAATATCAACATATACACGTGTGATTTAGTTTACGAAGATTTTTCAATGCCGAGAACCTCGATCAGAGAGTAAAAAAGGCGTAAGGTTCATAATGGTGTAAGATTAAAATGGGATATACCGGTCTAGGATTCGAGTTACAGGAACAAGGGCCAAACCAACCACCCAAGAATGGAATCGTCGAGCGAAAACACTTGACAACCTCCTAGAAGCAGCTTTTCTTACCACCAGACCTTTCTCCATCAATTAGGAATCTGATGCTGTCACTAAACACATTCCTTAAATTGTAGCCATTTGTTGTTTGATTTTCTTTTTGTGTCTAATCCGCATATCACCATTGTCCTTGATTTTCTTGACTGTATATCTCTTAAATATCAACATATACACGTGTGATTTAGTTTACGATAATTTTTCAATGCCGAGAACCTCGATCAGAGAGTAAAAAAGGCGTAAGGTTCACAATGGTGTAAGATTAAAATGGGATATAACAGGCTAGGATTCGAGTTACAGGAACAAGGGCCAAACCAACCACCCAAGAATGGAATCGTCGATCGAAAACACTTGAGAACCTCCTAGAAGCAGCTTTTCTTATACCAGAACTCTCTCCATCAATTAGGAATCTGATGCCGTCACTAAACACATTCCTTAAATTGTAGCCATTTGTTGAGTGTTTTTTTTGGTGTCTAATCCGCATATATATCACCATTGCCCTTTATTTTCTTGACTGTATATCTCTTAAATATCAACATATACACGTGTGATTTAGTTTACGAAGATTTTTCAATGTCGAGAACCTCGATCAGAGAGTAAAAAAGGCGTAAGGTTCACAATGGTGTAAAATTAAAATGGGGTATACCGGGCTAGGATTCGAGTTACCGGAACAAGAGCAAAACCAACCACCCAAGAATTGAATCGCCGAGCGAAAACACTTGACAACCTTCTAGAAGCATTTTTTCTTACCACCAGACCATTCTCCATCAATTAGGAATCTGATGCTGTCACTAAACACATTCCTTAAATTGTAGCCATTTGTTGTTTGATTTTCTTTTTGTGTCTAATCCGCATATCACCATTGTCCTTGATTTTCTTGACTGTATATCTCTTAAATATCAACATATACACGTGTGATTTAGTTTACGAAGATTTTACAATGCCGAGAACCTCGATCAGAGAGTAAAAAAGGCGTAAGGTTCACAATGGTGTAAAATTAAAATGGGATATACCAGGCTAGGATTTGAGTTACAGGAACAAGGGCAAAACCAACCACCTAAGAATGGAATCGTCGAGCGAAAACACTTGACAACCTCCTAGAAGCAGCTTTTCTTACCACCAGACCTTTCTCCATCAATTAGGAATCTGATGCCGTCACTAAACACATTCCTTAAATTGTAGCCATTTGTTGAGTGTTTTTTTTGTGTCTAATCCGCATATATATCACAATTGCCCTTGATTTTCTTGACTGTATATCTCTTAAATATCAACATATACACGTGTGATTTAGTTTACGAAGATTTTTCAATGCCGAGAACCTCGATCAGAGAGTAAAAAAGGCGTACGGTTCATAATGGTGTAAGATTAAAATGGGATATACCGGTCTAGGATTCGAGTTACAGGAACAAGGGCCAAACCAACCACCCAAGAATGGAATCGTCGAGCGAAAACACTTGACAACCTCCTAGAAGCAGCTTTTCTTACCACCAGACCTTTCTCCATCAATTAGGAATCCGATGCTGTCACTAAACACATTCCTTAAATTGTAGCCATTTGTTGTTTGATTTTCTTTTTGTGTCTAATCCGCATATCACCATTGTCCTTGATTTTCTTGACTGTATATCTCTTAAATATCAACATATACACGTGTGATTTAGTTTACGATAATTTTTCAATGCCGAGAACCTCGATCAGAGAGTAAAAAAGGCGTAAGGTTCACAATGGTGTAAGATTAAAATGGGATATAACAGGCTACGATTCGAGTTACAGGAACAAGGGCCAAACCAACCACCCAAGAATGGAATCGTCGATCGAAAACACTTGAGAACCTCCTAGAAGCAGCTTTTCTTATACCAGACCTTTCTCCATCAATTAGGAATCTGATGTCGTCACTAAACACATTCCTTAAATTGTAGCCATTTGTTGAGTGTTTTTTTTGGTGTCTAATCCGCATATATATCACCATTGCCCTTTATTTTCTTGACTGTATATCTCTTAAATATCAACATATACACGTGTGATTTAGTTTACGAAGATTTTTCAATGTCGAGAACCTCGATCAGAGAGTAAAAAAGGCGTAAGGTTCACAATGGTGTAAAATTAAAATGGGATATACCGGGCTAGGATTTGAGTTACCGGAACAAGAGCAAAACCAACCACCCAAGAATTGAATCGCCGAGCGAAAACACTTGACAACCTTCTAGAAGCATTTTTTCTTACCACCAGACCTCTCTCCATTAATTAGGAATCTGATGCCGTCACTAAACACATTCCTTAAATTGTAGCCATTTGTTGAGTGTTTTTTTTTGTGTCTAATCCGCATATATATCACCATTGCCCTTGATTTTCTTGACTGTATATCTCTAAAATATCAACATATACACGTGTGATTTAGTTTACGATAATTTTTCAATGTCGAGAACCTCGATCAGAGAGTAAAAAAGGCGTAAGGTTCACAATGGTGTAAAATTAAAATGGCATATAACGGGCTAGGATTCGAGTTACAGGAACAAGGGCCAAACCAACAACCCAAGAATGGAATCGTCGATCGAAAACACTTGAGAACCTCCTAGAAGCAGCTTTTCTTACCACCAGACCTTTCTCCATCAATTAGGAATCTGATGCCGTCACTAAACACATTCCTTAAATTGTAGCCATTTGTTGAGTGTTTTTTTTGTGTCTAATCCGCATATATATCACCATTGCCCTTGATTTTCTTGACTGTATATCTCTTAAATATCAACATATACACGTGTGATTTAGTTTACGAAGATTTTTCAATGCCGAGAACCTCGATCAGAGAGTAAAAAAGGCGTAAGGTTCATAATGGTGTAAGATTAAAATGGGATATACCGGTCTAGGATTCGAGTTACAGGAACAAGGGCCAAACCAACCACCCAAGAATGGAATCGTCGAGCGAAAACACTTGACAACCTCCTAGAAGCAGCTTTTCTTACCACCAGACCTTTCTCCATCAATTAGGAATCTGATGCTGTCACTAAACACATTCCTTAAATTGTAGCCATTTGTTGTTTGATTTTCTTTTTGTGTCTAATCCGCATATCACCATTGTCCTTGATTTTCTTGACTGTATATCTCTTAAATATCAACATATACACGTGTGATTTAGTTTACGATAATTTTTCAATGCCGAGAACCTCGATCAGAGAGTAAAAAAGGCGTAAGGTTCACAATGGTGTAAGATTAAAATGGGATATAACAGGCTAGGATTCGAGTTACAGGAACCAGGGCCAAACCAACCACCCAAGAATGGAATCGTCGATCGAAAACACTTGAGAACCTCCTAGAAGCAGCTTTTCTTATACCAGACCTTTCTCCATCAATTAGGAATCTGATGCCGTCACTAAACACATTCCTTAAATTGTAGCCATTTGTTGAGTGTTTTTTTTGGTGTCTAATCCGCATATATATCACCATTGCCCTTTATTTTCTTGACTGTATATCTCTTAAATATCAACATATACACGTGTGATTTAGTTTACGAAGATTTTTCAATGTCGAGAACCTCGATCAGAGAGTAAAAAAGGCGTAAGGTTCACAATGGTGTAAAATTAAAATGGGATATACCGGGCTAGGATTCGAGTTACCGGAACAAGAGCAAAACCAACCACCCAAGAATTGAATCGCCGAGCGAAAACACTTGACAACCTTCTAGAAGCATTTTTTCTTACCACCAGACCTCTCTCCATTAATTAGGAATCTGATGCCGTCACTGAACACATTCCTTAAATTGTAGCCATTTGTTGAGTGTTTTTTTTTTGTGTCTAATCCGCATATATATCACCATTGCCCTTGATTTTCTTGACTGTATATCTCTAAAATATCAACATATACACGTGTGATTTAGTTTACGATAATTTTTCAATGTCGAGAACCTCGATCAGAGAGTAAAAAAGGCGTAAGGTTCACAATGGTGTAAAATTAAAATGGCATATAACGGGCTAGGATTCGAGTTACAGGAACAAGGGCCAAACCAACAACCCAAGAATGGAATCGTCGATCGAAAACACTTGAGAACCTCCTAGAAGCAGCTTTTCTTACCACCAGACCTTTCTCCATCAATTAGGAATCTGATGCCGTCACTAAACACATTCCTTAAATTGTAGCCATTTGTTGAGTGTTTTTTTTGTGTCTAATCCGCATATATATCACCATTGCCCTTGATTTTCTTGACTGTATATCTCTTAAATATCAACATATACACGTGTGATTTAGTTTACGAAGATTTTTCAATGCCGAGAACCTCGATCAGAGAGTAAAAAAGGCGTAAGGTTCATAATGGTGTAAGATTAAAATGGGATATACCGGTCTAGGATTCGAGTTACAGGAACAAGGGCCAAACCAACCACCCAAGAATGGAATCGTCGAGCGAAAACACTTGACAACCTCCTAGAAGCAGCTTTTCTTACCACCAGACCTTTCTCCATCAATTAGGAATCTGATGCTGTCACTAAACACATTCCTTAAATTGTAGCCATTTGTTGTTTGATTTTCTTTTTCTGTCTAATCCGCATATCACCATTGTCCTTGATTTTCTTGACTGTATATCTCTTAAATATCAACATATACACGTGTGATTTAGTTTACGATAATTTTTCAATGCCGAGAACCTCGATCAGAGAGTAAAAAAGGCGTAAGGTTCACAATGGTGTAAGATTAAAATGGGATATAACAGGCTAGGATTCGAGTTACAGGAACAAGGGCCAAACCAACCACCCAAGAATGGAATCGTCGATCGAAAACACTTGAGAACCTCCTAGAAGCAGCTTTTCTTTTACCAGACCTTTCTCCATCAATTAGGAATCTGATGCCGTCACTAAACACATTCCTTAAATTGTAGCCATTTGTTGAGTGTTTTTTTTGGTGTCTAATCCGCATATATATCACCATTGCCCTTTATTTTCTTGACTGTATATCTCTTAAATATCAACATATACACGTGTGATTTAGTTTACGAAGATTTTTCAATGTCGAGAACCTCGATCAGAGAGTAAAAAAGGCGTAAGGTTTACAATGGTGTAAAATTAAAATGGGATATACCGGGCTAGGATTCGAGTTACCGGAACAAGAGCAAAACCAACCACCCAAGAATTGAATCGCCGAGCGAAAACACTTGACAACCTTCTAGAAGCATTTTTTCTTACCACCAGACCTCTCTCCATTAATTAGGAATCTGATGCCGTCACTAAACACATTCCTTAAATTGTAGCCATTTGTTGAGTGTTTTTTTTTGTGTCTAATCCGCATATATATCACCATTGCCCTTGATTTTCTTGACTGTATATCTCTTAAATATGAACATATACACGTGTGATTTAGTTTACGATAATTTTTCAATGCTGAGAACCTCGATCAGAGAGTAAAAAAGGTGTAAGGTTCACAATGGTGTAAGATTATAATGGGATATACCGGGCTAGGATTCTAGTTACAGGAACAAGGGCCAAACCAACCACCCAAGAATGGAATCGTCGAGCGAAAACACTTGACAACATCCTAGAAGCAGCTTTTCTTACCACAAGACCTTTCTCCATCAATTAGGAATCTGATGCCGTCACTAAACACATTCCTTAAATTGTAGCCACTTATTGTTTGATTTTTTTTGTGTCTAATCCGCATATATATCACCATTGTCCTTGATTTTCTAGACTGTATATCTCTTAAATATCAACATATACACGTGTGATTTAGTTTACGAAGATTTTTCAATGTCGAGAACCTCAATCAGAGAGTAAAAAAGTCGTAAGGTTCACAATGGTGTAAAATTAAAATGGGATATACCGGGCTAGGATTCGAGTTACAGGAACAAGAGCAAAACCAACCACCCAAGAATGGAATCGCCGAGCGAAAACACTTGACAACCTTCTAGAAGCATCTTTTCTTACCACCAGACCTTTCTCCATCAATTAGGAATCTGATGCCGTCACTAAACACATTCCTTAAATTGTTGCCATTTGTTGAGTGTTTTTTTTTTGTGTCTAATCCGCATATATATCACCATTGCCCTTGATTTTCTTGACTGTATATCTCTTAAATATCAACATATACACGTGTGATTTAGTTTACGAAGATTTTTCAATGCCGAGAACCTCGGTCAGAGAGTTAAAAAAGGCGTAAGGTTCACAATGGTGTAAAATTAAAATGAGATATACCGGGCTAGGATTCGAGTTACAAGAACAAGGCCAAACCAACCACCCAAGAATGGAATCGTCGAGCGAAAACACTTGACAACCTCCTAGAAGCAGCTTTTCTTACCACCAGACCTTTCTCCATTAATTAGGAATCTGATGCTGTCACTAAACACATTCTTTAAATTGTTGCCATTTGTTGAGTGTTTTTTTTTTTGTGTCTAATCCTCATACATATCACCATTGCCCTTGATTTCCTTGACTGTATATCTCTTAAATGTCAACATATACACGTGTGATTTAGTTTTCGAAGATTTTTCAATGCCGAGAACCTCGATCAGAGAGTAAAAACGGCGTAAGGTTCACAATGGTGTAAAATTAAAATGGGATATACCGGGCTAGGATTCTAGTTACAGGAACAAGGGCCAAACCAACCACCCAAGAATGGAATCGTCGAGCGAAAACACTTGACAACCTCGTAGAAGCTGCTTTTCTTACCACCAGACCTTTCTCCATCAATTAGGAATCTGATACCGTCACTAAACACATTCCTTAAATTGTAGCCATTTGTTGAATGTTTTTTTTTGGTGTCTAATCCGCATATATATCACCATTGCCCTCGATTTTCTTGACTGTATATCTCTTAAATATCAACATATACACGTGTGATTTAGTTTACGAAGATTTTTCAATGCCAAGAACCTCGATCAGAGAGTTAAAAAGGCGTAAGGTTCACAATGGTGTAAGATTAAAATGGGATATACCGGTCTAGGATTCGAGTTATATGAACAAGGGCCAAACCAACCACCCAAGAATGGAATCGTCGAGCGAAAACACTTGACAACATCCTAGAAGCAGCTTTTCTTACCACCAGACCTTTCTCCATCAATTAGGAATCTGATGCCGTGACTAAACACATTCCTTAAATTTTAGCCATTTGTTGAGTGTTTTTTTTTTGTGTCTAATCCGCATATATATCACCATTGCACTTGATTTTCTTGACTGTATATCTCTTAAATATCAACATATACACGTGTGATTTAGTTTATGAAGATTTTTCAATGCCGGGAACCTCGATCAGAGTGTAAAAAAGGCGTAAGGTTCACAATGGTGTAAAATTAAAATGGGATATACCGGGCTAGGATTCGAGTTACAGGAACAAGGGCCAAACCAACCACCCAAGAATGGAATCGTCGAGCGAAAACACTTGACAACCTCGTAGAAGCAGCTTTTCTTACCACCAGACCTTTCTCCATCAATTAGGAATCTGATGCCATCACTAAACACATTCCTTAAAATGTAGCCATTTGTTGAGTGTTTTTTTTGTGTCTAATCCGCATATATATCACCATTGCCCTTGATTTTCTTGACTGTATATCTCTTAAATATCAACATATACACGTGTGATTTAGTTTATGAAGATTTTTCAATGCCGGGAACCTCGATCAGAGTGTAAAAAAGGCGTAAGGTTCACAATGGTGTAAAATTAAAATGGGATATACCGGGCTAGGATTCGAGTTACAGGAACAAGGGCCAAACCAAACACCCAAGAATGGAATCGTCGAGCGAAAACACTTGACAACCTCGTAGAAGCAGCTTTTCTTACCACCAGACCTTTCTCCATCACTTAGGAATCTGATGCCGTCACTAAACACATTCCTTAAATTGTAGCCATTTGTTGAATGTTTTTTTTTTGTGTCTAATCCGCATATATATCACCATTGCCCTTGATTTTCTTGACTGTATATCTCTTAAATATCAACATTTACACGTGTGATTTAGTTTACGAAGATTTTTCAATGCCAATAACCTCGATCAGAGAGTAAAAAAGGCGTAAGGTTCATAATGGTGTAAGATTAAAATGAGATATACCGGGCTAGGATTCGAGTTATAGGAACAAGGGCCAAACCAACCACCCAAGAATGGAATCGTCGAGCGAAAACACTTGACAACCTCCTAGAAGCAGCTTTTCTTACCACCAGACCTTTCTCCATCAATTAGGAATCTGATGCCGTCACTAAACACATTCCTTAAATTGTAGCCATTTGTTGTTTGATTTTTTTTGTGTCTAATCCGCATATATATCACCATCGTCCTTGATTTTCTTGACTGTATATCTCTTAAATATCAACATATACACGTGTGATTTAGTTGACGAAGATTTTCAATGCCGAGAACCACGATCAGAGAAGAAAAAAGGCGTAAGGTTCACAATGGTGTAAGCTTAAAATGGGATATACCGGGCTAGGATTCGAGTTACAGGAACAAGAGCCAAACCAACCACCCAAGAACGGAATCGTCGAGCAAAAACACTTGACAACCTTCTTGAAGCAGCTTTTCTTACCACCAGACCTTTCTCCATCAATTAGGAATCTGATGCCGTCACTAAACACATTCCTTAAATTGTAGCCATTTGTTGAGTGTTTTTTTTATGTCTAATCCGCATATATATCACCATTGCCCTTGATTTTATTGACTGTATATCTCTTAAATGTCAACATATCTCGTGTGATTTAGTTTAGGAAGATTTTTCAATGCCGAGAACCTCGATCAGATAGTAAAAAAGGCGTAAGGTTCACAATGGTGTAAAATTAAAATGGGATATACAGGGCTAGGATTCGAGTTACAGGAACAAGGGCCAAACCAACCACCCAAGAATGGAATCGTCGAGCGAAAACACTTGACAACCTCCTAGAAGCAGGTTTTCTTACCACCAAACCTTTCTCCATTAATTAGGAATCTGATGCTATCACTAAACACATTCCTTAAATTGTAGCCATTTGTTGAGTTTTTTTTTTGTGTCTAATCCGCATATATATCACCATTGCCCTTGATTTTCTTGACTGTATATCTCTTAAATATCAACATATACACGTGTGATTTAGTTTACGAAGATTTTTCAATGCCGATAACCTCAATCAGAGAGTAAAAAAGGCGCAAGGTTCACAATGGTGTAAAATTAAAATGGGATATACCGGGCTAGGATTCGAGTTACAGGAACAAGGGCCAAACCAACCACCCAAGAATGGAATCGTCCAGCGAAAACACTTGACAACCTCCTAGAAGCAGCTTTTCTTGCCACCAGACCTTTCTCCATCAATTAGGAATCTGATGCCATCACTAAACACATTCCTTAAATTATAGCCATTTGTTGAGTGTTTTTTTTTGTGTCTAATCCGCATATATATCACCGTTGCCCTTGGTTTTCTTGACTGTATATCTCTTAAATGTCAACATATCTCGTGTGATTTAGTTTAGGAAGATTTTTCAATGCCGAGAACCTCGATCAGATAGTAAAAAAGGCGTAAGGTTCACAATGGTGTAAAATTAAAATGGGATATACAGGGCTAGGATTCGAGTTACAGGAACAAGGGCCAAACCAACCACCCAAGAATGGAATCGTCGAGCGAAAACACTTGACAACCTCCTAGAAGCAGCTTTTCTTGCCACCAGACCTTTCTCCATCAATTAGGAATCTGATGACGTCACTTAACACATTCCTTAAATTGTAGCCATTTGTTGAGTGTTTTTTTTTTTGGTGTCTAATCCGCATATATATCACCATTGCCCTTGATTTTGCGTGACTGTATATCTCTTAAATGTCAACATATCTCGTGTGATTTAGTTTAGGAAGATTTTTCAATGCCGAGAACCTCGATTAGAGAGTAAAAAAGGCGTAAGGTTCACAATGGTGTAAAATTAAAATGGGATATACAGGGCTAGGATTCGAGTTACAGGAACAAGGGCCAAACCAACCACCCAAGAATGGAATCGTCAAGCGAAAACACTTGACAACCTCCTAGAAGCAGCTTTTCTTACCACCAGACCTTTCTCCATCAATTAGGAATCTGATGCCATCACTAAACACATTCCTTAAATTGTAGCCATTTGTTGAGTGTTTTTTTTTTGTGTCTAATCCGCATATATATCACCATTGCCCTTGATTTTCTTGACTGTATATCTCCTAAATGTCAACATATACACGTGTGATTTAGTTTACGAAGATTTTTCAATGCTGAGAACCTCGATCAGAGAGTAAAAAAGGCGTAGGGTGCACAATGGTGTAAAATTAAAATGGGATATACCGGGCTAGGATTCGAGTTACAGGAACAAGTGCCAAACCAACCACCCAAGAATGGAATCGTCGAGTAAAAACACTTGACAACCTCCTAGAAGCAGCTTTTCTTGCCCTCAGACCTTTCTCCATCAATTAGGAATCTGATGCCGTCACTAAACACATTCCTTGAATTGTAGCCATTTGTTGAGTGTTTTTTTTTTGTGTCTAATCCTCATATATATCACCCTTGCCCTTGATTTTCTTGACTGTATATCTCTTAAATATCAACATATGCACGTGTGATTTAGTTTACGAAGATTTTTCAGTGCCGAGAACCTCGATCAGAGAGTAAAAAAGGCGTAAATTTCACAATGGTGTAAAATTAAAATGGGATATACCGGGCTAGGATTCGAGTTACAGGAACAAGGGCCAAACCAACCACCCAAGAATGGAATCGTCGAGTGAAAACACTTGACAACCTCGTAGAAGCAGCTTTTCTTGCCCTCAGACCTTTCTCCATCAATTAGGAATCTGATGCCGTGACTAAACACATTCCTTAAATTTTAGCCATTTGTTGAGTGTTTTTTTTTTTGTGTCTAATCCGCATATATATCACCATTGCACTTGATTTTCTTGACTGTATATCTCTTAAATATCAACATATACACGTGTGATTTAGTTTATGAAGATTTTTCAATGCCGGGAACCTCGATCAGAGTGTAAAAAAGGCGTAAGGTTCACAATGGTGTAAAATTAAAATGGGATATACCGGGCTAGGATTCGAGTTACAGGAACAAGGGCCAAACCAACCACCCAAGAATGGAATCGTCGAGCGAAAACACTTGACAACCTCGTAGAAGCAGCTTTTCTTACCACCAGACCTTTCTCCATCACTTAGGAATCTGATGCCGTCACTAAACACATTCCTTAAATTGTAGCCATTTGTTTAATGTTTTTTTTTGTGTCTAATCCGCATATATATCACCATTGCCCTTGATTTTCTTGACTGTATATCTCTTAAATATCAACATATACACGTGTGATTTAGTTTACGAAGATTTTTCAATGCCAATAACCTCGATCAGAGAGTAAAAAAGGCGTAAGGTTCACAATGGTGTAAGATTAAAATGGGATATACCGGGCTAGGATTCGAGTTATAGGAACAAGGGCCAAACCAACCACCCAAGAATGGAATCGTCGAGCGAAAACACTTGACAACCTCCTAGAAGCAGCTTTTCTTACCACCAGACCTTTCTCCATCAATTAGGAATCTGATGCCGTCACTAAACACATTCCTTAAATTGTAGCCATTTGTTGTTTGATTTTTTTTTGTGTCTAATCCGCATATATATCACCATTGTCCTTGATTTTCTTGACTGTATATCTCTTAAATATCAACATATACACGTGTGATTTAGTTTACGAAGATTTTCAATGCCGAGAACCACGATCAGAGAGTAAAAAAGGCGTAAGGTTCACAATGGTGTAAGCTTAAAATGGGATATACCGGGCTAGGATTCGAGTTACAGGAACAAGAGCCAAACCAACCACCCAAGAACGGAATCTTCGAGCGAAAACACTTGACAACCTTCTTGAAGCAGCTTTTCTTACCACCAGACCTTTCTCCATCAATTAGGAATCTGATGCCGTCACTAAACACATTCCTTAAATTGTTGCCATTTGTTGAGTGTTTTTTTTTATGTCTAATCCGCATATATATCACCATTGCCCTTGATTTTATTGACTGTATATCTCTTAAATGTCAACATATCTCGTGTGATTTAGTTTAGGAAGATTTTTCAATGCCGAGAACCTCGATCAGATAGTAAAAAAGGCGTAAGGTTCACAATGGTGTAAAATTAAAATGGGATATACAGGGCTAGGATTCGAGTTACAGGAACAAGGGCCAAACCAACCACCCAAGAATGGAATCGTCGAGCGAAAACACTTGACAACCTCCTAGAAGCAGGTTTTCTTACCACCAAACCTTTCTCCATTAATTAGGAATCTGATGCTATCACTAAACACATTCCTTAAATTGTAGCCATTTGTTGAGTGTTTTTTTTTTGTGTCTAATCCGCATATATATCACCATTGCCCTTGATTTTCTTGACTGGATATCTCTTAAATATCAACATATACACGTGTGATTTAGTTTACGAAGATTTTTCAATGCCGATAACCTCAATCAGAGAGTAAAAAAGGCGCAAGGTTCACAATGGTGTAAAATTAAAATGGGATATACCGGGCTAGGATTCGAGTTACAGGAACAAGGGCCAAACCAACCACCCAAGAATGGAATCGTCGAGCGAAAACACTTGACAACCTCCTAGAAGCAGCTTTTCTTGCCACCAGACCTTTCTCCATCAATTAGGAATCTGATGCCATCACTAAACACATTCCTTAAATTATAGCCATTTGTTGAGTGTTTTTTTTTGTGTCTAATCCGCATATATATCACCATTGCCCTTGGTTTTCTTGACTGTATATCTCTTAAATGTCAACATATCTCGTGTGATTTAGTTTAGGAAGATTTTTCAATGCCGAGAACCTCGATCAGATAGTAAAAAAGGCGTAAGGTTCACAATGGTGTAAAATTAAAATGGGATATATAGGGCTAGGATTCGAGTTACAGGAACAAGGGCCAAACCAACCACCCAAGAATGGAATCGTCGAGCGAAAACACTTGACAACCTCCTAGAAGCAGCTTTTCTTGCCACCAGACCTTTCTCCATCAATTAGGAATCTGATGACGTCACTAAACACATTCCTTAAATTGTAGCCATTTGTTGAGTGTTTTTTTTTGGTGTCTAATCCGCATATATATCACCATTGCCCTTGATTTTGCGTGACTGTATATCTCTTAAATGTCAACATATCTCGTGTGATTTAGTTTAGGAAGATTTTTCAATGCCGAGAACCTCGATTAGAGAGTAAAAAAGGCGTAAGGTTCACAATGGTGTAAAATTAAAATGGGATATACAGGGCTAGGATTCGAGTTACAGGAACAAGGGCCAAACCAACCACCCAAGAATGGAATCGTCAAGCGAAAACACTTGACAACCTCCTAGAAGCAGCTTTTCTTACCACCAGACCTTTCTCCATCAATTAGGAATCTGATGCCATCACTAAACACATTCCTTAAATTGTAGCCATTTGTTGAGTGTTTTTTTTTGTGTCTAATCCGCATATATATCACCATTGCCCTTGATTTTCTTGACTGTATATCTCCTAAATGTCAACATATACACGTGTGATTTAGTTTACGAAAATTTTTCAATGCTGAGAACCTCGATCAGAGAGTAAAAAAGGCGTAGGGTGCACAATGGTGTAAAATTAAAATGGGATATACCGGGCTAGGATTCGAGTTACAGGAACAAGTGCCAAACCAACCACCCAAGAATGGAATCGTCGAGTAAAAACACTTGACAACCTCATAGAAGCAGCTTTTCTTGCCCTCAGACCTTTCTCCATCAATTAGGAATCTGATGCCGTCACTAAACACATTCCTTGAATTGTAGCCATTTGTTGAGTGTTTTTTTTTTGTGTCTAATCCTCATATATATCACCCTTGCCCTTGATTTTCTTGACTGTATATCTCTTAAATATCAACATATGCACGTGTGATTTAGTTTACGAAGATTTTTCAGTGCCGAGAACCTCGATCAGAGAGTAAAAAAGGCGTAAATTTCACAATGGTGTAAAATTAAAATGGGATATACCGGGCTAGGATTCGAGTTACAGGAACAAGGGCCAAACCAACCACCCAAGAATGGAATCGTCGAGTGAAAACACTTGACAACCTCGTAGAAGCAGCTTTTCTTACCACCAGACCTTTCTCCATCAATTAGGAATCTGATGCCGTGACTAAACACATTCCTTAAATTTTAGCCATTTGTTGAGTGTTTTTTTTTGTGTCTAATCCGCATATATATCACCATTGCACTTGATTTTCTTGACTGTATATCTCTTAAATATCAACATATACACGTGTGATTTAGTTTATGAAGATTTTTCAATGCCGGGAACCTCGATCAGAGTGTAAAAAAGGCGTAAGGTTCACAATGGTGTAAAATTAAAATGGGATATACCGGGCTAGGATTCGAGTTACAGGAACAAGGGCCAAACCAACCACCCAAGAATGGAATCGTCGAGCGAAAACACTTGACAACCTCGTAGAAGCAGCTTTTCTTACCACCAGACCTTTCTCCATCAATTAGGAATCTGATGCCGTCACTAAACACATTCCTTAAAATGTAGCCATTTGTTGAGTGTTTTTTTTTGGTGTCTAATCCGCATATATATCACCATTGCCCTTGATTTTCTTGACTGTATATCTCTTAAATATCAACATATACACGTGTGATTTAGTTTATGAAGATTTTTCAATGCCGGGAACCTCGATCAGAGTGTAAAAAAGGCGTAAGGTTCACAATGGTGTAAAATTAAAATGGGATATACCGGGCTAGGATTCGAGTTACAGGAACAAGGGCCAAACCAAACACCCAAGAATGGAATCGTCGAGCGAAAACACTTCACAACCTCGTAGAAGCAGCTTTTCTTACCACCAGACCTTTCTCCATCACTTAGGAATCTGATGCCGTCACTAAACACATTCCTTAAATTGTAGCCATTTGTTGAATGTTTTTTTTTGTGTCTAATCCGCATATATATCACCATTGCCCTTGATTTTCTTGACTGTATATCTCTTAAATATCAACATATACACGCGTGATTTAGGTTACGAAGATTTTTCAATGCCAATAACCTCGATCAGAGAGTAAAAAAGGCGTAAGGTTCACAATGGTGTAAGATTAAAATGGGATATACCGGGCTAGGATTCGAGTTATAGGAACAAGGGCCAAACCAACCACCCAAGAATGGAATCGTCGAGCGAAAACACTTGACAACCTCCTAGAAGCAGCTTTTCTTACCACCAGACCTTTCTCCATCAATTAGGAATCTGATGCCGTCACTAAACACATTCCTTAAATTGTAGCCATTTGTTGTTTGATTTTTTTTGTGTCTAATCCGCATATATATCACCATTGTCCTTGATTTTCTTGACTGTATATCTCTTAAATATCAACATATACACGTGTGATTTAGTTTACGAAGATTTTCAATGCCGAGAACCACGATCAGAGAGTAAAAAAGGCGTAAGGTTCACAATGGTGTAAGCTTAAAATGGGATATACCGGGATAGGATTCGAGTTACAGGAACAAGAGCCAAACCAACCACCCAAGAACGGAATCGTCGAGCGAAAACACTTGACAACCTTCTTGAAGCAGCTTTTCTTACCACCAGACCTTTCTCCATCAATTAGGAATCTGATGCCGTCACTAAACACATTCCTTAAATTGTAGCCATTTGTTGAGTGTTTTTTTTTATGTCTAATCCGCATATATATCACCATTGCCCTTGATTTTATTGACTGTATATCTCTTAAATGTCAACATATCTCGTGTGATTTAGTTTAGGAAGATTTTTCAATGCCGAGAACCTCGATCAGATAGTAAAAAAGGCGTAAGGTTCACAATGGTGTAAAATTAAAATGGGATATACAGGGCTAGGATTCGAGTTACAGGAACAGGGGCCAAACCAACCACCTAAGAATGGAATCGTCGAGCGAAAACACTTGACAACCTCCTAGAAGCAGGTTTTCTTACCACCAAACCTTTCTCCATTAATTAGGAATCTGATGCTATCACTAAACACATTCCTTAAATTGTAGCCATTTGTTGAGTGTTTTTTTTTGTGTCTAATCCGCATATATATCACCATTGCCCTTGATTTTCTTGACTGTATATCTCTTAAATATCAACATATACACGTGTGATTTAGTTTACGAAGATTTTTCAATGCCGATAACCTCAATCAGAGAGTAAAAAAGGCGCAAGGTTCACAATGGTGTAAAATTAAAATGGGATATACCGGGCTAGGATTCGAGTTACAGGAACAAGGGCCAAACCAACCACCCAAGAATGGAATCGTCGAGCGAAAACACTTGACAACCTCCTAGAAGCAGCTTTTCTTGCCACCAGACCTTTCTCCATCAATTAGGAATCTGATGCCATCACTAAACACATTCCTTAAATTATAGCCATTTGTTGAGTGTTTTTTTTTTTGTGTCTAATCCGCATATATATCACCATTGCCCTTGGTTTTCTTGACTGTATATCTCTTAAATGTCAACATATCTCGTGTGATTTAGTTTAGGAAGATTTTTCAATGCCGATAACCTCAATCAGAGAGTAAAAAAGGCGCAAGGTTCACAATGGTGTAAAATTAAAATGGGATATACAGGGCTAGGATTCGAGTTACAGGAACAAGGGCCAAACCAACCACCCAAGAATGGAATCGTCGAGCGAAAACACTTGACAACCTCCTAGAAGCAGCTTTTCTTGCCACCAGACCTTTCTCCATCAATTAGGAATCTGATGACGTCACTAAACACATTCCTTAAATTGTAGCCATTTGTTGAGTGTTTTTTTTTTGGTGTCTAATCCGCATATATATCACCATTGCCCTTGATTTTGCGTGACTGTATATCTCTTAAATGTCAACATATCTCGTGTGATTTAGTTTAGGAAGATTTTTCAATGCCGAGAACCTCGATTAGAGAGTAAAAAAGGCGTAAGGTTCACAATGGTGTAAAATTAAAATGGGATATACAGGGCTAGGATTCGAGTTACAGGAACAAGGGCCAAACCAACCACCCAAGAATGGAATCGTCAAACGAAAACACTTGACAACCTCCTAGAAGCAGCTTTTCTTACCACCAGACCTTTCTCCTTCAATTAGGAATCTGATGCCATCACTAAACACATTCCTTAAATTGTAGCCATTTGTTGAGTGTTTTTTTTTTTGTGTCTAATCCGCATATATATCACCATTGCCCTTGATTTTCTTGACTGTATATCTCCTAAATGTCAACATATACACGTGTGATTTAGTTTACGAAGATTTTTCAATGCTGAGAACCTCGATCAGAGAGTAAAAAAGGCGTAGGGTGCACAATGGTGTAAAATTAAAATGGGATATACCGGGCTAGGATTCGAGTTACAGGAACAAGTGCCAAACCAACCACCCAAGAATGGAATCGTCGAGTAAAAACACTTGACAACCTCCTAGAAGCAGCTTTTCTTGCCCTCAGACCTTTCTCCATCAATTAGGAATCTGATGCCGTCACTAAACACATTCCTTGAATTGTAGCCATTTGTTGAGTGTTTTTTTTGGTGTCTAATCCGCATATATATCACCATTGCCCTTTATTTTCTTGACTGTATATCTCTTAAATATCAACATATACACGTGTGATTTAGTTTACGAAGATTTTTCAATGTCGAGAACCTCGATCAGAGAGTAAAAAAGGCGTAAGGTTCACAATGGTGTAAAATTAAAATGGGATATACCGGGCTAGGATTCGAGTTACCGGAACAAGAGCAAAACCAACCACCCAAGAATTGAATCGCCGAGCGAAAACACTTGACAACCTTCTAGAAGCATTTTTTCTTACCACCAGACCTCTCTCCATTAATTAGGAATCTGATGCCGTCACTAAACACATTCCTTAAATTGTAGCCATTTGTTGAGTGTTTTTTTTTGTGTCTAATCCGCATATATATCACCATTGCCCTTGATTTTCTTGACTGTATATCTCTTAAATATCAACATATACACGTGTGATTTAGTTTACGATAATTTTTCAATGCCGAGAACCTCGATCAGAGAGTAAAAAAGGCGTAAGGTTCACAATGGTGTAAGATTAAAATGGAATATAACGGGCTAGGATTCGAGTTACAGGAACAAGGGCCAAACCAACCACCCAAGAATGGAATCGTCGATCGAAAACACTTGAGAACCTCCTAGAAGCAGCTTTTCTTACCACCAGACCTTTCTCCATCAATTAGGAATCTGATGCCGTCACTAAACACATTCCTTAAATTGTAGCCATTTGTTGAGTGTTTTTTTTGTGTCTAATCCGCATATATATCACCATTGCCCTTGATTTTCTTGACTGTATATCACTTAAATATCAACATATACACGTGTGATTTAGTTTACGAAGATTTTTCAATGCCGAGAACCTCGATCAGAGAGTAAAAAAGGCGTAAGGTTCATAATGGTGTAAGATTAAAATGGGATATACCTGTCTAGGATTCGAGTTACAGGAACAAGGGCCAAACCAACCACCCAAGAATGGAATCGTCGAGCGAAAACACTTGACAACCTCCTAGAAGCAGCTTTTCTTACCACCAGACCTTTCTCCATCAATTAGGAATCTGATGCTGTCACTAAACACATTCCTTAAATTGTAGCCATTTGTTGTTTGATTTTCTTTTTGTGTCTAATCCGCATATCACCATTGTCCTTGATTTTCTTGACTGTATATCTCTTAAATATCAACATATACACGTGTGATTTAGTTTACGATAATTTTTCGATGCCGAGAACCTCGATCAGAGAGTAAAAAAGGCGTAAGGTTCACAATGGTGTAAGATTAAAATGGGATATAACAGGCTAGGATTCGAGTTACAGGAACAAGGGCCAAACCAACCACCCAAGAATGGAATCGTTGAGCGAAAACACTTGACAACCTCCTAGAAGCAGCTTTTCTTACCACCAGACCTTTCTCCACCAATTAGGAATCTGATGCTGTCACTAAACACATTCCTTAAATTGTAGCCATTTGTTGTTTGATTTTCTTTTTGTGTCTAATCCGCATATCACCATTGTCCTTGATTTTCTTGACTGTATGTCTCTTAAATATCAACATATACACGTGTGATTTAGTTTACGAAGATTTTACAATGCCGAGAACCTCGATCAGAGAGTAAAAAAGGCGTAAGGTTCACAATGGTGTAAAATTAAAATGGGATATACCAGGCTAGGATTTGAGTTACAGGAACAAGGGCAAAACCAACCACCTAAGAATGGAATCGTCGAGCGAAAACACTTGACAACCTCCTAGAAGCAGCTTTTCTTACCACCAGACCTTTCTCCATCAATTAGGAATCTGATGCCGTCACTAAACACATTCCTTAAATTGTAGCCATTTGTTGAGTGTTTTTTTTGTGTCTAATCCGCATATATATCACAATTGCCCTTGATTTTCTTGACTGTATATCTCTTAAATATCAACATATACACGTGTGATTTAGTTTACGAAGATTTTTCAATGCCGAGAACCTCGATCAGAGAGTAAAAAAGGCGTAAGGTTCATAATGGTGTAAGATTAAAATGGGATATACCGGTCTAGGATTCGAGTTACAGGAACAAGGGCCAAACCAACCACCCAAGAATGGAATCGTCGAGCGAAAACACTTGACAACCTCCTAGAAGCAGCTTTTCTTACCACCAGACCTTTCTCCATCAATTAGGAATCTGATGCTGTCACTAAACACATTCCTTAAATTGTAGCCATTTGTTGTTTGATTTTCTTTTTGTGTCTAATCCGCATATCACCATTGTCCTTGATTTTCTTGACTGTATATCTCTTAAATATCAACATATACACGTGTGATTTAGTTTACGATATTTTTCAATGCCGAGAACCTCGATCAGAGAGTAAAAAAGGCGTAAGGTTCACAATGGTGTAAGATTAAAATGGGATATAACAGGCTAGGATTCGAGTTACAGGAACAAGGGCCAAACCAACCACCCAAGAATGGAATCGTCGATCGAAAACACTTGAGAACCTCCTAGAAGCAGCTTTTCTTATACCAGAACTTTCTCCATCAATTAGGAATCTGATGCCGTCACTAAACACATTCCTTAAATTGTAGCCATTTGTTGAGTGTTTTTTTTGGTGTCTAATCCGCATATATATCACCATTGCCCTTTATTTTCTTGACTGTATATCTCTTAAATATCAACATATACACGTGTGATTTAGTTTACGAAGATTTTTCAATGTCGAGAACCTCGATCAGAGAGTAAAAAAGGCGTAAGGTTCACAATGGTGTAAAATTAAAATGGGATATACCAGGCTAGGATTTGAGTTACAGGAACAAGGGCAAAACCAACCACCTAAGAATGGAATCGTCGAGCGAAAACACTTGACAACCTCCTAGAAGCAGCTTTTCTTACCACCAGACCTTTCTCCATCAATTAGGAATCTGATGCCGTCACTAAACACATTCCTTAAATTGTAGCCATTTGTTGAGTGTTTTTTTTGTGTCTAATCCGCATATATATCACAATTGCCCTTGATTTTCTTGACTGTATATCTCTAAAATATCAACATATACACGTGTGATTTAGTTTACGAAGATTTTTCAATGCCGAGAACCTCGATCAGAGAGTAAAAAAGGCGTAAGGTTCATAATGGTGTAAGATTAAAATGGGATATACCGGTCTAGGATTCGAGTTACAGGAACAAGGGCCAAACCAACCACCCAAGAATGGAATCGTCGAGCGAAAAAACTTGACAACCTCCTAGAAGCAGCTTTTCTTACCACCAGACCTTTCTCCATTAATTAGGAATCTGATGCTGTCACTAAACACATTCCTTAAATTGTAGCCATTTGTTGTTTGATTTTCTTTTTGTGTCTAATCCGCATATCACCATTGTCCTTGATTTTCTTGACTGTATATCTCTTAAATATCAACATATACACGTGTGATTTAGTTTACGATAATTTTTCAATGCCGAGAACCTCGATCAGAGAGTAAAAAAGGCGTAAGGTTCACAATGGTGTAAGATTAAAATGGGATATAACAGGCTAGGATTCGAGTTACAGGAACAAGGGCCAAACCAACCACCCAAGAATGGAATCGTCGATCGAAAACACTTGAGAACCTCCTAGAAGCAGCTTTTCTTATACCAGAACTTTCTCCATCAATTAGGAATCTGATGCCGTCACTAAACACATTCCTTAAATTGTAGCCATTTGTTGAGTGTTTTTTTTTGGTGTCTAATCCGCATATATATCACCATTGCCCTTTATTTTCTTGACTGTATATCTCTTAAATATCAACATATACACGTGTGATTTAGTTTACGAAGATTTTTCAATGTCGAGAACCTCGATCAGAGAGTAAAAAAGGCGTAAGGTTCACAATGGTGTAAAATTAAAATGGGATATACCAGGCTAGGATTTGAGTTACAGGAACAAGGGCAAAACCAACCACCTAAGAATGGAATCGTCGAGCGAAAACACTTGACAACCTCCTAGAAGCAGCTTTTCTTACCACCAGACCTTTCTCCATCAATTAGGAATCTGATGCCGTCACTAAACACATTCCTTAAATTGTAGCCATTTGTTGAGTGTTTTTTTTGTGTCTAATCCGCATATATATCACAATTGCCCTTGATTTTCTTGACTGTATATCTCTTAAATATCAACATATACACGTGTGATTTAGTTTACGAAGATTTTTCAATGCCGAGAACCTCGATCAGAGAGTAAAAAAGGCGTAAGGTTCATAATGGTGTAAGATTAAAATGGGATATACCGGTCTACGATTCGAGTTACAGGAACAAGGGCCAAACCAACCACCCAAGAATGGAATCGTCGAGCGAAAACACTTGACAACCTCCTAGAAGCAGCTTTTCTTACCACCAGACCTTTCTCCATCAATTAGGAATCTGATGCTGTCACTAAACACATTCCTTAAATTGTAGCCATTTGTTGTTTGATTTTCTTTTTGTGTCTAATCCGCATATCACCATTGTCCTTGATTTTCTTGACTGTATATCTCTTAAATATCAACATATACACGTGTGATTTAGTTTACGATAATTTTTCAATGCCGAGAACCTCGATCAGAGAGTAAAAAAGGCGTAAGGTTCACAATGGTGTAAGATTAAAATGGGATATAACAGGCTAGGATTCGAGTTACAGGAACAAGGGCCAAACCAACCACCCAAGAATGGAATCGTCGATCGAAAACACTTGAGAACCTCCTAGAAGCAGCTTTTCTTATACCAGAACTTTCTCCATCAATTAGGAATCTGATGCCGTCACTAAACACATTCCTTAAATTGTAGCCATTTGTTGAGTGTTTTTTTTGGTGTCTAATCCGCATATATATCACCATTGCCCTTTATTTTCTTGACTGTATATCTCTTAAATATCAACATATACACGTGTGATTTAGTTTACGAAGATTTTTCAATGTCGAGAACCTCGATCAGAGAGTAAAAAAGGCGTAAGGTTCACAATGGTGTAAGATTAAAATGGGATATAACGGGCTAGGATTCGAGTTACAGGAACAAGGGCCAAACCAACCACCCAAGAATGGAATCGTCGATCGAAAACACTTGAGAACCTCCTAGAAGCAGCTTTTCTTACCACCAGACATTTCTCCATCAATTAGGAATCTGATGCCGTCACTAAACACATTCCTTAAATTGTAGCCATTTGTTGAGTGTTTTTTTTGTGTCTAATCCGCATATATATCACCATTGCCCTTGATTTTCTTGACTGTATATCACTTAAATATCAACATATACACGTGTGATTTAGTTTACGAAGATTTTTCAATGCCCAGAACCTCGATCAGAGAGTAAAAAAGGCGTAAGGTTCATAATGGTGTAAGATTAAAATGGGATATACCTGTCTAGGATTCGAGTTACAGGAACAAGGGCCAAACCAACCACCCAAGAATGGAATCGTCGAGCGAAAACACTTGACAACCTCCTAGAAGCAGCTTTTCTTACCACCAGACCTTTCTCCATCAATTAGGAATCTGATGCTGTCACTAAACACATTCCTTAAATTGTAGCCATTTGTTGTTTGATTTTCTTTTTGTGTCTAATCCGCATATCACCATTGTCCTTGATTTTCTTGACTGTATATCTCTTAAATATCAACATATACACGTGTGATTTAGTTTACGATAATTTTTCAATGCCGAGAACCTCGATCAGAGAGTAAAAAAGGCGTAAGGTTCACAATGGTGTAAGATTAAAATGGGATATAACAGGCTAGGATTCGAGTTACAGGAACAAGGGCCAAACCAACCACCCAAGAATGGAATCGTCGAGCGAAAACACTTGACAACCTCCTAGAAGCAGCTTTTCTTACCACCAGACCTTTCTCCACCAATTAGGAATCTGATGCTGTCACTAAACACATTCCTTAAATTGTAGCCATTTGTTGTTTGATTTTCTTTTTGTGTCTAATCCGCATATATATCACCATTGCCCTTTATTTTCTTGACTGTATATCTCTTAAATATCAACATATACACGTGTGATTTAGTTTACGAAGATTTTTCAATGTCGAGAACCTCGATCAGAGAGTAAAAAAGGCGTAAGGTTCACAATGGTGTAAGATTAAAATGGGATATAACGGGCTAGGATTCGAGTTACAGGAACAAGGGCCAAACCAACCACCCAAGAATGGAATCGTCGATCGAAAACACTTGAGAACCTCCTAGAAGCAGCTTTTCTTACCACCAGACATTTCTCCATCAATTAGGAATCTGATGCCGTCACTAAACACATTCCTTAAATTGTAGCCATTTGTTGAGTGTTTTTTTTGTGTCTAATCCGCATATATATCACCATTGCCCTTGATTTTCTTGACTGTATATCACTTAAATATCAACATATACACGTGTGATTTAGTTTACGAAGATTTTTCAATGCCCAGAACCTCGATCAGAGAGTAAAAAAGGCGTAAGGTTCATAATGGTGTAAGATTAAAATGGGATATACCTGTCCAGGATTCGAGTTACAGGAACAAGGGCCAAACCAACCACCCAAGAATGGAATCGTCGAGCGAAAACACTTGACAACCTCCTAGAAGCTGCTTTTCTTACCACCAGACCTTTCTCCATCAATTAGGAATCTGATGCTGTCACTAAACACATTCCTTAAATTGTAGCCATTTGTTGTTTGATTTTCTTTTTGTGTCTAATCCGCATATCACCATTGTCCTTGATTTTCTTGACTGTATATCTCTTAAATATCAACATATACACGTGTGATTTAGTTTACGAAGATTTTACAATGCCGAGAACCTCGATCAGAGAGTAAAAAAGGCGTAAGGTTCACAATGGTGTAAGATTAAAATGGGATATACCAGGCTAGGATTCGAGTTACAGGAACAAGGGCAAAACCAACCACCTAAGAATGGAATCGTCGAGCGAAAACACTTGACAACCTCCTAGAAGCAGCTTTTCTTACCACCAGACCTTTCTCCATCAATTAGGAATCTGATGCCGTCACTAAACACATTCCTTAAATTGTAGCCATTTGTTGAGTGTTTTTTTTGTGTCTAATCCGCATATATATCACAATTGCCCTTGATTTTCTTGACTGTATATCTCTTAAATATCAACATATACACGTGTGATTTAGTTTACGAAGATTTTTCAATGCCGAGAACCTCGATCAGAGAGTAAAAAAGGCGTAAGGTTCATAATGGTGTAAGATTAAAATGGGATATACCGGTCTAGGATTCGAGTTACAGGAACAAGGGCCAAACCAACCACCCAAGAATGGAATCGTCGAGCGAAAACACTTGACAACCTCCTAGAAGCAGCTTTTCTTACCACCAGACCTTTCTCCATCAATTAGGAATCTGATGCTGTCACTAAACACATTCCTTAAATTGTAGCCATTTGTTGTTTGATTTTCTTTTTGTGTCTAATCCGTATATCACCATTGTCCTTGATTTTCTTGACTGTATATCTCTTAAATATCAACATATACACGTGTGATTTAGTTTACGATAATTTTTCAATGCCGAGAACCTCGATCAGAGAGTAAAAAAGGCGTAAGGTTCACAATGGTGTAAGATTAAAATGGGATATAACAGGCTAGGATTCGAGTTACAGGAACAAGGGCCAAACCAACCACCCAAGAATGGAATCGTCGATCGAAAACACTTGAGAACCTCCTAGAAGCAGCTTTTCTTATACCAGAACTTTCTCCATCAATTAGGAATCTGATGCCGTCACTAAACACATTCCTTAAATTGTAGCCATTTGTTGAGTGTTTTTTTTTTGTGTCTAATCCGCATATATATCACCATTGCCCTTATTTTCTTGACTGTATATCTCTTAAATATCAACATATACACGTGTGATTTAGTTTACGAAGATTTTTCAATGTCGAGAACCTCGATCAGAGAGTAAAAAAGGCGTAAGGTTCACAATGGTGTAAAATTAAAATGGGGTATACCGGGCTAGGATTCGAGTTACCGGAACAAGAGCAAAACCAACCACCCAAGAATTGAATCGCCGAGCGAAACACTTGACAACCTTCTAGAAGCATTTTTTCTTACCACCAGACCTTTCTCCATCAATTAGGAATCTGATGCTGTCACTAAACACATTCCTTAAATTGTAGCCATTTGTTGTTTGATTTTCTTTTTGTGTCTAATCCGCATATCACCATTGTCCTTGATTTTCTTGACTGTATATCTCTTAAATATCAACATATACACGTGTGATTTAGTTTACGAAGATTTTACAATGCCGAGAACCTCGATCAGAGAGTAAAAAAGGCGTAAGGTTCACAATGGTGTAAAATTAAAATGGGATATACCAGGCTCGGATTTGAGTTACAGGAACAAGGGCAAAACCAACCACCTAAGAATGGAATCGTCGAGCGAAAACACTTGACAACCTTCTAGAAGCAGCTTTTCTTACCACCAGACCTTTCTCCATCAATTAGGAATCTGATGCCGTCACTAAACACATTCCTTAAATTGTAGCCATTTGTTGAGTGTTTTTTTTGTGTCTAATCCGCATATATATCACAATTGCCCTTGATTTTCTTGACTGTATATCTCTTAAATATCAACATATACACGTGTGATTTAGTTTACGAAGATTTTTCAATGCCGAGAACCTCGATCAGAGAGTAAAAAAGGCGTAAGGTTCATAATGGTGTAGGATTAAAATGGGATATACCGGTCTAGGATTCGAGTTACAGGAACAAGGGCCAAACCAACCACCCAAGAATGGAATCGTCGAGCGAAAACACTTGACAACCTCCTAGAAGCAGCTTTTCTTACCACCAGACCTTTCTCCATCAATTAGGAATCTGATGCTGTCACTAAACACATTCCTTAAATTGTAGCCATTTGTTGTTTGATTTTCTTTTTGTGTCTAATCCGCATATCACCATTGTCCTTGATTTTCTTGACTGTATATCTCTTAAATATCAACATATACACGTGTGATTTAGTTTACGATAATTTTTCAATGCCGAGAACCTCGATCAGAGAGTAAAAAAGGCGTAAGGTTCACAATGGTGTAAGATTAAAATGGGATATAACAGGCTACGATTCGAGTTACAGGAACAAGGGCCAAACCAACCACCCAAGAATGGAATCGTCGATCGAAAACACTTGAGAACCTCCTAGTAGCAGCTTTTCTTATACCAGACCTTTCTCCATCAATTAGGAATCTGATGCCGTCACTAAACACATTCCTTAAATTGTAGCCATTTGTTGAGTGTTTTTTTTGGTGTCTAATCCGCATATATATCACCATTGCCCTTTATTTTCTTGACTGTATATCTCTTAAATATCAACATATACACGTGTGATTTAGTTTACGAAGATTTTTCAATGTCGAGAACCTCGATCAGAGAGTAAAAAAGGCGTAAGGTTCACAATGGTGTAAAATTAAAATGGGATATACCGGGCTAGGATTCGAGTTACCGGAACAAGAGCAAAACCAACCACCCAAGAATTGAATCGCCGAGCGAAAACACTTGACAACCTTCTAGAAGCATTTTTTCTTACCACCAGACCTCTCTCCATTAATTAGGAATCTGATGCCGTCACTAAACACATTCCTTAAATTGTAGCCATTTGTTGAGTGTTTTTTTTTGTGTCTAATCCGCATATATATCACCATTGCCCTTGATTTTCTTGACTGTATATCTCTTAAATATCAACATATACATGTGTGATTTAGTTTACGATAATTTTTCAATGTCGAGAACCTCGATCAGAGAGTAAAAAAGGCGTAAGGTTCACAATGGTGTAAAATTAAAATGGCATATAACGGGCTAGGATTCGAGTTACAGGAACAAGGGCCAAACCAACAACCCAAGAATGGAATCGTTGATCGAAAACACTTGAGAACCTCCTAGAAGCAGCTTTTCTTACCACCAGACCTTTCTCCATCAATTAGGAATCTGATGCCGTCACTAAACACATTCCTTAAATTGTAGCCATTTGTTGAGTGTTTTTTTTGTGTCTAATCCGCATATATATCACCATTGCCCTTGATTTTCTTGACTGTATATCTCTTAAATATCAACATATACACGTGTGATTTAGTTTACGAAGATTTTTCAATGCCGAGAACCTCGATCAGAGAGTAAAAAAGGCGTAAGGTTCATAATGGTGTAAGATTAAAATGGGATATACCGGTCTAGGATTCGAGTTACAGGAACAAGGGCCAAACCAACCACCCAAGAATGGAATCGTCGAGCGAAAACACTTGACAACCTCCTAGAAGCAGCTTTTCTTACCACCAGACCTTTCTCCATCAAGTAGGAATCTGATGCTGTCACTAAACACATTCCTTAAATTGTAGCCATTTGTTGTTTGATTTTCTTTTTGTGTCTAATCCGCATATCACCATTGTCCTTGATTTTCTTGACTGTATATCTCTTAAATATCAACATATACACGTGTGATTTAGTTTACGATAATTTTTCAATGCCGAGAACCTCGATCAGAGAGTAAAAAAGGCGTAAGGTTCACAATGGTGTAAGATTAAAATGGGATATAACAGGCTAGGATTCGAGTTACAGGAACAAGGGCCAAACCAACCACCCAAGAATGGAATCGTCGATCGAAAACACTTGAGAACCTCCTAGAAGCATTTTTTCTTACCACCAGACCTCTCTCCATTAATTAGGAATCTGATGCCGTCACTAAACACATTCCTTAAATTGTAGCCATTTGTTGAGTGTTTTTTTTGGTGTCTAATCCGCATATATATCACCATTGCCCTTTATTTTCTTGACTGTATATCTCTTAAATATCAACATATACACGTGTGATTTAGTTTACGAAGATTTTTCAATGTCGAGAACCTCGATCAGAGAGTAAAAAAGGCGTAAGGTTCACAATGGTGTAAAATTAAAATGGGATATACCGGGCTAGGATTCGAGTTACCGGAACAAGAGCAAAACCAACCACCCAAGAATTGAATCGCCGAGCGAAAACACTTGACAACCTTCTAGAAGCATTTTTTCTTACCACCAGATCTCTCTCCATTAATTAGGAATCTGATGCCGTCACTAAACACATTCCTTAAATTGTAGCCATTTGTTGAGTGTTTTTTTTTTGTTTCTAATCCGCATATATATCACCATTGCCCTTGATTTTCTTGACTGTATATCTCTTAAATATCAACATATACACGTGTGATTTAGTTTACGATAATTTTTCAATGCCGAGAACCTCGATCAGAGAGTAAAAAAGGTGTAAGGTTCACAATGGTGTAAGATTATAATGGGATATACCGGGCTAGGATTCTAGTTACAGGAACAAGGGCCAAACCAACCACCCAAGAATGGAATCGTCGAGCGAAAACACTTGACAACATCCTAGAAGCAGCTTTTCTTACCACAAGACCTTTCTCCATCAATTAGGAATCTGATGCCGTCACTAAACACATTCCTTAAATTGTAGCCATTTATTGTTTGATTTTTTTTGTGTCTAATCCGCATATATATCACCATTGTCCTTGATTTTCTAGACTGTATATCTCTTAAATATCAACATATACACGTGTGATTTAGTTTACGAAGATTTTTCAATGTCGAGAACCTCAATCAGAGAGTAAAAAAGTCGTAAGGTTCACAATGGTGTAAAATTAAAATGGGATATACCGGGCTAGGATTCGAGTTACAGGAACAAGAGCAAAACCAACCACCCAAGAATGGAATCGCCGAGCGAAAACACTTGACAACCTTCTAGAAGCATCTTTTCTTACCACCAGACCTTTCTCCATCAATTAGGAATCTGAGGCCGTCACTAAACACATTCCTTAAATTGTTGCCATTTGTTGAGTGTTTTTTTTTTGTGTCTAATCCGCATATATATCACCATTGCCCTTGATTTTCTTGACTGTATATCTCTTAAATATCAACATATACACGTGTGATTTAGTTTACGAAGATTTTTCAATGCCGAGAACCTCGGTCAGAGAGTTAAAAAAGGCGTAAGGTTCACAATGGTGTAAAATTAAAATGAGATATACCGGGCTAGGATTCGAGTTACAGGAACAAGGCCAAACCAACCACCCAAGAATGGAATCGTCGAGCGAAAACACTTGACAACCTCCTAGAAGCAGCTTTTCTTACCACCAGACCTTTCTCCATTAATTAGGAATCTGATGCTGTCACTAAACACATTCTTTAAATTGTTGCCATTTGTTGAGTGTTTTTTTTTGTGTCTAATCCTCATACATATCACCATTGCCCTTGATTTCCTTGACTGTATATCTCTTAAATGTCAACATATACACGTGTGATTTAGTTTTCGAAGATTTTTCAATGCCGAGAACCTCGATCAGAGAGTAAAAAAGGCGTAAGGTTCACAATGGTGTAAAATTAAAATGGGATATACCGGGCTAGGATTCTAGTTACAGGAACAAGGGCCAAACCAACCACCCAAGAATGGAATCGTCGAGCGAAAACACTTGACAACCTCGTAGAAGCTGCTTTTCTTACCACCAGACCTTTCTCCATCAATTAGGAATCTGATACCGTCACTAAACACATTCCTTAAATTGTAGCCATTTGTTGAATGTTTTTTTTTTTGGTGTCTAATCCGCATATATATCACCATTGCCCTCGATTTTCTTGACTGTATATCTCTTAAATATCAACATATACACGTGTGATTTAGTTTACGAAGATTTTTCAATGCCGAGAACCTCGATCAGAGAGTTAAAAAGGCGTAAGGTTCACAATGGTGTAAGATTAAAATGGGATATACCGGTCTAGGATTCGAGTTATAGGAACAAGGGCCAAACCAACCACCCAAGAATGGAATCGTCGAGCGAAAACACTTGACAACATCCTAGAAGCAGCTTTTCTTACCACCAGACCTTTCTCCATCAATTAGGAATCTGATGCCGTGACTAAACACATTCCTTAAATTTTAGCCATTTGTTGAGTGTTTTTTTTTTGTGTCTAATCCGCATATATATCACCATTGCACTTGATTTTCTTGACTGTATATCTCTTAAATATCAACATATACACGTGTGATTTAGTTTATGAAGATTTTTCAATGCCGGGAACCTCGATCAGAGTGTAAAAAAGGCGTAAGGTTCACAATGGTGTAAAATTAAAATGGGATATACCGGGCTAGGATTCGAGTTACAGGAACAAGGGCCAAACCAACCACCCAAGAATGGAATCGTCGAGCGAAAACACTTGACAACCTCGTAGAAGCAGCTTTTCTTACCACCAGACATTTCTCCATCAATTAGGAATCTGATGCCGTCACTAAACACATTCCTTAAAATGTAGCCATTTGTTGAGTGCTTTTTTTTGTGTCTAATCCGCATACATATCACCATTGCCCTTGATTTTCTTGACTGTATATCTCTTAAATATCAACATATACACGTGTGATTTAGTTTATGAAGATTTTTCAATGCCGGGAACCTCGATCAGAGTGTAAAAAAGGCGTAAGGTTCACAATGGTGTAAAATTAAAATGGGATATACCGGGCTAGGATTCGAGTTACAGGAACAAGGGCCAAACCAAACACCCAAGAATGGAATCGTCGAGCGAAAACACTTGACAACCTCGTAGAAGCAGCTTTTCTTACCACCAGACCTTTCTCCATCACTTAGGAATCTGATGCCGTCACTAAACACATTCCTTAAATTGTAGCCATTTGTTGAATGTTTATTTTTTGTGTCTAATCCGCATATATATCACCATTGCCCTTGATTTTCTTGACTGTATATCTCTTAAATATCAACATATACACGTGTGATTTAGTTTACGAAGATTTTTCAATGCCAATAACCTCGATCAGAGAGTAAAAAAGGCGTAAGGTTCACAATGGTGTAAGATTAAAATGGGATATACCGGGCTAGGATTCGAGTTATAGGAACAAGGGCCAAACCAACCACCCAAGAATGGAATCGTCGAGCGAAAACACTTGACAACCTCCTAGAAGCAGCTTTTCTTACCACCAGACCTTTCTCCATCAATTAGGAATCTGATGCCGTCACTAAACACATTCCTTAAATTGTAGCCATTTGTTGTTTGATTTTTTTTGTGTCTAATCCGCATATATATCACCATTGTCCTTGATTTTCTTGACTGTATATCTCTTAAATATCAACATATACACGTGTGATTTAGTTTACGAAGATTTTCAATGCCGAGAACCACGATCAGAGAGTAAAAAAGGCGTAAGGTTCACAATGGTGTAAGCTTAAAATGGGATATACCGGGCTAGGATTCGAGTTACAGGAACAAGAGCCAAACCAACCACCCAAGAACGGAATCGTCGAGCGAAAACACTTGACAACCTTCTTGAAGCAGCTTTTCTTACCACCAGACCTTTCTCCATCAATTAGGAATCTGATGCCGTCACTAAACACATTCCTTAAATTGTAGCCATTTGTTGAGTGTTTTTTTTTATGTCTAATCCGCATATATATCACCATTGCCCTTGATTTTATTGACTGTATATCTCTTAAATGTCAACATATCTCGTGTGATTTAGTTTAGGAAGATTTTTCAATGCCGAGAACCTCGATCAGATAGTAAAAAAGGCGTAACGTTCACAATGGTGTAAAATTAAAATGGGATATACAGGGCTAGGATTCGAGTTACAGGAACAAGGGCCAAACCAACCACCCAAGAATGGAATCGTCGAGCGAAAACACTTGACAACCTCCTAGAAGCAGGTTTTCTTACCACCAAACCTTTCTCCATTAATTAGGAATCTGATGCTATCACTAAACACATTCCTTAAATTGTAGCCATTTGTTGAGTGTTTTTTTTTTGTGTCTAATCCGCATATATATCACCATTGCCCTTGATTTTCTTGACTGTATATCTCTTAAATATCAACATATACACGTGTGATTTAGTTTACGAAGATTTTTCAATGCCGATAACCTCAATCAGAGAGTAAAAAAGGCGCAAGGTTCACAATGGTGTAAAATTAAAATGGGATATACCAGGCTAGGATTCGAGTTACAGGAACAAGGGCCAAACCAACCACCCAAGAATGGAATCGTCGAGCGAAAACACTTGACAACCTCCTAGAAGCAGCTTTTCTTGCCACCAGACCTTTCTCCATCAATTAGGAATCTGATGCCATCACTAAACACATTCCTTAAATTATAGCCATTTGTTGAGTGTTTTTTTTTTTGTGTCTAATCCGCATATATATCACCATTGCCCTTGGTTTTCTTGACTGTATATCTCTTAAATGTCAACATATCTCGTGTGATTTAGTTTAGGAAGATTTTTCAATGCCGAGAACCTCGATCAGATAGTAAAAAAGGCGTAAGGTTCACAATGGTGTAAAATTAAAATGGGATATACAGGGCTAGGATTCGAGTTACAGGAACAAGGGCCAAACCAACCACCCAAGAATGGAATCGTCGAGCGAAAACACTTGACAACCTCCTAGAAGCAGCTTTTCTTGCCACCAGACCTTTCTCCATCAATTAGGAATCTGATGACGTCATTAAACACATTCCTTAAATTGTAGCCATTTGTTGAGTGTTTTTTTTTGGTGTCTAATCCGCATATATATCACCATTGCCCTTGATTTTGCGTGACTGTATATCTCTTAAATGTCAACATATCTCGTGTGATTTAGTTTAGGAAGATTTTTCAATGCCGAGAACCTCGATTAGAGAGTAAAAAAGGCGTAAGGTTCACAATGGTGTAAAATTAAAATGGGATATACAGGGCTAGGATTCGAGTTACAGGAACAAGGGCCAAACCAACCACCCAAGAATGGAATCGTCAAGCGAAAACACTTGACAACCTCCTAGAAGCAGCTTTTCTTACCACCAGACCTTTCTCCATCAATTAGGAATCTGATGCCATCACTAAACACATTCCTTAAATTGTAGCCATTTGTTGAGTGTTTTTTTTTTGTGTCTAATCCGCATATATATCACCATTGCCCTTGATTTTCTTGACTGTATATCTCCTAAATGTCAACATATACACGTGTGATTTAGTTTACGAAGATTTTTCAATGCTGAGAACCTCGATCAGAGAGTAAAAAAGGCGTAGGGTGCACAATGGTGTAAAATTAAAATGGGATATACCGGGCTAGGATTCGAGTTACAGGAACAAGTGCCAAACCAACCACCCAAGAACGGAATCGTCGAGTAAAAACACTTGACAACCTCCTAGAAGCAGCTTTTCTTGCCCTCAGACCTTTCTCCATCAATTAGGAATCTGATGCCGTCACTAAACACATTCCTTGAATTGTAGCCATTTGTTGAGTGTTTTTTTTTTGTGTCTAATCCTCATATATATCACCCTTGCCCTTGATTTTCTTGACTGTATATCTCTTAAATATCAACATATGCACGTGTGATTTAGTTTACGAAGATTTTTCAGTGCCGAGAATCTCGATCAGAGAGTAAAAAAGGCGTAAATTTCACAATGGTGTAAAATTAAAATGGGATATACCGGGCTAGGATTCGAGTTACAGGAACAAGGGCCAAACCAACCACCCAAGAATGGAATCGTCGAGTGAAAACACTTGACAACCTCCTAGAAGCAGCTTTTCTTGCCACCAGACCTTTCTCCATCAATTAGGAATCTGATGCCGTCACTAAACACATTCCTTAAATTGTAGCCATTTGTTGAGTGTTTTTTTTGTGTCTAATCCGCATATATATCACCATTGCCCTTGATTTTCTTGACTGTATATCTCCTAAATGTCAACATATACACGTGTGATTTAGTTTACGAAGATTTTTCAATGCCGAGAACCTCGATCAGAGAGTAAAAAAGGCGTAGGGTGCACAATGGTGTAAAATTAAAATGGGATATACTGGGCTAGGATTCGAGTTACAGGAACAAGTGCCAAACCAACCACCCAAGAATGGAATCGTCGAGCGAAAACACTTGACAACCTCCTAGAAGCAGCTTTTCTTGCCCTCAGACCTTTCTCCATCAATTAGGAATCTGATGCTGTCACTAAACACATTCCTTGAATTGTAGCCATTTGTTGAGCGTTTTTTTTTGGTTTCTAATCCTCATATATATCACCATTGCCCTTGATTTTCTTGACTGTATATCTCTTAAATATCAACATATGCACGTGTGATTTAGTTTACGAAGATTTTTCAGTGCCGAGAACCTCGATCAGAGAGTAAAAAAGGCGTAAATTTCACAATGGTGTAAAATTAAAATGGGATATACCGGGCTAGGATTCGAGTTACAGGAACAAGGGCCAAACCAACCACCCAAGAATGGAATCGTCGAGTGAAAACACTTGACAACCTCCTAGAAGCAACTTTTCTTGCCACCATACCTTTCTCCATCAATTAGGAATCTGATGCCGTCACTAAACACATTCCTTAAATTGTAGCCATTTGTTGAGTGTTTTTTTTTTGTGTCTAATCCGCATATATATCACCATTGCCCTTGATTTTCTTGACTGTATATCTCTTAAATGTCAACATATACACGTGTGATTTAGTATACGAAGATTTTTCAATGCCGAGAACCTCGATCAGAGAGTAAAAAAGGCGTAAGGTTCAAAATGGTGTACAATTAAAATGGGATATACCGGGCTAGGATTCGAGTTACAGGAACAAGGGCCAAACCAACACCTAAGAATGGAATCGTCGAGCGAAAACACATGACAACCTCCTAGAAGCAGCTTTTCTTACCACCAGACCTTTCTCCATCAATTAGGAATCTGATGCCGTTACTAAACACATTCCTTAAATTGTAGCCATTTGTTGAGTGTTTTTTTTGGTGTCTAATCCGCATATATATCACCATTGCCCTTGATTTTCTTGACTGTAAATCTCTTAAATGTCAACGTATACACGTGTGATTTAGTTTACGAAGATTTTTCAATGCCGAGAACCTCGATCAGATAGTAAAAAAGGCGTAAGGTTGACAATGGTGTACAATTAAAATGGGATATACCGGGCTAGGATTCGAGTTATAGGAACAAGGGCCAAACCAACCACCCAAGAATGGAATCGTCTAGCGAAAACACTTGACAACCTCCTAGAAGCAGCTTTTCTTGCCACCAGACCTTTCTCCATCAATTAGGAATCTGATGCCGTCACTAAACACATTCCTTAAATTGTAGCCATTTGTTGAGTGTTTTTTTTTTGTGTCTAATCCGCATATATATCACCATTGCCCTTGATTTTCTTGACTGTATATCTCTTAAATGTCAACATATACACGTGTGATTTAGTTTACGAAGATTTTTCAATGCGAGAACCTCGATCTGAGAGTAAAAAAAGGCGTAAGGTTCACAATGGTGTAAGATTAAAATGGGATATACCGGGCTAGGATTTGAGTTACAGGAACAAGGGCCAAACCAACCACCCAAGAATGGAATCGGCGAGCGAAAACACTTGACAACCTCCTAGAAGTAGCTTTTCTTGCCACCAGACCTTTTTCCATCAATTAGGAATCTGATGCAATCACTAAACACATTCCTTAAATTGTAGCCATTTGTTGAATATTTTTTTTTGGTGTCTAATCCGCATATATATCACCATTGCCCTTGATTTTCTTGACTGTATATCTCTTAAATGTCAACATATACACGTGTGATTTAGTTTACGAAGATTTTTCAATGCCGAGAACCTCGATCAGAGAGTAAAAAGGCGTAAGGTTAACAATGGTGTAAGATTAAAATTGGATATACCAGGCTAGGATTCGTGTTACAGGAACAAGGGCCAAACCAACCACCCAAGAATGGAATCGTCGAGCGAAAACACTTGACAACCTCTTTGAAGCAGCTTTTCTTACCACCAGACCATTCTCCATCAATTAGGAATCTGATGCCGTCACTAAACACATTCCTTAAATTGTAGCCATTTGTTGATTGTTTTTTTTTGGTGTCTAATCCGCATATATATCACCATTGCCCTTGATTTTCTTGACTGTATATCTCTTAAATGTCAACATATACACGTGTGATTTAGTTTACGAAGATTTTTCAATGCCGAGAACCTCGATCAGAGAGTAAAAAAGGCGTAAGGTTCACAATGGTGTAAAATTAAAATGGGATATACGTGCTAGGATTCGAGTTACAGGAACAAGGGTCTAACCAACCACCCAAGAATGGAATCATCGAGCGAAAACACTTGACAACCTCCTAGAAGCAGGTTATCTTGCCACCAGACCTTTCTCCATCAATTAGGAATCTGATGACCTCACTAAACACATTCCTTAAATTGTAGCCTTTTGTTGAGTGTTTTTTTTTTGTGTCTAATCCGCATATATATCACCCTTGCCATTGATTTTCTTGACAGTATATCTCTTAAATATAACCATATACACGTGTGATTTAGTTTACGAAGATTTTTCAATGCCGAGAACCTCGATCAGATAGTAAAAAAGGCGTAAGGTTCACAATGGTGTAAAATTAAAATGGGATATACCGGGCTAGGATTCGAGTTACAGGAACAAGGGCCAAACCAACCACCCAAGAATGGAATCTACGAGCAAAAACACTTGACAACCTCCTAGAAGCAGCTTTTCTTGCCACCAGACCTTTCTCCATCAATTAGGAATCTGATGCCGTCACTAAACACATTCCTTAAATTGTAGCCATTTGTTGAGTGTTTTTTTTGTGTCTAATCCGCATATATATCACCATTGCCCTTGATTTTCTTGACTGTATATCTCTTAAATGTCAACATATACACGTGTGATTTAGTATACGAAGATTTTTCAATGCCGAGAACCTCGATCAGAGAGTAAAAAAGGCGTAAGGTTCAAAATGGTTTACAATTAAAATGGGATATACCGGGCTAGGATTCGAGCTACAGGAACAAGGGCCAAACCAACACCTAAGAATGGAATCGTCGAGCGAAAACACTTGACAACCTCCTAGAAGCAGCTTTTCTTTCCACCAGACCTTTCTCCATCAATTAGGAATCTGATGCCGTCACTAAACACATTCCTTAAATTGTAGCCATTTCTTGAGTGTTTTTTTTGGTGTCTAATCCGCATATATATCACCATTGCCCTTGATTTTCTTGACTGTAAATCTCTTAAATGTCAACATATACACGTGTGATTTAGTTTACGAAGATTTTTCAATGCCGAGAACCTCGATCAGATAGTAAAAAAGGCGTAAGGTTCACAATGGTGTACAATTAAAATGGGATATACCGGGCTAGGATTCGAGTTACAGGAACAAGGGCCAAACCAACCACCCAAGAATGGAATCGTCGAGCGAAAACACTTGACAACCTCCTAGAAGCAGCTTTTCTTGCCCTCAGACCTTTCTCCATCAATTAGGAATCTGATGCTGTCACTAAACACATTCCTTGAATTGTAGCCATTTGTTGAGCGTTTTTTTTTGGTTTCTAATCCTCATATATATCACCATTGCCCTTGATTTTCTTGACTGTATATCTCTTAAATATCAACATATGCACGTGTGATTTAGTTTACGAAGATTTTTCAGTGCCGAGAACCTCGATCAGAGAGTAAAAAAGGCGTAAATTTCACAATGGTGTAAAATTAAAATGGGATATACCGGGCTAGGATTCGAGTTACAGGAACAAGGGCCAAACCAACCACCCAAGAATGGAATCGTCGAGTGAAAACACTTGACAACCTCCTAGAAGCAACTTTTCTTGCCACCATACCTTTCTCCATCAATTAGGAATCTGATGCCGTCACTAAACACATTCCTTAAATTGTAGCCATTTGTTGAGTGTTTTTTTTTTGTGTCTAATCCGCATATATATCACCATTGCCCTTGATTTTCTTGACTGTATATCTCTTAAATGTCAACATATACACGTGTGATTTAGTATACGAAGATTTTTCAATGCCGAGAACCTCGATCAGAGAGTAAAAAAGGCGTAAGGTTCAAAATGGTGTACAATTAAAATGGGATATACCGGGCTAGGATTCGAGTTACAGGAACAAGGGCCAAACCAACACCTAAGAATGGAATCGTCGAGCGAAAACACATGACAACCTCCTAGAAGCAGCTTTTCTTACCACCAGACCTTTCTCCATCAATTAGGAATCTGATGCCGTTACTAAACACATTCCTTAAATTGTAGCCATTTGTTGAGTGTTTTTTTTGGTGTCTAATCCGCATATATATCACCATTGCCCTTGATTTTCTTGACTGTAAATCTCTTAAATGTCAACGTATACACGTGTGATTTAGTTTACGAAGATTTTTCAATGCCGAGAACCTCGATCAGATAGTAAAAAAGGCGTAAGGTTGACAATGGTGTACAATTAAAATGGGATATACCGGGCTAGGATTCGAGTTATAGGAACAAGGGCCAAACCAACCACCCAAGAATGGAATCGTCTAGCGAAAACACTTGACAACCTCCTAGAAGCAGCTTTTCTTGCCACCAGACCTTTCTCCATCAATTAGGAATCTGATGCCGTCACTAAACACATTCCTTAAATTGTAGCCATTTGTTGAGTGTTTTTTTTTGTGTCTAATCCGCATATATATCACCATTGCCCTTGATTTTCTTGACTGTATATCTCTTAAATGTCAACATATACACGTGTGATTTAGTTTACGAAGATTTTTCAATGCGAGAACCTCGATCTGAGAGTAAAAAAAGGCGTAAGGTTCACAATGGTGTAAGATTAAAATGGGATATACCGGGCTAGGATTCGAGTTACAGGAACAAGGGCCAAACCAACCACCCAAGAATGGAATCGGCGAGCGAAAACACTTGACAACCTCCTAGAAGTAGCTTTTCTTGCCACCAGACCTTTTTCCATCAATTAGGAATCTGATGCAATCACTAAACACATTCCTTAAATTGTAGCCATTTGTTGAATATTTTTTTTTGGTGTCTAATCCGCATATATATCACCATTGCCCTTGATTTTCTTGACTGTATATCTCTTAAATGTCAACATATACACGTGTGATTTAGTTTACGAAGATTTTTCAATGCCGAGAACCTCGATCAGAGAGTAAAAAAGGCGTAAGGTTAACAATGGTGTAAGATTAAAATTGGATATACCAGGCTAGGATTCGTGTTACAGGAACAAGGGCCAAACCAACCACCCAAGAATGGAATCGTCGAGCGAAAACACTTGACAACCTCTTTGAAGCAGCTTTTCTTACCACCAGACCATTCTCCATCAATTAGGAATCTGATGCCGTCACTAAACACATTCCTTAAATTGTAGCCATTTGTTGATTGTTTTTTTTTGGTGTCTAATCCGCATATATATCACCATTGCCCTTGATTTTCTTGACTGTATATCTCTTAAATGTCAACATATACACGTGTGATTTAGTTTACGAAGATTTTTCAATGCCGAGAACTTCGATCAGAGAGTAAAAAAGGCGTAAGGTTCACAATGGTGTAAAATTAAAATGGGATATACGTGCTAGGATTCGAGTTACAGGAACAAGGGTCTAACCAACCACCCAAGAATGGAATCATCGAGCGAAAACACTTGACAACCTCCTAGAAGCAGGTTATCTTGCCACCAGACCTTTCTCCATCAATTAGGAATCTGATGACCTTACTAAACACATTCCTTAAATTGTAGCCTTTTGTTGAGTGTTTTTTTTTTTGTGTCTAATCCGCATATATATCACCCTTGCCATTGATTTTCTTGACAGTATATCTCTTAAATATAACCATATACACGTGTGATTTAGTTTACGAAGATTTTTCAATGCCGAGAACCTCGATCAGATAGTAAAAAAGGCGTAAGGTTCACAATGGTGTAAAATTAAAATGGGATATACCGGGCTAGGATTCGAGTTACAGGAACAAGGGCCAAACCAACCACCCAAGAATGGAATCTACGAGCAAAAACACTTGACAACCTCCTAGAAGCAGCTTTTCTTGCCACCAGACCTTTCTCCATCAATTAGGAATCTGATGCCGTCACTAAACACATTCCTTAAATTGTAGCCATTTGTTGAGTGTTTTTTTTGTGTCTAATCCGCATATATATCACCATTGCCCTTGATTTTCTTGACTGTATATCTCTTAAATGTCAACATATACACGTGTGATTTAGTATACGAAGATTTTTCAATGCCGAGAACCTCGATCAGAGAGTAAAAAAGGCGTAAGGTTCAAAATGGTTTACAATTAAAATGGGATATACCGGGCTAGGATTCGAGTTACAGGAACAAGGGCCAAACCAACACCTAAGAATGGAATCGTCGAGCGAAAACACTTGACAACCTCCTAGAAGCAGCTTTTCTTACCACCAGACCTTTCTCCATCAATTAGGAATCTGATGCCGTCACTAAACACATTCCTTAAATTGTAGCCATTTCTTGAGTGTTTTTTTTGGTGTCTAATCCGCATATATATCACCATTGCCCTTGATTTTCTTGACTGTAAATCTCTTAAATGTCAACATATACACGTGTGATTTAGTTTACGAAGATTTTTCAATGCCGAGAACCTCGATCAGATAGTAAAAAAGGCGTAAGGTTCACAATGGTGTACAATTAAAATGGGATATACCGGGCTAGGATTCGAGTTACAGGAACAAGGGCCAAACCAACCACCCAAGAATGGAATCGTCGAGCGAAAACACTTGACAACCTCCTAGAAGCAGCTTTTCTTGCCACCAGACCTTTCTCCATCAATTAGGAATCTGATGCCGTCACTAAACACATTCCTTAAATTGTAGCCGTTTGTTGAGTGTTTTTTTTGTGTCTAATCCGCATATATATCACCATTGCCCTTGATTTTCTTGACTGTATATCTCTTAAATGTCAACATATACACGTGTGATTTAGTTTACGAAGATTTTTCAATGCGAGAACCTTGATCTGAGAGTAAAAAAAGGCATAAGGTTCACAATGGTGTAAGATTAAAATGGGATATACCGGGCTAGGATTCGAGTTACAGGTACAAGGGCCAAACCAACCACCCAAGAATGGAATCGTCGAGCGAAAACACTTGACAACCTCTTTGAAGCAGCTTTTCTTACCACCAGACCTTTCTCCATCAATTAGGAATCTGATGCCGTCACTAAACAGATTCCTTAAATTGTAGCCATTTGTTGATTGTTTTTTTGGTGTCTAATCCGCATATATATCACCATTGCCCTTGATTTTCTTGACTGTATATCTCTTAAATGTCAACATATACACGCGTGATTTAGTTTACGAAAATTTTTCAATGCCGAGAACCTCGATCAGAGAGTAAAAAAGGCGTAAGGTTCACAATGGTGTAATATTAAAATGGGATATACGGGCTAGGATTCGAGTTACAGGAACAAGGGTCTAACCAACCACCCAAGAATGGAATCATCGAGCGAAAACACTTGACAACCTCCTAGAAGCAGGTTATCTTGCCACCAGACCTTTCTCCATCAATTAGGAATCTGATGCCCTCACTAAGCACATTCCTTAAATTGTAGCCTTTTGTTGAGTGTTTTTTTTTTTTGTGTCTAATCCGCATATATATCACCCTTGCCCTTGATTTTCTTGACTGTATATCTCTTAAATATAACCATATACACGTGTGATTTAGTTTACGAAGATTTTTCAATGCCGAGAACCTCGATCAGATAGTAAAAAAGGCGTAAGGTTCACAATGGTGTAAAATTAAAATGGGATATACCGGGCTAGGATTCGAGTTACAAGAACAAGGGCCAAACCAACCACCCAAGAATGGAATCGTCGAGCAAAAACACTTGACAACCTCCTAGAAGCAGCTTTTCTTGCCACCAGACCTTTCTCCATCAATTAGGAATCTGATGCCGTCACTAAACACATTCCTTAAATTGTAGCCATTTGTTGAGTGTTTTTTTGTGTCTAATCCGCATATATATCACCATTGCCCTTGATTTTCTTGACTATATATCTCTTAAATATCAACATATACACGTGTGATTTAGTTTACTAAGAATTTTCAATGCCGAGAACCTCGATCAGATAGTAAAAAAGGCGTAAGGTTCACAATGGTGTAAAATTAAAATGGGATATACCGGGCTAGGATTCGAGTTACAGGAACAAGGGCCAAACCAACCACCCAAGAATGGAATCGTCGAGCAAAAACACTTGACAACCTCCTAGAAGCAGCTTTTCTTGCCACCAGACCTTTCTCCATCAATTAGGAATCTGATGCCGTCACTAAACACATTCCTTAAATTGTAGCCATTTGTTGAGTGTTTTTTTTTGTGTCTAATCCGCATATATATCACCATTGCCCTTGATTTTCTTGACTATATATCTCTTAAATATCAACATATACACGTGTGATTTAGTTTACTAAGATTTTTCAATGCCGAGAACCTCGATCAGATAGTAAAAAAGGCGTAAGGTTCACAATGGTGTAAAATTAAAATGGGATATACCGGGCTAGGATTCGAGTTACAGGAAGAAGGGCCAAACCAACCACCCAAGAATGGAATCGTCGAGCGAAAACACTTGACAACCTCCTTGAAGCAGCTTTTCTTACCACCAGACCTTTCTCCATCAATTAGGAATCTGATGCCGTCACTAAACACATTCCTTAAATTGTAGCCATTTGTTGAGTGTTTTTTTGGTGTCTAATCCGCATATATTTCACCATTGTCCTTGATTTTCTTTACAGTATATCTCTTAAATGTCAACATATACACGTGCGATTTAGTTTACGAAGATTTTTCAATGCCGAGAACCTCGATCAGAGAGTAAAAAAGGTGTAAGGTTCACAATGGTGTAAAATTAAAATGGGATATACGGGCTAGGATTCGAGTTACAGGAACAAGGGTCTAACCAACCACCCAAGAATGGAATCATCGAGCGAAAACACTTGACAACCTCCTAGAAGCAGGTTTTCTTTCCACCAGACATTTCTCCATCAATTAGGAATCTGATGCCCTCACTAAACACATTCCTTAAATTGTACCAATTTGTTGAGTGTTTTTTTGGTGTCTAATCCGCATATATATCACCATTGCCCTTGATTTTCTTGACTGTATATCTCTTTAATATCAACATATACACGTGTGATTTAGTTTACGAAGATTTTTCAATGCCGAGAACCTCGATCAGATAGTAAAACAGGCGAAAGGTTCACAATGGTGTAAAATTAAAATGGGATATACCGGGCTAGGATTCGAGTTACAGGAACAAGGGCCAAACCAACCACCCAAGAATGGAATCGTCGAGCGAAAACACTTGACAACCTCTTTGAAGCAGCTTTTCTTACCACCAGACCTTTCTCCATCAATTAGGAATCTGATGCGGTCACTAAACACATTCCTTAAATTGTAGCCATTTGTTGATTGTTTTTTTTGGTATCTAATCCGCATATATATCACCATTGCCCTTGATTTTCTTGACTGTATATCTCTTAAATGTCAACATATACACGTGTGATTTAGTTTACGAAGATTTTTCAATGCCGAGAACCTCGATCAGAGAGTAAAAAAGGCGTAAGGTTCACAATGGTGTAAAATTAAAATGGGATATACGGGCTAGGATTCGAGTTACAGGAACAAGGGTCTAACCAACCACCCAAGAATGGAATCATCGAGCGAAAACACTTGACAACCTCCTAGAAGCAGGTTATCTTGCCAACAGACCTTTCTCCATCAATTAGGAATCTGATGCCCTCACTTAACACATTCCTTAAATTGTAGCCATTTGTTGAGTGTTTTTTTTGGTGTCTAATCCGCATATATATCCCCATTGCCCTTGATTTTCTTTACAGTATATCTCTTAAATGTCAACATATACACGTGTGATTTAGTTTACGAAGATTTTTCAATGCCGAGAACCTCGATCAGAGAGTAAAAAAGGTGTAAGGTTCACAATGGTGTAAAATTAAAATGGGATATACGGGCTAGGATTCGAGTTACAGGAACAAGGGTCTAACCAACCACCCAAGAATGGAATCATCGAGTGAAAACACTTGACAACCACCTAGAAGCAGGTTTTCTTTCCACCAGACATTTCTCCATCAATTAGGAATCTGATGCCCTCACTAAACACATTCCTTAAATTGTAGCCATTTGTTGAGTGTTTTTTTGGTGTCTAATCCGCATATATATCACCATTGCCCTTGATTTTCTTGACTGTATATCTCTTTAATATCAACATATACATGTGTGATTTAGTTTACGAAGATTTTTCAATGCCGCGAACCTCGATCAGATAGTAAAAAAGGCGTAAGGTTCACAATGGTGTAAAATTAAAATGGGATATACCGGGCTAGGATTCGAGTTACAGGAACAAGGGCCAAACCAACCACCCAAGAATGGAATCGTCGAGCGAAAACACTTGACAACCACTTTGAAGCAGCTTTTCTTACCACCAGACCTTTCTCCATCAATTAGGAATCTGATGCCGTCACTAAACACATTCCTTAAATTGTAGCCATTTGTTGATTGTTTTTTTTGGTGTCTAATCCGCATATATATCACCACTGCCCTTGATTTTCTTGACTGTATATCTCTTAAATGTCAACATATACACGTGTGATTTAGTTTACGAAGATTTTTCAATGCCGAGAACCTCGATCAGAGAGTTAAAAAAGCGTAAGGTTCACAATGGTGTAAAATTAAAATGGGATATACGGGCTAGGATTCGAGTTACAGGAACAAGGGTCTAACCAACCACCCAAGAATGGAATCATCGAGCGAAAACACTTGACACCCTCCTAGAAGCAGGTTATCTTGCCACCAGACCTTTCTCCATCAATTAGGAATCTGATGCCCTCACTAAACACATTCCTTAAATTGTAGCCTTTTGTTGAGTGTTTTTTTTTGTGTCTAATCCGCATATATATCACTCTTGCCCTTGATTTTCTTGACTGTATATCTCTTAAATATCAACATATACACGTGTGATTTAGTTTACGAAGATTTTTCAATGCCGAGAACCTCGATCAGATAGTAAAAAAGGCGTAAGGTTCACAATGGTGTAAAATTAAAATGGGATATACCGGGTTAGGATTCGAGTTACAGGAACAAGGGCCAAACCAACCACCCAAGAATGGAATCGTCGAGTAAAAACACTTGACAACCTCCTAGAAGCAGCTTTTCTTGCCACCAGACCTTTTTCCATCAATTAGGAATCTGATGCCGTCACTAAACACATTCCTTAAATTGTAGGCATTTGTTGAGTGTTTTTTTTGTGTCTAATCCGCATATATATCACCATTGCCCTTGATTTTCTTGACTGTATATCTGTTAAATATCAACATATACACGTGTGATTTAGTTTACTAAGATTTTTCAATGCCGAGAACCTCGATCAGATAGTAAAAAAGGCGTGAGGTTCACAATGGTGTAAAATTAAAATGGGATATACCGGGCTAGGATTCGAGTTACAGGAACAAGGGCCAAACCAACCACCCAAGAATGGAATCGTCGAGCGAAAACACTTGACAACCTCCTTGAAGCAGCTTTTCTTACCACCAGACCTTTTTCCATCAATTAGGAATCTGATGCCGTCACTAAACACATTCCTTAAATTGTAGCCATTTGTTGATTGTTTTTTTGGTGTCTAATCCGCATATATATCACCATTGCTGTAAGGCCCTATAATTGGGTAGGTTTACGCTTATCTTTATCAAACACAATTATAGGCTATTGGGCTTAGCCTTGTAGTGGATTAGACAATATTAGAATAAGCCATGTGGGCTAATTAAGGGATTTGGGCTTATTTAGTTAATTATATTGTGTATGTGGGCCTGGCCCATTCTGTAACTAGGTCACCCTTTGTAACTATAAATAGGGTGAACCTAGTTCATTATTAGGTTAGACATTTTTGAGAGGTTCTTTAGTGTTTTCGATTTCTGTGTTGGTGTACCAGACGGTTCTCTAGAAACCGCGTGCACTTTGATCTTAATTGATTGATTGTTCTTGTTCTTCTACACTTTTCTCAGTATTCTGCTTTGATTCGTTTGGAGAAGAGAGAGAAAGTGTTTGCTAAATTTTTAGGAAAGTCGTTGGTGGAAAGGAATTTGGAAATTGATTTTCTAAATATTCCCTTGATTTGCGAGATTCAGTTGTCGCTTCTTCCAAATATAGATTTGTGCGATTGCAAAAAGTCAACATCATCACAGAAAATATCTATTCTCAAAATTGTGTGATTGAAGTGTCATATACTTGTGCGATTTCATATGTCATCATCATCAGCACACATCATCATTTGAAAACTATTATTTTTCATTAGCAGACAAATTCTTGTGCGATCGGAAACCTGCTGCATATTCAACTTGTGCGATTACAACAATTATCTTGTGCGATCACACGTCTTGTGCGATCCAACATTTTAATTGTGCGATCGGAACGGTGTTGTGCGACCGAACCATCTCCAACAATCTTTCACTTTTGCTCATCGTCGACCAACCATCATCTTCAATCATCACGTTCATCGTACAATATCCGACCACCTCGCCTTCGTCATCTTCACACCTCCGGCAACTACCGTAAACGTCATCAACGTCGTCAACCACGTCCATCATCAACTCCGGCAGACACCACACACCAGACGTCATCATAACCATCGTGAACCATCATCATCTGCCATCGTCTAAACTACACATCAGAATCTTATCCGAAACGACGTCATCCATTCATCGTCGTCATCGGAACCTGTTATAACCGTAACCATACTCATTCCGGTCATCGAACACCACCACAACCTGCAACTCCGATCATCATTCATCTGGTTATCATCTCCGGCGGCTGTGGGTATATTAGGGTTTGGTCGCTGTTTTTAACGAAGAAGAAGAGCTGCATTTGTTTTGATTTGTTTTATAATTATAATAATAATATTAATAATAATAACAATCATTGGCATAATCATTACCTAATAATTGATTATAATTATAAAATTAAATTAGGTTTTTTTTTCTTTTATTTTATATAGAATATTAAAAGTTAAAAACTATTTTGTCAAAAAGGTTTAATAAAAAAAAAGGGGGGTTTCGTTATTGCTTGGTAAAAAGTTTTGACAGGTTTGAAGGCGCGGTACAGAAAAGCTGATTTGTGCGTTTTTCAAAGAGTTTGAGTTAGCGAGTACACGTGTTTTCGCTTTGGGCTTGTGTTGAAGAAATAATTAAAGCGCACATTTTCGAGGGATCACATATTCGGGGGATCACATTTTTGGGGGATCAAATCTTAAAAATGTCTTCTAAGAGAGAGGTGCTTGAGCAGGAACTCCATGGATTCAGATACTCATATGGTGAATCTATAGAAGCACTTATAGGCCGGTTTGCTGAACTGCTCTCTGAAATGGAAAAGGCTGAGATAGAGGTGTCCACTTACTCGAGCAACAGAAAGCTTCTGGATGCTATAAAAGGAATTCCAGATCAGGCAAACTATAGTTGGTTTAGGAATGTTAATCAGATAATTGTGACAACCGACTACTACTGTTACAGAATGAAGTTGGATGAGCTGATCTCACTCATCAAATCATATGACAACGCTGACAAGCAGTCCACTCAAGGTATTCAAATTCACGACTTCACTCCCATTCCCGATGAGGTATGTGTAGACGATGTTTATTGTACTTCAAAGTGTAGGGAAAAGGTAAAGGGATTTAAAGAACAGGCTGAGTCGCTTACTATGCAACTTCAATATACCAGATCCAGTAGTTATGAAATTAAAAAGAAACTGGGTGGGTATAAGGATATGGTGGAGGCGCAAAAGCGTGATATCCGAAAGTTGCATAGCGATCTAAGGGAAGCGAACTGTCGATATCTCCACTTCAAGGAGCTATCTGAAAAGTTAACTGTTGAATTAAATGACTTAAAATCAACTTTTGAAAATACTGAATTTAATTTTAAAAAGTTTGATGTTTCAAGTGAAAAGGTCGAAAAGATGATAAATCAACAGTTAAAGTATAGCAAAAAGGAAGTGAGGAATAAGGGATTGGGATTGGGATTTGTATGCATACCTCCACCATACAATCACAATTACACCTCTATTCCTATGACTGAGGAGGAGATAGCCGACTTGCCTGAAATGGAATATGGGAAGCCTGGGGATAGAAAGGTAGAGCCTGTTGAATCTAGGAAAGTAAAGATCACAAGGCCTGATAAAACTGAGATCACTTTAGAAAAAAAGGCCTTCAAGAAAACTTTTGTGAAACCTGCAGAAGTTTCAAACCACAATGAGACTTTAAATTTTGAGAAAAATGTAAGTGTTGATAAACATTTTCAAGTTTTGGAAAAGGAAGAGTTGTGTGAGTCCAAACAATCTTTTGAAAACAAATCCGCAACACAAGAGCCAGAGGTAAGAGCGCCTAGAGTTAACGTAGATAACATCGAGTTTGCCATGTTAAGAGGTCTGACTGAGTTTGTGAAAGAATTTAATAAGAGCAAACTAGCTGAATCTGCTTCATCTGATTCAATATCTGACTTGTATAAAGAGACTGACTGTGACAACTCAGAGTTAGTCAATTCAGTAGAGTCAACAGTTGAATCATATGAAACAGTTGATTCAGATTCATTTGAAGAAAAATCAGAAACAACATCAGGAGCCTCTGATGAGTTGGATGGTAATGAAACTTCAGAAGCTCCTGGTGAATGTTCAAAGGAAAATAATTCTGATCCTTCTGAACCAATGGTGTCACTCGAAACTGAAAGCACTACTACGGCATCGCCTGACATCGTTTGTGAACAAGTGAACGTTACTGATGCTTCTACTTCATGTGCAGATGAAGTAATAGTAGAGGATTGGGTTGAGGAGGATGATGATGTTTGCCAAAAGGGTAACGATGTTTGTTCAAAAACATCAAATTTGTCTGCTGATGCCCCTCCATATGTGAGAAAGGCTGTTTCTGAGCCAGCTTTGAGAGGCCCTTCAAATAAATATGTGCCTCCAAAGCCAACAGTTAAAAATGAAAATGCTAAATCTAGTGAATGTGCTAATTGTTATAAACAGAGACAGATGAAGCAGGGCAAAAAGACTGAGAAGGCTGCAAACAAATCATCCAACAAATCGTATAACTCATACTCAGCATTGGTTGGATGGAATGGATCGGGATATGCTCCTTACGTAAAGAAGCAAACCTGCTACAACTGCGGCATACCCGGTCACATTGCAAGAAATTGCACATATCGTCCGTATGTGCCGTACTATACACAGCATCAGAGGGTTACAGCAAGGGACAAATCTTATTCTAAGCTAATGAAGGTTGAAAAACCTAAGGCAATGATGAATAAGCATCCCCAAGTTAAACCATCTGATGGGGACTGGAATGCTGCCAAAGCTAAAAGAAAACAAGCTTTGAAACCTAAACAAGTTCTAAAAAATAAAAAGGTTGAAAAGCAGACTGTTTTGCCCAAGGCACCTAAGAAATTAGAGAAGCCTAAACAAGTTTGGAAGGCAAAACATAAAGCAGCAACATCACCAGTCCTTGAATCAAAAGGGGGCATGTGTTTTCGAGAAGTGTCGTACATTGATGCTTCAGGAATACCCAGGACCACGATGGCCTGGGTACCAATGTCTTACTAATCTCCTTACTTTTCAGGGACAACCAAGGAGGAGCTGTTAACAATCCTTGGATGTTGATAGCGGTTGTTCCAGAGACATAACGGGTAACATTTCACTGTTTCAAAATGTACATTTCTTTACAGTTGATATGTTTCGTTTGAAGGAGATAAAAGAGAAGTAAGACTAGATCAGCGAAAAGGTACAAAATTTGAATTTCGTATTCTAATTTCAATATTGATTAGTCTTAAGTCTAATGATGGAACGGTTAGGCAAAAACAACAAAAATATTTTCATTTTCTTTTGTGTTTCTCTTTGTACATACGTTTTTGTTATTAGGTAAATTTGTGCATAAAATTTATGCACAAATTTAGGGGGATATCTTGAGATGTCTGTAAATAGAGAAAATGAGAAAATAAAAAAAATGAAAATGAAAAAAAAATGAGAAAAATAGAAAAATAAAAAATATTTGCATAAATGGGAAATGAAATAATTTCAGTATGTGGATTAAGGCTGACTCATGTAAGACCAATATTGAAATGGTCTGACTCTAGAGCAATATGTTGGTAGGCTTTATCCTGATGGCTAGATTCTTTGACTGGTATTGCTTAGAACACTAAATTTACTCTATGACCTCAGGAAAGAACGTCACTTGGAATTAGGACATGGCTATTTGAATGCGTGTGTGATGTCCCGATACACACAATTTCGTTCTAGTTCTGAAATCTTTTCTGTCCAACTCGTGTATCTCCTCTGTTTTGCGTGAGCAAAGACCTAGACATGCTAGGCAACGTCAGCTTTTGCTGCATCTAGATACATGCTGACCTAGCTGTACGTTGTCGTGCTATAGATCAAATACACCCGAAAGAGGCCCTCTAGTGCCCAAAAGAAACCCAAAAAAAAAAAACCTATATCAAACTGAGAAAATCTCATTTGATCTGTATATTATATCCATCTCTGCTGCTGATCTATTCTTTTCTTTTCTCAATCCAGTCCCAGTCAAGATTTCAGAATCCTAGAACGGGCTTGTGAAATATGTGGTAGGGAAACTACACGTATGATAGCGTGTTCGAATTAAAATTCCAGGAATTGATTGTGATTAAATTGAGTGTTCATATAATATAAAACATGATAAATCAGTTGCAGACCGTCACTTGAAAAAGGCCTAGGGAGATAAGTTTAAGTGGGCAAATATACTGGCAATCGCTCGGATCACCCAAAGTAAATTAGTGTTGATAAGTGTAGTCTGGCCTGAAACACGGTGATTTGATCCCATTGCAAATTGTAATTGTATATTAGTTTCTTTGTTTATTGGTGTTTTAGTTTATATTGTTAGTTTTTATAAAATCAAAAAAAAAAACCAAAAATAGAGTGCTTATTTGTTTTATTAAAAATATTAACCGTTCTTGAAGATTTGATTGATCATCATAAATTGAATGAAATTTGAATTGTGAAATCCAAGTACAAATACTTGGATGTACCGGGTGTTCATGTGGAACTTTCCTCTGTTGCACATAAATGTTTGCTTATGAATTTCTGAGAATGTGCAGAGTTTGATTCAAATCAAGAAACAGGGGTTGTTGAAGATTGAGATGCTGTTGGCTGCTGACAAAGTATAAAGCATCACAACAACAAGATGTGCCTGAGTTTAGAAGAACCAGATACGTGTCATCGTCTGACAGTGATAGTACATTTGAAGAGGTACATGTGAACCTGCTTGAAAGAGAAGTCATTGACAAAGAAAAGAGTTGTTGAGAATCCTCCGCTTGCATTCTTATCAACAAGTTTTTCAAACAAAGCTGATCGTGTTTAAGAAGAACAAAGAGCCCAAGTTTGAAGATTAAGAGATGAAGTATCTTCCCACAGAGACATGATATTGACAACAGTTTGATAAAGACAACATAAACCTAGGGGGATATTGTAAGGCCCTATAATTGGGTAGGTTTACGCTTATCTTTATCAAACACAATTATAGGCTATTGGGCTTAGCCTTGTAGTGGATTAGACAATATTAGAATAAGCCATGTGGGCTAATTAAGGGATTTGGGCTTATTTAGTTAATTATATTGTGTATGTGTGCCTGGCCCATTCTGTAACTAGGTCACCCTATGTAACTATAAATAGGGTGAACCTAGTTCATTATTAGGTTAGACATTTTTGAGAGGTTCTTTAGAGTTTTGGATTTCTGTGTTGGTGTACCAAACGGTTCTCTAGAAACCGTGTGCACTTTGATCTTAATTGATTGATTGTTCTTGTTCTTCTACACTTTTCTCAGTATTCCGCGCTTTGATTAGTGTTTGATATCCGATTGTGTAGTGTTCCTGGACTTACAATTTCCCTTGATTTTCTTGACTGTATATCTCTTAAATGTCAACATATACACGTGTGATTTAGTTTACGAAGATTTTTCAATGCCAAGAACCTCGATCAGAGAGTAAAAAAGGCGTAAGGTTCACAATGGTGTAAAATTAAAATGGGATATACGGGCTAGGATTCGAGTTAATGGAACAAGGGTCTAACCAACCACCCAAGAATGGAATCATCGAGCGAAAACACTTGACAACCTCCTAGAAGCAGGTTATCTTGCCACCAGACCTTTCTCCATCAATTACGAATCTGATGCCCTCACTAAACACATTCCTTAAATTGTAGCCTTTTGTTGAGTGTTTTTTTTTTGTGTCTAATCCGCATATATATCACCCTTGCCCTTGATTTTCTTGACTGTATATCTCTTAAATATCAACATATACACGTGTGATTTAGTTTACGAAGATTTTTCAATGCCGAGAACCTCGATCAGATAGTAAAAAAGGCGTAAGGTTCACAATGGTGTAAAATTAAAATAGGATATACCGTGTAAGGATTCGAGTTACAGGAACAAGGGCCAAACCAACCACCCAAGAATGGAATCGTCGAGCAAAAACACTTGACAACCTCCTAGAAGCAGGTTTTCTTTCCACCAGACCTTTCTCCATCAATTAGGAATCTGATGCCCTCACTAAACACATTCCTTAAATTGTAGCCATTTGTTGAGTGTTTTTTTTGGTGTCTAATCCGCATATATATCACCATTGCCCTTGATTTTCTTTACAGTATATCTCTTAAATGTCAACATATACACGTGTGATTTAGTTTACGAAGATTTTTCAATGCCGAGAACCTCGATCAAAGAGTAAAAAACGTGTAAGGTTCACAATGGTGTAAAATTAAAATGGGATATACGGGCTAGGATTCGAGTTACAGGAACAAGGGTCTAACCAACCACCCAAGAATGGAATCATCGAGCGAAAACACTTGACAACCTCCTAGAAGCAGGTTTTCTTTCCACCAGACATTTCTCCATCAATTAGGAATCTGATGCCCTCACTAAACACATTCCTTAAATTGTAGCCATTTGTTGAGTGTTTTTTTGGTGTCTAATCCGCATATATATCACCATTGCTCTTGATTTTCTTGACTGTATATCTCTTTAATATCAACATATACACGTGTGATTTAGTTTACGAAGATTTTTCAATGCCGAGAACCTCGATCAGATAGTAAAAAAGGCGTAAGGTTCACAATGGTGTAAAATTAAAATGGGATATACCGGGCTAGGATTCGAGTTACAGCAACATGGGCCAAACCAACCAGCCAAGAATGGAATCGTCGAGCGAAAACACTTGACAACCTCTTTGAAGCAGCTTTTCTTACCACCAGACCTTTCTCCATCAATTAGGAATCCGATGCCGTCACTAAACACATTCCTTAAATTGTAGCCATTTGTTGATTGTTTTTTTGGTGTCTAATCCGCATATATATCACCATTGCCCTTGATTTTCTTGACTGTATATCTCTTAAATGTCAACATATACACGTGTGATTTAGTTTACGAAGATTTTTCAATGCCGAGAACCTCGATCAGAGAGTAAAAAAGGCGTAAGGTTCACAATGGTGTAAAATTAAAATGGGATATACGGGCTAGGATTCGAGTTACAGGAACAAGGGTCTAACCAACCACCCAAGAATGGAATCATCGAGCGAAAACACTTGATAACCTCCTAGAAGCAGGTTATCTTGCCAACAGACCTTTCTCCATCAATTAGGAATCTGATGCCCTCACTAAACACATTCCTTAAATTGTAGCCTTTTGTTGAGTGTTTTTTTTTGTGTCTAATCCGCATATATATCACCTTTGCCCTTGATTTTCTTGACTGTATATCTCTTAAATATCAACATATACACGTGTGATTTAGTTTACGAAGATTTTTCAATGCCGAGAATCTCGATCAGATAGTAAAAAAGGCGTAAGGTTCACAATGGTGTAAAATTAAAATGGGATATACCGGGTTAGGATTCGAGTTACAGGAACAAGGGCCAAACCAACCACCTAAGAATGGAATCGTCGAGTAAAAACACTTGACAACCTCCTAGAAGCAGCTTTTCTTGCCACCAGACCTTTCTCCATCAATTAGGAATCTGATGCCGTCACTAAACACATTCCTTAAATTGTAGGCATTTGTTGAGTGTTTTTTTTTTGTGTCTAATCCGCATATATATCACCATTGCCCTTGATTTTCTTGACTGTTTATCTCTTAAATATCAACATATACACGTGTGATTTAGTTTACTAAGATTTTTCAATGCCGAGAACCTCGATCAGATAGTAAAAAAGGCGTAAGGTTCACAATGGTGTAAAATTAAAATGGGATATACCGGGCTAGGATTCGAGTTACAGGAACAAGGGCCAAACCAACCACCCAAGAATGGAATCGTCGAGCGAAAACACTTGACAACCTCCTTGAAGCAGCTTTTCTTACCACCAGACCTTTCTCCATCAATTAGGAATCTGATTCCGTCACTAAACACATTCCTTAAATTGTAGCCATTTGTTGATTGTTTTTTTGGTGTCTAATCCGCATATATATCACCATTGCCCTTGATTTTCTTGACTGTATATCTCTTAAATGTCAACATATACACGTGTGATTTAGTTTACGAAGATTTTTCAATGCCGAGAATCTCGATCAGAGAGTAAAAAAGGCGTAAGATTCACAATGGTGTAAAATTAAAATGGGATATACGGGCTAGGATTCGAGTTAAAGGAACAAGGGTCTAACCAACCACCCAAGAATGGAATCATCGAGCGAAAACACTTGACAACCTCCTAGAAGCAGGTTATCTTGCCACCAGACCTTTCTCCATCAATTAGGAATCTGATGCCCTCACTAAACACATTCCTTAAATTGTAGCTTTTTGTTGAGTGTTTTTTTTTTTGTGTCTAATCCGCATATATATCACCCTTGCCCTTGATTTTCTTGACTGTATATCTCTTAAATATCAACATATACACGTGTGATTTAGTTTACGAAGATTTTTCAATGCCGAGAACCTCGATCAGATAGTAAAAAAGGCGTAAGGTTCACAATGGTGTAAAATTAAAATGGGATATACAGGGTTAGGATTCGAGTTACAGGAACAAGGGCCAAACCAACCACCCAAGAATGGAATCGTCGAGCAAAAACACTTGACAACCTCCTAGAAGCAGCTTTCCTTGCCACCAGACCTTTCTCCATCAATTAGGAATCTGATGCCGTCACTAAACACATTCCTTAAATTGTAGGCATTTGTTGAGTGTTTTTTTGTGTCTAATCCGCATATATATCACCATTGCCCTTGATTTTTTCTTGACTGTATATCTCTTAAATATCAACATATACACGTGTGATTTAGTTTACTAAGATTTTTCAATGCCGAGAACCTCGATCAGATAGTAAAAAAGGCGTAAGGTTTACAATGGTGTAAAATTAAAATGGGATATACCGGGCTAGGATTCGAGTTACAGGAACAAGGGCCAAACCAACCACCCAAGAATGGAATCGTCGAGCGAAAACACTTGACAACCTCCTTGAAGCAGCTTTTCTTACCACCAGACATTTCTCCATCAATTAGGAATCTGATGCGGTCACTAAACACATTCCTTAAATTGTAGCCATTTGTTGATTGTTTTTTTTGGTGTCTAATCCGCATATATATCACCATTGCCCTTGATTTTCTTGACTGTATATCTCTTAAATGTCAACATATACACGTGTGATTTAGTTTACGAAGATTTTTCAATGCAGAGAACCTCGATCAGAGAATAAAAAAGGCGTAAGGTTCACAATGGTGTAAAATTAAAATGGGATATACGGGCTAGGATTCGAGTTACAGGAACAAGGGTCTAACCAACCACCCAAAAATGGAATCATCGAGCGAAAACACTTGACAACCTCCTAGAAGCAGGTTATCTTGCCACCAGACCTTTCTCCATCAATTAGGAATCTGATGCCCTCACTAAACACATTCCTTAAATTGTAGCTTTTTGTTGAGTGTTTTTTTTTTTGTGTCTAATCCGCATATATATCACCCTTGCCCTTGATTTTCTTGACTGTATATCTCTTAAATATCAACATATACACGTGTGATTTAGTTTACGAAGATTTTTCAATGCCGAGAACCTCGATCAGATAGTAAAAAAGGCGTAAGGTTCACAATGGTGTAAAATTAAAATGGGATATACAGGGTTAGGATTCGAGTTACAGGAACAAGGGCCAAACCAACCACCCAAGAATGGAATCGTCGAGCAAAAACACTTGACAACCTCCTAGAAGCAGCTTTCCTTGCCACCAGACCTTTCTCCATCAATTAGGAATCTGATGCCGTCACTAAACACATTCCTTAAATTGTAGGCATTTGTTGATTGTTTTTTTTGGTGTCTAATCCGCATATATATCACCATTGCCCTTGATTTTCTTGACTGTATATCTCTTAAATGTCAACATATACACGTGTGATTTAGTTTACGAAGATTTTTCAATGCCGAGAATCTCGATCAGAGAGTAAAAAAGGCGTAAGATTCACAATGGTGTAAAATTAAAATGGGATATACGGGCTAGGATTCGAGTTAAAGGAACAAGGGTCTAACCAACCACCCAAGAATGGAATCATCGAGCGAAAACACTTGACAACCTCCTAGAAGCAGGTTATCTTGCCACCAGACCTTTCTCCATCAATTAGGAATCTGATGCCCTCACTAAACACATTCCTTAAATTGTAGCTTTTTGTTGAGTGTTTTTTTTTTTGTGTCTAATCCGCATATATATCACCCTTGCCCTTGATTTTCTTGACTGTATATCTCTTAAATATCAACATATACACGTGTGATTTAGTTTACGAAGATTTTTCAATGCCGAGAACCTCGATCAGATAGTAAAAAAGGCGTAAGGTTCACAATGGTGTAAAATTAAAATGGGATATACAGGGTTAGGATTCGAGTTACAGGAACAAGGGCCAAACCAACCACCCAAGAATGGAATCGTCGAGCAAAAACACTTGACAACCTCCTAGAAGCAGCTTTCCTTGCCACCAGACCTTTCTCCATCAATTAGGAATCTGATGCCGTCACTAAACACATTCCTTAAATTGTAGGCATTTGTTGAGTGTTTTTTTGTGTCTAATCCGCATATATATCACCATTGCCCTTGATTTTTTCTTGACTGTATATCTCTTAAATATCAACATATACACGTGTGATTTAGTTTACTAAGATTTTTCAATGCCGAGAACCTCGATCAGATAGTAAAAAAGGCGTAAGGTTTACAATGGTGTAAAATTAAAATGGGATATACCGGGCTAGGATTCGAGTTACAGGAACAAGGGCCAAACCAACCACCCAAGAATGGAATCGTCGAGCGAAAACACTTGACAACCTCCTTGAAGCAGCTTTTCTTACCACCAGACATTTCTCCATCAATTAGGAATCTGATGCGGTCACTAAACACATTCCTTAAATTGTAGCCATTTGTTGATTGTTTTTTTTGGTGTCTAATCCGCATATATATCACCATTGCCCTTGATTTTCTTGACTGTATATCTCTTAAATGTCAACATATACACGTGTGATTTAGTTTACGAAGATTTTTCAATGCAGAGAACCTCGATCAGAGAATAAAAAAGGCGTAAGGTTCACAATGGTGTAAAATTAAAATGGGATATACGGGCTAGGATTCGAGTTACAGGAACAAGGGTCTAACCAACCACCCAAAAATGGAATCATCGAGCGAAAACACTTGACAACCTCCTAGAAGCAGGTTATCTTGCCACCAGACCTTTCTCCATCAATTAGGAATCTGATGCCCTCACTAAACACATTCCTTAAATTGTAGCCTTTTGTTGAGTGTTTTTTTTTTGGTGTCTAATCCGCATATACATCACCTTTGCCCTTGATTTTCTTGACTGTATATCTCTTAAATATCAACATATACACGTGTGATTTAGTTTACGAAGATTTTTCAATGCCGAGAACCTCGATCAGATAGTAAAAAAGGCGTAAGGTTCAAAATAGTGTAAAATTAAAATGGGATATACCGGGCTAGGATTCGAGTTACAGGAACAAGGGCCAAACCAACCACCCAAGAGTGGAATCGTCGAGCGAAAACACTTGACAACCTCCTAGAAGCAGCTTTTCTTACCACCAGACCTTTCTCCATCAATTAGGAATCTGATGCCGTCACTAAACACATTCCTTAAATTGTAGCCATTTGTTGATTGTTTTTTTTGGTGTCTAATCCGCATATATATCACCATTGCCCTTGATTTTCTTGACTGTATATCTCTTTAATATCAACATATACACGTGTGATTTAGTTTACGAAGATTTTTCAATGCCGAGAACCTCGATCAGATAGTAAAAAAGGCGTAAGGTTCACAATGGTGTAAAATTAAAATGGGATATACCGGGCTAGGATTCGAGTTACAGGAACAAGGGCCAAACCAACCACCCGAGAATGGAATCGTCGAGCGAAAACACTTGACAACCTCTTTGAAGCAGCTTTTCTTACCACCAGACATTTCTCCATCAATTAGGAATCTGATGCCGTCACTAAACACATTCCTTAAATTGTAGCCATTTGTTGATTGTTTTTTTTGGTGTCTAATCCGCATATATATCACCATTGCCCTTGATTTTCCTCGATCAGATAGTAAAAATCGCGTAAGGTTCACAATGGTGTAAAATTAAAATGGGATATACCGGGTTAGGATTCGAGTTACAGGAACAAGGGTCTAACCAACCACCCAAGAATGGAATCGTCGAGCGAAAACACTTGACAACCTCCTAGAAGCAGCTTTTCTTGCCACCAGACCTTTCTCCATCAATTAGGAATCTGATGCCGTCACTAAACACATTCCTTAAATTGTAGCCTTTTGTTGAGTGTTTTTTTTTTGTGTCTAATCCGCATATATATCACCATTGCTCTTGATTTTCTTGACTGTATATCTCTTAAATATCAACATATACACGTGTGATCTAGTTTACGAAGATTTTTCAATGCCGAGAACCTCGATCAGATAGTAAAAATCGCGTAAGGTTCACAATGGTGTAAAATTAAAATGGGATATACCGGGTTAGGATTCGAGTTACAGGAACAAGGGCCAAACCAACCACCCAAGAATGGAATCGTCGAGCAAAAACACATGACAACCTCCTAGAAGCAGCTTTTCTTGCCACCAGACCTTTCTCCATCAATTAGGAATCTGATGCCGTCACTAAACACATTCCTTAAATTGTAGCCATTTGTTGATTGTTTTTTTTTGGTGTCTAATCCGCATATATATCACCATTGCCCTTGATTTTCTTGACTGTATATCTCTTTAATATCAACATATACACGTGTGATTTAGTTTACGAAGATTTTTCAATGCCGAGAACCTCGATCAGATAGTAAAAAAGGCGTAAGGTTCACAATGGTGTAAAATTAAAATGGGATATACCGGGCTAGGATTCGAGTTACAGGAACAAGGGCCAAACCAACCACCCAAGAATGGAATCGTCGAGCGAAAACACTTGATAACCTCTTTGAAGCAGCTTTTCTTACCACCAGACCTTTCTCCATCAATTAGGAATCTGATGCCGTCACTAAACACATTCCTTAAATTGTAGCCATTTGTTGATTGTTTTTTTTGGTGTCTAATCCGCATATATATCACCATTGCCCTTGATTTTCTTGACTGTATATCTCTTAAATGTCAACATATACACGTGTGATTTAGTTTACGAAGATTTTTCAATGCCGAGAACCTCGATCAGAGAGTAAAAAAGGCGTAAGGTTAACAATGTTGTAAAATTAAAATGGGATATACGGGCTAGGATTCGAGTTACAGGAACAAGGGTCTAACCAACCACCCAAGAATGGAATCATCGAGCGAAAACACTTGACAACCTCCTAGAAGCAGGTTATCTTGCCACCAGACCTTTCTCCATCAATTAGGAATCTGATGCCCTCACTAAACACATTCCTTAAATTGTAGCCTTTTGTTGAGTGTTTTTTTTTGTGTCTAATCCGCATATATATCACCCTTGCCCTTGATTTTCTTGACTGTATATCTCTTTAATATCAACATATACACGTGTGATTTAGTTTACGAAGATTTTTCAATGCCGAGAACCTCGATCAGATAGTAAAAAAGGCGTAAGGTTCACAATGGTGTAAAATTAAAATGGGATATACCGGGCTAGGATTCGAGTTACAGGAACAAGGGCCAAACCAACCACCCAAGAATGGAATCGTCGAGCGAAAACACTTGATAACCTCTTTGAAGCAGCTTTTCTTACCACCAGACCTTTCTCCATCAATTAGGAATCTGATGCCGTCACTAAACACATTCCTTAAATTGTAGCCATTTGTTGATTGTTTTTTTTGGTGTCTAATCCGCATATATATCACCATTGCCCTTGATTTTCTTGACTGTATATCTCTTAAATGTCAACATATACACGTGTGATTTAGTTTACGAAGATTTTTCAATGCCGAGAACCTCGATCAGAGAGTAAAAAAGGCGTAAGGTTCACAATGGTGTAAAATTAAAATGGGATATACCGGGCTAGGATTCGAGTTACAGGAACAAGGGCCAAACCAACCACCCAAGAATGGAATCGTCGAGCGAAAACACTTGATAACCTCTTTGAAGCAGCTTTTCTTACCACCAGACCTTTCTCCATCAATTAGGAATCTGATGCCGTCACTAAACACATTCCTTAAATTGTAGCCATTTGTTGATTGTTTTTTTTGGTGTCTAATCCGCATATATATCACCATTGCCCTTGATTTTCTTGACTGTATATCTCTTAAATGTCAACATATACACGTGTGATTTAGTTTACGAAGATTTTTCAATGCCGAGAACCTCGATCAGAGAGTAAAAAAGGCGTAAGGTTAACAATGTTGTAAAATTAAAATGGGATATACGGGCTAGGATTCGAGTTACAGGAACAAGGGTCTAACCAACCACCCAAGAATGGAATCATCGAGCGAAAACACTTGACAACCTCCTAGAAGCAGGTTATCTTGCCACCAGACCTTTCTCCATCAATTAGGAATCTGATGCCCTCACTAAACACATTCCTTAAATTGTAGCCTTTTGTTGAGTGTTTTTTTTTGTGTCTAATCCGCATATATATCACCCTTGCCCTTGATTTTCTTGACTGTATATCTCTTAAATATCAACATATACACGTGTGATTTAGTTTACGAAGATTTTTCAATGCCGAGAACCTCGATCAGATAGTAAAAATGGCGTAAGGTTCACAATGGTGTAAAATTAAAATGGGATATACCGGGTTAGGATTCGAGTTACTGGAACAAGGGCCAAACCAACCACCCAAGAATGGAATCGTCGAGCAAAAACACATGACAACCTCCTAGAAGCAGCTTTTCTTGCCACCAGACCTTTCTCCATCAATTAGGAATCTGATGCCGTCACTAAAGCATTCCTTAAATTGTAGGCATTTGTTGAGTGTTTTTTTTTTGTGTCTAATCCGCATATATATCACCATTGCCCTTGATTTTCTTGACTGTATATCTCTTAAATATCAACATATACACGTGTGATTTAGTTTACGAAGATTTTTCAATGCCGAGAACCTCGATCAGATAGTAAAAAAGGCGTAAGGTTCACAATGGTGTAAAATTAAAATGGGATATACCGGGCTAGGATTCGAGTTACAGGAACAAGGGCCAAACCAACCACTCAAGAATGGAATCGTCGAGCGAAAACACTTGACAACCTCCTTGAAGCAGCTTTTCTTACCACCAGACCTTTCTCCATCAATTAGGAATCTGATGCCGTCACTAAACACATTCCTTAAATTGTAGCCATTTGTTGATTGTTTTTTTTGGTGTCTAATCCGCATATATATCACCATTGCCCTTGATTTTCTTGACTGTATATCTCTTAAATGTCAACATATACACGTGTGATTTAGTTTACGAAGATTTTTCAATGCCGAGAACCTCGATCAGAGAGTAAAAAAGGCGTAAGGTTAACAATGTTGTAAAATTAAAATGGGATATACGGGCTAGGATTCGAGTTACAGGAACAAGGGTCTAACCAACCACCCAAGAATGGAATCATCGAGCGAAAACACTTGACAACCTCCTAGAAGCAGGTTATCTTGCCACCAGACCTTTCTCCATCAATTAGGAATCTGATGCCCTCACTAAACACATTCCTTAAATTGTAGCCTTTTGTTGAGTGTTTTTTTTTTGTGTCTAATCCGCATATATATCACCCTTGCCCTTGATTTTCTTGACTGTATATCTCTTAAATATCAACATATACACGTGTGATTTAGTTTACGAAGATTTTTCAATGCCGAGAACCTCGATCAGATAGTAAAAATGGCGTAAGGTTCACAATGGTGTAAAATTAAAATGGGATATACCGGGTTAGGATTCGAGTTACAGGAACAAGGGCCAAACCAACCACCCAAGAATGGAATCGTCGAGCAAAAACACATGACAACCTCCTAGAAGCAGCTTTTCTTGCCACCAGACCTTTCTCCATCAATTAGGAATCTGATGCCGTCACTAAACGCATTCCTTAAATTGTAGGCATTTGTTGAGTGTTTTTTTTGTGTCTAATCCGCATATATATCACCATTGCCCTTGATTTTCTTGACTGTATATCTCTTAAATATCAACATATACACGTGTGATTTAGTTTACGAAGATTTTTCAATGCCGAGAACCTCGATCAGATAGTAAAAAAGGCGTAAGGTTCAAAATGGTGTAAAATTAAAATGGGATATACCGGGCTAGGATTCGAGTTACAGGAACAAGGGCCAAACCAACCACCCAAGAATGGAATCGTCGAGCGAAAACACTTGACAACCTCCTAGAAGCAGCTTTTCTTACCACCAGACCTTTCTCCATCAATTAGGAATCTGATGCCGTCACTAAACACATTCCTTAAATTGTAGCCATTTGTTGATTGTTTTTTTTGGTGTCTAATCCGCATATATATCACCATTGCCCTTGATTTTCTTGACTGTATATCTCTTTAATATCAACATATACACGTGTGATTTAGTTTACGAAGATTTTTCAATGCCGAGAACCTCGATCAGATAGTAAAAAAGGCGTAAGGTTCACAATGGTGTAAAATTAAAATGGGATATACCGGGCTAGGATTCGAGTTACAGGAACAAGGGCCAAACCAACCACCCAAGAATGGAATCGTCGAGCGAAAACACTTGATAACCTCTTTGAAGCAGTTTTTCTTACCACCAGACCTTTCTCCATCAATTAGGAATCTGATGCCGTCACTAAACACATTCCTTAAATTGTAGCCATTTGTTGATTGTTTTTTTTGGTGTCTAATCCACATATATATCACCATTGCCCTTGATTTTCTTGACTGTATATCTCTTAAATGTCAACATATACACGTGTGATTTAGTTTACGAAGATTTTTCAATGCCGAGAACCTCGATCAGAGAGTAAAAAAGGCGTAAGGTTAACAATGTTGTAAAATTAAAATGGGATATACGGGCTAGGATTCGAGTTACAGGAACAAGGGTCTAACCAACCACCCAAGAATGGAATCATCGAGCGAAAACACTTGACAACCTCCTAGAAGCAGGTTATCTTGCCACCAGACCTTTCTCCATCAATTAGGAATCTGATGCCCTCACTAAACACATTCCTTAAATTGTAGCCTTTTGTTGAGTGTTTTTTTTTTGTGTCTAATCCGCATATATATCACCCTTGCCCTTGATTTTCTTGACTGTATATCTCTTAAATATCAACATATACACGTGTGATTTAGTTTACGAAGATTTTTCAATGCCGAGAACCTCGATCAGATAGTAAAAATGGCGTAAGGTTCACAATGGTGTAAAATTAAAATGGGATATACCGGGTTAGGATTCGAGTTACAGGAACAAGGGCCAAACCAACCACCCAAGAATGGAATCGTCGAGCAAAAACACATGACAACCTCCTAGAAGCAGCTTTTCTTGCCACCAGACCTTTCTCCATCAATTAGGAATCTGATGCCGTCACTAAACACATTCCTTAAATTGTAGCCATTTGTTGATTGTTTTTTTGGTGTCTAATCCGCATATATATCACCATTGCCCTTGATTTTCTTGACTGTATATCTCTTTAATATCAACATATACACGTGTGATTTAGTTTACGAAGATTTTTCAATGCCGAGAACCTCGATCAGATAGTAAAAAAGGCGTAAGGTTCACAATGGTGTAAAATTAAAATGGGATATACCGGGCTAGGATTCGAGTTACAGGAACAAGGGCCAAACCAACCACCCAAGAATTGAATCGTCGAGCGAAAACACTTGACAACCTCTTTGAAGCAGCTTTTCTTACCACCAGACCTTTCTCCATCAATTAGGAATCTGATGCCGTCACTAAACACATTCCTTAAATTGTAGCCATTTGTTGATTGTTTTTTTTGGTGTCTAATCCGCATATATATCACCATTGCCCTTGATTTTCTTGACTGTATATCTCTTAAATGTCAACATATACACGTGTGATTTAGTTTACGAAGATTTTTCAATGCCGAGAACCTCGATCAGAGTAAAAAAGGCGTAAGGTTAACAATGTTGTAAAATAAAAATGGGATATATGGGCTAGTATTCGAGTTACAGGAACAAGGGTCTAACCAACCACCCAAGAATGGAATCATCGAGCGAAAACACTTGACAACCTCCTAGAAGCAGGTTATCTTGCCACCAGACCTTTCTCCATCAATTAGGAATCTGATGCCCTCACTAAACACATTCCTTAAATTGTAGCCTTTTGTTGAGTGTTTTTTTTTTGTGTCTAATCCGCTTATATATCACACTTGCCCTTGATTTTCTTGACTGTATATCTCTTAAATATCAACATATACACGTGTGATTTAGTTTACGAAGATTTTTCTATGCCGAGAACCTCGATCAGATAGTAAAAATGGCGTAAGGTTCACAATGGTGTAAAATTAAAATGGGATATACCGGGTTAGGATTCGAGTTACAGGAACAAGGGCCAAACCAACCACCCAAGAATGGAATCGTCGAGCAAAAACACATGACAACCTCCTAGAAGCAGCTTTTCTTGCCAACAGACCTTTCTCCATCAATTAGGAATCTGATGCCGTCACTAAACGCATTCCTTAAATTGTAGGCATTTGTTGAGTGTTTTTTTTTGTGTCTAATCCGCATATATATCACCATTGCCCTTGATTTTCTTAACTGTATATCTCTTAAATATCAACATATACACGTGTGATTTAGTTTACTAAGATTTTTCAATGCCGAGAACCTCGATCAGATAGTAAAAAAGGCGTAAGGTTCACAATGGTGTAAAATTAAAATGGGATATACAGGGCTAGGATTCGAGTTACAGAAACAAGGGACAAACCAACCACCCAAGAATGGAATCGTCGAGCGAAAACACTTGACAATCTCCTTGAAGCAGCTTTTCTTACCACCAGACCTTTCTCCATCAATTAGGAATCTGATGCCGTCACTAAACACATTCCTTAAATTGTAGCCATTTGTTGATTGTTTTTTTGGTGTCTAATCCGCATATATATCACCATTGCCCTTGATTTTCTTGACTGTATATCTCTTAAATGTCAACATATACACGTGTGATTTAGTTTACGAAGATTTTTCAATGCCGAGAACCTCGATCAGAGAGTAAAAAAGGCGTAAGGTTCACAATGGTGTAAAATTAAAATGGAATATACGGGCTAGGATTCGAGTTACAGGAACAAGGGTCTAACCAACCACCCAAGAATGGAATCATCGAGCGAAAACACTTGACAACCTCCTAGAAGCAGGTTATCTTGCCACCAGACCTTTCTCCATCAATTAGGAATCTGATGCCCTCACTAAACACATTCCTTAAATTGTAGCCTTTTGTTGAGTGTTTTTTTTTTGTGTCTAATCCGCATATATATCACCCTTGCCCTTGATTTTCTTGACTGTATATCTCTTAAATATCAACATATACATGTGTGATTTAGTTTACGAAGATTTTTCAATGCCGAGAACCTCGATCAGATAGTAAAAAAGGCGTAGGGTTCACAATGGTGTAAAATTAAAATGCGATATACCGGGTTAGGATTCGAGTTACAGGAACAAGGGCCAAGCCAACCACCCAAGAATGGAATCGTCGAGCAAAAACACTTGACAACCTCCTAGAGCTTTTCTTGCCACCAGACCTTTCTCCATCAATTAGGAATCTGATGCCGTCACTAAACACATTCCTTAAATTGTAGCCATTTGTTGAGTGTTTTTTTTTGTGTCTAATCCGCATATATATCAGCATTGCCCTTAATTTTCTTGACTGTATATCTCTTAAATGTCAACATATACACGTGGGTTCAAGCTAATCATTTTGAAAGCTGGTTGAAGATTGAGGATAAATATGTATCTCCTGTTAATGTTATGGGTCATCCGAAATTGATTGGAAGTTTGTCTCAAACGGAACAAGCTGACTTTAAGGCTGAAAAGAAAATGATGAGCATCCTTCAACAAGCAATTAAGGAGGACATCTTAGTACTGTTACATCACGAAGACAATTCAAAATCTCTTTGGGATAAATTGTTGTTAAAGTTTGAAGGAAGTGGAGAAATGATGAAAAGCAAGAAGGCATTGATAAACAAGCAGTTTGACATTTTCACGGGAATGAAAGGAGAGACTACAAAGCAATTGATTGAACGATACTGTCATTTGGTTTTGGAGATGGGTAGATTGAAGATAACCAAAACAAATGAAGAGTGGATCGACAAATTAGCAGACGCGTTACCTTATGATGAATGGGGAACGTACCTAACGGTGATGAAGAACAATACAAATTTTGCTAGTATGAGTTTGAGTGGTTTCGTTGAGAAAATTGAGGCACATGAATTGGAACTATCAAAGATCAAACAAATGAATTCAGCAAATGTGCAGCAAGACATATCTTTGTATTACAAAGGAAGTAATCCTGTAATAACAAATCAAAGTCCAAAGATACAGACGGGTTTTAGTGCTGATGTAAATTTGGGTGGTTCTACAAACACTCCACAATCAAACAAGCCTTCACCATTTGTGAACTATGATCCAAATTTCAAAGTTCAAGAGCAGTCTTCACCTCAAAGCTCTACAAGTTCAAATAATCAGGCTTATGTTTCTGGGGTGCAGTGCAACATCGCGGTGAATATTAAGAATGGAAATGAAATTACTGAAACTGCCGCGAGACAACACATTGCGGTACTTGCTTCCGTTCTAGAGGCTTATGAAGGCTTAGTGGCGGGTAGGATTGGTAATCCTGATATGACCAAAGAGGATTATGACCAGATTGACCCGGAGGAACTTGAACTGATTGATATAAAATGGGGCATGGAAAGTTTGGTTAGAAGAGCACAACGGTTTATGGAGATTACAGGCCGGAACAGTTTATCAGGCCCTTATCAGAAGTTAGGGTTCGACAAATCGAAAGTTACGTGCTTCAAGTGTAAAGAACGTGGTCATTTCAAGAGAGAATGTCCAAATCGTGAAGTAAACAAGCATCAAAACCCGTTCACCAACGACTACTACAAGCAAGCAATCTATCATCGACCAAATCAACAGCCTACTGTTCAAAGACCACAAATTGAAAATAAACCAGAAAAGGCGATGATTGTGAATCAAGATGATGAGAAGGTAGCTGCAGGGTTCAGCTGGGATAAATATATTCCCAGTAGTGACGGACAGGCAATGATGGCTGAAGTTGTTGAAATTTCCGAAATGGTGTCTGAACCAGAAACAGTTACTGAAAATGGTTCTGCAGTTGTTAAAAAGGTTTCTGTTGAAAATTTGGACAATTTTGAAGAAATAGCTGCTGAAGTTCATTACTCTCAATCTGAGCAGGAGGTACTAACTAGTTCTTTGAAATCTATCATGCCTCCTAAAATTTTTGAATCTTTTGCAGATTTCTTTGAAGAACCAAGGACTGGATTGTGTCCAAGATATGATGAAAAGAAAGAATTTGTTGAAGAAATGATTGATGTAACAAAGGAAATGAACAAAGATACTTTGAAAGAAATTGCTGACAAGGCTCTCATGGCGAAACTGAGAGAGGTAGACTCAGAATCTGAGGAGTCTAAGTTTGTCAGTAATGAGTCTGTCAAACGAGAGGAATCTGGAGTTCAGGAAAACGAATCAGTCAAACTGTCTGAGTCAGAGTCTGAGAATGTCGGTAAACAAGATGTGAAAAATGTTTGTCATGAACAGGTTGTTGAAAAAGTTGTTTCAATTCCTGAAACACCATGCCAGAAGTGTTTACAACCTTGCATGGAGTGTCTTGAGAAAGACACTAAGTATCAGGAAATGAAACATCATGTAGACATGCTAAAATTTGATCTGAGCAAAGTAAAAGAAGCATATGACAAATTGGCTAAATCTATCAAAATGATTCAGGATGAAAGTCTTGAAAATGATAAAGCCACGAAATTACTAAAATCAACTGTTTTGGATAAACAAATAGAAATCAATTTTCATGGACACAATTGCTTCATTAAAAATGGAATTGGAGTTAACAAAAATTGAAAATGAAAGAATTGACAAGAAGTTGATGAGTTATATAGCATCTTCATATGTGATTGAACAGATTGTCCCAAAACAACCTGATGAAACACCAGTCTTTAAGAGTGTTCCACCCCCAATGTGGAATCATTACACACAGAAATATCCAGATGGGGTGGAAGCTGCTTTGAATCTCAAATTGAGATCAATTGAGGATGATTTGCCTGAAAGCATCGATGATACCGACAACGAATCACAGATTATCAAAACTGTTGTTGATCAAGTGTTAGATGAAGAGATTGATAACTCTGAGAAGTCACAATCTGAGAAAGGTGTTACAGATTCTGAAGATGAGAGTAATTTCTTGGAACGGTTTATACCGAAATCGGACAAGAGTGCGAATGATGATTCGATTATGGTAGTATATACTATGATTGGAACAGACAAACTTTATTCCGATTTCGAGTATCCTCTTCAGAATGTGAAAATTGAGAATGTTGAGAAAGTTTTTAGGTTGGTTGAAATGAACATTGATGAGGTTAATAACAAAGAATTCTTTTCAAAAACTAAAAAATCATTTGTTACACCACGTGTCAACAACTTTGGAAAAAAGGAATGGGAAGGTAATGGTAACAAGAAAAATGGTAACAATTTTAAAAACAAAGGAATTGGTTTTAAGAAAAAGATGGCTAAGAAGGTTGTCAAGCCAAAAGATAAAATGAATGATGTTTTTGTTATTGGACCAAGTGTGGATGATGAGAAGGAATACATTTTTAGTCAAAAAGCGATTGACGATTTCAATACAGCGAAGAAACTAAAAGAAGAGTCGTTCAAGTCAACTTTTGTTGAGTATGACAAAAGAGTTTGCTATCGCTGCAATGAAATCGGACACATGGCAAGACAATGCAAGAAAGTTTTTGAAAAACCTGTCATTAAACCATTTGTTAAAAAATCTCAACCTAAGTCACCAGTTAACACAAAGGGCAAAGAGCCGATGGTTTCACCAATTCGAATCTTGAAAAGGGGTGAATCATTGAAGTCGGAAGATAAGCTGAAATCAACATTTGAGATTGGTGAATCTTCAAAGTCCCAAATGACTTCAAAGATTTATCCAAAAACGAAAACTTTTGAAAATCAAGTTTGGGTTGTAAAATCAAAACCATCAGTCGAGGAGAAAAAGATGGAAAACATTTTGAAAAATGAAACAAAAGTTGTTGAAATCAAATCACAATCAGTTGAGGTAAATAAAATGGAGAACGAGTTAAAGTTTGATTCAAAAGCTTTTAATCCTATTGTTCAAAATATTTTTGGAAAAATGGTTGACAGAAAGGTCAAAGGAACAAAGGAATTTTATGCATCAAAAGTGGGTGCTAATGATAAACAAGAATTTGAATCTGATTTTGATAAGTTTCTTGCAGAGTTTCCTCCAATCAAAGAAAATATGTTAAAATCAAAAGTGGAACCTGTTGCTTCGAACGTCACATTTGATTTTCCTAAGATTGATGAAAAGTGTGATGTAGTGTTTGGAAGTGTTTCAGAAGTCAAGAAGTCATGGAGTTCATTGTTTGAATGAATTTGATATGATATGTGCAGGGGCTGCCCAAGTCAATTCTATCAAAATGGATCATGGATAGTGGTGCGTCAAGGCACATGACTGGGACGCTTGCTTTGCTCTATGATGTAAAATCTATCAATGGAGGTCATGTAGGGTTTGCTGGGAGTCAAGGTGGAAGAATTGTTGGTCAAGGAATTTTGACAAATGGTGTGATATCTTTTGACAAAGTAAACTACATAGTGGAGTTGACAAACAATCTACTCAGTATTTCACAGATTTGTGATAAAGATTTCAGTGTTCATTTTACAAAAACTGAATGTGTGATTTTGAAACCAGGGTTTAAAATCCCTGATGAGATGGTGTTGTTGCGTGCGTGCTCCACGGGAGTATGATCTTTATTATCTTGATATGAGCACAGCGACGCCAACGTCTCATCAGAAACAGTGTTTTGTGTCTAAAAACAAAGCAACAGAAAAAGATTCAATCATGTGGCATCGAAAGATGGGCCACATTCATGTTCGCAAAATGAATTTTTTGGTTCATAATGATTTAGTTGAAGGTGTAAACTTGAAAAATTTTCACTTAAATGATGATTGTATTGCATGTAAGAAAGGTAAGCAGGTACGAAAATCACATCCTATGAAAGTCATGAATTCGATCAGGTTACCTCTTGAGAGATTGCACATGGATCTCTTCGGGCCTGTCAACGTTAAGAGCATTAGCCGAGATTTGTACTGCTTGGTGGTTACATATGATTTTTCAAGATTTTCTTGGGTTGTGTGCTTAGAACGGAAAGATCAAACATTTGAGTCTTTGATGATACTTTTCAAAAAGATGGAAACTGTATACAAACTGCCTATCCGGAGAATTAGAAGCGACAATGGAACTGAATTAAAAAACAACAGAATGTACGAGTTTTGTAATGAAAAGGGAATTCTTCATGAATTCAGTGCGCCGTATACTCCACAGCAAAACGGCGTAGCTGAAAGAAAGAATAGAACCCTAATCGAGACAGCACGTACAATGTTAGCAGATTCCAAGCTACCTATTTTCTTCTGGAGTGAAGCAGTATCTGCAGCGTGCTATACACTGAACAGAGTCCTTACTGTCAAGAAGTATGGAAAAACGTGTTTTGAGTTACTGCATCGGTATAAGCCGAATCTTGAGTTCTTGGAACCTTTCGGATCACCGTGTACGTTCATTGATGAAGACGGAAAGTTTGGGGCAAAATCAAATGAAGGTTTCTTTGTAGGATACGCCAGCCCATTAAAAAGGGTGTTCGTACCATGTCTGAGCAAGGTGATTCAGGTGCTTCATGTGGATTGTCAGAAGCATACTCCGTCACCACAACTTCCCGGACAAAGATTCCTATTTGACTATGATAAACTCTGGGAATCGTTTCATCTGCCGTCTGAGCCGAGTGAGGAGGAACTTGCTCTCATGTACTTGTATCAACAAAGTCATTTGTCAGAGCCGGAATCTAGACCGCTAGATGTTCCTACGCCCACCATGGGTACTCATGATGATGAAGCCCGACCAAGTGGAACCGTTCATATACCACCAGAGGAACCAGCTCCGTCATTTGATGTTTCTGACGACTCAGAGGAGGAACCCGCTCCTACCTTTGACGAGGAACCAAATGAGACAACAGAAGAGGCTGTTGACCAAATCGTTGATCTTGACATTTCAAATCTGGAATCGGAAGTTGTCGTGCCTGACAGTGCAATGCCACGAACGTTATCCTATCACCCCTCAGAACAGATCATTGGCGACTTGCAAAGTGGTGTTAAAACTCGACACCAAATAGATCAAGCTCTTACTTGTGTTTATTCATCTATTGCTGACATGCAGAAAGAGGTTTCTTTAAAATGTTTTATCTCGCAAATAGAGCCCAAGACATACAAAGAAGCATTGACCGAGGAGAGCTGGGTTAATGCAATGCAGGAGGAGCTACAACAGTTTCAAAAGCTGGGTGTCTGGGAGCTTGTTGATTTTCCACCAAATCAGAAGTTAATCAAGACAAAGTGGGTTTTCAAATGTAAACGAGATGATAGAGGAGTCGTGGTGAGAAACAAAGCAAGACTGGTCGTTCAAGGATTCAGTCAACAAGAAGGAATTGATTACGATGAAGTCTACGCACCAGTTGCAAGGCTAGAGGCAATTCGGATTTTTCTGGCCTTTGCATCATGGAAGAACTTTAAAGTATATCAACTTGACGTGAAATCTGCTTTTCTCTATGGAACTATCAAAGAGGAAGTGTATGTGGGGCAACCGCCAGGTTTCATCGACCCACAGCACAAAAACAAGGTGTTTCTACTGGACAAGGCGTTATACGGACTTCACCAGGCCCCGAGAGCCTGGTATGAGACGCTCTCGACATACTTGTTGGACAACGGGTTCACAAGAGGTACAGTAGATAGCACTTTGTTTATTAAAGAAAAAGAAAACCATTTGTTGATTGTGCAGATTTACGTGGACGATATCATTTTTGGATCCACTAACGACGATTTGTGCAAAGAGTTTGAGCTAGTGATGAAGAAAAAGTTTGAAATGAGCTCAATGGGCGAAATGAAGTTTTTCCTCGGGTTGCAGGTAGAACAAATGCCCGACGGAATCTTCATTCATCAGTCAAAGTATGTGAAGGATGTGCTAGACAAGTTTGATATGGCAGATTGTAGTCCAGCATCCACTCCCCTTGCACAGAATCATGGGATTTGTCCAGATGAGAATGGAGTGAAGATGGATGAAACATTGTACCGATCAATTATTGGTTCCTTGATGTATCTCACAGCTTCCCGTCCGGACATCATGTATCCGACATGCTTATGTGCCAGATATCAGTCGAATCCGAAGCAGTCACACCTGACAATCGTGAAACGTATACTACGGTATCTAAAAGGCTGCCCAAACATCGGTTTGTGGTATCCTAGATTGGGTGACTTTACTTTATCCGGTTTCGCTGATTCAGATTTCGGAAGCTGCAAACAGAACGCAAAGTCCACCACTGCCGGGTGTCAGTTCTTAGGAACTCGACTCGTTACCTGGCAGTGTAAGAAACAAACCACTGTAGCGCTTTCTACTTGTGAAGCTGAATACGTTTCAGCTTCCAGCTGTTGTTCGCAGATCCTTTGGATCCAACAGCAAATGCGTGACTTTGGTTTGCAATTCTTAGATACTCCAATTTTCGTGGACAATGAAGCAGCCATTAATATTACTAAAAATCCGGTTCACCATTCAAAAACAAAACACATTGAGATCCGTCACCATTTTATTCGAGATTGTAACGAGAAAAAATTAATTCGGATTGAATATGTGCACACCGATGAACAGAAAGCGGATTTCTATACCAAACCATTTGATAAAAAGAGGTTTTATTATCTTTTAAAATTGAATGGAATGAAAAATCTGCAATCTGGGAGGGTTGTTGAATGTGATGCCGAATTGGACGGCGATCTGACGTGAACTTTTGTCGTGTTGTCAATTTTTGTTTGTACAGTTTATTTTCTGCTTTTCGATAAAAACAAAAACACAAAAATATGTTTTTCTTTTTAGGGGGAGAATGTTTGCAGAAAAATACAAAAACATGATAAAATCTATAAAAACCAAAAACATTTGAAAAAGTAAAAATGAGTTTGTGTATAAAAGGGAAATGATAGTACATCAGCTAAACGGGTGCAGTATGCTAAAGATTTGTAATGTATAAATGTGTTAAGCAGTCTTGTAGATGATGTTCCGATAGGTCTTTACACATTCAGTAAAAATGTTCGGGATATTAACATAAAATTACTTGCTTTTATGTGGGGAACACCTCCAGGATATATAGGTAACCCCTGAAATCTCGTTTGAAAGGTCTCGTATTCTGATATACTAGGATTGTTTACTCAATGATCTCTGGGGTATTATTCCAGGACTTCTGCTGAACGGTGGTTCTGACCTAGTCCTCGAATAATACTTTTCGCAAATGCTTGAAATATAGCATCACCCTCAGCATATATGATAAGACAATAAAATTGCTTAGCAATGCTGTTGTAAAAAAGATCCTCTAAAGGGGACATACCAAAAGTCGAGTCATGATCTCTCTGCTGAATGGTAGTTCTGACCTGAGCTCTCATGATTCTTCATAAGTTATTAACCCCTTACAGATATCATTTGTGTTAAATCTTTCCTGTAAGACTGAATATTGGGATCTGGATACGGGAGTATATTCTGAGGTGGGACACATATAAAAGTTTAAGTCTTAAAACATTAAATTTGTATCCTGAACAGTTTGAGAAATGTGTGAAGATTTAAAGTGGATCAGTATATCGGAAATCAATGCAAATTGTTTAATATTGGTAATGTATCTCAGCTTAACGGTACTTGTATCTTGTTGGCAGCTGATATGATCCCTTAACACGCTCACAAAAAGATTGTGTGTATATAGTTTCAGCTTATTCAGTTTAAAATCCAAAAAGATTTTAATCTTTCATTTTATTTTCGACAACTGACATTGGGAATCGAAAGTTCAAAGTCTTGTGCAGATCATGTCTGTGATTGATGAGGATTGGGTAAGCTTGTGATGCAGTACAATGATTGGTACAAGTGTTTGTTGATTAAAATGAGTTTGAAAGATCAAAATGATTCAAAAGTTCATTAATTTGAACTTAATTTTTTCAAGAAATCCGGTATCTTCATAGTTTGGTTAGCCAAGGTCATTGAGTTGGACTTGGCAGACTAGTCAGTTGACCAAGGTCATTAACTTGGACTTGGTTAACTGGGTGTGACATTAAAATCTAAAAAATTCAAAAAGGTAAAACAATTTTCATAAGGTTTTCGCTTCAAGATTCAAAATTGCGCTTAAATTTGTTTCAAGCGAAACCTTCATGTTAACGAATTCGCTTCAAGATGTTGTAAGCATGCCTGGAGCGAAATCGTCAGAAGTATAAGAGGACAACATGCTTCGCTTCAGTCATTATTTTCAAACATTTCGCTTCAAGGTCTGTCAGAGAGACTTCAAGCGAATTCATCCAAATCTTTGTTTTTCTGCCGTTACTCTGCCCAAATTTCTTCAAATCTTGTGTTTTTAGTTGGCATACACAACTACTAACATGGTGAATGTAAGTGATGGTGTTGATTTGTACCGATTTTCGTTGATTTTTGATGTGTCGGCGTCGGTTAAGGTTAGAACACATAGTTTTAGGGTTTTTAACTGGATAAAATCAAATCAAATCATACATGTGTAGTCGGAATCATGTGTAGATTGTTGTGTGATGTTTGATTGTTTCAGATCTGAATTTTTAAGGTTTGTCGTTTTGACCAGATTTTTAATCGTAGATCTAGAACGTTTGTGTGGATCAAAATGTATGAAATTGATATCAGGTTGATCGGAATTGTAAGTAGAACAGGACTGTGTGATCAATTTAATCATATGTTTAAAATTTTTTGAGATGTTTGAACAGTGTCGCTTCAAGGAGTTGTTAGTGTCGCTTCAAGCGATGCATTCTGTTACTAATTCGCTTGAACATTTGTTGCTGTTTATTGATTCTTCAAGCGAAATGATCAAATACCGTCTCACTTGAACACAGTGTTATATGATCAGATGTTCTTTAAGTGAAATCATGGATATCGCTTGAAATGATGAATAAATTTGAAATTTTATAAAAAATTGTCTAATGTGTTTGAATTTTTGTGGTATTTGATGTGCAGCCTTCGAATATTCTATTCAAAGCTCTTCACAACTCTTGTTGTGATCTTGATGTGACAAGGAGTTCAAAATTGTCTGAGTTCTCTAGCATTCTAGAATTCATGAGAAGATTGCCAATACAAAAAGCGTTAACAGATAGAAGAATGGTGTATAAGTCACACATCAAACGTTTTTGGAAGCATGCTGTATATGATGAGAAAAACAAAGTAATTACTTCGCTTGTTAAGGTTGCTGATGAAAAGAAACAAATTCTGATAACGGAGGCATATGTTCGTGAGATTCTAGATTTTCCTGATACTGAAGATTCACCAAAAGCATTTCCTGAAAGGATGGTGAAAGGATGTTTGCTTAGAATGGGATACATTGGAGATGTGAAAGCTGCTAATGTTTTGAAATCAAAATTTACAAAGCCGTTCAAATTCTTTATTCATTCAGTGTTGATTGCTCTAAGTCATCAAAAGGGTAGTTACGATGCTATGCGTGATTATCACATGAACATGGTAGTTGCTCTTGTTTTAAACAAGAAATACAATTTCTCTCATATTGTATTTCATTATCTTGTGGAAGAGGTGACATCAAAAAGGAGAAGCTGGATATATCCTAGATTCATTCAAATGATGATTGATCATGCTTATCCAGGAATTGTTCGAGATATGGAGAATGACTTGTTGGTTCTGGCTCACATGAATAATGATTCTATTGTTCAATTAGCAAGATATCATACAAATCATCCTGAACCAGAGAAGGAAGTTGCATTTTTTGGTTTTATAAGCAATCCATATTATCAAGATCCTGATCCAGTTAATCATGAACACTGGAGGAATGAAGATGAAAGAACTGAAACTGGTTATGCTGATGAGTTGGAGAAATTGATAAAGTTTAAACCATCAAGAAGTGTGTGGTTTGTAAAAGAACAAAAGAAGAGGAGTAAGAAATCAACTCCTAAAGTGCAAGCTGAAGAAGGTTCATCTTCACAACCAAAGAAGCATCGTAAGAAGGTTGCTAAAACGCTATTGGTTGATGAACCTGAAGATGAAGTAGTAGTTGAAGCTGTAGCAGAAGCTAATGTTGAAACTGAAGCTGAAATCAACATTGAAGCTGAAACTGAAATTGAAACAAATGTTGAAGGAGATATTCGTTTTTCTCCAAGATCTACAGAGTTTTTGAAAGGGATTTCTGAATCTGTTCCTGAACAAAGTAAAGCTGCTGATAATGTAGTGATTGAAGATGTTGATGAAAGTTCTTCTAGTTCTTCAGATGAAGCTATTGATGAAGTTGCACGTCAAAGAAGAATTAAAGAAGCAGCTGAACAAGAAAAATTGTTAAAAAAGAGAAAGAGACTAGAGAAAGATGATGCTGCTTATGAACCTTCACCGGAACATGTATCTGAATCACAAACTCCTGATAGTGGTAAAAAGAAGAGAGGAGCTCGAAAGAAAGTTGCTCAGAAGAAGACTCGAGTTGTTAGTCCAACAATCAAGATTCCAAAAATTGTCTTGAAAAAGAAAACAACTGAAGGAACCAGTCAATCTATACCACCATCTGAATCTATTCCACCTCATTCACCACCACATCTCTCACCACCACATGAACCTATTTCTACTCCACAAATTAATATCCAAACACCACCATCTTCACAACCTAGCATTCAAACAACACCTGGATCTTCTGGATTTAAAGGTTTTGCTGGTATTCCTGAAAATGTTTCTCTTGATGATATTGGAAATATTACTTTTGCAACAGATGAACAGATTATACATGTTGAAAAGAGAATTGATGTTGTAGCTGATGAAAACAAGAAGTTAGCAGCTGAGTGTAAAAAGATGGAAAATCGTGAGAAAGTTCTTGAATTGAGAGTAAAGGTAACTGAAGCTGAAAACAAGTCTTTGCTGAAGAAAATAGAATCTAATGAAGCAGAGATGGATATTATGAAAGTTCAGATTGCAGAGCTACTGGAAGAAAAGAAGAATAGGGATGAACATCTCAAGTACTATGAGTTGAAAAATCAAGAGTTGGAGGAAATCAAAGCACGAAATGAACATGAAAGCAAAATGATGAAGAAAGTGTTGGAAAAGTTGGTGGGTACATCTTTAGAGTTGAAATTCAATGAATTTGTTCGTGATGAAGAGAAAGCTAAGAAACAGGCTGAAATTGATAAGCAAATGAAGGATAAGGGAAAGGGTCCTGAAATTGAAGAAAAAGCTATTATTCCAGTTGATGTTTCTGAAGATATCATTCTGAATGTTCGTCCTCTTACATCAGTTTCTGGTATTTTTGATATTGATGTTGAAATTGATGATCTTCTTACTGGAGAGAATGAAGAAGATGATGACGAAGATGAAGAAGAAGATGCAGATGATGATGTGATCTCTGCAAGTAGTAGTGATGATGATGATGGAGATGATGATCAAGATCAAGGTGCTTCTGGTCTGAAAATTTCTGAGAAAACAACTGAAGAAGTAATTGATGATTTATTACAAGATGATGCAAATGTTGAACATGATAGTGCAACAAGTGAGGGGGAGCGTAGTAATGATCAAAATGTTGATCAAGCTGAAAAGTTGATTCTTAGACTGGATACATATCGGGAAGAAGGAGAGCATTTTCATAACTATACGCTGGAAATCATAAAAGAAATGACTCGAAGAGATCATCCAGAGTTCAAGTTTGATTTCGAAGAAGAAATGAATTCTGATTTAGAAAGAGAGCTGAATGAGTTTGATGCTGATCATTATGATGATTATGAATATTGATATGTTGAAGATGTTGATCTGTATGATCGAGTAGAAGTTGAAGACTGGGAAGATGATGAAAGTGTACATGAAGATACTTCTCAGTTGCCTACACTGATGGAATTTTTCTCTGAAGAAAATCGTGATGAGTTGAGAAGAAAAGTTGCTGAAGTTCTTAAAAATTTCAATCCTGATGGTACAAAGAAAGATCTGGATAAAGAAGAGAAAAAGAAATGGTTCAAGGTTGATCATGACAGAAAGTTCAAAAGACCTTTGAAGTTTTATCAACAGGATCGAAGTATTTCTTTGGGAGATATTATTAGTTGGGGTTTTCTACCACACGTGAATGCTTATGCAGTCAGAAGAGAATGTGGTGTTCAGTATTTTGAAAAGTTGTTTGATCTTATGTCACTCCCATGGTGGGATGTTGAGGAGTTATCACAGGTTAAAGCTTTGGAATATCCTGTGAGGAAGAATGACATTAAAATGTGGGGGTTTATCAGATTTCAATCATTTAAGGGATTCAGATTCTGGAAGCCTCATCGTCCAAAGATTATTCCAAGAATTAATCCTGATACTGGTGTTGAAGAAAGGATTCTTAATATCAAGAAGCCAAAGACAATGAAGATTATACCAGTACCTCCAATGGAACAAGAATTCTATAAAGGATTTATACATTGGGTATATAGTTGTCTGTCTACTGAAGCAGTGATCTCGTATCAAGCAGGAGGTAAACTTAGAGAAATTCGTGTCTTTGATCCAATGTGGCTTGTTAATTGCTCGGCAAAAGATATAGAATGCTTGTTTATCAACAAGATTCATCATTCGCCAAAAGATAGAGATCAGGCAATGCAGTTTCAGAGAGTTGTGAATGTGTGTTTTCAAAAGAATATCAATTCTGGAACTAAATGGAAGTCATCTTGGTGGGCTTTGGAGGAGAAAGTCAAAAGGAAAGCTGAAAAGGAACGTAAAGCTCGAGAAGATAAAGATAGATATCTTCGGGAGACATTTGCTCAAAGGCAAGCTGCTGAAGTAAAGAAAAGAGTTGATGAAAATGAAAAGCTTAGGAAGTTGTTGTCAAGGAAACCTAAGCCTAGAGAAGAAAAGTTCAAATCCATGTGAAGATCTAGACTGAAGACTTCGGCTGTATCCAAGGGGGAGTTTGTTGATACACGATGTCTAAAGCCTACGTCATAAGTCTATGGTCTAAATATGTCAAGTATGTAAAGTGTAGAAGTCTAAATGTAAGTTTATTTTAGTTTGTTAAGGTTTCGCTTGAAGGGGTCATGATGTAAGCCTCAAGCAAAATCAAGTGATAAGATTTCGCTTGAGGCATGTTGAAGCGAAATCTTGATGCCTATATATAGGCTTGTGTAGTTCTCAGTTGGTACGCATTCCGAGAAGTTGTAACGAAGTGCTGCCAGTTTTTCAACTCATTATATAACAGAGAACAAGTGTTAAAAGTGAATCTATTCTGTTTTCTACTCTTTTCTATCTGATTCTAAGCTGTTTAGATGTTTCCGCCATCTAAATAGTGTAAACACATTCAAATTGACTCATTTGATCGGTCAAATCGATCCTACAAGTTTACGAAGATTTTTCAATTCCGAGAAAATCGATCAGAGAGTAAAAAAGGCATAAGGTTCACAATGGTGTAAAATTCAAATCGGATATACCGGGCTAGGATTCGAGTTACAGGAACAAGGGCGAAACCAACCACCCAAGAATGAAATCGTCAAGCGAAAACACTTGACAACCTCGTAGACGCAGCTTTTCTTGCCCCCAGACCTTTCTCCATCAATTAGGAATCTGATGCCGTCACTAAACACATTCCTTGAATTGTAGACATTTGTTGAGTGTTTTTTTTTTGTCTAATCCGCATATATATCACCATTGCCCTTTATTTTCTTGACTGTATATCTCTTAAATATCAACATATACACGTGTGATTTAGTTTACGAAGATTTTTCAATGCAAAGAACCTCGATCAGAGAGTAAAAAAGGCGTAAGGTTCACTATGGTGTAAAATTAAAATGAGATATACCGGGCTAGGATTCGAGTTACAGGAATAAAGGCCAAACCAACCACCCAAGAATGGAATCGTCGAGCGAAAACACTTGACAACCTCCTAGAAGCCGCTTTTCTTGCCACCAGAACTTTCTCCATCAATTAGGAATCTGATGCCGTCACTAAACACATTCCATAAATTGTAGCCATTTGTTGAGTGTTTTTTTTGTGTCTAATCCACATATATATCACCATTGCCCTTGATTTTCTTGACTGTATATCTCTTAAATGTCAACATATAAACGTGTGATTTAGTTTACGAAGATTTTTCAATGCCGAGAACCTCGACCAGAGAGTAAAAAAGGCGTAAGGTTCACAATGGTGTAAAATTAAAATGGGATATACCGGGCTAGGATTCGAGTTACAGGAACAAGGGCCAAACCAACCACCCAAGAATGGAATCGTCGAGCAAAAACACTTGACAACCTCTTAGAAGCAGCTTTTCTTGCCACTAGACCTTTCTCCATCAATTAGGAATCTCATGCCGTCACTAAAGACATTCCTTAAATTGTAGCCATTTGTTGAGTGTTTTTTTTTTGTGTCTACGCCAAAACAGGGCTTTAGCCACACTTTTTCTAAAACAGCTCTGCCACTTTTTTATTAAATGTGTGACTAAAGGTCATTCATAACATTTCAAAATACTTTTAGCCACATATTTTATTATTTAATGTGACCATTGTATACCAGTTCAAAACCATTAGCCACACTTTTAGTAATTAATGTGACATTTATGAGCCACAACTCGAAAAGTGTGGCAAAATTTGATATACGGTCACATATTATTTGCTTCATGTGACCAAAAACACATGTATTTGAAACTTTTAGCCACATGTTAAGAAAAAAAATGTGACATTTATTAGCCACACTAGAAAACTGTGGCCAAATGTGATCTACGACCACAATATTTGTTTCATGTGACCAATAACACATCTATTGGAACCTTTAGCCACACTTTAAGAAAACAATTGTGATATTTATTAGCCATGGTAGAAAAGTGTGGCCAAATGTAATCTACGACCACAATATTTGTTTCATGTGACAAAAAACAGATGTATTCGAAACCTTTAGCAAACACTTTGAGAAAAAATAGCCACACTAGAAAAGTGTGGCCAAATGGTATCTACAACCATTGTACATGTTTGATAATGTGGCTATAATCTAATACATATGGCCACATATATTATTTTGTGTGCCCAAAGGTTAGACAATAACCACACTTAAAATTACACTAATTTATGTGGCTTTACATAAATATTTGTCATACCATCGTCACTTTTTTTATTTTTGTGTAACGGAATGATATTAGGTGTCATGGGAAAAATGTGTGCCCAAAGGTTAAACATACTACATCTTTAAAAATTCCCTCCAAAATATTTGATTCTACGCCATAAATTCCCCCCAAAATATATCATCCTAAAACTTCTCACTCAAATAATATTCTCATTTATAAATTACATTATTTAATAAAAAAAATCAAACTATTATAAAATATTATATTATCTAAACCATTTTTGTTATTACTCGTGTTTTTCTAAACAATAAGTCAATGTATGCATATGAGATACGCTTATATACATTTTTTGTAATATATTTTTAATTTTGTAGACAACATTTTTTAATAGTCATATGTTTTTAAGATATTTTGAATGGTACCGTACAGTTAAAATTTCAGTACCCACCTTTTAGCATTTCCGGGATCGTAACTTACAGTTCATCATTATGGAACCAGTATTTTATCAACTTTTACCTTCAAAAACCGTACCGTCCCATACCGAGTGTTTTTTCTATGCCGCTACTAGCACCAAATTTTGGCAATTTTTGGGATCGATATGTTCGGCACTGGTACATTCGGTACCAAACTAATCCCTATTATATCATATATGTCTTAATGATCCATATTAGGCCTTAATGGATCACAATGGGCGATAGTAAATCATATATGTCTTAATGGACCATATTGGGTCTTAATGGATCACGATCGCCAACAGTTGATTATATATGTTTTAATGGACCATATTAGGCATTAATGGATCACAATGGACAATAGTGGATCATATATGTCTTAATGAACTATATTGGGGCTTAATGGATCACAATGACCAATAGTTAAACATATATGTCTTAATGAACCATATTAGACCTTAATGGATCATAATGAACAATAGTAGATCATATATGTCTTAATGGACCATATTGGGCCTTAATGGATGACAATGAACAATAATAGATCACGTATGTCTTAAATGGACCATATTGGGCATCAGTGGATCGAAATGGCTAATAGCAGATCATATAATTCTTAAAAGGGCATATTGGGCCTTAATGAATCACGATGGGTGATATTAGATCATATATGTCTTAATGAACCATATCGGGTCTTAATAGACCACCATGTTGAATAGTGGATCATACATGTCTTAATGGATCATGGTTCAGCACTTAATGGTTCAGACCTCTTACTGGTTCAGCAATTAACCATTCAGAAGTTGGCAAACAGCCCCTTAATGGACCATAACAAAGTATAGTTGATCTTATTAATGTAACACACTAGGATTAATAGTCACAATAACTCTTGATAAACCATGATAGGCTTTAGGATTTCATGTTAGATTTTAAATGGTTACGTCTTATTTAATGTCAGTTGTTTCAATAAGTTTTTCTGTATGGTTCAAATTAAAATTTTGAATTTACCTTTATAAAACATGTAATTTACATATTTTTACAAATATACATATATATATATATATATATATAATTTCAATTTACTTTTTATAACTTTATATCTATAAATTTATATAAGTATAAATATATTAGTTTGCGTGACCAAAAGTGTTTTAAAAACCGCTCAGTTGAACTGCTAGATACACCCGATTAAACCGTTTCTAAGTCAAATCCGGTACGATATAAAAACCGAATTTTATAGTTTATTAGGCGCTAAATTTTTCGTACTTTAAACTTTTCAAAAATTTCATATTTTCACTTCTAAATTTCCATTTCCCTCTTGTCTCCATTCTAAACCCTAATTCCCTCGCTCCCCAATTGTAAAACACTTTCATCTTCAAAAATCCACCACCAGATCTGGTGCAAAATAACCTTCTGGACGTGGTTAAAGTTTTGTTCGCCATGAATCCATCTCCTATCTTCAAAGTTCGTGTAATGGGTCCATCTATATTCTCCCTCCGATTCATTGAAGTGAACTACGTGAATTCCCTAAATCCCCATGTAGCGGCTCTAAAGGGGAGATTCTGGCACCCTTGTGGAAAATATCCTAAATCGCTCCTGATGATGATGAAGCGATTTGTTCAAATGGTACTGCGGTACCGGAAAAGGGGGAACCGCCTGCCGAGAAACTGTAAAACCTAGAAGTGGTGGCGGGCAACTACACCTCGCCTCTCTTTGTTTAAGAGGTTTTACTAGACATCGAGCCAGGGACCATGGACAGTGCTCGATCTGGTCCGTACGGTCAGATCTTCCGGCCGTGTAACTTTGTGTTCGGGCAGTCTGGTGCCGAAATTGGGCGAAAGGTCATTATACGGAAGGAGTAGAGCTTATTGATTCTATTCTTGACGTTGTTCGTATTGATTCCATCTGGTGCTGAAAGAAGGTTTGATTTTGCCCCTGTTCGTATTTGATGGACTGATAGTTGCATTAAAATTGAATTCAATTACATATAAAACTAGATATGGCATAAAAACCTGCATATAAGATGTGTACCTTGTGCTTTAATATGGTTATTATAAGAAGTGCATATTAGTTCTTTGGGTACAATGCCACATATATAAATACACAATGTTGTTGTAAGTTCATGCTTGTAAAAGAAACTGTTCCCAAAAAAAGGTGCAGAATACTTTTTTTTTGTTTTTGCTATACACCATTTCTGTCGGTGCCACACTTTTCTTACTCAAATTTCACACAAAGGTACGATTTTCATTCCAATTTAGTTTCATAAGCATATAGTTCTTGATTTAGTATCATTTTATTTGATTTCGTGCTGTTTATGGTCATCAAGTAATTGATGATTGTATTTGCAGAATAAGGGTAAACTAAAATTACTTAGAAAACATACCTGTATGTAGGCCTTAGAAAACACATTAAAGAAAAGTGAGTCATCAAGCGTCCTTATCTAAAACAAAAAGTACAGATACATTACAAAATTGCAAAATATTCACACAACTGTACCATTCAACATCACACTCAAACCAGTAAAGAGAATATACAGTCTTTATGTAATGTAAAACTATTATCTGAAACTGACCGCATGTTTCATATCATCATAGTTTGTGTGGTCCACAATCCCTCTCATCAGAACTTACTATATTATTGTGGTTTATTTGCTTATGTAATTGGTGACTTATGGTTATTCTTTTGTTTTTGTGCTAGATCATGAAGTTTTGGACGTCTTATGTGTGAAGTATAAGTATGCTAGTAATTTTGATAGTTTTGAGAACGCCTTATGCAAGGCGCTTAAGAAGCAAGGGCCTTTTTTTAACAAGGGGTAGAGTATAAATGAACTGTTTTTAGGGGGTTAAGACATGTTTTAAGTTGGTTTAGGCTGGTTCCAAGCCATTTTTAGATGTTTCATACCAGTTTCAGCCTTGTTCAGGCCTGTTTTTAATTAGCCGGAAGGTGTTATTGCTGTGTTAGGTTGCGTTGCAGTTAATGTCACTGGATTACCTCGTTCTGCTTCATGGCAGGATCTGAAGGTCTGTTTCTTTTTTTTTTTAAGCACACAGAAATGTTAGAGAAGATGGTTCATAGACTTCAAAAGCAGTTTTTCATGGGCTCAATCTGGCTTGCTAAGTAAACTAGCCGGACTCAAATAGGATCATTAGAGATTGAGGTCATCTGATGTGTATTCAAATGCGTTAAACCTTCTAAAGCGCCTTATTTAGGATACAAGTTGCATTGTTATTATAGTAATAATTTTAGTAGTCATATCTAACATGCTAATTAAATATTGTGTACATAATGTTTGTCAGTTTGTGAACCATTTTTATATGCACTAAAGCTTTATCTGTTTTTACCCGTACATGTGTCAACTGTCGACTCGTTAGTTGTGACACTTATGACTTAACCACACATTTTGTCGTCTCTAATTTGATAGCAAGCTGAGCTCCACGAAATTAGTTTTAATCCCAAAGAACGTTACTAGTTATATTTTATATAGTTTTAAGCATTAAAGTAAATAAGCTAATAAAGTATACCTATCGAATGATTTACAAATCTAGAGTTGAAGAGTTAAGCTTGTACACTTGCGAGGGTCTTAGATTGTCAATAAGTTATGTCTAAACTCATTATGTGGACACAATCTGAGCCACTAGACATAAATACAGCTTTTTAAGTAACTTATTTTTTTAGTTAACTGTTGATTTGCGTTCTTATTGCTAAGCACACAATGATCGTCTCAAAAACTGATATAATTTTGTTTTTGGCTTTTTTAATTGGATTATTAACTGGTCAATGCTAGGATCACATGCATCAAGCGAGTGTTGTTTGTTACGCTCAAGTTTTCTATGATCGCGAAGGTGAGATGTACTTACCATGTATTGTATTCATTTTATTTTTAGAAACTTCAACTTTTTGACAAATTAAGATCAACCCACCCGATAACTAGGCTCACTTATATTTCTTTCCAGGAATGAAAGGGATTGTGGACTACACAAACTATGATGATATGAAACATGCAGTCAGTTTCAGATAATAGTTTTACATTAGACTATGGGGTATGGGGCGGGGGTTGGGGCGTGGGTTGGGTACAAACGCCCAAGTCACCACCCCGGGTGGGCTTGGGTTTCGGCGTGGCCCCTTGGGCGGGGGTTTCAGCCTGGGCGTTGGGCGGGCCTAGCGGTCTTCCGTGGCCGGCTCTCATTGGCTGGGTTGGCTAGGCTATAGGTGGGTAGGCTTTTTTTTTTTAATTTTAATTTTGTGTGTATTTTTATAATAATTGAAAAAAATTATAACACATGGCTAACCCACGCGGGCTAGCCACGCCCCGCCTTACCGACCCAACATGCAACTAACCAGCGGTGCCCCTCGAAGACCACGTGTCAACCCATGCCCCAAACGCCCGCCCCACCATACCCCACGGTCTTACATAAAGACTGTATATTCTCTTTACTGGTTTGAGTTGTGATGTTGAATGGTACAGTTGTGTGAATCTTTTGCAATTTTTTAATGTATCTGTACCTTTTGTTTTAGATAAGGAAGCTTGATGACTCACTTTTCTTTAATGTGTTTTCTAAGGCCTACATGCAGGTATGTTTTCTAAGTAATTTTAGTTTACCATTATTCTGCAAATCGCAAAAGTGGCCAAACCTCAGGGACGAAATGGCATTTTACTCCAAAAAAACAACTCTTTTTTCACATTTGTAGAACTGTTAATTCATACCAAAAGATAACGTAGTTCCATATTTGGTTGTAGGTTAATGCCATATACATTAAAATAGCATATGTTGATTTCTGCGCATAAATATCTTTTTATTGTTTAGGTTGGAATCTCTAAGTTCTAAACTTTTAGGCAATATGTTGATAATATCTGCTGGAGTTTTATTAACAGGTAAGATGTTCTATTAGTCTTGTAATTATATCTTATTTAATATAGTCTAACCCATAACTTGATAAGCAATATTCGTAAGTTACATGCTACGTTTCGTATAACTTATTTAATTCATTGCTTGCTATGATTCAGTTAGATTCTAATTACAATTTTTAATCACACATTTGGATTTTATTGTCATAAATCTATAATTACAGTTGCAACAAATTTGTTGGATTTTGCAGGAAGTTGCATTGTTAACTGATGGGAAATTTTCAGGTGGTTCCCATGGATATGTTGTTGGACACATTTGCCCTGAAGCACAGGTTTCATCATTTTCTAGTGTTTTGAATACCTTCAATAGTAACAGAGTAGCTTGTGATAATGATATTGGATTTCTTATTTTGCACCTAAATAAAAGTAAAAAAAAATCAAAAAAAAAGAGCAAAGGATGAATGTTTTATGGATCATTAGTAATAATGCACATTTATTCCACATGATTTTGAGTCTAGTTCATTGAACAAATTTTTGTTCACAAATCTGTTTTTAAGAGAGAAAAAGAACAACCTATTGAGATTTCATTTATTCTATCATTGTAAATACAGGATTCTGTTCCATGATGTTAGGTGTGCAAGCTGGTTATGTGTTGTGAAGGGATGTGACTTGACCCGTTCGAAATAAGGTTTCAAATGGATGAGGCTTTACTTTCATGGTACTATATTTATTCGTTTACTGTAAAAGAAAACTTTATGTGGATTGGTGAATGCATCGGAAATAAGGGAAAGAAGTGCCAAAACAAAAGGATAGACTTTGGATTCATTATTTGCAAACATGAAGAAACAAAGGATGAATGTTTTATCTCAACAGCAACACAACAATAATGTGGGGAGAAGAAATGGACCTGGACAACCAAGGCATATGTTTTCTTCTAAATGGCAATTGAAGACCTTGAGAGGGATCCACATGAAGTAGTTGTTGCATTATTTGTAGATAGCTTATGATCAAAAGTTTTTGTAATATATTATTTAAATTTAAAACTTATGTATGGATTTTGATTTATTATTATTATTATTATTAATATCATTAGTTTTGTTCATGTTTACAACTTTACTTTTGTTTTAATTTTACAAAAAAAATGAAAATAAAATTGATAATTACGCAAAAATGGCCATGTAGAACCATAACAAACATATGTGGCTAAAGGTTGGACAATAGCCACACTTAGAATTTACAAAATTTGGTGTGACTATAAATAATCGTTAGCCACAGCATAGTCACTTTGTTTCTTGTTTGTGTGACCGAATGATACCAAACGTCTTGGGAAAAAAGTTATGTGTGACTAAAGATTAGAAAATAGCAACACTTAAAATTACAAAATTTAATGTGGCTGTAAATAACCATTAGTCACACCATAGTCACTTTGTTTTTTGTTTATGTGACGAAATGATACCAAATGTCATGGGAAAACAAATTTGTATGACCAAATGTTATACAATAGCCACACTTACAATTACAAAAATGTTTTGTGTCTAATAAAAGTTTTTAGCCACACTTACAATAAATTTATGTGACTATATAATAGAATCGATGACATTTATAGTAAATTCATGTGGCCGTTGCTACAATTTAGCCACACTTAATAAACACAGTGCTTGATTACAACCTTTTTTTGCCACACTCTTTTTAACTAATGTGGCTAAAATAGACTTTTTACTAAATTTATGTGACCATATAATAGAACCAGTCACACTTAAAGTACATTAATGTGACCGTTGCTACCATTTAGCCACACTTATGCTTGATTCCAGCAAGAAATTTTTAATACCCTTTAGCCACACTTTTAAGTTGCAACGACCACTAAAAAGTGAATGTGGCCGTATGATACCTACGATGACTGGACCTTTGGTCACACTTGAGTTGAAAAAAATTTGTGTGGCGAAAGACATATAGTCACACTTTTTTAGTGTGGCCGTAGCCCTTTTTTGACGTAGTATCCGCATATATATCACCATTGCCCTTGATTTTCTTGACTGTATATCTCTTAAATGTCAACATATACACGTGTGATTTAGTTTACGAAGATTTTTCAATGCCGAGAACCTCTATCAGAGAGTAAAAAAGGCGTAAGGTTCACAATGGTGTACAATTAAAATGGGATATACCGGGCTAGGATTCGAGTTACAGGAACAAGGGCCAAACCAACCACCCAAGAATGGAATCGTCGAGCGAAAAAAACTTAACAAACTCATAGAAGCAGCTTTTCTTACCACCAGACATTTCTCCATCAATTAGGAATCTGATGCCGTCACTAAACACATTCCTTAAATTGTAGCCATTTGTTGAGTGTTTTTTTGGTGTCTAATCCGCATATATATCACCATTGCCCTTGATTTTCTTGACTGTATATCTCTTAAATGTCAACATATACACGTGTGATTTAGTTTACAAAGATTTTTCAATGCCGAGAAACTCGATCAGATAGTAAAAAAGACGTAAGGTTCACAATGGTGTAAAATTAAAATGGGATATACCGGGCTAGGATTCTAGTTACAGGAACAAGGGCCAAACCAACCACCCAGGAATGGAATCGTCGAGCGATAACACTTGACAACCTCTTAGAAGCAGCTTTTCTTGCCACCAGACCTTTCTCCATCAATTAGGAATCTGATGCCGTCACTAAACACATTCCTTAAATTGTAGCCATTTGTTGAGTGTTTTTTTTGTGTCTAATCCGCATATATATCACCATTGCCCTTGATTTTCTTGACTGTATATCTCTTAAATATCAACATATACATGTGCGATTTAGTTAACGAAGATTTTTCAATGCCGGGAACCTCGATCAGAGAGTAAAAAATGCGTAAGGTTCACAATGGTGTAAAATTTAAATGGGATATACCGGGCTAGGATTCGAGTTACAGGAACAAGGGCCAAACCAACCACCCAAGAATGGAATCATCTAGCGAAAACACTTGACAACCTCCTAGAAGCAGCTTTTCTTGCCACCAGACCTTTCTCCATCAATTAGGACTCTGATGCCGTCACTAAACACATTCCATAAATTGTAGCCATTTGTTGAGTGTTTTTTGTGTCTAATACGCATATATACCACCATTGCCCCTGATTTTCTTGACTGTATATCTCTTAAATATCAACATATACACGTGTGATTTAGTTTACGAAGATTTTTCAATGCCGAGAACCTCGATCAGAGAGTAAAAAAGGCGTAAGATTCACAATGGTGTAAAATTAAAATGGGATATACTGGGCTAGGATTCGAGTTACAGGAACAAGGGCCAAACCAACCACCCAAGAATGGAATCGTCGAGCGAAAACACTTGACAACCTCCTAAAAGCAGGTATTTTTGCCACCAGACCTTTCTCCATCAATTATGAATCTGATGCCGTCACTAAACACATTCATTAAATTGTAGCCATTTGTTGAGTGTTTTTTTTTGTGTCTAATCCGCATATATATCACCACTACCCTTGATTTTCTTGACTATATATCTCTTAAATGTCAACATATACACGTGTGATTTAGTTTACGAAGATTTTTCAATTCCGAGAAAATCGACCAGAGAGTAAAAAAGGCGCAAGGTTCACAATGGTGTAAAATTCAAATTGGATATACCGGGCTAAGATTCGAGTTACAGGAACAAGGGCGAAACCAACCACCCAAGAATGGAATCGTCGAGCGAAAACACTTGACAACCTTCTAGACGCAGCTTTTCTTGCCCCCAGACATTTCTCCATCAATTAGGAATCTGATGCCGTCACTAAACACATTCCTTGAATTGTAGCCATTTGTTGAGTGTTTTTTTTTGTGTCTTATCTGCATATATATCACCATTTCCCTTGATTTTCTTGACTGTATATCTCTTAAATATCAACATATACATGTGTGATTTAGTTTACGAATATTTTTCATTGCCGAGAACCTCGATCAGAGAGTAAAAAAGGCGTAAGGTTCACTATGGTGTAAAATTAAAATGGCATATACCGGGCTAGGATTCGAGTTACAGGAACAAAGGCCAAACCAACCACCCAAGAATGGAATCGTCGAGCGAAAACACTTGACAACCTCCTAGAAGCAGCTTTTCTTGCCACCAGACCTTTCTCCATCAATTAGGAATCTGATGCCGTCACTAAACACATTCCTTAAATTGTAGCCATTTGTTGAGTGTTTTTTTTTATGTCTAATCCGCATATATATCACCATTGCCCTTGATTTTCTTGACTGTATATCTCTTAAATGTCAACATATACACGTGTGATTTAGTTTACGAAGATTTTTCAATGCCGAGAACCTCGATCAGAGAGTAAAAAAGTCGTAAGGTTCACAATGGTGTAAAATTAAAATGGGATATACCCGGCTAGGATTCGAGTTATAGGAACAAGGGCCAAACCAACCACCCAAGAATGGAATCGTCGAGCAAAAACACTTGACAAACTCCTAGAAGCAGTTTTTCTTGCCACTAGAACTTTCTCCATTAATTAGGAATCTGATGCCGTCACTAAACACATTCCTTAAATTGTAGTCATTTGTTGATTTTTTTTTTGGTGTCTAATCCGCATATATATCACCATTGCCTATGATTTTCTTGACTGTATATCTCTTAAATGTCAACATATACACGTGTGATTTAGTTTTCAAAGATTTTTCAATGCCGAGAACCTCTATCAGAGAGTAAAAAAGGCGTAAGGTTCACAATGGTGTACAATTAAAATGGGATATACCGGGCTAGGATTCGAGTTACAGGAACAAGGGCCAAACCAACCACCCAAGAATGGAATCGTCGAGCGAAAACACTTGACAAACTCATAGAAGCAGCTTTTCTTACCACCAGACATTTCTCCATCAATTAGGAATGTGATGCCGTTCACTAAACACATTCCTTAAATTGTAGCCATTTGTTGAGTGTCTTTTTTTGGTGTCTAATCCGCATATATATCACCATTGCCCTTGATTTTCTTGACTGTATATCTCTTAAATGTCAACATATACACGTGTGATTTAGTTTACGAAGATTTTTCAATGCCGAGAACCTCGATCAGATTGTAAAAAAGGCGTAAGGTTCACAATGGTGTAAAATAAAAAATGGGATATACCGGGCTAGGATTCGAGTTACAGGAACAAGGGCCAAACCAACCACCCAAGAATGGAATCATCGAGCGAAAACAGTTAACAACCTCTTAGAAGCAGCTTTTCTTGCCACCAGACCTTTCTCCATCAATTAGGAATCGGATGCCGTCACTAAACACATTACTTAAATTGTAGCCATTTGTTGAGTGTTTTTTTTTTGTGTCTAATCCGCATATATATCACCATTGCCCTTGATTTTCTTGACTGTATATCTCTTAAATATCAACATATACACGTGCGATTTAGTTTACGAAGATTTTTCAATGCCGGGAACCTCGATCAGAGAGTAAAAAAGGCGTAACGTTCACAATGGTGTAAAATTAAAATGGGATATACCGGGCTAGGATTCGAGTTACAGGAACAAGGGCCAAACCAACCACCCAAGAATGGATTCATCGAGCGAAAACACTTGACAACCTCCTAGAAGCAGCTTTTCTTACCACCAGACATTTCTCCATCAATTAGGAATCTGATGCCGTCAGTAAACACATTCCTTAAATTGTAGCCATTTGTTGAGTGATTTTTTTTGGTGTCTAATCCGGATATATATCACCATTTCCGTTAATTTTCTTGACTGTATATCTCTTAAATATCAACATATACACGTGTGATTTAGTTTACTAAGATTTTTCAATGCCGAGAACCTCGATCAGAGAGTAAAAATGGCGTAAGGTTCACAATGGTGTAAGATTAAAATGGGAGATACCAGGCTAGGATTCGAGTTACAGGAACAAGGGCCAAACCAACTACCCAAGAATGGAATCGTCGAGCGACAACACTTGACAACCTCCTAGAAGCAGCTTTTCTTACCACCAGACCTTTCTCCATCAATTAGGAATCTGATGCCGTCACTAAACACATTCCTTAAATTGTAGCCATTTGTTGAGTGTTTTTTTTTATGTCTAATCCGCATATATATCACCATTGCCCTTGATTTTCTTGACTGTATATCTCTTAAATGTCAACATATACACGTGTGATTTAGTTTACGAAGATTTTTCAATGCCGAGAACCTCGATCAGAGAGTAAAAAAGTCGTAAGGTTCACAATGGTGTAAAATTAAAATGGGATATACCCGGCTAGGATTCGAGTTATAGGAACAAGGGCCAAACCAACCACCCAAGAATGGAATCGTCGAGCAAAAACACTTGACAAACTCCTAGAAGCAGTTTTTCTTGCCACTAGAACTTTCTCCATTAATTAGGAATCTGATGCCGTCACTAAACACATTCCTTAAATTGTAGTCAGTTGTTGATTTTTTTTTTGGTGTCTAATCCGCATATATATCACCATTGCCTATGATTTTCTTGACTGTATATCTCTTAAATGTCAACATATACACGTGTGATTTAGTTTACAAAGATTTTCCAATGCCGAGAACCTCTATCAGAGAGTAAAAAAGGCGTAAGGTTCACAATGGTGTACAATTAAAATGGGATATACCGGGCTAGGATTCGAGTTACAGGAACAAGGGCCAAACCAACCACCCAAGAATGGAATCGTCGAGCGAAAACACTTGACAAACTCATAGAAGCAGCTTTTCTTACCACCAGACATTTCTCCATCAATTAGGAATCTGATGCCGTCACTAAACACATTCCTTAAATTGTAGCCATTTGTTAAGTGTCTTTTTTTGGTGTCTAATCCGCATATATATCACCATTGCCCTTGATTTTCTTGACTGTATATCTCTTAAATGTCAACATATACACGTGTGATTTAGTTTACGAAGATTTTTCAATGCCGAGAACCTCGATCAGATTGTAAAAAAGGCGTAAGGTTCACAATGGTGTAAAATAAAAAATGGGATATACCGGGCTAGGATTCGAGTTACAGGAACAAGGGCCAAACCAACCACCCAAGAATGGAATCGTCGAGCGAAAACAGTTAACAACCTCTTAGAAGCAGCTTTTCTTGCCACCAGACCTTTCTCCATCAATTAGGAATCTGATGCCGTCACTAAACACATTACTTAAATTGTAGCCATTTGTTGAGTGTTTTTTTTTGTGTCTAATCCGCATATATATCACCATTGCCCTTGATTTTCTTGACTGTATATCTCTTAAATATCAACATATACACGTGCGATTTAGTTTACGAAGATTTTTCAATGCCGGGAACCTCGATCAGAGAGTAAAAAAGGCGTAAGGTTCACAATGGTGTAAAATTAAAATGGGATATACCGGGCTAGGATTCGAGTTACAGGAACAAGGGCCAAACCAACCACCCAAGAATGGATTCATCGAGCGATAACACTTGACAACCTCCTAGAAGCAGCTTTTCTTACCACCAGACATTTCTCCATCAATTAGGAATCTGATGCCGTCAGTAAACACATTCCTTAAATTGTAGCCATTTGTTGAGTGATTTTTTTTGGTGTCTAATCCGGATATATATCACCATTGCCGTTAATTTTCTTGACTGTATATCTCTTAAATATCAACATATACACGTGTGATTTAGTTTACTAAGATTTTTCAATGCCGAGAACCTCGATCAGAGAGTAAAAATGGCGTAAGGTTCACAATGGTGTAAGATTAAAATGGGAGATACCAGGCTAGGATTCGAGTTACAGGAACAAGGGCCAAACCAACTACCCAAGAATGGAATCGTCGAGCGACAACACTTGACAACCTCCTAGAAGCAGCTTTTCTTACCACCAGACCTTTCTCCATCAATTAGGAATCTGATGCCGTCAGTAAACACATTCCTTAAATTGTAGCCATTTGTTGAGTGTTTTTTTTTGGTGTCTAATCCGCATATATATCAACATTGCCCTTGATTTTCTTGACTGTATATCTCTTAAATATCAACATATACACGTGTGATTTTGTTTACGAAGATTTTTCAATGCCGAGAACCTCGATCAGAGAGTAAAAAAGGTGTAAGGTTCACAATGGTGTAAGATTAAAATGGGATATATCGGGCTAGGATTCGAGTTACAGGAACCAGGGCCAAACCAACCACCCAAGAATGGAATCGTCGAGTGAAAACATTTGACAACCTCCTAGATGCAGCTTTTCTTGCCACCAGACCTTTCTCCATCAATTAGGAATCTGATGCCGTCACTAAACACATTCCTTAAATTGTAGCCATTTGTTGAGTGTTTTTTTTGGTGTCTAATCCGCATATATATCACCATTGCTCTTGATTTTCTTGACCGTATATCTCTTAAATGTCAACATATACATGTGTGATTTAGTTTACGAAGATTTTTCAATACCGAGAGCCTCGATCAGAGCGTAAAAATGGCGTAATGTTCACAATGGTGTAAAATTAAAATGGGATATACCTGGCTAGGATTCGAGTTACAGGAACAAGGGAAAAACCAACCACCCAAGAATGTAATCGTCGAGCGAAAACACTTAACAACCTCCTAGACACAGCTTTTCTTGCCCCCAGACCTTTCTCCATCAATTAGGAATATGATGCCGTCACTAAACACATTCCTTAAATTGTAGCCATTTGTTGAATGTTTTTTATGGTGTCTAATCCGCATATATATCAACATTGCCCTTGATTTTCTTGACTGTGTATCTCTTAAATATCAACATATACACGTGTGATTTAGTTTACGAAGATTTTTCAATGCCGAGAACCTCGATCAGAGAGTAAAAATAGCGTAAGGTTCACAATGGTGTAAAATTAAAATGGGATATACCGGGCTAGGATTCGAGTTACAGGAACAAGGGCCAAACCAACCACCCAAGAATGGAATCATCGAGCGAAAACACTTGACAACCTCCTAGAAGCAGCTTTTCTTCCCACCAGACCTTTCTCCATCAATTAGGACTCTGCTGCCGTCACTAAACACATTCCTTAAATTGTAGCCACTTGTTGAGTGTTTTTTTTGGTGTCTAATCCGCATATATATCACCATTGCCCTTGATTTTCTTGACTGTATATCTCATAAATGTCAACATATACACGTGTGATTTAGTTTACGGAGATTTTTCAATGCCGAGAACCTCGATCAGAGAGTAAAAAAGGCGTAAGGTTCACAATGGTGTAGATTAAAATGGGATATACCGGGCTAGGATTCGAGTTACAGGAACAAGGGCCAAACCAACCACCCAAGAATGGAATCGTCGAGCGAAAACACTTGAAAACCTCCTAGAAGCAGCTTTTCTTGCCACCAGACCTTTCTCCATCAATTAGGAATCTGATGCCGTCACTAAACACATTCCTTAAATTGTAGCCATTTGTTGAATGTTTTTTATGGTGTCTAATCCACATATATATCACCATTGCCCTTGATTTTCTTGACTGTGTATCTCTTAAATATCAACATATACACGTGTGATTTAGTTTACGAAGATTTTTCAATGCCGAGAACCTCGATCAGAGAGTAAAAATGGCGTAAGGTTCACAATGGTGTAAAATTAAAATGGGATATACCGGGCTAGGATTCGAGTTACAGGAACAAGGGCCAAACCAACCACCCAAGAATGGAATCGTCGAGCGAAAACACTTGACAACCACCTAGAAGCAGCTTTTCTTGCCACCAGACCTTTCTGCATCAATTAGGAATCTGATGACGTCACTAAACACATTCCTTAAATTGTAGCCATTTGTTGAGTGATTTTTTTTGGTGTCTAATCCGCATATATATCACCATTGCCCCTAATTTTCTTGACTGTATATCTCTTAAATATCAACATATACACGTGTCATTTAGTTTACAAATATTTTTCAATGTCGGGAACCTCGATCAGAGAGTAAAAAAGGCGTAAGGTTCACAATGGTGTAAAATTAAAATGGGATATACCGGGCTAGGATTCGAGTTACAGGAACAAGGGCCAAACCAACCACCCAAGAATGGAATCATCGAGCGAAAACACTTGACAACCTCCTAGAAGCAGCTTTTCTTCCCACCAGACCTTTCTCCATCAATTAGGACTCTGCTGCCGGTACTAAACACATTCCTTAAATTGTAGCCATTTGTTGAGTGTTTTTTTTGGTGTCTAATCCGCATATATATCACCATTGCCCTTGATTTTCTTGACTGTATATCTCTTAAATGTCAACATATACACGTGTGATTTAGTTTACGAAGATTTTTCAATACCGAGAACCTCGATCAGAGAGTAAAAAAGGCGTAAGGTTCACAATGGTGTAAAACTCAAATCGGATATACCGGGCTAGGATTCGAGTTACAGGAACAAAGGCGAAACCAACCACCCAAGAATGGAATCGTCGAGCGAAAACATTTGACAACCTCCTAGACGCAGCTTTTCTTGCCCCCAGACCTTTCTCCATCAATTAGGAATCTGATGCCGTCACTAAACACATTCCTTGAATTGTTGCCATTTGTTGAGTGTTTTTTTTGTGTCTAATCTGCATATATATCACCATTGCCCTTGATTTTCTTGACTGTATATCTCTTAAATGTCAACATATACACGTGTGATTTAGTTTACGAAGATTTTTCAATGCCGAGAACCTCGATCAGAGAGTAAAAAAGGCGTAAGGTTCACAATGGTGTAAGATTAAAATGGGATATACCGGGCTAGGATTCGAGTTACAGGAACAAGGGCCAAACCAACCACCCAAGAATGGAATCGTCGAGCGAAAACACTTGACAACCTCCTAGAAGCAGCTTTTCTTGCCACCAGACCTTTCTCCATCAATTAGGAATCTGATGTCGTCACTAATCACATTCTTTAAATTGTTGCCATTTGTTGAGTGTTTTTTTTGGTGTCTAATCCGCATATATATCAGCATTGCCCTTGATTTTCTTAACTGTATATCTCATGAATATCAACATATACACGTGTGATTTAGTTTACGAAGATTTTTCAATGCCGAGAACCTCGATCAGAGAGTAAAAAAGGTGTAAGGTTCACAATGGTGTAAAATTAAAATGGGATATACCGGGCTAGGATTCGAGTTACAGGAACAAGGGCAAAAGCAACCACCCAAGAATGGAATCATCGAGCGAAAACACTTGACAACCTCCTAGAAGCAGCTTTTTTGCCACCAGACCTTTCTCCATCAATTAGGAATCTGATGCCGTCACTAAACACATTCCTTAAATTGTAGCCATTTGTTGAATGTTTTTTTTTGGTGTCTAATCCGCATATATATCACCATTGCCCTTGATTTTCTTGACTGTATATCTCTTAAATATCAACATATACACGTGTGATTTAATTTACGAAGATTTTTCATTGCCGAGAACCTCGATCAGAGAGTAAAAAAGGCGTAAGGTTCACAATGGTGTAAGATTAAAATGGGATATACCAGGCTAGGATTCGAGTTACAGGAACAAGGGCCAAACCAACTACCCAAGAATGGAATCGTCAAGCGAAAACACTTGACAACCTCCTAGAAGCAGCTTTTCTTATGACCAGACCTTTCTCCATCAATTAGGAATCTGATGCCGTCACTAAACACATTCCTTAAATTGTAGCCATTTGTTGAGTGATTATTTTTTGGTGTCTAATCCGCATATATATCACCATTGCCCTTGATTTTCTTGACTGTATATCTCTTAAATATCAACATATACACGTGTGATTTAGTTTACGATGATTTTTCAATGTCGAGAACCTCGATCAGAGAGTAAAAAAGGCGTAGGGTTCACAATGGTGTAAGATTAAAATGGGATATACCGGGCTAGGATTCGAGTTACAGGAACAAGGGCCAAACCAACCACCCAAGAAAGGAATCGTCGAGCGAAAACACTTGACAACCTCCTAGAAGCAGCTTTTCTTACCACCAGACCTTTCTCCATCAATTAGGATTCTGATGACGTCACTAAACACATTCCTTAAATTGTAGCCATTTGTGGAGTGATTTTTTTTGGTGTCTAATCCACATATATATCACCATTGCCCTTAATTTTCTTGACTGTATATCTCTTAAATATCAACATATACATGTGTGATTTAGTTTACGAAGATTTTTCATTGCCGAGAACCTCGATCAGAGAGTAAAAAAGGCGTAAGGTTCACAATGGTGTAAGATTAAAATGGGATATACCAGGCTAGGATTCGAGTTACAGGAACAAGGGCCAAACCAACCACCCAAGAATGGAATCGTCAAGCGAAAACACTTGACAACCTCCTAGAAGCAGCTTTTCTTATGACCAGACCTTTCTCCATCAATTAGGAATTTGATGCCGTCACTAAACACATTCCTTAAATTGTAGCCATTTTTTGAGTGATTTTTTTTGGTGTCTAATCCGCATATATATCACCATCGCCCTTGATTTTCTTGACTGTATATCTCTTAAATATCAACATATACACGTGTGATTTAGTTTACGAATATTTTTCAATGCCGAGAACCTCGATCAGAGAGTAAAAATTGCGTAAGGTTCACAATGGTGTAAGATTAAAATGGGATATACCAGGCTAGGATTCGAGTTACAGGAACAAGGGCCAAACCAACCACCCAAGAATGGAATCGTCGAGCGAAAACACTTGACAACCTCCTAGAAGCAGCTTTTCTTACCACCAGACCTTTCTCCATCAATTAGGAATCTGATTCCGTCACTAAACACATTCCTTAAATTGTAGCCATTTGTTGAGTGTTTTTTTGGTGTCTAATCCGCATATATATCACCATTGCCCTTGATTTTCTTGACTGTATATCTCTTAAATGTCAACATATACACGTGTGATTTAGTTTACGAAGATTTTTCAATGCCGAGAACCTCGATCAGAGAGTAAAAAAGGCGTAAGGTTGACAATGGTGTAAAATTAAAATGGGATATATCGGGCTAGGATTCGAGTTACAGGAACAAGGGCCAAACCAACCACCCAAGAATGGAATCGTCGATCGAAAACACTTGACAACCTCCTAGAAGCAGCTGTTCTTGCCACCAGACCTTTCTCCATCAATTAGGAATCTGATGCCGTCACTAAAAACATTCCTTAAATTGTAGCCATTTGTTGAGTTTTTTTTTGGTGTCTAATCCGCATATATATCACCATTGCCCTTGATTTTCTTGACTGTATATCTCTTAAATGTCAACATATACATGGGTGATTTAGTTTCCGAAGATTTTTCAATGCCGAGAACCTCGATCAGAGAGTAAAAAAGGCGTAAGGTTCACAATGGTGTAAGATTAAAATGTGATATACCGGGCTAGGATTCGAGTTACAGGAACAAGGGCCAAACCAACCACCCAAGAAAGGAATCGTCGAGCGAAAACACTTGACAACCTCCTAGAAGCAGCTTTTCTTACCACCAGACCTTTCTCCATCAATTAGGATTCTGATGACGTCACTAAACACATTCCTTAAATTGTAGCCATTTGTGGAGTGATTTTTTTTGGTGTCTAATCCACATATATATCACCATTGCCCTTAATTTTCTTGAATGTATATCTCTTAAATATCAACATATACATGTGTGATTTAGTTTACGAAGATTTTTCATTGCCGAGAACCTCGATCAGAGACTAAAAAAGGCGTAAGGTTCACAATGGTGTAAGATTAAAATGGGATATACCAGGCTAGGATTCGAGTTACAGGAACAAGGGCCAAACCAACCACCCAAGAATGGAATCGTCAAGTGAAAACACTTGACAACCTCCTAGAAGCAGCTTTTCCTATGACCAGACCTTTCTCCATCAATTAGGAATCTGATGCCGTCACTAAACACATTCCTTAAATTGTAGCCATTTGTTGAGTGATTTTTTTGGGTGTCTAATCCGCATATATATCACCATCGCCCTTGATTTTCTTGACTGTATATCTCTTAAATATCAACATATACACGTGTGATTTAGTTTACGAATATTTTTCAATGCCGAGAACCTCGATCAGAGAGTAAAAATTGCGTAAGGTTCACAATGGTGTAAGATTAAAATGGGATATACCAGGCTAGGATTCGAGTTACAGGAACAAGGGCCAAACCAACCACCCAAGAATGGAATCGTCGAGCGAAAACACTTGACAACCTCCTAGAAGCAGCTTTTCTTACCACCAGACCTTTCTCCATCAATTAGGAATCTGATTCCGTCACTAAACACATTCCTTAAATTGTAGCCATTTGTTGAGTGTTTTTTTGGTGTCTAATCCGCATATATATCACCATTGCCCTTGATTTTCTTGACTGTATATCTCTTAAATGTCAACATATACACGTGTGATTTAGTTTACGAAGATTTTTCAATGCCGAGAACCTCGATCAGAGAGTAAAAAAGGCGTAAGTTTGACAATGGTGTAAAATTAAAATGGGATATATCGGGCTAGGATTCGAGTTACAGGAACAAGGGCCAAACCAACCAGCCAAGAATGGAATCGTCGATCGAAAACACTTGACAACCTCCTAGAAGCAGCTGTTCTTGCCACCAGACCTTTCTCCATCAATTAGGAATCTGATGCCGTCACTAAAAACATTCCTTAAATTGTAGCCATTTGTTGAGTTTTTTTTTGGTGTCTAATCCGCATATATATCACCATTGCCCTTGATTTTCTTGACTGTATATCTCTTAAATGTCAACATATACATGGGTGATTTAGTTTCCGAAGATTTTTCAATGCCGAGAACCTCGATCAGAGAGTAAAAAAGGCGTAAGGTTCACAATGGTGTAAAACTAAAATGGGATATACCGGGCTAGGATTCGAGTTACAGGAACAAGGGCCAAACCAACCACCCAAGAATGGAATCGTCGAGCGAAAACACTTGACAACCTCCTAGAAGCAGCTTTTCTTGCCACTAGACCTTTCTCCATCAATTAGGAATCTGATGCCGTCACTAAACACATTCCTTAAATTCTAGCCATTTGTTGAGTGTTTTTTTTGGTGTCTAATCCGCATATATATCACTATTGCCCTTGATTTTCTTGACTGTATATCTCTTAAATGTCAACATATACACGTGTGATTTAGTTTACGAAGATTTTTCAATGCCGAGAACCTGGATCAGAGAGTAAAAAATGCCTAAGGTTCACAATGGTGTAAGATTAAAATGGGATATACCGGGCTAGGATTCGAGTTACAGGAACAAGGGCCAAACCAACCAGCCAAGAATGGAATCGTCGAGCGAAAACACTTTTACAACCTCCTAGAAGCAGCTTTTCTTGCCACCAGACCTTTCTCTATCAATTAGGAATCTTATGCCGTCACTAAACACATTCCTTAAATTGTAGCCATTTGTTGATTGTTTTTTTTGTGTATAATCCGCATATATATTTACCATTGCCCTTGATTTTTTTTAACTGTATATCTCTTAAATATCAACATATACACGTGTGATTTAGTTTACGAAGATTTTTCATTGCCGAGAACCTCGATCAGAGAGTAAAAAAGGCGTAAGGTTCACAATGGTGTAAGATTAAAATGGGATATACCAGGCTAGGATTCGAGTTACAGGAACAAGGGCCAAACCAACCACCCAAGAATGGAATCGTCAAGCGAAAACACTTGACAACCTCCTAGAAGCAGCTTTTCTTATGACCAGACCTTTCTCCATCAATTAGGAATCTGATGCCGTCACTAAACACATTCCTTAAATTGTAGCCATTTGTTGAGTGATTTTTTTTGCTGTCTAATCCGCATATATATCACCATCGCCCTTGATTTTCTTGACTGTATATCTCTTAAATATCAACATATACACGTGTGATTTAGTTTACGAATATTTTTCAATGCCGAGAACCTCGATCAGAGAGTAAAAATTGCGTAAGGTTCACAATGGTGTAAGATTAAAATGGGATATACCAGGCTAGGATTCGAGTTACAGGAACAAGGGCCAAACCAACCACCTAAGAATGGAATCGTCGAGCGAAAACACTTGACAACCTCCTAGAAGCAGCTTTTCTTACCACCAGACCTTTCTCCATCAATTAGGAATCTGATTCCGTCACTAAACACATTCCTTAAATTGTAGCCAATTGTTGAGTGTTTTTTTGGTGTCTAATCCGCATATATATCACCATTGCCCTTGATTTTCTTGACTGTATATCTCTTAAATGTCAACATATACACGTTTGATTTAGTTTACGAAGATTTTTCAATGCCGAGAACCTCGATCAGAGAGTAAAAAAGGCGTAAGGTTCACAATGGTGTAAAATTTAAATGGGATATACCGGGCTAGGATTCGAGTTACAGGAACAAGGGCCAAACCAACCACCCAAGAATGGAATCGTCGAGCGAAAACACTTGACAACCTCCTAGAAGCAGCTTTTCTTGCCACCAGACCTTTCTCCATCAATTAGGAATCTGATGCCGTCACTAAACACATTCCTTAAATTGTAGCCATTTGTTGAGTGTTTTTTTTGTGTCTAATCCGCATATATATCACCATTGCCCTTGATTTTCTTAACTGTATATCTCATAAATATCAACATATACACGTGTGATTTAGTTTACGAAGATTTTTCATTGCCGAGAACCTCGATCAGAGAGTAAAAAAGGCGTAAGGTTCACATTGGTGTAAGATTAAAATGGGATATACCAGGTTAGGATTCGAGTTACAGGAACAAGGGCCAAATCAACCACCCAAGACTGGAATCGTCGAGCTAAAACAGTTGACAACCTCCTAGAATCAGCTTTTCTTACCACCAGACCTTTCTCCATAAATTAGGAATCTGATGTCGTTACTAAACACATTCCTTAAATTGTAGCCATTTGTTGAGTGTTTTTTTTTAGGTGCCTAATCCGCATATATATCACCATTGCCCTTGATTTTCTTGACTGTATATCTCTTAAATGTCAACATATACACGTGTGATTTAGTTTACGAAGATTTTTCAATGCCGACAACCTCGATCAGAGAGTAAAAAAGGCGTAAGGTTCACAATGGTGTAAGATTAAAATGGGATATACCAGGTTAGGATTCGAGTTACAGGAACAAGGGCCAAACCAACCACCCAAGACTAGAATCGTCGAGCGAAAACACTTGACAACCTCCTAGAAGCAGCTTTTCTTGCCACCAGACCTTTCTCCATCAATTAGGAATCTGATGCCGTCGCTAAACACATTCCTTAAATTGTAGCCATTTGTTGAGTGTTTTTTTTTGTGTCTAATCCGCATATATATCACTATTGCCCTTGATTTTCTTGACTGTATATCTCTTAAATGTCAACATATACACGTGTGATTTAGTTTACGAAGATTTTTCAATGCCGAGAACCTCGATCAGAGAGTAAAAAAGGTGTAAGGTTCACAATGGTGTAAGATTAAAATGGGATATACCGGGCTAGGATTCGAGTTACAGGAACAAGGGCCAAACCAACCACCCAAGAATGGAATCGTCGAGCGAAAACACTTGACAACCTCCTAGAAGCAGCTTTTCTTGCCACCAGACTTTTCTCCATCAATTAGGAAGCTGATGCCGTCACTAAACATATTCCTTAAATTGTAGCCATTTGTTGAGTGTTTTTTTTGGTGTCTAATCTGCATATATATCACCATTGCCCTTGATTTTCTTGACTGTATATCTCTTAAATGTCAACATCTACACGTTTGATTTAGTTTACGAAGATTTTTCAATGCCGAGAACCTCGGTCAGAGAGTAAAAAAGGCGTAAGGTTCACAATGGTGTAAGATTAAAATGGGATATACCGTGCTAGGATTCGAGTTACAGGAACAAGGGCCAAACTAACCACCCAAAAATGGAACCGTCGAGCGAAAACACTTGAAAACCTCCTAGAAGCAGCTTTTCTTGCCACCAGACTTTTCTCCATCAATTAGGAATCTGATGCCGTCGCTAAACACATTCCTTAAGTTGTAGCCATTTGTTGAGTGTTTTTTTGGTGTCTAATCCGCATATATATCACCATTGCCCTTGATTTTCTTGACTGTATATATCTCTTAAATGTCAACATATACACGTGTGATTTAGTTTACGAAGATTTTTTCAATGCCGAGAACCTCGATCAGAGAGTAAAAAAGGCGTAAGGTTCATAATGGTGTAAGATTAAAATGGGATATACCGGGCTAGGATTCGAGTTACAGGAACAAGGGCCAAACTAACCACCCATGAATGGAATCGTGGAGCTAAAACAGTTGACAACCTCCTAGAATCAGCTTTTCTTACCACCAGACCTTTCTCCATTAATTAGGAATCTGATGCCGTTACTAAACACATTCCGTAAATTGTAGCCATTTGTTGAGTGTTTTTTTTGTGTCTAATCCGCATATATATCACCATTGCCCTTGATTTTCTTGACTGTATATCTCTTAAATATCAACATATACACGTGTGATTTAGTTTACGAAGATTTTTCAACGCCGAGAACCTTGATCAGAGAGTAAAAAAGGCGTAAGGTTCACAATGGTGTAAAATTAAAATGGGATATACCGGGCTAGGATTCGAGTTACCGGAACAAGGGCCAAACCAACCACCCAAGAATGGAATCTTCGATCGAAAACACTTGACAACCTCCTAGAAGCAGCTTTTCTTGCCACCAGACATTTCTCCATCAATTAGGAATCTGATGCCGTCACTAAACACATTCCTTAAATTGGAGCCATTTGTTGAGTGTTTTTTTTTTGTGTCTAATCCGCATATATATCACCATTGCCCTTGATTTTCTTGACTGTATATCTCTTAAATGTCAACATATACACGTGTGATTTAGTTAACGAAGATTTTTCAATGCCGAGAACCTCGATCAGAGAGTAAAAAAGGCGTAAGGTTCACAATGGTGTAAGATTAAAATGGGATATACCGGGCTAGGATTCGAGTTACAGGAACATGGGCCAACCCAACCACCCAAGAATGGAATCGTCGAGCGAAAACACTTGGAAACCTCCTAGAAGCAGCTTTTCTTGCCACCAGAACTTTCTCCATCAATTAGGAATCTGATGCCGTCACTAAACACATTCCTTAAATTGTAGCCATTTGTTGAGTGTTTTTTTTTTGGTGTCTAATCCGCATATATATCACTATTGCCCTTGATTTTCTTGACTGTATATCTCTTAAATGTCAACATATACACGTGTGATTTAGTTTACGAAGATTTTTCAATGCCGAGAACCTCGGTCAGAGAGTAAAAAAGGCGTAAGGTTCATAATGGTGTAAGATTAAAATGGGATATACCGGGCTAGGATTCGAGTTACAGGAACAAGGGCCAAACTAACCACCCATGAATGGAATCGTGGAGCTAAAACAGTTGACAACCTCCTAGAATCAGCTTTTCTTACCACCAGACCTTTCTCCATTAATTAGGAATCTGATGCCGTTACTAAACACATTCCGTAAATTGTAGCCATTTGTTGAGTGTTTTTTTTGTGTCTAATCCGCATATATATCACCATTGCCCTTGATTTTCTTGACTGTATATCTCTTAAATATCAACATATACACGTGTGATTTAGTTTACGAAGATTTTTCAATGCCGAGAACCTTGATCAGAGAGTAAAAAAGGCGTAAGGTTCACAATGGTGTAAAATTAAAATGGGATATACCGGGCTAGGATTCGAGTTACCGGAACAAGGGCCAAACCAACCACCCAAGAATGGAATCTTCGATCGAAAACACTTGACAACCTCCTAGAAGCAGCTTTTCTTGCCACCAGACATTTCTCCATCAATTAGGAATCTGATGCCGTCACTAAACACATTCCTTAAATTGGAGCCATTTGTTGAGTGTTTTTTTTTTGTGTCTAATCCGCATATATATCACCATTGCCCTTGATTTTCTTGACTGTATATCTCTTAAATGTCAACATATACACGTGTGATTTAGTTAACGAAGATTTTTCAATGCCGAGAACCTCGATCAGAGAGTAAAAAAGGCGTAAGGTTCACAATGGTGTAAGATTAAAATGGGATATACCGGGCTAGGATTCGAGTTACAGGAACATGGGCCAACCCAACCACCCAAGAATGGAATCGTCGAGCGAAAACACTTGGAAACCTCCTAGAAGCAGCTTTTCTTGCCACCAGAACTTTCTACATCAATTAGGAATCTGATGCCGTCACTAAACACATTCCTTAAATTGTAGCCATTTGTTGAGTGTTTTTTTTTTGGTGTCTAATCCGCATATATATCACTATTGCCCTTGATTTTCTTGACTGTATATCTCTTAAATGTCAACATATACACGTGTGATTTAGTTTACGAAGATTTTTCAATGCCGAGAACCTCGGTCAGAGAGTAAAGAAGGCGTAAGGTTCATAATGGTGTAAGATTAAAATGGGATATACTGGGCTAGGATTCGAGTTACAGGAACAAGGGCCAAACTAACCACCCATGAATGGAATCGTGGAGCTAAAACAGTTGACAACCTCCTAGAATCAGCTTTTCTTACCACCAGACCTTTCTCCATTAATTAGGAATCTGATGCCGTTACTAAACACATTCCGTAAATTGTAGCCATTTGTTGAGTGTTTTTTTTGTGTCTAATCCGCATATATATCACCATTGCCCTTGATTTTCTTGACTGTATATCTCTTAAATATCAACATATACACGTGTGATTTAGTTTACGAAGATTTTTCAATGCCGATAACCTTGATCAGAGAGTAAAAAAGGCGTAAGGTTCACAATGGTGTAAAATTAAAATGGGATATACCGGGCTAGGATTCGAGTTACCGGAACAAGGGCCAAACCAACCACCCAAGAATGGAATCTTCGATCGAAAACACTTGACAACCTCCTAGAAGCAGCTTTTCTTGCCACCAGACATTTCTCCATCAATTAGGAATCTGATGCCGTCACTAAACACATTCCTTAAATTGGAGCCATTTGTTGAGTGTTTTTTTTTGTGTCTAATCCGCATATATATCACCATTGCCCTTGATTTTCTTGACTGTATATCTCTTAAATGTCAACATATACACGTGTGATTTAGTTAACGAAGATTTTTCAATGCCGAGAACCTCGATCAGAGAGTAAAAAAGGCGTAAGGTTCACAATGGTGTAAGATTAAAATGGGATATACCGGGCTAGGATTCGAGTTACAGGAACATGGGCCAACCCAACCACCCAAGAATGGAATCGTCGAGCGAAAACACTTGGAAACCTCCTAGAAGCAGCTTTTCTTGCCACCAGAACTTTCTCCATCAATTAGGAATCTGATGCCGTCACTAAACACATTCCTTAAATTGTAGCCATTTGTTGAGTGTTTTTTTTTTGGTGTCTAATCCGCATATATATCACTATTGCCCTTGATTTTCTTGACTGTATATCTCTTAAATGTCAACATATACACGTGTGATTTAGTTTACGAAGATTTTTCAATGCCGAGAACCTCGGTCAGAGAGTAAAAAAGGCGTAAGGTTCATAATGGTGTAAGATTAAAATGGGATATACCGGGCTAGGATTCGAGTTACAGGAACAAGGGCCAAACTAACCACCCATGAATGGAATCGTGGAGCTAAAACAGTTGACAACCTCCTAGAATCAGCTTTTCTTACCACCAGACCTTTCTCCATTAATTAGGAATCTGATGCCGTTACTAAACACATTCCGTAAATTGTAGCCATTTGTTGAGTGTTTTTTTTGTGTCTAATCCGCATATATATCACCATTGCCCTTGATTTTCTTGACTGTATATCTCTTAAATATCAACATATACACGTGTGATTTAGTTTACGAAGATTTTTCAATGCCGAGAACCTTGATCAGAGAGTAAAAAAGGCGTAAGGTTCACAATGGTGTAAAATTAAAATGGGATATACCGGGCTAGGATTCGAGTTACCGGAACAAGGGCCAAACCAACCACCCACGAATGGAATCTTCGATCGAAAACACTTGACAACCTCCTAGAAGCAGCTTTTCTTGCCACCAGACATTTCTCCATCAATTAGGAATCTGATGCCGTCACTAAACACATTCCTTAAATTGGAGCCATTTGTTGAGTGTTTTTTTTGTGTCTAATCCGCATATATATCACCATTGCCCTTGATTTTCTTGACTGTATATCTCTTAAATGTCAACATATACACGTGTGATTTAGTTAACGAAGATTTTTCAATGCCGAGAACCTCGATCAGAGAGTAAAAAAGGCGTAAGGTTCACAATGGTGTAAGATTAAAATGGGATATACCGGGCTAGGATTCGAGTTACAGGAACATGGGCCAACCCAACCACCCAAGAATGGAATCGTCGAGCGAAAACACTTGGAAACCTCCTAGAAGCAGCTTTTCTTGCCACCAGAACTTTCTCCATCAATTAGGAATCTGATGCCGTCACTAAACACATTCCTTAAATTGTAGCCATTTGTTGAGTGTTTTTTTTTTGGTGTCTAATCCGCATATATATCACTATTGCCCTTGATTTTCTTGACTGTATATCTCTAAAATGTCAACATATACACGTGTGATTTAGTTTACGAAGATTTTTCAATGCCGAGAACCTCGGTCAGAGAGTAAAAAAGGCGTAAGGTTCACAATGGTGTAAGATTAAAATGGGATATACCGTGCTAGGATTCGAGTTACAGGAACAAGGGCCAAACTAACCACCCAAAAATGGAACCGTCGAGCGAAAACACTTGAAAACCTCCTAGAAGCAGCTTTTCTTGCCACCAGACTTTTCTCCATCAATTAGGAATCTGATGCCGTCGCTAAACACATTCCTTAAGTTGTAGCCATTTGTTGAGTGTTTTTTTTGGTGTCTAATCCGCATATATATCACCATTGCCCTTGATTTTCTTGACTGTATATATCTCTTAAATGTCAACATATACACGTGTGATTTAGTTTACGAAGATTTTTTCAATGCCGAGAACCTCGATCAGAGAGTAAAAAAGGCGTAAGGTTCATAATGGTGTAAGATTAAAATGGGATATACCGGGCTAGGATTCGAGTTACAGGAACAAGGGCCAAACTAACCACCCAAGAATGGAATCGTGGAGCTAAAACAGTTGACAACCTCCTAGAATCAGCTTTTCTTACCACCAGACCTTTCTCCATTAATTAGGAATCTGATGCCGTTACTAAACACATTCCTTAAATTGTAGCCATTTGTTGAGTGTTTTTTTTGTGTCTAATCCGCATATATATCACCATTGCCCTTGATTTTCTTGACTGTATATCTCTTAAATATCAACATATACACGTGTGATTTAGTTTACGAAGATTTTTCAATGCCGAGAACCTTGATCAGAGAGTAAAAAAGGCGTAAGGTTCACAATGGTGTAAAATTAAAATGGGATATACCGGGCTAGGATTCGAGTTACCGGAACAAGGGCCAAACCAACCACCCAAGAATGGAATCTTCGATCGAAAACACTTGACAACCTCCTAGAAGCAGCTTTTCTTGCCACCAGACATTTCTCCATCAATTAGGAATCTGATGCCGTCACTAAACACATTCCTTAAATTGGAGCCATTTGTTGAGTGTTTTTTTTGGTGTCTAATCCGCATATATATCACCATTGCCCTTGATTTTCTTGACTGTATATCTCTTAAATGTCAACATATACACGTGTGATTTAGTTTACGAAGATTTTTCAATGCCGAGAACCTCGATCAGAGAGTAAAAAAGGCGTAAGGTTCACAATGGTGTAAGATTAACATGGGATATACCGGGCTAGGATTCGAGTTACAGGAACATGGGCCAACCCAACCACCCAAGAATGGAATCGTCGAGCGAAAACACTTGAAAACCTCCTAGAAGCAGCTTTTCTTGCCACCAGAACTTTCTCCATCAATTAGGAATCTGATGCCGTCACTAAACACATTCCTTAAATTGTAGCCATTTGTTGAGTGTTTTTTTTTGGTGTCTAATCCGCATATATATCACCATTGCCTTTGATTTTCTTAAATGTATATCTCTTAAATATTGACATATACACGTATGATTTAGTTTACGAAGATTTTTCAATGCCGAGAACCTCGATCAGAGAGTAAAAAAGGCATAAGGTTCACAATGGTGTAAGATTATAATGGGATATACCAGGCTAGGATTCGAGTTACAGGAACAAGGGCCAAACCAACCACCCAAGAATGGAATCGTCGAGCGAAAACACTTGACAACCTCCTAGAAGCAACTTTTCTTGCCACCAGACCTTTCTCCATGAATTAGGAATCTGATGCCGTCACTAAACACATTCCTTAAGTTGTAGCCATTTGTTGAGTGTTTTTTTTGTGTCTAATCCGCATATATATCACCATTGCCCTTGATTTTCTTGACTGTATATCTCTTAAATGTCAACATATACACGTGTGATTTAGTTTACGAAGATTTTTCAATGCCGAGAACCTCGATCAGAGAGTAAAAAAGGCTTAAGGTTCAAAATGGTGTAAAATTAAAATGGGATATACCGGGCTAGGATTCGAGTTACAGGAACACGGGCCAAACCAACCACCCAAGAATGGAATCGTCGAGCGAAAACACTTGAAAACCTCCTAGAAGCATCTTTTCTTGCCACCAGACTTTTCTCCATCAATTAGGAATCTGATGCCGTCACTAAACACATTCCTTAAGTTGTAGCCATTTGTTGAGTGTTTTTTTTTGTGTCTAATCCGCATATATATCACCATTGCCCTTGATTTTCTTGACTGTATATCTCTTAAATGTCAACACATACACGTGTGATTTGGTTTACGAAGATTTTTTCAATGCCGAGAACCTCGATCAGAGAGTAAAAAGGCGTAAGGTTCACAATGGTGTAAATTTAAAATGGGATATACCAGGGCTAGGATTCGAGTTACAGGAACAAGGGCCAAACCAACCACCCAAGAATGGAATCGTCGAGCTAAAACAGTTGACAACCTCCTAGAATCAGCTTTTCTTACCACCAGACATTTCTCCATCAATTAGGAATCTGATGTCGTCACTAAACACATTCCTTAAATTGTAGCCATTTGTTGAGTGTTTTTTTTTGGTGTCTAATCCGCATATATATCACAATTGCCCTTGATTTTCTTGACTGTATATCTCTTAAATATCAACATATACATGTGTGATTTAGTTTACGAAGATTTTTCAATGCCGAGAACCTTGATCAGAGAGTAAAAAAGGCGTAAGGTTCACAATGGTGTAAAATTAAAATGGGATATACCGGGCTAGGATTCGAGTTACCGGAACAAGGGCCAAACCAACCACCCAAAAATGGAATCTTCGATCGAAAACACTTGACAACCTCCTAGAAGCAGCTTTTCTTGCCACCAGACATTTCTCCATCAATTAGGAATCTGATGCCGTCACTAAACACATTCCTTAAATTGTAGCCATTTGTTGAGTGTTTTTTTTGGTGTCTAATCCGCTTATATATCACCATTGCCCTTGATTTTCTTGACTGTATATCTCTTAAATGTCAACATATACACGTGTGATTTAGTTTACGAAGATTTTTCAATGCCGAGAACCTTGATCAGAGAGTAAAATAGGCGTAAGGTTCACAATGGTGTAAGATTAAAATGAGATATACCGGGATAGGATTCGAGTTACAGGAACAAGGGCCAACCCAACCACCCAAGAATGGAATCGTCGAGCGAAAACACTTGAAAACCTCCTAGAAGCAGCTTTTCTTGCCACCAGAACTTTCTCCATCAATTAGGAATCTGATGCCGTCACTAAACACATTCCTTAAATTGTAGCCATTTGTTGAGTGTTTTTTTTTGGTGTCTAATCCGCATATATATCACCATTGCCCTTGATTTTCTTAACTGTATATCTCTTAAATATCGACATATACACGTATGATTTAGTTTACGAAGATTTTTCAATTCCGAGAACCTCGATCAGAGAGTAAAAAAGGCGTAAGGTTCACAATGGTGTAAGATTAAAATGGGATATACCAGGCTAGGATTCGAGTTACAGGAACAAGGGCCAAACCAACCACCCAAGAATGGAATCGTCGAGCGAAAACACTTGACAACCTCCTAGAAGCAGCTTTTCTTGCCGCCAGACCTTTCTCCATCAATTAGGAATCTGATGCCGTCACTAAACACATTCCTTAAGTTGTAGCCATTTGTTGAGTGTTTTTTTTTTTTGTGTCTAATCCGCATATATATCACCATTGCCCTTGATTTTCTTGACTGTATATCTCTTAAATGTCAACATATACACGTGTGATTTAGTTTACGAAGATTTTTCAATGCCGAGAACCTCGATCAGAGAGTAAAAAAGGCTTAAGGTTCACAATGGTGTAAAATTAAAATGGGATATACCGGGCTAGGATTCGAGTTACAGGAACAAGGGCCAAACCAACCAACCAAGAATGGAATCGTCGAGCGAAAACACTTGACAACCACCTAGAAGCAACTTTTCTTGCCACCAGACCTTTCTCCATCAATTAGGAATCTGATGCCGTCACTAAACACATTCCTTAAGTTGTAGCCATTTGTTGAGTGTTTTTTTGTGTCTAATCCGCATATATATTTACCATTGCCCTTGATTTTCTTGACTGTATATCTCTTAAATGTCAACATATACACGTGTGATTTAGTTTACGAAGATTTTTCAATGCCGAGAACCTCGGTCAGAGAGTAAAAAAGGCGTAAGGTTCACAATGGTGTAAGATTAAAATGGGATATACCAGGCTAGGATTCGAGTTACAGGAACAAGGGCCAATCTAACCACCCAAGAATGGAATGTTCGAGCGAAAACACTTGAAAACCTCCTAGAAGCAGATTTTCTTGCCACCAGACTTTTCTCCATCAATTAGGAATCTGATGCCATCACTAAACACATTCCTTAAATTGTAGCCATTTGTTGAGTGTTTTTTTTGGTGTCTAATCCGCATATATATTTACCATTGCCCTTGATTTTTTTGACTGTATATCTCCTAAATATCAACATATACACGTGTGATTTAGTTTACGATGATTTTTCAATGCCGAGAACCTCGATCAGAGAGTAAAAAAGGCGTAAGGTTCACAATGGTGTAAGATTAAAATGGGATATACCGGTCTAGGATTCGAGTTACAGGAACAAGGGCCAAACCAACCACCCAAGAATGGAATCGTCGAGCGAAAACACTTGACAACCTCCTAGAAGCTGCTTTTCTTACCACCAGACCTTTCTCCATCAATTAGGAATCTGATGCCGTCACTAAACACATTCCTTAAATTGTAGCCATTTGTTGAGTGATTTTTTTTGTGTCTAATCCGCATATATATCACCATTGCCCATTATTTTCTTGATTGTATATCTCTTAAATATCAACATATACACGTGTGATTTTACTTTACGAAGATTTTTCAATGCCGAGAACCTCGATCAGAGATTAAAAAAGGCGTAAGGTTCACAATGGTGTAAGATTAAAATTGGATATACTAGGCGAGGATTCGAGTTACAGGAACAAGGGCCAAACCAACTACCCAAGAATGGAATCGTCGAGCGAAAACACTTGACAACCTCCTAGAAGCAGCTTTTCTTACCACCAAACATTTCTCCATCAATTAGGAATCTGTTGCCGTCACTAAACACATTCCTTAAATTGTAGCCATTTGTTGAGTGTTTTTTTTTTGGTGTCTAATCCGCTTATATATCACCATTGCCCTTGATTTTCTTAACTTTATATCTCTTAAATATCACCATATACACGTGTGATTTTGTTTACGAAGATTTTTCAATGCCGAGAACCTCGATCAGAGAGTAAAAAAGGCGTAAGGTTCACAATGGTGTAAAATTAAAATGGGATATACCGGGCTAGGATTCGAGTTACAGGAACAAGGGCCAAACCAACCACCTAAGAATGGAATCGTCGAGTGAAAACACTTGACAACCTCCTAGAAGCAGCTTTTCTTGCCACCAGACCTTTCTCCATCAATTAGGAATCTGTTGCCGTCACTAAACACATTCCTTAAATTGTAGCCATTTGTTGAGTGTTTTTTTTGTGTCTAATCCGCATATATATATCACTATTGCCCTTGATTTTCTTGACTGTATATCTCTTAAATGTCAACATATACACGTGTGATTTAGTTTACGAAGATTTTTCAATGCCGAGAACCTCGATCAGAGAGTAAAAAAGGCGTAAGGTTCACAATGGTGTAAGATTAAAATGGGATATACCGGGCTAGGATTCGAGTTACAGGAACAAGGGCCAAACCAACCACCCAAGAATGGAATCGTCGAGCGAAAACACTTGACAACCTCCTAGAAGCAGCTTTTCTTGCCACCAGACCTTTCACCATCAATTAGGAATCTGATGCCGTCACTAAACACATTCCTTAAATTGTAGCCATTTGTTGAGTGTTTTTTTGGTGTCTAATCTGCATATATATTTACCATTGCCCTTGATTTTTTTGACTGTATATCTCTTAAATATCAACATATACACGTGTGATTTAGTTTACGAAGATTTTTCAATGCCGAGAACCTCGATCAGAGAGTAAAAAAGGTGTAAGGTTCACAATGGTGTAAGATTAAAATGTGATATACCAGTCTAGGATTCGAGTTACTGGAACAAGGGCCAAACCAACCACCCAAGAATGGAATCGTCAAGCGAAAACACTTGACAACCTCCTAGAAGCAGCTTTTCTTACGGCCAGACCTTTCTCCATCAATTCGGAATCTGATGCCGTCACTAAACACATTCCTTAAATTGTAGCCATTTGTTGAGTGATTTTTTTTTGGTGTCTAATCCGCATATATATCACCATTGCCCTTGATTTTCTTGACTGTATATCTATTAAATATCAACATATACACGTGTGATTTAGTTTACGATGATATTTCAATGCCGAGAACCTCGATCAGAGAGTAAAAAAGGCGTAAGGTTCACAATGGTGTAAGATTAAAATGGGATATACCGGGCTAGGAGTCGAGTTACAGGAACAAGGGCCAAACCAACCACCCAAGAATGGAATCGACGAGCGAAAACTATTGACAACCTCCTAGAAGCAGCTTTTCTTACCACCAGACCTTTCTCCATCAATTAGGAATCTGATGCCATCACTAAACACATTCCTTACATTGTAGCCATTTGTTGAGTGATTTTTTTTGTGTCTAATCCGCATATATATCACCATTGCCCTTGATTTTCTTGACTGTATATCTCTTAAATATCAACATATACACCTGTGATTTAGTTTACGAATATATTTCAATGCCGAGAACCTCGATCAGAGAGTAAAAAAGGCGTAAGGTTCACAATGGTGTAAGATTAAAATGGGATATACCAGGCTAGGATTCGAGCTACAGGAACAAGGGCCAAACCAACTACCCAAGAATGGAATCGTCGAGCAAAAACACTTGACAACCTCCTAGAAGCAGTTTTTTTTACCACCAGACATTTCTCCATTAATTAGGAATCTGATGCCGTCACTAAACACATTCCTTAAATTGTAGCCATTTGTTGAGTTTTTTTTTTTGGTGTCTAATCCGCATATATATCACCATTGCCCTTGATTTTCTTGACTGTATATCTCTTAAATATCAACATATACACGTGTAATTTTGTTTACGAAGATTTTTCAGTGCCGAGAACCTCGATCAGAGAGTAAAAAAGGCGTAAGGTTCACAATGGTGTAAAATTAAAATGGGATATACCAGGCTAGGATTCGAGTTACAGGAACAAGGGCAAAACCAACCACCTAAGAATGGAATCGTCGAGCGAAAACACTTGACAACCTCCTAGAAGCAGCTTTTCTTGCCACCAGACCTTTCTCCATCAATTAGGAATTTGATGCCGTCACTAAACACATTCCTTAAATTGTAGCCATTTGTTGAGTGTTTTTTTTGTGTCTAATCCGCATATATATATTACTATTGCCCTTGATTTTCTTGACTGTATATCTCTTAAATGTCAACATATACACGTGTGATTTAGTTTACGAAGATTTTTCAATGCCGAGAACCTCGATTAGAGAGTAAAAAAGGCGTAAGGTTCACAATGGTGTAAGATTAAAATGGGATATACCGGGCTAGGATTCGAGTTACAGGAACAAGGGCCAAACCAACCACCCAAGAATGGAATCGTCGAGCGAAAACACTTGACAACCTCCTAGAAGCAGCTTTTCTTGCCACCAGACCTTTCACCATCAATTAGGAATCTGATGCCGTCACTAAGCACATTCCTTAAATTGTAGCCATTTGTTGAGTGTTTTTTTGGTGTCTAATCCGCATATATATTTACCATTGCCCTTGATTTTTTTGACTGTATACCTCTTAAATATCAACATATACACGTGTGATTTAGTTTACGAAGATTTTTCAATGCCGAGAACCTCGATCAGAGAGTAAAAAAGGTGTAAGGTTCACAATGGTGTAAGATTAAAATGTGATATACCTGGCTAGGATTCGAGTTAAAGGAACAAGGGCCAAACCAACCACCCAAGAATGGAATCGTCAAGCGAAAACACTTGACAACCTCCTAGAACAGCTTTTCTTACGACCAGACCTTTCTCAATCAATTCGGAATCTGATGCCGTCACTAAACACATTCCTTAAATTGTAGCCATTTGTTGAGTGATTTTTTTTTGGTGTCTAATCCGCATATATATCACCATTGCCCTTGATTTTCTTGACTGTATATCTATTAAATATCAACATATACACGTGTGATTTAGTTTACGATGATATTTCAATGCCGAGAACCTCGATCAGAGAGTAAAAAAGGCGTAAGGTTCACAATGGTGTAAGATTAAAATGGGATATACCGGGCTAGGAGTCGAGTTACAGGAACAAGGGCCAAACCAACCACCCAAGAATGGAATCGTCGAGGGAAAACTATTGACAACCTCCTAGAAGCAGCTTTTCTTACCACCAGACCTTTCTCCATCAATTAGGAATCTGATGCCATCACTAAACACATTCCTTACATTGTAGCCATTTGTTGAGTGATTTTTTTTGTGTCTAATCCGCATATATATCACCATTGCCCTTGATTTTCTTGACTGTATATCTCTTAAATATCAACATATACACGTGTGATTTAGTTTACGAATATATTTCAATGCCGAGAACCTCGATCAGAGAGTAAAAAAGGCGTAAGGTTCACAATTGTGTAAGATTAAAATGGGATATACCAGGCTAGGATTCGAGCTACAGGAACAAGGGCCAAACCAACTACCCAAGAATGGAATCGTCGAGCAAAAACACTTGACAACCTCCTAGAAGCAGCTTTTTTTACCACCAGACATTTCTCCATTAATTAGGAATCTGATGCCGTCACTAAACACATTCCTTAAATTGTAGCCATTTGTTGAGTTTTTTTTTTGGTGTCTAATCCGCATATAAATCACCATTGCCCTTGATTTTCTTGACTGTATATCTCTTAAATATCAACATATACACGTGTAATTTTGTTTACGAAGATTTTTCAATGCCGAGAACCTCGATCAGAGAGTAAAAAAGGCGTAAGGTTCACAATGGTGTAAAATTAAAATGGGATATACCAGGCTAGGATTCGAGTTACAGGAACAAGGGCCAAACCAACCACCTAAGAATGGAATCGTCGAGTTAAAACACTTGACAACCTCCTAGAAGCAGCTTTTCTTGCCACCAGACCTTTCTCCATCAATTAGGAATCTGATGCCGTCACTAAACACATTCCTTAAATTGTAGCCATTTGTTTAGTGTTTTTTTTTGTGTCTAATCCGCATATATATATCACTATTGCCCTTGATTTTCTTGACTGTATATCTCTTAAATGTCAACATATACACGTGTGATTTAGTTTACGAAGATTTTTCAATGCCGAGAACCTCGATCAGAGAGTAAAAAAGGCGTAAGGTTCACAATGGTTTAAAATTAAAATGGGATATACCGGGATATTATTCGAGTTACAGGAACAATGGCCAAACCAACCACCAAAGAATGGAATCGTCGAGCGAAAACACTTGATAGCCTCCTAGAAGCAGCTTTTCTTGCCACCAGACCTTTCTCCATCAATTAGGAATCTGATGCCGTCACTAAACACATTCCTTAAATTGTAGCCATTTGTTGAGTGTTTTTTTTCGGGTCTAATCCGCATATATAACACCATTGCCCTTGATTTTCTAGACTGTATATCTCTTAAATATCAACACACAAACGTGTGATTTATTTTATGAGGATTTTTCAACGCCGAGAACCTCGATAAGAGAGTAAAAAATGCCTAAGGTTCACAATGGTGTAAAATTAAAATGGGATATACCGGGCTAGGACTCGAGTTACAGGAACAAGGGACAAACCAACCACCCAAGAATGGAATCGTCGAGAGAAAACAGTTGACAACCTCCTAGAAGCAATTTTTCTTGCCACCAGACCTTTCTCCATCAATTAGGAATCTGATGCCGTCACTAAACACATTCCTTAAATTGTAGCCATTTGTTGAGTGTTTTTTTTTGTGTCTAATCTGCATATATATCACCATTGCCCTTGATTTTCTTGAATTTATATCTCTTAAATGTCAACATATACACGTGTGATTTAGTTTACGAAGATTTTTCAATGCCGAGAACCTCGATCAGAGTGTAAAAAAGGCGTAAGGTTCACAATGGTGTAAAATTAAAATGGGATATACCGGGCTAGGATTCGAGTTACAGGAACAAGGGCCAAACCAACCACCCAACAATGGAATCGTCGAGCGAAAACACTTGACAACCTCCTAGAAGCAGCTTTTCTTACCACCAGACCTTTCTCCATCAATTAGGAATTTGATGCCGTCACTAAACACATTCCTTAAATTGTAGCCATTTGTTGAGTGTTTTTTTTTGTGTCTAATCCGCATATATATCACCATTGCCTTTGATTTTCTTGACTGAATATCTCTTAAATATCAACATATACACGTGTGATTTCGTTTACAAACATTTTTCAATGCGGAGAACCTCCATCAGAGAGTAAAAAAGGAGTAAGGTTCACAATGGTGTAAAATTAAAATGGGATATTACGGGCTTGGATTCGAGTTATAGGAACAAGGGCAAAACCAACCACCCAAGAATGGAATCGTCGAGCGAAAACACTTGATAACCTCCTAGAAGCAGCTTTTCTTGCCACCAGACCTTTCTCCATCAATTAGAAATCTGATGCCGTCACTAAACACATTCCTTAAATTGTAGCCATTCGTTGAGTGATTTTTTTTTTGTGTCTAATCCGCATGTATATCACCATTGCCCTTGATTTTCTTGACTGTATATCTCTTAATTATCAACATATACACGTGTGATTTTACTTTACGAATATTTTTCAATGCCGAGAACCTCGATCAGAGATTAAAAAAGGCATAAGGTTCACAATGGTGTAAGATTAAAATGGGATATACCGGTCTAGGATTCGAGTTATAGGAACACATTCCTTAAGTTGTAGCCATTTGTTGAGTGTTTTTTTTGGTGTCTAATCTGCATATATATCACCATTGCCCTTGATTTTCTTGACAATATATCTCTTAAATGTCGAGTTAAAACACTTGACAACCTCTTAGAAGCAACTTTTCTTGCCTCCAGACCTTTCTCCATCAATTAGGAATCTGATGCCGTCACTAAACACATTCCTTAAATGGTAGCCATTTGTTTAGTGTTTTTTTTTTGTGTCTAATCCGCATATATATCACCATTGCCCTTGATTTTCTTGACTGTATATCTCTTAAATGTCAACATATCTCGTGTGATTTAGTTTAGGAAGATTTTTCAATGCCGAGAACCTCGATCAGAGAGTAAAAAAGGCGTAAGGTTCACAATGGTTTAAAATTAAAATGGGATATACCGGGATATTATTCGAGTTACAGGAACAAGGGCCAAACCAACCACCAAAGAATGGAATCGTCGAGCTAAAACACTTGATAACCACCTAGAAGCAGCTTTTCTTGCCACCGGACCTTTCTCCATCAATTAGGAATCTGATGCCGTCACTAAACACATTCCTTAAGTTGTAGCCATTTGTTGAGTGTTTTTTTTTTGGTGTCTAATCTGCATATATATCACCATTGCCCTTGATTTTCTTGACAATATATCTCTTAAATGTCAACATATCTCGTGTGATTTAGTTTAGGAAGATTTTTGAATGCCGAGAACCTCGATCAGAGAGTAAAAAAGGCGTAAGGTTCACAATGGTGTTAAATTAAAATTGGATATACCGGGCTAGGATTCGAGTTACAGGAACAAGGGCCAAACCAACCACCCAAGAATGGAATCGTCGAGCGAAAACACTTGACAGCCTCCTAGAAGCAGCTTTTCTTGCCACCAGACCTTTCTCCATCAATTAGGAATCTGATGCCGTCACTAAACACATTCCTTAAATTGTAGCCATTTGTTGAGTGTTTTTTTTCGGGTCTAATCCGCATATATAACACCATTGCCCTTGATTTTCTGGACTGTATATCTATTAAATGTCAACACACAAACGTGTGATTTATTTTATGAGGATTTTTCAACGCCGAGAACCTCGATAAGAGAGTAAAAAATGCCTAAGGTTCACAATGGTGTAAAATTAAAATGGGATATACCGGGCTAGGACTCGAGTTACAGGAACAAGGGACAAACCAACCACCCAAGAATGGAATCGTCGAGAGAAAACAGTTGACAACCTCCTAGAAGCAATTTTTCTTGCCACCAGACCTTTCTCCATCAATTAGGAATTTGATGCCGTCACTAAACACATTCCTTAAATTGTAGCCATTTGTTGAGTGTTTTTTTTGTGTCTAATCCGCATATATATCACCATTGCCCTTGATTTTCTTGAATTTATATCTCTTAAATGTCAACATATACACGTGTGATTTAGTTTACGAAGATTTTTCAATGCCGAGAACCTCGATCAGAGTGTAAAAAAGGCGTAAGGTTCACAATGGTGTAAAATTAAAATGGGATATACCGGGCTAGGATTCGAGTTACAGGAACAAGGGCCAAACCAACCACCCAACAATGGAATCGTAGAGCGAAAACACTTGACAACCTCCTAGAAGCAGCTTTTCTTACCACCAGACCTTTCTCCATCAATTAGGAATCTGATGCCGTCACTAAACACATTCCTTAAAATGTAGCCATTTGTTGAGTGTTTTTTTTGTGTCTAATCCGCATATATATCACCATTGCCTTTGATTTTCTTGACTGTATATCTCTTAAATATCAACATATACACGTGTGATTTCGTTTACAAACATTTTTCAATGCGGAGAACCTCGATCAGAGAGTAAAAAAGGAGTAAGGTTCACAATGGTGTAAAATTAAAATGGGATATTACGGGCTTGGATTCGAGTTATAGGAACAAGGGCTAAACCAACCACCCAAGAATGGAATCGTCGAGCGAAAACACTTGACAACCTCCTAGAAGCAGCTTTTCTTGCCACCAGACCTTTCTCCATCAATTAGAAATCTGATGCCGTCACTAAACACATTCCTTAAATTGTAGCCATTCGTTGAGTGATTTTTTTTGTGTCTAATCCGCATATATATCACCATTGCCCTTGATTTTCTTGACTGTATATCTCTTAATTATCAACATATACACGTGTGATTTAGTTTACGAATATTTTTCAATGCCGAGAACCTCGATTAGAGAGTAAAAAAGGCGTAAGGTACACAATGGTGTTAGATTAAAATGCGATATACCAGGCTAGGATTCGAGTTACAGGAACAAGGGCCAAACCAACTACCCAAGAATGGAATCGTCGAGCGAAAACACTTGACAAACTCCTAGAAGCAGCTTTTCTTGCCACCAGACCTTTCTCCATCAATTAGGAATCTGATGCCGTCACTAAACAAATTCCTTAAATTGTAGCCATTTGTTGAGTGTTTTTTTTGGGTATCTAATCCGCATATATATCACCATTGCCCTTGATTTTCTTGACTGTATATCTCTTACTTATCAACATATACACGTGTGATTTAGTTTACGAAGATTTTTCAATGCCGAGAACCTCAATCAGAGAGTAAAAAAGGCGTAAGGTTCACAAAGGTGTAAAATTAAAATGAGATATACGGGCTAGGATTCGAGTTATAGGGACAAGGGCCAAACCAACCACCCAAGAATGGAATCGTCGAGCGAAAACACTTGAAAGCCTCCTAGAAGCAGCTTTTCTTGCCACCAGACCATTCTCCATCAATTAGGAATCTGATGCCGTCACTAAACACATTCCTTAAATTGTAGCCATTTGTTGAGTGTTTTTTTTTGTGTCTAATCCGCATATATATCACCATTGCCCTTGATTTTCTTGACTGTATATCTCTTAAATGTCAACATATACACGTGTGATTTAGTTTACGAAGATTTTTCAATGCCGAGAACCTCGATTAGAGAGTAAAAAAGGCGTAAGGTTCACAATGGTGTAAAATTAAAATGGGATATACCGGGATAGGATTCGAGTTACAGGAACAAGGGCCACACCAACCACCCAAGAATGGAATCGTCATGCGAAAACACTTAACAACCTCCTAGAAGCAGCTTTACTTGCCACCAGACCTTTCTCCATCAATTAGGAATCTGATGCCGTCACTAAACACATCCTTAAGTTGTAGCCATTTGTTGAGTGTTTTCTTTTGTGTCTAATCCGCATATATATCACCATTGCCCTTGATTTTCTTGACTGTATATCTCTTAAATGTCAACATATCACGTGTGATTTTGTTTAGGAAGATTTTTCAATGCCGAGAACCTCGATCAGAGAGTAAAAAAGGCGTAAGGTTCACAATGGTGTAACATTAAAATGGGATATACCGGGCTAGGACTCGAGTTATAGGAAAATGGGCCAAACCAACCAGCCAATAATGGAATCGTCGAGCGAAAACACTTGACAGCCTCCTGGAAGCAGCTTTTCTTGCCACCAGACCTTTCTCCATCAATTAGGAATCTGATGTCGTCACTAAACACATTCCTTAAATTATAGCCATTTGTTGGGTGTTTTTTTTGTGTCTAATCCGCATATATATCACCAGTGCCCTTGATTTTCTTGACATTATATCTCTTAAATGTCAACATATACACGTGTGATTTAGTTTACGAAGATTTTTCAATGCCGAGAACCTCGATCAGAGATTAAAAAAGGCGTAAGGTTCATAATGGTGTAAAATTAAAATGGGATATATCGGGCTAGGATTCGAGTTACAGGAACAATGGCCAAACCAACCACCCAACAATGGAATCGTCGTGCGAAAACACTTGACAACCTCCTAGAAGCAGCTTTTCTTACCACCAGACCTTTCTCCATCAATTAGGAATCTGATGCCGTCACAAAACACATTCCTTAAATTGTAGCCATTTGTTGAGTGTTTTTTTTTTGTGTCTAATCCGCATATATATCACCATTGCCTTTGATTTTCTTGACTGTATATCTCTTAAATATCAACATATACACGTGTGATTTCGTTTACAAACATTTTTCAATGCGGAGACCTCGATCTGAGAGTAAAAAAGGAGTAAGGTTCACAATGGTGTAAAATTAAAATGGGATATTACGGGCTTGGATTCGAGTTATAGGAACAAGGGCTAAACCAACCACCCAAGAATGGAATCGTCGAGCGAAAACACTTGACATCCTCCTAGAAGCACCTTTTCTTGCCACCAGACCTTTCTCCATCAATTAGAAATCTGATGCCGTCACTAAACACATTCCTTAAATTGTAGCCATTCGTTTAGTGATTTTTTTTGTGTCTAATCCGCATATATATCACCATTGCCCTTGATTTTCTTGACTGTATATCTCTTAATTATCAACATATACACGTGTGATTTAGTTTACGAATATTTTTCAATGCCGAGAACCTCGATTAGAGAGTAAAAAAGGCGTAAGGTACACAATGGTGTTAGATTAAAATGCGATATACCAGGCTAGGATTCGAGTTACAGGAACAAGGGCCAAACCAACTACCCAAGAATGGAATCGTCGAGCCAAAACACTTGATAACCTCCTAGAAGCAGCTTTTCTTGTCACCAGACCTTTCTCCATCAATTAGGAATCTGATGCGGTCACTAAACAAATTCCTTAAATTGTAGCCATTTGTTGAGTGTTTTTTTTGGGTATCTAATCCGCATATATATCACCATTGCCCTTGATTTTCTTGACTGTATATCTCTTAATTATCAACATATACACGTGTGATTTAGTTTACGAAGATTTTTCAATGCCGAGAACCTCAATCAGAGAGTAAAAAAGGCGTAAGGTTCACAAAGGTGTAAAATTAAAATGAGATATATCGGGCTAGGATTCGAGTTATAGGAACAAGGGCCAAACCAACCACTCAAGAATGGAATCGTCGAGTGAAAACACTTGACAGCCTCCTAGAAGCAGCTTTTCTTGCCACTAGACCTTTCTCCATCAATTAGGAATCTGATGCCGTCACTAAACACATTCCTTAAATTGTAGCTATTTGTTGAGTGTTTTTTTTTTGGTGTCTAATCCGCATATATATCACCATTGCCCTTGATTTTCTTGACTGTATATCTCTTAAATGTCAACATATACACGTGTGATTTAGTTTACGAAGATTTTTCAATGCCGAGAACCTCGATTAGAGAGTAAAAAAGGCGTAAGGTTCACAATGGTGTAAAATTAAAATGGGATATACTGGGATAGGATTCGAGTTACAGGAACAAGGGCCAAACCAACCACCCAAGAATGGAATCGTCGAGCGAAAACACTTGACAACCTCCTAGAAGCAGCTTTACTTGCCACCAGACCTTTCTCCATCAATTAGGAATCTGATGCCGTCACTAAACACATCCTTAAGTTGTAGCCATTTGTTGAGTGTTTTCTTTTGTGTCTAATCCGCATATATATCACCATTGCCCTTGATTTTCTTGACTGTATATCTCTTAAATGTCAACATATCACGTGTGATTTTGTTTAGGAAGATTTTTCAATGCCGAGAACCTCGATCAGAGAGTAAAAAAGGCGTAAGGTTCACAATGGTGTAACATTAAAATGGGATATACCGGGCTAGGACTCGAGTTATAGGAACAAGGGCCAAACCAACCAGCCAATAATGGAATCGTCGAGCGAAAACACTTGACAGCCTCCTGGAAGCAGCTTTTCTTGCCACCAGACCTTTCTCCATCAATTAGGAATCTGATGTCGTCACTAAACACATTCCTTAAATTGTAGCCATTTGTTGGGTGTTTTTTTTGTGTCTAATCCGCATATATATCACCCTTGCCCTTGATTTTCTTGACATTATATCTCTTAAATGTCAACATATACACGTGTGATTTAGTTTACGAAGATTTTTCAATGCCGAGAACCTCGATCAGAGATTAAAAAAGGCGTAAGGTTCATAATGGTGTAAAATTAAAATGGGATATACCGGGCTAGGATTCGAGTTACAGGAACAATGGCCAAACCAACCACCCAACAATGGAATCGTCGTGCGAAAACACTTGACAACCTCCTAGAAGCAGCTTTTCTTACCACCAGACCTTTCTCCATCAATTAGGAATCTGATGCAGTCACTAAACACATTCCTTAAATTGTAGCCATTTGTTGAGTGTTTTTTTTTGTGTCTAATCTGCATATATATCACCATTGCCCTTGATTTTCTTGACTGTATATCTCTTATATATCAACATATACACGTGTGATTTAGTTTACAACCATTTTTCAATGCCGAGAACCTCGATCAGAGAGTAAAAAAGGCGTAAGGTTTATAATGGTGTAAAATTAAAAGGAGATATACCGAGCTAGGATTCGAGTTACAGGAACAAGGGCCAAACCAACCACCCAAGAATGGAATCGTCTAGAGAAAACAGTTGACAACCTCCTAGAAGCCGCTTTTCTTGCCACCAGAACTTTCTCCATCAATTAGGAATTTGATGCCGTCACTAAACACATTCCTTAAATTGTAGCCATTTGTTGAGTGTCTTTTTTTGGTGTCTAATCCGCATATATATCACCATTGCGCTTGATTTTCTTGATTGTATATCTCTTAAATGTCAACATATACACGTGTGATATAGTTTACGAAGATTTTTCAATGCCGAGAACCTCGATCAGAGAGTAAAAAAGGCGTATGGTTCACAATGGTGTAAAATTAAAATGGGATATACCGGGCTAGGATTCGAGTTACAGGAACAAGGGCTAAACCAACCACCCAAGAATGGAATCGTCGAGAGAAAACACTTGACAACCTCCTAGAAGCTGCTTTTCTTACCACCAGATCTTTCTCCATCAATTTGGAATCTGATGCCGTCATTAAACACATTCCTTAAATTGTAGCCATTTGTTGAGTGATTTTTTTTTGTGTCTAATCCGCATATATATATCACCATTGCCCTTGATTTTCTTGACTGTATATCTCTTAAATATCAACATATGCACGTGTGATTTAGTTTACGAATATGTTTCAATGCCGAGAACCTCGATCAGAGAGTAAAAAAGGCGTAAGGTTCACAATGGTGTAAGATTAAAATGGGATATACCTGGCTAGGATTCGAGTTACAGGAACAAGGGTCAAACCAACTACCCAAGAATGGAATCGTCGAGCGAAAACACTTGACAACCTCCTAGAAGCAGCTTTTCTTACCACCAGACCTTTCTCCATCAATTAGGAATCTGATGCCGTCACTAAACACATTCCTTAAATTGTAGCCATTTGTCTTGTAACACCCCGTGTTTTCATAAGTGAAAGTCAAAGTCAAAATCAAAGTCAACGACCGATTTCTCGCAACTTGACTGGTAGAAATGTCTTTATTTTAATTGTATTATGTGGAGTAAGTGTCGTTCATTACAATAATCGATGAGTATTAATCGTATTTCAATCGACCTATGATGTGTGTAAAATGCAACATATAAATTACATCAAATGAGGCATAAAACTAACCCTTTTTTAGTACTAATATTGGAAAAAGATTGTTTTTGTCTTCCTTTTGTATTTTCAGGATTAAATGAGCTCAAAAACACAAAAGAAGCAAAAAAGACAGCTAAATCCAACATAAATACAAGAAAAGGAACATTAGTGGACTGCCCGAACCCTCAACGGCACCTTTCAAAGCAAAATAGAGAAAACAGAAGGCTGAACACGCCCCGTGCTCAGCCAACACGGGGCCGTGCCCAAGAAGCAGCAGAAAAGACAAACCTATAGAAGCTTCTATTGCCCACCACGGGCCGTGCTCAGCGGACACGGGGGCGTGTCGAAAGTACAGCAGGCGCATTTATTGTAATTGCGAATTACAATTAATGAGGAGAGAGAGTGTCAGACGGACACGGGGCCGTGTCCAGCGGACACGGGGCCGTGTCCAGCTCTCTGTTCAGCCTATAAATAGGAGTGCTTGGATTCATTTCATCTCATCCCTTGGCACACCACCTCTCTCACACTTCATCCACCACCCACCACCATCACAACACCATCATCCACCACCATCATCCATTGTCCATCATAGAGTGTGTGAGTCGTCTCGGGATCCAAGATTGATCGTAAGAGTTCTTGTCAATCAAGGCCATGTTTGCCTAAGTCTCTTACATCACTTGGTGAAGACAAAGTGTCTAGTATAATACTTTTTATTTCTAATCTTTTGCACTTTTTATTTGGTTTTGTATTAATGACTTTAATAACTAGTTACTTATGTTGAAGGTGATCTTTCCTTATCGTTTGTCCGTGGTGTCTTGGCATTATTTTACTGTCTATATAAAATAAAGGATTTTCACCATTCATATCTCCACGGTCTATATGGATGTATGTTGGCTACCTGGTAGGGGGTTAAGGGAACGGTTTGGTAAAGGTCTTGCCATTGTTCAGCGTTTAGAGGTCCTGCAATGGACCTGGGTCAAATTTAGTAGGACCTCCTTCAATACTTCACGGTATTGGATGGCGGGGGTCTAAACTCTTTGATCCCCTCATAAGCTAACTACTATTAATACTATAACCCGGCTACTTAGGACTGTATCCCTGCTGACTCAGACTACTTAGCCGAGGGTAACGTCACCGCCAAAAGCGGGGCCTACCACAATACTGCATTAATAACTTAATTCATTATCTTCCAATAATCCACCCCTTTAGGATTGTATCCCTGCTGACTCAAACTACTGGGGTGAGGGTAACGTCACCTTCAAAAGAGGGGCCTACTACAATAACTAAGATAATCTCTTAATTATGTGCAAAAGTGCGGAAATAATCAAAGGTTATACTAGATACGAGTCGGAACCAAGTGATTCATCTTGTCTATCTGTTTTTATTTTAGTTTTATTTTCAGCATTTTAGTTAGTTTTATTTTTCTTAGTTTAAAACATTTTTCTAAACTTTTGTTTTGGTTAGACGTTGAGGATAAACCGGTACTAAAAGCTCTTGTGTCCTTGGACGACCTCGGTATCTTACCAACGCTATACTACACTCAACGATGGGTGCACTTGCCCATATGTGTGTTTAGTGTTAGTAAAATATCATGTTTTATAAATTTAAAACTTGGCTAAAATAAGTGTTAAAAAGGGCTTAAAATATACACCTAAAATATACGACACTTACCGCACATCAAGTTTTTGGCGCCGTTGCCGGGGACACAAGGATTTTAAGAAAGTTAGGAATCAACGGCCTAATCGTCTTTTATTTTTCTTTTTATTTTTTTTTAGGATTTTCTTAGTTTTTCAGCTTCTGCAGAGCTCAGCACGGGCCGTGCCCGCTGAACACGCCCCCGTGCTCAATCATTGGAACTGGCAATCCTGTTTTACATCAGACAGTAAGCTGAACACGGGGCCGTGTCCACTCAACACGCCCCCGTGCCCAAGTTTCAGTTACTGAAAACAGAACCGTTAGATCCCGACGGTTGGTAATTTCTGACATAAACATGAGTGATAGTAATTATTTTTACTTTCAGCACTCTTATGGTAAGTGGTGTCAATTATGTGGTGGCGAACATGAAGAAGTAAAATGCTACTTCCTAAATTATAGGCCCCACTACATGGACCCACCATCTTCTCACAACCTTAAGAGGGGCGAAAGTAAAAATAAGCACTATTTCTCCCTCGAATGCGCCCAGCCAGATATTCTAGGGGAAATGCTCCTTAGCGAGTTATTTCAACTAGAAGAGCTAATTCTGAAATGGATAGAAGAGATTGGGAAGGATTTTATTGATCCACCCCAAGACGATACCCATGAAGAAATGTTGGAACCGCATTCCGACAACCTCGTTGCTCCCGAAAATACCTTCGTACCTAGCAAAGACTTGGACGATAGTCGTCCCTGTGTCGATTGTGCCGTGAAGGACTCACCATCGACTTCGTTCGGTGCATACATAGACCTGAGCGATTCGGCATATACCTTCTTTAACAAGAGCCCGGAAAAGGGTTGGACTTGTCCACCTAGAATGAAAATAGGAATTACCCTCACCGATAACCTCTTGCGTTCTCGCCTTAGTCTAGGACAATTAAGGTATATTAGGCACTTTGGGGTTGTTCCGACCAGTCAGGAGCCACCCGATACTAACAAGTTCCTTAAAAAACTAGACAACTTCATAAAACAGTCCCTAGACACGGGGCCGTGCCCAGTCAGCACGCCCCCGTGTCCATCGAAAGATTCCTTTCTGATCAGTACGTCAGAATACGGACAAACTGTGTCAGAACTCCACCTGAACACGGGGCCGTGTCCAGGTTGCTGTCATTTTCTATAAATGCAGCCAAGAATTCTGCACATTTGGACCAACTTGGGGCAGAGATTTGCAGGAATCTTCTCTCAAACTATCCTAGGTAAGTCTAAAAGAAGGTTCCAACAACCCATCTTGTCCCTTCCTCTTTTAGTAATTTCCTTCTTCTTCATCTTTCTCCAAGAGCTACCATTGAAAGTTTGGAATTCCTCCAACTCTATGGTAGGGATAAATGAGTTTTGTTCAAAGAATCTTGGTAAAAACATGTTATGAAACATTGTTTTAAGTTATTAATAACCAAAAAGGCCCCACAACGTTCAGAAAATAACTTAAAACTCCAAGTTTCCTTGTTCCAAAACTCTGCAGAAAGATGAACACGGGGCCGTGCTCAGTGAGCACGGGGCCGTGTCCAGTCACTGTTTCATTAAATAAACTATTTTTAGTTTATTTTTCGTAGGATGTCGAGTGAAAACAGCGATACATCTTCTGTGCATTCGTCAAACAGCCGAAGAGGAAGAAGACCCTCCATTGAAGCTACACTTGTGCACTATGTGATAGCACTAAGGGAGGCTCTCGACGAAATGACTTCAGTAGAGGAGGTCCTAATCGACCGTATTAACGATCTAACGGTGGGACTTGAAAGCAGCTTCCAAGAAATTAACCTCTTGCACCAGAGGTTAAATATTCTTGTAGCACCTCCAATGGAACCAGTCCTTCCTCAACAGGATTGGAACCTGGCTCTCGGAATCAACAACCCTACCGGGTGGGAAGACTTTCCGGCGGAACCTCCCATGGAACACCAAGAGATCCCGGTGGAAGTTGAAACTCCTCAAACTAATGCCAATGAGCCTTCTTTTCTCCTTCCAAGGGAGGTAGAAGAATGGCTCGCCGACATTTAAGGAGAACCGCACTCGGAAGAAGGAGTTCACAAAGGCCTTGTTTAACCAAGATTGATTATTTCTTGGAAATTTTGCTAAAATAAAATAAAGTAAAGGCTAGGACTCCATGGTTTGTTATTTCTTTGTTTTATCTAGTTTAATTTAGGATTATGTAAGTTCTCTCTATGATGAAATGAAATGATGGTTTTAAGGTTTGGATGGTTTAAAATGAATAAAACACACTCATGACGGTAAAGGATGAAAAGGGGAACGAGAAAAATGATCCCATGCACAAGAACGAGGCAACCCGACAATTTTCTCCATTTCAGAAGGTTCAACATGGGCCGTGCCCAACCAACACGGCCCCGTGTCGAACCACCTGCAGAAAAACGCCCAGTACAGGTAACTGGACACGGGCCGTGTTCACCCAACACGCCCCCGTGTCCAGACTTCTGTTTCTCTTATTTCAATTTTGTTACTGGCACTTGAACACGGGGCCGTGCCCGGATAACACGGGGCCGTGTTCAGTGCCCAGTAACACAAATTTTTGCTTTTTAAACACTATTTTACACATCTAATCAGCCTAAAAATTTATTTTTGGGACACATTGAGGACAATGTGTAATTTAAGTGTGGGGGGGGGGGGGGGATGCTAAAACCTTGAATTTTGCAAGTCCTAAATACAAGCCTTACACAAAACTCTATTGGAACCGCTAATCACCCCAAATTTTTTCAAAAATTTCATTTTTTTTACTTGTCTAGTTTAACTCGGGAAATTCAAGTTCTCAAAAAGGTTATATTTTTACAAGTTTACAACCGATAGCGTAGTGATAAAAAGAACCAACATAAGAAAATTATGAAAAGGCATGACAAACTTATTTAAAATTTGATTATATATACTTGATCACATAAAAACCCATTCCCACAAAAGTGAGTTTTGAGCCTTTATTGAGCACACAATTACATATCATTTGACTAAATGCTCATTTTTCGTTTCTTGTGTGAATAGCCGCTTGGTTCTTACGACTCTAGAACTTGCCATGACAATACATTCCTGGTCCTTATCAACTTAAACCCGAGTAAGTAAATGATGGAGGCATTAGGACTACCCTTTTTTCATTTCTACACCATTATTTTTCTTTTTCTTTTACCACCTACCCAAAAATCCCCCTAGTTAGCCCCTTTGAGCCTAAACCTTTTCGTTTCATCACCCAAACAAAAACCCTTTTACCCACCAAAATCTTTTTCATTTTTTTTTACCCTTTTTTTTAGTAACAAGTTCGGTTCTTCGCGAAAAAAAAAATTGATAATAATGAAGCAAAAAGAAAATAAACAAACAAAGTAATCAAAAATAACTTTGTTTGAATAAGAGCTTCATTAAAAATAAAAAGTTGCAAAAATACGAAAACCGACACTTGTTACGCTTTTTAGCCCTTTTTCTACTAACCACCTACCTTTAACCCTAGCCAACCCTTAACCCACAAAGTCCTCTTGATATCTACAAAGGTATAAAAGTTAAAAAGGAGGAGGATTGATTTCTTGGCAAGCCTATGGTAGGAATAAGTTCCATGCCGCTCTCGAGTGATTCACTAAAAATACACCTTCGGCCGAGTGTGAGTGATTTCCCCGCGAGGTATGTGAACTTGTATATAAATATTATTTTAAAAAGGCATGTTATGCCCAAATAAGTAATTTCTTTTATGAACAGTTCTAAATAAATCATTACGAATAGGAATGTAAATAAATAAAAGTAAAACCCAAAAAGATCTTGGATATCCCGACACTCTACGACAAGCCCAAAACCTTCTCTTCTACCTATTCCATTTGGGAGTGTAAGCCACATATTAAAGAGTTTTGCTTGAGGACAAGCAAAAGTTCAAGTGTGGGGGTATTTGATGTGTGTAAAATGCAACATATAAATTACATCAAATGAGGCATAAAACTAACCCTTTTTTAGTACTAATATTGGAAAAAGAGTGTTTTTGTCTTCCTTTTGTATTTTCAGGATTAAATGAGCTCAAAAACACAAAAGAAGCAAAAAGACAGCTAAATCCAACATAAATACAAGAAAAGGAACATTAGTGGACTGCCCGAACCCTCAACGGCACCTTTCAAAGCAAAATAGAGAAAACAGAAGGCTGAACACACCCCGTGCTGAGCCAACACGGGGCCGTGCCCAAGAAGCAGCAGAAAAGACAAACCTATAGAAGCTTCTATTGCCCACCACGGGCCGTGCTCAGCGGACACGGGGGCGTGTCGAAAGTACAGCAGGCGCATTTATTGTAATTGCGAATTACAATTAATGAGGAGAGAGAGTGTCAGACGGACACGGGGCCGTGTCCAGCTCTCTGTTCAGCCTATAAATAGGAGTGCTTGGATTCATTTCATCTCATCCCTTGGCACACCACCTCTCTCACACTTCATCCACCACCCACCACCATCACAACACCATCATCCACCACCATCATCCATTGTCCATCATAGAGTGTGTGAGTCGTCTCGGGATCCAAGATTGATCGTAAGAGTTCTTGACAATCAAGGCCATGTTTGCCTAAGTCTCTTACATCACTTGGTGAAGACAAAGTGTCTAGTATAATACTTTTTATTTCTAATCTTTTGCACTTTTATTTGGTTTTGTATTAATGACTTTAATAACTAGTTACTTATGTTGAAGGTGATCTTTCCTTATCGTTTGTCCGTGGTGTCTTGGCCTTATTTTACTGTCTATATAAAATAAAGGATTTTCACCATTCATATCTCCACGGTCTATATGGAGGTATGTTGGCTACCTGGTAGGGGGTTAAGGGAACGGTTTGGTAAAGGTCTTGCCATTGTTCAGCGTTTAGAGGTCCTGCAATGGACCTGGGTCAAATTTAGTAGGACCTCCTTCAATACTTCACGGTATTGGATGGCGGGGGTCCAAACTCTTTGATCCCCTCATAAGCTAACTACTATTAATACTATAACCCGGCTACTTAGGACTGTATCCCTGCTGACTCAGACTACTTAGCCGAGGGTAACGTCACCGCCAAAAGCGGGGCCTACCACAATACTGCATTAATAACTTAATTCATTATCTTCCAATAATCCACCCCTTTAGGATTGTATCCCTGCTGACTCAAACTACTGGGGTGAGGGTAACATCACCTTCAAAAGAGGGGCCTACTACAATAACTAAGATAATCTCTTAATTATGTGCAAAAGTGCGGAAATAATCAAAGGTTATACTAGATACGAGTCGGAACCAAGTGATTCATCTTGTCTATCTGTTTTTATTTTATTTTTATTTTCAGCATTTTAGTTAGTTTTATTTTTCTTAGTTTAAAACATTTTTCTAAACTTTTGTTTTGGTTAGACGTTGAGGATAAACCGGTACTAAAAGCTCTTGTATCCTTGGACGACCTCGGTATCTTACCAACGCTATACTACACTCAACGATGGGTGCACTTGCCCATATGTGTGTTTAGTGTTAGTAAAATATCGTGTTTTATAAATTTAAAACTTGGCTAAAATAAGTGTTAAAAAGGGCTTAAAATATACACCTAAAATATACGACACTTACCGCACATCAACCTACGACTGTGAACTATAGGAAGTAACAATGCGATAAAGTTAATCAAGCTATGCTAATCAAATCGACATCGAATCGTAACTCGAAACTACGTAATTTTACTTATTGTTTATACATGTGTGTGTGTCTTACGTGTTACCTGTGCATGTTTATTTATGTTATGTTGTGGTAATCAAGTGAACTTAATTGAACTCGAAATCTAACTCGAAGGCTATCGAACTCGAACCCAAATCACAATCGAAGTAGTTGAGACTAAAAGTAATTTGACTAGGAAACCCTATCGAATCGCTCGCAATCGAAATCGAAACGTCAAAGGTCGTCGCACCGAACACACCACCCAGGCGCCAATCCGCACGGATTGCCAATCCGCACGGACAACCAATCCGCACGGATTGCCCATCCGCACGGACAGACCATCCGCACGGATGACCGCCTGAGGGGTGTTGAGGGCATCCGGACCAGAATTGCCATCCGCACGGATAAACAATCCGGGTGATGTGCAATCCGCACGAACGACCTTTCCTCTTTTGGCATCCTATAAATACACGGGTCACTCTCCAAACTTTCCACTATTGGCAAGTGACGTCCGACCTGCACACTTTCTTCACCTTTTCTTCGATTTCTCTCAATCCAGGTAAGATCTCGCTCTAAATCTTGTACATTCTTGATCTATACACACTTCTACGCCTTTCTATCTTTCAAATCTTAACTTTAACCGAGAAACCATCAAGATTTGAGGTATTCTAAGGTGACATCATCATGAAGTTCTCATGAACTCCAAGATTGACCTCATTCCACCAAGAATGACTCAGATCTGAACGGTTCCCACAAGATTTAACAACAACTTCACCTAAACCTGAACTTTTCTAGAGGATAAAAGAGTTGAAAGAAATAAACACAAGTTTTCTCCTTCTTTTACCCTCAAAAATGGTTAGAATCGGGCAAGTTCTAGTCTTCTACTCAAATATTAGTGATGCACTAGTCCTAGATCCGGATTCTACCTACAAGACACCTGATTTCGGGTTAAGCCAGAATGACCATTCTGAGCCGCTGACTGGTCAAGCTAGGATGAGTCCTGGCCGGCTTAGTCATGCGGGTTAGAATACAGTTCCAAGTGGTTGTCACGTAATCAGAACGTCTCGATAGAATGACAAAAGCGACCGAGGGTAGACGAACGGAACAACCAGAGCGAGATGCTATCCGCACGGAGATGTTATCCGGACGAACAATCTGTTCGCACGGATAGACTATCCGAACGGGTTGTCATCCGGACGAACTACACTTGGGACCCACAACCAAAGAAGGTTTGAGTATCGACGAATAGATAATACGCACGGACAACACTCTGAATGGATTACTCTTCGGATCATGAGATACTAAGACCTTGAACCAATTCCAACATGTTAATCCGCACGGAGAGACCATCCGGACGGATTGTCGTTGTCCGCACGAACAGGCTATCCGGACGGATTGTCGCTGTTCGCACGGACAGACCATCCAGATGGATTGTCGTTGTCCGCACGGACTATCATTCGCACGGATTTCACCAACTTCAACAAGTGACTCATTCTTAAAGTCGTTGTCCGCACGGATTACCATCCGCACGGATTGCCGTCCGCGCGACCGGCTTGAAGGGTAGAGATACTTAAATGTTTTCTAAATGCTACAACGAAAACTTCAAAGGACAAGCCATCTTACACAAACACATCCTTAGCAGAGGAAGAAACAATCCACTCGAATAGTTATCCACACGGACAAGTTATCCGCACGGACAAGCTGTCCGCACGGATGACTAATCCGGACGGATTACCATTCGCACGGATTGCTAATCCGCACGGATGACCAATCCGCACGAATGACCAATCCGCACGGACGACTAATCCGCACGATCAGTCCTCCTACCCACTCTCATTCTGTTTTTGTTTTACGCGTCACTTATCATTACGCTATCGAATCTATTCAGGCTAACCGTACTCGCTAAGCGCTCCCTTCAATCCAATAACCGCTGTGAGTATACTCGATCCCTTTTGCTTTAAGCAACTTTGCGTGTTACATACGTTATGAATATTCAAACTACAATTATCACACTACTCAAACCATTTAAACGCTAACCGTTAATGCATGTTATACGTTGCTCATGAATGCTAGTTTGTTTTGTTTACACATGGAATGCTGTCTACCTGCCTTAGCAACGATAGTACTATAGTTTGGACTCAGCACCCATTCACACGGGGGTTGTTAAGGACCTTTTACTTGCATGGATTACGGTGGTAATCATGTATTGCGAACTGCCTCGGGCAGTCAACCCGCAGTCATTGGTATCGACGGATCTATTGTGACAACTGGCACAAACCGGTAATTTCCGTACACTATAATTATTGCTTAATGACTGCAATTATGTCCTTAATTGTCAGCAATGGCTGAACACATAATAAACAAGTGAATTCATGCATGTTGTATACTACAAAATATTGCTTTATGCATAAACGAGAGCGTTGCGTCAATAGTAAACTCACCGGTAAGACACTATGTGTCAACGGAACTGCAGAAAGCAGTCAGACATTATAACTGAGGCCTAGGTGTAGGTCCGACACAAGAATGCATTAAAACCCAAGAATACATACAAGGGTTAATATATATGCAATACGAAAGCAAATATAAGCACTAAAAAGCACCCGAAACGCACTTTAAGTGCAGAATTTATAAAATTCAGCAATAATTCAGCATTTAAGCACATAAATATTATGCAGAAATGTCGTTTTATTATCCAGAATATTTCCCTAAGTGTTGGGAATTGAAAGAGTACAAGAAAGGTACTCAAACGACACTAAAAAGTGTAATTTAGCACTTTAACGAATCGGTATGCAACCGAACAACCGGACTTTACCCGGAACATAAAAATATTGTTAATAACATTATTTGTCTTTTTCTGAGCTACTTAGGGTCCCTGATTTCCCTAACACCCGTCATAACACGCTATATATTACTAACGGAGTTTAATACTTAACTAACCTATTTAACATAACTAAACTTCCTAACCGCCTAGTTATGATCGAACTAACCCCCCCCCCCATCATAACGGGCCCCAAAACCTTGGGGAACACACAAGTACCAAGTTTATTATTATATTATGGTGTGTCCAATATCTAAGTAGCATGTAATCCAATGGATAATCATCTTTCATTTGCCTATAAAATAACCACTAAACTCATGAGATTATTATCACTTAAACACTCAAGACCACACTCTCCTCTCTCCCTCTAGAACTTACGGCCAAACACCCCTCTCTCAACCATCCATCTTCGAGTTCGATCATCATCATTCCAAGCACACACAAGTGTTAAGGGTCACGTATTAGGAGTCTTGGAGCAAACGGAAGGCGAAGGACCTCTCTACTTTGCTTTTATCCACTCGATTTGTGCTTAGATTCTTCCCTAGCCTTGAGCTAGAGGTATAACACTTAAAACTCATATTTGAACTTATCTAAAGTGGTTAAAAGGATTTGTGTTGGTTAAATCTCGTTAAAATGCGAAAAGATGCACAAAAGTCTACTAAAAGCATGAAAAATGGTGGTTAATAGCACATAAGTTGTGTAAATGATGTAGTATTCGAAATGTATGATTATTGAGACCCGATCTATGATTGTGGTAGCTCGGATCATCGTTTAACCCGGTTTGGTAAGATCATGGATCTTAACATAAAGCTATTTTAGAAGTAACAAGGGTTAAAAGGTGAAACCCTACCACACATAAACCATGAACTTGTGTAAAAATGTTTTAACTTGTACAAAAGTGTTTAAAACTAGTAGATCTATGTATCTACAAGTGGTATTTTCAAAGGACCAAGCGTTAAAGAAATCATGTTTTAAAACCGGATTTTACACAAACAAAAGTGGTTTTTGTGAACAAACAAGTGTATGGACACTTGTGTAACAAAAGTTTTAACAAAGAAATAATTTTCATAAAAACCGACTAGAAGTTGTGAAACTTCATAATCTTTAAAAATAAAGTTTTTAAGAAATTAAACTTATTTTTAAAGATAACAAGACTCACTAAATGTGCTAGTAAGTTACTACACATTTTTGTAAATATTCAAGTTCATGAAATTAGTGATTATTGTTGACGAATATTGTTGATAATTGTTGTTGCTGATTATTGATGATGATTTAAAAGAAAATAAACACACGTTTTGAAAACGTGGGAAACCTCCATTTTTAGGGGAAACTCTGTCAAAATTTTTATAAATTTTGACACTTAGAAAAAAATATAAGTTTTTGATAAACTTATTCCCTAAAAATGTGTTTAAGAGTATTACTAAGGTTTCCATGATTTTTGATGATAAGAAATGAGGATTTCTTCAAGAATAAAAATGGATAATAAGTATATATTTTTGAGAGAAAAATACATATTATTTGATCACCAACTTGTGTGCTAAGTGTATATAGTATGTGTTATACGTGCTAGTGTATTAAGACTTAAAAAAATACACTAAATACTCATGAGGAGTAGAAATACAGAAATACACATACAAAACACAAGATACATAATTCGGGTGCAAAGTGCAAAACACAAAAGACTTATATTTATTTTTGAAGAAAATAATATAAGTAAGATACGTAGTTAAAAATATAGAATATTTTTAACACAAGAATATGTACAAAAGAGAGTGACTGTACTTGTGCGACACAAGTCTAGTGACTAACGTTAAAAAAAACGCGTATAGGTTACGACGTTAATTAAGCAAATCCGGTGGAGTTTACGACGCTAGGAACGCAAAGTTGTGAGTTCATGCTCCCCCTTTTCTCTTTAACTGTTTTCAGTTTTTATAACTTCGGGGGTGAAATACATGTACAAAAGTACAATATTTATAAATGGTATGATATAAATACAAGAAGTACACTTGGTGAGAACGAGAACCAAGTGTGACGAAATATATGAATATGAGAAGCGCATTTGGTGAGACGAGAACCAAGTATAAGGCGCTATGAGAAATGATAACAAGAAACGCGCTTGGTGAGGACGAGAACCAAGTAGGATGCGTTATGAGAAATAGTGTCACGAATAGGGTACAGAAGCACCATTAATCAACGTATACATTCAGACCGCAGAACAAAAGGTTAGATCTAACGGGTGCCTGGCAGCCACACTCCCGGTCGGGGCGAGAACCGAGGAAGTGCTTTTGTGTCTCAGAATATACCAATTAAATGCCTTAGGTTTGGTGACTTCCTATGACGTGCCACAGGTTAATGGCTTTGCAACCCATTAACAATCTGATAATTACAGAAATACTGTATGTACATAAAATTCATACCATACAAAATTGATATATAACTTGAAGTACGTGGGGTACTCAAGAAGATTGATATATAACTTGAAGTACGTGGGGTACTCAAGAGGATTGAGATATAACTTGAAGTACGTGGGGTACTCAAGAAAAGATTGAATTATAAATGGGTACGTGGTGTACACATGAAACTGGATTTATATATGAAAACTTGATTTACTCACAAGCTATGTTTTCATACAAAGTATACAAACATGAAATACAAAACTGCATGAATTCACACCAACTTTATGTTGACGTTTTTCCAAAAACTCACATGTATTTCAGGTAACTAGGATGGATGTGCGCGTGGTCTAGCTTATGCTCGTGGATGTCGCTTGTGTTTAACTTTGAATAAAGTTGTAAACTTTTAAGACAATGTTTTATGCGACTTAGCGATGTAAACGCTAACGTATGTTTTCAAATTATGGTATTTGAATGTTATTTTACGAGCATGTAGCATGTTTACTCTTCGTATGCAATGAGAACCTTTCATGATCACACCTCGTGCTTCCGCCGCAGAAAGGGGTGTGACATCTATGTCGATAACTAACGTGCTTCATTTCACTATGTGTACGTGCTGGTTATGCGTAAACAAATTCGAACTCTATATGCTATTATCAAACTTGTATGCTCACATTTACATTTTATGTATTGACTTTATTTTAATGTATGTGGCAGGTGCTTAGGTTGTTTTTGTGCTTAGCTTGCTGGTGATGAAATTGAGGCTAGGGAAGGAGTCCTAGAAACCAATAAACAAACTATTTTCTTTTCTATCTGAATCTGAGTGGTCGAAACAGGATATTTGTCTTGATGTTTATCTGTAATAATTTGTTTACTATTTGAGACGTGGTATGGGACATGTTAACTTAAATTAAATGGTAATGATAGTTGTTATGGAAACTTCTGGACAATCTGTTTCGCTCAGTGCCATGCCCCGATGATTTCCGCCATCGGTTGGGATGTGACAGATTGGTATCAGAGCCATAACTATAGGGAATTAGGCAAGACTCGACCTAGTCCGGGTCGAAGTCTTAGATACCTAGACTATAGTTAAGAACCAGCAGACCGACTTGTGCATAACCAGTAGGGATTATGTACGAGCTTACTACTCGTTATTCTCGCTTGTTCTACACTCTCACTGCACTTGAAATTTCCAACTATGAGTGGGCAATAAAGTTGAGAATAGGTGTGAAAACCGCAAACTCTCGACAAAAAATTGCCTAATCAACTCGCATTTTTAACTACGAACGAGGAGAATTATGCCAAATCAGGAGTGAAATCCATATTTTGATGAATAATCTCCTCAACTTTATCAAAACAGGAACGAAGTTATTAAGTCAGGGGTGAAACCCTAACCTTGACAACTTGTTCTGCTCATTTTACAAAACTCTCACCAAAGTCTCGACGGATTCCAACGACCTGAAGTCACGATATGACAGACGGGATGTGTGCCAACGCCCAAGAATCGGGGAAAAGGCATAGTCCTGGAAGTCAAATGTGCACAACAGATCCTTGTGAATAGTCGAACCACTTTGGGTAGTCGAAGGCTACTAAGCCGCAGACAATCTATTTCTCGAATAGATTCCCTCAGTGCAAGCCTACTAAGTACTCTGCTAGAGTAATAATTGTTTGATGTCACTTATGTGATATATACCTGTGAATATATATACTACTACTGCCCAGTAGGACGATATCAAACAAATGTGTAACCCTGCTGTGTTATGTTCTGTCAGAACATGGCACCCAGGAAAACTGTGAATGCTCGCAATGACGATCAACCTCCTCCTCCCCCACTGCCAAGAACTGCTGATGAGCTAAACGCTCTACTGGAGGAAAGGATCTCCGCTGCTATCGCCCAGTACGAGGCGAACCGTACTCAAGACAGTGGAGGACCAAGCAACGCTAGGCGTAATGGGAATGGAGATTCGTCTGGAGGCAATGCAGCTCAAGGTAACCTTGAGACACTGTACTAAGCATGAGGAAATTTATGAACGGTCTTTGTTTCATTATTTCTTCGATTGCTCACATGTGAATTGGTTGAATCAATTCCAGGCTGCACTTTCAAGCAGTTCCTCGACTGCAAGCCGATGAACTATGATGGCACATGAGGTGCAGTAGCGTTTGTGCGCTGGACAGAGAGGACTGAAGCTACTTTCCGCATGAGCAAGTGTACCGCGGATCAGCAAGTCACTTTCGCTACTGGGTTATTCGTCGATGAAGCTCTGACTTGGTGGAACCTGCAAGCCCAAACCTTGGGCGACGATGCCGCTTATGGCTTAACTTGGGAGGAACTGAAGGAAAGAATGAGAGAGAAGTACTGCTCTCGTGCGGAACTCCAAAGGCTAGAAACGGAGTTCTGGCACCTGACAATGGAAGGTGCTGACATTAATGGTTACACTCGAAGGTTCCACGACCTGTCAAGAGTGCTTCCCTACATGGTAACTCCCGAATTCAAGCGTGTTGAACGCTACATTTGGGGACTGGCCTCAGAGTTTCGTGGCATGGTGACGTCGGCCAAACCACAAACAATCACCGAGGCTGTAACTCTGGCTGTCATCCTGACTGAAGATTGTGTTCGTATGAAGAAGCTATCACTGAACCCGACAGAGAAGACCGAGACACATGCTGAGTCGTCCGGTGACAAAAAGAGAAAACATGCAAACCTGAACCAAACAACTCGCAACAACAAGGGTTTCAGCAAGAAGCGTGACACTAATCCGCCTCAGGAGGCGAATACCCATGCAACCAAAGCATACCAAGGCTCCATGTCTAGATGCCAAAAGTGTAAGTATCATCATGATGGAGCTTGTCGCATTCCAAGGTGCGACAAATGTGGTAAATTGGGTCATCGAACAGAAGACTGTTGGGGAAAAGGAAAGAACCGAAATGGAAACGGTGCTGGTAATAAGAATGGCAACGGGAAAGGGCAGAACCAAGGATGCTTCAAGTGTGGAAGCAATGATCACTTCATGAAGAACTGCCCAGAGAGAAACAACGCTCCGGCTCGAGCATTTGTGATTGGAGCAAGAGACGCACGCGAGGACCCTAACGTGGTCACCGGTACGTTTCTCATTAACAATCACTTTGCATCCATATTATTCGACACTGGCGCCGATTATAGCTTCATGTCTGTGGAATTTAAACGCATACTCGGAATAGAATCTAGTAGATTAGAAATTCCTTATTCCATGGAACTAGCCAATGGTAAACTTGTTGAATCGGGCGAAGTAGTTAGAGGCTGCACACTGGAACTTGGCGAACGAAGGTTTAGCATCGACCTCCTACCTATCCAATTGGGTAGCTTCGATGTAGTAGTCGGGATGGACTGGTTGTCCAAGAGCAAAGCGGAAGTCATTTGTCATGAGAAAATCATTCGCATCCCTCTGGAGAATGATGAAACTCTCATAGTACATGGAGAAAGACGAAACGCGCCTCTACGAATCATCAGTTGTATGAAGGCACAGAAGTGCCTAAGGAAAGGATGTGTTGCCTTCCTAGCACACGTTATAGACAAGAAGGCTGAGGAGCCGAAACTCGAAGACATTCCTGTGGTGAAGGAATTTCCTGATGTGTTCCCTGAAGATCTGCCAGGAATACCTCCGCAACGACAAGTCGAATTCTGTATAGACTTGGTTCCAGGAGCTGCTCCTGTAGCCAAGGCACCCTATCGACTTGCGCCATCCGAAATGCAAGAACTATCTACACAGCTCCAGGAATTGTTGGATAAAGGATTCATAAGGCCAAGCTTCTCACCCTGGGGAGCTCCAGTATTGCTCGTGAAGAAAAAGGATGGAACACTGCGGATGTGTATCGATTACAGGGAACTGAACAAGCTCACAATCAAGAATCGGTATCCACTACCGAGGATTGATGACCTATTTGATCAACTGCAAGGATCAAGCTACTATTCCAAGATCGATCTTCGATCTGGATACCATCAGCTGAGAATCCAAGATGAAAGCGTGCCAAAGACTGCATTCAGAACCCGCTATGGGCACTACGAATTTCTTGTGATGCCGTTTGGGCTGACGAATGCACCAGCGGTCTTTATGGATCTAATGAACCGCGTATGCAAACCATATCTCGATAAATTCGTGATTGTATTTATCGATGATATCCTGATTTACTCGCGAACGAAAGAAGAGCACGAGCAACATCTCAGAACCATCTTGGAACTACTGAAGAAAGAGAAGCTTTATGCAAAATTCTCGAAGTGCGAATTCTGGATTCGCGAAGTACAATTTCTTGGTCACGTGGTGAATAAGAAGGGCATTCATGTAGACCCGTCCAAGATTGAAGCAATAAAGAATTGGGAAGCTCCCAAGACCCCAACCGAAGTTCGTCAATTTTTGGGCTTAGCGGGCTACTATCGTCGATTCATTGAGAATTTCTCGAAGATAGCCCAACCGCTAACGACCCTTACACAGAAAGACAAGAAGTACGACTGGGGTCACAAACAAGAAGAAGCCTTCCAGTTACTTAAGAGCAAGCTATGCGATGCACCGATACTATCATTACCCGAAGGCACTGAAGACTTCGTGGTATACTGTGACGCCTCACGACAAGGCTTGGGTTGCGTGCTCATGCAACGCCAAAAAGTCATCGCTTATGCTTCAAGACAACTGAAGGTTCACGAGAGAAATTATACCACTCACGACCTGGAGCTGGGTGCAGTGGTATTCGCCTTGAAGATTTGGAGACATTATTTATATGGTACTCGATGTACAATCTTCACAGATCACAAAAGCTTACAACACATATTTGATCAGAAGGAATTGAATATGCGCCAGCGACGTTGGGTCGAGCTACTGAATGATTATGACTGTGAGATTAAGTACCATCCTGGAAAGGCGAACGTTGTAGCAGACGCGTTGAGCCGAAAAGAAAGGGTTAAGACCCTAAGGGTTCGAGCACTGGAAATGACGATTCGAACGAACCTCACAGCACGCATTCGAGATGCACAACAAGAAGCTCTTAAAGAAGAGAACCGTAAAGCTGAATACCTACGAGGTATGCTGAAATACATGGTGCCAAACGAAGAGGGAGCCTTGTACTTTAAGAAGCGTATTTGGGTTCCACTCTATGGTGGCATACGAGAAGTCATCCTTAATGAAGCCCACAAATCGAGATATTCGATCCACCCAGGATCGGACAAAATGTATCAAGACTTGAAGGAATACTACTGGTGGCCGAGACTTAAAAGCGATGTTGCTGTCTATGTTGGAAAATGCCTAACCTGTGCTAAGGTTAAGGCAGAATATCAGAAACCGTCCGGTCTACTACAACAACCAGCGATTCCCGTATGGAAGTGGGAACAAATCTCGATGGACTTCATAACGAAATTACCCAGGACCCCGAGAGGGCACGATATGATATGGGTAATAGTTGATCGATTGACGAAGTCTGCGCATTTCCTACCAATCCGAGAGAAGGATAGCACTGGAAAGCTTGCAGAGATATACTTAAGAGAAATTGTGGCACGTCATGGAGTGCCAATCTCAATCATTTCAGACAGAGATGGACGCTTTGTCTCAAGAATCTGGCAATCATTTCAGGAAGCCTTTGGATCTCAGTTAGATCTGAGCACGGCATTCCATCCGCAAACAGACGGCCAGAGCGAACGGACAATACAAACGTTAGAAGATATGCTTCGCGCATGTGTCATGGATCTAGGCGGCAGCTGGGATACTCATCTACCTTTAGTTGAGTTTTCCTACAATAACAGCTATCATACAAGCATAAAAGTCGCGCCGTTCGAAGCTCTGTATGGCCGCAAATGCCGATCGCCCTTATGTTGGGCAGACGCTGGAGATAAGCGTATGGTTGGTCCTGAACTTGTACAAGAGACAACCGACAAGATTGCGCAGATCCGAGAGCGCATTAAGGCGGCTCGAGAGCGACAAAAGAGCTACGCTGATCCAAATAGAAAATCGGTAGATTTCAAGGTGGGAGACAAAGTGTTGTTAAAAGTCTCACCATGGAAGGGCGTAGTCAGATTTGGAAAGCGTGGAAAGCTGAATCCACGATATATCGGACCATTCAGAATACTGAAGAGAATTGGTACCGTGGCATACAAGTTGGAGTTACCGGAAGAACTTAACGGAGTACATGATACGTTTCATGTATCCAACCTGAAGAAGAGTCCAACGCAAGAAAACGTGATCATCCCGATGGATGAAATACATATTGATGAAGCCCTCCGATTTACAGAAAAACTCGTTGAGGTTACTGACTGGAAGGTCAACAAGACGAGGAGGAGCAGCGTAAAACTTGTCAAGGTACGTTGGAGCTCTAAGCACGGACCCGAGTACACATGGGAACGTGAAGACCAGTTCAAGAAAAAGTATCCCCACCTATTCAAAAAGACTCCAGCGAGAGTTAGTTCAGTCTGAATTTCGGGACGAAATTCTTTTAACGGGGGGAGACTGTGACAACTGGCACAAACCGGTAATTTCCGTACACTATAATTATTGCTTAATGACTGCAATTATGTCCTTAATTGTCAGCAATGGCTGAACACATAATAAACAAGTGAATTCATGCATGTTGTATACTACAAAATATTGCTTTATGCATAAACGAGAGCGTTGCGTCAATAGTAAACTCACCGGTAAGACACTATGTGTCAACGGAACTGCAGAAAGCAGTCAGACATTATAACTGAGGCCTAGGTGTAGGTCCGACACAAGAATGCATTAAAACCCAAGAATACATACAAGGGTTAATATATATGCAATACGAAAGCAAATATAAGCACTAAAAAGCACCCGAAACGCACTTTAAGTGCAGAATTTATAAAATTCAGCAATAATTCAGCATTTAAGCACATAAATATTATGCAGAAATGTCGTTTTATTATCCAGAATATTTCCCTAAGTGTTGGGAATTGAAAGAGTACAAGAAAGGTACTCAAACGACACTAAAAAGTGTAATTTAGCACTTTAACGAATCGGTATGCAACCGAACAACCGGACTTTACCCGGAACATAAAAATATTGTTAATAACATTATTTGTCTTTTTCTGAGCTAGTTAGGGTCCCTGATTTCCCTAACACCCGTCATAACACGCTATATATTACTAACGGAGTTTAATACTTAACTAACCTATTTAACATAACTAAACTTCCTAACCGCCTAGTTATGATCGAACTAACCCCCCCCCCCCCATCATAACCGGCCCCAAAACCTTGGGGAACACACAAGTACCAAGTTTATTATTATATTATGGTGTGTCCAATATCTAAGTAGCATGTAATCCAATGGATAATCATCTTTCATTTGCCTATAAAATAACCACTAAACTCATGAGATTATTATCACTTAAACACTCAAGACCACACTCTCCTCTCTCCCTCTAGAACTTACGGCCAAACACCCCTCTCTCAACCATCCATCTTCGAGTTCGATCATCATCATTCCAAGCACACACAAGTGTTAAGGGTCACGTATTAGGAGTCTTGGAGCAAACGGAAGGCGAAGGACCTCTCTACTTTGCTTTTATCCACTCGATTTGTGCTTAGATTCTTCCCTAGCCTTGAGCTAGAGGTATAACACTTAAAACTCATATTTGAACTTATCTAAAGTGGTTAAAAGGATTTGTGTTGGTTAAATCTCGTTAAAATGCGAAAAGATGCACAAAAGTCTACTAAAAGCATGAAAAATGGTGGTTAATAGCACATAAGTTGTGTAAATGATGTAGTATTCGAAATGTATGATTATTGAGACCCGGTCTATGATTGTGGTAGCTCGGATCATCGTTTAACCCGGTTTGGTAAGATCATGGATCTTAACATAAAGCTATTTTAGAAGTAACAAGGGTTAAAAGGTGAAACCCTACCACACATAAACCATGAACTTGTGTAAAAATGTTTTAACTTGTACAAAAGTGTTTAAAACTAGTAGATCTATGTATCTACAAGTGGTATTTTCAAAGGACCAAGCGTTAAAGAAATCATGTTTTAAAACCGGATTTTACACAAACAAAAGTGGTTTTTGTGAACAAACAAGTGTATGGACACTTGTGTAACAAAAGTTTTAACAAAGAAATAATTTTCATAAAAACCGACTAGAAGTTGTGAAACTTCATAATCTTTAAAAATAAAGTTTTTAAGAAATTAAACTTATTTTTAAAGATAACAAGACTCACTAAATGTGCTAGTAAGTTACTACACATTTTTGTAAATATTCAAGTTCATGAAATTAGTGATTATTGTTGACGAATATTGTTGATAATTGTTGTTGCTGATTATTGATGATGATTTAAAAGAAAATAAACACACGTTTTGAAAACGTGGGAAACCTCCATTTTTAGGGGAAACTCTGTCAAAATTTTTATAAATTTTGACACTTAGAAAAAAATATAAGTTTTTGATAAACTTATTCCCTAAAAATGTGTTTAAGAGTATTACTAAGGTTTCCATGATTTTTGATGATAAGAAATGAGGATTTCTTCAAGAATAAAAATGGATAATAAGTATATATTTTTGAGAGAAAAATACATATTATTTGATCACCAACTTGTGTGCTAAGTGTATATAGTATGTGTTATACGTGCTAGTGTATTAAGACTTAAAAAAATACACTAAATACTCATGAGGAGTAGAAATACAGAAATACAGAAATACACATACAAAACACAAGATACATAATTCGGGTGCAAAGTGCAAAACACAAAAGACTTATATTTATTTTTGAAGAAAATAATATAAGTAAGATACGTAGTTAAAAATATAGAATATTTTTAACACAAGAATATGTACAAAAGAGAGTGACTGTACTTGTGCGACACAAGTCTAGTGACTAACGTTAAAAAAAACGCGTATAGGTTACGACGTTAATTAAGCAAATCCGGTGGAGTTTACGACGCTAGGAACGCAAAGTTGTGAGTTCATGCTCCCCCTTTTCTCTTTAACTGTTTTCAGTTTTTATAACTTCGGGGGTGAAATACATGTACAAAAGTACAATATTTATAAATGGTATGATATAAATACAAGAAGTACACTTGGTGAGAACGAGAACCAAGTGTGACGAAATATATGAATATGAGAAGCGCATTTGGTGAGACGAGAACCAAGTATAAGGCGCTATGAGAAATGATAACAAGAAACGCGCTTGGTGAGGACGAGAACCAAGTAGGATGCGTTATGAGAAATAGTGTCACGAATAGGGTACAGAAGCACCATTAATCAACGTATACATTCAGACCGCAGAACAAAAGGTTAGATCTAACGGGTGCCTGGCAGCCACACTCCTGGTCGGGGCAAGAACCGAGGAAGTGCTTTTGTGTCTCAGAATATACCAATTAAATGCCTTAGGTTGGGTGACTTCCTATGACGTGCCACAGGTTAATGGCTTTGCAACCCATTAACAATCTGATAATTACAGAAATACTGTATGTACATAAAATTCATACCATACAAAATTGATATATAACTTGAAGTACGTGGGGTACTCAAGAAGATTGATATATAACTTGAAGTACGTGGGGTACTCAAGAGGATTTAGATATAACTTGAAGTACGTGGGGTACTCAAGAAAAGATTGAATTATAAATGGGTACGTGGTGTACACATGAAACTGGATTTATATATGAAAACTTGATTTACTCACAAGCTATGTTTTCATACAAAGTATACAAACATGAAATACAAAACTGCATGAATTCACACCAACTTTATGTTGACGTTTTTCCAAAAACTCACATGTATTTCAGGTAACTAGGATGGATATGCGCGTGGTCTAGCTTATGCTCGTGGATGTCGCTTGTGTTTAACTTTGAATAAAGTTGTAAACTTTTAAGACAATGTTTTATGCGACTTAGCGATGTAAACGCTAACGTATGTTTTCAAATTATGGTATTTGAATGTTATTTTACGAGCATGTAGCATGTTTACTCTTCGTATGCAATGAGAACCTTTCATGGTCACACCTCGTGCTTCCGCCGCAGAAAGGGGTGTGACATCTATGTCGATAACTAACGTGCTTCATTTCACTATGTGTACGTGCTGGTTATGCGTAAACAAATTCGAACTCTATATGCTATTATCAAACTTGTATGCTCACATTTACATTTTATGTATTGACTTTATTTTAATGCATGTGGCAGGTGCTTAGGTTGTTTTTGTGCTTAGCTTGCTGGTGATGAAATTGAGGCTAGGGAAGGAGTCCTAGAAACCAATAAACAAACTATTTTCTTTTCTATCTGAATCTGAGTGGTCGAAACAGGATATTTGTCTTGATGTTTATCTGTAATAATTTGTTTACTATTTGAGACGTGGTATGGGACATGTTAACTTAAATTAAATGGTAATGATAGTTGTTATGGAAACTTCTGGACAATCTGTTTCGCTCAGTGCCATGCCCCGATGATTTCCGCCATCGGTTGGGGTGTGACAGATTGGTATCAGAGCCATAACTATAGGGAATTAGGCAAGACTCGACCTAGTCCGGGTCGAAGTCTTAGATACCTAGACTATAGTTAAGAACCAGCAGACCGACTGGTGCATAACCAGTAGGGATTATGTACGAGCTTACTACTCGTTATTCTCGCTTGTTCTACACTCTCACTGCACTTGAAATTTCCAACTATGAGTGGGCAATAAAGTTGAGAATAGGTGTGAAAACCGCAAACTCTCGACAAAAAATTGCCTAATCAACTCGCAATTTTAACTACGAACGAGGAGAATTATGCCAAATCAGGAGTGAAATCCATATTTTGATGAATAGTCTCCTCAACTTTATCAAAACAGGAACGAAGTTATTAAGTCAGGGGTGAAACCCTAACCTTGACAACTTGTTCTGCTCATTTTACAAAACTCTCACCAAAGTCTCGACGGACTCCAACGACCTGAAGTCACGATATGACAGACGGGATGTGTGCCAACGCCCAAGAATCGGGGAAAAGGCATAGTCCTGGAAGTCAAATGTGCACAACAGATCCTTGTGAATAGTCGAACCACTTTGGGTAGTCGAAGGCTACTAAGCCGCAGACAATCTATTTCTCGAATTTCATGTGTTTCAATTTTGAGTCCGCGACTGCTGACTCTGAGTGTTGGTGCATGTTTGTGATAACAACTTAGATTTGGTCTTTGGATATCTTGTAATTAGATAAACGATAAACAGTTAGCGGGTTTAGCTTTGTAATAGTTAGTTGTAATGTTCGGGCTAACCAAACCCAACGAATTGGGTGTATGGGGGCGAATTGGGCTTGTCCAATTCGCAGTCCATGTTGGAAACCTTGGCCCAAGTAGCAAACCTTGTGTTATATAAACAAGGTTAGGCTTTAAGGTTTAGGTTAATCAGCCAAAACAGTTTTTGAGAGACAGAATTTTGTGAGAGCTTGTGCTTGGACGAAATTGAGTGTGGTTAGGGATCTTGATTGATTGTAATCAGTTTGATAGTTAATCAATAAAGATCCGGTTTGAAAGTGAATTGTTGTTTCTGTTCTTCTACTTGTTTCTGTGATATTCTGATCAAGAGGATTCCGCACTCTTGATTGGAAAGACAATTCTGTGAAGATCCATATAGACAATTCTGTGAAGATCCATACACATAAAAGGGACCTACAATTGGTATCAGAGCATTAGGCTCTTGAAGGCTCGGTTCCGAATTGTGTTCTGCAGAAACAGGAAGTTTTTTGAAAATCCTTGAAATCTGAAAATTAGGGTTTTGAAATTTTCGAAATTTTTGATATAATTTTTCAAATTTTGTTGGCTGTTTTGATCTTCTGCATTGTTTGTTAGCTGTTTTTGCAGGTTTTAGGGTTTGCAGGACTGTTTTTGGTTGATTGTTTTGAAGAATTTTGGCTGAGAAACTTGAAGATTCGAAGACTGTTCTTCGTGTTCTTCATTAAGTTCATAAAAATTTCGTCAAAACTTTGCTGATTTGCTGTTTTAATTTTGCAGGAAGTTGTTAGGAGAATCAGGAAAATAATTAGAATTTTCGAAAAGATTAAGTTTCCAAAGTTACTGGGTGGCGAAATTGACTGATCTGGGAATTTAATCAGCATACTTATCGGAGAAATTAAATCCAAAGGCGACTTTGGTAACCGTATAATTTTCCTCAGCGAAATTATTACGGTTTTCGGCGACTTTATCAGTCGTCGTAATCGCGAAATAGACCAGCGAATTTGAACAAGTAACATACCAACGAATTTGAACAAGTAACCAGCGAAATTGATTCAGCATAACAGACCTGCGAAATTAAGTGATTAACCAGCGATTTTAAGAGTGAAATTAAGTGGTGGAATTCTGTTTGGCAAGCGTCGATAAAATTTCACAGTTTTGCAAATAGAAATTGATCCGTAGCTCGTTAGACATAACCGTTTGGACCGTTGAATTCCTTTGATTTTTAGGGTAAAAAAAAAACCCTACACATGATATATCATTGGATTTGTCTTTTCGAGACGATTCTAACGGTGTAATTTCATAACCACTGTTTTCGGAGATATTTTGTACGGTTTTCTCAGTCTGCAACGTTTAAGATGTCGAACATGTCTACTTTGAATGAGCTGTTGAAGATGGAGCATGAGGTTGGAACTACCAACAAACCACCAAAGATGATGAAGGTGGAGAACTATTTGACATGGAAGGATCGTTTTCAATCCTTTATTGAATATTAGGATACTCGCATGTGGATATGCATTGAAGATGGGTACACAAACCCTACACATGACTTTGAGGGCAGACCACGTAGAACTGCCTATGTGAACATGGAAGATGCTGCTAAGAAGATGTATGAGGCTGAAAAGAGAGCCTTGGCTGCAATCAAAATGTCTTTACCTGATAGCATCAAGCATACTTTCAAGAAGTACACAAACTCAAAGGATATGTGGGATGCATTGGAGAAAAGATATGCTGGAAATGAAGATGTTAAGAAAAATAAAGTTGATATACTGAAGAAGCAGTTTGCTGTTTTCAAGTTCATGAAACATGAGTCACTTGAGGACATCATCACTCGATACTACCATCTGATGTCGGAAATGGATAATTATGAGATAGAGTGCTATACTGACGTTGAAAAGAATGACAAGCTGCTCGATGCCTTACCTACTAAATGGGATATCTACACTCTCATGATCAAGGGAGAAGCAGATTATGAAACAAAAGAGCTTGAAGAAGTAGTTGGCAAGCTGAGAGCTTATGAGCTCAGTATGAAGAAGAAAGACACTGGATATGATCAGGTTCAAGATCCAGCGATTTACAATGTGCTTACATCTTCTTCATCTCACAACGCTTCTAGCGACTCTGCTACTGCTTTTCTTTCGTGTGAGAACGAGCAGGTCACAGTGAATGAAGATGGTGATGTGTGTTTTGTAGCTGCTTCAGGAGGATCATCAGGAGCCAAGAGAACATCAGGTTCTAAGCAGAGTAGTGGTGTTAAGTCGATGCCAATGAGTGTGAAGTCTGCTGAAGAGCATCTGGCTCTACTTGCTTCATTTGTTGCTTCTTATGAGAACTACATTCAGGGAAAGATATCTGATCCTGCCACTTTAGATGAAGATTACGATCAGATTGACCCTGATGATCTTGAAGATATGGATTTGCAGTGGCAAATGGCCATGATTACTAGACGAGTGAAGAGGTTTATGAACCGAACGGGAAGAAAGTTTATAGGAAAGACTGTTGGTTTTGATAAGACCAAAGTGAGATGCTTCAACTGTCAAAGTTATGGGCATTTTGCTAGGGAATGTCAGAAACAAAAGCATGAGACTTCGAGTCAGAGTTCAAACAATAGGAATGCATCAAACAACTCTAACTCGAGAGCGCTGATCTCTACTGCTAGAGAAGGTTCATATGACTGGAGTGTTCACTTGGAAAATGATGACAATGTCACACAGACATTCATGGCTGAAATAACTCCAGTTGATGATGGTGAAGCTACTGTGGGAGATGCTGAAGTGAAAGTGGATGCTGAGGCTGAGGTGAAAATAGAGAGTAAAGCTGAAGAAAAGAAGGGTGATCAGACAAAAGATGCTGAAGAAGAAAAGCAAAAGTCTGACTATGAAAAGGAAGCTGAAGAAAAAGAAGCTAAATACAAGAGAATGGAAGCTCAACTTGCAGCGCTAATGGCAAATCTTGACAAACAAACAGGAGAGGTAAAGTCGAATTCTGTGTGTTTAAAATGTCGTGAACTACAGGGTGAGGTTGACAGGTTGCCAACACAAAACCAAAGTCTGGTGAGCGAGATGTCTAACATAAAAGAAGCAAACTTTTTTGCTAAAAGAAATGAATCCTCATACTTGAAGAAGATAAAAGGTTATGAAAGTAAAATTGATTCTTTAACCTGCAAATTAAACGAAAAACTTCAAGTCATTGACTTAGCTCATGAAATGATGGCAGAGAAAACAAAAGAGATTTCTGAAAAATGCAAAGAGTTGTCAGATGCACAACTCAAAATTGTTGAACTTGAAAAGAAATTAGGTCAATTCAGGGACTCTACTTTTGTTATGAAACATATGATGGGTGGCTTGAAGAAAAGTAATGACAAAACCAGTGTGGGATTTCATGGTTTCAATGAAGTTCCACCTCCTGTTAGTCATGACTATTCTTTCTTGCCTGATGAAGATGAGCTCATGGACTTTGGGTCAACATCACCTAGTAGTTCCACATCACGTCAAGGAAATGGTTTTGAGAATGCTGATGCTAAGAAGGATAATAACAGTAAACCTGTTTTGAAAAAGAATACATCACATCCTAAAAATAACAATCCAACTTTTGTTAAAAAGGTTAATTTTGTTCAAGGAAGTGACATGAAAAACGAAACAACTGTTATTGAAAATGAATCTAATATAGAGTTTGCTAAAAACAAGAACATAGAAAATTCTGAAACTAAGCAAACTGAACCAAATCCTTCTAAGGCATCATCAGAAGAAAAACCCGAATCTAGTTCAAAGGCTTCAGAAAAGAAGTCTTCGAAAAAGAGATCGTGCTTCAAATGTCACACCAAGGGACATGTAGCTAGCTGCTGTCCTAACAAAAAGAGTGAAGCACAAGTGAGTGAGAGGAAGAGAGAGAAGTCACCAGAGAATAGTGGTGATAAACAGGAGAAAGTTGCAACTTCTCCAAAGAAATCTGCTCCTAAGCAACCAGAAAATGTTGCTGTTGGTGAAGATAAGGCTGAAAAAGGAACTCCACAAGTTCCTCGTTTTCAAAGAAATCAACCAAGATTTCAACCTAGATCTCCACCAGGCAGTTTTGAGAGACCTAGAAGCAGTTCACCAAGAATGAACAATTTTAATTCTAATAATTTCAGAAGTCAAGGTCAATATCAAAATTGATACCAAAATGATGGTGGTCGAACTTTTTATAACAATGGCTTTAGAAATTACAACAATAATGCTTCTTGGAATCAAAATTCAAGGTACCAAAATCAAAATTTCCAAAGGTCAAATAGTCCAAATACATATAGGAACCCTCAGGACCAAAGACCTAGTGGAAACCAAAATCAAATTCCATCAACAGGTCTGAGATCCAAGACTCCATTTAGGAGTAATGGATATTGGATGGATGTTCCAGTAGTTGGTGAATTTGGACGACCCAAGACCATTAAGGCTTGGGTCCCCCAATCTAACTAATTTCTTGGTTGGTGTGTGCAGGAGCAGCTAAGGAGGATTATCAACTTGTGGTATGTTGATAGTGGCTGCTCCAGGCACATAACAGGGGATGCGAGATTGTTAATTGAATTTGAAGATTATGATGGTGGAAAGGTGAATTTTGCGGGTGCTAAAGGTGGTAGAATTACAGGACGAGGAAAGGTGACCAATGGGAAGATCACACTGGACAAAGTGAACTATGTGGAGCAGCTTAAACACAATCTGATGAGCGTGTCACAAGTCTGCGACAAGGGTCACTCGGTCCATTTTACCAAGAATGAAGCATTAGTGTTGAAACCAGGTTTGAAGATTCCGGACGATTGGATAGTGATGCGAGCGCCAAGGAGAAATGAAAATTATGTCATGGACATGGGTGCTAAGGATCCAAATGTTGTGGTGGCGTGCTTACTATCAAAAGCATCTGAAGCTGAATCGATGTTGTGGCACAGACGCATGGCCCATATTCACTATCGAAAAATGAATTACCTTGTAAAAAATGAGCTAGTGAAAGGGGTTCCAATGCAGAGGTTTCAAGTGGAAGATAAATGTCTTCCATGTCAAAAGGGAAAACAACACAAGAAACCTCACAAATCTAAAACAGTAAATTCCATAGATGCCCCTTATGAATTACTTCACATGGATTTATTCGGTCCAGTGAACGTGAGGAGCATAGGTGGAAAGTACTATTGTTTAGTTGTCACTGATGATTACTCACGTTATTCATGGGTTTTCTTTTTAGGTACAAAAGATGAGACAACAGAAATGTTGATAGATCTTTTTACAAAATTGGAAAACGTCCATGATGTAAAGATCAAGAGGATAAGGAGTGATAATGGCACAGAGTTCAAGAATCGTATTCTGGATCTCTATTGTCTTCGCAAGGGAATTGAACATCAATATTCCGCTCCTTATACACCTCAACAAAATGGAGTTGCTGAGAGGAAAAACAGGACGTTGATTGAAGCCGCTAGGACGATGCTTTCAGATTCAAAGCTACCAGTTCTTTTCTGGGGAGAAGCTGTGAATACAGCTTGCTACGTCCTAAACAAAGTTTTGACTGTTAAACGTTTTAACAAAACTTGTCATGAATTAATGTTTAACAAGAAACCAAACTTAGAAGGCTTTGAACCATTTGGATTACCCTGCACCATTGTGCGAAATAAAGATAAACAAAAATTCGGTGAGGTAGCTGACGATGGCTACTTTCTAGGTTATGTGCCTGGCACACCAAATAAAAGGGTTTTTAATCTAAAAACTGGTAAATTGAGGTTGTTTACAATGTTGAAATTACTACTTACAAACCTCAACAATCAACGAGTGGTCCTGCTATATTATATGATTAAGAAAGCACTTTTAAATCATTTAATATTCCTGAGTTTCCAAATGCAGATGATTCTCAGTTGATTCAAACAATGATTGGTGGAGACGATGAAGGTGAGTTCATGCCTAGATCGAATGTTGATATGACAGATGCTGGGGAAACTTCCCAAGGTGCTGCTGATCCTGATTCAAGCGATAGTGACTCTGAACCCATTCAGGGGGAGGAATTTATTAATCCATTTGCGGATCAGAACATTCAAGGGGAGGTTGGATCAAACCTGGGAGATAATTTAGTAGTGGATACCGTTGCTACTACACGAGCAAATAGAGATCATCCAGTTGACATGATACTTGGGGATCCTACTGCAGGTGTTCAGACGAGAAGAAGCATAGCAGCGAATTCTGGCTTATTTGTTTCGATTGAGAAGACTGGGATTGTGAACGAGTTCTTGTATAGTTGCTTTATTTCCCAAGAGGAGCCGAAGAACATTCATATGGCTCTTAAAGACAATTCATGGGTTGAAGCTATGCAAGAGGAATTGGTACAGTTTGCTAAGTTGAAGGTTTGGGAGTTGGTTGACCTTCCTAAAGGTGAAAGAGAGATAGGAACTAAATGGGTGTTTAAGTGCAAGAAGGATGACAGAGGGATAGTGACGTGAAACAAGGCTCGATTGGTGGTAAAAGGTTTCAATCAGCAAGAAGGGATTGATTACAATGAAGTGTTTGCACCAGTGGCAAGGTTGGAGGCAATTCGTTTGTTTCTAGCTTTCGCAACATTCAAGGGCTTCAAAGTTTACCAACTAGACGTGAAAAGTGCATTTCTTTACGGGAAAGTCCAAGAAGTGGTGTATGTCTCACAACCAGATGGGTTCGTTGATCCTGATTATCCAGATCGAGTGTACAAACTTGATAAGGCTTTGTATTGATTACATCAAGCTCCCAGGGCGTGGTACGAGACACTGTCTACACATCTGATCAAGAATGGTTTTGAAAGAGGTCAGATTGACAGTACACTATTCATCAAGAGGAAGAAGGAAGATTTTCTGCTGGTACAGGTGTACGTGGATGACATCATCTTTGGGTCATCAGATGAGAGTACGTGTAAAGAGTTTGAGCAGGTGATGAAGAGCAAGTTCGAAATGAGTGCTATGGGTGAGCTGTCTTACTTTCTGGGATTACAAGTTGAACCGAAGGAGGATGGGATGTTTATTCATCAAACAAAGTATGTGTATGACATTTTGAGTCGGTTCAAAATGAATGATTGCTCTACTTTCAACACACCCATTTGCGTAAATCACAATCTTGGCCCAGATCATGAAAGTACTGAAGACGTTGATCCTACTCAATACAGGGCAATGATTGGTTCTCTAATGTGCTTGACTGCTTCAAGACCTGACATCATGTTTGCCGTATTCTTGTGTGCCAGATATCAAGCTAATCCAAAAGAGTCACACATGAAAGCAGTGAAGCGTATTCTTCGTTACTTGAAGGGGAAACCTAAACTTGGGTTGTGGTATCCAGCTGATAGTGATATGAATTTTGTCGCTTACACTGACTCAGACTTTGGAGGATGCAAGTCGAACAGAAAGTCTACTACAGGTGGTTGTCAGTTCTTAGGAGGCAGGATTGTGTCTTGGCAATGCAAGAAGCAATCTTGTGTATCTACCTCTACGTGTGAAGCTGAATATATTGCTGCGGGTAGCTGCTACTCTCAGGTTCTCTGGATTCAACAGCAAATGCGCGATTACAGTTTGGATTTCACTCGTACTCCTATTATGATAGATAATAATGCCACGATTTCTATAACTAATAATCCCGTGAAACACAGTCGCACAAAACATATTGACATACGTCATCATTTTATACGGGATTGTGCTGAAAAACGACTAATTGAATTACATCGAGTCGACACACTAGATAACCTGGCAGATCTTTATACTAAAGCTTTTGACAGGGCTCGCTTTGAACATTTAGTCGAACTCAACGGGATGAGGAATCCTGAATAACTGGTTTTTCATAAGAATTTTGTAAATAGTTTACTGCTTTTCTTAAAAATCAAAAATACAAAAACATTAAAAAATTGAAAAACATAAAAAATTGAAAATTAAAAATGAGTTATCACTGTGTGAAAAAGAAGAAATGATAGTACATCAGCAAGTTAGACTGTCACACTGAAAATGAAATTAAAATGCTTAAGTGTGATAGCAGCTTCGTTATATGATGTACCAGTAGGCAAAACGCATGAAATAATCAACTTATCAATGTGATATAAACCTAAATAAACTGTGTATGAGTGGGGAACATATCAGTGGTGTATGGTTTAATGACCTTAAATCTTGCGTTGATAGATTGCCAAAATCTGAAGTTTTGGGTCTTTATACTGATATTTCATCTGGGGATATCTTGACTGTCTTTCTGTTCAGAACTAAAATTGTACATGACCCCAGGAAAGAAAGTCACTTGGAATTAGCTCATTTCTATTTGAATGTTTGTATGTTGTCCGGATACACACAATTTTGATCTGATTCTGAAATCTTCTCTGAAAAAAGTCGTGTACCTCCTTTGCTGCATCCAGATATATGCTGACCTGGAGGTGCTAGGCAACGACAGCTTCTGCTGCATCCAGATACATACTGACCTAGCTGTACGTTGTCGCGCTATAGATCTAATACACCCGAAAGAGGCCCTCAAGTGCCCAAATGAAACCCAAAAAACCTATATCAAACTGAGAAAAACTCATTTGATCAGTATATTATACCATCTCTGCTAAAGATCTATTCTGTTCTCTTCTCAACCTATTCCCAGTTAAGATTTCAGAAATCTGGATTGGACTTGTGAAATATGTGGTAGGGAAGATACTTCCATGATAGAGTGTGTTGTTTATATTTCTAGGATTTGATTAGTATTTATTTGGGTGTTCATTGTTAAGCAATCAAAACATGATAAAATAGATCATATGCAGACCTAGGCACTGTCAGGATATCTTAAAGGATGACATCAGTATACTCACCTACTACGATGAATCTTTGTGCATACCTTGATCGCGGGAGTATATCCTGAAGTGGGACACACTAGTATTTCAGTATAATAAAATTACCTTAATGTATCATACGGTAATGGTACTTGAAATGTTCATGCATTTTGTTTAAGTGGACAAACATACTGGTAATCGTCTTGGACTGTTTTCACGAAAAATTAAATAAAGAATTATCTAATAGTGTGAAACAGTTTGATTTTGTTGCTATGATCTTCTTACCAGTGATTCTCACAAAAATAGAGTGTTTATTGTTTTTGTTATCTATTTGCTTTCAGAAAATTTAAAATTAAAAAAATAGTGTCTTTTTCTGTTTAAAATTCTTAACGTACGGAAAACTGTTATTCTTGGAGGAATTGTTACTGATAGGGGGAGATGGTGTTAGAAAGTGAGTTCAAAATTTTAAATCATGCGGGTTATAGGGTGTGTGATTAAAAAGTTTTGCATGTTGGTGATGAAATTGAAAATGCTTAATCTGTGATACAGTTTAACTATCTCTTGAATAATAATAATTTATTTAACTTTGTTGAAAAATTCTTATGGTTTCTCGAGATGTTTGTTTTATAGTATACAGATTGAAGCAGTGTGTTGCTGAGAAGTTAAAGTGACGAGTTGCTGAAAAGATGAGAGTTTGATTAGACGCATGGTAGAACCTCCTTTCTACATTGCAAACAAGTTGAAGAGTTTGAAGATGGCTATACATATGCTGAACTGGAGTTTACTCAAACGCTAAAGTTTTTGAAGATTTGGTGATTGGATGCATCAGCTTAGGGGAAGTCTGTTGCTGACAGAAGCTATTGAAGCTTAAGCTATCCAAAGACAGTGCAAGATTACATGAAGATTGCAAGATGATTGAAGACAAAGTTATTTTATGAAGCTATTGTCAAGGGGGAGTTTGTTGGTGCATGTTTGTGACAACAACTTAGATTTGGTCTTTGGATATCTTGTAATTAGATAAACGATAAACAGTTAGCGGGTTTAGCTTTGTAATAGTTAGTTGTAATGTTCGAGCTAACCAAACCCAACGAATTGGGTGTATGGGGGCGAATTGGGCTTGTCCAATTCGCAGTCCATGTTGGAAACCTTGGCCCAAGTAGCAAACCTTGTGTTATATAAACAAGGTTAGGCTTTAGGGTTTAGGTTAATCAGCCAAAACAGTTTTTGAGAGACAGAATTTCATGAGAGCTTGTGCTTGGACGAAATTGAGTGTGGTTAGGGATCTTGATTGATTGTAATCAGTTTGATAGTTAATCAATAAAGATCCGGTTTGAAAGTGAATTGTTGTTTCTGTTCTTCTACTTGTTTCTGTGATATTCTGATCAAGAGGATTCCGCACTCTTGATTGGAAAGACAATTCTGTGAAGATCCATATAGACAATTCTGTGAAGATCCATACACATAAATGGGACCTACACTGAGGTCTCACCGATTTTATGTGCTTATTTATGTGCTTTCCTGTTTATGTGTTTAAGCTTTGGGATTTACTCGATTTTGTTTCCACTTAGATCGACACATACGACTCGCACTGCATCTTGTGATTTTGTGCTTATTTTGACTCCAAACGATTGCGTGACGACACGTTCAACGTGCGAAATCTGTGAACGTGCGTGACCCAACACACTAGATGTACAACCTACCGTGATTCTTGTTATGTCTCGGTTTTGACTCCGAAACGAATGCGAACCAAACGTGTGACGTGCGGAATCCGTACACGAACGAGACCGAACACACGAGACGTAATTATAACTGTGATTCTTTGATAGATCTGAAAGCATACAAGAAACGTGAATCACCTTTTGCCTTTCTCTCTAGTTTCTCTCCCTAGTTTACATTACGCTTTTTGAACGATCGCAGACTTGGAACGATAGGTTTTTGTTTTCTGATTGCCTCTATTGGTTAAATGCGTATGTGCTTCCTTGCTTCTGTGCTTACGTGTGTAGGTACTAAATGATTATGTGTTCTATGTGCTTTGTGATTATGTGATTTTGTGATAAGTATATACGTAAGTACACGTGTTCCTGAGCTTTAGTAAGTAACAGACGTGTGAGGTGAGATTCGAATACAATGTGATGAGTCCTGTGACGATGTCTGTTGCAGACCATGTCGTCTGGATCCCGTCATGCACTCTCTCGTCAAGAAAAGAGGGACAAACGCCTTGCTTCCATCATCGCGAAAAGTGTAGCAAAGGCCGTGAGTGATGTTTATGAGAATGCCAGCAAATCATCCGAAGAATCGAGAACCGAAGCTCCTAAGACTGCCGCAAGGCCTTTCAGTTTCAAGCAGTTCAAGTCGTGTGGGCCAAAAGAATTCACTGGCGAAGAAGGTCCTACTGCACTATTTCACTGGTTTGATTCCATTGAGGTTACTCTGCGACAAAGTGGTTGCCCTGATGACTTTCGAACTCTGAATGCTACCGGGGTTTTCCAGTCTCGAGCTCAAGGAAGTTATGCTAGAGGAATTCTGCCCTCCTCACGAACGTCAAAAGCTGGAAGATGAATTTTGGCACATACATCAGAAGGATGGTGACAATGCTGGTCTCACTGCTCGTTTCAAACAGCTCAGCATTATCTGTCCCGATCAAGTCAAGACTCCCGACATGACTATCAAGAAGTATATCCGAGCTTTGCCCGACTGCGTTGCTGATTTCGTGCAAGCGGCTAAGACTACGACGATCGAGGAAACCTATCTACTAACAAGAACTGTGCGATTACTGCTGCACCGATTCAAACCGTACCTGCCCAACCGCGTCAAGTAGCGGCGCCTGTGGCCAATGCACCACCTGCAAAGCATGCATACACTGGGCCACATCTGCTCTGCCCTACTTGCACCTACCACCACCCGACTGCTATTCAATGTCGCTTCTGTGCTCATTGCAACGTATACGGCCACTTTACTGCCAATTGCCGTATTCGTCAAGCTCCTGCCAGCCAAGCTCTAATCACTGCCCCACAGGGTCAACAAGCTCCTCCGGCACCCGCAGTCAAAGCCAGAGCCTGCTTCGCATGTGGCGACCCAAACCATTTCTCCAACGTGTGCCCGAACAGGGTTGTGAAGCAAGAGCCTCAGCAACAGCAGCCACAGCAGCAACAACAACAGCAGCAGCAACAACAGGCCGCACGTGCCAGAACTTTCAACCTCAACGTACGTCAAGCCCAGGCCGACAACAATGTGGTCAATGGTACGTTCCTTGTGAATGGTATTTATACTTCATGTTCGTTTCATACCGGAGCCGATAATTGCTTTGTGTCACTCGAATTTGAGAAACTCCTTAGTCGTAAACGTTCTCAACTCTCCTCGAAGTTCGATGTAGAAGTCACTACCGGGAGAACCATCGCTGTTAATTCTGTTATCCGTGATTGTACTCTTGAGCTCAACAATCACATCTTCCCGATCGACCTTATTCCGATGCAACTCGGAATCTTTGACGTCATTATAGGCATGGACTTTCTTCGAGAGAACCATGCTGAAATTGTATGCTTCGATAAAATGATTCGTTTCTCGCTCGCGAACGGTGACTTATTGTGTGTATACGGTGATACTACTTCAAAGGGTCTCAAGCTTATGTCATGCCTGCAAGCTAGCAAGTTCCTCCGCAAGGAATACAGGGCCTTCTTGGCTAACGTTGTAGCACCAGAGAAGGAAAAGAAAGAGAAGAAGGAAGTGAAAGACGTTCCAGTGGTTCGAGAATTTCCTAATGTTTTTCCAGAGGATCTTCCCGGATTACCTCCAAGTCGTGATATCGACTTTCGTATTGACCTCATTCCTGGAGCAAATCCTATTGCCAAAGCTCCTTACAGACTCGCACCGTCTGAAATGCGCGAACTCTCAACCCAACTCCAGGAATTTCTTGAAAAACGCTTCATTCGCCCGAGCACCTCTCCTTGGGGCGCGCCAGTCCTTTTCGTCAAAAAGAAGGATGGGTCGTTCCGGATGTGCATCGACTACCGGGAATTGAATAAGTTAACTATCAAGAACCGCTATCCTCTGCCTCGTATCGACGATTTGTTTGATCAACTACAAGGCGCCACGTGTTTCTCAAAGATCGATCTACGTTCAGGATATCACCAGCTGCGCATACAAGAGGAGGATATACCCAAAACCGCGTTTCGCACCCGATACGGCCATTACGAATTCGTTGTCATGCCTTTTGGCCTAACAAACGCACCAGCGGTTTTCATGGATCTGATGAATCGCGTGTGTAAACCATATCTCGACCGTTTCGTTATCGTATTCATCGACGATGTCTTGATCTATTCCAAATCGAGAGCCGAACACGCACAACATCTACGTTTGGTTCTCGAGTTACGCCAGGGGAACCAACTCTATGCCAAGTTCTCCAAGTGTGAATTTTGGTTAGGGGAAGTTCAATTTCTGGGTCACATTGTTAATAGTCAGGGTATTCACGTCGATCCTGCGAAGATTGAAGCAGTCAAGAGTTGGGTTACGCCTAAGAACCCGTCTGAAGTCCGCTCCTTTCTCGGACTAGCGGGCTATTATCGCCGAATTATCGAAGGATTCTCGAAGATTGATGTACCACTTACCTCTCTTATACATAAAGACCAGCCTTTTGTTTGGGGAACTAAACAAGAGTCTACCTTTCGAACCCTTAAGCACATGCTCTGCAATGCTCCTGTTCTCACGTTGCCCGACGGAAACAATGATTTCATTGTCTACTGTGATGCTTCCAACCTTGGTCTTGGTTGTGTTCTTATGCAACGGGACAAGGTCATAGCATACGCATCTCGTCAGCTCAAAATCCAAGAGAAGAACTATACAACTCATGATCTCGAGCTAGGCGCGGTTGTTTTTGCATTAAAGATTTGGCGACACTACCTTTATGGTACTACGTGTACGATCTTCACCGATCATAGGAGCCTACAACACATCTTTAATCAGAAGGAACTTAATATGCGTCAACGCCGATGGGTAGAACTTCTCAACGATTACGACTGTGAGATTCGTTATCACCCAGGCAAAGCAAACATTGTTGCCGACACACTTAGCAGACGAAGCTACCTGCATAGCACTCGTAATGTTCAAGCCCAACACAACCTCGAAACTCTCATCCGCGATGCTCAACACGCATGTTTCAACGAACGCACCTTGAAGAGAGAAAGAATCTACCACGATGGAGCCCAGCTTGTGAGCAAATCAAATGGGATATTCCACTTTTTAGACCGAGTTTGGATTCCCAAGCGAACCAAATTGCGATAGATTATCATTAACGAAGCCCATAAATCCCGCTACTCAATTCACCCCGGTGCCGACAAAATGTACCACGACCTTCGTTATAAGTACTGGTGGCCGGGCATGAAAAGGGATATCGCTCTCTACGTCGGAAAATGCCTAACTTGTGCTAGAATCAAGGCTGAACATCAAAGACCCTCTGGCTTGCTCGAACAACCACCAATTCCCATGTGGAAGTGGTAGAGCATAGCCATGGATTTTATAACCAAGCTACCACCCACGTCATCAGGTCACGACAGCATTTGGGTTATAGTCGACCGATTAACCAAATCAGCTCACTTTCTGCCTATACGAGAACACTACAAGGTGGAACGATTAGCCCGAATCTATACCGACGAGATCATTTGTAATCATGGAACGCCTCATGACATCATCTCTGACCGTGATGCTCGGTTTACTTCACGATTATGGGAAACGTTTCAAACGGCACTCGGTACAACGCTTAATCTAAGTACTGCTTTCCACCCACAAACCGATGGTCAGACTGAGAGAACGATCCGTACTCTTGAAGACATGCTCCGTGCGTGTGTTCTAGACTTCGGTAGAAATTGGGATAAACACCTGCCGTTAGTCGAATTCTCGTATAACAATAGTTATCATTCTAGCATCGAGATGGCACCTTTCGAGGCATTATACGGAAGAAGATGTCAGTCGCCTATTGTGTGGCACGAGATCGGTCACTCGCAACTAACCGGTCCTGAGCTATTACAAGAAACGACGGACAAAATTTTCCAGATCAGAGACAACCTGGTGAAAGCTCGGGATCGACAGAAGGTTTACGCCGATAAAAAGCGCAAGCCCCGTGAATTTGGCGTTGGTGACTACGTACTCCTAAAGGTATCACCTTGGAAGGGTGTAGTCCGATTCGGCAAGAAAGGGAAACTCGCGCCTCGATATGTTGGACCTTTTAAGATTCTGGAAAGGATCGGAAAAGTCTCCTACAGACTCGAATTACCAGAGGAACTTAGTAACGTCCACCCGACTTTCCACGTGTCAAACCTCCGAAAGTGCATCGCCGACAACGATTTACATGTCTCTCTAGATGATCTACAAGTGAACGAAACATTACACTTCGTGGAAAAGCCTGTCGAAATCATGGATCGCCAAACCAAGCAGCTCAGGCGCTCACGCATTCCTATTGTGAAGGTCCGATGGGAAGGCAAACGAGGCGCAGAGTTCACTTGGGAACTCGAAAGCGACATGAAGGCAAAGTACCCGTAGTTGTTCCAGGAGAAAGTCTAGATATAGAAAGTCTTCACGTGATTCACGACGGTTGTAGCAGCTTCCAGCTTAATTTCGGGACGAAATTCCCTAAACAAGAGGAAGCTGTAACACCCCGTGTTTTCATAAGTGAAAGTCAAAGTCAAGGTCAAAGTCAACGACCGATTTCGCGCAACTTGACTGGTAGAAATGTCTTTATTTTAATTGTATTATGTGGAGTAAGTGTCGTTCATTACAATAATCGATGAGTATTAATCGTATTTCAATCGACCTACGCCTGTGAACTATAGGAAGTAACAATGCGATAAAGTTAATCAAGCTATGTTAATCAAATCGACATCGAATCGTAACTCGAAACTACGTAATTTTACTTATTGTTTATACATGTGTGTGTGTCTTACGTGTTACCTGTGCATGTTTATTTATGTTATGTTGTGGTAATTAAGTGAACTCAATCGAACTCGAAATCTAACTCGAAGGCTATCGAACTCGAACCCAAATCACAATCGAAGTAGTTGAGACTAAAAGTAATTTGACTAGGAAACCCTATCGAATCACTCACAATCGAAATCGAAACGTCAAAGGTCTTCGCACCGAACACACCACCCAGGCGCCAATCCGTACGGATTGTCAATCCGCACGGACAGCCAATCCGCACGGATTGCCCATCCGCACGGACAGACCATCCGCACGGATGACCGCCTGAGGGGTGTTGAGGTCATCCGGACCAGAATTGCCATCCGCACGGATAAACAATCCGGGTGATGTGCAATCCGCACGGACGACCCTTTCCTCTTTTGGCATCCTATAAATACACGGGTCACTCTCCAAACTTTCCACTATTGGCAAGTGACGTCCGACCTGCACACTTTCTTCACCTTTTCTTCGATTTCTTTCAATCCAGGTAAGATCTCGCTCTAAATCTTGTACATTCTTGATCTATACACACTTCTACGCCTTTCTATCTTTCAAATCTTAACTTTAACCGAGAAACCATCAAGATTTGAGGTATTCTAAGGTGACGTCATCATGAAGTTCTCCTGAACTCCAAGATTGACCTCATTCCACCAAGAATGACTCAGATCTGAACGGTTCCCACAAGATTTCACAACAACTTCACCTAAATCTGAACTTTTCTAGAGGATAAAAGAGTTGAAAGAAATAAACACAAGTTTTCTCCTTCTTTTACCCTCAAAAACAGTTAGAATCGGGCCAGTTATAGTCTTCTACTCAAATATTAGTGATGCACTAGTCCTAGATCCGGATTCTACCTACAAGACACCTGATTTCGGGTTAAGCCAGAATGACCATTCTGAGTCGCTGACCGGTCAAGCTAGGATGAGTCCTGGCCGGCTTAGTCATGCGGGTAAGAATACAGTTCCAAGTGGTTGCCACGTAATCAGAACGTCTCAATAGAACGACAAAAGCGACCAAGGGTAGACGAACGGAACAACCAGAGCGAGATGCTATCCGCACGGAGATGTTATCCGGACGAACAATCTGTCCGCACGGATAGACTATCCGGACGGGTTGTCATCCGGACGAACTACACTTGGGACCCACAACCAAAGAAGGTTTGAGTATCGACGAATAGATAATCCGCACGGACAACACTCTGAATGGATTACTCTTCGGATCATGAGATACTAAGACCTTGAACCAATTCCAACATGTTAATCCGCACGGAGAGACCATCCGGACGGATTGTCGTTGTCCGCACGAACAGGCTAACCAGACGGATTGTCGCTGTTCGCACGGACAGACCATCCGGATGGATTGTCGTTGTTCGCACGGACTATCATTCGCACGGATTTCACCAACTTCAACAAGTGACTCATTCTTAAAGTCGTTGTCCGCACGGATTACGATCCGCACGGATTGCCGTCCGCACGACCGACTTGAAGGGTAGAGATACTTAAATGTTTTCTAAATGCTACAACGAAAACTTCAAAGGACAAGCCATCTTACACAAACACATCCTTAGCATAGGAAGAAACAATCCACTCGAATAGTTTTCCACACGGACAAGTTATCCGCACGGACAAGCTGTCCGCATGGATGACTAATCCGGACGGATTACCATTCGCACGGATTGCTAATCCGCACGGATGACCAATCCGCACGGATGACCAATCCGCACGGACGACTAATCCGCACGATCAGTAATCCTACCCACTCTCATTCTGTTTTTGTTTTACGCATCACTTATCATTACGCTATCGAATCTATTCAGGCTAACCGTACTCGCTAAGCGCTCCCTTCAATCCAATAACCGCTGTGAGTATACTCGATCCCTTTTGCTTTAAGCACTTTTGGGTGTTACATACGTTACGAATATTCAAACTACAATTATCACACTACTCAAACCATTTAAACGCTAACCGTTAATGCATGTTATACGTGGCTCATGAATGCTAGTTTGTTATGTTTACACATGGAATGCTGTATACCTGCCTTAGCAACGATAGTACTATAGTTTGGACTCAGCACGCATTCACACGGGGGTTGTTAAGGACCTTTTACTTGCATGGATTACGGTGGTAATCATGTATTGCGAACTGCCTCGGGCAATCAACCCGCAGTCATTGGTATCGACGGATCTATGTCGATAACTAACGTGCTTCATTTCACTATGTGTACGTGCTGGTTATGCGTAAACGAATTCAAACTCTATATGCTATTATCAAACTTGTATGCTCACCTTTACATTTTATGTATTGACTTTATTTTAACGTATGTGGCAGGTGCTTAGGTTGTTTTTGTGCTTAGCTTGCTGGTGATGAAATTGAGGCTAGGGAAGGAGTCCTAGAAACCAATAAACAAACTATTTTCTTTTCTATCTGAATCTGAGTGGTCGAAACAGGATATTTGTCTTGATGTTTATCTGTATTAATTTGTTTACTATTTGAGACGTGGTATGGGACATGTTAACTTAAATTAAATGGTAATGATAGTTGTTATGGAAACTTCTGGACAATCTGTTTCGCTCAATGCCATGCCCCGATGATTTCCGCCATCGGTTGGGGTGTGACATGTCTAGTGTTTTTTTTGGTGTCTAATCCGCATATATATCACTATTTCCCTTGATTTTCTTGACTGTATATCTCTTAAATGTCAACATATACACGTGTGATTTAGTTTACGAAGATTTTTCAATGCCGAGAAACTCGATCAGAGAGTAAAAAAGGCGTAAGGTTCACAATGGTGTAAAATTAAAATAGGATATACCGGGCTAGAATTCGAGTTACAGGAACAAGGGCCAAACTAACCACCCTAGAATGGAATCGTCGAGCGAAAACACTTGACAACCTCCTAGAAGCAGCTTTTCTTACCACCAGACCTTTCTCCATCAATTAGGAATCTGATGTCCTCACTAAACACATTCCTTAAATTGTAGCCATTTGTTGAGTGTTTTTTTTGGTGTCTAATCCGCATATATATCACCATTTCCAATGATTTTCTTGACTGTATATCTCTTAAATATCAACATATACACGTGTGATTTAGTTTACGAAGATTTTTCAATGCAGAGAACCTCGATCAGAGAGTAAAAAAGGCGTAAGGTTCACAATGGTGTAAAATTAAAATGGGATATACTGGGCTAGGATTCGAATTACAGGAACAAGGGCCAAACCAACCACCCAAGAATGGAATCGTCGAGCGAAAACACTTGACAACCTCGTAGAAGCAGCTTTTCTTGCCACCAGACCTTTCTCCGTCAATTAGGAATCTGATGCCGTCACTAAACACATTCCTTAAATTGTAGCCATTTGTTGAGTGTTTTTTTTGGTGTCTAATCCGCATATATATCACCATTGCCCTTGATTTTCTTGACTGTATATCTCTTAAATGTCAACATATACACGTGTGATTTAGTTTACGAAGATTTTTAAATGCCGAGAACCTCGATCAGAGAGTAAAAAAGGCGTAAGGTTCACAATGGTGTAAGATTAAAATGGGATATACCAGGCTAGGATTCGAGTTACAGGAACAAGGGCCAAACCAACTACCCAAGAATGGAATCGTCGAGCGAAAACACTTGACAACCTGCTAGAAGCAGCTTTTCTTGCCACCAGACCTTTCTCCGTCAATTAGGAATCTGATGCCGTCACTAAACACATTCCTTAAATTGTAGCCATTTGTTGAGAGTTTTTTTTTTTGTGTCTAATCCGCATATATATCACCATTGCCCTTGATTTTCTTAACTGTATATCTCTTAAATGTCAACATATACACGTGTGATTTATTTTACGAAGATTTTTCAATGCCGAGAAACTCGATCAGAGAGTAAAAAAGGCGTACGGTTCACAATGGTGTAAAATTAAAATGGGATATACCGGGCTAGGATTCGAGATACAGGAACAAGGGTCAAACCAACCACCCTAGAATGGAATCGTCGAGCGAAAACACTTGACAACCTCCTAGAAGCAGCTTTTCTTACCACCAGACCTTTCTCCATCAATTAGGAATCTGATGCCGTCACTAAACACATTCCTTAAATTGTAGACATTTGTTGAGTGTTTTTTTTTTTTTTTTGTCTAATCCGCATATATATCACCATTGACATTGATTTTCTTGACTGTATATCTCTTAAATATCAACATATACACGTGTGATTTAGTTTACGAAGATTTTTCAATGCCGAGAACCTCGATCAGAGAGTAAAAAAGGCGTAAGTTTCACAATGGTGTAAAATTAAAATGGGATATACTGGGCTAGGATTCGAGTTACAGGAACAAGGGCCAAACCAACCACCCAAGAATGGAATCGTCGAGCGAAAACACTTGACAACCTCGTAGAAGCAGCTTTTCTTGCCACCAAACCTTTCTCCGTCAATTAGGAATCTGATGCTGTCACTAAACACATTCCTTAAATTGTAGCCATTTGTTGAGTGTTTGTTTTGGTGTCTAATCCGCATATATATCACCATTGCCCTTGATTTTCTTGACTGTATATCTCTTAAATATCAACATATACACGTGTGATTTAGTTTACGAAGATTTTTCAATGCAGAGAACCTCGATCAGAGAGTAAAAAAGGCGTAAGGTTCACAATGGTGTAAAATTAAAATGGGATATACTGGGCTAGGATTCGAATTACAGGAACAAGGGCCAAACCAACCACCCAAGAATGGAATCGTCGAGCGAAAACACTTGACAACCTCGTAGAAGCAGCTTTTCTTGCCACCAGACCTTTCTCCGTCAATTAGGAATCTGATGCCGTCACTAAACACATTCCTTAAATTGTAGCCATTTGTTGAGTGTTTTTTTTGGTGTCTAATCCGCATATATATCACCATTGCCCTTGATTTTCTTGACTGTATATCTCTTAAATGTCAACATATACACGTGTGATTTAGTTTACGAAGATTTTTAAATGCCGAGAACCTCGATCAGAGAGTAAAAAAGGCGTAAGGTTCACAATGGTGTAAGATTAAAATGGGATATACCAGGCTAGGATTCGAGTTACAGGAACAAGGGCCAAACCAACTACCCAAGAATGGAATCGTCGAGCGAAAACACTTGACAACCTGCTAGAAGCAGCTTTTCTTGCCACCAGACCTTTCTCCGTCAATTAGGAATCTGATGCCGTCACTAAACACATTCCTTAAATTGTAGCCATTTGTTGAGAGTTTTTTTTTTGTGTCTAATCCGCATATATATCACCATTGCCCTTGATTTTCTTAACTGTATATCTCTTAAATGTCAACATATACACGTGTGATTTATTTTACGAAGATTTTTCAATGCCGAGAAACTCGATCAGAGAGTAAAAAAGGCGTACGGTTCACAATGGTGTAAAATTAAAATGGGATATACCGGGCTAGGATTCGAGATACAGGAACAAGGGTCAAACCAACCACCCTAGAATGGAATCGTCGAGCGAAAACACTTGACAACCTCCTAGAAGCAGCTTTTCTTACCACCAGACCTTTCTCCATCAATTAGGAATCTGATGCCGTCACTAAACACATTCCTTAAATTGTAGACATTTGTTGAGTGTTTTTTTTTTTTTGTCTAATCCGCATATATATCACCATTGACATTGATTTTCTTGACTGTATATCTCTTAAATATCAACATATACACGTGTGATTTAGTTTACGAAGATTTTTCAATGCCGAGAACCTCGATCAGAGAGTAAAAAAGGCGTAAGTTTCACAATGGTGTAAAATTAAAATGGGATATACTGGGCTAGGATTCGAGTTACAGGAACAAGGGCCAAACCAACCACCCAAGAATGGAATCGTCGAGCGAAAACACTTGACAACCTCGTAGAAGCAGCTTTTCTTGCCACCAAACCTTTCTCCGTCAATTAGGAATCTGATGCTGTCACTAAACACATTCCTTAAATTGTAGCCATTTGTTGAGTGTTTGTTTTGGTGTCTAATCCGCATATATATCACCATTGCCCTTGATTTTCTTGACTGTATATCTCTTAAATGTCAACATATACACGTGTGATTTAGTTTACGAAGATTTGTAAATGCCGAGAAACTCGATCAGAGAGTAAAAAAGGCGTAAGGTTCACAATGGTGTAAAATTAATATGGGATATAATGGGCAAGGATTCGAGTTACAGGAACAAGGGCCAAACCAACCACCCTAGAATGGAATCGTCGAGCGAAAACACTTGACAACCTCCTAGAAGCAGCTTTTCTTACCACCAGACCTTTCTCCATCAATTAGGAATCTGATGCCGTCACTAAACACATTCCCTAAGTTGTAGCCATTTGTTGAGTGTTTTTTTTTTTTGTGTCTAATCCGCATATATATCACCATTGCCCTTGATTTTCTTGACTGTATATTTCTTAAATGTCAACATATACACGTTTAATTTCGTTTACGAAGATTTTTCAACGCCGAGAACCTTGATCCGAGAGTAAAAATGGCGTTAGGTTCACAATGGTGTAAAATTAAAATGGGATATACCGGGCTAGGATTCGAGTTACAGGAACAAGGGCCAAACCAACCACCCAAGAATGGAATCGTCGAGCGAAAACACTTGACAACCTCTTAGAAGCAGCTTTTCTTACCAACAGACCTTTCTCCATCAATTAGGAATCTGATGCCATCACTAAACACATTCCTTAAATTGTATCCATTTGTTGATTGTTTTTTTTGGTGTCTAATCCGCATATATATCACCATTGCCCTTGATTTTCTTGACTGTATATCTCTTAAATATCAACATATACACGTGTGATTTAGTTTACGAAGATTTTTAAATGCCGAGAACCTCGATCAGAGAGTAAAAAAGGCGTAAGGTTCACAATCGTGGAAAATTAAAATGGGATATACCGGGCCAGGATTCGAGTTACAGGAACAAGGGCCAAACTAACCACCCAAGAATGGAATCGTAGAGCGAAAACACTTGCCAACCTCCTAGAAGCAGCTTTTCTTACCACCAGACCTTTCTCCATCAATTAGGAATCTCATGCCGTCACTAAACACATTCCTTAAATTGTAGCCATTTGTTGAGTGTTTTTTTTGGGTGTCTAATCCACATATATATCACCTTTGCCCTTGATTTTCTTGACTGTATATCTCTTAAATATCAAAATATACACGTGTGATTTAGTTTACGAAGATTTTTCAATGCCGAGAACCTCGATCAGAGAGTAAAAAAGGCGTAAGGTTCACAATGGTGTAAAATTAAAATGGGATATACTGGGCTAGGATTCGAGTTACAGGAACAAGGGCCAAACTAAACACCCAAGAATGGAATCGTAGAGCGAAAACACTTGCCAACCTCCTAAAAGCAGCTTTTCTTACCACCAGACCTTTCTCCATCAATTAGGAATCTGATGCCGTCACTAAACACATTCCTTAAATTGTAGCCATTTGTTGAGTGTTTTTTTTTGGTGTCTAATCCACATATATATCACCTTTGCCCTTGATTTTCTTGACTGTATATCTCTTAAATGTCAACATATACACGTGTGATTTAGTTTACGAAGATTTTTAAATGCCGAGAACCTCGATCAGAGAGTAAAAAAGGCGTAAGGTTCACAATGGTGTAAAATTAATATAGGATATAATGGGCAAGGATTCGAGTTACAGGAACAAGGGCCAAACCAACCACCCTAGAATGGAATCGTCGAGCGAAAACACTTGACAACCTCCTAGAAGCAGCTTTTCTTACCACCAGACCTTTCTCCATCAATTAGGAATCTGAGGCCGTCACTAAACACATTCCCTAAGTTGTAGCCATTTGTTGAGTGTTTTTTTTGTGTCTAATCCGCATATATATCACCATTGCCCTAGATTTTCTAGACTGTATATCTCTTAAATGTCAACATATACACGTTTAATTTCGTTTACGAAGATTTTTCAACGCCGAGAACCTTGATCCGAGGGTAAAAATGGCGTTAGGTTCACAATGGTGTAAAATTAAAATGGGATATACCGGGCTAGGATTCGAGTTACAGGAACAAGGGCCAAACCAACCACCCAAGAATGGAATCGTCGAGCGAAAACACTTGACAACCTCTTAGAAGCAGCTTTTCTTACCAACAGACCTTTCTCCATCAATTAGGAATCTGATGCCGTCACTAAACACATTCCTTAAATTGTAGTCATTTGTTGAGTGTTTTTTTTGGTGTCTAATCCGCATATATATCACCATTGCCCTTGATTTTCTTGACTGTATATCTCTTAAATATCAACATATACACGTGTGATTTAGTTTACGAAGATTTTTAAATGCCGAGAACCTCGATCAGAGAGTAAAAAAGGCGTAAGGTTCACAATGGTGGAAAATTAAAATGGGATATACCGGGCCAGGATTCGAGTTACAGGAACAAGGGCCAAACTAACCACCCAAGAATGGAATCGTAGAGCGAAAACACTTGCCAACCTCCTAGAAGCAGCTTTTCTTACCACCAGACCTTTCTCCATCAATTAGGAATCTAATGCCGTCACTAAACACATTCCTTAAATTGTAGCCATTTGTTGATTGTTTTTTTTGGGTGTCTAATCCACATATATATCACCTTTGCCCTTGATTTTCTTGACTGTATATCTCTTAAATATCAAAATATACACGTGTGATTTAGTTTACGAAGATTTTTCAATGCCGAGAACCTCGATCAGAGAGTAAAAAAGGCGTAAGGTTCACAATGGTGTAAAATTAAAATGGGATATACTGGGCTAGGATTCGAGTTACAGGAACAAGGGCCAAACTAAACACCCAAGAATGGAATCGTAGAGCGAAAACACTTGCCAACCTCCTAGAAGCAGCTTTTCTTACCACCAGACCTTTCTCCATCAATTAGGAATCTGATGCCGTCACTAAACACATTCCTTAAATTGTAGCCATTTGTTGAGTGTTTTTTTTGGTGTCTAATCCACATATATATCACCTTTGCCCTTGATTTTCTTGACTGTATATCTATTAAATGTCAACATATACACGTGTGATTTAGTTTACGAAGATTTTTAAATGCCGAGAACCTCGATCAGAGAGTAAAAAAGGCGTAAGGTTCACAATGGTGTAAAATTAATATAGGATATAATGGGCAAGGATTCGAGTTACAGGAACAAGGGCCAAACCAACCACCCTAGAATGGAATCGTCGAGCGAAAACACTTGACAACCTCCTAGAAGCAGCTTTTCTTACCACCAGACCTTTCTCCATCAATTAGGAATCTGATGCCGTCACTAAACACATTCCCTAAGTTGTAGCCATTTGTTGAGTGTTTTTTTTGTGTCTAATCCGCATATATATCACCATTGCCCTTGATTTTCTTGACTGTATATCTATTAAATGTCAACATATACACGTGTGATTTAGTTTACGAAGATTTTTAAATGCCGAGAACCTCGATCAGAGAGTAAAAAAGGCGTAAGGTTCACAATGGTGTAAAATTAATATAGGATATAATGGGCAAGGATTCGAGTTACAGGAACAAGGGCCAAACCAACCACCCTAGAATGGAATCGTCGAGCGAAAACACTTGACAACCTCCTAGAAGCAACTTTTCTTACCACCAGACCTTTCTCCATCAATTAGGAATCTGATGCCGTCACTAAACACATTCCCTAAATTGTAGCCATTTGTTGAGTGTTTTTTTTGTGTCTAATCCACATATATATCACATTTGCCCTTGATTTTCTTGACTGTATATCTCTTAAATATCAACATATACACGTGTGATTTAGTTTACGAAGATTTTTAAATGCCGAGAACCTCGATCAGAGAGTAAAAAAGGTGTAAGGTTCACAATGGTGGAAAATTAAAATGGGATATATCGGGCTAGGATTCGAGTTACAGGAACAAGGGCCAAACTAACCACCCAAGAATGGAATCGTAGAGTGAAAACACTTGCCAACCTCCTAGAAGCAGCTTTCCTTACCACCAGACCTTTCTCCATCAATTAGGAATCTCATGCCGTCACTAAACACATTCCTTAAATTGTAGCCATTTGTTGAGTGTTTTTTTTGGGTGTCTAATCCACATATATATCACCTTTGCCCATGATTTTCTTGACTGTATATCTCTTAAATATCAAAATATACACGTGTGATTTAGTTTACGAAGATTTTTCAATGCCGAGAACCTCGATCAGAGAGTAAAAAAGGCGTAAGGTTCACAATGGTGTAAAATTAAAATGGGATATACTGGGCTAGGATTCGAGTTACAGGAACAAGGGCCAAACTAAACACCCAAGAATGGAATCGTAGAGTGAAAACACTTGCCAACCTCCTAGAAGCAGCTTTTCTTACCACCAGACCTTTCTCCATCAATTAGGAATCTGATGCCGTCACTAAACACATTCCTTAAATTGTAGCCATTTGTTGAGTGTTTTTTTTTGGTGTCTAATCCACATATATATCACCTTTGCCCTTGATTTTCTTGACTGTATATCTCTTAAATGTCAACATATACACGTGTGATTTAGTTTACGAAGATTTTTAAATGCCGAGAACCTCGATCAGAGAGTAAAAAAGGCGTAAGGTTCACAATGGTGTAAAATTAATATAGGATATAATGGGCAAGGATTCGAGTTACAGGAACAAGGGCCAAACCAACCACCCTAGAATGGAATCGTCGAGCGAAAACACTTGACAACCTCCTAGAAGCAGCTTTTCTTACCACCAGACCTTTCTCCATCAATTAGGAATCTGATGCCGTCACTAAACACATTCCCTAAGTTGTAGCCATTTGTTGAGTGTTTTTTTTGTGTCTAATCCGCATATATATCACCATTGCCCTTGATTTTCTTGACTGTATATCTCTTAAATGTCAACATATACACGTTTAATTTCGTTTACGAAGATTTTTCAACGCCGAGAACCTTGATCCGAGAGTAAAAATGGCGTTAGGTTCACAATGGTGTAAAATTAAAATGGGATATACCGGGCTAGGATTCGAGTTACAGGAACAAGGGCCAAACCAACCACCCAAGAATGGAATCGTCGAGCGAAAACACTTGACAACCTCTTAGAAGCAGCTTTTCTTACCAACAGACCTTTCTCCATCAATTAGGAATCTGATGCCGTCACTAAACACATTCCTTAAATTGTAGCCATTTGTTGAGTGTGTTTTTTGGTGTCTAATCCGCATATATATCACCATTGCCCTTGATTTTCTTGACTGTATATCTCTTAAATATCAACATATACACGGGTGATTTAGTTTACGAAGATTTTTAAATGCCGAGAACCTCGATCAGAGAGTAAAAAAGGCGTAAGGTTCACAATGGTGGAAAATTAAAATGGGATATACCGGGCCTGGATTCGAGTTACAGGAACAAGGGCCAAACTAACCACCCAAGAATGGAATCGTAGAGCGAAAACACTTGCCAACCTCCTAGAAGCAGCTTTTCTTACCACCAGACCTTTCTCCATCAATTAGGAATCTCATGCCGTCACTAAACACATTCCTTAAATTGTAGCCATTTGTTGAGTGTTTTTTTTGGGTGTCTAATCCACATATATATCACCTTTGCCCTTGATTTTCTTGACTGTATATCTCTTAAATATCAAAATATACACGTGTGATTTAGTTTACGAAGATTTTTCAATGCCGAGAACCTCGATCAGAGAGTAAAAAAGGCGTAAGGTTCACAATGGTGTAAAATTAAAATGGGATATACTGGGCTAGGATTCGAGTTACAGGAACAAGGGCCAAACTAAACACCCAAGAATGGAATCGTAGAGCGAAAACACTTGCCAACCTCCTAGAAGCAGCTTTTCTTACCACCAGACCTTTCTCCATCAATTAGGAATCTGATGCCGTCACTAAACACATTCCTTAAATTGTAGCCATTTGTTGAGTGTTTTTTTTGGTGTCTAATCCACATATATATCACCTTTGCCCTTGATTTTCTTGACTGTATATCTCTTAAATGTCAACATATACACGTGTGATTTAGTTTACGAATATTTTTAAATGCCGAGAACCTCGATCAGAGAGTAAAAAAGGCGTAAGGTTCACAATGGTGTAAAATTAATATAGGATATAATGGGCAAGGATTCGAGTTACAGGAACAAGGGCCAAACCAACCACCCTAGAATGGAATCGTCGAGCGAAAACACTTGACAACCTCCTAGAAGCAGCTTTTCTTACCACCAGACCTTTCTCCATCAATTAGGAATCTGATGCCGTCACTAAACACATTCCCTAAATTGTAGCCATTTGTTGAGTGTTTTTTTTGTGTCTAATCCACATATATATCACATTTGCCCTTGATTTTCTTGACTGTATATCTCTTAAATATCAACATATACACGTGTGATTTAGTTTACGAAGATTTTTAAATGCCGAGAACCTCGATCAGAGAGTAAAAAAGGCGTAAGGTTCACAATGGTGGAAAATTAAAATGGGATATATCGGGCTAGGATTCGAGTTACAGGAACAAGGGCCAAACTAACCACCCAAGAATGGAATCGTAGAGCGAAAACACTTGCCAACCTCCTAGAAGCAGCTTTCTTTACCACCAGACCTTTCTCCATCAATTAGGAATCTCATGCCGTCACTAAACACATTCCTTAAATTGTAGCCATTTGTTGAGTGTTTTTTTTTGGGTGTCTAATCCACATATATATCACCTTTGCCCTTGATTTTCTTGACTGTATATCTCTTAAATATCAAAATATACACGTGTGATTTAGTTTACGAAGATTTTTCAATGCCGAGAACCTCGATCAGAGAGTAAAAAAGGCGTAAGGTTCACAATGGTGGAAAATTAAAATGGGATATACCGGGCCAGGATTCGAGTTTCAGGAACAAGGGCCAAACTAACCACCCAAGAATGGAATCGTAGAGCGAAAACACTTGCCAACCTCCTAGAAGCAGCTTTTCTTACCACCAGACCTTTCTCCATCAATTAGGAATCTCATGCCGTCACTAAACACATTCCTTAAATTGTAGCCATTTGTTGAGTGTTTTTTTTGGGTGTCTAATCCACATATATATCACCTTTGCCCTTGATTTTCTTGACTGTATATCTCTTAAATATCAAAATATACACGTGTGATTTAGTTTACGAAGATTTTTCAATGCCGAGAACCTCGATCAGAGAGTAAAAAAGGCGTAAGGTTCACAATGGTGTAAAATTAAAATGGGATATACTGGGCTAGGATTCGAGTTACAGGAACAAGGGCCAAACTAAACACCCAAGAATGGAATCGTAGAGCGAAAACACTTGCGAACCTCCTAGAAGCAGTTTTTCTTACCACCAGACCTTTCTCCATCAATTAGGAATCTGATGCCGTCACTAAACACATTCCTTAAATTGTAGCCATTTGTTGAGTGTTTTTTTTTGTGTCTAATCCACATATATATCACCTTTGCCCTTGATTTTCTTGACTGTATATCTCTTAAATGTCAACATATACACGTGTGATTTAGTTTACGAAGATTTTTAAATGCCGAGAACCTCGATCAGAGAGTAAAAAAGGCGTAAGGTTCACAATGGTGTAAAATTAATATAGGATATAATGGGCAAGGATTCGAGTTACAGGAACAAGGGCCAAACCAACCACCCTAGAATGGAATCGTCGAGCGAAAACACTTGACAACCTCCTAAAAGCAGCTTTTCTTACCACCAGACCTTTCTCCATCAATTAGGAATCTGATGCCGTCACTAAACACATTCCCTAAATTGTAGCCATTTGTTGAGTGTTTTTTTTGTGTCTAATCCACATATATATCACCTTTGCCATTGATTTTCTTGACTGTATATCTCTTAAATATCAACATATACACGTGTGATTTAGTTTACGAAGATTTTTCAATGCCGAGAACCTCGATCAGAGAGTAAAAAAGGCGTAAGGTTCACAATGGTGTAAAATTAAAATGGGATATACCGGGCTAGGATTCGAGTTACAGGAACAAGGGCCAAACCAACCACCCAAGAATGGAATCGTCGAGCGAAAACACTTGACAACCTCTTAGAAGCAGCTTTTCTTACCACCAGAACTTTCTCCATCAATTAGGAATCTGATGCCTCACTAAACACATTCCTTAAATTGTTGCCATTTGTTGAGTGTTTTTTTTGTGTCTAATCCGCATATATATCACCATTGCCCTTGATTTTCTTAACTGTATATCTCTTAAATGTCAACATATACACGTGTTATTTAGTTTACGAAGATTTTTAAATGCCGAGAACCTCGATCAGAGAGTAAAAAAGGCGTAAGGTTCACAATGGTGTAAAATTAATATGGGATATAATGGGCAAGGATTCGAGTTACAGGAACAAGGGCCAAACCAACCACCCTAGAATGGAATCGTCGAGCGAAAACACTTGACAACCTCCTAGAAGCAGCTTTTCTAACCACCAGACCTTTCTCCATCAATTAGGAATCTGATGCCGTCACTAAACACATTCCCTAAATTGTAGCCATTTGTTGAGTGTTTTTTTGTGTCTAATCCGCATATATATCACCATTGCCCTTGATTTTCTTGACTGTATATCTCTTAAATGTTAACATATACACGTGTGATTTCATTTACGAAGATTTTTCAACGCCGAGAACCTTGATCCGAGAGTAAAAATGGCATTAGGTTCACAATGGTGTAAAATTAAAATGGGATATACCGGGCTAAGATTCGAGTTACAGGAACAAGGGCCAAACCAACCACCCAAGAATGGAATCGTCGAGCGAAAACACTTGACAACCTCTAAGAAGCTGCTTTTCTTACCACCAGACTTTTCTCCATCAATTAGGAATCTGATGCCGTCACTAAACACATTCCTTAAATTGTTGCCATTTGTTGAGTGTTTTTTTTGGTGTCTAATCCGCATATATATCACCATTGCCCTTGATTTTCTTGACTGTATATCTCTTAAATGTCAACATATACACGTGTGATTTAGTTTACGAAGATTTTTCAACGCCGAGAACGTTGATCAGAGAGTAAAAAAGGCTTAAGGTTCACAATGGTGTAAAATTAAAATGGGATATACCGGGCCAAGATTCGATTTACAGGAACAAGGGCCAAACCAACCACCCCAGAATGGAATCGTCGAGAGAAAACAGTTGACAACCTCCTAGAAGCAGCTTTTCTTGCCACCAGACCTTTCTCCATCAATTAGGAATCTGATGCCGTCACTAAACACATTCCTTAAATTGTAGCCATTTGTTGATTGTTTTTTTTGGTGTCTAATCCGCATATATATCACCATTGCCCTTGATTTTCTTGACTGCATATCTCTTAAATGTCAACATATACACGTGTAATTTAATTTACGAAGATTTTTCAACGCCGAGAACGTTGATCAGAGAGTAAAAAAGGCTTAAGGTTCACAATGGTGTAAAATTAAAATGGGATATACCGGGCCAGGATTCGAGTTACAGGAACAAGGGCCAAACCAACCACCCCAGAATGGAATCGTCGAGAGAAAACAGTTTACAACCTCCTAGAAGCAGCTTTTCTTGCCACCAGACCTTTCTCCATCAATTAGTAATCTGATGCCGTCACTAAACACATTCCTAAAATTGTAGCCATTTGTTAAGTGTTTTTTTTGGTGTCTAATCCGCATATATATCACCATTGCCCTTGATTTTCTTGACTGTATATCTCTTAAATGTCAACATATACACGTGTGATTTAATTTACGAAGATTTTTAAATACCGAGAACCTCAATCAGAGAGTAAAAAAGGCGTAAGGTTCACAATGGTGTAAAATTAAAATGGGATATATCGGGATAGGATTCAAGTTACAGGAACAAGGGCCAAACTAACCAACCAAGAATGGAATCGTAGAGCGAAAACACTTGCCAACCTCCTAGAAGCAGCTTTTCTTGCCACCAGACCTTTCTCCGTCAATTAGGAATCTGATGCCGTCACTAAACACATTCCTTAAATTGTTGCCATTTGTTGAGTGTTTTTTTTGGTGTCTAATCCGCATATATATCACCATTGCCCTTGATTTTCTTGACTGTATATCTCTTAAATGTCAACATATACACGTGTGATTTAGTTTACGAAGATTTTTCAACGCCGAGAACGTTGATCAGAGAGTAAAAAAGGCTTAAGGTTCACAATGGTGTAAAATTAAAATGGGATATACCGGGCCAAGATTCGAGTTACAGGAACAAGGGCCAAACCAACCACCCCAGAATGGAATCGTCGAAGAAAACAGTTGACAACCTCCTAGAAGCAGCTTTTCTTGCCACCAGACCTTTCTCCATCAATTAGGAATCTGATGCCGTCACTAAACACATTCCTTAAATTGTAGCCATTTGTTGATTGTTTTTTTTTGTGTCTAATCCGCATATATATCACCATTGCCCTTGATTTTCTTGACTGTATATCTCTTAAATGTCAACATATACACGTGTGATTTAATTTACGAAGATTTTTAAATACCGAGAACCTCGATCAGAGAGTAAAAAAGGCGTAAGGTTCACAATGGTGTAAAATTAAAATGGGATATATCGGGATAGGATTCAAGTTACAGGAACAAGGGCCAAACTAACCAACCAAGAATGGAATCGTAGAGCGAAAACACTTGCCAACCTCCTAGAAGCATATTTTCTTACCACCAGACCTTTCTCCATCAATTAGGAATCTGATGCCGTCACTAAACACATTCCTTAAATTGTAGCCATTTGTTGAGTGTTTTTTTTTGGTGTCTAATCCACATATATATCACGTTTGCCCTTGATTTTCTTTACTGTATATCTCTTAAATATCAACATATACACGTGTGATTTAGTTTACTGAGATTTTTCAATGCCGAGAACCTCGATCAGAGAGTAAAAAAGGCGTAAGGTTCACAATGGTGTAAAATTAAAATGGGATATACCGGGCTAGGATTCGAGTTACAGGAACAAGGGCAAAACAAACCACCCAAGAATGGAATCGTGGAGCGAAAACACTTGACAACCTCCTAGAAGCAGCTTTTCTTGCCACCAGACCTTTCTCCGTCAATTAGGAATCTGATGCCGTCACTAAACACATTCCTTAAATTGTAGCCATTTGTTGAGTGTTTTTTTTTTGTGTCAAATCCGCATATATATCATCATTGCGCTTGACTGCAGATCGCTTAAATGTCAACATATACACGTGTGATTTAGTTTACGAAGATTTTTCAATGCCGAGAACCTCGATCAGAGAGTAAAAAAGGCGTAAGGTTCACAATGGTGTAAAATTAAAATTGGATATACTGGGCTAGGATTCGAGTTAAAGGAACAAGGGCCAAACCAACCACCGTAGAATGGAATCGTCGAGCGAAAACACTTGACAACCTCCTAGAAGCAGCTTTTCTTGCCACCAGACCTTTCTCCATCAATTAGGAATCTGATGTCGTCACTAAACACATTCCTTAATTTGTAGCCATTTGTTGAGTGTTTTTTTGGTGTCTAATCCGCATATATATCACCATTGCCCTTGATTTTCTTGAATGTATATCTCTTAAATATCAATATATACACGTGTCATATAGTTTACGAAGATTTTTAAATACCGAGAACCTCGATCAGAGAGTAAAAAAGGCGTAAGGTTCACAATGCTGTAAAATTAAAATGGGATATATCGGGCTAGGATTCAAGTTACAGGAACTAGGGCCAAACTAACCAACCAAGAATAGAATCGTAGAGCGAAAACACTTGCCAACCTCCGAGAAGCAGCTTTTCTTACCACCAGACCTTTCTCCATCAATAAGGAATCTGATGCCGTCACTAAACACATTCCTTAAATTATAGCCATTTGTTGAGTGTTTTTTTTTATGTCTAATCCACATATATATCACGTTTGCCCTTGATTTTCTTTACTGTATATCTCTTAAATATCAACATATACACGTGTGATTTAGTTTACAGAGATTTTTCAATGCCGAGAACCTCGATCAGAGAGTAAAAAAGGCGTAAGGTTCACAATGGTGTAAAATTAAAATGGGATATACCGGGCTAGGATTCGAGTTACAGGAACAAGGGCAAAACAAACCACCCAAGAATGGAATCGTGGAGCGAAAACACTTGACAACCTCCTAGAAGCAGCTTTTCTTGCCACCAGACCTTTCTCCGTCAATTAGGAATCTGATGCCGTAACTAAACACATTCCTTAAATTGTTGCCATTTGTTGAGTGTTTTTTTTGGTGTCTAATCCGCATATATATCACCATTGCCCTTGATTTTCTTGACTGTATATCTCTTAAATGTCAACATATACACGTGTGATTTAGTTTACGAAGATTTTTCAACGCCGAGAACGTTGATCAGAGAGTAAAAAAGGCTTAAGGTTCACAATGGTGTAAAATTAAAATGGGATATACCGGGCCAAGATTCGAGTTACAGGAACAAGGGCCAAACCAACCACCCCAGAATGGAATCGTCGAGAGAAAACAGTTGACAACCTCCTAGAAGCAGCTTTTCTTGCCACCAGACCTTTCTCCATCAATTAGGAATCTGATGCCGTCACTAAACACATTCCTTAAATTGTAGCCATTTGTTGAGTGTTTTTTTTGGTGTCTAATCCGCATATATATCACCATTGCCCTTGATTTTCTTGACTGCATATCTCTTAAATGTCAACATATACACGTGTAATTTAATTTACGAAGATTTTTCAACGCCGAGAACGTTGATCAGAGAGTAAAAAAGGCTTAAGGTTCACAATGGTGTAAAATTAAAATGGGATATACCGGGCCAGGATTCGAGTTACAGGAACAAGGGCCAAACCAACCACCCCAGAATGGAATCGTCGAGAGAAAACAGTTTACAACCTCCTAGAAGCAGTTTTTCTTGCCACCAGACCTTTCTCCATCAATTAGTAATCTGATGCCGTCACTAAACACATTCCTAAAATTGTAGCCATTTGTTAAGTGTTTTTTTTGGTGTCTAATCCGCATATATATCACCACTGCCCTTGATTTTCTTGACTGTATATCTCTTAAATGTCAACATATACACGTGTGATTTAATTTACGAAGATTTTTAAATACCGAGAACCTCGATCAGAGAGTAAAAAAGGCGTAAGGTTCACAATGGTGTAAAATTAAAATGGGATATATCGGGCTAGGATTCAAGTTACAGGAACAAGGGCCAAACTAACCAACCAAGAAAGGAATCGTAGAGCGAAAACACTTGCCAACCTCCTAGAAGCAGTTTTTCTTACCACCAGACCTTTCTCCATCAATTAGGAATCTGATGCCGTCACTAAACACATTCCTTAAATTGTAGCCATTTGTTGAGTGTTTTTTTTTGGTGTCTAATCCACATATATATCACGTTTGCCCTTGATTTTTTTACTGTATATCTCTTAAATATCAACATATACACGTGTGATTTAGTTTACAGAGATTTTTCAATGCCGAGAACCTCGATCAGAGAGTAAAAAAGGCGTAAGGTTCACAATGGTGTAAAATTAAAATGGGATATACCGGGCTAGGATTCGAGTTACAGGAACAAGGGCAAAACAAACCACCCAAGAATGGAATCGTGGAGCGAAAACACTTGACAACCTCCTAGAAGCAGCTTTTCTTGCCACCAGACCTTTCTCCGTCAATTAGGAATCTGATGCCGTCACTAAACACATTCCTTAAATTGTAGCCATTTGTTGAGTGTTTTTTTTGTGTCAAATCCGCATATATATCATCATTGCCCTTGACTGCATATCGCTTAAATGTCAACATATACACGTGTGATTTAGTTTACGAAGAATTTTCAATGTAGAGAACTTTGATCAGAGAGTAAAAAAGGGATAAGGTTCACAATGGTGTAAAATTAAAATGGGATATACCGGGCTAGGATTCGAGTTACAGGAACAAGGGCCAAACCAACCACCCAAGAATGGAATCGTCGAGCGAAAACACATGAAAACCTCATGGAAGCAGCTTTTCTTGCCACCAGACCTTTCTCCGTCAATTAGGAATCTAATGCCGTCACTAAACACATTCCTTAAATTGTAGCCATTTGTTGAGTGTTTTTTTTTTGTGTCTAATCCGCATATATATCATCATTGCCCTTGATTTTCTTGACTGTATATCTCTTAAATGTCTACATATACACGTGTGATTTAGTTTACGAAGATTTTTCAATGTCGAGAACCTTGATCAGAGAGTAAAAAAGGCGTAAGGTTCTCAATGGTGTAAAATTAAAATGGGATATACCGGGCTAGGGTTCGAGTTATAGGAACAAGGGCCAAACCAACAAGCTAAGAATGGAATCGTCGAGCAAAAACACTTGACAACCTCCTAGAAGCAGCTTTTCTTGCACCAAGACCTTTCTCCATCAATTAGGAATCTGATGCCGTCATTAAACACATTCCTTAAATTGTAGCCATTTGTTGAGTTTTTTTTTTGTGTCTAATCCGCATATATATCACCATTGCCCTTGATTTTCTTGAATGTATATCTCTTAAATATCAATATATACACGTGTCATATAGTTTACGAAGATTTTTCAATGCCGAGAACCTCGATCAGAGAGTAAAAAAGGCGTAAGGTTCACAATGGTGTAAAATTAAAATGGGATATACCGGGCTAGGATTCGAGTTACAGGAACAAGGGCCAAACCAAACACCCAAGAATGGAATCGTTGAGAGAAAACAGTTGACAACCTCCTAGAAGCAGCTTTTCCTGCCACCAGACCTTTCTCCATCAATTACGAATCTGATGCCGTCACTAAACACATTCCTTAAATCGTAGCCATTTGTTGAGTGTTTTTTTTGTCTAATCCGCATATATATCAGCTTTGCCCTTGATTTTCTTGACTCTATATCTCTTAAATGTCAACATATACACGTGTTATTTAGTTTACGAAGATTTTTCAATGCCGAGCAACCTCGATCAGAGAGTAAAAAAGGCGTAAGGTTCACAATGGTGTAAAATTAAAATGGGATATACCGGGCCAAAACTCGAGTTACAGGAACAAGGGCCAAACCAACCACCCTATAATGGAATCGTCGAGCGAAAACACTTGACAACCTCCTAGAAGCAGCTTTTCTTACCACCAGACCTTTCTCCATCAATTAGGAATCTGATGCCGTCACTAAACACATTCCTTAAATTGTAGCCATTTGTTTAGTGCTTTTTTTTTGTGTCTAATCCGCATATATATCACCATTGCCCTTGATTTTCTTAACTATATATCTCTTAAATGTCAACATATACACGTGTGATTTAGTTTACGAAGATTTTTAAATGCCGAGAACCTCAAACAGAGAGTAAAAAAGGCGTAAGGTTCACAATGGTGTAAAATTAAAAGGGTATATACCGGGCTAGGATTCGAGTTACAGGAACAAGGGCCAAACCAACCACCCAAGAATGGAATCGTCGAGCGAAAACACTTGACAACCTCTTAGAAGCAGCTTTTCTTACCACCAGACCTTTCTCCGTCAATTAGGAATCTGATGCCATCACTAAACACATTCCTTAAATTGTAGCCATTTGTTGAGTGTTTTTTTGGTGTCTAATCCGCATATATATCACCATTGCCCTTGATTTTCTTAACTGTATATCTTTTAAATGTCAACATATACACGTGTGATTTAGTTTACGAAGATTTTTCAATGCCGAGAACCTCGATCAGAGAGTAAAAAAGGCGTAAGGTTCACAATGGTGTAAAATTAAAATGGGATATACCGGGCTAGGATTCGAGTTACAGGAACAAGGGCCAAACCAACCACCCAAGAATGGAATCGTCGAGCGAAAACACTTGACAACCTCCTAGAAGCAGCTTTTCTTGCCACAACAACTTTCTCCATCAATTAGGAATCTGATGCCGTTACTAAACACATTCCTTAAATTGTAACCATTTGTTGATTGTTTTTTTTGGTGTCCAATCCGCATATATATCACCATTGCCCTTGATTTTCTTGACTGTATATCTCGTAAATGTCAACATATAGACGTGTGATTTAGTTTATGAAGAATTTTCAATGCCGAGAACCTCGATCAGAGAGTAAAAAAGGCGTAAGGTTCACAATTGTGTAAAATTAAAATGGGATATACTGGGCTAGGATTCGAGTTACAGGAACAAGGGCCAAACCAACCACCCAAGAGAGGAATCGTCGAGCGAAAACACTTGACAACCTCCTAGAAGCAGCTTTTCTTGGCACCAGACCTTTCTCCATCAATTAGGAATCTGATGCCGCCACTAAACACATTCCTTAAATTGTAGCCATTTGTTGAGTGTTTTTTTTGGTGTTTAATCCGCATATATATCACCATTGCCCTTGATTTTCTTGACTATATATCTCTTAAATATCAACATATACACGTGTGATTTAGTTTACGAAGATTTTTCAATGCCGAGAACCTCGATCAGAGAGTAAAAAAGGCGTAAGCTTCACAATGGTGTAAAATTAAAATGGAAAATACCGGGCTAGGATTCGAGTTACAGGACAAAGGGCCAACCAACCACCCAAGAATGGAATCGTCGAGCGAAAACACTTGATAACCTCCTAGAAGCAGCTTTTCTTGCCACCAGACCTTTCTCCGTCAATTAGGAATCTGATGCCGTCAATAAACACATTCCTTAAATTGTAGCCATTTGTTGAGTGTTTTTTTTTTGTGTCTAATCCGCATATATATCACCATTGCCCTTGATTTTCTTGACTGTATATCTCTTAAATGTCAACATATACACGTGCGATTTAGTTTACGAAGATTTTTCAATGCCGAGAACCTCGATCAGAGAGTAAAAAAGGCGTAAGGTTCACAATGGTGTAAAATTAAAATGGATATACCGGGCTAGGATTCGAGTTACAGGAACAAAGGCCAAACCAACCACCCAAGAATGGAATCGTCGAGCGAAAACACTTGACAACCTCCTAGAAGCAGCTTTTCTTGCCACCAGAACTTTCTCCATCAATTAGGAATCTGATGCCGTTACTAAACGCATTCCTTAAATTGTAACCATTTGTTGAGTGTTTTTTTTGGTGTCCAATCCGCATATATATCACCATTGCCCTTGATTTTCTTGACTGTATATCTCTTAAATGTCAACATATAGACGTGTGATTTAGTTTATGAAGAATTTTCAATGCCGAGAACCTCGATCAGAGAGTAAAAAAGGCGTAAGGTTCACAATTGTGTAAAATTAAAATGGGATATACTGGGCTAGGATTCGAGTTACAGGAACAAGGGCCAAACCAACCACCCAAGAGTGGAATTGTCGAGCGAAAACACTTGACAACCTCCTAGAAGCAGCTTTTCTTGGCACCAGACCTTTCTCCATCAATTAGGAATCTGATGCCGCCACTAAACACATTCCTTAAATTGTAGCCATTTGTTGAGTGTTTTTTTTGGTGTTTAATCCGCATATATATCACCATTGCCCTTGATTTTCTTGACTATATAACTCTTAAATATCAACATATACACGTGTGATTTAGTTTACGAAGATTTTTCAATGCTGAGAACCTCGATCAAAGAGTAAAAAAGGCGTAAGCTTCACATAGGTGTAAAATTAAAATGGAAAATACCGGGCTAGGATTCGAGTTACAGGACAAAGGGCCAACCAACCACCCAAGAATGGAATCGTCGAGCGAAAACACTTGATAACCTCCTAGAAGCAGCTTTTCTTGCCACCAGACCTTTCTCCGTCAATTAGGAATCTGATGCCGTCACTAAACACATTCCTTAAATTGTAGCCATTTGTTGAGTATTTTTTTTTTTGTGTCTAATCCGCATATATATCACTATTGCCCTTGATTTTCTTGACTGTATATCTCTTAAATGTCAACATATACACGTGCGATTTAGTTTACGAAGATTTTTCAATGCCGAGAACCTCGATCAGAGAGTAAAAAGGCGTAAGGTTCACAATGGTGTAAAATTAAAATGGGATATACCGGGATAGAATTCGAGTTACAGGAACAAAGGCCAAACCAACCACCCAAGAATGGAATCGTCAAGCGAAAACACTTGACAACCTCCTAGAAGTAGCTTTTCTTGCCACCAGACCTTTCTCCATCAATTAGGAATCTGATGCCGTCACTTAACACATTCCTTAAATTGTAGCCAATTGTTGAGTGTTTTTTTTTGTATCTAATCCGCATATATATCACCATTGCCCTTGATTTTCTTGACTGTATATCTCTTAAATATCAACATATACACGTGTGATTTAGTTTGCGAAGATTTTTCAATGCCGAGAACCTCGATCAGAGAGTAAAAAAGGCGTAAGCTTCACAATTGTGTAAAATTAAAATGTGATATACCGGGCTAGGATTCGCGCTACAGGAACAAGGGCCAAACCAACCACCTAAGAATGGAATCGTCGAGCGAAAACACTTGACAACCTCCTAGAAACAGCTTTTCTTGCCACTAAACCTTTCCCCATCAATTAGGAATCTGATGCCGTCACTAAACACATTCCTTAAATTGTAGCCATTTGATGAATTTTTTTTGGGGTCTAATCCGCATATATGTCACCATTGCCCTTGATTTTTTTGACTGTATATCTCTTAAATGTCAACATATACATGTGTGATTTAGTTTACCAAGAATTTTCAATGCCGAGAACCTCGATCAGAGAGTAAAAAAGGCGTAAGCTTCACAATTGTGTAAAATTAAAGTGGGATATACTGGGCTAGGATTCGAGTTACAGGAACAAGGGCCAAACCAACCACCCAAGAGTGGAATCGTCGAGTGAAAACACTTGACAACCTCCTAGAAGCAACTTTTCTTGCCATTAGACCTTTCTCCATCAATTAGGAATCTGATGCCGTCACTAAATACATTCCTTAAATTGTAGCCATTTCTTGAGTGTTTTTTTTTTGGTGTCTAATCCACATATATATCACATTTGCCCTTGATTTTCTTGACTGTATATCTGTTAAATATCAACATATACACGTGTGATTTAGTTTACGGAGATTTTTCAATGCCGAGAACCTCGATCAGAGAGTAAAAATGGCGTAACGTTCACAATGGTGTAAAATTAAAATGAGATATACCGGGCTAGGATTCGAGTTATAGGAACAAGGGCCAAACCATCCACCCAAGAATGGAATCGTGGAGCAAAAATACTTGACAACCTCCTAGAAGCAGCTTTTCTTGCCACCAGACCTTTCTCCGTCAATTAGGAATCTGATGCCGTCACTAAACACATTCCTTAAATTGTAGCCATTTGTTGAGTGTTTTTTTTGGTGTCAAATCCGCATATATATCATCATTGCCCTTAATTTTCTTGACTACATATCTCTTAAATGTCAACATATACACGTGTGATTTAGTTTACGAAGATTTTTCAATGCCGAGAACCTCGATCAGAGAGTAAAAAAGGCGTAAGGTTCACAATGGTGTAAAATTAAAATGGGATATACCGGGCTAGGATTCGAGTTACAGGAACAAGGGCCAAACCAACCAACCTAGAATGGAATCGTCGAGCGAAAACACTTGACAACCTCCTAGAAGCAGCTTTTCTTGCCACCAGACCTTTCTCCATCAATTAGGACTATGATGCCGTCACTAAACACATTCCTTAATTTGTAGCCATTTGTTGAGTGTTTTTTTTGGTGTCTAATCCGGATATATATCACCATTGCCCTTGATTTTCTTGACTGTATATCTCTTAAATGTCAACATATACACGTGTAATTTAGTTTACGGAGATTTTTCAATGTCGAGAACCTTGATCAGAGAGTAAAAAAGGCGTAAGGTTCACAATGGTGTAAAATTAAAATGGGATATACCGGGCTAGGATTCGAGTTATAGGAACAAGGGCCAAACCAACAAGCTAAGAATGGAATCGTCGAGCAAAAACACTTGACAACCTCCTAGAAGCTGCTTTTCTTGCACCAAGACCTTTCTCCATCAATTAGGAATCTGATGCCGTCACTAAACACATTCCTTAAATTGTAGCCATTTGTTGAGTTTTTTTTTGGTGTCTAATCCGCATATATATCACCATTGCCCTTGATTTTCTTGAATGTATATCTCTTAAATATCAATATATACACGTGTCATAGTTTACGAAGATTTTTCAATGCCGAGAACCTCGATCAGAGAGTAAAAAAAGGCGTAAGGTTCACAATGGTGTAAAATTAAAATGGGATATACCGGGCTAGGATTCGAGTTACAGGAACAAGGGCCAAACCAAATACACAAGAATGGAATCGTTGAGAGAAAATAGTTGACAACCTCCTAGAAGCAGCTTTTCTTGCCACCAGACCTTTCTCTATCAATTACGAATCTGATGCCGTCACTAAACACATTCCTTAAATCGTAGTCATTTGTTGAGTGTTTTTTTTTGTGTCTAATCCGCATATATAGCAGCATTGCCCTTGATTTTCTTGACTCTATATCTCTTAAATGTCAACATATACACGTGTGATTTAGTTTACGAAGATTTTTCAATGCCGAGAACCTCGATCAGAGAGTAAAAAAGGCGTAAGGTTCACAATGGTGTAAAATTAAAATGGGATATACCGGGCCAAACCTCGAGTTACAGGAACAGGGGCCAAACCAACCACCCTAGAATGGAATCGTCGAGCGAAAACACTTGACAACCTCCAAGAAGCAGCTTTTCTTACCACCAGACCTTTCTCCATCAATTATGAATCTTTTGCCGTCACTAAACACATTCCTTAAATTGTAGCGATTTGTTGAGTGTTTTTTTTGTGTCTAATCCGCATATATATCACCATTGCCCTTGATTTTCTTGACTATATATCTCTTAAATTTCAACATATACACGTGTGATTTAGTTTACGAAAATTTTTAAATGCCGAGAACCTCGAACAGAGAGTAAAAAAGGTGTAAGGTTCACAATGGCGTAAAATTAAAAGGGTATATATCGGGCTAGGATTCGAGATACAGGAACAAGGGCCAAACCAACCACCCAAGAATGGAATCGTCGAGCGAAAACACTTGACAAGCTCTTAGAAGCAGCTTTTCTTACCACCAGACCTTTCTCCGTCAATTAGGAATCTGATGCCATCACTAAACACATTCCTTAAATTGTAGCCATTTGTTGAGTGTTTTTTTGGTGTCTAATCCGCATATATATCACCATTGCCCTTGATTTTCTTAACTGTATATCTCTTAAATGTCAACATATACACGTGTGATTTAGTTTACGAAGATTTTTCAATGCCGAGAACCTCGATCAAAGAGTAAAAAAGGCGTAAGGTTCACAATGGTGTAAAATTAAAATGGGATATACCGGGCTAGGATTCGAGTTACAGGAACAAGGGCCAAACCAACCACCCAAGAATGGAATCGTCGAGCGAAAACACTTGACAACCTCCTAGAAGCAGCTTTTCTTGCCACCAGAACTTTCTCCATCAATTAGGAATCTGATGCCGTTACTAAACACATTCCTTAAATTGTAGCCATTTGTTGAGTGTTTTTTTGGTGTCCAATCCGCATATATATCACCATTGCCCTTGATTTTCTTGACTGTATATCTCTTAAATGTCAACATATAGACGTGTGATTTAGTTTACGAAGAATTTTCAATGCCGAGAACCTCGATCAGAGAGTAAAAAAGGCGTAAGGTTCACAATTGTGTAAAATTAAAATGGGATATACTGGGCTAGGATTCGAGTTACAGGAACAAGGGCCAAACCAACCACCCAAGAGTGGAATCGTCGAGCGAAAACACTTGACAACCTCCTAGAAGCAGCTTTTCTTGGCACCAGACCTTTCTCCATCAATTAGAATTCTGATGCCGCCACTAAACACATTCCTTAAATTGTAGCCATTTGTTGAGTGTTTTTTTTTTGGTGTTTAATCCGCATATATATCACCATTGCCCTTGATTTTCTTGACTATATATCTCTTAAATATCAACATATACAAGTGTGATTTAATTTACGAAGATTTTTCATTGCCGAGAACCTCGATCAGAGAGTAAAAACGGCGTAAGCTTCACAATGGTGTAAAATTAAAATGGGATATACCGGGCTAGGATTCGAGTTACAGGACAAAGGGCCAACCAACCACCCAAGAATGGACTCGTCGAGCGAAAACACTTGACAACCTCCTAGAAGCAGCTTTTCTTGCCACCAGACCTTTCTCCGTCAATTAGGAATCTGATGCCGTCAATAAACACATTCCTTAAATTGTAGCCATTTGTTGAGTGTTTTTTTTGTGTCTAATCCGCATATATATCACCATTGCCCTTGATTTTCTTGACTGTATATCTCTTAAATGTCAACATATACACGTGCGATTTAGTTTACGAAGATTTTTCAATGCCGAGAACCTCGATCAGAGAGTAAAAAAGGCGTAAGGTTCACAATGGTGTAAAATTAAAATGGGATATACCGGGCTAGGATTCGAGTTACAGGAACAAAGGCTAAACCAACCACCCAAGAATGGAATCGTCGAGCGAAAACACTTGACAACCTCCTAGAAGCAGCTTTTCTTGCCACCAGACCTTTCTCCATCGATTAGGAATCTGATGCCGTCACTAAACACATTCCTTAAATTGTAGCCATTTGTTGAGTGTTTTTTTTTTGGTATCTAATCCGCATATATATATCACCATTGCCCTTGATTTTCTTGACTGTATATCTCTTAAATATCAACATATACACGTGTGATTTTGTTTGCGAACATTTTTCAATGCCGAGAACCTCGATCAGAGAGTAAAAAAGGCGTAAGCTTCAAAATGGTGTAAAATTAAAATGGGATATTCCGGTCTAGGATTCGAGTTACAGGAACAAGGGCCAAACCAACCACCTATAAGTGGAATCGTCGAACGAAAACACTTGAGAACCTCCTAGAAACAGCTTTTCTTGGCACCAGACCTTTCCCCACCAATTAGGAATCTGATGCCGTCACTACACACATTCCTTAAATTGTAGCCATTTGATGAGTGTTTTTTTTGTGTCTAATCCGCATATATGTCACCATTGCCCTTGATTTTCTTGACTGTATATATATCTTAAATGTCAACATATACATGTGTGATTTAGTTTACCAAGAATTTTCAATGCCGAGAACCTCGATCAGAGAGTAAAAAAGGCGTAAGGTTCACAATGGTGTAAAATTAAAATGGGATATACCGGGCTAGGATTCGAGTTACAGGAACAAGGGCCAAACCAACCACCCAAGAGTGGAATCGTCGAGCGAAAACACTTGACAACCTCCTAGAAGCAGCTTTTCTTGCCACCAAACCTTTCTCCATCAATTAGGAATCTGATGCCGCCACTAAACACATTCCTTAAATTGTAGCCATTTGTTGAGTGTTTTTTTTTTGGTGTTTAATCCGCATATATATCACCATTGCCCTTGATTTTCTTGACTATATATCTGTTAAATATCAACATATACACGTGTGATTTAGTTTACGAAGATTTTTCAATGCCGAGAACCTCGATCAGAGAGTAAAAAAGGCGTAAGCTTCACAGTGGTGTAAAATTAAAATGGGATATACCGGGCTAGGATTCGAGTTACAGGACAAAGGGCCAACCAACCACCCAAGAATGGACTCGTCGAGCGAAAACACTTGACAACCTCCTAGAAGCAGCTTTTCTTGCCACCAGACCTTTCTCCGTCAATTAGGAATCTAATGCCGTCACTAAACACATTCCTTAAATTGTAGCCATTTGTTGAGTGTTTTTTTTTGTGTCTAATCCGCATATATATCACCATTGCCCTTGATTTTCTTGACTGTATATCTCTTAAATGTCAACATATACACGTGCGATTTAGTTTACGAAGATTTTTCAATGCCGAGAACCTCGATCAGAGAGTAAAAAAGGCGTAAGGTTCACAATGGTGTAAAATTAAAATGGGATATACCGGGCTAGGATTCGAGTTACAGGAACAAAGGCCAAACCAACCACCCAAGAATGGAATCGTCGAGCGAAAACACTTGACAACCTCCTAGAAGCAGGTTTTCTTGCCACCAGACCTTTCTCCATCAATTAGGAATCTGATGCCGTCACTAAACACATTCCTTAAATTGTAGCCATTTGTTGAGTGTTTTTTTTTGGTATCTAATCCGCATATATATCACCATTGCCCTTGATTTTCTTGACTGTATATCTCTTAAATATCAACATATACACGTGTGATTTAGTTTGCGAACATTTTTCAATGCCGAGAACCTCGATCAGAGAGTAAAAAAGGCGTAAGGTTCACAATGGTGTAAAATTAAAATGGGATATTCCGGTCTAGGATTCGAGTTACAGGAACAAGGTCCAAACCAACCACCTATGAATGGAATCGTCGAACGAAAACACTTGAGAACCTCCTAGAAACAGCTTTTCTTGGCACCAGACCTTTCCCCATCAATTAGGAATCTGATGCCGTCACTACACACATTCCTTAAATTGTAGCCATTTGATGAGTGTTTTTTTTTGTGTCTAATCCGCATATATGTCACCATTGCCCTTGATTTTCTTGACTGTATATATCTCTTAAATGTCAACATATACATGTGTGATTTAGTTTACCAAGAATTTTCAATGCCGAGAACCTCGATCAGAGAGTAAAAATGGCGTAAGCTTCACAATTGTGTCAAATTAAAATGGGATATACTGGGCTAGGATTCGAGTTACAGGAACAAGGGCCAAACCAACCACCCAAGAGTGGAATCGTCGAGCGAAAACACTTGACAACCTCCTAGAAGCAGCTTTTCTTGCCACCAGACCTTTCTCCATCAATTAGGAATCTGATGCCGCCACTAAACACATTCCTTAAATTGTAGCCATTTGTTGAGTGTTTTTTTTGGTGTTTAATCCGCATATATATCACCATTGCCCTTGATTTTCTTGACTATATATCTCTTAAATATCAACATATACACGTGTGATTTAGTTTACGAAGATTTTTCAGTGCCGAGAACCTCGATCAGAGAGTTAAAAGGCGTAAGCTTCACAATGGTGTAAAATTAAAATGGGATATACCGGGCTAGGATTCGAGTTACAGGACAAAGGGCCAACCAACCACCCAAGAATGGACTCGTCGAGCGAAAACACTTGACAACCTCCTAGAAGCAGCTTTTCTTGCCACCAGACCTTTCTCCGTCAATTAGGAATCTGATGCCGTCACTAAACACATTCCTTAAATTGTAGCCATTTGTTGAGTGTTTGTTTTTGTGTCTAATCCGCATATATATCACCATTGCCCTTGATTTTCTTGACTGTATATCTGTTAAACGTCAACATATACACGTGCGATTTAGTTTACGAAGATTTTTCAATGCCGAGAACCTCGATCAGAGAGTAAAAAAGGCGTAAGGTTCACAATGGTGTAAAATTAAAATGGGATATACCGGGCTAGGATTCGAGTTACAAGAACAAAGGCCAAACCAACCACCCAAGAATGGAATCGTCGAGCGAAAACACTTGACAACCTCCTAGAAGCAGCTTTTCTTGCCACCAGACCTTTCTCCATCAATTAGAAATCTGATGCCGTCACTAAACACATTCCTTAAATTGTAGCCATTTGTTGAGTGTTTTTTTTGGTGTTTAATCCGCATATATATCACCATTGCCCTTGATTTTCTTGACTATATATCTCTTAAATATCAACATATACACGTGTGATTTAGTTTACGAAGATTTTTCAATGCCGAGAACCTCGATCAGAGAGTAAAAAAGGCGTAAGCTTCACAATGGTGTAAAATTAAAATGGGATATACCGGGCTAGGATTCGAGTTACAGGACAAGGGGCCAACCAACCACCCAAGAATGGACTCGTCGAGCGAAAACACTTGACAACCTCCTAGAAGCAGCTTTTCTTGCCACCAGACCTTTCTCCGTCAATTAGGAATCTGATGCCGTCACTAAACACATTCCTTAAATTGTAGCCATTTGTTGAGTGTTTTTTTTTTGTGTCTAATCCGCATATATATCACCATTGCCCTTGATTTTCTTGACTGTATATCTCTTAAATGTCAACATATACACGTGCGATTTAGTTTACGAAGATTTTTCAGTGCCGAGATCCTCGATCAGAGAGTAAAAAAGGCGTAAGGTTCACAATGGTGTAAAATTAAAATGGGATATACCGGGCTAGGATTCGAGTTACAGGAACAAAGGCCAAACCAACCACCCAAGAATGGAATCGTCGAGCGAAAACACTTGACAACCTCCTAGAAGCAGATTTTCTTGCCACCAGACCTTTCTCCATCAATTAGGAATCTGATGCCGTCACTAAATACATTCCTTAAATTGTAGCCATTTGTTGAGTGTTTTTTTTGGTATCTAATCCGCATATATATCACCATTGCCCTTGATTTTCTTGACTGTATATCTCTTAAATATCAACATATACACGTGTGATTTAGTTTGCGAAGATTTTTCAATGCCGAGAACCTCGATCAGAGAGTAAAAAAGGCGTAAGCTTCACAATGGTGTAAAATTAAAATGGGATATTCCGGTCTAGGATTCGAGTTACAGGAACAAGGGCCAAACCAACCACCTATGAATGGAATCGTCGAACGAAAACACTTGAGAACCTCCTAGAAACAGCTTTTCTTGGCACCAGACCTTTCCCCATCAATTAGGAATCTGATGCCGTCACTACACACATTCCTTAAATTGTAGCCATTTGATGAGTGTTTTTTTTTGTGTCTAATCCGCATATATGTCACCATTGCCCTTGATTTTCTTGACTGTATATATCTCTTAAATGTCAACATATACATGTGTGATTTAGTTTACCAAGAATTTTCAATGCCGAGAACCTCGATCAGAGAGTAAAAAAGGCGTAAGCTTCACAATTGTGTAAAATTAAAATGGGATATACCGGGCTAGGATTCGAGTTACAGGACAAGGGGCCAACCAACCACCCAAGAATGGACTCGTCGAGCGAAAACACTTGACAACCTCCTAGAAGCAGCTTTTCTTGCCACCAGACCTTTCTCCGTCAATTAGGAATCTGATGCCGTCACTAAACACATTCCTTAAATTGTAGCCATTTGTTGAGTGTTTTTTTTTTGTGTCTAATCCGCATATATATCACCATTGCCCTTGATTTTCTTGACTGTATATCTCTTAAATGTCAACATATACACGTGCGATTTAGTTTACGAAGATTTTTCAGTGCCGAGATCCTCGATCAGAGAGTAAAAAAGGCGTAAGGTTCACAATGGTGTAAAATTAAAATGGGATATACCGGGCTAGGATTCGAGTTACAGGAACAAAGGCCAAACCAACCACCCAAGAATGGAATCGTCGAGCGAAAACACTTGACAACCTCCTAGAAGCAGATTTTCTTGCCACCAGACCTTTCTCCATCAATTAGGAATCTGATGCCGTCACTAAATACATTCCTTAAATTGTAGCCATTTGTTGAGTGTTTTTTTTGGTATCTAATCCGCATATATATCACCATTGCCCTTGATTTTCTTGACTGTATATCTCTTAAATATCAACATATACACGTGTGATTTAGTTTGCGAAGATTTTTCAATGCCGAGAACCTCGATCAGAGAGTAAAAAAGGCGTAAGCTTCACAATGGTGTAAAATTAAAATGGGATATTCCGGTCTAGGATTCGAGTTACAGGAACAAGGGCCAAACCAACCACCTATGAATGGAATCGTCGAACGAAAACACTTGAGAACCTCCTAGAAACAGCTTTTCTTGGCACCAGACCTTTCCCCATCAATTAGGAATCTGATGCCGTCACTACACACATTCCTTAAATTGTAGCCATTTGATGAGTGTTTTTTTTTGTGTCTAATCCGCATATATGTCACCATTGCCCTTGATTTTCTTGACTGTATATATCTCTTAAATGTCAACATATACATGTGTGATTTAGTTTACCAAGAATTTTCAATGCCGAGAACCTCGATCAGAGAGTAAAAAAGGCGTAAGCTTCACAATTGTGTAAAATTAAAATGGGATATACTGGGCTAGGATTCGAGTTACAGGAACAAGGGCCAAACCAACCACCCAAGAGTGGAATCGTCGAGCGAAAACACTTGACAACCTCCTAGAAGCAGCTTTTCTTGCCACCAGACCTTTCTCCATCAATTAGGAATCTGATGCCGCCACTAAACACATTCCTTAAATTGTAGCCATTTGTTGAGTGTTTTTTTTGGTGTTTAATCCGCATATATATCACCATTGCCCTTGATTTTCTTGACTATATATCTCTTAAATATCAACATATACACGTGTGATTTAGTTTACGAAGATTTTTCAATGCCGAGAACCTCGATCAGAGAGTAAAAAAGGCGTAAGCTTCACAATGGTGTAAAATTAAAATGGGATATACCGGGCTAGGATTCGAGTTACAGGACAAAGGGCCAACCAACCACCCAAGAATGGACTCGTCGAGCGAAAACACTTGACAACCTCCTAGAAGCAGCTTTTCTTGCCACCAGACCTTTCTCCGTCAATTAGGAATCTGATGCCGACACTAAACACATTCCTTAAATTGTAGCCATTTGTTGAGTGTTTGTTTTTGTGTCTAATCCGCATATATATCACCATTGCCCTTGATTTTCTTGACAGTATATCTCTTAAATGTCAACATATATACGTGCGATTTTGTTTACGAAGATTTTTCAATGCCGAGAACCTCGATCAGAGAGTAAAAAAGGCGTAAGGTTCACAGTGGTGTAAAATTAAAATGGGATATACCGGGCTAGGATTCGAGTTACAGGAACAAAGGCCAAACCAACCACCCAAGAATGGAATCGTCGAGCGAAAACACTTGACAACCTCCTAGAAGCAGCTTTTCTTGCCACCAGACCTTTCTCCATCAAGTAGGAATCTGATGCCGTCACTAAACACATTCCTTAAATTGTAGCCATTTGTTGAGTGTTTTTTTTGGTGTTTAATCCGCATATATATCACCATTGCCCTTGATTTTCTTGACTATATATCTCTTAAATATCAACATATACACGTGTGATTTAGTTTACGAAGATTTTTCAATGCCGAGAACCTCGATCAGAGAGTAAAAAAGGCGTAAGCTTCACAATGGTGTAAAATTAAAATGGGATATACCGGGCTAGGATTCGAGTTACAGGACAAAGGGCCAACAAACCACCCACGAATGGACTCGTCGAGCGAAAACACTTGACAACCTCCTAGAAGCAGCTTTTCTTGCCACCAGACCTTTCTCCGTCAATTAGGAATCTGATGCCGTCACTAAACACATTCCTTAAATTGTAGCCATTTGTTGAGTGTTTTTTTTTTGTGTCTAATCCGCATATATATCACCATTGCCCTTGATTTTCTTGACTGTATATCTCTTAAATGTCAACATATACACGTGCGATTTAGTTTACGAAGATTTTTCAATGCCGAGAACCTCGATCAGAGAGTAAAAATGGCGTAAGCTTCACAATTGTGTAAAATTAAAATGGGATATACTGGGCTAGGATTCGAGTTACAGGAACAAGGGCCAAACCAACCACCCAAGAGTGGAATCGTCGAGCGAAAACACTTGACAACCTCCTAGAAGCAGCTTTTCTTGCCACCAGACCTTTCTCCATCAATTAGGAATCTGATGCCGCCACTAAACACATTCCTTAAATTGTAGCCATTTGTTGAGTGTTTTTTTTGGTGTTTAATCCGCATATATATCACCATTGCCCTTGATTTTCTTGACTATATATCTCTTAAATATCAACATATACACGTGTGATTTAGTTTACGAAGATTTTTCAGTGCCGAGAACCTCGATCAGAGAGTTAAAAGGCGTAAGCTTCACAATGGTGTAAAATTAAAATGGGATATACCGGGCTAGGATTCGAGTTACAGGACAAAGGGCCAACCAACCACCCAAGAATGGACTCGTCGAGCGAAAACACTTGACAACCTCCTAGAAGCAGCTTTTCTTGCCACCAGACCTTTCTCCGTCAATTAGGAATCTGATGCCGTCACTAAACACATTCCTTAAATTGTAGCCATTTGTTGAGTGTTTGTTTTTGTGTCTAATCCGCATATATATCACCATTGCCCTTGATTTTCTTGACTGTATATCTCTTAAACGTCAACATATACACGTGCGATTTAGTTTACGAAGATTTTTCAATGCCGAGAACCTCGATCAGAGAGTAAAAAAGGCGTAAGGTTCACAATGGTGTAAAATTAAAATGGGATATACCGGGCTAGGATTCGAGTTACAAGAACAAAGGCCAAACCAACCACCCAAGAATGGAATCGTCGAGCGAAAACACTTGACAACCTCCTAGAAGCAGCTTTTCTTGCCACCAGACCTTTCTCCATCAATTAGAAATCTGATGCCGTCACTAAACACATTCCTTAAATTGTAGCCATTTGTTGAGTGTTTTTTTTGGTGTTTAATCCGCATATATATCACCATTGCCCTTGATTTTCTTGACTATATATCTCTTAAATATCAACATATACACGTGTGATTTAGTTTACGAAGATTTTTCAATGCCGAGAACCTCGATCAGAGAGTAAAAAAGGCGTAAGCTTCACAATGGTGTAAAATTAAAATGGGATATACCGGGCTAGGATTCGAGTTACAGGACAAGGGGCCAACCAACCACCCAAGAATGGACTCGTCGAGCGAAAACACTTGACAACCTCCTAGAAGCAGCTTTTCTTGCCACCAGACCTTTCTCCGTCAATTAGGAATCTGATGCCGTCACTAAACACATTCCTTAAATTGTAGCCATTTGTTGAGTGTTTTTTTTTTGTGTCTAATCCGCATATATATCACCATTGCCCTTGATTTTCTTGACTGTATATCTCTTAAATGTCAACATATACACGTGCGATTTAGTTTACGAAGATTTTTCAGTGCCGAGATCCTCGATCAGAGAGTAAAAAAGGCGTAAGCTTCACAATGGTGTAAAATTAAAATGGGATATACCGGGCTAGGATTCGAGTTACAGGAACAAAGGCCAAACCAACCACCCAAGAATGGAATCGTCGAGCGAAAACACTTGACAACCTCCTAGAAGCAGATTTTCTTGCCACCAGACCTTTCTCCATCAATTAGGAATCTGATGCCGTCACTAAATACATTCCTTAAATTGTAGCCATTTGTTGAGTGTTTTTTTTGGTATCTAATCCGCATATATATCACCATTGCCCTTGATTTTCTTGACTGTATATCTCTTAAATATCAACATATACACGTGTGATTTAGTTTGCGAAGATTTTTCAATGCCGAGAACCTCGATCAGAGAGTAAAAAAGGCGTAAGCTTCACAATGGTGTAAAATTAAAATGGGATATTCCGGTCTAGGATTCGAGTTACAGGAACAAGGGCCAAACCAACCACCTATGAATGGAATCGTCGAACGAAAACACTTGAGAACCTCCTAGAAACAGCTTTTCTTGGCACCAGACCTTTCCCCATCAATTAGGAATCTGATGCCGTCACTACACACATTCCTTAAATTGTAGCCATTTGATGAGTGTTTTTTTTTGTGTCTAATCCGCATATATGTCACCATTGCCCTTGATTTTCTTGACTGTATATATCTCTTAAATGTCAACATATACATGTGTGATTTAGTTTACCAAGAATTTTCAATGCCGAGAACCTCGATCAGAGAGTAAAAAAGGCGTAAGCTTCACAATTGTGTAAAATTAAAATGGGATATACCGGGCTAGGATTCGAGTTACAGGACAAGGGGCCAACCAACCACCCAAGAATGGACTCGTCGAGCGAAAACACTTGACAACCTCCTAGAAGCAGCTTTTCTTGCCACCAGACCTTTCTCCGTCAATTAGGAATCTGATGCCGTCACTAAACACATTCCTTAAATTGTAGCCATTTGTTGAGTGTTTTTTTTTTGTGTCTAATCCGCATATATATCACCATTGCCCTTGATTTTCTTGACTGTATATCTCTTAAATGTCAACATATACACGTGCGATTTAGTTTACGAAGATTTTTCAGTGCCGAGATCCTCGATCAGAGAGTAAAAAAGGCGTAAGGTTCACAATGGTGTAAAATTAAAATGGGATATACCGGGCTAGGATTCGAGTTACAGGAACAAAGGCCAAACCAACCACCCAAGAATGGAATCGTCGAGCGAAAACACTTGACAACCTCCTAGAAGCAGATTTTCTTGCCACCAGACCTTTCTCCATCAATTAGGAATCTGATGCCGTCACTAAATACATTCCTTAAATTGTAGCCATTTGTTGAGTGTTTTTTTTGGTATCTAATCCGCATATATATCACCATTGCCCTTGATTTTCTTGACTGTATATCTCTTAAATATCAACATATACACGTGTGATTTAGTTTGCGAAGATTTTTCAATGCCGAGAACCTCGATCAGAGAGTAAAAAAGGCGTAAGCTTCACAATGGTGTAAAATTAAAATGGGATATTCCGGTCAAGGATTCGAGTTACAGGAACAAGGGCCAAACCAACCACCTATGAATGGAATCGTCGAACGAAAACACTTGAGAACCTCCTAGAAACAGCTTTTCTTGGCACCAGACCTTTCCCCATCAATTAGGAATCTGATGCCGTCACTACACACATTCCTTAAATTGTAGCCATTTGATGAGTGTTTTTTTTTGTGTCTAATCCGCATATATGTCACCATTGCCCTTGATTTTCTTGACTGTATATATCTCTTAAATGTCAACATATACATGTGTGATTTAGTTTACCAAGAATTTTCAATGCCGAGAACCTCGATCAGAGAGTAAAAAAGGCGTAAGCTTCACAATTGTGTAAAATTAAAATGGGATATACCGGGCTAGGATTCGAGTTACAGGACAAGGGGCCAACCAACCACCCAAGAATGGACTCGTCGAGCGAAAACACTTGACAACCTCCTAGAAGCAGCTTTTCTTGCCACCAGACCTTTCTCCGTCAATTAGGAATCTGATGCCGTCACTAAACACATTCCTTAAATTGTAGCCATTTGTTGAGTGTTTTTTTTTTGTGTCTAATCCGCATATATATCACCATTGCCCTTGATTTTCTTGACTGTATATCTCTTAAATGTCAACATATACACGTGCGATTTAGTTTACGAAGATTTTTCAGTGCCGAGATCCTCGATCAGAGAGTAAAAAAGGCGTAAGGTTCACAATGGTGTAAAATTAAAATGGGATATACCGGGCTAGGATTCGAGTTACAGGAACAAAGGCCAAACCAACCACCCAAGAATGGAATCGTCGAGCGAAAACACTTGACAACCTCCTAGAAGCAGATTTTCTTGCCACCAGACCTTTCTCCATCAATTAGGAATCTGATGCCGTCACTAAATACATTCCTTAAATTGTAGCCATTTGTTGAGTGTTTTTTTTGGTATCTAATCCGCATATATATCACCATTGCCCTTGATTTTCTTGACTGTATATCTCTTAAATATCAACATATACACGTGTGATTTAGTTTGCGAAGATTTTTCAATGCCGAGAACCTCGATCAGAGAGTAAAAAAGGCGTAAGCTTCACAATGGTGTAAAATTAAAATGGGATATTCCGGTCTAGGATTCGAGTTACAGGAACAAGGGCCAAACCAACCACCTATGAATGGAATCGTCGAACGAAAACACTTGAGAACCTCCTAGAAACAGCTTTTCTTGGCACCAGACCTTTCCCCATCAATTAGGAATCTGATGCCGTCACTACACACATTCCTTAAATTGTAGCCATTTGATGAGTGTTTTTTTTTGTGTCTAATCCGCATATATGTCACCATTGCCCTTGATTTTCTTGACTGTATATATCTCTTAAATGTCAACATATACATGTGTGATTTAGTTTACCAAGAATTTTCAATGCCGAGAACCTCGATCAGAGAGTAAAAAAGGCGTAAGCTTCACAATTGTGTAAAATTAAAATGGGATATACTGGGCTAGGATTCGAGTTACAGGAACAAGGGCCAAACCAACCACCCAAGAGTGGAATCGTCGAGCGAAAACACTTGACAACCTCCTAGAAGCAGCTTTTCTTGCCACCAGACCTTTCTCCATCAATTAGGAATCTGATGCCGCCACTAAACACATTCCTTAAATTGTAGCCATTTGTTGAGTGTTTTTTTTGGTGTTTAATCCGCATATATATCACCATTGCCCTTGATTTTCTTGACTATATATCTCTTAAATATCAACATATACACGTGTGATTTAGTTTACGAAGATTTTTCAATGCCGAGAACCTCGATCAGAGAGTAAAAAAGGCGTAAGCTTCACAATGGTGTAAAATTAAAATGGGATATACCGGGCTAGGATTCGAGTTACAGGACAAAGGGCCAACCAACCACCCAAGAATGGACTCGTCGAGCGAAAACACTTGACAACCTCCTAGAAGCAGCTTTTCTTGCCACCAGACCTTTCTCCGTCAATTAGGAATCTGATGCCGACACTAAACACATTCCTTAAATTGTAGCCATTTGTTGAGTGTTTGTTTTTGTGTCTAATCCGCATATATATCACCATTGCCCTTGATTTTCTTGACAGTATATCTCTTAAATGTCAACATATATACGTGCGATTTTGTTTACGAAGATTTTTCAATGCCGAGAACCTCGATCAGAGAGTAAAAAAGGCGTAAGGTTCACAGTGGTGTAAAATTAAAATGGGATATACCGGGCTAGGATTCGAGTTACAGGAACAAAGGCCAAACCAACCACCCAAGAATGGAATCGTCGAGCGAAAACACTTGACAACCTCCTAGAAGCAGCTTTTCTTGCCACCAGGCCTTTCTCCATCAAGTAGGAATCTGATGCCGTCACTAAACACATTCCTTAAATTGTAGCCATTTGTTGAGTGTTTTTTTTGGTGTTTAATCCGCATATATATCACCATTGCCCTTGATTTTCTTGACTATATATCTCTTAAATATCAACATATACACGTGTGATTTAGTTTACGAAGATTTTTCAATGCCGAGAACCTCGATCAGAGAGTAAAAAAGGCGTAAGCTTCACAATGGTGTAAAATTAAAATGGGATATACCGGGCTAGGATTCGAGTTACAGGACAAAGGGCCAACAAACCACCCACGAATGGACTCGTCGAGCGAAAACACTTGACAACCTCCTAGAAGCAGCTTTTCTTGCCACCAGACCTTTCTCCGTCAATTAGGAATCTGATGCCGTCACTAAACACATTCCTTAAATTGTAGCCATTTGTTGAGTGTTTTTTTTTTTGTGTCTAATCCGCATATATATCACCATTGCCCTTGATTTTCTTGACAGTATATCTCTTAAATGTCAACATATATACGTGCGATTTTGTTTACGAAGATTTTTCAATGCCGAGAACCTCGATCAGAGAGTAAAAATGGCGTAAGCTTCACAATTGTGTAAAATTAAAATGGGATATACTGGGCTAGGATTCGAGTTACAGGAACAAGGGCCAAACCAACCACCCAAGAGTGGAATCGTCGAGCGAAAACACTTGACAACCTCCTAGAAGCAGCTTTTCTTGCCACCAGACCTTTCTCCATCAATTAGGAATCTGATGCCGCCACTAAACACATTCCTTAAATTGTAGCCATTTGTTGAGTGTTTTTTTTGGTGTTTAATCCGCATATATATCACCATTGCCCTTGATTTTCTTGACTATATATCTCTTAAATATCAACATATACACGTGTGATTTAGTTTACGAAGATTTTTCAGTGCCGAGAACCTCGATCAGAGAGTTAAAAGGCGTAAGCTTCACAATGGTGTAAAATTAAAATGGGATATACCGGGCTAGGATTCGAGTTACAGGACAAAGGGCCAACCAACCACCCAAGAATGGACTCGTCGAGCGAAAACACTTGACAACCTCCTAGAAGCAGCTTTTCTTGCCACCAGACCTTTCTCCGTCAATTAGGAATCTGATGCCGTCACTAAACACATTCCTTAAATTGTAGCCATTTGTTGAGTGTTTGTTTTTGTGTCTAATCCGCATATATATCACCATTGCCCTTGATTTTCTTGACTGTATATCTCTTAAACGTCAACATATACACGTGCGATTTAGTTTACGAAGATTTTTCAATGCCGAGAACCTCGATCAGAGAGTAAAAAAGGCGTAAGGTTCACAATGGTGTAAAATTAAAATGGGATATACCGGGCTAGGATTCGAGTTACAAGAACAAAGGCCAAACCAACCACCCAAGAATGGAATCGTCGAGCGAAAACACTTGACAACCTCCTAGAAGCAGCTTTTCTTGCCACCAGACCTTTCTCCATCAATTAGAAATCTGATGCCGTCACTAAACACATTCCTTAAATTGTAGCCATTTGTTGAGTGTTTTTTTTGGTGTTTAATCCGCATATATATCACCATTGCCCTTGATTTTCTTGACTATATATCTCTTAAATATCAACATATACACGTGTGATTTAGTTTACGAAGATTTTTCAATGCCGAGAACCTCGATCAGAGAGTAAAAAAGGCGTAAGCTTCACAATGGTGTAAAATTAAAATGGGATATACCGGGCTAGGATTCGAGTTACAGGACACGGGGCCAACCAACCACCCAAGAATGGACTCGTCGAGCGAAAACACTTGACAACCTCCTAGAAGCAGCTTTTCTTGCCACCAGACCTTTCTCCGTCAATTAGGAATCTGATGCCGTCACTAAACACATTCCTTAAATTGTAGCCATTTGTTGAGTGTTTTTTTTTTGTGTCTAATCCGCATATATATCACCATTGCCCTTGATTTTCTTGACTGTATATCTCTTAAATGTCAACATATACACGTGCGATTTAGTTTACGAAGATTTTTCAGTGCCGAGATCCTCGATCAGAGAGTAAAAAAGGCGTAAGGTTCACAATGGTGTAAAATTAAAATGGGATATACCGGGCTAGGATTCGAGTTACAGGAACAAAGGCCAAACCAACCACCCAAGAATGGAATCGTCGAGCGAAAACACTTGACAACCTCCTAGAAGCAGATTTTCTTGCCACCAGACCTTTCTCCATCAATTAGGAATCTGATGCCGTCACTAAATACATACCTTAAATTGTAGCCATTTGTTGAGTGTTTTTTTTGGTATCTAATCCGCATATATATCACCATTGCCCTTGATTTTCTTGACTGTATATCTCTTAAATATCAACATATACACGTGTGATTTAGTTTGCGAAGATTTTTCAATGCCGAGAACCTCGATCAGAGAGTAAAAAAGGCGTAAGCTTCACAATGGTGTAAAATTAAAATGGGATATTCCGGTCTAGGATTCGAGTTACAGGAACAAGGGCCAAACCAACCACCTATGAATGGAATCGTCGAACGAAAACACTTGAGAACCTCCTAGAAACAGCTTTTCTTGGCACCAGACCTTTCCCCATCAATTAGGAATCTGATGCCGTCACTACACACATTCCTTAAATTGTAGCCATTTGATGAGTGTTTTTTTTTGTGTCTAATCCGCATATATGTCACCATTGCCCTTGATTTTCTTGACTGTATATATCTCTTAAATGTCAACATATACATGTGTGATTTAGTTTACCAAGAATTTTCAATGCCGAGAACCTCGATCAGAGAGTAAAAAAGGCGTAAGCTTCACAATTGTGTAAAATTAAAATGGGATATACCGGGCTAGGATTCGAGTTACAGGACAAGGGGCCAACCAACCACCCAAGAATGGACTCGTCGAGCGAAAACACTTGACAACCTCCTAGAAGCAGCTTTTCTTGCCACCAGACCTTTCTCCGTCAATTAGGAATCTGATGCCGTCACTAAACACATTCCTTAAATTGTAGCCATTTGTTGAGTGTTTTTTTTTTGTGTCTAATCCGCATATATATCACCATTGCCCTTGATTTTCTTGACTGTATATCTCTTAAATGTCAACATATACACGTGCGATTTAGTTTACGAAGATTTTTCAGTGCCGAGATCCTCGATCAGAGAGTAAAAAAGGCGTAAGGTTCACAATGGTGTAAAATTAAAATGGGATATACCGGGCTAGGATTCGAGTTACAGGAACAAAGGCCAAACCAACCACCCAAGAATGGAATCGTCGAGCGAAAACACTTGACAACCTCCTAGAAGCAGATTTTCTTGCCACCAGACCTTTCTCCATCAATTAGGAATCTGATGCCGTCACTAAATACATTCCTTAAATTGTAGCCATTTGTTGAGTGTTTTTTTTGGTATCTAATCCGCATATATATCACCATTGCCCTTGATTTTCTTGACTGTATATCTCTTAAATATCAACATATACACGTGTGATTTAGTTTGCGAAGATTTTTCAATGCCGAGAACCTCGATCAGAGAGTAAAAAAGGCGTAAGCTTCACAATGGTGTAAAATTAAAATGGGATATTCCGGTCTAGGATTCGAGTTACAGGAACAAGGGCCAAACCAACCACCTATGAATGGAATCGTCGAACGAAAACACTTGAGAACCTCCTAGAAACAGCTTTTCTTGGCACCAGACCTTTCCCCATCAATTAGGAATCTGATGCCGTCACTACACACATTCCTTAAATTGTAGCCATTTGATGAGTGTTTTTTTTTGTGTCTAATCCGCATATATGTCACCATTGCCCTTGATTTTCTTGACTGTATATATCTCTTAAATGTCAACATATACATGTGTGATTTAGTTTACCAAGAATTTTCAATGCCGAGAACCTCGATCAGAGAGTAAAAAAGGCGTAAGCTTCACAATTGTGTAAAATTAAAATGGGATATACCGGGCTAGGATTCGAGTTACAGGACAAGGGGCCAACCAACCACCCAAGAATGGACTCGTCGAGCGAAAACACTTGACAACCTCCTAGAAGCAGCTTTTCTTGCCACCAGACCTTTCTCCGTCAATTAGGAATCTGATGCCGTCACTAAACACATTCCTTAAATTGTAGCCATTTGTTGAGTGTTTTTTTTTTGTGTCTAATCCGCATATATATCACCATTGCCCTTGATTTTCTTGACTGTATATCTCTTAAATGTCAACATATACACGTGCGATTTAGTTTACGAAGATTTTTCAGTGCCGAGATCCTCGATCAGAGAGTAAAAAAGGCGTAAGGTTCACAATGGTGTAAAATTAAAATGGGATATACCGGGCTAGGATTCGAGTTACAGGAACAAAGGCCAAACCAACCACCCAAGAATGGAATCGTCGAGCGAAAACACTTGACAACCTCCTAGAAGCAGATTTTCTTGCCACCAGACCTTTCTCCATCAATTAGGAATCTGATGCCGTCACTAAATACATTCCTTAAATTGTAGCCATTTGTTGAGTGTTTTTTTTGGTATCTAATCCGCATATATATCACCATTGCCCTTGATTTTCTTGACTGTATATCTCTTAAATATCAACATATACACGTGTGATTTAGTTTGCGAAGATTTTTCAATGCCGAGAACCTCGATCAGAGAGTAAAAAAGGCGTAAGCTTCACAATGGTGTAAAATTAAAATGGGATATTCCGGTCTAGGATTCGAGTTACAGGAACAAGGGCCAAACCAACCACCTATGAATGGAATCGTCGAACGAAAACACTTGAGAACCTCCTAGAAACAGCTTTTCTTGGCACCAGACCTTTCCCCATCAATTAGGAATCTGATGCCGTCACTACACACATTCCTTAAATTGTAGCCATTTGATGAGTGTTTTTTTTTGTGTCTAATCCGCATATATGTCACCATTGCCCTTGATTTTCTTGACTGTATATATCTCTTAAATGTCAACATATACATGTGTGATTTAGTTTACCAAGAATTTTCAATGCCGAGAACCTCGATCAGAGAGTAAAAAAGGCGTAAGCTTCACAATTGTGTAAAATTAAAATGGGATATACTGGGCTAGGATTCGAGTTACAGGAACAAGGGCCAAACCAACCACCCAAGAGTGGAATCGTCGAGCGAAAACACTTGACAACCTCCTAGAAGCAGCTTTTCTTGCCACCAGACCTTTCTCCATCAATTAGGAATCTGATGCCGCCACTAAACACATTCCTTAAATTGTAGCCATTTGTTGAGTGTTTTTTTTGGTGTTTAATCCGCATATATATCACCATTGCCCTTGATTTTCTTGACTATATATCTCTTAAATATCAACATATACACGTGTGATTTAGTTTACGAAGATTTTTCAATGCCGAGAACCTCGATCAGAGAGTAAAAAAGGCGTAAGCTTCACAATGGTGTAAAATTAAAATGGGATATACCGGGCTAGGATTCGAGTTACAGGACAAAGGGCCAACCAACCACCCAAGAATGGACTCGTCGAGCGAAAACACTTGACAACCTCCTAGAAGCAGCTTTTCTTGCCACCAGACCTTTCTCCGTCAATTAGGAATCTGATGCCGACACTAAACACATTCCTTAAATTGTAGCCATTTGTTGAGTGTTTGTTTTTGTGTCTAATCCGCATATATATCACCATTGCCCTTGATTTTCTTGACAGTATATCTCTTAAATGTCAACATATATACGTGCGATTTTGTTTACGAAGATTTTTCAATGCCGAGAACCTCGATCAGAGAGTAAAAAAGGCGTAAGGTTCACAGTGGTGTAAAATTAAAATGGGATATACCGGGCTAGGATTCGAGTTACAGGAACAAAGGCCAAACCAACCACCCAAGAATGGAATCGTCGAGCGAAAACACTTGACAACCTCCTAGAAGCAGCTTTTCTTGCCACCAGACCTTTCTCCATCAAGTAGGAATCTGATGCCGTCACTAAACACATTCCTTAAATTGTAGCCATTTGTTGAGTGTTTTTTTTGGTGTTTAATCCGCATATATATCGCCATTGCCCTTGATTTTCTTGACTATATATCTCTTAAATATCAACATATACACGTGTGATTTAGTTTACGAAGATTTTTCAATGCCGAGAACCTCGATCAGAGAGTAAAAAAGGCGTAAGCTTCACAATGGTGTAAAATTAAAATGGGATATACCGGGCTAGGATTCGAGTTACAGGACAAAGGGCCAACAAACCACCCACGAATGGACTCGTCGAGCGAAAACACTTGACAACCTCCTAGAAGCAGCTTTTCTTGCCACCAGACCTTTCTCCGTCAATTAGGAATCTGATGCCGTCACTAAACACATTCCTTAAATTGTAGCCATTTGTTGAGTGTTTTTTTTTTGTGTCTAATCCGCATATATATCACCATTGCCCTTGATTTTCTTGACTGTATATCTCTTAAATGTCAACATATACACGTGCGATTTAGTTTACGAAGATTTTTCAATGCCGAGATCCTCGATCAGAGAGTAAAAAAGGCGTAAGGTTCACAATGGTGTAAAATTAAAATGGGATATACCGGGCTAGGATTCGAGTTACAGGAACAAAGGCCAAACCAACCACCCAAGAATGGAATCGTCGAGCGAAAACACTTGACAACCTCCTAGAAGCAGCTTTTCTTGCCACCAGACCTTTCTCCATCAATTAGGAATCTGATGCCGTCACTAAACACATTCCTTAAATTGTAGCCATTTGTTGAGTGTTTTTTTTGGTATCTAATCCGCATATATATCACCATTGCCCTTGATTTTCTTGACTGTATATCTCTTAAATATCAACATATACACGTGTGATTTAGTTTGCGAACATTTTTCAATGCCGAGAACCTCGATCAGAGAGTAAAAAAGGCGTAAGCTTCACAATGGTGTAAAATTAAAATGGGATATTCCGGTCTAGGATTCGAATTACAGGAACAAGGGACAAACCAACCACCCAAGAGTGGAATCGTCGAGCGAAAACACTTGACAACCTCCTAGAAGCAGCTTTTCTTGCCACCAGACCTTTCTCCGTCAATTAGGAATCTGATGCCGACACTAAACACATTCCTTAAATTGTAGCCATTTGTTGAGTGTTTGTTTTTGTGTCTAATCCGCATATATATCACCATTGCCCTTGATTTTCTTGACTGTATATATCTCTTAAATGTCAACATATACATGTGTGATTTAGTTTACCAAGAATTTTCAATGCCGAGAACCTCGATCAGAGAGTAAAAAAGGCGTAAGCTTCACAATTGTGTAAAATTAAAATGGGATATACTGGGCTAGGATTCGAGTTACAGGAACAAGGGCCAAACCAACCACCCAAGAGTGGAATCGTCGAGCGAAAACACTTGACAACCTCCTAGAAGCAGCTTTTCTTGCCACCAGACCTTTCTCCATCAATTAGGAATCTGATGCCGCCACTAAACACATTCCTTAAATTGTAGCCATTTGTTGAGTGTTTTTTTTTTGTGTTTAATCCGCATATATATCACCATTGCCCTTGATTTTCTTGACTATATATCTCTTAAATATCAACATATACACGTGTGATTTAGTTTACGAAGATTTTTCAATGCCGAGAACCTCGATCTGAGAGTAAAAATGGCGTAACCTTCACAATGGTGTAAAATTAAAATGAGATATACCGGGCTAGGATTCGAGTTACTGAAACAAGGGCCAAACCAACCACCCAAGAATGGAATCGTCGAGCGAAAACACTTGACAACCTCCCAGAAGCAGCTTTTCTTGCCACCAGACCTTTCTCCATCAATTAGGAATCTGATGCCGCCACTAAACACATTCCTTAAATTGTAGCCATTTGTTGAGTATTTTTTTTTTGGTATCTAATCCGCATATATATCACCATTGCCCTTGATTTTCTTGACTATATATCTCTTAAATATCAACATATACGTGTGATTTAGTTTACGAAGATTTTTCAATGCCGAGAACCTCGATCAGAGAGTAAAAAAGGTGTAAGCTTCACAATGGTGTAAAATTAAAATGGGATATACCGGGCTAGGATTCGAGTTACAGGACAAAGGGCCAACCAACCACCCAAGAATGGACTCGTCGAGCGAAAACACTTGACAACCTCCTAGAAGCAGCTTTTCTTGCCACCAGACCTTTCTCCGTCAATTAGGAATCTGTTGCCGTCACTAAACACATTCCTTAAATTGTAGCCATTTGTTGAGGGTTTTTTTTGTGTCTAATCCGCATATATATCACCATTGCCCTTGATTTTCTTGACTGTATATCTCTTAAATGTCAACATATACACGTGCGATTTAGTTTACGAAGATTTTTCAATGCCGAGAACCTCGATCAGAGAGTAAAAAAGGTGTAAGGTTCACAATGGTGTAAAATTAAAATGGGATATACTGGGCTAGGATTCGAGTTACAGGAACAAAGGCCAAACCAACCACCCAAGAATGGAATCGTCGAGCGAAAACACTTGACAACCTACTAGAAGCAGCTTTTCTTGCCACCAGACCTTTCTCCATCAATTAGGAATCTGATGCCGTCACTAAACACATTCCTTAAATTGTAGCCATTTGTTGAGTATTTTTTTTTGGTATCTAATCCGCATATATATCACCATTGCCCTTGATTTTCTTGACTGTATATCTCTTAAATATCAACATATACACGTGTGATTTAGTTTGCGAACATTTTTCAATGCCGAGAACCTCGATCAGAGAGTAAAAAAGGCGTAAGCTTCACAATGGTGTAAAATTAAAATGGGATATTCCGGTCTAGGATTAGAGTTACAGGAACAAAGGCCAAACCAACCACCTATGAATGGAATCGTCGAACGAAAACACTTGAGAACCTCCTAGAAACAGCTTTTCTTGGCACCAGACCTTTCCCCATCAATTAGGAATCTGATGCCGTCACTACACACATTCCTTAAATTGAAGCCATTTGATGAGTGTTTTTTCTTTGTGTCTAATCCGCATATATGTCACCATTACCCTTGATTTTCTTAACTGTATATATCTCTTAAATGTCAACATATACATGTGTGATTTAGTTTACCAAGAATTTTCAATGCCGAGAACCTCGATCAGAGAGTAAAAAAGGCGTAAGCTTCACAATTGTGTAAAATTAAAATGGGATATACTGGGCTAGGATTCGAGTTACAGGAACAAGGGCCAAACCAACCACCCAGGAGTGGAATCGTCGAGCGAAAACACTTGACAACCTCCTAGAAGCAGCTTTTCTTACCACTAGACCTTTCTCCATCAATTAGGAATCTGATGCCGCCACTAAACACATTCCTTAAATTGTAGCCATTTGTTGAGTGTTTTTTTGGTGTTTAATCCGCATATATATCACCATTGCCCTTGATTTTCTTGACTATATATCTCTTAAATATCAACATATACACGTGTGATTTAGTTTACGAAGATTTTTCAATGCCGAGAACATCGATCAGAGAGTAAAAATGGCGTAACCTTCACAATGGTGTAAAATTAAAATGAGATATACCGGGCTAGGATTCGAGTTACTGAAACAAGGGCCAAACCAACCACCCAAGAATGGAATCGTCGAGCGAAAACACTTGACAACCTCCTACAAGAAGCTTTTCTTGCCACCAGACCTTACTCCGTCAATTAGGAATCTGATGCCGTCACTAAACATATTCCTTAAATTGTAGCCAATTGTTGAGTGTTTTTTTTGTGTCTAATCCGCATATATATCACCATTGCCCTTGATTTTCTTGACTGTATATCTCTTAAATGTCAACATATACACATGCGATTTAGTTTACGAAGATTTTTCAATGCCGAGAACCTCGATCAGAGAGTAAAAAAGGCGTAAGGTTCACAATGGTGTAAAATTAAAATCGGATATACCGAGCTAGGATTCGAGTTACAGGAACAAGGGCCAAACCAACCACCCAAGAATGAAATCGTCGAGCGAAAACACTTGACAACCTCCTAGAAGCAGCTTTTCTTGCCACCAGACCTTTCTCCATCAATTAGGAATCTGATACCGTCACTAAACACATTCCTTAAATTGTAGCCATTTGTTGAGTGTTTTTTTTGGTGTCTAATTCGCATATATATCACCATTGCCCTTGATTTTCTGGACTGTGTATCTCTTAAATATCAACGTATACACGTGTGATTTACTTTACGAAGATTTTTCAATGCCGAGAACATCGATCAGAGAGTAAAAAAGGCGTAAGGTTCACAATGGTGTAAAATTAAAATGGGATATACCGGGCTAGGATTCGAGTTACAGGAACAAGGGCTAAACCAACCACCCAAGTATGGAATCGTCGAGCGAAAACACTTGACAACCTCCTAGAAGCAGCTTTTCTTGCCATCAGACCTTTCTCCATCTATTAGGAATCTGATGTCGTCACTAAACACATTCCTTAAATTGTAGCCATTTGTTGAGTGTTTTTTTTGTGTCTAATCCGCATATATATCACCATTGCCCTTGATTTTCTTGACTGTATATCTCTTAAATTTCAACATATACACGTATGATTTAGTTTACGAAGATTTTTCAATGCCGAGAACCTCGATCAGAGAGTAAAAAAGGCGTAAGGTTCACAATGGTGTAAAATTAAAATGGGATATACCGGCCTAGGATTCGAGTTACAGGAACAAGGGCCAAACCAACCACCCAAGAATGGAATCGTCGAGCGAAAACACTTGACAACCTCCTAGAAGCAGCTATTCTTACCACCAGACCTTTCTCCATCAACTAGGAATCTGATGCCGTCACTAAACTCATTCCTTAAACTGTAGCCATTTGTTGAGTGTTTTTTTTGTGTCTAATCCGCATATATATCACCATTGCCCTTGATTTTCTTGACTGTATATCTCATAAATATCAACATATACACGTGTGATTTAGTTTACGAAAAATTTTCAAAGTCGGGAACCTCGATCAGAGAGTAAAAAAGGTGTAAGGTTCACAATGGTGTAAAATTAAAATGGGATATACCGGGCTTGGATTCGAGTTACAGGAACAAGGGCCAAACCAACCACCCATAAATGGAATCGTCGAGCAAAAACACTTGACAACCTCCTAGAAACAGCTTTTTCTTGCCACCAGACGTTTCTCCATCAATTAGGAATCTGATGCCGTCACTAAACACATTCCTTAAATTGTAGCCATTTGTTGAGTGTTTTTTTTTTGGTGTCTAATCCGCATATATATCACCATTGCCCTTGATTTTCTTGACTGTATAACTCTTAAATATCAACATATACACGTGTGATTTAGTTTATGAAGATTTTTCAATGCCGAGAACCTCGATCAGAGAGTAAAAAAAGGCGTAAGGTTCACAATGGTGTAAAATTAAAATGGGTTATACCGGGCTAGGATTCGAGTTACAGGAACAAGGGCCAAACCAACCACCCAATATTGGAATCGTCGAGCGAAAACACTTGACAACCTCCTAGAAGCAGCTTTTCTTACCACTAGACCTTTCTCCATCAATTTGGAATCTGATGCCGTCACTAAACACATTCCTTAAATTGTAGCCATTTGTTGAGTGTTTTTTTTTTTTGGTGTATAATCCGCTTATATATCACCATTGCCCTTGATTTTGTATATCGCTTAAATGTCAACATATACATGTGTGATTTAGTTTACGAAGATTTTTCAATGCTGAGAACCTCGATCAGAGAGTAAAAAAGGCGTAAGTTTCACAATTGTGTAAAATTAAAATGGGATATACCGGGCTAGGATTCGAGTTATAGGAACAAGGGCCAAACCAACCACCCAAGAATGGAATCGTCAAGCGAAAACACTTGACACCATCCTAGAAGCAGCTTTTCTTGCCACCAGACCTTTCTCCATCAATTAGGAATCTGATGCCGTCACTAAACTCATTCCTTAAACTGTAGCCATTTGTTGAGTGTTTTTTTTTTTTGTGTCTAATCTGCATATATATCACCATTGCCCTTGATTTTCTTGACTGTATATCTCATAAATATCAACATATACACGTGTGATTTAGTTTACGAAAATTTTTCAATGTCGGGAACCTCGATCAGAGAGTAAAAAAGGCGTAAGTTTCACAATTGTGTACAATTAAAATGGGATATACCGGGCTAGGATTCTAGTTACAGGAACAAGGGCCAAACCAACCACCCAAGAATGGAATCGTCAAGCGAAAACACTTGACACCCTCCTAGAAGCAGCTTTTCTTGCCACCAGACCTTTCTCCATCAATTAGGAATCTGATGCCGTCACTAAACTCATTCCTTAAACTGTAGTCACTTGTTGAGTGTTTTTTTTTGTGTCTAATCCGCATATATATCACCATTGCCCTTGATTTTCTTGACTGTATATCTCATAAATATCAACATATACACGTGTGATTTTGGTTTACGAAATTTTTTCAATGTCGGGAACCTCGATCAGAGAGTAAAAAAGGTGTAAGGTTCACAATGGTGTAAAATTAAAATAGGATATACCGGGCTTGGATTCGAGTTACAGGAACAAGGGCCAAACCAACCACCCAAAAATGGAATCGTCGAGCAAAAACACTTGACAACCTCCTAGAAGCAGCTTTTCTTAACACCAGACATTTCTCCATCAATTAGGAATCTGATGCCGTCACTAAACACATTCCTTAAATCGTAGCCATTTGTTGAGTGTTTTTTTTTGGTGTCTAATCCGCATATATATCACCATTGCCCTTGATTTTCTTGACTGTATATCTCTTAAATATCAACATATACACGTGTGATTTAGTTTATGAAGATTTTTCAATGCCGAGAACCTCGATCAGAGAGTAAAAAAGGCGTAAGGTTCACAATGGTGTAAAATTAAAATGGGATATACCGGGCTACGATTCGAGTTACAGGAACAAGGGCCAAACCAACCACCCAAGATTGGAATCGTCGAGCGAAAACACTTGACAACCTCCTAGAAGCAGCTTTTCTTACCACCAGACCTTTCTCCATCAATTAGGAATCTGATGCCGTCACTAAACACATTCCTTAAATTGTAGCCATTTGTTGAGTGTTTTTTTTGGTGTATAATCCGCTTATATATCACCATTGCCGTTGATTTTCTTGACTGTATATCTCTTAAATGTCAACATATACATGTTTGATTTAGTTTACGATGATTTGTCAATGCTGAGAACCTCGATCAGAGAGTAAAAAAGGCGTATGTTTCACAATTGTGTAAAATTAAAATGCGATATACCGGGCTAGGATTCGAGTTACAGGAACAAGGGCTAAACCAACCACCCAAGAATGGAATCGTCGAGCGAAAACACTTGACAACCTCCTAGAAGCAGCTTTTCTTGACATCAGACCTTTCTCCATCTATTAGGAATCTGATGCCGTCACTAAACACATTCCTTAAATTGTAGCCATTTGTTGAGTGTTTTTTTTTGTGTCTAATCCGCATATATATCACCATTGCCCTTGATTTTCTTGACTGTATATCTCTTAAATATCAACATATACACGTATGATTTAGTTTACGAAGATTTTTCAATGCCGAGAACCTCGATCAGAGAGTAAAAAAGGCGTAAGGTTCACAATGGTGTAAAATTAAAATGGGATATACCGGGCTAGGATTCGAGTTACAGGAACAAGGGCCAAACTAACCACCCAAGAATGGAATCGTCGAGCGGAAACACTTGACAACCTCCTAGAAGCAGCTATTCTTGCCACCAGACCTTTCTCCATCAATTAGGAATCTGATGCCGTCACTAAACTCATTCCTTAAACTGTAGCCATTTGTTGAGTGTTTTTTTTGTGTCTAATCCGCATATATATCACCATTGCCCTTGATTTTCTTGACTGTATATCTCTTAAATGTCAACATATACACGTGTGATTTAGTTTACGAAAAATTTTCAATGTCGGGAACCTCGATCAGAGAGTAAAAATGGTGTAAGGTTCACAATGGTGTAAAATTAAAATGGGATATACCGGGCTTGGATTCGAGTTACAGGAACAAGGGCCAAACCAACCACCCATAAATGGAATCGTCGAGCAAAAACACTTGACAACCTCCTAGAAGCAGCTTTTCTTGCCACCAGACTTTTCTCCATCAATTAGGAATCTGATGCCATCACTAAACACATTCCTTAAATTGTAGCCATTTGTTGAGTGTTTTTTTTTTTGGTGTCTAATCCGCATATATATCACCATTGCCCTTGATTTTCTTGACTGTATAACTCTTAAATATCAACATATACACGTGTGATTTAGTTTATGAAGATTTTTCAATGCCGAGAACCTCGATCAGAGAGTAAAAAAGGCGTAAGGTTCACAAAGGTGTAAAATTAAAATGGGATATACCGGGCTAGGATTCGAGTTACAGGAACAAGGGCCAAACCAACCACCCAATATTGGAATCGTCGAGCGAAAACACTTGACAACCTCCTAGAAGCAGCTTTTCTTACCACTAGACCTTTATCCATCAATTAGGAATCTGATGCCGTCACTAAACACATTCCTTAAATTGTAGCCATTTGTTGCGTGTTTTTTTTGGTGTATAATCCGCTTATATATCACCATTGCCGTTGATTTTCTTGACTGTATATCTCTTAAATGTCAACATATACATGTTTGATTTAGTTTACGAAGATTTTTCAATGCTGAGAACCTCGATCAGAGATAAAATAAGGCGTATGTTTCACAATTGTGTAAAATTAAAATGGGATATACCGGGCTAGGATTCGAGTTACAGGAACAAGGGCTAAACCAACCACCCAAGAATGGAATCGGCGAGCGAAAACACTTGACAACCTCCTAGAAGCAGCTTTTCTTACCACTAGACGTTTCTCCATCTATTAGGAATCTGATGCCGTCACTAAACACATTCCTTAAATTGTAGCCATTTGTTGAGTGTTTTTTTTTGTGTCTAATCCGCATATATATCACCATTGCCCTTGATTTTCTTGACTGTATATCTCTTAAATATCAACATATACACGTATGATTTAGTTTACAAAGATTTTTCAATGCCGAGAACCTCGATCAGAGAGTAAAAAAGGCGTAAGGTTCACAATGGTGTAAAATTAAAATGGGATATACCGGGCTAGGATTCGAGTTACAGGAACAAGGGCCAAACCAACCACCCAAGAATGGAATCGTTGAGCGAAAACACTTGACAACCTCCTAGAAGCAGTTATTCTTGCCACCAGACCTTTCTCCATCAATTAGGAATCTGATGCCGTCACTAAACTCATTCCTTAAACTGTAGCCATTTGTTGAGAATTTTGAATGAATAGTGATCATTAGCTTGACCCGCAGAGTCCACCAGAATTTCCATGCACTACAAGTTGTTATTACGTGGGCCCCCGTAATAATAAATTGTCTTGCATGGTCACCCTAGCATTCTCTCGTTCAGAGCAGGCGATCAGTCAGAGAGAGGACACTATTGTTTATATACCTTCAACATAGAAGGAAACTTCGTGATAGTTCACGTTTCAACGTCCGTTGTTGTTACTCGCAGGACGGTACGACGTTAGATGAAATAGAAATGGAAAGAATCTGTAACAATAACAATTGAAGGGGCACCTTCAAGATGAGTACTTCATCTTCCTTGTAGGTACAAGAGTATATCCACCTTGGTTAGTATGAGTCACATGGATCTCGTCCCACTAATGGAGTTGTTGTCCAAGGTTACCACCTTCGCCTCGCCGTCATTATCATGGTCAGGCATCTCAGCATTCGCGAGAAAGCAACCATATTTTACGGAATTAAGTTTAAGATTTCACTTAGGAATCATGTTCGCCATAAGCTCCGCAATAGACATGAGGTTGATATTTTCACCGTGTGAGTAAAGAATAATAATAGAGTTTGAAGTCGAAGGTATTTTGTTCTTGGCAAAATATTTCATGCAACATATATGTGAACCACCTATATATATAATCATGTAAAATCCTATCAATCAAGGATTTCTATCTTGTATAAGCTGAACTTGTGAACTGTTTATAATGCATAAACTGATAATGTTTCTCATAGACTTCACCGATGGAAATGTCCTCGCTTGATTTATGTGAAATGAATTTTTGTTGTAGTGGACCTTGAAAATTGTTTATGCAATGAAAACCTTTTGACCTGTCCAATTTTATTCTGTTCAACATGAACAAGAGGTTTTCGTGAGAGATCCCTAGTGATTGTAGACTTAGACTCGAGAAAGAATCCTGGTTCACTACAATCGATGCTCTGATACCAATCTGTCACACCCGCTCGTAGCGGAAGCGCGAGGTGTGATCTGATCGGTTCTCATTGCATAACAATATAAGTGAACATACTAAATGAATAAACACAAGCTCCAATGCCATTGTCATAATTGTTTCAAAAGAATGCAACATAAGTTGAATGTATTGGTTACAAAATCAAATGAAAATAAGTTGTCATCGTTTTATACATCAAAATGTAAGTCTTAAAATGTCAAGACTTTGACCACTATATCACCGCAAAGAGGCGGTATATAACAGGCAAACCCTTCAATAGTTGGCATGGAGTATTGATACTTGTTTTCCTTGAACTGAAATCGTTGCATTGGTCCACTAATTCCCTGAAATAAATGTAAGTTTGAAAACATCAACAAAAGTTGAGCGAGTTCATGCAGTTTAGTTGTATGAGATGTATCTGTAAAATGTGAGTTGTATAAAATGTATCTGTATGTCAAGATGTAGTATGTAAAGCGTCAATGAAATCGTTTATCATTAATGTTTTGCAAGGACATTAATATGTGTGACGAAAAAGGAAGCAATCCAACCCTAGACGATTTTTATGTCGATTCCTATCGACTGGGACACAAAAGCACTCTTCCGTATGGGTCCATGACCAAGAGTGGGGCTCGCCAAAACCCATTAGATCTAACCACTTGTACCTAGCTCCAAACTGGATTAATGGTGCTTAGATGTATAACCCTAATTCGCACATGATCTGAGGTGTTTCATTCCCTAACTTTAACATACGTTGTACATGTATTTTCCCCGATAGTTGTAAAACATTTAAATGAATAGGGGACATGAACTCACAGTATCGCGTCCTGTGAATAGATGTAAATTAGATCTCACGTGCGGTCGTCCTGAATAGCGTTGCGACCTACAAATGTTCTTATTTTTGTTAGACACTTCGGTATTTGTAAAGAACTTGAGTACAAGTCTTGTGTCTTCAATATGTGTAAGACTTGTATGTCTTTACTGTTCGTTAACTGTGTATTCGATGAATGAGTTGTTCAAATGTTATATATATATTTTTCACCAAATATATATATATATATATAAATGTTATCTTGTATCTTGTGAGTTGTATAGTCGGATCTAGTCCGCTGAATTTCGTGTCTTATATGTATCAATTGTATAGTTGTGTTTCCAATAATGGTAACATTGGGCCAAGCCCATGTTTTCAAGTTATTGGGCTTAAATAGTGCTGGGCCTTAAATAGTGTTGGGCCTCAATAGTGTTGGGCCTCAAATAGTGTTGGGCCTCAAATAGTGTTGGGCCTCAATAGTGTTGGGCCTCAATAGTGTTGGGCTTGAATAGTATTGGGCTTGAATAGTGTTGGGCTTTGGCCCATATATTTGGTGTTTGGGCTTAGCCCATGAATTTATGTTAAGCCCATTATGAAGATAAGCCCATTAAAAAAAATAAGCCCATTTGTAGAAAAATAGCCCATTAAGTAAAGTAAGTCCATTAAGAAAATAAGCCCATTTGTTATAATTTAGCCCACTTGTAAGTGTAAGCCTTTCATTTTTATAAAAACCTTTTTATAAAAATTTACTAAGCATACTTTTTGGTAAATAAAAACATACTATTTTTTATAAGTTTATAAACATCCGAAATTTGTTATCGATAGCATATTTATATTTTCGTGTCGAAAGATCGTCTAAACGTCGTAGTAACTCCCCGGATTGGTGACTCATTTAAGGATTCGTCTGTCGTCCGTTTTGACCATAAATGGTGTCCGCTCATTCGGATCGTCCGTAACTCGTTTTAAGGCGTAATTATGCGAAGTCTTGTAAGACTTTTGTTATAAAGTGTCTTGAGTTTAATTGTGACAATGAGATTCAAGTTCCTACATTGATATATATAACTAATACATCAAGTAATATATCACACAAAAATTGTCAAAGTAACCAAATATATATTTTCTAAAAAAATATATATTTATATTGTCTTTTATTTTATAACTTTTCTTTAATAACCTTGTTATTCTTGTAGAGATTTAACCAAAAAAAAAATGTGGTTACTTTATAAAATAAAGTTTTTATGAAAAATGGCCATATAACCTTTGTATTTTTATTCTAACCATGTTTCATAAACATATCATTTTCTTTTTCAAATCACCATCAATTTATTCAACATCTTAACTAAACATATGAGACTTTTATAACATGAAATTATCAAGATGATATCCAAATCATGTAGGGTTTTAAACATGATCATAACATATGCTAACTAGTTCAAATACCAAGTTTAATTCTAGTTTTAACAACTTTTAACAAAAATCACTAGTTGTATGTTATTTTATATAATCTTGTGGAAGTATTGTTTTTAAATAAAAACCTTAAATACTTTCACAAGATCAATAGTTATGATCATCCTTTTAAACTTCTATGTTAAAAACCCTTTAACATAAACATGTGTATTTGTTAGATCATATTTTTAAAACATACTCTAACAATTTATTTATATCAATATCATCACAACAAGATCATATATGCATATCACAAGTCTTAAATCACAATATAAACCAACATAAATGTATCATGATTATTATCTTTGCTTCTTTGTATTTTCTTCATGTTTATTATGTATGATTTCTTGGTTATTATTTGTAATAATAACAATCATAATCATAATATATGTATCAAAGAAAAAAATAGATATAGAAGCTTACGTCTAGCACTAGGCTAGGGATGATCTTAGATGATTTTAAGAAGCAAAGAAGATGAAGATCTTGATGATATAAGGCTCTTGAATGGATGAATACACTTCCTTTAACTTGCTAGTTCTTTAGATCACCTTAAGCTCCATAGAAGTACAACTTGATCATCAAATAAAGGCTAAAAAGGAAATGGGTTTTTGTGGTGTTCTTGGTAAAAAGATGAAGATGATGAGAGTATTCTTATGTGTGGGTAAAGTATGGTGAAAAGTGGTGTAGAATGGTTAGTAACTAATGAGATTACATGTTATAATAATTCACCAACTTGATCCACTTGCATCTAAATAAATATCTAGATATTTTTAACACATAATTAAGGGTATGTGGGCCCTTATACACGTTCATACATGGGGGGGGGGGGTCTTGAATTGTTGAATTGTTATTAAGTGTTTAAAGTGTTAGAAACTTTTAGCAAAGTTTAGGTGTTTTGGTGTTTAAAGGTTTCAAGTGTATAAATGTGTTAAGAAGGTGTTAAGTGACCATTACTAGTCTAATATGATCTAAATAATATTAGATGGTCACTAAAAAAAAGATCCGACATTGTTCGGATATTCATTTCGAATTGTTTCGGTTAGACGTTATTTGAACGCTAAGTTGTGTAACTTGTATGAATTGATGTAGTTATTGGCTCGGATGATACCCAAATGTATCCTCTCATGAATTCTATGTTAAATAATATTTTTACATGTCGTAAAAATATTACAAAACTGATTTCTGCAGAATTTCTGCGGAAAAGTGTAGAAATCGTCACTTTTAGTGCTTTTCGGCAGTTTTCGGTGCTACCGGACATTGGTAGTATATTAAACCAAACCCTTGCATTCCCATATAAGGTTTAATGTATATTTGATGTTGGACTTCCGTCTGAGTCCTAAAGATGTAATTTAGATGGTTTCGCTGGATCCTGAGTTTTCGTCAGCACGCTAGTTTACTAGATACTTCTCTAGTTGTTTCGATGCATTGTTTACATTGTTTCAAAGGTAACCAATAAAATGAATCATGTGCATCATAATTGAATATTCCATAAGTATTCTAAGATGTATATTATGTAATACGCAGTTCGAGTGTTCGAAATGCATAAAAATGTAGCTAAAATGAGTACTTTAAGTGTAAGAAAGTTACCGAAAAGTGTTAGTTGTCACATTCTCCCCCTGTTATTGAGAATTTCGTCCCGAAATTCAAGCTGAGTCATCCTTTGCAGGATTGTTCTCAAACAGGTGAGGATATTTTACTTTGATTTGATCTTCACGTTCCCAAGTATATTGGGGTCCGTGTCGAGAGTTCCAACGAATTTTTACTAATATGTGACGACTCCTTTGTATTTTCTGGACCTTCCGGTCCATGACCTTAATAGGTGCTTTGTGAATTGGAGTTTGTCATCAATGTGAATCTCATCCGCCGGGATGATAACCGTTTCTTGCGTTGGACTCCTCTTAAGATTCAACACATGAAATGTGTCGTGTACACTACTAAGTTCTTCTGGTAACTTTAGCTTGTAGGCAACAGTGCCAATCTTCTCTAAGATTTCAAATGGTCCTACATATCGAGGGTTAAGCTTTCCACGCTTACCGAATCTCGCTACGCACTTCCAATGTGAGACTTTCAACAAGACCTTGTCTCCGACCTCGAAAGATAATGGCTTCCGTCTCTTGTCTGCGTAGCACTTTTGTCGATCGCGAGCCGTCTTGATACGGTCTCGGGTCTGAAAATTTTTATCCGTAGTCTCTTGGACTAGTTTCGGACCAATTAATTAACAATCGCCTGTTTCCGCCCAACATAGCGGAGAGCGACACTTTCGACCATAAAGAGCTTCAAACGGTGCAGCTTGCATAGTAGTATTGTAGCTGTTATTGTAGGAAAACTCAACTAAAGGTAGATGAGTATCCCAATTGCCGCCTAAATCCATAACACATGCGCGAAACATATATTCGAGTGTTTGGATTGTCCGTTCGCTCTGGCCGTCAGTTTATGGATGGAAGGCCGTACTTGGATTCAAATGAGATCCAAAGGCCTGTTGAAATGATTTCCAAATTCTAGAAATAAAACGACCATCTTGGTTAGAGATGATTGAAATAGGTACTCCATGACGAGCCACTATTTCCTTGAGATAGGGTTCCGCTAGTTTCTCTGTACTATCCTCCTCTCGAATCGGTAAGAAGTGTACGGACTTTGTTAGTCTATCGATGATTACCCAATCATGTCATGAACGCGTGAGGTCCTGGATAACTTCGTAATGAAGTCCATGGATATTTGTTCCCATTACCAAACGGGAATCTCGGGTTGTTGTAACAAGTCCGAGGGATTTTGCTACTCAACTTTGACTTTCGCGCAAGTCAAGCATTCTCCGACATAAATCGCGATATCACTTTTGAGGTTAGGCCACCAATAGTATTCTTTCAATACTTAGGCCTATGTGCTTCCTCAAAATATCATCTCGAAGGCCGCCAAATAATGGAACCCAATTTCGACCCATAATGTATAAAGTTCCATCTTCTTTCGGCACTAATTGTTCCTTCATGCCTCGAAGTGTTTCTACTTGAATATGCTCTTCCTTGAGCGCTTGTGAATCATCTTCTCTAATGCTTGAGTTCTCAATGTTCTAACTCGCTCCTTGCGGCTCATAGCGTCAGCTACAACATTCTCCTTGCCCGGATGGTACTTTATTTTACAATCATAGTCGTTCAACAATTCAACCCAACATCGTTGACGCATATTTAATTCTTTTTGGTTGAATATGTGTTGAAGACTATTATGATCCGTGAAAATAATGCATTGAGTACCATATAAATAATGTCGCCAAAATTTTTAAAGCGAATACCACCGCGCCTAACTCAAGGTCGAGAGTGGTATAGTTCTTCTCGTGAACTTTTAGTTGACGTGATGCGTACGCGATAACTTTATCCCGTTGCATAAGTACGCAACCCAATCCTTGATGCGAAGCATCACAGTAAACTACGAAGTCATCGGTACCATTGGGTATTGATAAGATTTTGAAATGCTATGCACCAATATTAAGGACATGTTGTAATGCTACTTCTTGTTTTTCGATTGGGGCAAATTTCTTGTCTTTATGGGTGAGGGAGGTTAGCAATTGAGTAAAAAAAATATATCTCAATAGATCTCCGATGATATCCCATTAATCCCAAAAATTGTCGGCTACAGTTGGAGTCTTGGGTGTTTCCCAGCTCTTAATTGCTTCGATCTTCAAGATGTCTACTTGAATGCCTTTCTCGTTCACTTATTAGCCTGAGAAATTGTACTTCACGAATCCAAAACACGCATTTGGAAATTTTTGCGTATAGTGTCTCCTTCTTGAATAGTTCTGAAATGGTTCTGAAATGTTGTTCGTGCTCATCGGCCGATCGAGAGTATATAAAAAAAATTGTGGTCAATGAATATTGTGACGAATTTGTCGAGATATGGCTTGCGCACGCGATTCATTAAATCCATAAAGACCGCTAGTGCGTTCGTTAAACCAAAAAGGCACAACGAGAAACTTGTAATAACTATAACGAGTTTTAAAAGCCGTTTTCGGTATGCTTTCCTCTTGAATTCGTAATTGGTGATACCCAGATTGTAAGTCTAACTTAGAGTAGAAGCTAGAACATTTCATAAACCAGTTGAGTTAATTGGAAATTCATTTGTAACATGGTTTAGAAATATGAATTTTCATTCATCGAAATGTTGTGCATTTTTGCAAACCTTGCATGTCTTTTCACCCCCAAAACCTTTATAAAGATGTATAATGGTAAAGTGTGGGGGTTATGAACTCACAACATCCTTATTCGGTCAACTACAAGGTTCAGAAGGTGCTTATCAACATGGAGATTTGGCTACGGTTGCAGCTCCCGGTACCAAGTCGATGTGAAACTCGACTTGTCGATATGGTGGTAGTACTGGCAAGTCTTCAGGAAAGACTTCAGGAAATTCTTTTACCTCAGGAATATCTGTCAGCTACGGCCCAACGGCCTTCTTGTTTACAACAAGTGCTAGAAAGGCAGCACAACCTTTCTATAAGCGCTTCTGTGCCTTCATGCAATTGATGATCTGCAATGGTGTGTCATGCTTCTCTCCATGAATAACAAGTGTCTCTTTATTCGGTAGTGGTAGGCGATTGACCTTCACATGACAGAAGACTTCGGCTAGGTTATCGGATAACCAATCCATGCCAACCCCTACTTCAAAACTACCCGACTGAATGGATAAGAGATCGATATTGAATTTCAACTCCAGACTCGACTAGTTTACTGTTTGCCAATTCTATAGAATGAGGAGACGTCTAGCTTACGTGACTCTAGGCCAAGTACATTTTGAATTCTATGTAGTAAGGACTTCACTGTACAAATGTAGAGAACAATCCAATCCCTGTGTTTAGATGTAGGATAACCCAATCCCTATTTGTAGCTAGGACAATCCCGTCACTAGCCATGAAATTATGCATGTGAAATGTTGCGATAAAGCTAAAAATCGGCAATGGTATCAAATAATATGGATGTGAAATGTTGATTGATAGGATACGTAACGGTGACCCTTTATGATTTGACAAAAGTCAGCTAATTTCCCATTGGCTAAGTTGATATAGTAATGTGTGTCCAACATGACTCTAATTCGAGTATATGCTTAACATTTAAAGACAATAGCTAAGCTCGGTGTTGGTATTAAAAGAATTGGTACATGATGATCGTAGAGTGTACGTACTCATGACTTCATTGGGATTTTGTGGAGTATTCATAGTTCTAGCCACACACACACTTATTCACTAGCTTGATCCGTTCTTAAGTATTATCGTCTTACTAGCCTTTGTTTTGCGCCCGGTATCAGCACACTACTACTCTTGGTGCTTTTGCAATTGCCCTCATGATGAACATCTCAGTTGTCACATTTAGGATTTCGGCAAGTTACCAGCATACATCCTGGTGCCAAAATCGTTTATGGCAGCAATTGCCTTCATTTCTCTCATGGCGAGAGTTATTGTTTGAGTGATCGAGATAGGGAGGGATGATGCGGTCATGCTTCGGATCTCCGAGGCTAAACCCAAAATGTAACACTCAGGGTGTTTGAATTCGGGTGTTACGTAGTATGGAAACAACCTTTGAGATATTGTGAAAGCATCAAGTGTAACCAACAATATTGGCTCCAGTTATGATCGAGTTCTTTTATAAAATCATATGAAAATAGATATGAAAATCAGATGATATAAAAGAATGATGTATGGTTAAATAAATAACCAATAGAAATGTAGTGTATAAATATATCATGTCTTGAAATAGAATATTATGTCTTGTGTAGAAGATGTCGCGTCTTGTGCAAAAATGTCATGTCTTGTCTTTGTCAAAGAGATTTGAATAACACCACGATATGCAATATAACATAAGCACTTATATATAGGAAGTACCAGCAGCGTATCCACCATGCTTTTATCATATTACACACGTCTCATCACTTACATATAACCACCAAAAATGTCTTGTGTAAACCAACATCAAATGATATGTATAACAATGTCTTGCGTAACAATTTCATGTATAAACCATGTCTTGTGTAAAAGCAATAGTTTTCAACACATAACTTTTAACTTAAACAATTGATTCTTTTGGCGCCATGATCTTTTTAATACACACAATTAAAAGAATCTAGACATTTATTTGAATAAATAAAGGCTATTATGTGCCCAAGAATGAAGAATACAATCAATCGGTCATGGAAACCTCAAGACCATATTGTTCATACATGTTTGAATAAATGATAATGTGGATAACCAAAACCAAAAGGTGTAATGCCTCTTGCGTGTATTGGTCATATGTTTAAATGGAAAAAGAAAAAAAAATAATTCGTTGAGGAGGAGAAACCAACCAGTGGTCTTCGTCTATTTAATATGTATTCCCTACTCTATGGACCTCGATCATCCTAAGTAAAGAAAATCCTTTGTCTTACTTGTCCATGTGACAATTATGGTAATAGTGCTTGAGTTTCACGAGCTCTAGCAAAATTATTTAGAATTTCCAAAAATGTCGAATTGAATGTAATGAGGGAGTTGCAGCATGGTTCATGCCATACCATCCCTTGGAAAAAAAAACAAATGTCAAACGACGGAATTTATTGTATCACTTCCAATAAATATGATAAGGTGGAATATGATAACGTAAGGTAAGGTAAAGTAGGATAAAGTGTCATAGACACCCTGGAACCAACCCATGTTCAAGAATTTCGAGAATGTTGAGGAAAATCCTCCATGAGTAGCTAACACGTTTTGTTTGTTTAAATGACTAGTCTCAACTGAATCGTGATATAGATTGAATGTTAGGTGTGAACAAATATGTGTCGTCTTCCCGTATTGTATTGTATTGTATTGTATTGTATTGTATTGTATTGTATTGTATTGTATTGTATTGTATTGTATTGTATTGTATTGTATTGTATTGTATTGTATTGTATTGTATTGTATTGTATTGTATTGTATTGTATTGTATTGTATTGTATTGTATTGTATTGTATTGTATTGTATTGTATTGTATTGTATTGTATTGTATTGTATTGTATTGTATTGTATTGTATTGTATTGTATTGTATTGTATTGTATTGTATTGTAGGGTGTTATACTAACCACCCCCAGTTCGTGTTCTACTCGATAGGAAGAATTGAATCTCAAGTAATAACTTAAGAATTTTGAATGAATAGTGATCATTAGCTGGACCCGCAGAGTCCACCAGAATTTCCATGCACTACAAGTTGTTATTACGTGGGCCCCCGTAATAATAAATTGTCTTGCATGGTCACCCTAGCATTCTCTCGTTCAGAGCAGGCGATCAGTCAGAGAGAGGACACTATTGTTTATATACCTTCAACATAGAAGGAAACTTCGTGAAAGTTCACGTGTCAACGTCCGTTGTTGTTACTCGCAGGACGGTACGACGTTAGATGAAATAGAAATGGAAAGAATCTGTAACAATAACAATTGAAGGGGCACCTTCAAGATGAGTACTTCGTCTTCCTTGTAGGTACAAGAGTATATCCACCTTGGTTAGTATGAGTCACATGGATCTCGTCCAACTAATGGAGTTGTTGTCCAAGGTTACCACCTTCGCCTCGCCGTCATTATCATGGTCAGGCATCTCAGCATTCGCGAGAAAGCAACCATATTTTACGGAATTAAGTTTAAGATTTCACTTAGGAATCATGTTCGCCATAAGCTCCGCAATAGACATGAGGTCGATATTTTCACCGTGTGAGTAAAGAATAATAATAGAGTTTGAAGTCGAAGGTATTTTGTTCTTGGCAAAATATTTCATGCAACATATATATGAACCACCTATATATATATAATCATGTAAAATCCTATCAATCAAGGATTTCTATCTTGTATAAGCTGAACTTGTGAACTGTTTATAATGCATAAACTGATAATGTTTCTCATAGACTTCACCGATGGAAATGTCCTCGCTTGATTTATGTGAAATGAATTTTTGTTGTAGTGGACCTTGAAAAATGTTTATACAATGAAAACCTTTTGACCTGTCCAATTTTATTCTGTTCAACATGAACAAGAGGTTTTCGTGAGAGATCCCTAGTGATTGTAGACTTAGACTCGAGAAAGAATCCTGGTTCACTACAATCGATGCTCTGATACCAATCTGTCACACCCGCTCGTAGCGGAAGCGCGAGGTGTGATCTGATCGGTTCTCATTGCATAACAATATAAGTGAACATACTAAATGAATAAACACAAGCTCCAATGCCATTGTCATAATTGTTTCAAAAGAATGCAACATAAGTTGAATGTATTGGTTACAAAATCAAATGAAAATAAGTTGTCATCGTTTTATACATCAAAATGTAAGTCTTAAAATGTCAAGACTTTGACCACTATATCACCGCAAAGAGGCGGTATATAACAGGCAAACCCTTCAATAGTTGGCATGGACTATTGATACTTGTTTTCCTTGAACTGAAATCGTTGCATTGGTCCACTAATTCCCTAAAATAAATGTAAGTTTGAAAACATCAACAAAAGTTGAGCAAGTTCATGCAGTTTAGTTGTATGAGATGTATCTGTAAAATGTGAGTTGTATAAAATGTATCTGTATGTCAAGATGTAGTATGTAAAGCGTCAATGAAATCGTTGATCATTAATGTTTTGCAAGGACATTAATATGTGTGACGAAAAAGGAAGCAATCCAACCCTAGACGATTTTTATGCCGATTCCTATCGACTGGGACACAAAAGCACTCTTCCGTATGGGTCCATGACCAAGAGTGGGGCTCCCCAAAACCCATTAGATCTAACCACTTGTACCTAGGACCAAACTGGACTAATGGTGCTTAGATGTATAACCCTAATTCGCACATGATCTGAGGTGTTTAATTCCCTAACTTTAACATACGTTGTACATGTATTTTCCCCGATAGTTGTAAAGTTGTAAAACATTTAAATGAATAGGGGACATGAACTCACAGTATCGCGTCCTGTGAATAGATGTAAATAAGATCTCACGTGCGGTCGTCCTGAATAGCGTTGCGACCTACAAATGTTCTTATTTTTGTTAGACACTTCGGTCTTTGTAAAGAACTTGAGTACAAGTCTTGTGTCTTCAATATGTGTAAGACTTGTATGTCTTTACTGTTCGTTAACTGTGTATTCGATGAATGAGTTGTTCAAATGTTATATATATATTTTTCACCAAATATATATATATATATATATAAATGTTATCTTGTATCTTGTGAGTTGTATAGTGGGATCTAGTCCGCTGAATTTCGTGTCTTATATGTATCAATTGTATAGTTGTGTTTCCAATAATGGTAACATTGGGCCAAGCCCATGTTTTCAAGTTATTGGGCTTAAATAGTGCTGGGCCTTAAATAGTGTTGGGCCTCAATAGTGTTGGGCCTCAAACAGTGTTGGGCCTCAAATAGTGTTGGGCCTCAATATTGTTGGGCTTGAATAGTGTTGGGCTTGAATAGTATTGGGCTTGAATAGTGTTGGGCTTTGGCCCATATGTTTGGTGTTTGGGCTTAGCCCATGAATTTATGTTAAGCCCATTATGAAGATAAGCCCATTAAGAAAAATAAGCCCATTTGTAGAAAAATAGCCCATTAAGTAAAGTAAGTCCATTAAGAAAATAAGCACATTTGTTATAATTTAGCCCACTTGTAAGTGTAAGCCTTTCATTTTTATAAAAACCTTTTTATAAAAATTTACTAAGCATACTTTTTGTTAAATAAAAACATACTACTTTTTAAAAGTTTATAAACATCCGAAATTTGTTATCGATAGCATATTTATATTTTCGTGTCGAAAGATCGTCTAAACGTCGTAGTAACTCCCCGGATTGGTGACTCATTTAAGGATTCGTCCGTCGTCCGTTTTGACCATAAATGGTGTCCGCTCATTCGGATCGTCCGTAACTCGTTTTAAGGCGTAATTATGCGAAGTCTTGTAAGACTTTTGTTATGAAGTGTCTTGAGTTTAATTGTGACAATGAGATTCAAGTTCCTACATTGATATATATAACTAATACATCAAGTAATATATCGCACAAAAATTGTCAAAGTAACCAAATATATATTTTCTAAAAAAATATATATTTATATTGTCTTTTATTTTATAACTTTTCTTTAATAACCTTGTTATTCTTGTAGAGATTTAACCAAAAAAAATGTGGTTACTTTATAAAATAAAGTTTTTATGAAAAATGGCCATATAACCTTTGTATTTTTATTCTAACCATGTTTCATAAACATATCATTTTCTTTTTCAAATCACCATCAATTTATTCAACATCTTAACTAAACATATGAGACTTTTATAACATGAAATTATCAAGATGATATCCAAATCATGTAGGGTTTTAAACATGATCATAACATATGCTAACTAGTTCAAATACCAAGTTTAATTCTAGTTTTAACAACTTTTAACAAAAATCACTAGTTGTATGTTATTTTATATAATCTTGTGGAAGTATTGTTTTTAAATAAAAACCTTAAATACTTTCACAAGATCAATAGTTATGATCATCCTTTTAAACTTCTATGTTAAAAACCCTTTAACATAAACATGTGTATTTGTTAGATCATATTTTTAAAACATACTCTAACAATTTATTTATATCAATATCATCACAACAAGATCATATATGCATATCACAAGTCTTAAATCACAATATAAACCAACATAAATGTATCATGATTATTATCTTTGCTTCTTTGTATTTTCTTCATGTTTATTATGTATGATTTCTTGGTTATTATTTGTAATAATAACAATCATAATCATAATATATGTATCAAAGAAAAAAAAATTGATATAGAAGCTTACTTCTAGCACTAGGCTAGGGAATATCTTAGATGATTTTAAGAAGCAAAGAAGATGAAGATCTTGATGATATAAGGCTCTTGAATGGATGAATACACTTCCTTTAACTTGCTAGTTCTTTAGATCACCTTAAGCTCCATAGAAGTACAACTTGATCATCAAATAAAGGCTAAAAAGGAAATGAGTTTTTGTGGTGTTCTTGGTAAAAAGATGAAGATGATGAGAGTATTCTTATGTGTGGGTAAAGTATGGTGAAAAGTGGTGTAGAATGGTTAGTAACTAATGAGATTACATGTTATAATAATTCACCAACTTGATCCACTTGCATCTAAATAAATATCAAGATATTTTTAACACATAATTAAAGGTATGTGGGCCCTTATACACGTTCATACATGGGGGGGGGGGGGGAGGGTCTTGAATTGTTGAATTGTTATTAAGTGTTTAAAGTGTTAGAAACTTTTAGCAAAGTTTAGGTGTTTTGGTGTTTAAATGTTTCAAGTGTATAAATGTGTTAAGAAGGTGTTAAGTGACCATTACTAGTCTAATATGATCTAAATAATATTAGATGGTCACTAAAAAAAAGATCCGACATTGTTCGGATATTCATTTCGAATTGTTTCGGTTAGACGTTATTTGAACGCTAAGTTGTGTAACTTGTATGAATTGATGTAGTTATTGGCTCGGATGATACCCAAATGTATCCTCTCATGAATTCTACGTTAAATAATATTTTTACATGTCGTAAAAATATTACAAAACTGATTTCTGCAGAATTTCTGCGGAAAAGTGTAGAAATCGTCGCTTTTTGTGCTTTTCGGCAGTTTTCGGTGCTACCGGACATTGGTAGTATATTAAACCAAACCCTTGCATTCCCATATAGGGTTTAATGTATATTTGATGTTGGACTTCCGTCTGAGTGCTAAAGATGTAATTTAGATGGTTTCGCTGGATCCTGAGTTTTCGTCAGCACGCTAGTTTACTAGATACTGCTCTAGTTGTTTCGATGCATTGTTTACATTGTTTCAAAGGTAACCAATAAAATGAATCATGTGCATCATAATTGAATATTCCATAAGTATTCTAAGATGTATATTATGTAATACGCAGTTCGAGTGTTCGAAATGCATAAAAAATGTAGCTAAAATGAGTACTTTAAGTGTAAGAAAGTTACCGAAAAGTGTCAGTTGTCACACAAACCAACCACCCAAGAATGGAATCGTCGAGCGAAAACACTTGACAACCTCCTAGAAGCAGCTTTTCTTGCCATCAGACCTTTCTCCATCAATTAGGAATCTGATGCCGTCACTAAACACATTCCTTAAATTGTAGCCATTTGTTGAGTGTTTTTTTTTGGTGTCTAATCCGCATATATATCACCATTGCCCTTGATTTTCTTGACTGTATATCTCTTAAATGTCAACATATACACGTGTGATTTAGTTTACGAAGATTTTTCAATGCCGAGAACCTCGATCAGAGAGTAAAAAAGGCGTAAGGTTCACAATGGTGTAAAATTAAAATGGGATATACCGGGCTAGGATTCGAGTTACAGGAACAAGGGCCAAACCAACCACCCAAGAATGGAATCGTCGAGCGAAAACACTTGACAACCTCCTAGAAGCAGCTTTTCTTGCCACCAGACCTTTCTACATCAATTAGGGATCTGATGCCGTCACTAAACACATTCCTTAAATTGTAGCCATTTGTTGAGTGTTTTTTTTTTTGTGTTTAATCCGCATATATATCACCATTGCCCTTGATTTTCTTGACTGTATATCTCTTAAATATCAACATATACATATGTGATTTAGTTTACGAAGATTTTTCAATGCCGAGAACCTCGATCAGAGAGTAAAAAAGGTGTAAGGTTCACAATGGTGTAAAATTAAAATGTGATATACCGGACTAGGATTCGAGTTACTGGAACAAGGGCCAAACCAACCACCCAAGAATGGAATCGTCGAGCGAAAACACTTGACAACCTCCTAGAAGCGGCTTTTCTTGCCACCAGACCTTTCTCCATCAATTAGGAATCTGATGCCGTCACTAAACACATTCCTTAAATTGTAGCCATTTGTTGAGTGTTTTTTTTTTTTTGTGTCTAATCCGCATGTATATCACCATCGCCCTTGATTTTCTTGACTATATATCTCTTAAATATCAACATATACACGTGTGATTTAGTTTACGAAGATTTTTCAATGCCGAGAACCTTGATCAGAGAGTAAAAAAGGCGTAAGGTTCACAATGGTGTAAAATTAAAATGGGATATACCGGGCTAGGATTCGAGTTACCGGAACAAGGGCCAAACCAACCACCCAAGAATGGAATCGTCGAGCGAAAACACTTGACAACTTCCTAGAAGCAGCTTTTCTTGCCACCAGACCTTTCTCCATCAATTAGGAATCTGATGCCGTCACTAAACACATTCCTTAAATTGTAGCCATTTGTTGAGTGTTTTTTTTTTGTGTCTAATCCGCATATATATCACCATTGCCCTTGATTTTCTTGACTGTATATCTCTTAAATATCAACATATACACGTGTGATTTAGTTTACGAAGATTTTTCAATGCCGATAACCTCGATCAGAGAGTAAAAAAGGCGTAAGGTTCACAATGGTGTAAAATTAAAATGGGGGTATACAGGGCTAGGATTCGAGTTACAGGAACAAGGGCCAAACCAACCACCCAAGAATGGAATCGTCGAGCGAAAACACTTGATAAACCTCCTAGAAGCAGCTTTTCTTACCACTAGACCTTTCTCCATCAATTAGGAATCTGATGCCGTCACTAAACGCATTCCTTAAATGGTAGCCATTTGTTGAGTGTTTTTTTTTTTTGGTGCGTAATCCGCTTATATATCACCATTGCCCTTGATTTTCTTGACTGTATATCCCTTAAATGTCAACATATACACGTGTGATTTAGTTTACGAAGATTTTTCAATGCCGAGAACCTCAATCAGAGAGTAAAAAAGGTGTAAGGTTCACAATGGTGTAAAATTAAAATGGGATATACCAGGCTAGGATTCAAGTTACCGGAACAAGGGCCAAACCAACCACCCAAGAATGGAATCGTCGAGCGAAAACACTTGACAACCTACTAGAAGCAGCTTTTCTTGCCACCAGACCTTTCTCCATCAATTAGAAATCTGATGCCGTCACTAAACACATTCCTTAAATTGTAGCCATTTGTTGAGTGTTTTTTTTGGTGTCTAATCCGCATATATATCACCATTGCCCTTAATTTTCTTGACTGTATATCTCTTAAATGTCAACATATACACGTGTGATTTCATTTACGAAGATTTTTCAATGCCGAGAACCTCGATCAGAGAGTAAAAAAGGCGTAAGGTTCACAATGGTGTAAAATTAAAATGGGATATATCGGGCTAGGATTCGAGTTACAGGAACAAGGGCCAAACCAACCACCCAAGAATGGAATCGTCGAGCGAAAACACTTGACAACCTCCTAGAAGCAGCTTTTCTTGCCACCAGACCTTTCTCCATCAATTAGGAATCTGATGCCGTCACTAAACACATTCCTTAAATTGTAGCCATTTGTTGAGTGTTTTTTTTTGGTGTCTAATCCGCATATATATCACCATTGCCCTTGATTTTCTTGACTGTATATCTCTTAAATGTCAACATATACACGTGTGATTTAGTTTATGAAGATTTTTCAATGCCGAGAACCTCGATTAGAGAGTAAAAAAGGCGTAAGGTTCACAATGGTGTAAAATTAAAATGGGATATACCGGGCTAGGATTCGAGTTACAGGAACAAGGGCCAAACCAACCACCCAAGAATGCAATCGTCGAGCGAAAACACTTGACAACCTCCTAGAAGCAGCTTTTCTTGCCAAGAGACCTTTCTCCATCAATTAGGAATCTGATGCCGTCACTAAACACATTCCTTAAATTGTAGCCATTTGTTGAGTGTTTTTTTTTGTGTCTAATCCGCATGTATATCACCATCGCCCTTGATTTTATTGACTATATATCTCTTAAATATCAACATATACACGTGTGATTTAGTTTACGAAGATTTTTCAATGCCGAGAACCTTGATCAGAGAGTAAAAAAGGCGTAAGGTTCACAATGGTGTAAAATTAAAATGGGATATACCGGGCTAGGATTCGAGTTACCGGAACAAGGGCCAAACCAACCACCCAAGAATGGAATCGTCGAGCGAAAACACTTGACAACCTCCTAGAAGCAGCTTTTCTTGCCACCAGACCTTTCTCCATCAATTAGGAATCTGATGCCGTCACTAAACACATTCCTTAAATTGTTGCCATTTGTTGAGTGTTTTTTTTTTGGTGTCTAATCCGCATATATATCACCATTGCCCTTGATTTTCTTGACTGTATATCTCTTAAATGTCAACATATACACGTGTGATTTAGTTTTTGAAGATTTATCAATGCCGAGAACCTTGATCAGAGAGTAAAAAAGCCGTAAGGTTCACAATGGTGTAAAATTAAATTGGGATATACCGGGCTAGGATTCGAGTTACAGGAACAAGGGCTAAACCAACCAACCAAGAATGGAATCATCGAGCGAAAACACTTGACAACCTCCTAGAAGCAGCTTTTCCTGCCACCAGACCTTTCTCCATCAATTAGGAATCTGATGCCGTCACTAAACACATTCCTTAAATTGTAGCCATTTGTTGAGTGTTTTTTTTTGTGTCTAATCCGCATATATATCACCATTGCCCTTGATTTTCTTGACTGTATATCTCTTAAATATCAACATATACACGTGTGATTTAGTTTACGAAGATTTTTCAATGCCGAGAACCTCGATCAGAGAGTAAAAAAGGCGTAAGGTTCAGAATGGTGTAAAATTAAAATGGGATATACCGGGCTAGGATTCGAGTTACAGGAACAAGGGCCAAACCAACCACCCAAGAATGGAATCGTGGAGCGAAAACACTTGATAAACCTCCTAGAAGCAGCTTTTCTTACCACTAGACCTTTCTCCATCAATTAGGAATCTGATGCCGTCACTAAACACATTCCTTCAATTGTAGCCATTTGTTGAGTGTTTTTTTTGGTGTGTAATCCGCTTATATATCACCATTGCCCTTGATTTTCTTGACTGTATATCCCTTAAATGTCAACATATACACGTGTGATTTAATTTACGAAGATTTTTCAATGCCGAGAACCTCGATCAGAGAGTAAAAAAGGTGTAAGGTTCACAATGGTGTAAAATTAAAATGGGATATACCAGGCTAGGATTCGAGTTCCCGAAACAAGGGCCAAACAAACCACCCAAGAATGGAATCGTCGAGCGAAAACACTTGACAACCTACTAGAAGCAGCTTTTCTTGCCACCAGACCTTTCTCCATCAATTAGGAATCTGATGCCGTCACTAAACACATTCCTTAAATTGTAGCCATTTGTTGAGTGTTTTTTTTGGTGTCTAATCCGCATATATATCACCATTGCCCTTGATTTTCTTGACTGTATATCTCTTAAATGTCAACAAATACACGTGTTATTTAGTTTATGAGGATTTTTCAATGCCGAGAACCTCGATCAGAGAGTAAAAAAGCCGTAAGGTTCACAATGGTGTAAAATTAAAATGGGATATACCGGGCTAGGATTCGAGTTACAGGAACAAGGGCCAAACAAACCAACCAAGAATGGAATCGTCGAGCGAAAACACTTGACAACCTCCAAGAAGCAGCTTTTCTTGCCACCAGACCTTTCTCCATCAATTAGGAATCTGATGCCGTCACTAAACACATTCCTTAAATTGTAGCCATTTGTTGAGTGTTTTTTTTTGGTGTCTAATCCGCATATATATCACCATTGCCCTTGATTTTCTTGACTGTATATCTCTTAAATGTCAACGTATACACGTGTGATTTAGTTTACGAAGATTTTTCAATGCCGAGAACCTCGATTAGAGAGTAAAAAAGGCGTAAGGTTCACAATGGTGTAAAATTAAAATGGGATATACCGGGCTAGGATTCGAGTTACAAGAACAAGGGCCAAACCAACCACCCAAGAATGGAATCGTCAAGCGAAAACACTTGACAACCTCCTAGAAGCAGCTTTTCTTGCCACCAGACCTTTCTCCATCAATTAGGAATCTGATGCCGTCACTAAACACATTCCTTAAATTGTAGCCATTTGTTGAGTGTTTTTTTTGGTGTCTAATCCACATATATATCACCATTGCCCTTGATTTTCTTGACTGTATATCTCTTAAATGTCAACATATACACGTGTGATTTAGTTTACGAAGATTTTTCAATGCCGAGAACCTCGATCAGAGAGTAAAAAAGCCGTAAGGTTCACAATGGTGTAAAATTAAAATGGGATATTCTGGGCTAGGATTCGAGTTATAGGAACAAGGGCCAAACCAACCACCCAAGAATGGAATCGTCGAGCGAAAACACTTGACAACCTCCTAGAAGCAGCTTTTCTTACCACCAGACCTTTCTCCATCAATTAGGAATCTGATGCCGTCACTAAACACATTCCTTAAATTGTATCCATTTGTAGAGTGTGTTTTTTTTGTGTCTAATCCGCATATATATCACCATTGCCCTTGATTTTCTTGACTGTATATCTCTTAAATATCAACATATACACGTGTGATTTAGTTTACGAAGATTTTTCAATGCCGAGAACCTCGATCAGAGAGTAAAAAAGGCGTTAGGTTCACATTGGTGTAAAATTAAAATGGGATATACCGGGATAGGATTCGAGTTACAGGAACAAGGGTCAAACCAACCACCAAAGAATGGAATCGTCGATCGAAAACACTTGACAACCTCCTAGAAGCTGCTTTTCTTGCCACCAGACCTTTCTCCATCAATTAGGAATCTGATGCCGTCACTAAACACATTCCTTAAATTGTAGCCATTTGTTGAGTGTTTTTTTTGTGTGTAATCCGCTTATATATCACCATTGCCCTTGATTTTCTTGACTGTAAATCTCTTAAATGTCAACATATACAGGTGTGATTTTGTTTACGAAGATTTTTCAATGCCGAGAACCTCGATCAAAGAGTAAAAAAGGCGTAAGGTTGACAATGGTGTAAAATTAAAATGGGGTATACCGGGCTAGGATTCGAGTTACAGGAACAAGGGCCAAACCAACCACCCAAGAATGGAATCGTCGAGCGAAAATACTTGACGAACTCCTAGAAGCGGTTTTTCTTGCCACCAGACCTTTCTCCATCAATTAGGAATCTGATGCCATCACTAAACACATTCCTTAAATTGTAGCCATTTGTTGAGTGTTTTTTTTTGGTGTCTAATCCGCATATATATCACCATTCCCCTTGATTTTCTTGACTGTATATCTCTTAAATGTCAACATATACACGTGTGATTTAGTTTACGAAGATTTTTCAATGTCGAGAACCTCGATCAGAGAGTAAAAAAGGTGTAAGGTTCACAATGGTGTAAAATTAAAATGGGATATATCGGGCTAGGATTCGAGTTACAGGAACAAGGGCCAAACCAACCACCCAAGAATGGAATTGTCGAGCGAAAACACTTGACAACCTCCTAGAAGTAGCTTTTTTTTTACCTCCAGACCTTTCTCCATCAATTAGGAATTTGATGCCGTCACTAAACACATTCCTTAAATTGTAGCCATTTGTAGAGTGTTTTTTTTGTGTCTAATCCGTATATATATCACCATTGCCCTTGATTTTCTTGACTGTATATCTCTTAAATATCAACATATACACATGTGATTTAGTTTACGAAGATTTTTCAATGCCGAGAACCTCCATCAGAGAGTAAAAAAGGCGTAAGGTTCTCAATGGTGTAAAATTAAAATGGGTATACCGGGCTAGGATTCGAGTTATAGGAACAAGGGCCAAACCAACCACCCAAGAATGGAATCATCGATCGAAAACACTTGACAACATCCTAGATGCTGCTTTTCTTGCCACCATACCTTTCTCCATCAATTAGGAATCTGATGCCGTCACTAACCACATTCCTTAAATTGTAGCCATTTGTTGAGTGTTTTTTTTGTGTCTAATCCCCATATATCACCATTGCCCTTGATTTTATTGAATGTATATCTCTTAAATGTTAACATATACACGTGTTATTTAGTTTACGAAGATTTTTCAATGCCGAGAACCTCGATCAGAGAGTAAAAAAGGCGTAAGGTTCACAATGGTGTAAAATTAAAATGGGATATACCGTGCTAGGATTCGAGTTACAGGAACAAGGGCCAAACCAACCACCCAAGAATGGAATCGTCGAGCGAAAAGACTTGACAACCTCCTAGAAGCAGCTTTTCTTGCCACTAGACCTTTCTCCATTAATTAGGAATCTGATGCCGTCACTAAACACCTTCCTTAAATTGTAGTCATTTGTTGAGTGTTTTTTTGTGTCTAATCCGCATATATATCACCATTGCCCTTGATTTTCTTGATTGTATATCTCTTAAATATCAACATATACACGTGTGATTTAGTTTATGAAGATTTTTCAATGCCGAGAACCTCGATCAGAGAGTAAAAAAGGCGTAAGGTTCACAATGGTGGAAGATTAAAATGGGATATACCGGGCTAGGATTCGAGTTACAGGAACAAGGGCCAAACCAACCATCCAAGAATGGAATCGTCGATCGAAAACACTTGACAACCTCCTAGAAGCAGCTTTTCTTGCCACCAGACCTTTCTCCATCAATTAGGAATCTGATGCCGTCACTAAACACATTCCTTAAATTGTAGCCATTTGTTGAGTGTTTTTCTTTTTGTGTCTAATCCCCATATATCACCATTGCCCTTGATTTTCTTGACTGTATATCTCTTAAATGTCAACATATACACGTGTGATTTAGTTTACGAAGATTTTTCAATGCCGAGAACCTCGATCAGAGAGTAAAAAAGGCGAAAGGTTCACAATGGTGTAAAATTAAAAGGGGATATACCGGGCATGGATTCGAGTTACAGGAACAAGGGCCAAACTGTCACGGCCCATGGCCCCGGTTTGACCCGGTCCAGAGCCGCAAGGCAGGAAATCCGATGGTATCTAATTTAGCGACAGTGGAAGTCTTTTTAAACAAGATCGATTAATAGTAAAACTGCTCGTTTATATATAATATAGGGATAAATCCCATAATTTACAAATAAGTGGTTTATGTGGGAAATCCTTTATTTCTTAAAACATGTTTCTTTATTTATTTACATTGAGCCACTTTTCTAAGCTTGTAGTGCTCCACGGCACTTTTCCTGTGCTCACAACAGATCACCTGAAACATTTTTGAAAAAGGTTTTGTCAGCAGGGAAATACTGAGTGAATCATTCAGTTTTACTAAAATGACTCATTTGTTATAATTTACAGTATTAAGAGAGATTACTATGTTTCTGATATCAAACCAACTACCCACAGTATTTGTCACTCGAATCTTTACGGTGACTGTGGTCATATCACCATTGGCTGCCCCAATGAATGACGAATATCACTAAATTTAGGTTCGCCCACCTAAAGTGATAAAACTATAATACTGTGCACAATACCCCACATACCGGCTGTAATTTGGTGATTACATAAACTTAATCACTGTAATTATAACTTTGAAAATAATTTGGAGTATTGTAAAATAATTGATAAAAAGAGAATGACTCACATTGTAGATTTAACGAGCAGAATATAAGCCTACTGATTAGCCTTGATTAACCTAATTTAAATAACAATGCACACACAACAGGTTAGTAACTAATACAGCAGTTACGACAATTCACGAGATTAAACCCTCACAACCATTTATTAGTGCAATACTTAATAATTCAGCGGATTCACAACAAATGACAGAGTATAGTCCGAATTCGAGCAGTACTCAAACATTCAAGTCGAAATCACGATGAATTAACAAAGTATAAACTCAATTTGAGCGGCACTTAAACAATCGTTGGATAGTTATAATCGATCGGACGTTGAATCGTAATAGCGATCGAGTTATTACCCTGATTGCGGCAGCGTTTCGAGATTAGTGTGTGTTTGTGTATTAATCGAACTATAACTCAGTCTACGTAAACTGAATTTACGCCGTTTCAAAGACATGTTTCAAGTCCCAAGGCCTAGTATTTATACCCGAAATGTGCACCCCCCGCGTGTCGCGAAAGGTGACACCGGTTCTGTCGCGACTCGCCTGGGAAACCTATCTAGCCTAGGGTTGCTTTGTCACTAGTATAGGCTTGATGAATTGACAGTTCGTTAAATTGAAATTTATACAACGCATTTTAGAGATAATTATCAACTTAGGGTTTACCCCCCTTAAGTTTTAGGGGCCCTAATCCTGATTCTAAATGTTTTGAAAATTTTAGGGTTTTGTTCCGAATTACTTGGGTTTCTCAGTTAGGGTTTCCTATTGATCAAATAAAATTTATAATTTAGGACTTTGGATGAGAGTTGTTACATTCTCCCTACCTTAATAAAAAATCTCGTCCTCGAGATTTACTGGAATAAATGAGGATACTTTCTCTTCATTTCTGATTCCAACTCCCAAGTGTATTCAGCTCCTCTCTTTGAATTCCATCTGACTTTGACTAAAACTCGTCGTTTATGTTTGAGAAACTTAATCTGTCGATCCTCAATTTGAAGAGGTTTCTCAACAAATTTAAGCTTTTCGTTTACCTCTATATCTTGAAGAGGTACTACCAGTGATTCATCTGATAAGCATTTCTTAAGATTGGATACATGAAATACATCTCGTACTCCTGCTAATTCTTCTGGTAGTTGTAAACGATAAGCAACTAGTCCTATACGTTGGATCACAGAAAATGGTCCTACGTACCTGGGACTTAGCTTTCCTTTCTTACCGAATCGAACAATTCCTTTCCAAGGAGAAACTTTCAACAATACTTTGTCTCCGACTTGGAATTCTAACGGCTTGCGGCGATTATCTGCATAACTCTTCTGACGATCTCGAGCTGTTTTCAGTCTTTCCTTGATCTGAGTTATCTTGTTAGTAGTTTCTTGCACAATTTCTGGTCCTGATAACTGACTTTCTCCTATTTCTGCCCAACAAACTGGAGTTCTGCACTTACGTCCATATAGTGCTTCAAATGGAGCAGTTTCAATGCTTGAATGATAACTATTGTTATAGGAGAATTCAATTAATGGTAAATGATTATCCCAGTTTCCACCAAAATCTATTACACATGCTCGGAGCATGTCTTCTAGAGTTTGGATGGTTCTTTCACTTTGTCCATCTATTTGTGGATGATATGCCGTACTCAAATTTAGTCGAGTTCCCATAGCTTGCTGGAAACTTTTCCAGAAATGGGAAGTGAAACGACTATCTCTATCTGATACAATGGAGAGTGGAACTCCATGCAAAGATACTACTTCGTCTACGTACAACTTGGCTAGCCTTTCCATACTAAAAGTTTCCTTCATTGGTAGAAAATGAGCTAATTTGGTTAATCGATCCACAATTACCCAAATTGCATCATTACCTTTTCTGGTTTTAGGCAACTTAGTAACAAAGTCCATTGTTATAAGTTCCCATTTCCATACAGGCATTTCTAATTGTTGTAGCAGTCCTGAAGGTTTCTGATGTTCAGCCTTTACTTGTGAACAAGTAAGGTACTTAGAAACATATCTTGCTATATCTTTCTTCATGCCTATCCACCAGAAATTCTTTCTTAAATCTTGGTACATCTTGTTGTTTCCTGGATGCATAGTATACCAAGATTTATGAGCTTCTTCTAAAATCTTATTCCTTAATTCTCCTTGCTTAGGTACCCAAATTCGTTTCTTGTGGAATCTCCAAATTCCATCATTTCCTTGCTCTAGTTCCTTTATTTATCCTTTCATTCTTTCAGCATCGTCCTTGATTGCTGTTTCCTGAACTTCCTTTAATTGTTCCATTAAATCTACTTGTAGATTTAATCTAAGAGCACTAACTCGCTTTTGTTTTTCCTGATACTTACGACTTAAGGCATCTGCAACTACATTTGCCTTTCTTTCGTGATATTGAATATCACAATCGTAATCACTTAGAACTTCCATCCATCTTCTTTGCCTCATGTTCAATTCTTTTTGCCCAAATATATATTTTAAACTTTTATGATCTGTATAAACAGTAAACTTACTTCCATACAGATAATGTCTCCAAATTTTCAAGGCAAAAATTACGGCTCCTAATTCTAAGTCATGAGTTGTATAATTCTCCTCGTGCTTTCTCAACTGCCGAGAGGCATACGCAATTACCTTCTTGCGCTGCATCAACACACATCCGAAGCCTAATTTTGAAGCATCACAATATACTTCAAAATCTTCTGTTTCTTCGGGTAATGCTAAAATTGGAGCATTCGTCAATCGATGTTTTAAAATCTTAAAAGCTTCTTCTTGCTTATGTCCCCATTCAAACTTAGTGGCTTTACAGGTTAACTTAGTTAATGGTACGGCTATCTTGGAAAAATCCTTAATAAACCGTCTATAATACCCAGCTAAACCTATAAAACTTCTAATTTCCATAGCTGTTTGTGGGACCTTCCATTTAGTAATTGCTTCTATTTTAGTAGGATCTACATGAATGCCTTCGTGATTTACCATATGTCCTAGGAATTGCACTTCTTTTAACCAAAATTCACACTTCGAGAATTTGGCATAAAGCTTTTCTTTTCTTAACAAGGTTAAGAGTGCATGCAAGTGTTTGCAATGTTCTTCCTGACTTTTGGAATAAATAAGTATATCGTCAATGAATACGATTACAAATTTATCCAAGTATGGTTTACAGATCCGATTCATCATGTCCATAAATGCTGCTGGGGCATTTGTTAGTCCAAAGAGCATGACTGTAAATGGCCATACCTAGTTCTGAAAGCAGTTTTAGGTATGTCTTCTTCTTGTACGTTCAACTGGTGATATCCGGATCTTAAGTCTATCTTAGAAAAATACCTAGCGCCTTGAAGTTGATCAAAAAGATCGTCAATCCTAGGTAATGGGTATCGATTCTTAATTGTAACCTTATTCAATTCTCTATAATCGATACACATTCTCATCGATCAATCCTTTTTCTTTACAAACAACATTGGCGCTCCCCAAGGGGATGAGCTAGGTTGTATGAATCCTTTACTTAGTAATTCATCTAATTGCTTTGTCAGTTCTAACATTTCGGTGGGTGCTAACCGATAAGGTGCCTTAGCTATCGGTGTAGTTCCTGGAATTAGATGAATCCTAAATTCTACCTCCCTATATGGTGGTAATCCTGGTAATTCTTCTGGAAAGATGTCTGGGTATTCTGAAACTATAGGAATGTCTGAAAGTTCCTTACTTTTAGTGTTAATGATTACCGAAATCATATACACCATTTCTTGTTTTCTTGAATAACTGGCCAACTTCATTACTGAAATGAATTTCAGTGCCTTTCGTGGTTTATTTCCTGTAATCACAATTACTTCTTCGGTAGGTGCCTGAATTTCTATAGAGTTCTTATCACATAGAATTCGAGCATGGTTGGCTACTAACCAATCCATTCCTAACACAACATCGAATTCGGCTAATTTCATAGGTAACAGGTTTGCAGAAAACTTATGTATCTAATTTAGCGACAGCGGAAGTCTTTTTAAACAGGATCGATTAATAGTAAAACTGCTTGTTTATATATAATATAGGGATAAATCCCATAATTTACAAATAAGTGATTTATCTGGGAAATCCTTTATTTCTTAAAACATGTTTCTTTATTTATTTACATTGAGCCACTTTTCTAAGCTTGTAGTGCTCTACGGCACTTTTCCTGTGCTCACAACAGATCACCTGAAACATGTTTGAAAAATGTTTTGTCAGCAGGGAAATACTGAGTGAATCATTCAGTTTTACTAAAACGACTCGTTTGTTATAATTTACAGTATTAAGAGAGATTACTATGTTTCTGATATCAAACCAACTACCCATAGTATTTGTCACTCGAATCTTTACGGTGACTGTGGTCATATCACCATTGGCTGCCCCAATGAATGACGAATATCACTAAATTTAGGTCCGCCCACCTAAAGTGATAAAACTGTAATACTGTGCACAATACCCCACATACCGGCTGTAATTGGGTGATTACATAAACTTAATCACTGTAATTATAACTTTGAAAATAATTTGGAGTATTGTAAAATAATTGATAAAAAGAGAATGACTCACATTGTAGATTTAACGAGCAGAATATAAGCCTACTGATTAGCCTTGACTAACCTAATTTAAATAACAATGCACACACAACAGGTTAGTAACTAATACAGCAGTTACGACAATTCACGAGATTAAACCCTCACAACGATTTATTAGTGCAATACTTAATAATTCAGCGGATTCACAACGAATGACAGAGTATAGTCCGAATTCGAGCAGTACTCAAACATTCAAGTCGAAATCACGATGAATTAACAAAGTATAAACTCAATTTGAGCGGCACTTAAACAATCGTTGGATAGTTATAATCGATCGGACGTTGAATCGTAATAGCGATCGAGTTATTACCCTGATTGCGGCAGCGTTTCGAGATTAGTGTGTGTTTGTGTATTAATCGAACTATAACTCAGTCTACGTAAACTGAATTTACGTCGTTTCAAAGACAAATTTCAAGTCCCAAGGCCTAGTATTTATACCCGAAATGTGCACCCCCGCGTGTCGCGAAAGGTGACACCGGTTCTGTCGCGACTCGCCTGGGAAACCTATCTAGCCTAGGGTTACTTTGTCACTAGTATAGGCTTGATGAATTGACAGTTCGTTAAATTGAAATATATACAACGCATTTTAGAGATAATTATCAACTTAGGGTTTACCCCCCTTAAGTTTTAGGGGTCCTAATCCTGATTCTAAATGTTTTGAAAATTTTAGGGTTTTGTTCCGAATTACTTGGGTTTCTCAATTAGGGTTTCCTATTGATCAAATAAAATTTATAATTTAGGACTATTGATGAGAGTTGTTACACAAACCAACCACCCAAGAATGGAATCGTCGAGCGAAAACACTTGACAACCTCCTAGAAGCAGCTTTTCTTACCACTAGACCTTTCTCCATCAATTAGGAATCTGATGCCGTCACTAAACACATTCCTTAAATTATACCCATTTGTTGAGTGTTTTTTTTTGTGTCTAATCCACATATATATAAACATTGCACTTGATTTTCTTGACTGTATATCTCTTAAATATCAACATATACACGTGTGATTTAGTTTACAAAGATTTTTCAATGCCGAGAACCTCGATCAGAGAGTAAAAAAGGCGTGAGGTTCACAATGGTGTAAAATTAAAATGGGATATACCGGGCTAGGATTCGAGTTACAGGAACAAGGGCCAAACCAACCACCCAAGAATGGAATCGTCAAGCGAAAGCACTTGACAAATTCCTAGAAGAAGCTTTTCTTGCCACCAGACCTTTCTCCATCAATTAGGAATCTGATGCCGTCACTAAACACATTCCTTAAATTGTAGCCATTTGTTGAGTGTTTTTTTTGGTCTCTAATCCGCATATATATCACCATTGCCCTTGATTTTCTTGACTGTATATCTCTTAAATATCAACATATACACGTGTGATTTAGTTTACGAAGATTTTTCAATGCCGAGAACCTCGATCGGAGAGTAAAAACGGCGTAAGGTTCACAAAGGTGGAAAATTAAAATGGGATATACCGGGCTAGGATTCGAGTTACAGGAACAAGAGCCAAACCAACCACCCAAAAATGGAATCGTCGAGCGAAAACACTTGACAACCTCCTAGAAGCAGCTTTTCTTATCACCAGACCTTTCTCCATCAATTAGGAATCTGATGCCGTCACTAAACACATTCCTTAAATTGTAGCCGTTTGTTGAGTGTTTTTTTTTGGTGTCTAATCCGCATATATATCACCATTGCCCTTGATTTTCTTGACTGTATATCTCTTAAATATCAACATATACACGTGTGATTTAGTTTACAAAGATTTTTCAATGCGGAGAACCTCGATCAGAGAGTAAAAAAGGCGTAAGTTTCACAATGGTGTAAAATTAAAATGGTATATACCGGGCTAGGATTCGAGTTACAGGAACATGGGCCAAACCAACCACCTAAGAATGGAATCGTCGAGCGAAAACACTTGACAACCTCCTAGAAGCAGCTTTTCTTGCCACCAGACCTTTCTCCATCAATTAGGAATCTGATGCCGTCACTAAACACAATCCTTAAATTGTAGCCATTTGTTGAGTGATTTTTTTTGGTGTCTAATCCGCATATATATCACCATTGCCATTGATTTTCTTGACTGTATATCTCAATATCAACATATACAGGTGTGATTTAGTTTATGAAGATTTTTCAATGCCGAGAACCTCGATCAGAGAGTAAAAAAGGCGTAAGGTTCACAATGGTGTAAGATTAAAATGGGATATAGTGGGCTAGGATTCGAGTTATAGGAACAAGGGCCAAACCAACCACCCAAGAATGGAATTATCGACCGAAAACACTTCACAACCTCCTAGAAGCAGCTTTTCTTACCACCAGACCTTTCTTCATCAATTAGGAATCTGATGCCGTCACTAAAGACATTCCTTAAATTGTAGCAATTTGTTGAGTGATTTTTTTTGGTGTCTAATCCGCATATATATCACCATTGCCCTTGATTTTCTTGACTGTATATCTCTTAAATATCAACATATACACGTGTGATTTAGTTTACGAAGATTTTTCAATGCCGAGAACCTCGATCGGAGAGTAAAAACGGCGTAAGGTTCATAAAGGTGGAAAATTAAAATGGGATATACCGGGCTAGGATTCGAGTTACAGGAACAAGAGCCAAACCAACCACCCAAAAATGGAATCGTCGAGCGAAAACACTTGACAACCTCCTAGAAGCAGCTTTTCTTACCACCAGACCTTTCTCCATCAATTAGGAATCTGATGCCGTCACTAAACACATTCCTTAAATTGTAGCCATTTGTTGAGTGATTTTTTTTGGTGTCTAATCCGCATATATATCACCATTGCCATTGATTTTCTTGACTGTATATCTCAATATCAACATATACACGTGTGATTTAGTTTATGAAGATTTTTCAATGCCGAGAACCTCGATCAGAGAGTAAAAAAGGCGTAAGGTTCACAATGGTGTAAGATTAAAATGGGATATAGTTGGCTAGGATTCGAGTTATAGGAACAAGGGCCAAACCAACCACCCAAGAATGGAATTGTCGACCGAAAACACTTGACAACCTCCTAGAAGCAGCTTTTCTTACCACCAGACCTTTCTTCATCAATTAGGAATCTGATGCCGTCACTAAACACATTCCTTAAATTGTAGCAATTTGTTGAGTGATTTTTTTTTGGTGTCTAATCCGCATATATATCACCATTGCCCTTGATTTTCTTGACTGTATATCTCTTAAATATCAACATATACACGTGTGATTTAGTTTACGAAGATTTTTCAATGCCGAGAACCTCGATCGGAGAGTAAAAACGGCGTAAGGTTCATAAAGGTGGAAAATTAAAATGGGATATACCGGGCTAGGATTCGAGTTACAGGAACAAGAGCCAAACCAACCACCCAAAAATGGAATCGTCGAGCGAAAACACTTGACAACCTCCTAGAAGCTGCTTTTCTTACCACCAGACCTTTCTCCATCAATTAGGAATCTGATGCCGTCACTAAACACATTCCTTAAATTGTAGCCATTTGTTGAGTGTTTTTTTTGGTGTCTAATCCGCATATATATCACCATTGCCCTTGATTTTCTTGACTGTATATCTCTTAAATATCAACATATACACGTGTGATTTAGTTTACAAAGATTTTTCAATGCGGAGAACCTCGATCAAAGAGTAAAAAAGGCGTAAGTTTCACAATGGTGTAAAATTAAAATGGTATATACCGGGCTAGGATTCGAGTTACAGGAACAAGGGCCAAACCAACCACCTAAGAATGGAATCGTCGAGCGAAAACACTTGACAACCTCCTAGAAGCAGCTTTTCTTGCCACCAGACCTTTCTCCATCAATTAGGAATCTGATGCCGTCACTAAACACAATCCTTAAATTGTAGCCATTTGTTGAGTGATTTTTTTTGGTGTCTAATCCGCATATATATCACCATTGCCATTGATTTTCTTGACTGTATATCTCAATATCAACATATACACGTGTGATTTAGTTTATGAAGATTTTTCAATGCCGAGAACCTCGATCAGAGAGTAAAAAAGGCGTAAGGTTCACAATGGTGTAAGATTAAAATGGGATATAGCGGGCTAGGATTCGAGTTATAGGAACAAGGGCCAAACCAACCACCCAAGAATGGAATTGTCGACCGAAAACACTTGACAACCTCCTAGAAGCAGCTTTTCTTACCACCAGACCTTTCTTCATCAATTAGGAATCTGATGCCGTCACTAAACACATTCCTTAAATTGTAGCAATTTGTTGAGTGATTTTTTTTGGTGTCTAATCCGCATATATATCACCATTGCCCTTGATTTTCTTGACTGTATATCTCTTAAATATCAACATATATACACGTGTGATTTAGTTTACGAAGATTTTTCAATACCGAGAACATCGATCAGAGAGTAAAAAAGGCGTAAGGTTCACAATGGTGTAAAATTAAATTGGGATATACCGGGCTAGGATTCGAGTTATAGGAACAAGGGCCAAACCAACCACCAAAGAATGGAATCGTCGAGCGAAAACACTTGACAACCTCCTAGAAGCAGCTATTCTTGCCACCAGACCTTTCTCCATCAATTAGGAATCTGATGCCGTCACTAAACACATTCCTTAAATTGTAGCCATTTGTTGAGTGTTTTTTTTTTGGTGTCTAATCCGCATATATATCACCATTGCCCTTGATTTTCTTGACTGTATATCTCTTAAATATCAACATATACACGTGTGATTTAGATTAAGCTGATTTTTCAATGCCGAGAACCTCGATCAGAGAGTAAAAAAGGCGTAAGGTTCATAATGGTGTAAAATTAAAATGGGATATACTGGGCTAGGATTCGAGTTACAGGAACAAGGGCGAAACCAACCACCCAAGAATGGAATCGTCGAGCGAAAACACTTGACAACCTCCTAGAAGCAGTTTTTCTTGCCACCAGACCTTTCTCCATCAATTAGGAATCTGATGCCGTCACTAAACACATTCCTTAAATTGTACCAATTTGTTGAGTGTTTTTTTTTGTGTCTAATCCGCATATATATCACCATTGCCCTTGATTTTCTTGACTGTATATCTCTTAAATGTCAACATATACACGTGTGATTTAGTTTATGAAGATTTTTCAATGTCGAGAACCTCGATCAGAGAGTAAAAAAGGCGTAAGGTTCACAATGGTGTAAAATTAAAATTGGATATACTAGGCTAGGATTCGAGTTACAGGAACAAGGGCCAAACCAACCACCTAAGAATGGAATCGTCGAGCGAAAACACTTGACAACCTCCTACAAGCAGCTTTTCTTGCCACCAGTACTTTCTCCATCAATTAGGAATCTGATGCCGTCATTAAACACATTCCTTAAATTGTAGCCATTTGTTGAGTGATTATTTTTTGGTGTCTAATCCGCATATATATCACCATTGCCATTGATTTTCTTGACTGTATATCTCTTAAATATCAACATATACACGTGTGATTTAGTTTATGAAGATTTTTCAATGCCGAGAACCTCGATCAGAGAGTAAAAAAGGCGTAAGGTTCACAATGGTGTAAGATTAAAATGGGATATAGCGGGGTAGGATTTGAGTTATATGAACAAGGGCCAAACCAACCACCCAAGAATGGAATTGTCGACCAAAAACACTTGACAACCTCCTAGAAGCATCTTTTCTTACCACCAGACCTTTCTCCATCAATTAAGAATCTGATGCCGTCACTAAAAACATTCCTTAAATTGTAGCAATTTGTTGAGTGATTTTTTTTGGTGTCTAATCCGCATATATATCACCATTGCCCTTGAGTTTCTTGACTGTATATCTCTTAAATATCAACATATACACGTGTGATTTAGTTTACGAAGATTTTTCAATACCGAGAACATCGATAAGAGAGTAAAAAAGGCGTAAGGTTCACAATGGTGTACAATTAAAATGGGATATACCGGGCTAGGATTCGAGTTACAGGAACAAGGGTCAAACCAACCACCCAAGAATGGAATCGTCGAGCGAAAACACTTGACAACCTCCTAGAAGCAGCTTTTCTTGCCACCAGACCTTTCTCCATCAATTAGAAATCTAATTCCGTCACTAAACACATTCGTAAAATTGTAGCCATTTGTTGAGTGTTTTTTTTTTGTGTCTAATCCGCATATATATCACCATTGCCCTTGATTTTCTTGACTGTATATCTCTTAAATATCAACATATACATGTGTGATTTAGTTTAAGCAGATTTTTCAATGCCGAGAACCTCGATCAGAGAGTAAAAAATGCGTAAGGTTCATAATGGTGTAAAATTAAAATGGGATATACTGGGCTAGGATTCGAGTTACATGAACAAGGGTGAAACCAACCACCCAAGAATGGAATCGTCGAGCGAAAACACTTGACAACCTCCTAGAGGCAGCTTTTCTTGCCACCAGACCTTTCTCCATCAATTAGGAATCTGATGCCGTCACTAAACACATTCCTTAAATTGTACCAATTTGTTGAGTGTTTTTTTTGGTGTCTAATCCGCATATATATCACCATTGCCCTTGATTTTCTTGACTGTATATCTCTTAAATGTCAACATATACACGTGTGATTTAGTTTATGAAGATTTTTCAATGCCGAGAACCACGATCAGAGAGTAAAAAAGGCGTAAGGTTCACAATGGTGTAAGATTAAAATGGGATATAGTGGGCTAGGATTCGAGTTATAGGAACAAGGGCCAAACCAACCACCCAAGAATGGAATTATCGACCGAAAACACTTCACAACCTCCTAGAAGCAGCTTTTCTTACCACCAGACCTTTCTTCATCAATTAGGAATCTGATGCCGTCACTAAAGACATTCCTTAAATTGTAGCAATTTGTTGAGTGATTTTTTTTGGTGTCTAATCCGCATATATATCACCATTGCCCTTGATTTTCTTGACTGTATATCTCTTAAATATCAACATATACACGTGTGATTTAGTTTACGAAGATTTTTCAATGCCGAGAACCTCGATCGGAGAGTAAAAACGGCGTAAGGTTCATAAAGGTGGAAAATTAAAATGGGATATACCGGGCTAGGATTCGAGTTACAGGAACAAGAGCCAAACCAACCACCCAAAAATGGAATCGTCGAGCGAAAACACTTGACAACCTCCTAGAAGCAGCTTTTCTTACCACCAGACCTTTCTCCATCAATTAGGAATCTGATGCCGTCACTAAACACATTCCTTAAATTGTAGCCATTTGTTGAGTGATTTTTTTTGGTGTCTAATCCGCATATATATCACCATTGCCATTGATTTTCTTGACTGTATATCTCAATATCAACATATACACGTGTGATTTAGTTTATGAAGATTTTTCAATGCCGAGAACCTCGATCAGAGAGTAAAAAAGGCGTAAGGTTCACAATGGTGTAAGATTAAAATGGGATATAGTTGGCTAGGATTCGAGTTATAGGAACAAGGGCCAAACCAACCACCCAAGAATGGAATTGTCGACCGAAAACACTTGACAACCTCCTAGAAGCAGCTTTTCTTACCACCAGACCTTTCTTCATCAATTAGGAATCTGATGCCGTCACTAAACACATTCCTTAAATTGTAGCAATTTGTTGAGTGATTTTTTTTTGGTGTCTAATCCGCATATATATCACCATTGCCCTTGAGTTTCTTGACTGTATATCTCTTAAATATCAACATATACACGTGTGATTTAGTTTACGAAGATTTTTCAATGCCGAGAACCTCGATCGGAGAGTAAAAACGGCGTAAGGTTCATAAAGGTGGAAAATTAAAATGGGATATACCGGGCTAGGATTCGAGTTACAGGAACAAGAGCCAAACCAACCACCCAAAAATGGAATCGTCGAGCGAAAACACTTGACAACCTCCTAGAAGCTGCTTTTCTTACCACCAGACCTTTCTCCATCAATTAGGAATCTGATGCCGTCACTAAACACATTCCTTAAATTGTAGCCATTTGTTGAGTGTTTTTTTTGGTGTCTAATCCGCATATATATCACCATTGCCCTTGATTTTCTTGACTGTATATCTCTTAAATATCAACATATACACGTGTGATTTAGTTTACAAAGATTTTTCAATGCGGAGAACCTCGATCAAAGAGTAAAAAAGGCGTAAGTTTCACAATGGTGTAAAATTAAAATGGTATATACCGGGCTAGGATTCGAGTTACAGGAACAAGGGCCAAACCAACCACCTAAGAATGGAATCGTCGAGCGAAAACACTTGACAACCTCCTAGAAGCAGCTTTTCTTGCCACCAGACCTTTCTCCATCAATTAGGAATCTGATGCCGTCACTAAACACAATCCTTAAATTGTAGCCATTTGTTGAGTGATTTTTTTTGGTGTCTAATCCGCATATATATCACCATTGCCATTGATTTTCTTGACTGTATATCTCAATATCAACATATACACGTGTGATTTAGTTTATGAAGATTTTTCAATGCCGAGAACCTCGATCAGAGAGTAAAAAAGGCGTAAGGTTCACAATGGTGTAAGATTAAAATGGGATATAGCGGGCTAGGATTCGAGTTATAGGAACAAGGGCCAAACCAACCACCCAAGAATGGAATTGTCGACCGAAAACACTTGACAACCTCCTAGAAGCAGCTTTTCTTACCACCAGACCTTTCTTCATCAATTAGGAATCTGATGCCGTCACTAAACACATTCCTTAAATTGTAGCAATTTGTTGAGTGATTTTTTTTGGTGTCTAATCCGCATATATATCACCATTGCCCTTGATTTTCTTGACTGTATATCTCTTAAATATCAACATATATACACGTGTGATTTAGTTTACGAAGATTTTTCAATACCGAGAACATCGATCAGAGAGTAAAAAAGGCGTAAGGTTCACAATGGTGTAAAATTAAATTGGGATATACCGGGCTAGGATTCGAGTTATAGGAACAAGGGCCAAACCAACCACCAAAGAATGGAATCGTCGAGCGAAAACACTTGACAACCTCCTAGAAGCAGCTATTCTTGCCACCAGACCTTTCTCCATCAATTAGGAATCTGATGCCGTCACTAAACACATTCCTTAAATTGTAGCCATTTGTTGAGTGTTTTTTTTTTGGTGTCTAATCCGCATATATATCACCATTGCCCTTGATTTTCTTGACTGTATATCTCTTAAATATCAACATATACACGTGTGATTTAGATTAAGCTGATTTTTCAATGCCGAGAACCTCGATCAGAGAGTAAAAAAGGCGTAAGGTTCATAATGGTGTAAAATTAAAATGGGATATACTGGGCTAGGATTCGAGTTACAGGAACAAGGGCGAAACCAACCACCCAAGAATGGAATCGTCGAGCGAAAACACTTGACAACCTCCTAGAAGCAGTTTTTCTTGCCACCAGACCTTTCTCCATCAATTAGGAATCTGATGCCGTCACTAAACACATTCCTTAAATTGTACCAATTTGTTGAGTGTTTTTTTTTGTGTCTAATCCGCATATATATCACCATTGCCCTTGATTTTCTTGACTGTATATCTCTTAAATGTCAACATATACACGTGTGATTTAGTTTATGAAGATTTTTCAATGTCGAGAACCTCGATCAGAGAGTAAAAAAGGCGTAAGGTTCACAATGGTGTAAAATTAAAATTGGATATACTAGGCTAGGATTCGAGTTACAGGAACAAGGGCCAAACCAACCACCTAAGAATGGAATCGTCGAGCGAAAACACTTGACAACCTCCTACAAGCAGCTTTTCTTGCCACCAGTACTTTCTCCATCAATTAGGAATCTGATGCCGTCATTAAACACATTCCTTAAATTGTAGCCATTTGTTGAGTGATTATTTTTTGGTGTCTAATCCGCATATATATCACCATTGCCATTGATTTTCTTGACTGTATATCTCTTAAATATCAACATATACACGTGTGATTTAGTTTATGAAGATTTTTCAATGCCGAGAACCTCGATCAGAGAGTAAAAAAGGCGTAAGGTTCACAATGGTGTAAGATTAAAATGGGATATAGCGGGGTAGGATTTGAGTTATATGAACAAGGGCCAAACCAACCACCCAAGAATGGAATTGTCGACCAAAAACACTTGACAACCTCCTAGAAGCATCTTTTCTTACCACCAGACCTTTCTCCATCAATTAAGAATCTGATGCCGTCACTAAAAACATTCCTTAAATTGTAGCAATTTGTTGAGTGATTTTTTTTGGTGTCTAATCCGCATATATATCACCATTGCCCTTGAGTTTCTTGACTGTATATCTCTTAAATATCAACATATACACGTGTGATTTAGTTTACGAAGATTTTTCAATACCGAGAACATCGATAAGAGAGTAAAAAAGGCGTAAGGTTCACAATGGTGTACAATTAAAATGGGATATACCGGGCTAGGATTCGAGTTACAGGAACAAGGGTCAAACCAACCACCCAAGAATGGAATCGTCGAGCGAAAACACTTGACAACCTCCTAGAAGCAGCTTTTCTTGCCACCAGACCTTTCTCCATCAATTAGAAATCTAATTCCGTCACTAAACACATTCGTAAAATTGTAGCCATTTGTTGAGTGTTTTTTTTTTGTGTCTAATCCGCATATATATCACCATTGCCCTTGATTTTCTTGACTGTATATCTCTTAAATATCAACATATACATGTGTGATTTAGTTTAAGCAGATTTTTCAATGCCGAGAACCTCGATCAGAGAGTAAAAAATGCGTAAGGTTCATAATGGTGTAAAATTAAAATGGGATATACTGGGCTAGGATTCGAGTTACATGAACAAGGGTGAAACCAACCACCCAAGAATGGAATCGTCGAGCGAAAACACTTGACAACCTCCTAGAGGCAGCTTTTCTTGCCACCAGTACTTTCTTCATCAATTAGGAATCTGATGCCGTCACTAAACACATTCCATAAATTGTAGCAATTTGTTGAGTGATTTTTTTTGGTGTCTAATCCGCATATATATCACCATTGCCCTTGATTTTCTTGACTGTATATCTCTTAAATATCAACATATACACGTGTGATTTAGTTTACGAAGATTTTTCAATACCGAGAACATCGATCAGAGAGTAAAAAAGGCGTAAGGTTTACAATGGTGTAAAATTAAATTGGGATATACCGGGCTAGGATTCGAGTTACAGGAACAAGGGCCAAACCAACCACCAAAGAATCGAATCGTCGAGCGAAAACACTTGACAACCTCCTAGAAGCAGCTTTTCTTGCCACCAGACCTTTCTCCATCAATTAGGAATCTGATGCCGTCACTAAACACATTCCTTAAATTGTAGCCATTTGTTGAGTGTATTTTTTTGGTGTCTAATCCGCATATATATCACCATTGCCCTTGATTTTCTTGACTGTATATCTCTTAAATATCAACATATACACGTGTGATTTAGATTAAGCTGATTTTTCAATGCCGAGAACCTCGATCAGAGAGTAAAAAAGGCGTAAGGTTCATAATGGTGTAAAATTAAAATGGGATATACTGGGCTAGGATTCGAGTTACAGGAACAAGGGCGAAACCAACCACCCAAGAATGGAATCGTCGAGCGAAAACACTTGACAACCTCCTAGAAGCAGTTTTTCTTGCCACCAGACCTTTCTCCATTAATTAGGAATCTGATGCCGTCACTAAACACATTCCTTAAATTGTACCAATTTGTTGAGTGTTTTTTTTGGTGTCTAATCCGCATATATATCACCATTGCCCTTGATTTTCTTGACTGTATATCTCTTAAATGTCAACATATACACGTGTGATTTAGTTTATGAAGATTTTTCAATGCCGAAAACCTCGATCAGAGAGTAAAAAAGGCGTAAGGTTCACAATGGTGTAAAATTAAAATTGGATATACTAGGCTAGGATTCGAGTTACAGGAACAAGGGCCAAACCAACCACCTAAGGATGGAATCGTCGAGCGAAAACACTTGACAACCTCCTACAAGCAGCTTTTCTTGCCACAAGAACTTTCTCCATCAATTAGGAATCTGATGCCGTCATTAAACACATTCCTTAAATTGTAGCCATTTGTTGAGTGATTTTTTTTTGGTGTCTAATCCGCATATATATCACCATTGCCATTGATTTTCTTGACTATATATCTCTTAAATATCAACATATACACGTGTGATTTAGTTTATGAAGATTTTTCAATGCCGAGAACCTCGATCAGAGAGTAAAAAAGGGGTAAGGTTCACAATGGTGTAGGATTAAAATGGGATATAGCGGGCTAGGATTCGAGTTATAGGAACAAGGGCCAAACCACCCACCCAAGAATGGAATTGTCGACCAAAAACACTTGACAACCTCCTAGAAGCAGCTTTTCTTACCACCAGACCTTTCTCCATCAATTAGGAATCTGATGCCGTCACTAAACACATTCCTTATATTGTAGCAATTTGTTGAGTGATTTTTTTTTTGGTGTCTAATCCGCATATATATCACCATTGCCCTTGATTTTCTTGACTGTATATCTCTTAAATATCAACATATACACGTGTGATTTAGTTTACGAAGATTTTTCAATACCGAGAACATCGATAAGAGAGTAAAAAAGGCGTAAGGTTCACAATGGTGTAAAATTAAAATGGGATATACCGGGCTAGGATTCGAGTTACAGGAACAAGGGCCAAACCAACCACCCAAGAATGGAATTGTCGAGCGAAAACACTTGACAACCTCCTAGAAGCAGCTTTTCTTGCCACCAGACCTTTCTCCATCAATTAGAAATCTAATTCCGTCACTAAACACATTCCTAAAATTGTAGCCATTTGTTGAGTGTTTTTTTTGGTGTCTAATCCGCATATATATCACCATTGCCCTTGATTTTCTTGACTGTATATCTCTTAAATATCAACATATACATGTGTGATTTAGTTTAAGCAGATTTTTCAATGCCGAGAACCTCGATCAGAGAGTAAAAAATGCGTAAGGTTCATAATGGTGTAAAATTAAAATGGGATATACTGGGCTAGGATTCGAGTTACAGGAACAAGGGTGAAACCAACCGCCCAAGAATGGAATCGTCGAGCGAAAACACTTGACAACCTCCTAGAGGCAGCTTTTCTTGCCACCAGACCTTTCTCCATCAATTAGGAATCTGATGCCGTCACTAAACACATTCCTTAAATTGTACCAATTTGTTGAGCGTTTTTTTTGGTGTCTAATCCGCATATATATCACCATTGCCCTTGATTTTCTTGACTGTATATCTCTTAAATGTCAACATATACACGTGTGATTTAGTTTATGAAGATTTTTCAATGCCGAGAACCTCGATCAGAGAGTAAAAAAGGTGTAAGGTTCACAATGGTGTAAAATTAAATGTGATATACCGGGCTAGAATTCGAGTTACAGGAACAAGGGCTAAACCAACCGCCCAAGAATGGAATCGTGGAGCGAAAACACTTGACACCCTCCTAGAAGCAGCTTTTCTTGCCACTAGACCTTTCTCCATCAATTAGGAATCTGATGCCGTTACTAAACACATTCCTTAAATTGTAGCCATTTGTTGAGTTTTTTTTTGGTGTCTAATCCGCATATTTATCACCATTACCCTTGATTTTCTTGACTGTATATATCTCTTAAATATCAACATATACACATGTGATTTAGTTTAACCAGATTTTTCAATGCCGAGAACCTCGACCAGAGAGTAAAAAAGGCGTAAGGTTCACAATGGTGTAAAATTAAAATGGGATATACTGGGCAAGGATTCGAGTTACAGGAACAAGGGCCAAACCAACCACCCAAGAATGGAATCGTCGAGCGAAAACACTTGACAACCTCCTAGAAGCAGCTTTTCTTGCCACTAGACCTTTCTCCATCAATTAGGAATCTGATGCCGTCACTAAACACATTCCTTAAATTGTACCAATTTGTTGAGAGTTTTTTGTTGGTGTCTAATCTGGATATATATCACCATTGCCCTTGATTTTCTTGACTGTATATCTCTTAAATGTCGTCATATACACTTGTGATTTAGTTTACGAAGATTTTTCAATGCCGAGAACCTCGATCAGAGAGTAAAAAAGGCGTATGGTTCACAATGGTGTAAAATTAAAAGGGGATATACTGGGCTAGGATTCTAGTTATAGGAACAAGGGCCAAACCAACTACCCAAGAATGGAATCGTCGAGCGAAAACACTTGACAACCTCCTAGAAGCAGCTTTTCTTGCCACCAGACCTTTCTCCATCAATTAGGAATCTGATACCGTCACTAAACATATTCCTTAAATTGTAGCCATTTGTTGAGTGTTTTTTTTGGTGTCTAATCCGCATATATATCACCATTGCTCTTGATTTTCTTGACTGTATATCTCTTAAATGTCAACATATACACGTGTTATTTAGTTTACGAAGATTTTTCATTGCCGAGAACGCCGATCAGAGAGTAAAAAAGGCGTAAGGTTCACAATGGTGTAAAATTAAAATGGGATATATCGAGATAGGATTCGAGTTACAGGAACAAGGGCCAAACCAACCACCCAAGAATGGAATCGTCGAGCGAAAACACTTGACAACCTCCTAGAAGCAGCTTTTCTTGCCACCAGACCGTTCTCCATCAATTAGGAATCTGATGCCATCACTAAACACATTCCTTAAATTGTAGCCATTCGTTGAGTGTTTTATTTTTTTGTGTCTAATCCGCATATATATCACCATTGCCCTTGATTTTCTTGACTGTATATCTCTTAAATATCAACATATACACGTGTGATTTAGTTTACGAAGATTTTTCAATGCCGAGAACCTCGATCGGAGAGTAAAAACGGCGTAAGGTTCATAAAGGCGGAAAATTAAAATGGGATATACCGGGCTAGGATTCGAGTTACAGGAACAAGAGCCAAACCAACCACCCAAAAATGGAATCGTCGAGCGAAAACACTTGACAACCTCCTAGAAGCAGCTTTTCTTACCACCAGACCTTTCTCCATCAGTTAGGAATCTGATGCCGTCACTAAACACATTCCTTAAATTGTAGCCATTTGTTGAGTGTTTTTTTTTTGGTGTCTAATCCGCATATATATCACCATTACCCTTGATTTTCTTGACTGTATATCTCTTAAATGTCAACATATACACGTGTGATTTAGTTTACGAAGATTTTTCAACGCCGAGAACCTCGATCAGAGAGAAAAAAAGGCTTAAGGTTCACAATGGTGTAAAATTAAAATGGGATATACCGGGATAGGATTCGAGTTACAGGAACAAGGGCCAAACCAACAAGCTAAGAATGGAATCGTCGAGCGAAAACACTTGACAACCTCCTAGAAGCAGCTTTTCTTGCCACCAGACCTTTCTCCATCAATTAGGAATCTGATGCCGTCACTAAACACATTCCTTAAATTGTTGTCATTTGTTGAGTGTTTTTTTGTGTCTAATCCGCATATATATCACCATTGCCCTTAATTTTCTTGACTGTATATCTCTTAAATATCAACATATATATGTGTGATTTAGTTTACGAAGATTTTTCAATGCCGAGAACCTCGATCAGAGAGTAAAAAAGGCGTAAGTTTCACAATGGTGTAAAATTAAAATGGGATATACCGGGCTAGAATTCGAGTTACAGGAACAAGGTCTAAACCAACCAACCAAGAATGGAATCGTCGAGCGAAAACACTTGACGACCTCCTAGAAGCAGCTTTTCTTGCCACCAGACCTTTCTCCATTAATTAGGAATCTGATGCCGTCACTAAACACATTCCTTTAATTGTAGCCATTTGTTGAGTGTTTTTTTTTTGGTGTCCAATCCGCATATATATCACCATTGCCCTTGATTTTCTTGACTGTATATCTCTTAAATATCAACATATACACGTGTGATTTAGTTTAAGCAGATTTTTCAATGCCGAGAACCTCGATCAGAGAGAATAAAAGGCGTAAGGTTCATAATGGTGTAAAATTAAAATGGGATATACAGGGCTAGGATTCGAGTTACAGGAACAAGGGCCAAACCAACCACCCAAGAATGGAATCGTCGAGCGAAAACACTTGACAACCTCCTAGAAGCAGCTTTTCTTGCCACCAGACCTTTCTCCATCAATTAGGAATCTGATGACGTCACTAAACACATTTCTTAAATTGTGCCAATTTGTTGAGTGTTTTTTTTTGTGTCTAATCCACATATATATCACAATTGCCCTTGATTTTCTTAACTGTATATCTCTTAAATGTCAACATATACACGTGTGATTTAGTTTACGAAGATTTTTCAATGTCGAGAACCTCGATCAGAGAGTAAAAAAGGCGTAAGATTCACAATGGTGTAAAATTAAAATGGAATTACCGGGCTAGGATTCGAGTTATAGGAACAAGGGCCAAACCAACCACCCAAGAATGGAATCGTCGAGCGAAAACACTTGACAACCTCCTAGAAGCAGCTTTTCTTGCCACCAGACCTTTCTCCATCAATTAGGAATCTGATACCATCACTAAACACATTCCTTAAATTGTAGCCATTTGTTGAGTGTTTTATTTTTTTGTGTCTAATCCGCATATATATCACCATTGCCCTTGATTTTCTTGACTGTATATCTCTTAAATGTCAACATATACATGTGTGATTTAGTTTACGAAGATTTTTCATTGCCGAGAACCTCGATCAGAGAGTAAAAAAGGCTTAAGGTTCACAATGGTGTAAAATTAAAATGGGATATACCGGGCTAGGATTCGAGTTACAGGAATAAGGGCCAAACCAACCACCCAAGAATGGAATCGTCGAGCGAAAACACTTGACAACCTCCTCGAAGCAGCTTTTGTTACCACCAGACCTTTCTCCATCAGTTAGGAATCTGATGCCGTCACTAAACACTTTCCTTAAATTGTAGCCATTTGTTGAGTGTTTTTTTTGGTGTCTAATCTGCATATATATCACCATTGCCCTTGATTTTCTTGACTGTATATCTCTTAAATATCAACATATACACGTGTGATTTAGTTTACGAAGATTTTTCAATGCCGAGAACCTCGATCAGAGAGTAAAAACGGCGTAAGGTTCTCAAAGGTGTAAAATTAAAATGGGATATACCGGCCTAGGATTCGAGTTACAGGAACAGGGGCCAAACCAACCACCCAAGAATGGAATCGTCGAGCGAAAACACTTGACAACCTGCTAGAAGCAGCTTTTCTTACCACCAGACCTTTCTCCATCAATTAGGAATCTGATGCCATCACTAAACACATTCCTTAAATAGTAGCCATTTGTTGAGTGCTTTTTTTTGGTGTCTAATCCGCATATATATCACCATTGCCCTTGATTTTCTTGACTGTATATCTCTTAAATATCAACATATACACGTGTCATTTAGTTTACAAAGATTTTTCAATGCCGAGAACCTCGATCATAAAGTAAAAAAGGCGTAAGGTTCACAATGGTGTAAAATTAAAATGGGATATACCGGGCTAGGATTCGAGTTACAGGAACAAGGGCCAAACCAACCACCCAAGAATGGAATCGTCGAGCGAAAACACTTGACAACCTCCTAGAAGCAGCTTTTCTTGCCACTAGACCTTTCTCCATCAATTATGAATATGATGCCGTCACTAAACACATTCCTTAAATTATAGCCATTTGTTGAGTGTTTTTTTTGGTGTCTAATCCGCATATATATCACCATTGCCCTTGATTTTCTTGACTGTATATCTCTTAAATATCAACATATACACGTGTGATTTAGTTTACGAAGATTTTTCAATGCCGAGAACCTCGATCGGAGAGTAAAAACGGCGTAAGGTTCACAAAGGTGTAAAATTAAAATGGGATATAACGGGCTAGGACTCGAGTTACAGGAACAAGGGCCAAACCAACCACCCAAGAATGGAATCGTCAAGCGAAAGCACTTGACAACCTCCTAGAAGCAACTTTTCTTGCCACCAGACCTTTCTCCATCAATTAGGAATCTGATGCCGTCACTAAACACATTCCTTAAATTGTAGCCATTTGTTGAGTGTTTTTCTTTTTGTGTCTAATCCCCATATATCACCATTGCCCTTGATTTTCTTGACTGTATATCTCTTAAATGTCAACATATACACGTGTGGTTTAGTTTAAGAAGATTTTTCAATGCCGAGAACCTCGATCAGAGAGTAAAAAAGGCGAAAGGTTCACAATGGTGTAAAATTTAAATGGGATATACTGGGCTAGGATTCGAGTTACAGGAACAAGGGCCAAACCAACCACCCAAGAATGGAATCGTCGAGCGAAAACACTTGACAACCTCCTAGAACCAGCTTTTCTTGCCACCAGACCTTTCTCCATCAATTAGGAATCTGATGCCGTCACTAAACACATTCCTTAAATTGTAGCCATTTGTTGAGTGTTTTTTTTGGTGTCTAATCCGCATATATATCACCATTGCCCATGATTTTCTTGACTGTGTATCTCTTAAATATCAATATATACACGTGTGATTTAGTTTATGAAGATTTTTCAATGCCGAGAACCTCGATCGGAGAGTAAAAACGGCGTAAGGTTCACAAAGGTGTAAAATTAAAATGGGATATAACGGGCTAGGATTCGAGTTACAGGAACAAGGGCCAAACCAACCACCCAAGAATGGAATCGTCGAGCGAAAACACTTGACAACCTCCTAGAAGCAGCTTTTCTTGCCACCAGACCTTTCTCCATCAATTAGGAATCTGATGCCGTCACTAAACACATTCCTTAAATTGTAGCCATTTGTTGCGTGATTTTTTTTTGGTGTCTAATCCGCATATATATCACCATTGCCCTTGATTTTCTTGACTGTATATCTCTTAAATATCAACATATACACGTGTGATTTAGTTTACGAAGATTTTTCAATGCCGAGAACCTCGATCAGAGAGTAAAAAAGGCGTGAGGTTCACAATGGTGTAAAATTAAAATGGGATATACCGGGCTAGGACTCGAGTTACAGGAACAAGGGCCAAACCAACCACCCAAGAATGGAATCGTCAAGCGAAAGCACTTGACAACCTCCTAGAAGCAACTTTTCTTGCCACCAGACCTTTCTCCATCAATTAGGAATCTGATGCCGTCACTAAACACATTCCTTAAATTGTAGCCATTTGTTGAGTGTTTTTCTTTTTGTGTCTAATCCCCATATATCACCATTGCCCTTGATTTTCTTGACTGTATATCTCTTAAATGTCAACATATACACGTGTGGTTTAGTTTAAGAAGATTTTTCAATGCCGAGAACCTCGATCAGAGAGTAAAAAAGGCGAAAGGTTCACAATGGTGTAAAATTTAAATGGGATATACTGGGCTAGGATTCGAGTTACAGGAACAAGGGCCAAACCAACCACCCAAGAATGGAATCGTCGAGCGAAAACACTTGACAACCTCCTAGAACCAGCTTTTCTTGCCACCAGACCTTTCTCCATCAATTAGGAATCTGATGCCGTCACTAAACACATTCCTTAAATTGTAGCCATTTGTTGAGTGTTTTTTTTTGTGTCTAATCCGCATATATATCACCATTGCCCTTGATTTTCTTAATTGTATATCTCTTAAATATCAACATATACACGTGTGATTCAGTTTACGAAGATTTTTCAATGCCGAGAACCTCGATCGGAGAGTAAAAAAGGCGTAAGGTTCACAATGGTGTAAAATTAAAATGGGATATACCGGGCTAGGATTCGAGTTACAGGAACAAGGGCCAAACCAACCACCCAAGAATGGAATCGTCGAGCGAAAACACTTGACAACCTCCTAGAAGCAGCTTTTCTTGCCACCAGACCTTTCTCCATCAATTAGGAATCTGATGTCGTCATTAAACACATTCCTTAAATTGTAGCCATTTGTTGCGTGATTTTTTTTGGTGTCTAATCCGCATATATATCACCATTGCCCTTGATTTTCTTGACTGTATATCTCTTAAATATCAACATATGCACGTGTGATTTAGTTTACAAAGATTTTTCAATGCGGAGAACCTCGATCAGAGAGTAAAAAAGGCGTAAGGTTCACAATGGTGTAAAATTAAAATGGGATATACCGGGCTAGGATTCGAGTTACAGGAACAAGGGCCAAACCAACCACCCAAGAATGGAATCGTCGAGCGAAAACACTTGACAACCTCCTAGAAGCAGCTTTTGTTACCACCAGACTTTTCTCCATCAATTAGGAATCTGATGCCGTCACTAAACACATTCCTTAAATTGTAGCCATTCGTTGCGTGATTTTTTTTTGGTGTCTAATCCGCATATATATCTCCATTGCCCATGATTTCTTGAATGTATATCTCTTAAATATCAACATATGCACGTGTGATTTAGTTTACAAAGATTTTTCAATGCGGAGAACCTCGATCAGAGAGTAAAAAAGGCGTAAGGTTCACAATGGTGTAAAATTAAAATGGGATATACCGAGCTAGGATTCGAGTTACAGGAACAAGGGCCAAACCAACCACCCAAGAATGGAATCGTCAAGCGAAAGCACTTGACAAATTCCTAGAAGCAGCTTTTCTTGCCACCAGACCTTTCTCCATCAATTAGGAATCTGATGCCGTCACTAAACACATTCCTTAAATTGTAGCCATTTGTTGAGTGTTTTTTTTTTGTCTCTAATCCGCATATATATCACCATTGCCCTTGATTTTCTTAACTGTATATCTCTTAAATATCAACATATACACGTGTGATTTAGTTTACGAAGATTTTTCAATGCCGAGAACCTCGATCGGAGAGTAAAAACGGCGTAAGGTTAACAAAGGTGTAAAATTAAAATGGGATATACCGTGCTAGGATTCGAGTTACAGGAACATGGGCCAAACCAACCACCCAAGAATGGAATCGTCGAGCGAAAACACTTGACAACCTCCTAGAAGCAGCTTTTGTTACCACCAGACCTTTCTCCATCAATTAGGAATCTGATGCCGTCACTAAACACATTCCGTAAATTGTAGCCATTTGTTGAGTGATTTTTTTTTGGTGTCTAATCCGCATATATATCACCATTGCCCTTGATTTTCTTGACTGTATATCTCTTTAATATCAACATATACACGTGTGATTTAGTTTACAAAGATTTTTCAATGCGGAGAACCTCGATCAGAGAGTAAAAAAGGCGTAAGGTTCACAATGGTGTAAAATTAAAATGGGATATACCGGGCTAGGATTCGAGTTACAGGAACAAGGGCCAAACCAACCACCCAAGAATGGAATCGTCGAGCGAAAACACTTGACAACCTCCTAGAAGCAGCTTTTGTTACCACCAGACCTTTCTCCATCAATTAGGAATCTGATGCCGTCACTAAACACATTCCTTAAATTGTAGCCATTCGTTGCGTGATTTTTTTTGGTGTCTAATCCGCATATATATCTCCATTGCCCATGATTTCTTGAATGTATATCTCTTAAATATCAACATATGCACGTGTGATTTAGTTTACAAAGATTTTTCAATGCGGAGAACCTCGATCAGAGAGTAAAAAAGGCGTAAGGTTCACAATGGTGTAAAATTAAAATGGGATATACCGAGCTAGGATTCGAGTTACAGGAACAAGGGCCAAACCAACCACCCAAGAATGGAATCGTCAAGCGAAAGCACTTGACAAATTCCTAGAAGCAGCTTTTCTTGCCACCAGACCTTTCTCCATCAATTAGGAATCTGATGCCGTCACTAAACACATTCCTTAAATTGTAGCCATTTGTTGAGTGTTTTTTTTTTGTCTCTAATCCGCATATATATCACCATTGCCCTTGATTTTCTTAACTGTATATCTCTTAAATATCAACATATACACGTGTGATTTATTTTACGAAGATTTTTCAATGCCGAGAACCTCGATCGGAGAGTAAAAACGGCGTAAGGTTAACAAAGGTGTAAAATTAAAATGGGATATACCGTGCTAGGATTCGAGTTACAGGAACATGGGCCAAACCAACCACCCAAGAATGGAATCGTCGAGCGAAAACACTTGACAACCTCCTAGAAGCAGCTTTTGTTACCACCAGACCTTTCTCCATCAATTAGGAATCTGATGCCGTCACTAAACACATTCCGTAAATTGTAGCCATTTGTTGAGTGATTTTTTTTTGGTGTCTAATCCGCATATATATCACCATTGCCCTTGATTTTCTTGACTGTATATCTCTTAAATATCAACATATACACGTGTGATTTAGTTTACAAAGATTTTTCAATGCGGAGAACCTCGATCAGAGAGTAAAAAAGGCGTATGGTTCACAATGGTGTAAAATTAAAATAGGATATACCGGGCTAGGATTCGAGTTACAGGAACAAGGGCCAAACCAACCACCTAAGAATGGAATCGTCGAGCGAAAACACTTAACAACCTCCTAGAAGCAGCTTTTCTTGTCACCAGACCTTTCTCCATCAATTAGGAATCTGATGCCGTCACTAAACACATTCCTTAAATTGTAGCCATTTGTTGAGTGATTTTTTTTTATGTCAAATCCGCATATATATCACCATTGCCATTGATTTTCTTGACTGTATATCTCTTAAATATCAACATATACACGTGTGATTTAGTTTACGAAGCTTTTTCAATACCGAGAACATCGACCAGAGAGTAAAAAAAGGCGTAAGGTTCACAAGGGTGTAAAATTAAAATGGGATATACCGGGCTAGGATTCGAGTTACAGGAACAAGGGCCAAACCAACCACCCAGGAATGGAATTGTCGAGCGAAAACACTTGACAACCTCCTAGAAGCAGCTTTTCTTGCCACCAGACCTTTCTCCATCAATTAAGAATCTGATGCCGTCACTAAACACATTCCGTTAATTGTAGCCATTTGTTGAGTGTTTTTTTGGTGTCCAATCCGCATATATAACACCATTGCCCTTGATTTTCTTGACATTATATCTCTTAAATATCAACATATACACGTGTGATTTAGTTTAAGCAGATTTTTCAATGCCGAGAACCTCGATCAGTGAGTAAAAAAGGCGTAAGGTTCATAATGGGGTAAAATTAAAATGGGATATACTGGGCTAGGATTCGAGTTATAGGAACAAGGGCCAAACCAACCGCCCAAGAATGGAATCGTCGAGCGAAAACACTTGACAACCTCCTAGAATCAGCTTTTCTTACCACCAGATCTTTCTCCATCAATTAGGAATCTGATGCCGTCACTAAACACATTTCTTAAATTGTACCAATTTGTTGAGTGTTTTTTTTGTGTCTAATCCGCATATATATCACCATTGCCCTTGATTTTCTTAACTGTATATCTCTTAAATGTCAACATATACACGTGTGATTTAGTTTACGAAGATTTTTCAATGCCGAGAACCTCGATCAGAGAGTAAAAAAGGCGTAAGATTCACAATGGTGTAAAATTAAAATGGGATATACCGGGCTAGGATTCGAGTTATAGGAACAAGGGCCAAACCAACCACCCAAGAATGGAATCGCCGAGCAAAAACACTTGACAACCTCCTAGAAGCAACTTTTCTTGCCACCAGACCTTTCTCCATCAATTAGGAATTTGATACCATCACTAAACACATTCCTTAAATTGTAGCCATTTGTTGAGTGTTTTATTTTTTTATGTCTAATCCGCATATATATCACCATTGCCCTTGATTTTCTTGACTGTATATCTCTTAAATGTCAACATATACACGTGTGATTTAGTTTACGAAGATTTTTCATTGCCGAGAACGTCGATCAGAGAGTAAAAAAGGCGTAAGGTTCACAATGGTGTAAAATTAAAATGGGATATACCGGGCTAGGATTCGAGTTACAGGAATAAGGGCCAAACCAACCACCCAAGAATGGAATCGTCGAGCGAAAACACTTGACAACCTCCTCGAAGCAGCTTTTATTACCACCAGACCTTTCTCCATCAGTTAGGAATCTGATGCCGTCACTAAACACATACCTTAAATTGTAGCCATTTGTTGAGTGTTTTTTTTTGGTGTCTAATCCGCATATATATTACCATTGCCCTTGATTTTCTTGACTGTATATCTCTTAAATATCAACATATACAAGTGTGATTTAGTTTACGAAGATTTTTCAATGCCGAGAACCTCGATCAGAGAGTAAAAACGGCGTAAGGTTCACAAAGGTGTAAAATTAAAATGGGATATACCGGCCTAGGATTCGAGTTACAGGAACAAGGGCCAAACCAACCACCCAAGAATGGAATCGTCGAGCGAAAACACTTGACAACCTCCTAGAAGCAGCTTTTCTTACCACCAGATCTTTCTCCATCAACTAGGAATCTGATGCCGTCACTAAACACATTTCTTAAATTGTACCAATTTGTTGAGTGTTTTTTTTGTGTCTAATCCGCATATATATCACCATTGCCCTTGATTTTCTTAACTGTATATCTCTTAAATGTCAACATATACACGTGTGATTTAGTTTACGAAGATTTTTCAATGCCGAGAACCTCGATCAGAGAGTAAAAAAGGCGTAAGATTCACAATGGTGTAAAATTAAAATGGGATATACCGGGCTAGGATTCGAGTTATAGGAACAAGGGCCAAACCAACCACCCAAGAATGGAATCGCCGAGCAAAAACACTTGACAACCTCCTAGAAGCAACTTTTCTTGCCACCAGACCTTTCTCCATCAATTAGGAATTTGATACCATCACTAAACACATTCCTTAAATTGTAGCCATTTGTTGAGTGTTTTATTTTTTTGTGTCTAATCCGCATATATATCACCATTGCCCTTGATTTTCTTTGCTGTATATCTCTTAAATGTCAACATATACACGTGTGATTTAGTTTACGAAGATTTTTCATTGCCGAGAACGTCGATCAGAGAGTAAAAAAGGCGTAAGGTTCACAATGGTGTAAAATTAAAATGGGATATACCGGGCTAGGATTCGAGTTACAGGAATAAGGGCCAAACCAACCACCCAAGAATGGAATCGTCGAGCGAAAACACTTGACAACCTCCTCGAAGCAGCTTTTATTACCACCAGACCTTTCTCCATCAGTTAGGAATCTGATGCCGTCACTAAACACATACCTTAAATTGTAGCCATTTGTTGAGTGTTTTTTTTTGGTGTCTAATCCGCATATATATTACCATTGCCCTTGATTTTCTTGACTGTATATCTCTTAAATATCAACATATACAAGTGTGATTTAGTTTACGAAGATTTTTCAATGCCGAGAACCTCGATCAGAGAGTAAAAACGGCGTAAGGTTCACAAAGGTGTAAAATTAAAATGGGATATACCGGCCTAGGATTCGAGTTACAGGAACAAGGGCCAAACCAACCACCCAAGAATGGAATCGTCGAGCGAAAACACTTGACAACCTCCTAGAAGCAGCTTTTCTTACCACCAGATCTTTCTCCATCAATTAGGAATCTGATGCCATCACTAAACACATTTCTTAAATTGTACCAATTTGTTGAGTGTTTTTTTTGTGTCTAATCCGCATATATATCACCATTGCCCTTGATTTTCTTAACTGTATATCTCTTAAATGTCAACATATACACGTGTGATTTAGTTTACGAAGATTTTTCAATGCCGAGAACCTCGATCAGAGAGTAAAAAAGGCGTAAGATTCACAATGGTGTAAAATTAAAATGGGATATACCGGGCTAGGATTCGAGTTATAGGAACAAGGGCCAAACCAACCACCCAAGAATGGAATCGCCGAGCAAAAACACTTGACAACCTCCTAGAAGCAACTTTTCTTGCCACCAGACCTTTCTCCATCAATTAGGAATTTGATACCATCACTAAACACATTCCTTAAATTATAGCCATTTGTTGAGTGTTTTATTTTTTTGTGTCTAATCCGCATATATATCACCATTGCCCTTGATTTTTTGACTGTATATCTCTTAAATGTCAACATATACACGTGTGATTTAGTTTACGAAGATTTTTCATTGCCGAGAACGTCGATCAGAGAGTAAAAAAGGCGTAAGGTTCACAATGGTGTAAAATTAAAATGGGATATACCGGGCTAGGATTCGAGTTACAGGAATAAGGGCCAAACCAACCACCCAAGAATGGAATCGTCGAGCGAAAACACTTGACAACCTCCTCGAAGCAGCTTTTATTACCACCAGACCTTTCTCCATCAGTTAGGAATCTGATGCCGTCACTAAACACATACCTTAAATTGTAGCCATTTGTTGAGTGTTTTTTTTTGGTGTCTAATCCGCATATATATTACCATTGCCCTTGATTTTCTTGACTGTATATCTCTTAAATATCAACATATACAAGTGTGATTTAGTTTACGAAGATTTTTCAATGCCGAGAACCTCGATCAGAGAGTAAAAACGGCGTAAGGTTCACAAAGGTGTAAAATTAAAATGGGATATACCGGCCTAGGATTCGAGTTACAGGAACAAGGGCCAAACCAACCACCCAAGAATGGAATCGTCGAGCGAAAACACTTGACAACCTCCTAGAAGCAGCTTTTCTTACCACCAGACCTTTCTCCATCAATTAGGAATCTGATGCCGTCACTAAACGCATTCCTTAAATAGTAGCCATTTGTTGAGTGATTTTTTTGGTGTCTAATCCGCATATATATCCCCATTGCCCTTGATTTTCTTGACTGTATATCTCTTAAATATCCACATATACACGTGTGATTTAGTTTACAAAGATTTTTCAATGCCGAGAACCTCGATCATAGAGTAAAAAAGGCGTAAGGTTCACAATGGTGTAAAATTAAAATGGGATATACCGGGCTAGGATTCGAGTTACAGGAACAAGGGCCAAACCAACCACCCAAGAATGGAATCGTCGAGAGAAAACACTTGACAACCTCCTAGAAGCAGCTTTTCTTGCCACCAGACCTTTCTCCATCAATTAGGAATCTGATGCCGTCACTAAACACATTTCTTAAATTGTACTAATTTGTTGAGTGTTTTTTTGTGTGTCTAATCCGCATATATATCATCATTGCCCTTGGTTTTCTTAACTGCATATCTCTTAAATGTCAACATATACACGTGTGATTTAGTTTACGAAGATTTTTCAATGCCGAGAAGCTCGATCAGAGAGTAAAAAAGGTGTAAGATTCACAATGGTGTAAAATTAAAATGGGATATACTGGGCTAGGATTCGAGTTATAGGAACAAGGGCCAAACCAACCACCCAAGAATGGAATCGTCTAGCGAAAACACTTGACAACCTCCTAGAAGCAGCTTTTCTTGCCACCAGACCTTTCTCCATCAATTAGGAATCTGATACCATCACTAAACACATTCCTTAAATTGTAGCCATTTGTTGAGTGTTTTATTTTTTTGTGTCTAATCCGCATATATATCACCATTGCCCTTGATTTTCTTGACTGTATATCTCTTAAATGTCAACATATACACGTGTGATTTAGTTTACGAAGATTTTTCGTTGCCGAGAACGTCGATCAGAGAGTAAAAAAGGCGTAAGGTTCACAATGGTGTAAAATTAAAATGGGATATACCGGGCTAGGATTCGAGTTACAGGAATAAGGGCCAAACCAACCACCCAAGAATGGAATCGTCGAGCGAAAACACTTGACAACCTCCTCGAAGCAGCTTTTATTACCACCAGACCTTTCTCCATCAGTTAGGAATCTGATGCCGTCACTAAACACATACCTTAAATTGTAGCCATTTGTTGAGTGTTTTTTTTGGTGTCTAATCCGCATATACATTACCATTGCCCTTGATTTTCTTGACTGTATATCTCTTAAATATCAACATATACAAGTGTGATTTAGTTTACGAAGATTTTTCAATGCCGAGAACCTCGATCAGAGAGTAAAAACGGCGTAAGGTTCACAAAGGTGTAAAATTAAAATGGGATATACCGGCCTAGGATTCGAGTTACAGGAACAAGGGCCAAACCAACCACCCAAGAATGGAATCGTCGAGCGAAAACACTTAACAACCTCCTAGAAGCAGCTTTTCTTGTCACCAGACCTTTCTCCATCAATTAGGAATCTGATGCCGTCACTAAACACATTCCTTAAATTGTAGCCATTTGTTGAGTGATTTTTTTTGTGTCAAATCCGCATATATATCACCATTTCCATTGATTTTCTTGACTGTATATCTCTTAAATATCAACATATACACGTGTGATTTAGTTTACGAAGCTTTTTCAATACCGAGAACATCGACCAGAGAGTAAAAAAAGGCGTAAGGTTCACAATGGTGTAAAATTAAAATGGGATATACCGGGCTAGGATTCGAGTTACAGGAACAAGGGCCAAACCAACCACCCAGGAATGGAATTGTCGAGCGAAAACACTTGACAACCTCCTAGAAGCAGCTTTTCTTGCCACCAGACCTTTCTCCATCAATTAGGAATCTGATGCCATCACTAAACACATTCCTTTAATTGTAGCCATTTGTTGAGTGTTTTTTTGGTGTCCAATCCGCATATATAACACTATTGCCCTTGATTTTCTTGACATTATATCTCTTAAATATCAACATATACACGTGTGATTTAGTTTAAGCAGATTTTTCAATGCCGAGAACCTCGATCAGTGAGTAAAAAAGGCGTAAGGTTCATAATGGGGTAAAATTAAAATAGGATATACTGGGCTAGGATTCGAGTTACAGGAACAAGGGCCAAACCAACCACCCAAGAATGGAATCGTCGAGCGAAAACACTTGACAACCTCCTAGAAGCAGCTTTTCTTACCACCAGATCTTTCTCCATCAATTAGGAATCTGATGCCGTCACTAAACACATTTCTTAAATTGTACCAATTTGTTGAGTGTTTTTTTTGTGTCTAATCCGCATATATATCACCATTGCCCTTGATTTTCTTAACTGTATATCTCTTAAATGTCAACATATACACGTGTGATTTAGTTTACGAAGATTTTTCAATGCCGAGAACCTCGATCAGAGAGTAAAAAAGGCGTAAGATTCACAATGGTGTAAAATTAAAATGAGATATACCGGGCTAGGATTCGAGTTACAGGAACAAGGGCCAAACCAACCACCCAAGAATGGAATCGTCGAGAGAAAACACTTGACAACCTCCTAGAAGCAGCTTTTCTTGCCACCAGACCTTTCTCCATCAATTAGGAATCTGATGCCGTCACTAAACACATTTCTTAAATTGTACTAATTTGTTGAGTGTTTTTTTGTGTGTCTAATCCGCATATATATCATCATTGCCCTTGGTTTTCTTAACTGCATATCTCTTAAATGTCAACATATACACGTGTGATTTAGTTTACGAAGATTTTTCAATGCCGAGAACCTCGATCAGAGAGAAAAAAAGGCTAGGATTCGACATATACACTATTGCCCTTGATTTTCTTGACATTATATCTCTTAAATATCAACATATACACGTGTGATTTAGTTTAAGCAGATTTTTCAATGCCGAGAACCTCGATCAGTGAGTAAAAAAGGCGTAAGGTTCATAAAGGGGTAAAATTAAAATAGGATATACTGGGCTAGGATTCGAGTTACAGGAACAAGGGCCAAACCAACCACCCAAGAATGGAATCGTCGAGCGAAAACACTTGACAACCTCCTAGAAGCAGCTTTTCTTACCACCAGATCTTTCTCCATCAATTAGGAATCTGATGCCGTCACTAAACACATTTCTTAAATTGTACCAATTTGTTGAGTGTTTTTTTTGTGTCTAATCCGCATATATATCACCATTGCCCTTGATTTTCTTAACTGTATATCTCTTAAATGTCAACATATACACGTGTGATTTAGTTTACGAAGATTTTTCAATGCCGAGAACCTCGATCAGAGAGTAAAAAAGGCGTAAGATTCACAATGGTGTAAAATTAAAATGGGATATACCGGGCTAGGATTCGAGTTATAGGAACAAGGGCCAAACCAACCACCCAAGAATGGAATCGCCGAGCAAAAACACTTGACAACCTCCTAGAAGCAACTTTTCTTGCCACCAGACCTTTCTCCATCAATTAGGAATTTGATACCATCACTAAACACATTCCTTAAATTGTAGCCATTTGTTGAGTGTTTTATTTTTTTGTGTCTAATCCGCATATATATCACCATTGCCCTTGATTTTCTTGACTGTATATCTCTTAAATGTCAACATATACACGTGTGATTTAGTTTACGAAGATTTTTCATTGCCGAGAACGTCGATCAGAGAGTAAAAAAGGCGTAAGGTTCACAATGGTGTAAAATTAAAATGGGATATACCGGGCTAGGATTCGAGTTACAGGAATAAGGGCCAAACCAACCACCCAAGAATGGAATCGTCGAGCGAAAACACTTGACAACCTCCTCGAAGCAGCTTTTATTACCACCAGACCTTTCTCCATCAGTTAGGAATATGATGCCGTCACTAAACACATACCTTAAATTGTAGCCATTTGTTGAGTGTTTTTTTTTTGTGTCTAATCCGCATATATATTACCATTGCCCTTGATTTTCTTGACTGTATATCTCTTAAATATCAACATATACAAGTGTGATTTAGTTTACGAAGATTTTTCAATGCCGAGAACCTCGATCAGAGAGTAAAAACGGCGTAAGGTTCACAAAGGTGTAAAATTAAAATGGGATATACCGGCCTAGGATTCGAGTTACAGGAACAAGGGCCAAACCAACCACCCAAGAATGGAATCGTCGAGCGAAAACACTTGACAACCTCCTAGAAGCAGCTTTTCTTACCACCAGACCTTTCTCCATCAATTAGGAATCTGATGCCGTCACTAAACGCATTCCTTAAATAGTAGCCATTTGTTGAGTGATTTTTTTGGTGTCTAATCCGCATATATATCACCATTGCCCTTGATTTTCTTGACTGTATATCTCTTAAATATCCACATATACACGTGTGATTTAGTTTACAAAGATTTTTCAATGCCGAGAACCTCGATCATAGAGTAAAAAAGGCGTAAGGTTCACAATGGTGTAAAATTAAAATGGGATATACCGGGCTAGGATTCGAGTTACAGGAACAAGGGTCAAACCAACCACCCAAGAATGGAATCGTCGAGCGAAAACACTTGACAACCTCCTAGAAGCAGCTTTTCTTGCCACCAGACCTTTCTCCATCAATTAGGAATCTGATGCCGTCACTAAACACATTTCTTAAATTGTACTAATTTGTTGAGTGTTTTTTTGTGTGTCTAATCCGCATATATATCATCATTGCCCTTGGTTTTCTTAACTGCATATCTCTTAAATGTCAACATATACACGTGTGATTTAGTTTACGAAGATTTTTCAATGCCGAGAACCTCGATCAGAGAGTAAAAAAGGCGTAAGATTCACAATGGTGTAAAATTAAAATGGGATATACTGGGCTAGGATTCGAGTTATAGGAACAAGGGCCAAACCAACCACCCAAGAATGGAATCGTCGAGCGAAAACACTTGACAACCTCCTAGAAGCAGCTTTTCTTGCCACCAGACCTTTCTCCATCAATTAGGAATCTAATACCATCACTAAACACATTCCTTAAATTGTAGCCATTTTTTGAGTGTTTTATTTTTTTGTGTCTAATCCGCATATATATCTCCATTGCCCTTGATTTTCTTGACTGTATATCTCTTAAATGTCAACATATACACGTGTGATTTAGTTGACGAAGATTTTTCATTGCCGAGAACGTCGATCAGAGAGTAAAAAAGGCGTAAGGTTCACAATGGTGTAAAATTAAAATGGGATATACCGGGCTAGGATTCGAGTTACAGGAATAAGGGCCAAACCAACCACCCAAGAATGGAATCGTCGAGCGAAAACACTTGACAACCTCCTCGAAGCAGCTTTTATTACCACCAGACCTTTCTCCATCAGTTAGGAATCTGATGCCGTCACTAAACACATACCTTAAATTGTAGCCATTTGTTGAGTGTTTTTTTGGTGTCTAATCCGCATATATATTACCATTGCCCTTGATTTTCTTGACTGTATATCTCTTAAATATCAACATATACAAGTGTGATTTAGTTTACGAAGATTTTTCAATGCCGAGAACCTCGATCAGAGAGTAAAAACGGCGTAAGGTTCACAAAGGTGTAAAATTAAAATGGGATATACTGGCCTAGGATTCGAGTTACAGGAACAAGGGCCAAACCAACCACCCAAGAATGGAATCGTCGAGCGAAAACACTTGACAACCTCCAAGAAGCAGCTTTTCTTACCACCAGACCTTTCTCCATCAATTAGGAATCTGATGCCGTCACTAAACGCATTCCTTAAATAGTAGCCATTTGTTGAGTGATTTTTTTGGTGTCTAATCCGCATATATATCACCATTGCCCTTGATTTTCTTGACTGTATATCTCTTAAATATCCACATATACACGTGTGATTTAGTTTACAAAGATTTTTCAATGCCGAGAACCTCGATCATAGAGTAAAAAAGGCGTAAGGTTCACAATGGTGTAAAATTAAAATGGGATATACCGGGCTAGGATTCGAGTTACAGGAACAAGGGCCAAACCAACCACCCAAGAATGGAATCGTCGAGCGAAAACACTTGACAATCTCCTAGAAGCAGCTTTTCTTGCCACCAGACCTTTCTCCATCAATTAGGAATCTGATGCCGTCACTAAACACATTTCTTAAATTGTACTAATTTGTTGAGTGTTTTTTTTTTGTGTCTAATCCGCATATATATCACCATTGCCCTTGGTTTTGTTAACTGTATATCTCTTAAATGTCAACATATACACGTGTGATTTAGTTTACGAAGATTTTTCAATGCCGAGAACCTCGATCAGAGAGTAAAAAAGGCGTAAGATTCACAATGGTGTAACATTAAAATGGGATATACCGGGCTAGGATTCGATTTATAGGAACAAGGGCCAAACCAACCACCCAAGAAGGGAATCGTCGAGCGAAAACACTTGACAACCTCCTAGAAGCAGCTTTTCTTGCCACCAGACCTTTCTCCATCAATTAGGAATCTGATACCATCACTAAACACATTCCTTAAATTGTAGCCATTTGTTGAGTGTTTTTTTTGTGTCTAATCCGCATATATATCACCATTGGCCTTGATTTTCTTGACTGTATATCTTTTAAATGTCAACATATACACGTGTGATTTAGTTTACGAAGATTTTTCATTGCCGAGAACCTCGATCAGAGAGTAAAAAAGGCGTAAGGTTCACAATGGTGTAAAATTAAAATGGGATATACCGGGCTAGGAATCGAGTTACAGGAATAAGGGCCAAACCAACCACCCAAGAATGGAATCATCGAACGAAAACACTTGACAACCTCCTCGAAGCAGCTTTTATTACCACCAGACCTTTCTCCATCAGTTAGGAATCTGGTGCCGTCACTAAACACATTCCTTAAATTGTAGCCATTTGTTGAGTGTTTTTTTTGTGTCAAATCTGTATATATATAACCATTGCACTTGATTTTCTTTACTGTATATCTCTTAAATATCAACATATACACGTGTGATTTAGTTTACGAAGATTTTTCAATGCCGAGAACCTAGATCAGAGAGTAAAAACGGCGTAAGTTTCACAAAGGTGTAAAATTAAAATAGGATATACCGGCCTAGGATTCGAGTTACAGGAACAAGGGCCAAACCAACCACCCAAGAATGGAATCGTCGAGCGAAAACACTTGACAACCTCCTAGAAGCAGCTTTTCTTACCACCAGACCTTTCTCCATCAATTAGGAATCTGATGCCGTCACTAAACACATTCCTTAAATTGTAGCCATTTGTTGAGTGATTTTTTTTGGTGTCTAATCCGCATATATAGCACCATTGCCCTTGATTTTCTTGACTGTATATCTCTTAAATATCAACATATACACGTGTGATTTAGTTTACAAAGATTTTTCAATGCGGAGAACCTCGTTCAGAGAGTAAAAAAGGCGTAAGGTTCACAATAGTGTAAAATTAAAATAGGATATACCGGGCTAGGATTTGAGTTACAGGAACAAGGGCCAAACCAACCACCTAAGAATGGAATCGTCGAGCGAAAACACTTAACAACCTCCTAGAAGCAGCTTTTCTTGCCACCAGACCTTTCTCCATCAATTAGGAATCTGATGCCGTCACTAAACACATTCCTTAAATTGTAGCCATTTGTTGAGTGATTTTTTTTGGTGGCAAATCCGCATATATATCACCATTGCCATTGATTTTCTTGACTGTATATCTCTTAAATATCAACATATACACGTGTGATTTAGTTTATGAAGATTTTCAATGCCGAGAACCTCGATCAGAGAGGAAAAAAGGCGTAAGGTTCACAATGGTGTAAGATTAAAATGGGATATAGCGGGCTAGGATTCGAGTTATAGGAACAAGGGCCAAACCAACCACCCAAGAATGGAATTTTCGACGGAAAACACTTGACAACCTCCTAGAAGCAGCTTTTCTTACCACCAAACCTTTCTCCATCAATTAGGAATCTGATGCTGTCACTAAACACATTCCTTAAATTGTAGCAATTTGTTGGGTGATTTTTTTTTGGTGCCTAATCCCCATATATATCACCATTGCCCTTGATTTTCTAGACTGTATATCTCTTAAATATCAACATATACACGTGTGATTTAGTTTACGAAGATTTTTCAATACCGAGAACATCGATCAGAGAGTAAAAAAGGCGTAAGGTTCACAATGGTGTAAAATTAAAATGGGATATACCGGGCTAGGATTCGAGTTACAACAACAAGGGCCAAACCAACCACCCAAGAATGGAATTGTCGAGCGACAACACTTGACAACCTCCTACAAGCAGCTTTTCTTGCCACCAGACCTTTCTCCATCAATTAGGAATCTGATGTCGTCACTAAACACATTCCTTTAATTGTAGCCATTTGTTGAGTGTTTTTTTGGTGTCCAATCCGCATATATAACACCATTGCCCTTGATTTTCTTGACTGTATATCTCTGAAATATCAACATATACACGTGTGATTTAGTTTAAGCAGATTTTTCAATGCCGAGAACCTCGATCAGAGAGTAAAAAAGGCGTAAGGTTCATAATGGTGTAAAATTAAAATGGGATATACTGGGCTAGGATTCGAGTTACATGAACAAGGGCCAAACCAACCACCCAAGAATGGAATCGTCGAGCGAAAACACCTGACAACCTCCTAGAAGCAGCTTTTCTTACCACCAGACCTTTCTCCATCAATTAGGAATTTGATGCCGTCACTAAACACATTTCTTAAATTGTACCAATTTGTTGAGTGTTTTTTTTGTGTCTAATCCGCATATATATTACCATTGCCCTTGATTTTCTTAACTGTATATCTCTTAAATGTCAACATATACACGTGTGATTTAGTTTACGAAGATTTTTCAATGCCGAGAACCTCGATCAGAGAGTAAAAAAGGCGTAAGATTCATAATGGTGTAAAATTAAAATGGGATATACCGGGCTAGGATTCGAGTTATAGGAACAAGGGCCAAACCAACCACCCAAGAATGGAATCGTCGAGCGAAAACACTTGACAACCTCCTAGAAGCAGCTTTTCTTGCCACCAGACATTTCTCCATCAATTAGGAATCTGATACCATCACTAAACACATTCCTTAAATTTTAGCCATTTGTTGAGTGTTTTATTTTTTTGTGTCTAATCCGCATATATATCACCATTGCCCTTGATTTTCTTGACTGTATATCTCTTAAATGTCAACATATACACGTGTGATTTAGTTTACGAAGATTTTTCATTGCCGAGAACGTCGATCAGAGAGTAAAAAAGGCGTAAGGTTCACAATTGCGTAAAATTAAAATGGGATATACCGGGCTAGGATTCGAGTTACAGGAATAAGGGCCAAACCAACCACCCAAGAATGGAATCGTCGAGCGAAAACACTTGTCAACCTCCTCGAAGCAGCTTTTATTACCACCAGACCTTTCTCCATCAGTTAGGAATCTGATGCCGTCACTAAACACATTCCTTAAATTGTAGCCATTTGTTGAGTGTTTTTTTTGGTGTCTAATCCGCATATATATTACCATTGCCCTTGATTTTCTTGACTGTATATCTCTTAAATATCAACATATACACGTGTGATTTAGTTTACGAAGATTTTTCAATGCCGAGAACCTCGATCAGAGAGTAAAAACGGCGTAAGGTTCACAAAGGTGTAAAATTAAAATGGGATATACCGGCCTAGGATTCGAGTTACAGGAACAAGGGCCAAACCAACCACCCAAGAATGGAATCGTCGAGCAAAAACACTTGACAACCTCCTAGAAGCAGCTTTTCTTACCACCAGACCTTTCTCCATCAATTAGGAATCTGATGCCGTCACTAAACACATTCCTTAAATAGTAGCCATTTGTTGAGTGATATTTTTGGTGTCTAATCCGCATATATATCACCATTGCCCTTGATTTTCTTGACTGTATATCTCTTAAATATCCACATATACACGTGTGATTTAGTTTACAAAGATTTTTCAATGCCGAGAACCTCGATCATAGAGTAAAAAAGGCGTAAGGTTCACAATGGTGTAAAATTAAAATGGGATATACCGGGCTAGGATTCGAGTTACAGGAACAAGGGCCAAACCAACCACCCAAGAATGGAATCGTCGAGCGAAAACACTTGAGAACCTCCATGAAGCAGCTTTTCTTGCCACCAGACCTTTCTCCATCAATTAGGAATCTGATGCTATCACTAAACACATTTCTTAAATTGTACCAATTTGTTGAGTGTTTTTTTTTGTGTCTAATCCGCATATATATCACCATTGCCCTTGGTTTTTTTAACTGTATATCTCTTAAATGTCAACATATACACGTGTGATTTAGTTTACGAAGATTTTTCAATGCCGAGAACCTCGATCAGAGAGTAAAAAAGGCGTAAGATTCACAATGGTGTAAAATTAAAATGGGATATACCGTGCTAGGATTCGAGTTATAGGAACAAGGGCCAAACCAACCACCCAAGAATGGAATCGTCGAGCGAAAACACTTGACAACCTCCTAGAAGCAGCTTTTCTTGCCACCAGACATTTCTCCATCAATTAGGAATCTGATACCATCACTAAACACATTCCTTAAATTGTAGCCATTTGTTGAGTGTTTTTTTTTGTGTCTAATCCGCATATATATCACCATTGCCATTGATTTTCTTGACTGTATATCTTTTAAATGTCAACATATACACGTGTGATTTAGTTTATGAAGATTTTTCAATGCCGAGAACCTCGATCAGAGAGTAAAAAAGGCGTAAGGTTCACAATGGTGTAAAATTAAAATGGGATATACCGGGCTAGGATTCGAGTTACAGGAATAAGGGCCAAACCAACCATCCAAGAATGGAATCATCGAGCGAAAACACTTGACAACCTCCTAGAAGCAGCTTTTCTTACCACCAGACCTTTCTCCATCAATTAGGAATCTGATGCTGTCACTAAACACATTCATTAAATTGTAGCCATTTGTTGAGTGATTTTTTTTGGTGTCTAATCCGCATATATATCACCAATGCCCTTGATTTTCATGACTGTATATCTCTTAAATATCAACATATACACGTGTGATTTAGTTTACAAAGATTTTTCAATGCCGAGAACCTCGATCATAGAGTAAAAAAGGCGTAAGGTTCACAATGGTGTAAAATTAAAATGGGATATACCGGGATAGGATTCGAGTTACAGGAACAAGGGCCAAACCAACCACCTATGAATGGAATCGTCGAGCGAAAACACTTGACAACCTCCTAGAATCAGCTTTTCTTGCCACCGGACCTTTCTCCATCAATTAAGAATCTGACGCCCTCACTAAACACATTCCTTAAATTGTAGCCATTTGTTGAGTGTTTTTTTTTTGGTGTCTAATCCGCATATATAACACCATTTCCCATGATTTTCTTGACTGTATATCTCTTAAATATCAACATATACACGTGTGATTTAGTTTACGAAGATTTTTCAATGCCGGGAACCTCGATCGGAGAGTAAAAAACGGCGTAAGGTTCACAAAGGTGTAAAATTAAAATGGGATATACCGGGCTAGGATTCGAGTTACAGGAACAAGGGCCAAACCAACCACCCAAGAATGGAATCGTCGAGCGAAAGCACTTGACAACCTCCTAGAAGTAGCTTTTGTTACCACCAGACCTTTCTCCATCAATTAGGAATCTGATGCCGTCACTAAACACATTCCTTAAATTTTAACCATTTGTTGAGTGATTTTTTTTTGGTGTCTAATCCGCATATATATCACCATTGCCCTTGATTTTCTTGACTGTATATCTCTTAAATATCAACATATACACGTGTGATTTAGTTTACAAAGTTTTTTCAATGCGGAGAACCTCGATCAGAGAGTAAAAAAGGGGTAAGGTTCACAATGGTGTAAAATTAAAATGGGATATACCGGGCTAGGATTCGAGTTACAGGAACAAGGGCCAAACCAACCACCCAAGAATGGAATCGTCAAGCGAAAGCACTTGACAAATTCCTAGAAGCAGCATTTCTTGCCACCAGACCTTTCTCCATCAATTAGGAATCTGATGCCGTCACTAAACACATTCCTTAAATTGTAGCCATTTGTTGAGTGTTTTTTTTTTTTTTGTCTCTAATCCGCATATATATCACCATTGCCCTTGATTTTCTTGACTGTATATCTCTTAAATATCAACATATACACGTGTGATTTCGTTTACAAAGAGTTTTCAATGCCGAGAACCTCGATCAGAGAGTAAAAAAGGCGCAAGGTTAACAATGGTGTAAAATTAAAATGGGATATACTGGGGTAGGATTCGAGTTACAGGAACAAGGGCCAAACCAACCACCTAAGAATGGAATCGTCGAGCGAAAACACTTGACAACCTCCTAGAAGCAGCTTTTCTTACCACCAGACCTTTCTCCATTAATTAGGAATCTGATGCTGTCACTAAACACATTCATTAAATTGTAGCCATTTGTTGAGTGATTTTTTTTGGTGTCTAATCCGCATATATATCACCAATGCCCTTGATTTTCTTGACTGTATATCTCTTAAATATCAACATATACACGTGTGATTTAGTTTACAAAGATTTTTAAATGCCGAGAACCTCGATCATAGAGTAAAAAAGGCGTAAGGTTCACAATGGTGTAAAATTAAAATGGGATATACCGGGCTAGGATTCGAGTTACAGGAACAAGGGCCAAACCAACCACCTATGAATGGAATCGTCGAGCGAAAACACTTGACAACCTCCTAGAAGCAGCTTTTCTTGCCACCGGACCTTTCTCCATCAATTAGGAATCTGACGCCCTCACTAAACACATTCCTTAAATTGTAGCCATTTGTTGAGTGTTTTTCTTTTTGAGTCTAATCCGCATATACACGTGTGATTTAGTTTACAAAGATTTTTCAATGCCGAGAAACTCGATCAGAGAGTAAAAAAGGCGAAAGGTTCACAATGGTGTAAAATTAAAATGGGATATACTGGGCTAGGATTCGAGTTACAGGAACAAGGGCCAAACCAACCACCCAAGAATGGAATCGTCGAGCGAAAGCACTTGACAACCTCCTAGAAGCAGCTTTTCTTACCACCAGACCTTTCTCCATCAATTAGGAATCTGATGCCGTCACTAAACACATTCCTTAAATTGTAGCCATTTGTTGAGTGTTTTTTTTTGTGTCTAATCCGCATATATAACACCATTGCCCATGATTTTCTTGACTGTATATCTCTTAAATATCAACATATACACGTGTGATTTAGTTTACGAAGATTTTTCAATGCCGAGAACCTCAATCGGAGAGTAAAAAACGGCGTAAGGTTCACAAAGGTGTAAAATTAAAATGGGATATACCGGGCTAGGATTCGAGTTACAGGAACAAGGGCCAAACCAACCACCCAAGAATGGTATCGTCGAGCGAAAGCACTTGACAACCTCCTAGAAGTAGCTTTTGTTACCACCAGACCTTTCTCCATCAATTAGGAATCTGATGCCGTCACTAAACACATTCCTTAAATTTTAACCATTTGTTGAGTGATTTTTTTTTTGGTGTCTAATCCGCATATATATCACCATTGCCCTTGATTTTCTTGACTGTATATCTCTTAAATATCAACATATACACGTGTGATTTAGTTTACAAAGTTTTTTCAATGCGGAGAACCTCGATCAGAGAGTAAAAAAGGCGTAAGGTTCACAATGGTGTAAGATTAAAATGGGATATAGCGGGCTAGGATTCGAGTAATAGGAACAAGGACCAAACCAACCACCCAAGAATGGAATCGTCGAGCGAAAACACTTGACAACCTCATAGAAGCAGCTTTTCTTACCACCAAACATTTCTCCATCAATTAGGAATCTGATGCCGTCACTAAACACATTCCTTAAATTGTAGCAATTTGTTGAGTGATTTTTTTTTGGTGCCTAATCCGCATATATATCACCATTGCCCTTGATTTTCTTGACTGTATATCTCTTAAATATCAACATATACACGTTTGATTTAGTTTACGAAGATTTTTCAATACCGAGAACATCGATCAGAGAGTAAAAAAGGCGTAAGGTTCACAATGGTGTAAAATTAAAATGGGATATACCGGGCTAGGATTCCAGTTACAGGAACAAGGGCCAAACCAACCACCCAAGAATGGAATCGTCGAGCGAAAACACTTGACAACCTCCTAGAAGCAGCTTTTCTTGACACCAGACCTTTCTCCATCAATTTGGAATCTGATGTCGTCACTAAACACATTCCTTAAATTGTAGCCATTTGTTGAGTGTTTTTTTTTGGTGTCTAATCCGCATATATATCACCATTGCCCTTGATTTTCTTGACTGTATATCTCTTAAATATCAACATATACACGTGTGATTTAGTTTAAGCAGATTTTTCAATGCCGAGAACCTCGATCAGAGAGTAAAAAAGGCGTAAGGTTCAAAATGGTGTATAATTAAAATGGGATATACTGGGCTAGGATTCGAGTTACAGGAACAAGGGCGAAACCAACCCCCCAAGAATGGAATCGTCGAGCGAAAACACTTGACAACCTCCTAGAAGCAGCTTTTCTTGCCACCAGACCTTTCTCCATCAATTAGGAATCTGATGCCGTCACTAAACACATTCCTTAAATTGTAGCCATTTGTTGAGTGATTTTTTTTGGTGTCTAATCCGCATATATATCACAATTGCCATTGATTTTCTTGACTGTATATCTCTTAAATATCAACATATACACGTGTGATTTAGTTTATGAAGATTTTTCAATGCCGAGAACCTCGATCAGAGAGTAAAAAAGGCGTAAGGTTCACAATGGTGTAAGATTAAAATGGGATATAGCGGGCTAGGATTCGAGTAATAGGAACAAGGGCCAAACCAACCACCCAAGAATGGAATCGTCGAGCGAAAACACTTGACAACCTCATAGAAGCAGCTTTTCTTACCACCAAACATTTCTCCATCAATTAGGAATCTGATGCCGTCACTAAACACATTCCTTAAATTGTAGCAATTTGTTGAGTGATTTTTTTTTGGTGTCTAATCCGCATATATATCACCATTGCCCTTGATTTTCTTGACTGTATATCTCTTAAATATCAACATATACACGTTTGATTTAGTTTACGAAGATTTTTCAATACCGAGAACATCGATCAGAGAGTAAAAAAGGCGTAAGGTTCACAATGGTGTAAAATTAAAATGGGATATACCGGGCTAGGATTCGAGTTACAGGAACAAGGGCCAAACCAACCACCCAAGAATGGAATCGTCGAGCGAAAACACTTGACAACCTCCTAGAAGCAGCTTTTCTTGACACCAGACCTTTCTCCATCAATTAGGAATCTGATGCCGTCACTAAACACATTCCTTAAATTGTAGCCATTTGTTGAGTGTTTTTTTTTGGTGTCTAATCCGCATATATATCACCATTGCCCTTGATTTTCTTGACTGTATATCTCTTAAATATCAACATATACACGTGTGATTTAGTTTAAGCAGATTTTTCAATGCCGAGAACCTCGATCAGAGAGTAAAAAAGGTGTAAGGTTCAAAATGGTGTATAATTAAAATGGGATATACTGGGCTAGGATTCGAGTTACAGGAACAAGGGCGAAACCAACCACCCAACAATGGAATCGTCGAGCGAAAACACTTGACAACCTCCTAGAAGCAGCTTTTCTTGCCACCAGACCTTTCTCCATCAATTAGGAATCTGATGCCGTCACTAAACACATTCCTTAAATTGTACCAATTTGTTGAGTGTTTTTTTTGGTGTCTAATCCGCATATATATATCACCATTGCACTTGATTTTCTTGACTGTATATCTCTTAAATGTCAACATATACACGTGTGATTTAGTTTACAAAGATTTTTCATTGCCGAGAACGCCGATCAGAGAGTAAAAAAGGCGTAAGGTTCACAATGGTGTAAAATTAAAATGGGATATACCGAGCTAGGATTCGAGTTACAGGAACAAGGGCCAAACCAACCACCCAAGAATGGAATCGTCGAGCGAAAACACTTGACAAGCTCCTAGAAGCAGCTTTTCTTACCACCAGACCTTTCTCCATCAATTAGGAATCTGATGCCGTCACTAAACACATTCCTTAAATTGTAGCCATTTGTTGAGTGTTTTTTTTGGTGTCTAATCCGCATATATATCACAATTGCCATTGATTTTCTTGACTGTATATCTCTTAAATATCAACATATACACGTGTGATTTAGTTTATGAAGATTTTTCAATGCCGAGAACCTCGATCAGAGAGTAAAAAAGGCGTAAGGTTCACAATGGTGTAAGATTAAAATGGGATATAGCGGGCTAGGATTCGAGTAATAGGAACAAGGACCAAACCAACCACCCAAGAATGGAATCGTCGAGCGAAAACACTTGACAACCTCATAGAAGCAGCTTTTCTTACCACCAAACATTTCTCCATCAATTAGGAATCTGATGCCGTCACTAAACACATTCCTTAAATTGTAGCAATTTGTTTAGTGATTTTTTTTGGTGCCTAATCCGCATATATATCACCATTGCCCTTGATTTTCTTGACTGTATATCTCTTAAATATCAACATATACACGTTTGATTTAGTTTACGAAGATTTTTCAATACCGAGAACATCGATCAGAGAGTAAAAAAGGCGTAAGGTTCACAATGGTGTAAAATTAAAATGGGATATACCGGGCTAGGATTCCAGTTACAGGAACAAGGGCCAAACCAACCACCCAAGAATGGAATCGTCGAGCGAAAACACTTGACAACCTCCTAGAAGCAGCTTTTCTTGACACCAGACCTTTCTCCATCAATTAGGAATCTGATGTCGTCACTAAACACATTCCTTAAATTGTAGCCATTTGTTGAGTGTTTTTTTTTGGTGTCTAATCCGCATATATATCACCATTGCCCTTGATTTTCTTGACTGTATATCTCTTAAATATCAACATATACACGTGTGATTTAGTTTAAGCAGATTTTTCAATGCCGAGAACCTCGATCAGAGAGTAAAAAAGGCGTAAGGTTCAAAATGGTGTATAATTAAAATGGGATATACTGGGCTAGGATTCGAGTTACAGGAACAAGGGCGAAACCAACCACCCAAGAATGGAATCGTCGAGCGAAAACACTTGACAACCTCCTAGAAGCAGCTTTTCTTGCCACCAGACCTTTCTCCATTAATTAGGAATCTGATGCCGTCACTAAACACATTCCTTAAATTGTAGCCATTTGTTGAGTGATTTTTTTTGGTGTCTAATCCGCATATATATCACAATTGCCATTGATTTTCTTGACTGTATATCTCTTAAATATCAACATATACACGTGTGATTTAGTTTATGAAGATTTTTCAATGCCGAGAACCTCGATCAGAGAGTAAAAAAGGCGTAAGGTTCACAATGGTGTAAGATTAAAATGGGATATAGCGGGCTAGGATTCGAGTAATAGGAACAAGGGCCAAACCAACCACCCAAGAATGGAATCGTCGAGCGAAAACACTTGACAACCTCATAGAAGCAGCTTTTCTTACCACCAAACATTTCTCCATCAATTAGGAATCTGATGCCGTCACTAAACACATTCCTTAAATTGTAGCAATTTGTTGAGTGATTTTTTTTTGGTGTCTAATCCGCATATATATCACCATTGCCCTTGATTTTCTTGACTGTATATCTCTTAAATATCAACATATACACGTTTGATTTAGTTTACGAAGATTTTTCAATACCGAAAACATCGATCAGAGAGTAAAAAAGGCGTAAGGTTCACAATGGTGTAAAATTAAAATGGGATATACCGGGCTAGGATTCGAGTTACAGGAACAAGGGCCAAACCAACCACCCAAGAATGGAATCGTCGAGCGAAAACACTTGACAACCTCCTAGAAGCAGCTTTTCTTGACACCAGACCTTTCTCCATCAATTAGGAATCTGATGCCGTCACTAAACACATTCCTTAAATTGTAGCCATTTGTTGAGTGTTTTTTTTTGGTGTCTAATCCGCATATATATCACCATTGCCCTTGATTTTCTTGACTGTATATCTCTTAAATATCAACATATACACGTGTGATTTAGTTTAAGCAGATTTTTCAATGCCGAGAACCTCGATCAGAGAGTAAAAAAGGTGTAAGGTTCAAAATGGTGTATAATTAAAATGGGATATACTGGGCTAGGATTCGAGTTACAGGAACAAGGGCGAAACCAACCACCCAACAATGGAATCGTCGAGCGAAAACACTTGACAACCTCCTAGAAGCAGCTTTTCTTGCCACCAGACCTTTCTCCATCAATTAGGAATCTGATGCCGTCGCTAAACACATTCCTTAAATAGTACCAATTTGTTGAGTGTTTTTTTTGGTGTCTAATCCGCATATATATATCACCATTGCACTTGATTTTCTTGACTGTATATCTCTTAAATGTCAACATATACACGTGTGATTTAGTTTACAAAGATTTTTCATTGCCGAGAACGCCGATCAGAGAGTAAAAAAGGCGTAAGGTTCACAATGGTGTAAAATTAAAATGGGATATACCGAGCTAGGATTCGAGTTACAGGAACAAGGGCCAAACCAACCACCCAAGAATGGAATCGTCGAGCGAAAACACTTGACAAGCTCCTAGAAGCAGCTTTTCTTACCACCAGACCTTTCTCCATCAATTAGGAATCTGATGCCGTCACTAAACACATTCCTTAAATTGTAGCCATTTGTTGAGTGTTTTTTTTGGTGTCTAATCCGCATATATATCACAATTGCCATTGATTTTCTTGACTGTATATCTCTTAAATATCAACATATACACGTGTGATTTAGTTTATGAAGATTTTTCAATGCCGAGAACCTCGATCAGAGAGTAAAAAAGGCGTAAGGTTCACAATGGTGTAAGATTAAAATGGGATATAGCGGGCTAGGATTCGAGTAATAGGAACAAGGGCCAAACCAACCACCCAAGAATGGAATCGTCGAGCGAAAACACTTGACAACCTCATAGAAGCAGCTTTTCTTACCACCAAACATTTCTCCATCAATTAGGAATCTGATGCCGTCACTAAACACATTCCTTAAATTGTTGCAATTTGTTGAGTGATTTTTTTTTGGTGTCTAATCCGCATATATATCACCATTGCCCTTGATTTTCTTGACTGTATATCTCTTAAATATCAACATATACACGTTTGATTTAGTTTACGAAGATTTTTCAATACCGAGAACATCGATCAGAGAGTAAAAAAGGCGTAAGGTTCACAATGGTGTAAAATTAAAATGGGATATACCGGGCTAGGATTCGAGTTACAGGAACAAGGGCTAAACCAACCACCCAAGAATGGAATCGTCGAGCGAAAACACTTGACAACCTCCTAGAAGCAGCTTTTCTTGACACCAGACCTTTCTCCATCAATTAGGAATCTGATGCCGTCACTAAACACATTCCTTAAATTGTAGCCATTTGTTGAGTGTTTTTTTTTTGTGTCTAATCCGCATATATATCACCATTGCCCTTGATTTTCTTGACTGTATATCTCTTAAATATCAACATATACATGTGTGATTTAGTTTAAGCAGATTTTTCAATGCCGAGAACCTCGATCAGAGAGTAAAAAAGGCGTAAGGTTCAAAATGGTGTATAATTAAAATGGGATATACCGGGCTAGGATTTGAGTTACAGGAACAAGGGCCAAACCAACAAGCTAAGAATGGAATCGTCGAGCGAAAACACTTGACAACCTCCTAGAAGCAGCTTTTCTTGCCACCAGACCTTTCTCCATCAATTAGGAATCTGATGCCGTCACTAAACACATTCCTTAATTTGTAGTCATTTGTTGAGTGTTTTTTTTTTGGTGTCTAATCCGCATATATATCACCATTGCCCTTAATTTTCTTGACTGTATATCTCTTAAATATCAACATATACATGTGTGATTTAGTTTACGAAGATTTTTCAATGCTGAGAACCTCGATCAGAGAGTAAAAAAGGCGTAAGGTTCACAATGGTGTCAAATTAAAATGGGATATACCGGGCTAGGATTCGAGTCACAGGAACAAGGGCTAAACCAACCACCCAAGAATGGAATCGTCGAGCGAAAACACTTGACAACCTCCTAGAAGCAGCTTTTCTTGCCACTAGACCTATCTCCATCAATTAGGAATCTGATGCCGTCACTAAACACATTCCTTAAATTGTAGTCATTTGTTGAGTGTTTTTTTTGTGTCTAATCCGCATATATATCACCATTGCCCTTGATTTTATTGACTGTATATCTCTTAAATATCAACATATATACACGTGTGATTTAGTTTACGAAGATTTTTCAATGCCTTGAACCTCGATCAGAGAGTAAAAAAGGCGTAAGGTTCACAATGGTGTAAAATTAAAATGGGATATACCGGGCTAGGGTTCGAGTTATAGGAACAAGGACTAAACCACCCACCCAAGAATGGAATCGTCGAGCGAAAACACTTGACAACCCCCTAGAAGCAGCTTTTCTTGCCAGTAGACCTTTTTCCAACAATTAGAAATCTGATGCCGTCACTAAACAAATTCCTTAAATTGTAGCAATTTGTTGAGTGTTTTTTTGTGTCTAATCCGCATATATATTACCATTTCCCTTGATTTTCTTGATTGTATATCTCTTAAATGTCAACATATACACGTGTGATTTAGTTTACGAAGATTTTTCAATGCCGAGAACCTCGATCAGAGAGTTAAAAGGTGTAAGGTTCACAATGGTGTAAAATTAAAATGGGATATACCGGGCTAGGATTCGAGTTACAGGAACAAGGGTCAAACCAACCACCCAAGAATGGAATCGTCAAGCGAAAGCACTTGACAACCTCCTAGAAGCAGCTTTTCTTACCACCAGACCTTCCTCCATCAATTAGGAATCTGATGCCGTCACTAAACACATTCCTTAAATTGTAGCCATTTGTTGAGTGTTTTTTTTTTGTGTCTAATCCGCATATATATCACCATTCCCCTTGATTTTCTTGACTGTATATCTCTTAAATGTCAACATATACACGTGTGATTTAGTTTACGAAGATTTTTCAATGCCGAGAACCTCGATCAGAGAGTAAAAAAGGCGTAAGGTTTACAATGGTGTAAAATTAAAATGGGATATAACGGGCTAGGATTCGAGTTACAGGAACAAGGGCCAAACCAACCACCCAATAATGGAATCGTCGAGCGAAAACACTTGACAACCTCCTGGAAGCAGCTTTTCTTGCCACCAGACATTTCTCCATCAATTAGGAATCTGATGCCGTCACTAAACACATTCCTTAAATTGTAGCCGTTTGTTGAGTGATTTTTTTTTGGTGTCTAATCCGCATATATATCACCATTGCCATTGATTTTCTTGATTGTATATCTCTTAATTATCAACATATACACGTGTGATTTAGTTTACGAAGATTTTTCAATGCCGAGAACCTCGATCAGAGAGTAAAAAAGGCGTAAGGTTCACAATGGTGTAAGATTAAAATGGGATATACCGGGCTAGGATTCGAGTTACAGGAACAAGGGCCAAACCAACCACCCAAGAATGGAATCGTCGAGCGAAAACACTTGACAACCTCCTAGAAGCAGCTTTTCTTGCCACCAGACCTTTCTCCATTAATTAGGAATCCGATGCCGTCACTAAACACATTCCTTAAATTGTACCAATTTGTTGAGTGTTTTTTTTTTGGTGTCTAATCCGCATATATATCACCATTGCCCTTAATTTTCTTGACTGTATATCTCTTAAATGTCAACATATACACGTGTGATTTAGTTTACGAAGATTTTTCAATGACGAGAACCTCGATCAGAGAGTAAAAAAGGCGTAAGGTTCACAATGGTGTAAAATTAAAATGGGATATACCAGGCTAGGATTCGAGTTATAGGAACAAGGTCCAAACCAACCACCCAAGAATGGAATCGTCGAGTGAAAACACTTGACAACCTCTTAGAAGCAGCTTTTCTTGCCACCAGACCTTTCGCCATCAATTAGGAATCTGATATCGTCACTAAACATATTCCTTAAATTGTAGCCATTTGTTGAGTGTTTTTTTGGTGTCTAATCCGCATATATATCACCATTGCTCTTAATTTTCTTGACTGTACATCTCTTAAATGTCAACATATACACGTGTGATTCAGTTTACGAAGATTTTTCATTGCCGAGAACCTCGATCAGAGAGTAAAAAAGGCGTAAGGTTCATAATGGTGTAAAATTAAAATGGGATATACCGGGCTAGGATTCGAGTTACAGGAACAAGAGCCAAACCAACCACCCAAGAATGGAATCGTCGAGCGAAAACACTTGACAACCTCCTAGAAGCAGCTTTTCTTACCACCAGACCTTTCTCCATCAATTAGGAATCTGATGCCGTCACTAAACACATTCCTTAAATTGTAGCCATTTGTTGAGTGTTTTTTTTTGTGTCTAATCCGTATATATTTCACCATTGCGCTTGATTTTCTTGACTGTATATTTCTTAAATGTCAACATATACACGTGTGATTTAGTTTACGAAGATTTTTCAACGCCGAGAACCTCGATCAGAGAGAAAAAAAGGCGTAAGGTTCACAATTGTGTAAAATTAAAATGGGATATACCGGGCTCGGGTTCGAGTTACAGGAAGAAGGGCCAAACCAACCACCCAAGAATGGAATCGTCAAGCGAAAACACTTGACAACCTCCTAGAAGCAGCTTTTCTTACCACCAGACCTTTCTCCATCAATTAGGAATCTGATGCCGTCACTAAACACTTTCCTTAAATTGTAGCCATTTGTTGAGTGTTTTTTTTTTGTGTCTAATCCGCATATATATCACCATTCCCTTTGATTTTCTTGACTGTATATCTCTTAAATGTCAACATATACACGTGTGATTTAGTTTACGAAGATTTTTCAATGCCGAGAACCTCGATCAGAGAGTAAAAAAGGCGTAAGGTTTACAATGGTGTCAAATTAAAATGGGATATACCGGGCTAGGATTCGAGTTACAGGAACAAGGGCTAAACCAACCACCCAAGAATGGAATCGTCGAGCGAAAACACTTGACAACCTCCTGGAAGCAGCTTTTCTTGCCCCCAGACATTTCTCCATCAATTAGGAATCTGATGCCGTCACTAAACACATTCCTTAAATTGTAGCCATTTGTTGAGTGTTTTTTTTTGTGTCTAATCCGTATATATTTCACCATTGCGCTTGATTTTCTTGACTGTATATCTCTTAAATGTCAACATATACACGTGTGATTTAGTTTACGAAGATTTTTCAACGCCGAGAACCTCGATCAGAGAGAAAAAAAGGCGTAAGGTTCACAATTGTGTAAAATTAAAATGGGATATACCGGGCTAGGGTTCGAGTTACAGGAAGAAGGGCCAAACCAACCACCCAAGAATGGAATCGTCAAGCGAAAACACTTGACAACCTCCTAGAAGCAGCTTTTCTTACCACCAGACCTTTCTCCATCAATTAGGAATCTGATGTCGTCACTAAACACTTTCCTTAAATTGTAGCCATTTGTTGAGTGTTTTTTTTTGTGTCTAATCCGCATATATATCACCATTCCCTTTGATTTTCTTGACTGTATATCTCTTAAATGTCAACATATACACGTGTGATTTAGTTTACGAAGATTTTTCAATGCCGAGAACCTCGATCAGAGAGTAAAAGAGGCGTAAGGTTTACAATGGTGTCAAATTAAAATGGGATATACCGGGCTAGGATTCGAGTTACAGGAACAAGGGCTAAACCAACCACCCAAGAATGGAATCGTCGAGCGAAAACACTTGACAACCTCCTGGAAGCAGCTTTTCTTGCCCCCAGACATTTCTCCATCAATTAGGAATCTGATGCCGTCACTAAACACATTCCTTAAATTGTAGCCATTTGTTGAGTGTTTTTTTTGGTGTCTAATCCTCATATATATCACCATTGCCCATGATTTTCTTGACTGTATATCTCTTAAATATCAACATATACACGTGTGATTTCGTTTACAAAGATTTTTCAATGCCGAGAACCTCGATCAGAGAGTAAAAAAGGCGTAAGGTTCACAATGGTGTAAAATTAAAATGAGATATACCGGGCTAGGATTCGAGTTACAGGAACAAGGGCCAAACCAACCACCCAAGAATGGAATCGTCGATCGAAAACACTTGACAACCTCCTAGAAGCAGCTTTTCTTGCCACCAGACCTTTCTCCATCAATTAGGAATCTGATGCCTTCACTAAACACATTCCTTAAATTGTAGCCATTTGTTGAGTGATTTTTTTTTGGTGTCTAATCCGCATATATATCACCATTGCCATTGATTTTCTTGATTGTATATCTCTTAAATATCAACATATACACGTGTGATTTAGTTTACGAAGATTTTTCAATGCCGAGAACCTCGATCAGAGAGTAAAAAAGGCGTAAGGTTCACAATGGTGTAAGATTAAAATGGGATATACCGGGCTAGGATTCGAGTTACAAGAACAAGGGCCAAACCAAAGACCTAAGAATGGAATAGTCGAGCGAAAACACTTGACAACCTCCTAGAAGCAGCTTTTCTTGCCACCAGACCTTTCTCCATTAATTAGGAATCTGATGCCGTCACTAAACACATTCCTTAAATTGTACCAATTTGTTGAGTGTTTTTTTTTGTGTCTAATCCGCATATATATCACTATTCCCTTTGATTTTCTTGACTGTATATCTCTTAAATGTCAACATATACACGTGTCATTTAGTTTACGAAGATTTTTCAATGCCGAGAACCTCGATCAGAGAGTAAAAAAGGCGTAAGGTTTACAATGGTGTCAAATTAAAATGGGATATACCGGGCTAGGATTCGAGTTACAGGAACAAGGGCTAAACCAACCACCCAAGAATGGAATCGTCGAGCGAAAACACTTGACAACCTCCTGGAAGCAGCTTTTCTTGCCCCCAGACATTTCTCCATCAATTAGGAATATGATGCCGTCACTAAACACATTCCTTAAATTGTAGCCATTTGTTGAGTGTTTTTTTTGGTGTCTAATCCTCATATATATCACCATTGCCCATGATTTTCTTGACTGTATATCTCTTAAATATCAACATATACACGTGTGATTTCGTTTACAAAGATTTTTCAATGCCGAGAACCTCGATCAGAGAGTAAAAAAGGCGTAAGGTTCACAATGGTGTAAAATTAAAATGAGATATACCGGGCTAGGATTCGAGTTACAGGAACAAGGGCCAAACCAACCACCCAAGAATGGAATCGTCGATCGAAAACACTTGACAACCTCCTAGAAGCAGCTTTTCTTGCCACCAGACCTTTCTCCATCAATTAGGAATCTGATGCCTTCACTAAACACATTCCTTAAATTGTAGCCATTTGTTGAGTGATTTTTTTTTGGTGTCTAATCCGCATATATATCACCATTGCCATTGATTTTCTTGATTGTATATCTCTTAAATATCAACATATACACGTGTGATTTAGTTTACGAAGATTTTTCAATGCCGAGAACCTCGATCAGAGAATAAAAAAGGCGTAAGGTTCACAATGGTGTAAGATTAAAATGGGATATACCGGGCTAGGATTCGAGTTACAAGAACAAGGGCCAAACCAAAGACCCAAGAATGGAATAGTCGAGCGAAAACACTTGACAACCTCCTAGAAGCAGCTTTTCTTGCCACCAGACCTTTCTCCATTAATTAGGAATCTGATGCCGTCACTAAACACATTCCTTAAATTGTACCAATTTGTTGAGTGTTTTTTTTTTTGGTGTCTAATCCGCATATATATCACCATTGCCCTTAATTTTCTTGACTGTATATCTCTTAAATGTCAACATAAACACGTGTTATTTAGTTTACGAAGATTTTTCAATGACGAGAACCTCGATCAGAGAGTAAAAAAGGCGTAAGGTTCACAATGGTGTAAAATTAAAATGGGATATACCAGGCTAGGATTCGAGTTATAGGAACAAGGGCCAAACCAACCACCCAAGAATGGAATCGTCAAGCGAAAACACTTGACAACCTCCTAGAAGCAGCTTTTCTTACCACCAGACCTTTCTCCATCAATTAGGAATCTGATGCCGTCACTAAACACTTTCCTTAAATTGTAGCCATTTGTTGAGTGTTTTTTTTTGTGTCTAATCCGCATATATATCACCATTCCCCTTGATTTTCTTGACTGTATATCTCTTAAATGTCAACATATACACGTGTGATTTAGTTTACGAAGATTTTTCAATGCTGAGAACCTCGATTAGAGAGTAAACAAGGCGTAAGGTTTACAATGGTGTCAAATTAAAATGGGATATACCGGGCTAGGATTCGAGTTATAGGAACAAGGGCTAAACCAACCACCCAAGAATGGAATCGTCGAGCGAAAACACTTGACAACCTCCTGGAAGCAGCTTTTCTTGCCCCCAGACATTTCTCCATCAATTAGGAATCTGATGCCGTAACTAAACACATTCCTTAAATTGTAGCCATTTGTTGAGTGTTTTTTTTGGTGTCTAATCCTCATATATATCCCCATTGCCCTTGATTTTCTTGACTGTATATCTCTTAAATATCAACATATACACGTGTGATTTCGTTTACAAAGATTTTTCAATGCCGAGAACCTCGATCAGAGAGTAAAAAAGGCGTAAGGTTCACAATGGTGTAAAATTAAAATGAGATATACCGGGCTAGGATTCGAGTTACAGGAACAAAGGCCAAACCAACCACCCAAGAATGGAATCGTCGAGCGAAAACACTTGACAACCTCCTAGAAGCAGCTTTTCTTGCCACCAGACCTTTCTCCATCAATTAGGAATCTGATGCCTTCACTAAACACATTCCTTAAATTGTAGCCATTTGTTGAGTGATTTTTTTTTGGTGTCTAATCCGCATATATATCACCATTGCCATTGATTTTCTTGATTGTATATCTCTTAAATATCAACATATACACGTGTGATTTAGTTTACGAAGATTTTTCAATGCCGAGAACCTCGATCAGAGAGTAAAAAAGGCGTAAGGTTCACAAAGGTGTAAGATTAAAATGGGATATACCGGGCTAGGATTCGAGTTACAGGAACAAGGGCCAAACCAAAGACCCAAGAATGGAATAGTCGAGCGAAAACACATGACAACCTCCTAGAAGCAGCTTTTCTTGCCACCAGACCTTTCTCCATTAATTAGGAATCTGATGCCGTCACTAAACACATTCCTTAAATTGTACCAATTTGTTGAGTGTTTTTTTTTTTTGTGTCTAATCCGCATATATATCACCATTGCCCTTAATTTTCTTGACTGTATATCTCTTAAATGTCAACATATACACGTGTTATTTAGTTTACGAAGATTTTTCAATGACGAGAACCTCGATCAGAGAGTAAAAAAGGCGTAAGGTTCACAATGGTGTAAAATTAAAATGGGATATACCAGGCTAGGATTCTAGTTATAGGAACAAGGGCCAAACCAACCACCCAAGAATGGAATCGTCGAGCGAAAACACTTGACAACCTCCTAGAAGCAGCTTTTCTTGCCACCAGACCTTTCTCCATCAATTAGGAATCTGATATCATCATTAAACATATTCCTTAAATTGTAGCCATTTGTTGAGTGTTTTTTTTGGTGTCTAATCCGCATATATATGACCATTGCTCTTGATTTTCTTGACTGTATATCTCTTATATGTCAACATATACACGTGTGATTCAGTTTACGAAGTTTTTTCATTGCCGAGAACCTCGATCAAAGAGTAAAAAAGGCGTAAGGTTCATAATGGGGTAAAATTAAAATGGGATATACCGGGCTAGGATTCGAGTTACAGGAACAAGAACCAAACCAACCACCCAAGAATGGAATCGTCGAGCGAAAACACTTGACAACCTCCTAGAAGCAGATTTTCTTACCACCAGACCTTTCTCCATCAATTAGGAATCTGATGCCGTCACTAAACACATTCCTTAAATTGTAGCCATTTGTTGAGTGTTTTTTTTTGTGTCTAATCCGTATATATTTCACCATTGCCCTTGATTTTCTTGACTGTATATCTCTTAAATGTCAACATATACACATGTGATTTAGTTTACGAAGATTTTTCAACGCCGAGAACCTCGATCAGAGAGAAAAAAAGGCGTAAGGTTCACAATGGTGTAAAATTAAAATGGGATATACCGGGCTAGGGTTCGAGTTACAGGAACAAGGGCCAAACCAACCACCCAAGAATGGAATCGTCAAGCGAAAACACTTGACAACCTCCTAGAAGCAGCTTTTCTTACCACCAGACCTTTCTCCATCAATTAGGAATCTGATGCCGTCACTAAACACATTCCTTAAATTGTAGCCATTTGTTGAGTGTTTTTTTTTTGTGTCTAATCCGCATATATATCACCATTGCCATTGATTTTCTTGATTGTATATCTCTTAAATATCAACATATACACGTGTGATTTAGTTTACGAAGATTTTTCAATGCCGAGAACCTCGATCAGAGAGTAAAAAAGGCGTAAGGTTCACAATGGTGTAAAATTAAAATGAGATATACCGGGCTAGGATTCGAGTTACAGGAACAAGGGCCAAACCAACCACCCAAGAATGGAATCGTCGAGCGAAAACACTTGACAACCTCCTAGAAGTAGCTTTTCTTGCCACCAGACCTTTCTCCATCAATTAGGAATCTGATGCCTTCACTGAACACATTCCTTAAATTGTAGCCATTTGTTGAGAGATTTTTTTGGTGTCTAATCCGCATATATATCACCATTGCCCTTAATTTTCTTGACTGTATATCTCTTAAATGTCAACATATATACACGTGTGATTTAGTTTACGAAGATTTTTCAATGACGAGAACCTCGATCAGAGAGTAAAAAAGGCGTAAGGTTCAAAATGGTGTAAAATTAAAATGGGATATACCAGGCTAGGATTCGAGTTATAGGAATAAGGGCCAAACCAACCACCCAAGAATGGAATCGTCGAGCGAAAACACTTGACAACCTCCTAGAAGCAGCTTTTCTTACCACCAGACCTTTCTCCATCAATTAGGAATCTGATATCATCACTAAACATATTCCTTAAATTGTAGCCATTTGTTGAGTGTTTTTTTTGGTGTCTAATCCGCATATATATCACCATTGCTCTTGATTTTCTTGACTGTATATCTCTTAAATGTCAACATATACACGTGTGATTCAGTTTACGAAGATTTTTCATTGCCGAGAACCTCGATCAGAGAGTAAAAAAGGCGTAAGGTTCATAATGGTGTAAAATTAAAATGGGATATACCGGCCTAGGATTCGAGTTACAGGAACAAGGGCCAAACCAACCACCCAAGAATGGAATCGTCGAGCGAAAACACTTGACAACCTCCTAGAAGCAGCTTTTCTTACCACCGGACCTTTCTCCGTCAATTAGGAATCTGATGCCGTCACTAAACACATTCCTTAAATTGTAGCCATTTGTTGAGTGTTTTTTTTTTGTGTCTAATCCGTATATATATCACAATTGCCCTTGATTTTCTTGACTGTATATCTCTTAAATGTCAACATATACACATGTGATTTATTTTACAAAGATTTTTCAACGCCGAGAACCTCGATCAGAGAGAAAAAAAGGCGTAAGGTTCACAATGGTGTAAAATTAAAATGGGATATACCGGGCAAGGATTCGAGTTACAGGAACAAGGGCCAAACCAACAAGCTAAGAATGGAATCGTCGAGCGAAAACACTTGATAACCTCCTAGAAGCAGCTTTTCTTGCCACCACACCTTTCTCCATCAATTAGGAATCCGATGCCGTCACTAAACACATTCCTTAAATTGTAGTCATTTGTTGGGTGTGTTTTTTTTGTGTCTAATCCGCATATATATCACCATTGCCCTTGATTTTGTTGACTGTATATCTCTTAAATATCAACATGTACACGTTTGATTTAGTTTAAGCAGATTTTTCAATGCCGAGAACCTCGATCAGAGAGTAAAAAAGGCGTAAGGTTCACAATGGTGTAAAATTAAAATGGGATATACTGGGCTAGGATTCGAGTTACAGGAACAAGGTCCAAACCAACCACCCAAGAATGGAATCGTCGAGTGAAAACACTTGACAACCTCCTAGAAGCAGCTTTTCTTGCCACCAGACCTTTCTCCATCAATTAGGAATCTGATACCGTCACTAAACACATTCCTTAAATTGTACCAATTTGTTGAGTGTTTTTTTTGGTGTCTAATCCACATATATATCACCATTGCCCTTGATTTTATTGACTGTATATCTCTTAAATGTCAACATATACACGTGTGATTTAGTTTACGAAGAATTTTCAATGCCGAGAAACTCGATCAGAGAGTAAAAAAGGCGTAAAGTTCACAATGGTGTAAAATTAAAATGTGATATACCGGGCTAGGATTCGAGTTATAGGAACAAGGGCCAAACCAACCACCCAAGAATGGAATCGTCGAGCGAAAACACTTGATAACCTCCTAGAAGCAGCTTTTCTTGCCACCAGACCTTTCTCCATCAATTAGGAATCTGATACTGTCACTAAACACATTCCTTAAATTGTAGCCATTTGTTGAGTGTTTTTTTGTGTCTAATCCGCATATATATCACCATTGCCCTTGATTTTCTTGACTGTATATCTCTTAAATGTCAACATATACACTTGTGATTTAGTTTACGAAGATTTTTCATTGACGAGAACCTCGATCAGAGAGTAAAAAAGGCGTAAGGTTCACAATGGTGTAAAATTAAAATGGGATATACCTAGCTAGGATTCGAGTTACAGGAACAAGGGCCAAACCAACAAGCTAAGAATGGAATCGTCGAGCGAAAACACTTAACAACCTCCTAGAAGAAGCTTTTCTTGCCACCAGACCTTTCTCCATCAATTAGGAATCTGATGCCGTCACTAAACACATTCCTTAAATTGTAGTCATTTGTTGAGTGTTTTTTTTGTGTCTAATCCTCATAGATATTACCATTGTTCTTGATTTACTTGACTGTATATCTCTTAAATATCAACATATATACACGTGTGATTTAGTTTATGTTAGTGCATTCATCTGTCGACTTCGTCTTATATCAAGTCTCGGGTTCGTTGCGAAGTTGATCAAGTATCATGTCATCATGTTTAAAGATGACATCATATATATGACATCATTGATGACATCACAATATGACATCATCAAGTGCATCACATCACAAAAGACAAAGAAATTCAAATCAGATTTATGAAAGTTTGTCGGTTTCGCTTGAAGTAAATTGTATGTTTCGCTTGAATTGTTTTAGGTAGGTTTCGCTTGAAATTGTTATGTGTATTTCAAGGGAAAGTCAAAGGCTATAAATAGGTGTCATATCATTTCATTTGTAAGGTTTTCCAGAAAGAGATACCGAGGTGCTACCGGTTTTCTTTTCAACTGTAAACACTGTTATATCAATACACAAGTTGTTTAAAGTAATATTCAAGCTGTTTCTACATTCGTTTCTTAGTTTCTGCCTCTGAAACGGATTAAATCTCTTCTGACCGACTTGTTTGGGTCACAAAACGATCCTACAAGTGGTATCAGAGCTCAGGAGGAAGAGATTTTGCAAAAACAGCTCGTTTTCATCACTAATTCTCTTTCTACACCATTCTTTTTCGAAATTTAAAATTTTTTACCGTTAAAAACGGCTCAAACTTTCACACATTGTGCGCATACATGTATTAACAAATCCTGGAAAGTTTCAGAACTTAAATCGACTTAAAACCGGTTAAAATCAGTGTTTCGCTTGTAATGTGTTCGAATTTGCTGATGTCATTGGCTTTCGCTTGAACAATCTGTTGGCTTTCGCTTTGTAGGATCGTGTTTTGACCCGAACGAGTCTATTAGAGGAGTTTTGATCAGATACAGGTGCGGAAAACAAGTACCTGACGTAGAAATAGCTAGATCTTCACTTAAATCACTTTTCTGATTGATATAACAGCGTTTACATTCAATTCTCACACCGGCAACACCTCGGTATGGAAATCAGAAGGTTACAAATGTGATCCGCTTATGAGGTATATATAGTACAGGTAGGTTCGCATATATGGACATGTTCGTATAAGCGGACCTGAACAGGTAGGTTCCCATATACGGACATGTACGAATAAGCGGACCTAACCAAATAGGTTCCAATATATGGACATGACACATAAGCGGACCTCCTATGTCCGTATAAGCGGACCTACTCTCTAAATCACAAATTCTCTCCAGTTTTCTCATAAAACGTGCCCTAATCTAACAATCTAAAACTAAGACTCGATACAAGACGAAGTCGACAGATGTAGTGCACCAACAGACTCCCCCTCAAATGTTGACGAGTCGACTATCGAGTCACGACAATGCTGTATCTTCACATCTTCAGTCTTGATCAGTCTCTGGGCTTTTCTTTCTCTTTATCTTCATCAACAGACTCCTCTTTAACAGTATCTGCTCGAATATCATCAGACTTTCCCTCTCGATTTGCTGGCATTTCTTTGTTCTTCAGCAACATCTACTTCAGGATCTTTGTCTGACTTTCACAGCAATTCATTTCCAGAGTCGAAACTTGGCTATTCCTGCACATTCTTAACCCATAAATGAATTTCTAAATTTAACAATTTTAAATGCACCAACATTCTGATATAATCAGATGACTCCCTCTCATAAACATAAGCATCAACAATCACTCTCCCTCAGATCACAAACTCATGATGAACCACTTGTTGATTTAGAAAATACATTTTGACATTTTAAAACACACTCCCCCTCACAACAATGTCATCATGTTTAGCACTCGGAACTTTGAAAATCAGCTTTCCAACATCAGTTGTCGAAAATCTTTTTGACTTTTTCAAAAGTTTATGCTAAAACACACTGAAAATCTTTTTGTATTTTTGAATTTAAAGAAATGCAGTAAAGAAATATTTACAGACAATATTTTTGTGAGTTTTGTGTAAGAGGATCATATCAGATTTTGACAAGTCACAAGTACCGTTGAGCTTAGTTACACATTAAGAATTAAACAATTCACTTAGATTGCCAATATACTGATCCACTTAAATTTTCACACACATTTCAACTGATTCAGGATATGAGTTAAGAGTTTTAAGAACTTAAACTCATTCATGTGTCCCACCTCTTGAATATACTCCCGTATCCAGATCCCAATATTCAGTCTTACAGGTGAGTATACCACAGATGATATCTGTAAGGGGAATAAATTATAGTGCGAGGGCCGTGAGAGCTCAGGTCGATCTTTCGATACGCAGAGAGATGACGGCTTCGACTTTCGGTGTGTCCCCTTTAGAGGATCTTTTGATTACAACAGCAATGACTGTCAATTTTATTGTTTCATCAATTTGCTGAGGGTGGCGCTATATTTCAAGCAAGCAGAAAGTATTCTCCGGGGACTAGGCCATTGCTTCCGCAAAATCAGAAGTCCCGGGATAATACCCCAGATATCACTGAGCATAAAGACCTAGTATCTCAGAAAGAGGGACCTTTCAAACGAGATTTCAGGGGTTACCTATATATCCAAGTAGTGTTCCCCACGAAATAAGCAAGTTTGAATTTAAGTTTATATCCCGAAAAAGTTTAATAAATGTATGAAAACCTATCGGCATATCATCAGTGAGACTGTTTAACGCTATTTAAACATTACATTTCTTTAGCATACTGTGACTGTCTACTGATGTACTATCATTTCCTCTTCTTTGACACTAAAACTCATTTTTCATTTTATCATATTTTTGTCTTTTTCAAATTTTCAAATGTTTTTAGATTTTCTAATGTACTACTCCCCCTAAAATGCAAACACATTTTAGAAAATTTGAAAACAAACTATACAGAAAAATGACAACCGATATCGAATTGCGTCAATTCGCCATTCACTTGGCATAAACAATCAGAACTCCCCCTTACACAAAACTATTTTCTCATTAAGATTTCAAAACACTTAAGTTTATTTTAACCAAAATGATTTTTCCGGAAAATAAGCTTTGTTGAGTTTACCACTTGTAAAATTAGGGGTATGGTTCATCATTTTGTCCATTCAATCTCTTGTATCAGGATTACATCAAGTTCAAACTAATGACCTTGAGTAATCACTTGGTTAGAATCAACCTCTCACCACTTTGTAAGAATATCCAAAACATATAACCACATGTAGGAATAAAACATCTACACAAACCATTTTACCAATCAAGATGCCGATTCCTGCTTCACACTTACCAACCTGGAAGCTCCGGCAAGTCACACTTATCCTGTAAAATTTTTAACTGTAGGATCAGTTTTGACCTCTCGAGTGAGTCAATCAGAGCTAGTGCTTACTGAAAATGTGGTGGAAACACATTTTCAGCATGATACTAAGAAAAACGTAACAGAAAAGAGTAGAAACAGAAGATTCACACTTAAAATACTTTTCTTCACTTGATAACGCTTTTCGTATGGACAGCAGTTCGACGTTGAGTTCACCAAGACGTTACAAATAAAGAACACTTCAGGGGTATTTATAGATATCCTGGTCCGCTCATGTGACATGTCCACAAGAGCGGACCTCAAACTTGAAAATTATAAATTTACAATTTTACCCCTGTACTAACACAAAATGACCTATCTGGACCCTATACATTATACTAGTATTACAAAGACGCTGGCTTTAGACATTGTGCATCAACAAACTCCCCCTTGGATGAAGCCGCAGTCTTTGTCTTCAATGTAGGCCTTCAGATAGCTTTGAATTTCTCTTCCCTCGGTTTTGGCTTTCTACTCAGTGCAACCCTGATCTTCTCATTCTCTATCTTCCTCGCCTTTTCTTCTTTTTCTTGTTCCTTCATAAACTTTCCTCTATTTTCTTCCATCTTTTGATTCTCACGTTCACGCTCCCGCTTTGCTTTCTGTTTCATCTTCTCGTCTAAAGACCACCACGAAGATTTCCACTTGTTTTCAGAGTTAATACCTTTCTGAATACACAGTGATACAACCCATTGAAACTGAAGAGCTTGCTCTTTATCTGCTGGAGAGTAGCGAATCTTGTGAACGAATAAACATTCGATGTCTTTAGCTGAGCAATTAACTAACCACATTGGGTCATAAACATGAAAATCCCTCAGCTCTCCACCAGCTCTGTACGTGATTATTGCCTCAGTTGTTCTACAACTGTAAACCCATTCAATAAAGCCTTTATAAAAATCCTGCTCCATTTCTGGCATTGGAATTGTCTTCATTGTACGTGGAGGCTTCACATTCAGAATAACTTCTACAGCTCCAGTTTCTGGATTAACACTCTGAACACGCCTTGGTCGATGTAGCTTCCATTTTCGAAATGGCTTCAATTGTTCATATTTGATGTAGCCCCACATCGCAGTATCATTCTTTCTCACCTTGTAATCCAAGACTCTCACCTTTGCTAATTCATCAACGTCCCACCACGGTAATGACATTATATCATATAACCATGCAAAATACTGGACGCCATATTCTCTTCGAATAGCATAAGCGTTAACTTGTGGAAGAAAACCCCAACTAATGATATCACCAAGCGAAACATTTCGATCTCGTTGGAAGAACTTCAGCGGCCTCTTGTATTTTCTTTCATGAGAATCTTTAAACCATTTAGAACGATCAATTTCTTCAGCTTTCGATTGACTTTCTTTATCAACATTAGATTGGCCTTCTTGCTCAGCTTCTTTCCTCAAACATTCAAATACGTTATTATTCACAGCTTCAGTCACTTTCTGACGTAATTCATCTCTATTCTCTGCAGCAAAGAATTCCATTAACGTTGGAAGTTTTGAAGTATCTTCAGGAATCTCTTCATTATCCGAACATTCTTCAATCTCAACTCTATCGTAGATATCAGCATCTTCAACATAATCATACTTATAATCTTGCTGTTTATTGATATCAAACGTTTCCAAATCTGCTTCAAGATCAATTGGAATCTCAGGATTTACATCTTTTAGCATCTCCCTATACACATCTAAACATAAGAACAAAGGTTCATGATGCTCTACAATCTGTGTTTTACTCGACTCCCCCTTTCTCTCAGCTTCACCACTTTCTTCATTGACTGTGTTGTTTAACAAATCTTCAACCACTTTTTCTTTTGAGGCATCACTCACTCTAACACCTGAACCTCCTGCTGCATCATCATCATCATTACCCTCAGAACTGTGACTACTTGCAGTATATACAAACTCATCATCATCATCATCTTCATCATCTCCATCAATTAATTTAGGCGTTGAAATTTCTTCTTCGATTATGCCAGGAACTGAAGATATAGGCTCAGGATTTTCTATTACCATCGAAGGTACAATAGACATTTCAGAACATCCTTCTACTCCTTTACCCTTATCTTTCTTCTGCCTTTCTAATTCTTCTTGACGTTCCACACGAAGATCTTCTAACTTCAACTCTTCATATTTCTGTTCCACTGATGTCTCTAACATGCTTTCTACAACTCTATTCAGCATGTAAATCTTATGTTCATGTAGCATTTTAGCAGCCCTAAGTTCTTTATTCTTCAACTTATAATATTCATTTTCACTTTCTCGACGATTCTTCTCTTCTTCTAATTCAGACACTCGAACTTTCAAAACGTCGATTTCAGTCTGACCAACTTCAATTTTCAGTGCCAACACTTTGTTCTCACCTTCCAACCTCTGCACCCTACCAGCAAGAGTCTTTTCTCTATCAGCAATCTTTTTGTTTTCATCTGCCAACTTTTTATTTTCAGCAATCACATCATCCACTTTCTTTTCAACATTTTTCAACTGAAAAATATTCACAAAGTCTAAGTCTCCAAATTCGTCAAACCCAGTACTTATGTTTGGAAGAACAGATGGAAAACTTTTTGATCCTGAAGAACCTGGTGTAGTGTGAATGATAGGTTGTGAAGAAGGTGGTGTTTGAAATGTTTGATTCAATGAAGTAACTGGTGGTTCTTGATAAGATGGTGAAACGTGTTGTGATGTGAGTTGTATTGGAGGTGATTTATGTGGTGATTGAAGTAGTGGTGAATGGATTGGTGATGGTTGATGTTGTGGTTCAGTTTGTGTTGATGGTGTTAAATGTGATGGAGGAGTAGGTTGTTTTAGTGCTTGATGGGGTGTTGGTTGTCTAGGAAGAAATTGATGTATTGGAGATTGTGGAGGTGTAGGTTGACGTGGAGGTGTAGGATGCGTTTGCATGATCTTCTGAGGACGCTTTGATACTTTAATCTTTGATGTAGCTCTCTTTCGATTAGCAGCTTTCTTTTTACCTCTCGGAGTAGATTGTGACATCGAAACATGCTCCGGAGAAGGTACATAAAGTGCATCTTCTTTCTCTTCCCTTTTTCTCTTTCTAATCAACTTATCTTGTTCTAACTCTTCTCTCATTCGTCTTTCACGTTCTTTTGCATCAATTACTACATATTCAGACGAACTAGAAGAACTAGTAGTGTCTTTATCAACGTTGTCACCTTCAACATTATCTACAATCTTTTCTTTTTCTTTTTGAACATCCGAAGTAACTGTTTTCACAACACTATCAACAAAATATGCTTCTGTTGTAAACAAATCTGTCTCAATTACAATATTTTCAGCACCAGTTATTTCTTGTTCATTTTCAACATTCAATTCAGAAATATTTTCATCAGATTCATCAATTAACATTGTTTGCTTTTTCTTCTTTTGTATCTTCTTCGGTTTTGAAGAAGAACCTTCACCTTCAGCTAAAGGAGTTGCAAGTCTACGTCTGCGTCCCGACTCCCTTACATACCACACATTCTTGGTTGATTTAAAATTCTCAAGTATCTTTAACTCTACAGCATACAACGCCTCTTTCATTTCTTCTTGATTTCTCCAATTTTGATGATTTTCCGGATCAGGATCCACATAGTTCACATCTCTAAGTAATCCAAAATTTTCAATCACTAGATCAGGCTCTGGATGATTAGGATGATACTGGATCAGATTCTTCAAAGAGATATTAGACTTGTGAGCTTGAAGAAGAAGATCACCCTGAATTTCTCTATCAATTCCAGGATATGCCCGATCAATCATCATTTGTACAAAACGCGGATACCTCCAGGTTCTAACATTCGACGTGAGATTCTCCACCATATAATGAAAAACTATGTGTGAAAAGTTGTATTTCTTATTCAACACCAACGCTGTCAACATATTCATTTGGTAATCTCTCCTTTGATCGAAACTGCCCTTTGTGTGACTCAATGAAATAAGAATACAATGAATTAAGAACTTGAAAGATTTTTGAAACTTTGACTTCAAGTAGTTTCCGGTGTTCAAAGCACCTCTGTATCCCATTCTCAGCATACATCCTTTCACCAAACGTTCCGAAAATCTTGTGGGATAGTTAGCCTCATCAGGAAAATTCATAACTTCTCGAACTAATTCTTCAGTCACCAGAATAGTCTCCAACTTTCCATTCACTTCAACCACTGACGATATCACCTTGCTTGCCTCATCATACTTTGTGTTTATCCAAAATCGACTAATATGTGATCTATACAACGGTCTTTGATCAATCATTGCTCTCTTCACTGGAATACGATTCATATAGTCCAAGATGCTGCTGAGCTCTGATACCAATTGTAGGATCAGTTTTGACCTCTCGAGTGAGTCAATCAGAGCTAGTGCTTACTGAAAATGTGGCGGAAACACATTTTCAGCATGATACAAAGAAAAACGTAACAGAAAAGAGTAGAAACAGAAGATTCACACTTAAAATACTTTTCTTCACTTGATAACGCTTTTCGTATGGACAGCGGTTCGACGTTGAGTTCACCAAGACGTTACAAATAAAGAACACTTCAGGGGTATTTATAGATATCCTGGTCCGCTCATGTGACATGTCCACAAGAGCGATCCAGACTACTAATCTGGTTCGCTTTTGTGGACACATGCCACAAAAGCGGACCTCAAACTTGAAAATTATAAATTTACAATTTTACCCCCTGTACTAACACAAAATGACCTATCTGGACCCTATACATTATACTAGTATTACAAAGACGCAGGCTTTAGACATTGTGCATCAACATTAACAATTTCAAGCATTTTCAAAAACAACCTTATTAATCATAAAAGGTGCCGATTCCTGATCCGCAATAACAAACTTGGGATCTCCGGCAAGTCAGGTTTTTCAATGAAAGAAAATATCCACCCAAGCCTGACCAGCCTTGGGTGTTTTCAATTCAGAAGCAGTTGGAGTGTAAGTTGCTTTCTTTTTAGCATAAAACTCCTTAACCCCTTTAACCTTCCCATCGACCATCTTTCCGAAAATCTTCTTAATTTTTCCATTAAACGCTTTCTCAACATCAAAGTTATCCTTTTTAGAATAACCCTGATTTGAGATTTCAGACTTTCCAGTTTTACTTTTAAAATTCTCAGTCCTCAATGGTGGAAAATTCTCATCATCTATGAAGGAACTGAGTTTTCATCACTCTCATCAAACTGTGGCTCCTCTGATTTTGTGGAATCAGATTCATCGCCAGATTTTACTTCAGATTTCTTAACAACCCATTTTTGGTTGTCAAGTTTAACACTTCGCCTGTAAAATCTCTTCGAACACTCACCAACTTCAAATGTTGAATTTTTAAAAACTTTAAATTTTTCAGTTGGTGGTTCGGTTTTATCAATAACAACTTCTTTCAGTTTTCCAGAAACTCCCTGTTTTGTGTTTGTCGCTTTCGGACAGTTCCATGCAATGTGACCAGTTTCATTGCATCGGAAACAGGTTCTAGTCTCTCTTCTCTGATGAGCTTCACTATTCTTCTTCTCAGCAAGAAATTCTTGATTTGTTTGTCTCCAAAATGAGATCTTATGTTCTTCCTCTGCAGTTGTCCCTGAAACAAATTTAACTATGGAATTAAAATCTTTAATATATTTTTCATTTTTATAGTTTTTAGGTGGAATAAAACCAAGTCCTTTCTTTTTGTAGCTACGATTGTGGTTTGGTTTCTTTTGAAAACCAGAACCAGGATTGTAACTCTTTTTCTTGTTTAAACGTTGTTGAACTCTTGAAGTGTATTTTTTAGGTCTTTCAGAAAGATTAAAATATTTTATTTCAGAAATATTAATTTCTGTCATTTTGAAAACCTTTTTGATCTTTTCAAATCGAACACTTCTTATTGGAAACTCTTTATCAAAATATAATTTGTCAGAATCATTCAAAGTATATACAACTTCAAACGTTTCATCATTCAAATTAGATTTTGACAACAAAAACTCTTTTCTATAAACCCGTTTTCCCGACGATTTTGAACTTTTTTCGAACGAACTCGAACTCTTGATTGACTGACACGAACTTTCGGATTCGGACTTTGACTCTGTCTCCTTATCCTTATCCAACACCTGATCGACCACTCGTTTTATCAGTTCGGACTCATGATATGTGTCGGATGCTGTGAACGTGACATCAATATTATCTGGTAAAACATCGGTTATCTCGGACTCCAACTTTATATTGACTGCTTTTTTTAGTTCTTCCTCGTTAGGTTTTCTAGACGAGTACCCTTCCCAAATCGGAGGCGGACACTTATTATAACAGACACCCTGTTTCTTACCAGTATCCTTTTTCTTCTTTGGCTTTGTTTCTTCACCTTTAAACGCTTCAAATCCTTCAACTGTTGGATAAATTCTATCAATTATGTAGTCACAACCTTTGTAACTTTGCAGCAATCTTCTGATTCTTTCATTTTCAGTTGCTTCACTATCCAACTCTTTCTTCCACTTTGCACATTCTTCTATGTACAAGTTGATCTCTTTCTGCTTTGTCATCATGGTAGCATTCAACATCTTCAAAGCTTTCTCTCTTTCAGAGTTAGTCTTTTCCAGACTATTCACAGTTTTGTTCAATACATCATACGACTTTTTCAAATTCTTTACATCAAACAACAAATGTTCTTTCAACTTTTCTAACTCACTAAACCTCTCATCTTTCTCTATACATTGTTTACAAGACTCTAAACATGTAAGAAAGGGTTTTGTGATTTCAACTATCTTTTCTACTTCAATTATCTTTTCAATCTCTATGATTTTTTCAACTTCAACAACTTTCTCAGCTTCAGTCACCTTTTCTGCTTCAATAATCTTCTCATCAACACTTTCAGTTTTCATTTGATTTTGTTCTTCATCATCACTACTATTATCCGTTGGTGATTGGTCAAACTCTACTGATTTGTCAGAACTATCATCCGAAGAACCAGAATCAGATGGTGTTTGATCAAAAACTATTTCTTCTTCTGAACTTTCATCGGATGAAACGGATTTTTCTTCTTGATTCTTCTTATTCTCATCATTGTTCTCCATTTGTTCTTCAAGCTTTTCAATGAATCGAGCAATTGACAATCTACTAAACTGTCCAGAATTCTTCAGAATCATGAGATATGTACCCCATTCCTTTTGTGGTAAAGCATCAGCAAGCTTTTTAACCCATTCTGCTGGAGTTTTAGTAATTTTCAACTGAGACATGGTACGCACAAGATGACAATATCTCTCAATGAGACCCTTTGTACTTTCTCCTGGACAACCTGAAAACGAATCAAACTCTTTCTTTAGTACATTTATTCTATTAAAAGTTTCACTTGTCATATTAAAGAAATTGATATCCATGATTCGTAAACACGTTTATCAAGACAATCCCGTTAAGCAAAATATTAAGTCCAAGATAGATCACCTTTTAAAAATATACCTGAAACAAACAAACAAACAATCAGTTTAAACACTATTTAAACAACTGAAATAAACTGATACTCGGACTGGTGAATATTTTGCGCGGACTGAAATTGTGTGAACTGAGTTTGATGTCAAACCGTGCGAACTGCTATGACCCGGATCAAAAACAATCGAACTGAACAAACCACACAACCTGAAAAAAATTCAAATTCAAAACAAACTGAAATACCACTTCTTTGATTTCATTAGACCTTACAACAAATGATCTGATTGGGCCGCTCAAACTGATTTGGCCTCTAAAATTCACTTATCCGACAACAATGATTGGGCCTAGCAACTTCACTAAACAGAAATATGATTGGGCCGTAAACTCCACCTAACCGACAAACACAAATCAAACAATTCACGTGTCCGGCAACTTTAATTGTTCAACACAAACTTATTGAATCTTCAAATCCACTAAACAACAAACAATAAATGTTCACTGATTGGGCCGATATTAATATGTGGGTTGACAATTTACACACTTCAATTTTATTTGACCTATAAACCCACTAAACCGACAAGATATGCACAATCCACTAGTCTGACATTTGAAAGTATTAGATGATTTGTTATATCAAGATAATCACTAAGCCGACAACTTCACATGCATAACGAACAGAATCAGATGATGACTGATAAGCGGACCTAATGATACACCTATGAGCGGACCTAAGGTGCTTTGTCACTAAAAGCGGAACTATAATGTCACAATGAGCGGACCACAAAAGCGGAGCTATAAAACTGTCCCTTGAAGCGAACCTTTCGATAAAGTGTATCTAAAAGCGGACCAATGAAGCGAACCTATGTGATGCCGCAAAAGCGGACCTAATTCGGAACACGTTTTGACCCATTTTTAATATGAATTTTAACACCAAACTTTCCAGGGTTTGTCTATATACTGTTACGCACAATCTGTGAGATTTTGAGCCGATTTTGACCAGTGGAACTTTCTGAACTGATGAAAGAAGGTGTAGAAGAAAGAAATCTCAATGAAATCCAGCTAATCTCTATAGAACTCCTCCTCCTGAAGCTCTGATACCACTTGTAGGATCGTGTTTTAACCCGAACGAGTCTATCAGAGGAGTTTTGATCAGATACAGGTGCGGAAAACAAGTACCTGACGTAGAAATAGCTAGATCTTCACTTAAATCACTTTTCTGATTGATATAACAGCGTTTACATTCAATTCTCACACCGGCAGCACCTCGGTATGGAAATCAGAAGGTTACAAATGTGATCCGCTTATGAGGTATATATAGTACAGGTAGGTTCGCATATATGGACATGTTCGTATAAGCGGACCTGAACAGGTAGGTTCCCATATACGGACATGTACGAATAAGCGGACCTAACCAAATAGGTTCCCATATATGGACATGACACATAAGCGGACCTCCTATGTCCGTATAAGCGGACCTACTCTCTAAATCACAAATTCTCTCCAGTTTTCTCGTAAAACGTGCCCTAATCTAACAATCTAAAACCAAGACTCGATACAAGACGAAGTCGACAGATGTAGTGCACCAACACGCTTGAAATTTTGGTAGTGGTTGAAGCGAAACACCGGTTTTCGCTTGAAATACGTGTGGGTTTCTGCTTAAGTTTACCTCGTGAGTCTCGCTTGAACCAACACACCGCTTAGAAAATTCATCGATCTATGTAACACATTAAACAAGGTTTGTCAGCTAGTTGGTAAATGATATCATGTGTCTTGGATAAGTCTACATATGTGAAAGGTCCAATGAGCATTTAGGGTTGATCAGGATTGTCAGTTCATTAAAGTCTTTATGTGACACATTGTCGGCATTTGGGTTCAATTTCTGATACAGTACATGTGAATGTGATCAAACAAGATTGCATGTGATTTTTAAAGATGTGTAAGTCGGTTATAAAATCAAGTATCACAGGTCTCGAGATATAGAGATTCGGTTTACATGTGATAACCTTTTAGAGGTCAAATAGAATTATTTCGATATTAAGGGTTGTCGGGTTGCATGTGAATTCATTTGAGTTGTGTCAGGCACATGTGATTTGTTCTTGGCTCATTATACAATTTATTGAGACAATAAATCTTTGCAAGTATCATTGAACGGCCCAATCATAGTGTCTTGTAATTAAAGATAGCAGCCCACTACATGTTGTGGACCCAATCATATTAAAAAAAGGAGTTTGCGGCCCAATCAAGTAATTGTGTAATCGGGACATTTAGTGTAATATCAAGGGTTGTTGGATTTTGAAATTGTTGCATGTGATCTGGGTCCGATAATCAAGTGATAACTACTATTAAAGTTATTGGTGAGATTTGTCAGATTGTATGAGATTTTAATTACATCGAGATTCCGATTCAATTTTTTTGGATACTGTGATTAATACCGAGGTCTATCAAGTTGTCGGGTGCAATATAGTCAAAGTATAATTCAAAGTTGTCGGGTCATAGCAGTTCGCACGTTTTGACATCAAACTCAATTCACATCAAATTCAGTCCGTATAGTGTGTCAACTTTCAGTCCGCACAGAATTATCACCAGTTTGAGTACCAGTATTATTCTATTAATCGATAAGTTTTTGAACTGATTGTTGTTTGTTGTGTTGTCAGGTGTTTTACGAGGTGAACCAGTTCGTTTGAAAACTAGTTTGAGAAATTCTTCGATATCGAATCATGAGTGAAGATTTTTACAACGCATTTGCTTCAACACCGACTACTCCGACTGACATTGCTAAGAACATGAACATGGAGAATGAAACCGGAACAATGCAAAAACCCCCGAAACTTATGGGAATTGAAGACTATCATGGATGGAAGAAACGTTTTGAGAATTGGGTTCAGGCGAATCATCTAAAAGCTTGGGAGAGCATCGAAACTGAATATAAGAGGCCAAAGAATTCAGCGGGAGTCGGTAAAATCATTTCAGAATTCACGGAGCAAGAAAGAGAGAGTTACAAAGGAGAAAAGATGATGATCAATTTGTTACAACAAGCTGTTAAAGAAGATATATTTGTGTTGCTTCAACATGACTTATTCTATTTGGGAAGCTCTTGGTAAGAAATTTGAGGGAAGTACTGAAATGCTACAAAGTAAACAGCTTTGTTGAAAAAGGAATTTGAACTATTTACGTGCATGCCTGGTGAAACAACAAAGAGTCTTATTGAAAGATATTGTCATCTTGTACGCACTATGTCACAGTTGAAGATTACAAAAACTCCAGCAGAATGGGTTGAAAAGCTTGCTGATGCGTTACCGCAACAGGAATGGGGTACATATCTGATGATATTGAAGAATTCCGGACAGTTTAGAAGGTTATCGATTGCACAGTTTATAGAGAAGTTGGAGGCACAGGACATGGAGCAGCAGAAAATTGCTAGAATGAACAGTTCTACTCATCAACAAGATATTAAATTGTACTATAAAGGAAATGTTCAAACTGCAGAAGCTAGTCCAAAGATACAAACTGCATTTAGTGCTGGAAATCAATCTACACCAAGCAGTCAAGGATCAGTCAACACTAGTGGGTTTTCAACAGTGAATCCTCCAAGTGTTCAAAGTTCATCTGCTGGAAATGGGCATTTAATTCAGTGTAATGTAGCTCTACATCTTCAAAATGGTCAAAATTATTCTGAAGAAGTTGTAAAGCATCATATGGGATTATTGGTCACTGCATTGGAATCTTATGAAGGGTTGATTGCCGGAAGAATTGGTAATCCGATGCTCACAAAGGAAGATTATGACCAAATTGATGCAGAGGAGCTGGAACTGATGGATATTAAATGGGCCTTAGCTAGTGTTTTGAGGAGAGCAGAAAAATTTAGATTGGTTACAGGAAGAAATGATTTCTTGGATGCAAACCTTTCTAATCTAGGATTTGATAAATCTAAAGTTGTTTGTTTTCGTTGCAGGGAGAAAGGCCACTTTAAAAGAGAGTGCAAGAATCAGGAGCCGAGAGGAGCAAAGGAGTCGTCTGGGAAAGATGATTATTATAGGAAATCCATTTATCAACAAATCACTCATCTACCACATCAACAAAAAGATCCACAAACGGCACATGGAAGAATGATCGAAGATGCAAACAAAAAGGCTTACTATGGCATCATGGATCAAGATGACGAGAAAGTGGCTGATGGTTTTAGCTGGGACAAGTACATTCCAGCTGATCCTAATGTTAAAGCTTTTATTGCACATATTGTTCAAAAGCCAGAAATGTTGAAGGAATGGATGGAAGTGTTATCTGATTAAGAGAAAAGTGAAGATGAAAAATCTGTTTCATTTGAAAACAGTTCATCAGAAACAAGTGATAGTGATGAAGAGATGGAACAGATAAATTTGGGAAAAACTCATTTATCTTCTGACACTTTTGAATTTTATTTTGCAGAAAAATTGAAGAAACTGAAAGAAAGGAAAGCTGCAAAGGAAATGAAAGAGGACAAAGTGATTGAGAAGATTGTGGAAGTTGAAAAGATAGTTGAAGTCGAGAAGATCGTTGAAATCACAAAACCTTGTCTTACTTGTTTAGAGTCATGTAAACAATGTATAGAAAAAGATGAGAGGTTTAGTGAGTTAGAAAAGTTGAAAGAACAATTGTTGTTTGATGTAAAGAATTTGAAAAAGTCGTATGATGTATTGAACAGACATGTGAATAGTCTGGAGAAGACTAACTCTGAAAGAGAAAAAGCTTTGAAGATGTTGAATGCTACCATGATGACAAAGAAGAAAGAGATCAACTTGTACATAGAAGAATGTGCAAAGTGGAAGAAAGAGTAGGATAGTGAAGCAACTGAGAATGAAAGAATCAGAAGATTGCTGCAAAGTTACAAAGGTTGTGACTACATAATTGATAGAATTTATCCAACAGTTGAAGGATTTGAAGCGTTTCAAGGTGAAGAAACAAAGCCAAAGAAGAAAAAGGATACTGGTAAGAAACAGGGTATCTGCTATAATAAGTGTCCGCCTCCGATTTGGGAAGGGTACTCGCCTAGAAAACCTAACGAGGAAGAACTAAAATAGGCAGTTAATATTAAGTTAGAATCCGAGTTAACCGATGTTTTACCTGACAATATTGACATCACATTCACAGTGTCCGACACAGATCATGAGTCCGAACTGATAAAACGAGTGGTCGATCAGGTGTTGGATAAAGATGAGGAGTCACAGTCAAAGTCCGAATCCGAAAGTTCGTGTCAGTCAGTCTGGAGTTCGAGTTCGTCCGAAAAGAGATCAAAATCGTCGGGAAAATGGGTTTATAGTAAAGAATTTTTGTTGTCAAAATCTAATTTGAATGATGAAACATTTGAAGTTGTATATACTTTGAATGATTCTGACAAATTATATTTTGATAAAGAGTTTCCAATAAGAGGTGTTAAACCAGAAATGATCAAAAAGGTTTTCAAACTAACAGAAATTAATCTTTCGGAAATAAAAGATGAAAATCTTAATGTAAAACCTAAACCTTACACTTCTAGAGTACAACAACGTTTGAACAAGAAAAAGGGTTACAATTCTGGTTCTGGTTTTCAAAAGAAACCAAACCACAATCGTAGTTACAAAAAGAAAGGACTTGGTTTTATTCCACCTGAAAACTATAAAAATGAAAAATATGTTCGAGATTATAAATCAAAAATGACATATGTTGCAGGAACTAGTCATGAAAAAGAAGCAAAGAGCTCATTCTGGAAACAGTCAAACCAGGAGTTTCTTGCTGAAAAGATGAAGTATGAAGTTTTTCAAAGTAAAGAGACAAGAACATGTTACAGATGCAATGAAGTTGGTCACATTGCATGGAACTGTCCAAAAGCAACCAATACAAAACAGGGAGTCTCAGAAAAACTTAAAAAAGTAGTTGTTGATAAAACGGAACCACAAACTGAACGATTTAAAGTGTTTAAAAATTCTACATATGAAGTTGGTGAGTGTTCCAAAAGATTTTACAAGAAACGGGGAAATATTGACAACCAAGCTTGGGTTGTTAAGAAATCAGAGGTAAAATCTGGCTATGAATCTGATTCCACAAAGTCAGAGGAGCCACAATTTGATGAGAGTGTTGAAAAATCAGTTCTTTCAATGGATGATGAGAACTTTCCACCATTGAGGACTGAGAATTTTAAACGAAAAGTTGGAAAGGTTGAAATCTCAAATCAGTTTTATTCTGAGAAGGATAATTTTGATGTTGAGAAAGCTTTTAATGGGAATGTAAAGAAAATTTTCGCGTTATGCTCATATAATGTATATATGCGTGGGCGCTCGGGGGGCAAAAGTGAAAGTGCACTAATTTTAACGTTATTTTACTAATTTCGTGAAAATAACGTTAAAAGAGGGGGACGGTTAATCATGCATCATGTGGTGGCGTTGATAGCCAAAAGACAAAGGGGTGCATGCACTAATCGGCGTTTGTCTCAATTGCTGAGTGTTATGTGCCTTATGTCCAAGGCTTGATGCAAAACCACAATCGAGCCGGGGGTCTCATTGGAAGCAGCCTCTCTATTCCTACGGGGTAGAGGTAAGGCTGTCTACATCTCACCCTCCTCAGACCCTACCTTAGCTTTGCTATTGGTGGGATATACTGAGTATGATGATGATGTAAAGAAAATTTTCGGAAAGATGGTCGATGGGAAGGTTAAAGGGGTAAAGGAGTTTTATGCTACAAAGAAAGCAACTTACACCCCAACTGCTTCTGAATTGAAAACACCCAAGGCTGGTCAGGCTTGGGTGGACATTTTCTTTGCTTGAAAAACCCGACTTGCCGGAGATCCCAAGTTTGTAATCGTGGATCAGGAATCGGCATCTTTCTTAAAAATTGATTGTGTAATTGAATCTTAAAGTTTGTTAAATTTTACAGATTGTGAATTGCCGGAGCTTCCAGGTTGGTAAGTGTGAAGCAGGAATCGGCATCTTGATTGGTAAAATGGTTTGTGTAGATGTTTTATTCCTACATGTGATTAATTGTTTTGGATATACTTACAAGTGGTAAGAGGTTGATTCTGACATAGTGATTACTCAAGGTCATTAGTTTGAACTTGATGTAATCCTGATACAAGAGATTAAATGGACAATATGATGAACCTAACCCCTAATTGTACAAGTGGTTAAACAAAACTTATTTTCCGGAAAAATCATTTTAGTTAAAACAAACTTAAGTGTTTTGAAATCATAATGAGAAAATAGTTTTGTGTAAGGGGGAGTTCTGATTGTTTATGCCAAGTGGATGTCGAATTGAGGTGATTTGATATCAGTTGTCACTTTCTGTATAGTTTGTTTTCAAATTTCCTAAAATGTGTTTGCATTTTAGGGGGAGTAGAAAATTTCAGAAAATTTGAAAACATTTGAAAATTTGAAAAAGACAAAAACATGATAAAATTCAAAAATGAGTTTCGTTGTGAATAGAGGAAATGATAGTACATCAGTGGACTGTCACAACATGCTAAAGAAATGTAAAGTTAAAAATGTGATAAACAATCTCACTGCGGATATGCCAGTAGGTTTTTGCACATTTAGTAGATTGTGACGAGATATAAACCTAAATTCAAACTTGCTTATTCTGTGGGTAACAACATCTTGGATATATAGGTAACCCCTGAAATCTCGTTTGAAAGGTCCCTCTTTCTGAGATACTAGGTCTTTATGCTGAGTGATATCTGGGGTATTATCCCGGTGTGACAACTGGCACAAACCGGTAATTTCCGTACACTATAATTATTGCTTAATGACTGCAATTATGAGTTTAATTGTCAGCAATGTCTGAACACATGATTAAACAAGTGAATTCATGCATGTTGTATACTACAAAATATTGCGTTATGCATAAACGAGAGCGTTGCGTCAGAATAATAGTAAACTCACCGGTAAGACACAATGTGTCAACAGAACTGCAGAAAGCAGTCAGACATCAGAATTGAGGCCTAGGTGTAGGTCCGACGACAAAAATACATTAAAACCCTAGAGTATGTGTAAGGGTTTAATTTATGGACATACGAAAGCAAAAATAAGCACTAAAAAGCACCCGAAACGCACTTTAAGTGCAGAATTTATAAAATTCAGCAATAATTCAGCATTTAGACACATAAATATTATGCAGAAATGTCGTTTTATTATCCAGAATATTTCCCTAAGTGTTGGGAATTGAAAGAGTACAAGAAAGGTACTTAAACGACACTAAAAGGTGCAATTTAGCACTTTAACGAATCGGTATGTAACCGAACAACCGGAGATTACCCGGAGCATAAAAATAATGTCAATGACATTGTTTTTATCTTTTCTAAGCCAGTTAGGGTCCCTGATTACCCTAACACCCGTGGTAACGCACTACACACAAGTAACTAAGTTAATTACTTAACTTAACTAATTATCACCCTAACTATCTAGTTGTAACCGAACTAGACCCCCCCCCCCTTCTCATAACCGGCCCCAAACCATGGGGACACACATGGTACAAGTTTGATTAGTTTAATCTCTTTGTCTAAAATCTAGAGAACATAAGGACCATGGGATAATACCCTATGATTTGTCTATAAAACCTAAACTAAACACATGAGATAATTACCATCACTTAACACCACATTTCACTCTCTCTTCTCTTCTCTAAAACTCTCGGCCGAACCCCCCTAGAACCACCCACCCATTTTCGACTTTCATCCTCATCATTCCAAGATCATACAAGCTCTAAGGGTTGCGTATTAGGAGCTTTGGTGCACTCGGAACACGAAGGACCACTCCCGTTAGCTTTTATCCACCTCTTTTTCGGCAAGATTCTTCCCTAGCCCCGAGCTAGAGGTATAACACTTAAAACTTGTTTTTAAGCTTATCTAAGGTGGTTAAAAGGAATATTGTCGGTTAAATATCGATAACATACGTTTTGAAGCATTAAAGTCTAGTAAAAACACTAAAATGGTGGTTAATAGCTTGTAACTTGTGTAAAAGTTGTAGTACTTGGAATTTGTGATTATCTAGACCCGATCTATGATTGTGGTAGCTCGGATCACCATTTAACCCGGGTTGGTAAGATCGTTGATCTTAACATAAGCTCGTTTTTAGTTAACACAAGGGTTAAAGGGTGAAACTCTACCACACATGAGACATGGACTTGTGTAAAAGTATTTTTGTTGTGTAAAAGCAATTTAACTTGTGAAATAGTGTTTAAAACTAGTAGATCTACGTATCTACAAGCGGTATTTTCAAAGGACCAAGTGTCCAAGAAATCACATGTTCTAAACCGGGTCTTACACAAACAAAAGTGGTTTTTGTGAACAAACAAGTGTATGGATACTTGTGTAACAAGGGTTTTAACAAAGAAATAATTTTCGTAAAAACCGACTAGAAGTTGTAAAACTTCATATTCTTTAAAAATAAAGTTTTTAAGAAATTAAACTTATTTTTAGAGATAACCAGACTTACTAAATGCGCTAGTAAGTTACTACACAATCTTGGTAAATATCCAAGTTCATGAAGTGGGGAAAAGTAGTGATTATTGTTGATAATTGTTGTTGCTGATTATTGATGATTGATGATGATTTAAAAGAAAATAAACACACGTTTTGAAAACGTGGGAAACCTCCATTTTTAGGGGAAACTCTGTCAAAATTTTTATAAATTTTGACACTTAGAAAAATGTAAGTTTTTGAGAAACTTATTCCCTAAAAATGTGTTTAAAAGCATTAACAAGGTTTCCCTAACTTTTGATGATAAGAAATGGTGATTTCTTGAAGAATAAAAATGGATAATAAGTATATATTTTTGAGAGAAAAATATATATTATTTTATCACCAAATTTTGTGCTAAGTGTATATAGTATGTGTTATACGTGCTAGTGTATTAAGACTTAAAAATACACTAAATACTCATGAGGAGTAGAAATATAGAAATACACATACAAAACACAAGATACATGATTCGGGTGCAAAGTGCAAAACACAAAAGACTTATATTTATTTTTGGAGAAAATAATATAAGTAAGATACGTAGTTAAAAATATAGAATATTTTTAACACAAGAAAATATACACAAAAGAGAGTGACTGTACTTGTGCGACGCAAGTCTAGTGACTAACGATAAGAAAACGCGTATAGGTTACGACGTTAAGTAAGCAAATCCGGTGGAGTTTACGACGCTAGGAACGCAAAGTTGTGAGTTCATGCTCCCCCTTTTCTCTTTAACTGTTTTCAGTTTTTATAACTTCGGGGGTGAAATACATGTACAAATGTAAAAAAAATTATAATTGGTATGATATAAATACAAGAAGTACACTTGGTGAGAACGAGAACCAAGTGTGACGAAATATAAATACAAGAAGTACACTTGGTGAGAACGAGAACCAAGTGTGACGAAATATAAATACAAGAAGTACACTTGGTGAGAACGAGAACCAAGTGTGACGAAATATAAGAATATGAGAAGCGCACTTGGTGAGAACGAGAACCAAGTAAGAGGCGCTATGAGAAATGATAACAAGAAACGCGCTTGGTGAGAACGAGAACCAAGTAGGATGCGTTATGAGAAATAGTGTCACGAATAGGGTACAGAAGCACCATTAATCGTGTACATACTTAGACCGCAGAACAAAAGGTTAGATCTAATGGGTGCCTGGCAGCCACACTACCGATCGGGGCGAGAATCGAGTAGTGCTTTTGTGTCTCAGAATATACCAATTAAATGCCTTAGGTTTGGTGACTTCCTATGTCGTGCCACATGTTAATGGCTTTGCAACCCATTAACAATCCTGATATTTACAGGAATATTTTAATTACATGAAATTCATACCATACTAAAAATTGATGAATACTTTAGTACGTGGGGTACTCAAGAAGAGATTGAATTAAACTTGAAGTACGTGGGGTACTCAAGAAGAAAATTAAACTTGAGTACGTGGGGTACTCAAGAAGAAATTGAATTATACATGAGTACGTGGCGTACACATGAAAATGGACTTATATATGAAAACTTGATTTATTCACAACTATGTTTTCATACAAAGTATACAAACATGAAATACAAAACTGCATGAATTCACACCAACTTTATGTTGACGTTTTTTCCAAAAACTCACATGTATTTCAGGTAACTAGGATGGATGTGCGCGTGGTCTAGCTTATGCTCGTGGATGTCGCTTGTGTTTAACCTTGAATAAAGTTGTAAACTTTTAAGACAATGTTTTATGCGACTTAGCGATGTAAACGCTAACGTATGTGTTCAAATTATGGTATTTGAATGTTATTTTACGAGCATGTAGCATGTTTACTCTTCGTATGCAATGAGAACCTTTCATGATCACACCTCGTGCTTCCGCCGTAGAAAGGGGTGTGACACCCGGGACTTCTGCTGAATGGAAGTTCTGACCTAGTCCTCGGATAATACTTTCTGCAAATGCTTGTAACATAGCATCACCCTCAGCAAGCTGATGAAACAATAAAATTGATAGTCATTGCTGTTGTAATCAAAAGATCCTCTAAAGGGGACACACCCAAAAGTCGAGTCATGATCTCTCTGCTGAACGGTAGTTCTGACCTGAGCTCTCATGATTCTTCATAATTTATAACCCTTTACAGATATCATCTGTCGTATACTCACCTGTAAGACTGAATATTGGGATCTGGATACGGGAGTATATTCAAGTAGTGGGACACACGGATAAGTTTAAGTCTCTTAAAACATTAACATCATATCTCGGATCAATTGAACTTTGTGTGAAAATTTAAGTGGATAAATATATTGACAATCTAGGTGAATTGTTTAAAACTTAAAATGAAATGAAGCTTAACGGTGTTGGTGACTTGTCTCAAAACTTATATGATCCTCTTGCACGAACTCACAAAAATAGTGTCTGTAAATATTTCTTTACTGCATTTCATTCTATTCAAAAATCCAAAATGATTTTCAGTGCGTTTTAGCTTAAATTTTTGAAAAATTCAAAAAGATTTTCGACAACTGGTGTTGAAGAGCTAATTTTCAAAATTCCGAGTGCTAGACATGATGAACAAATGGTTTGGGAAAGTGTGTTGTTTTGAAAGTAAAAACGATATTTCTTCAAGTGGTTCATCATTGTAAAATTATTCTTTGATTGTATAATTCCTGCAAGTGGATCATTAGATGGTGAGATTATTTTTACTAGTTATCATCATAAAATTTATTTTTGGGTAGAGAATGTGCAGGTTATTTGAATGATAGAAAGCCAAGTTCCGATACCTGAGGAATGTGTGATTTCAACATGCCAGACTGCGATCCCAGCATATCGAAAGGGGGAGTCTGAAGACATCCGAGTAGAGATTGTTCGTGAGAAGTCTGTTGATGCTGAAGAGGAAAAGAGAAAGTTAGAAGATGCTTACACTGTAAGATATTTCAGAGAGAGTTCAGACTGATAAAGACTGAAGACGTTGAAGACTCGACACTTAAGACTCGTCAACATCTGAGGGGGAGTCTGTTAGTGCATTCATCTGTCGACTTTGTCTTATATCAAGTCTCGGGTTCGTTGCGAAGTTGATCAAGTATGATGTCATCATGTTTAAAGATGACATCACATATATGACATCATTGATAACATCACAATATGACATCATCAAGTGCATCACATCACAAAAGACAAAGAAATTCAAATCAGATTTATGAAAGTTTGTCGGTTTCGCTTGAAGTAAATTGTATGTTTCGCTTGAATTGTTTTAGGTAGGTTTCGCTTGAAATTGTTATGTGTATTTCAAGCGAAAGTCAAAGGCTATAAATAGGTGTCATATCATTTCATTTGTAAGGTTTTCCAGAAAGAGATACCGAGGTGCTGCCGGTTTTCTTTTTAACTGTAAACCCTGTTATATCAATACACAAGTTGTTTAAAGTGATATTCAAGCTGTTTCTACATTCGTTTCTTAGTTTCCACCTCTGAAACGGATTAAATCTCTTCTGAACGACTCGTTTGGGTCACAAAACGATCCTACAGTTTACGAAGATTTTTCAATGCCGAGAACCTCGATCAGAGAGTAAAAAGGTGTAAGGTTCACAATGGTGTAAAATTAAAATGGGATATACCGGGCTAGGATTCGAGTTATAGGAACAAAGGCTTAACCAACCACCCAAGAATGGAATCGTCCAGCGAAAACACTTGACAACCTCCTAGAAGCAGCTTTTCTTGCCACTAGACTTTTCTCCATCAATTAGGAATCTGATGACGTCACTAAACACATTCCTTAAATTGTAGCCATTCGTTGAGTGTTTTTTTTGGTGTCTAACCAGCATATATATCACCATTTCCCTTGATTTTCTTGACTGTATATCTCTTAAATGTCAACATATACACGTGTGATTTAGTTTACGAAGATTTTTCAATGCCGAGAACCTCGATCAGAGAGTTAAAAAGGTGTAAGGTTCACAATGGTGTAAAATTAAAATTGGATATACCGGGCTAGGATTCGAGTTACAGGAACAAGGGCCAAACCAACCACCCAAGAATGGAATCGTCGAGCGAAAACACTTGACAACCTCCTAGAAGCAGCTTTTCTTACCACCAGACCTTTCTCCATCAATTAGGAATCTGATGCCGTCACTAAACACATTCCTTAAATTGTACCAATTTGTTGAGTGTTTTTTTTGGTGTCTAATCCGCATATATATCACCTTTGTCCTTGATTTTCTTGACTGTATATCTCTTAAATATCAACATATACACGTGTGATTTAGTTTACGAAGAATTTTCAATGCCGAGAACCTCGATCATAGAGTAAAAAAGGCGTAAAGTTCACAATGGTGTAAAATTAAAATGGGATATACTGGGCTAGGATTCGAGTTATAGGAACAAGGCCAAACCAACCACCCAAGAATGGAATCATCGAGCGAAAACACTTGACAACCTCCTAGAAGCAGCTTTTCTTGCCACCAGACCTTTCTCCATCAATTATGAATCTGATGCCGTCACTAAACACATTCCTTAAATTGTAGCCATTTGTTGAGTGTTTTTTTTGTGTCTAAACCGCATATATATCACCATTGCCCTTGATTTTCTTGACTGGTTATCTCTTAAATGTCAACATATACATTGTGATTTAGTTTACGAAGATTTTTCATTGCCGAGAACCTTGATCAGAGAGTAAAAAAGGTGTAAGGTTCACAATTGTGTAAAATTAAAATGGGATATACCAGGCTAGGATTCGAGTTACAGGAACAAGGGCCAAACCAACAAGCTAAGAATGGAATCGTCGAGCGAAAACACTTAACAACCTCCTAGAAGCAGCTTTTCTTGCCACCAGACCTTTCTCCATCAATTAGGAATTTGATGTCGTCACTAAACACATTCCTTAAATTGTAGTAATTTGTTGAGTGTTTTTTTTTGTGTCTAATCCGCATATATATCACCTGTAGGTCCCTTGAGCTGTATGGATCGTAACAGAATCGTCTATCCAACCTAGAGTGCGGAATCCTCTAGATTAGATTTCACAGAAAACAAGTGGAAACAAGAATCAAGAACACGATACACTTTCAATCCGGTCTTCTTGACTGTAGTGCGGAATCCAACCATGTCACAAAACATGCACCAACATCACCATTGCCCTTGATTTTCTTGACTGTATATCTCTTAAATATCAACATATATACACGTGTGATTTAGTTTACAAAGATTTTTCAATGCCGAGAACCTCGATCAGAGAGTAAAAAAGGCGTAAGGTTCACAATGGTGTAAAATTAAAATGGGATATACCGGGCTAGGATTCGAGTTACAGGAACAAGGGCTAAACCAACCACCCAAGAATGGAATCGTCCAGCGAAAACACATGACAACCTCCTAGAAGCAGCTTTTCTTGCCACTAGACCTTTCTCCGTCAATTAGGAATCTGATGCCGTCACTAAACACATTCCTTAAATTGTAGCCATTTGTTGAGTGTTTTTTTTGGTGTCTAATCAGCATATATATCACCATTTCCCTTGATTTTCTTGACTGTATATCTCTTAAATGTCAACATATACACGTGTGATTTAGTTTACGAAGAATTTTCAATGCCGAGAACTTCGATCAGAGAGTTAAAAAGGTGGAAGGTTCACAATGGTGTAAAATTAAAATTGGATATACCGGGCTAGGATTCGAGTTACAGGAACAAGGGCCAAACCAACCATGTTAGTGCAATACGTCTATTGACTTCGTCTTGTATCATGTAATAGTATAGGATAGGATTATCAGTGTCCGAGGTGCAAGAAACAAAGTTTAGTGGGTTTACATGAGGTTTCCTTTGAAAGTGACATGTAACACATTCAAGCGAAACCTACATGATCAGAGGTTTCGTTTGAACCTGCCTGGTCACTCTCAAGCGAAACCCAACACCTATATATAGGAAACTTGTTGATTCATTTGATACGCGACTTCTGAAATCTGTAACGAAGGGCTGCCAAAGTCTGTTCAGGTTGTAATCAGTGTTATTATCAATATTAGTGACAGATTAAAGAGTATCAAGTTGTTTCCATGTCCAGTTTACTGATTCCGCCTTTAAACCGGATATAAAGCCCTTCTAAACGACTCGTTTGGGTCCAGCAACGGTCCTACAAGTGGTATCAGAGCTCAGGAAGAAGAGTTTAGCTTGATATCATCTATTTTCTGACTTCTACACCTTCTTTTTCAATCTGAACAAGTTTTAACGGTCAAAATTGGATCAATTTTTCACAGATTGTATAAAACTACATATTGACAAACCCTGGTAAGTTTCACTGCAAAATTCGAAGTAAAAATGACAAAATTGGACCAAAACTAGGTTTCGCTTGAACAAACACTACAGGTTTCGCTTGAAAAAGCTGCTGGTTTCGCTTGAACATGATGTTTGGTCTAAGTTTCGCTTGAAAATATTGTTGGTTTCCCTTCAAATTGGCTTTCGCTTCAAATTGGCTTTCGCTTGAAATCAGATCTGCTTTTGCTTGAATCGATGCTTTCGCTTGAAAACTCTTCAGGTTTCGCTTGAATCAGGTTTCTCTTGAAAGTTAATCAGGTTTCGCTTGAAAGATCATTAGGTTTCGCTTGAAGGCTATCTAGTTTGAAGTATCAGTTTTGCCTTTCGCTTGAAAGCTGATTTTCAGTGTCAACTTGGGGTTTCGCTTCAACTTGTTGTTTCGCTTGAAGTTTCAGTTCGCGTGAAAGTGAATATTCCAAGTTATTCAAGAATTTCACATCATGGCTAATGTTGATCCTGATAGATGGTGGAAAATAGATTACGCAAGATGGGAAATCGGAAAATTCACAGAAGCCCAGAGAGCCAAAAGATGGAATAATGAATTGGAATGTTACATGGATCCACGTGGTAATCCAGTTGTTGACCCATCAAAGGTGGATTTTGAAGCTGTAACAAATTTGCTTCCAAGACAGGCTACTTTCAACATGAGAAGGTTATCTGAGAAAGAATATTTGCCGGATTTGGAGAACAAGATAAGAGAAGTTTGTGTAGCAAGTCTACCAAAGGTGGTAGAAATGAAGAAGAGAAAAGAAGAAGAGGTGAAAAAGATGGTTGCGGATTTGAAAAAGAAAGCTTTAGAGGAAGTCAAAGTTGAAGCAGTAAAAACTAAGAAAGAGAAAGAAACTGTCACTGAAAAACAACAGATTTTTGAGGAAGTAATTTCAAAGAAAGAAGAATCTGAAAAGCCTGTATCTGTGAAACCTGAACCAGTGATTAAGAAAGAGGTTGAAGAAGACACACCGGTATTTGAGATTGTTCAAAAGGAGAAGAAACAGACTGAAGATATTCAAACTTTGAAAGCTGAAAAGAAAGCTGATGATGAACAGATTTTGGAGTTGCGCTTAAACTACGAAAAATTAAAATCTGAAAATGACAAACTTTTGAAGAATGTTGATAGTTTGTCATTAGAAAACGAAAATTTTAAAAAATTAGAAAATGATTTTAAAAACCAGATAAAAATTTTAGAAAAAGAAAAATCAATTTTTGAAAAATATAATTTGGAAAAGCAAACTCAATAAATTCTCATCTTGAGAAAATCATTCGACTTGAAAAAGAAGTCGAATGTTATAGAATTAAAATTGCTGATTTTGAAAATAAGTTGAAAAGTTTTGTGACTTCTGCACCATATGAGTATCCAAAAGCAATCAATGTTGTTCCAATAAGTGACAATGTCACAAATTTTGACAAAGTCAAAATTGAAGATTGCGATGACAAAGCTGATGATGAAAAAGAAAAAGAAAAGAAAAGAAAAATATTTTTAGAATTACAAGAAAAATTTCAAAATACTGTTTTTAAATCTACTGAAATAGGTGAATGCTCAAAGCAAAAACCTGTTAAGAAGAATGCAGAACAGAAACATAAAGATAAAAATTTGAAAAATTCTAAAAATGAAAATAAAAGCTCATCAGATAAGTCATCCAATCGTTATAAAAAATCACAAAAATCTAAAATTGAAAACTCACAAAATGTTGGTAATAAGTGGTGCAGGTTTGACCACAGTGTTGAAAAGACAAATCTATCATTGAAGAGGAGAAATGATTATCACCAAGCCAAACAATGTTATGATCTGAAGGTTTGGACTGACAGAAGTGGATGGTACGATAACAGAGTGTGCTACACCTGTGGTGTTAGAGGACACATTGCTGTTAACTGCCAAAATTGGAATTTTGAAACACGGAGATGCTATAATTGCCATATCAGAGGACATATTGCCAGAGATTGCCCAAGGAGATCGATGGGAAGATCAAGGGTTGAATCTCAGAGAACGATAAAGAAACCAGTCAATGTCAAGCCCAAAGAACAGAAGGTTCTAGAACAGAAAGTGAAGCATTCGCAGGGGCAAAAAGACAGACTGAGGAAAAAGAGGACGAAGGCGAGAGAGTATTTGGAGAAGATTTTGTCTTCAGGTTCACCGGTTGGTTCGAATAAAAGTTCTGATGAATCGATTCACTCGACGAAAAAGTCAAGCAAATCGAATTCTTCAGATGCAAATCTGAGGACAAACAAGAAGAAAAAGAAAGTTATTGGCGATGAATCTGGTTCATCCAAGTCAGACAAGCCAAGTTCGGGCAATGAATCTGATTCCACAAAATCAGATGAGCCACAAGTTGAGGTAAAAAAGGAAGAAACAATTCCTTTAATGAATGATGAGAAATTTCCACCATTACAAGTTGCAAACCTAAAATCAAAAGGTGTTGATGCTGAAAATATGTTTAATAGCAATGTTAAACATATTTTTAGTAAGATGGCTGATGGTAAGGAAAAAGGAGTAAAAGAATTTTATGAAGAAAAGAGAAAAGCTCAAAATACACCCAAGGACAGTCAGGCTTGGGTGAAACTTTTTAAATAGAAAAATCTGACTTGCTGGAGCTTCTAGGTTGGTAAGCGTGAAGCAGGTATCGGCATCTTTCTTGAGAAATTCACAGGATGGTAACTGTGATATTTCGTTTTACTAGTGGTTAATCAAGGACATTAAGTTGTACTTGATTTTTTACAAGTGATTGTGATAATTGATCTTATATTGTTAATTTTTTTTTAAAACGGTTTAAAGAGAACAAGATGATGTGAACCCCTAACCTACGAGTGGTGGGTTAACAAACTATTTTTTCGGAAAAACCATTTTGATTAAAACAAACTTAAGTGTTTTGAAATCATAATGGGAAATTAGTTTGTTGTTAGGGGGAGTTTTGATTGAATACGCCGAAACCCTCACGGCTGAACAAACATGATTACTTTCACAAGATTGAAAAACGGTTTTCAAACTGTCGAAAATCAATGCGTTGTAAATCATGGGGGTACATTATTATTTTCTGCAAAACAGAGCACTTTAAGTAGAAAATGGATGGCGAGACAAAGCTATCAGCATCCTGTTGTCAATTTTTTTTTATGATTTTGCATTTTAGGGGGAGATATATTTGTTGTCAGAAAATCCAAAAACATTAGAAAATTTGAAAAAGCCAAAAACATGATAAAATTTAAAAATTGAGTTTTTGTGTAAAAAGAGGATATGATAGTACATCAGTAGACAGTTACAGTACGCTAAAGAATTGGAAAGTTTAAATGTGTTAAACGATCTCACCGTGGATGTGTTGGTAGATTTTTATACATTTAGTAAAGTTTTTCGGGATATAAACATAAATTCAAACTTACTTATTTCGTGGGGAACACTACTTGGATATATAGGTAACCCCTGAAATCTTGTTTGAAGGACCCCTTTTTCTGATATACTAGGTTTTTATACTCAGTGATATCTGGGGTATTATTCCGGGACTTTTGCTGAATGGAAGTTCTGACCTAGTCCTCGAATAATACTTTCCGCAATGCTTGAAACATAGCATCACCCTCAGCATATATGATAAGACAATAAAATTGCTTAGCAATGCTGTTGTAAAAAAGATCCTCTAAAGGGGACACACCCAAAAGTTGAGTCATGATCTCTCCACTGAACGGTAGTTCTGACCTGAGCTCTCATGATTCTTCATAATTTATTAACCCCTTACAGATATCATTTGTGTTATACTCACCTGTAAGACTGAATATTGGGATCTGGATACGAGAATATATTCAAGAAGTGGGACACATGAATGAGTTTAAGTTCTTAAAACACTTAATTCGTATCCTGAATCAGTTGAACTTTGTGTGAAAATTTAAGTGGACAAGTATATCGACAATCTAAGTGAATTGTTTAATTCTTAATGTGTAACTAAGCTCAACGGTACTTGTGACTTGTCAAAAACTGATATGATCCTTTGATGCATACTCAAACAAAAATATTGTCTGTAAATATGTTTGTACATATTTCTTTACTGATTTATATTTCAGAAAATTCAAAAAGATTTTTGATTCTGTTTTATTTTCGACAACCGATGTCTGAGTGCCGAGTTTCAAAATCTAAGTAAGCTGATTGTGTTTCTGAAAATAAAACAAGTTTATTAAATTGAAACTTGAATTAAAATAAAAAATCAAAACAGTTTGTGATATCCCCAAGGTCATTAGTTTGGACTTGGATGATTTACTGTGAGAATTTTGGATATTGGACATTGCCATAACTGTATAGATTGTTGATAGAAGGAGTGTTTTAGAGCCAGGTTACGATTCCTGGTAGTTTAAACTGTTGTTACTTATAAACGTATGAGTGATTGCAGATAGTCCAAATTATGATCCCAAGAGCAGAGTCTAAGGGGGAGTCTGAAGACAAGCCTGAAACATGGAAGAGCTTGTAGATGGATCCCAAAGCACGGAAGCTTGATGAAAGGGGGAGCCTGAAGCTGATGGAAGAAGAGAATGATTATTGGATGCTTATAATGTTACAACTTGGATGAGAAGGCAGAATGATCAAGACCGAAGATGTGTCATGCTGAAGACTAGACACTGAAGACTTCGTCAATATCCAAGGGGGAGTCTGTTAGTGCAATACGTCTATTGACTTCGTCTTCTATCATGTAATAGTATAGGATAGGATTATCAGTGTCCGAGGTGCAAGAAACAAAGTTTAGTGGGTTTACATGAGGTTTCCTTTGAAAGTGACATGTGACACATTCAAGCGAAACCTACATGATCAGAGGTTTCGTTTGAACCTGCCTAGTCACTCTCAAGCGAAACCCAACACCTATATATAGGACACTTGTTGATTCATTTGGTACGCGACTTCTGAAATCTGTAACGAAGTGCTGCCAAAGTCTGTTCAGGTTGTAATCAGTGTTATTATCAATATTAGTGACAGATTAAAGAGTATCAAGTTGTTTCCATGTCCAGTTTACTAATTCCGCCTTTAAACCGGATATAAAGCTCTTCTGAACGACTCGTTTGGGTCCCCCAAGAATAGAATCGTTGAGCGAAAACACTTGACAACCTCCTAGAAGCAGCTTTTCTTACCACCAGACCTTTCTCCATCAATTAGGAATCTGATGCCGTCACTAAACACATTCCTTAAATTGTAGCCATTTGTTGAGTGTTTTTTTTTGTGTCTAATCCGCATATGTATCACCATTTCCGTTGATTTTCTTGACTGTATATCTCTTAAATGTCAACATATACACGTGTGTTTTAGTTTATGAAGATTTTTCAACGCCGAGAACCTTGATCAGAGAGAAACAAAAGCATAAGATTCACAATGGTGTAAAATTAAAATGGGATATACCGGGCTAGGATTCGAGTTACAGGAACAAGGGCCAAACCAACAAGCTAAGAATGGAATCGTCAAGCGAAAACACTTGACAACCTCCTAGAAGCAGCTTTTCTTGCCACCAGACCATTCTCCATCAATTAGGAATCTGATGCCGTCACTAAACACATTCCTTAAATTGTAGCCATTTGTTGAGTGTTTTTTTTTTTGGTGTCTAATCCGCATATATATCACCATTGCCCTCGATTTTCTTGACTGTATATCTCTTAAATGTCAACATATACACGTGTGATTTAGTTTACGAAGATTTTTCAATGCCGAGAACCTCGATCATTGAGTAAAAAAGGCGTAAGGTTTACAATGGTGTAAAATTAAAATGGGATATACCGGGGTAGGATTCGAGTTACAGGAACAAGGGCCAAACCAACCACCCAACAATGGAATCGTCGAGCGAAAACACTTGACAACCTCCGAGATGCAGCTTTTCTTACCACCAGACCTTTCTCCATCAATTATGAATCTGATGCCGTCACTAAACACATTCCTTAAATTGTAGTCATTTGTTGAGTGTTTTTTTTTTGTGTCTAATCCGCATAAATATCACCATTGCCCTTGATTTTCTTGACTATATATCTCTTAAATGTCAACATCTACACGTGTGATTTAGTTTACGAAGATTTTTCAATGCCGAGAACCTCGATCAGAGAGTTAAAAAGGCGTAAGGTTCACAATGGTGTAAAATTAAATTGGGATATACCCGGCTAGGATTCGAGTTACAGGAACAAGGGCCAAACCAACCACCCAAGAATGGAATCGTCGAGCGAAAACACTTGACAACCTCCTAGAAGCAGCTTTTCTTACCCCCAGACCTTTCTCCATCAATTAGGAATCTGATGCCGTCACTAAACACATTCCTTAAATAGTAGCTATTTGTTGAGTGTTTTTTTTTGTGTCTAATCCGCATATATATCACCATTGCCCTTGATTTTCTTGACTGTATATCTCTTAAATGTCAACATATACACGTGTGATTTAGTTTACGAAGAATTTTCAATGCCGAGAAACCTCGACCAGAGAGTAAAAAAGGCGTAAGGTTCACAATGGTGTGAAATTAAAATGGGATATACTGGGCAAGGATTCGAGTTACAGGAACAAGGGCCAAACCAACCACCCAAGAATGGAATCGTCGAGCGAAAACACTTGACAACCTCCTAGAAGCAGCTTTTCTTGCCACCAGACATTTTTCCATCAATTAGGGATATGATGTCGTCACTAAACACATTCCTTGAATTGTAGCCATTTGTTGAGTGTTTTGTTATTGGTGTCTAATCCGCATATATATCACCATTGCCCTTGATTTTCTTGACTGTATATCTCTTAAATGTCAACATATACACGTGTGATTTAGTTTACGAAGATTTTTCAATGCCGAGAACCTCGATCAGAGAGTAAAAAGGCGTAAGGTTCACAATGGTGTAAAATAAAAATGGGATATACCCGGCTAGGATTCGAGTTACAGGAACAAGGGCCAAACCAACCACCCAAGAATGGAATCGTCGAGCGAAAACACTTGACAACCTCCTAGAAGCAGCTTTTCTTACCCCCAGACCTTTCTCCATCAATTAGGAATCTGATGCCGTCACTAAACACATTCCCTAAATTGTAGCCATTTGTTGAGTGTTTTTTTTTGGTGTCTAATCCGCATATATATCACCATTGCCCTTGATTTTCTTGACTGTATATCTCTTAAATGTCAACATATACACGTGTGATTTAGTTTACGAAGAATTTTCAATGCCGAGAAACCTCGACCAGAGAGTAAAAAAGGCGTAAGGTTCACAATGGTGTGAAATTAAAATGGGATATACTGGGCAAGGATTCGAGTTACAGGAACAAGGGCCAAACCAACCACCCAAGAATGGAATCGTCGAGCGAAAACACTTGACAACCTCCTAGAAGCAGCTTTTCTTGCCACCAGACATTTTTCCATCAATTAGGGATATGATGTCGTCACTAAACACATTCCTTGAATTGTAGCCATTTGTTGAGTGTTTTGTTATTGGTGTCTAATCCGCATATATATCACCATTGCCCTTGATTTTCTTGACTGTATATCTCTTAAATGTCAACATATACACGTGTGATTTAGTTTACGAAGATTTTTCAATGCCGAGAACCTCGATCAGAGAGTAAAAAGGCGTAAGGTTCACAATGGTGTAAAATAAAAATGGGATATACCCGGCTAGGATTCGAGTTACAGGAACAAGGGCCAAACCAACCACCCAAGAATGGAATCGTCGAGCGAAAACACTTGACAACCTCCTAGAAGCAGCTTTTCTTACCCCCAGACCTTTCTCCATCAATTAGGAATCTGATGCCGTCACTAAACACATTCCCTAAATTGTAGCCATTTGTTGAGTGTTTTTTTTTGGTGTCTAATCCGCATATATATCACCATTGCCCTTGATTTTCTTGACTGTATATCTCTTAAATGTCAACATATACACGTGTGATTTAGATTACGAAGATCTTTCAATGCCGAGAACCTCGATCAGAGAGTAAAAAAGGCGTAAGGTTCACAATGGTGTAAAATTAAAATGGGATATACCGGGCTAGGATTCGAGTTACAGTAACAAGGGCCAAACCAACCACCCAAGAATGGAATCGTCGAGTGAAAACACTTGACATCCTCCTAAAAGCAGCTTTTCTTGCCACCAGACCTTTCTCCATAAATTAGGAATCTGATGCCGTCACTAAACACATTCCTTAAATTGTAGCCATTTGTTGAGTTTTTTTTTTTGTGTCTAATCCGCATATATATCACTGTTATGGGTCATTTTCTGAGTATACATATCCTGACTAATATCTCGCTTTTAATTGTTTATTTGTGACCAGGATACTGGACGGGGATATTGCTAATGGCTGTAAGTTACTAACGGTCATCAGGACTTCTTCTCCTCAAGACTCGGGCGTATTTGTTATGAGGGAGCCGATGAACCCGAAAGACTTGGTCCTCAACGTTCGAGTGGGAATATTCGCTGGATCCCGGAAGTTTAGGATAGTTTGTTACATTATCTTTACTATAAATAGATGGGGGCGGATCAGTTTAAGGCACACAAGTTTTTCACTTACACTCTCGAACACTTTTACTCTCTAGCTCACCGCAAACACCACACTCAAACACTTTTATTCAAATTACGTTGTAACACATAGTTGATCCGCACCACATCCTGCATTGTATCCTGATATTTGAAGCAATAAGAAGAACAAGGCAGCTGCGATTGTCAGCTCCCGAGGTTTTATGCCGGCGATCTAGATTGATCAAGGGCTTTCCTCGTACATCACGTGTCAACCTTTACTTTTTTGCTCATTGTTTGATCATAGATACAGCTCTATATCCTGAGCCGTATTCTGAAACTGTTTTCATATCTAATTTTGTTAACACATTTTTCATACATATTTCTAGCACACTACCTCACTTAATTAATTTGATCACTTAATTGCTTAGGTAATTTTTGACCAAAACAATTTGGCGCCCACCGTGGGGCAAGTGGTGCTCTCTTTACTAAAAAATTTTGTGAAATCGTTAATCGGTTTTCTATTTTCAAAACTTTTTGCCACATTATTTACAATGGCCTCAAGATCAAACATGAGCTCTTCCACTATGTCTGCTACAACCTCTGCTACCACTGGTTCGGTGCTTCCACCGCCTCCTCCAAGGATGCCGTTTTCTTCACAATCTCAAGATGTTATCCCTACTCGGAGTGTCCAGGGATCTGCTCCCGTTTTAGCCTCTAATGATGAAATTTTGACTTTATTTGGAAGTGTGCAGGAACAAATAAGGCAGCAACAGGAGACTAACCAAATGCTGTTAAGAGAAATACAACTCTTAAAAGCTAGCTCGAGTAGACCCGCTGAAGAAACTGTCACTCCTATACAGCCCAGGGCTTTGAACTTCAGTTCCGCAGTTTACACTGAGGATAATAGGGGGAATATCGTTCCAAGCCATTCTCAGAATCATACCCCTGAGATACCCTCTTCGGTCAGGATGTCGACTGTGAGGAGTTCAGGATATGCTTCAGGATATGGCCAAAATCCTCACAATGGTAATATGTCAAATAATAATATTCTTGCTACTAACAACAATGGCTCTTTGCAGGATGTAGGTATGACGCCAACATTTACCAGGAAGCTCCAGAAATTTAAGGACATGATATCCAGTGTGCCTGGAGTGGTCCAGCCAATTCCGGAAGTATCCCAAGACAGCCACAGGATATCTCGCTTTGCATATCCCATCTGTGATGCTGAAATCCCAAAAAGATTTCAGACTCCCAACATGAAGCTGTATGATGGGACTACGGATCCTGAAGAACATATTGCCCAGTATAGGGAAAGAATGGAGATTAACCCTATCCCTCCGGAGCTTAAGGAAGCATGCTTATGCAAGGGATTTGGTTCTACCCTGACAGGATCAGCCTTAAAATGGCTGTTAAACGTTCCTCCTCACTCAATTACTTCGTTTGCTCATTTGGTTAATTTATTTAACAGTCAATTTTCTTGTAGCCGGAGTTTTGAGAAACTAACCAGTGATCTTTACAGGATAACTCAAGGGCCTCAGGAATCCTTGAGGGATTATGTGAACAAATTCAGTCGAGAATCCTTGGATATTCCACATCTTGATGTTGCAACAGCTGTGCAAGCTTTTAAGATGGGATTGCAAAAGGATTCTCAGTTTTATCAGGATCTTGTAATGAATCCCTGCAGGAATCTCGACGAAGCTCGTTATAGGGCTTTGAGATATATCCGTCTGGAAGATGACAAGAAGATGCAGTAGAGGATGAATTCTACCTCAACCTATGAATCAACTAACAGGAAATCAGAAACCTCATATAAGCCATATCGCTCCAGGCCATATGGCAGAAATGATAACAAGAAAGTGAATGCTGTTGAAGACGAGGATCCTGAAGAATATCCTGACTTATCTGAATACTGCTTTTATGTTAATATACCTGAATTAATGTATGCTATGCAGGGCTTAGGGGACAAAGCTAGGTGGTGTAGGTCCCTATCCCGTATGGATCGTAACAAAACTGACAATCTACCAAGGGTGCGGAATCCCCTTGATAAACCTATCAAACAGAAACAAGAACACAAGACGATTTACCAACCGATCTTCTATGATTATCCAACGAAAACGTTTACAATCACTCAAGATCTTCACGAACTCACAGCCAATAATCTGTGTATTCGAACTCTCTCTCAATTGCCTAAAAGTCTCCAAAAGTCTAACCCTAAACATGTAGTAAAAGGTTGTTTATATACTACAACCTACCATACACGAATTGGGCTCAACCCACACGAATTCTGTTTACAAATCAGGCCAAACTAGATAGACTTAAACTTGATACAAACTTGGACTAGATTGGGCTTCAACAAACTCGAATTCTATTCAGTCTTCATAAGTCTTCGCAGCCCAAAACACGTTTAATATCCAAAGACCAATCCAATGCTGTTGTCACATAACATGCACCAACAAACTCCCCCTTGACAATAGCTTGCAAAGGAAACTTTAGTCTTCAGAATATCATAGTCTTTGGTCTTTGGATAGCGTCAGCTTCAACATGAACTCTGTCAGCAACAGACTCCCCCTAAGCTGATGTATCCAATCACCAAATCTTCCAAGTTGTATTCAGCATTCGCAATAAGTCTTCACAGCATCCATTCTGCATTGTAGAAGGAGGACTCTACCAAGCAGCAACAAACTTCTCATCTCTTCAAAGCAACTTCTCATCAACAAACTGCTTCAATCTGTATACTATAAAACAAACATCTCGAGAAACCATAAGAATTTTTCAACATAGTTAAGAATTATTATTATTCAAGAGATAGTTAAACTGTATAACAGATTAAGCATTTTCAAATTACGCACCAACACGCAACAATGTTTAATCAAACACCTTATAACCTGCATCATTTCAAAATTTTGAACCCACTTACTAACACCGTCTCCCCCTATCGGTAACAATTCCTCCAAGAATAACAGTTTTCCGTACATTAAGAATTTTAACAGAAAAAGACACTATTTTTGTATTTTTGTATTTTCTGAAAGCAAATAAATACGAAAAGCAATAAACACTCTATTTTTGTGAGTATCACTGGTAAGAAGATCATATCAGCATAATCAAACTGTTTCACACAATTAGATAATTCTTTATTTAATTTTTCGTGAAAAGCAGTTCAAGACGATTACCAGTATGTTTGTCCATCTAAACAAAATGCATGAACATTTCAAGTACCATTACCATATGATACGTTAAGGTAATTTGATATCTGATATACTAGTGTGTCCCACTTCAGGATATACCCCCACGATCAAGGTATGCACAAAGATTCATCGTAGTAGGTGAGTATACTGATGTCATCCTTTAAGATATCATGACAGTGTCTAGGTCTACATATAATCTGTTTTATCATGTTTTAATTGCTTAACAATGAACACCCAAACAAATACGAATCAAATCCTGGAAATATAAACAACACACTCTATCATGCAAGTATCTTCCCTACCACATATTTCACAAGTCCAATCCAGATTTCTGAAATCTTAACTGGGAATAGGTTGAGAAGAGAACAGAATAGATCATTAGGAGAGATGGTATAATATACAGATCAAATGAGATTTCTCAATTTGATATAGGTTTATTGGGTTTCATTTGGGCACTAGAGGGCCTCTTTCGGGTGTATTAGATCTATAGTGCGACAACGTACAGCTAGGTCAGCATGTATCTGGATGCAGCAGAAGCTGTCGTTGCCTAGCACCTCCAGGTCAGCATATATCTGGATGCAGCAGAGGAGGTACACGATTTTTTCAGAGAAGATTTCTGAATCAGATCAAAATTGTGTGTATCGGGACAACATACAGACATTCAAATAGAAATGTGCAAATTCCAAGTGACTTTCTTTTCTGGGGTCATGTACAATTTTAGTTCTGAACAGAAAGACAGTCAAGATATCCCCAGATGAAATAACAGTATAAAGACCCAAAACTTCAGATTTTGGCAATCTATCAACGTAAGATTTAAGGTCATTAAACCATACACCACTGATGTGTTCCCCACTCATACTCAGTGCATTTATGTTTATATCACTTTGGTAAGTTGATTATTTCATGCTTTTGCCTACTGGTATATCATATGATGAAGCTACTATCACACTTAAGCATTTTGATTCAGTTCGAGTGTGACAGTCTAACTTGCTGATGTACTATCATTTCTTCTTTTTCACACAGTGAAAACTCATTTTTGATTTTCTAATTTTTTTTTATATTTTTGATTTTTCAATGTTTTTGTATTTTTGATTTTTAAGAAAAACAGTAAACTATTTACAAAATTCTTATGAAAAACCAGTTATTCAGGATTCCTCATCCCGTTGAGTTCGACTAAGTGTTCAAAGCGAGCTCGATCAAAAGCTTTTGTGTAAAGATCAGCAAGGTTATCTTCTGTGTCGACTCGATGTAATTCAATTAGTCGTTTTTCAGCACAATCCCGTATAAAGTGATGACGTATGTCAATATGTTTAGTTCTACTGTGCTTTACGGGATTGTTTGTGATTGATATAGTGGCATTATTATCTATCATAATAGGAGTACGAGTGAATTCCAAACCGTAATCGCGCATCTGCTGTTGAATCCAGAGAACCTGAGAGCAACAGCTACCCGCAGCAATATATTCAGCTTCACATGTAGATGTAGACACACAGGATTGCTTCTTGCATTGCCAAGACACGATCCTGCCTCCTAAGAACTGACAACCACCTGTTGTAGACTTCCTGTTTGATTTGCATCCTCCAAAGTCTGAATCAGTGTAAGCAATGAACCTCAAATCACTATCAGCTGGATACCATAACCCAAGTTTAGGTTTCCCCTTCAAGTAACGAAGAATACGCTTCACTGCTTTCATGTGTGACTCTTTCGGATTCGCCTGATATCTGGCACACAAGCATACGGCAAACATGATGTCAGGTCTTGAAGCAGTCAAGTACATTAGAGAACCAATCATCGCCCTGTATTGAGTAGGATCAACATCTTCAGTACTTTCATGATCTGGGCCGAGATTGTGATTTTCGCAAATGGGTGTGTTGAAAGTAGAGCAATCATTCATTTTGAACCGATCCAAAATGTCATACACATACTTTGTTTGATGAATAAACATCCCATCCTCCTTCTGTTCAACTTGTAATCCCAGAAAGTAAGACAGCTCACCCATAGCGTTCATTTCAAACTTGCTCTTCATCACCTGCTCGAACTCTTTACACATGCTCTCATCTGATGACCCAAAGATGATGTCATCCACGTATACCTGTACCAGCAGAAAATCTTCCTTCTTTCTCTTGATGAACAGTGTACTGTCAATCTGACCTCTCTCAAAACCATTCTTGATCAGATGTGTAGACAGTGTCTCGTACCATGCCCTAGGAGCTTGATGTAACCCATATAAAGCCTTATCAAGTTTGTAAACTCGATCTGGATAGTCTGGATCAACGAACCCATCTGGTTGTGAGACATACACCACTTCTTGGACTTTCCCGTAAAGAAATGCACTCTTCACGTCTAGTTGATAAACTTTAAAGCCCTTGAATGAAGCGAAAGCTAGAAACAACCGAATTGCCTCCAACCTTGCCACTGGTGCAAACACCTCATTATAATCTATCCCTTCTTGCTGATTGAAACCTTTAACAACCAACCGAGCCTTGTTGCGCGTGACAATACCTCTATCATCCTTCTTGCACTTAAACACCCACTTAGTGCCAATCTCTCTTTCACCTTTAGGAAGGTCAACTAACTCCCAAACCTTCAACTTCGCAAACTGTGCCAATTCCTCTTGCATTGCTTCAACCCATGAATTGTCTTTAAGAGCCATGTGAATGTTCTTCGGCTCCTCTTGGGAAATAAAGCAACTATACAAGCATTCATTCACTATCCCAGTCTTCTCAATCGAAACAAATAACCCAGAATTCGCTGCTATGCTTCTTCTCGTCTGAACACCTGCAGTAGGATCTCCAAGTATCATATCAACTGGATGATCTTTATTTGCTCGTGTAGAAGCAACCGCATCGACTTCAAGATTATCACCCAGGTTTGATCCAACCTCCCCCTGAATATTCTGATCTGCAAACGGATTAACAAACTCCTCCCCCGGAATAGGTTCAGAGTCACTATCGCTTGAATCAGGATTAGTAGCACCATGGGAAGTTTCCGGAGCATCTGAAATATCAACATTCGATCTAGGCATGAATTCGCCTTCATCGTCTTCACATACCACTGTTTGAATCAGCTGAGAATCATCTGCATCAGAAACCTCAGGAATATTAAATGATTTAAACACACTTTCATAATCATACAGTATAGCAGGACCACTCGTTGATTGTTGAGGTTTGTAGGAAGTAATTTCCACATTAAAAACAACCTCAATTTTACCAGTTTTGAGATTAAAAACCCTTTTATTCGGTGTGCCAGGCACGTAACCCAGAAAGTAGCCTTCGTCAGCCACCTCACCGAATTTTTGTTTATCTTTGTTTCGCACAATGGTGCAGGGTAATCCAAATGGTTCAAAGCCTGTTAAGTTTGGTTTTTCGTTAAACATCAACTCATGACAAGTTTTGTTAAAACGTTTAACGGTTAAAACTTTGTTTAGGACATAGCAAGCTGTATTCACAGCTTCTCCCCAGAAAAGAACTGGTAGCTTTGAATCTGAAAGCATCGTCCTAGCGGCTTCAATCAACGTCCTGTTTTTCCTCTCAGCGACTCCATTTTGTTGAGGTGTATAAGGAGCAGAGTATTGATGTTCAATTCCTTTTCGAAGACAGTAGAGATCCAGAATCCGATTCTTGAACTCCGTGCCATTATCACTCCTTATCCTCTTGATCCTTGCATCATGGACGTTTTCCAATTTTGTAAAAAGATCTATCAACATCTCTGCTGTTTCATCTTTTGTACCTAAAAAGAAAACCCATGAATAACGTGAGTAATCATCAGTGACAACCAGACAGTAGTACTTTCCACCTATGCTCCTCACGTTCACTGGACCGAATAAATCCATGTGAAGTAATTCATAAGGGTCATTAATGGAATTTACTGTTTTAGACTTATGAGGTTTCTTGTGTTGTTTTCCCTTTTGACATGGAAGACATTTATCTTCCACTTGAAACCTCAGCAATGGAACCCCTTTCACTAGCTCATTTTTTATGATATAATTCATTTTGCGATAGTGAATGTGGGCCATGCGTCTGTGCCACAACATAGATTCAGCTTCAGATGCTTTTGACAGTAAACACGCCACCGCAGCAGTTGGATCCTTGGCACCCATGTCCATGACATAAGTATCATTTTTCCTCGGTGCACGCATTACTATCCAATCGTCCGGAATAACCAAACCCGGTTTCAACACCAATACCTCAGTATTTGTAAAATGGACCGAGTGACCCTTGTCGCAGACTTGTGACACACTCATCAGATTGTGCTTAAGCTGCTCAACATAGTTCACTTTGTCCAAAGTGATCTTCCCATTCGTCACTTTTCCTCTTCCAGTTATCCTGCCACCTTTAGCACCAGCAAAATTTACATGACCACCATCATAATCTTCAAATTTAGAAAACAACCTCGCATCCCCCGTCATGTGCCTAGAGCAGCCACTATCAACATACCATAAGTTGATAATCCTCCTTAGCAGCTCCTGCACACACCAACCAAAAGATTAGTTAGATTGGGGGACCCAAGCCTTAATGGTCTTGGGTCTTCCAGATTCATCAACTACAGGAACATCCATCCAGTATCCATCACTCCTAGCTGGAGTCTTGGATCTTGGGCCTGTTGATGGAAATGGGACATGATTTCCATAAGGTCTCTGGTCCTGAGGGTACCTATTTGTGTTTGGACTATGTGACCTTTGAAAACTTTGATTTTGATTCCTAGAACCATGATTGTTGTAATTTCGAAAGCCATTGTTATAAAAATTTCGACAACCATTATTTTGGTATCGATTTTGATATTGACCTTGACTTCTAAAATTATTTGAATTTTGGTTGTTCATTCTTGGTGAACTACTTCTTGGTCTTTCATATCTGCCTGATGTAGATTCAGGCTGAAATCTTGGTTGATTTCTTTGAAAACGAGGAACTTGTGGAGTTCCTTTTTCAGCCTTATTTACACCACCAGCAACACCCGATTGTTGCTTTGGAGCAGATTGCTTTGGAGAACTTGAGACTTTCTCCTCATTATCACCTTTCTTCTCTGGTGATTTCCCTCTTTGTTTCTCACTAACTTGTGCTTCAACCTTTTTGTTAGGACAGCAGCTAGCTACATGTCCCTTGGTGTGACATTTGAAGCACGATCTCTTATTCGAAGACTTCTTAGCTGAAGCCTTTGAACTAGATTCTGGTTTAGATGATGATGCCTTAGAAGGATTTGGTTCAGTTTGCGTAGTTTCAAGATTTTCTATGTTTTTGTTTTTAGCAAACTCCACATTTGATTCATTTTCTATAACAGCTGTTTCGTTTTTCATATCACTTCCTTGAACAAAATCAACTTTTTTAACAAAAGTTGGATTTTTATTCGTAGGATTTGAATTTTTCTTTTTCAAAGCAGGTTTGCTGTTATTGACCTTCTTAGCATCATTATCTTCAAACACATCACCTTGACAAGATGTGAAACTACTTGGTGATGTTGACAGAAAGTCTGTGAACTCATCTTCATCAGGTAAGAAAGAATAGTCATGACTAAGAGGAGGTGGAACTTCATTGAAGCCCTTGAATCCCACACTTGTCTTGTCATTACTCTTCTTTAACCCACCCATCATGTGTTTCATAACAAAAGTAGAATCCCTGAATTGACCTAATTTCTTTTCGAGTTCAACAATTTTGAGTTGTGCATCTGACAACTCTTTGCATTTTTCAGAAATTTCTTTTGTTTTCTCAGCCATCATGTCATGAGCTAAGTCTATGACTTGAAGTTTTTCGTTTAGTTTACATGTTAAAACTTCAATTTCAGCTTCATAGCCTTTTATCTTTTTCAAATATGATGACTCATTTCTTTTTGCAAAGAAATTTGATTCTTTTACATTAGACATCTCGCTCACCAGACTTTTGTTTTGAGTTGACAACCTGTCAACTTCACCCTGTAATTCACGACACTTTAAGCAAACAGAGGTAGCAGAGTTACTTACCTCTCCTGTCGATTTGTCTGAGTTGGCCATAAGAGCAGCAAGTTGAGCTTCCAATCTTTTGATGATTTCATCTTTCTCTTCAGCTTCCTTTTCATGCTCAGACTTTGGCGTTTCATCTTCAGCATCTGTTGTCTGATCAGCCTTATCACCCTCTGTTTCACTTTTCTTCTCAACCTTAGCTTCATCTACTGTAGCTTCACCTCCATCAATTGGCACAATCTCTGCCATGAAAGCTTGAGTGACATTCTCATCATTTTCCAAGTGAATACTCCAGTCATATGAACCCTCTCTAGCAGTAGAGATCAACGCCCTTGAGTTAGAGTTGTTTGATGAACTTCTATTGTTTGAACTCTGACTCGAAGTCTCATGCTTTTGTTTCTGACATTCCCTAGCAAAATGACCATAACTTTGGCAGTTAAAGCACCTGACTTTGGCCTTGTCAAAACCAACACTCTTTCCTACAAACTTTCTTCCAGTTCTGTTCATGAACCTCTTCACACGTCTAGAAATCATGGCCATCTGCCATTGCAAATCCATCTCTTCTAGATCATCAGGGTCAATCTGATCATAATCTTCATCCAAAGTGGCAGGATCAGATATCTTCCCCTGAATGTAGTTCTCATAAGACGCAACAAACGAAGCAAGTAGAGCAAGGTGTTCTTCAGCAGACTTCACACTCATTGGCATTGACTTTGAACTACTACTTTGCTTAGCAGTTGATGTTCTCTTAGCTCCAGTTGATCCTCCTGAAGCAGCTACAAAACATACATCACCATCCTCATTTACTGTGACCTGCTCAGTTTCACGGGAGAGAAAAGCAGTGGCAGAGTCGCTAGAAGCATCGTGAGATGAAGAAGATGTAAGCCCATTGTAAATCCCTGGATCTTGAACCTGATCATATCCAGTGTCCTTCTTCTTCATGCTGAGCTCATAGGCTCTTAGCTTTCCAACTACTTCTTCCAGTTCCTTTGTTTCATAATCAGCTTCTCCCTTTATCATGAGAGTGTAAATATCCCATTTAGCAGGCAGAGCATCAAGCAGCTTGTCATTTTTCTCTATGTCAGAATAGCAATCTATATCATAATTGTCCAATTCTGACATCAGATGGTAGTATCTAGTAATGACGTCCTCAAGTGACTCATTTTTCATGTACTTGAACACAGCAAACTGCTTCTTCAGTAGATCAATTTTGTTCTTTTTGACATCAGAATTCCCTTCATATCTCTTCTCTAACGCATCCCACATTTCTTTTGAAGTAGTGTACTTCTTAAAGGTGTGTTTGATGCTATCAGGTAGGGACATCTTGATAGCTGCAAAGGCTTTCTTTTCAGCCTCATACATCCTTTTATCATTATCTTGCATGTTCACATAGGGTGTGACACGTGGTCTGCCCTCAAAGTCATGTGTTGGGTTTGTGTACCCATCTTCAATACAAATCCACATGCGTGTGTCCTGATATTCAATGAAGGATTGAAACCTATCCTTCCATGTCAAGTAGTTTTCCACCTTCATCATCTTAGGTGGTTTGTTCGTTGTGCCTACCTCATGTTCCATTCTTAAGAGTTCATTTAATTTCGACATGTTCGACATTTTAATTTAATCAGACTGTTAAAACCGTACAATTTTAGTCCGAAACCTGTTTTTTTTTTTTTTTTTTTTCCTAAAAATCCAAGGAGTCCAACGGTGCAAGCGGTTTGTCCAGATGAGTTACGGATAATTCTCTAAACACGAAACTGTGAAATTTTTCTTACGATTGCCTAGAAAAATTCCACCACCTTCAAAACACTTGTTGCGAGTCGAGACCATGGTTGCGAGTCAAATCAGCACAAGCCGAAACCACGGTTGCGAGTCGAGACCTTAGTTTCGAGTCGAGACCACGGATGCGAGTCAACCAGCACAAGTCGCAATCACGGTTGCGAGTCAACCAGCACAAGTCGCAATCACGGTTGCGAGTCAACCAGCACAAGTCGAAACCTCTGGTTGCGAGTGAACAGTACCAGTCGAGATCACTTGTTACGAGTCGAGACCTGCAACCTTGAGTCGAGACCAGCTATTTTTCAACCAAAATCTCGAAAAATCAGCACCTTTTAAACCGTAGAATCTTCTGATTGATAACTTTCCAACTAAAACTCCAAAAAACAAGCAAACAAATCAGATCAATAATCAAAACGAATCAAACACTCACAATTTTTTACTGTTCTTCGATGTTCTTCGTGAATCCAAACTGCAACCCAAAAACTTGTTTCTTTCCGATCAGTTTTAAACCGTACACAAGAGCAAACGCTCTGATACCAATTGTAGGTCCCTATCCCGTATGGATCGTAACAAAACTGACAATCTACCAAGGGTGCGGAATCCCCTTGATAAACCTATCAAACAGAAACAAGAACACAAGACGATTTACCAACCGATCTTCTATGATTATCCAACGAAAACGTTTACAATCACTCAAGATCTTCACGAACTCACAGCCAATAATCTGTGTATTCGAACTCTCTCTCAATTGCCTAAAAGTCTCCAAAAGTCTAACCCTAAACATGTAGTAAAAGGTTGTTTATATACTACAACCTACCATACACGAATTGGGCTCAACCCACACGAATTCTGTTTACAAATCGGGCCAAACTAGATAGACTTAAACTTGATACAAACTTGGACTAGATTGGGCTTCAACAAACTCGAATTCTATTCAGTCTTCATAAGTCTTCGCAGCCCAAAACACGTTTAATATCCAAAGACCAATCCAATGCTGTTGTCACATAACATGCACCAACAGGTGGCCTAGAAAGAACCAGCAGAAAGCTGATTGGAAGGATAAATCCAAATGGTGTGCCTTCCACGAAGACTTCGGACATATGACCGAGGATTGCATTGCTTTGAGGAAAGAAATAAGTTACCTGTTAAGCAAGGGATATCTGAAGGACTTGCTGGGAAAAAAGAAGAATAAAGGGCAGGATCCCGAGAAGGATCCTGAACGAGCAACGTCACCCCCAGCAGATGCCAAGATAATTAACTTTATTTCAGGAGGATCTGACATTTGTGGGACTTCGTATTCGGCGGCCAAGAGACATGCAAAGGAAGCTAAGAGCGAGAGGGGAGACAGACCAGTCAGAATGACTACCCTCACAACTGATAAAGTGATCACTTTCGATAGTGATGACAGGGATACTGTCCAGGATCCTCACCATGATGCTTTAGTAATAACACTATATGTGGCTAACCATTTTGTACGCAGGATACTGGTAGACAACGGTAGTTCTGTCAATATAATTCAGCTGGAAACATTGAAAAGGATGAATGTATCTCCGATGGATATCACTTCGAAGTCCACTGTGCTCGTTGGTTTCAGTGGAGAAGCTAGGAATACCGTGGGTGAAATAAAGTTACCAGTATATGTTGAAGGGGTCAACTCAATACAACGCTTCTGTGTGATGGACTCCTTATCCTGCTATAACATCATACTGGGAAGACCATGGATTCACGATATGAAGGCTGTGCCATCAACATATCACCAATGCATCAAGATCCCTACCCCTTGGGGGGTTGTCAAGGTGGAAAGTGATCAACAGGAAGCGAAAGAATGCTACTCATCCTCGATGAGATCCTCAACTAAGCCTAGTACAGCATAGCAATTAAAGATGCGAGCCCAGGATATCGTGGAGGATTCGGAGCAGGATGTGAAGAAAATCATCCTGGATCAGGATAATCCTGATATCTCGGTGCTCGTAGGAACCAATATCCCTCAGGATATTAAAGAACAGTTAACTAACTTTTTGAAATGCAGGATGTCAACGTTTGCATGGAGGCATGAGGATGTGACAGGCATATCCAAAGACATTATCACTCATAAGCTTGGAATTGACAAATCATACAAGCCTGTTCAACAAAAGAGAAGAAAATTTGCTCCTGAGCGAAATAAGATTATCCAAGAGGAAGTTGAAAGGTTGTTGAAGTCCAGGATGATCAGAGAAGTCAAGTTTCCAAGATGGCTAGCTAACGTAGTTGTGGTACAGAAGAAAAACGGGAAATGGAGAGTCTGTGTAGACTACACGGACTTGAACAAGGCTTGTCCTAAATACCCATTTCCTCTCCCTCATATCGATGCAATGGTGGATGCGACTGCCGGACATGAAATGTTAACGTTCATGGACGCATCCTCAGGATTTTAGCAGATTCAAATGGAGCCTTCGGATCAGGAGGATACTACCTTCATGACACCAACAGGTATATATTGCTATACTGCTATGCCTTTTGGTTTGAAAAATGCAGGTGCAACATACCAGAGATTGGTAAACATGATGTTCAAAGATAAGCTGGGGGACACCATGGAGGTATATATTGACGATATGGTGGTAAAATCTAAAAGAGCTGAGGATCACCTCCAGGATATCAAGGGAGCATTTGATATCCTGGATCAATACAACATGAAGCTGAATCCTGCTAAGTGCCATTTCGGAGTGGGGGCAGGAAAGTTTCTTGGATATATGGTGACAAAAAGGGGGATAGAAGCAAGCCCGGAGCAGATTAAAGCTATCCTGGATATAAAATCACCCTCGAATATGAAGGACGTACAACGGTTGACAGGCCGAGTAGCAGCTTTGAATAGATTTATTTCAAGATCCTCGGAAAAATGCAAGGAATTCTATGATATCCTCAAGAAGAATAAGAAAATTTGAATGGGGAGCAAAGCATGAAGCAGCCTTGCAGGATTTGAAGCGGTATCTCTCAACTGCACCTCTATTGATGAAGCCTGAAAATGGTGAACCACTATCCCTATACCTCGCTGTATCAGGGAATGCTGTAAGTGTTGTTCTTATAAAAGACCATGAAGGTCAGCAATATCCTGTTTACTATGTTAGTAAAAGTTTGTTAGATGCTGAAACTAGGTATTCTCATTTAGAAAAATTGATATTAGCTCTAGTCATGGCATCGACAAAGCTTAGACATTATTTTGAGACACATAGGATCCATGTTAAAACGAATTATCCTGTCAAAAATGTGCTTTGGAAACCAGAGATGTCAGGCAGGATGGCCAAGTGGTCAGTAAAGTTAAGTGCTTATGATTTAGTGTATGAACCTAGAAATGCCATAAAGTCTCAGGCTTTAGCTGACTTTGTGGCTGATTTCAGTAGTGATATTCAGGATGAGGTAGATCTTAAAGTCCAACAGTTAGGAGAATCTTCAGGATCCTGGATATTATATACTGATGGTGCATCCAATATAAGAGGAGTAGGTTTAGGTATACTACTAAAATCGCCACAGGGGGAGATATTACCCCAGGCCATTAGGTGTGAATTTCCTGCTACTAATAATGAGGCAGAATATGAAGCTTTAATTGCAGGATTAGAATTGGCTAAGAGTATGAGTATCAGGAATTTGCGAGTGTATGTTGACTCTTTGTTAATTACTAACCATTTTAATGGATCCTATGCAGTTAAGGGTGAGAGATTGATCGAATACCTCGATATTCTCAAAAAATTAGCAGGATATTTCGATGTTTTTACACTTGAACAGGTACCAAGGGAGGATAATGCTGAAGCGGATGCCTTAGCAAATTTGGGATCATCGATCAGGATACCTGAAGGGACCCAAATACCAATATTACATGTCTTATATCCTGCAACGAATCCTCAGGATAAAGAAGTAGCGGGTATTCGGGATCCTGGAGCGGAATACCCTGAACAGGATCCTAAATCCTGGACGGCTCCAATTGTGAAATATCTCAACGAAGGACACATCCCCGGAGATGAAAATCCTAAGGCATTTAGGATGAAGGTATCACGATTCACTGTTATAAATAACGTTTTATACAAGAAATCTCTTGCAGGACCCTATTTGAGGTGCTTGGAGGATCATGAAGCCAAAGAAGTACTTCAGGATATACATGAAGGGGATTGTGGTAACCATACTGGGGGCAGGTCATTATTCTCAAAAGTATTAAGGACAGGATATTATTGGCCGCCAATGAGGAAAGATGCCGCAGAATATGCTCGAAGATGTGACGCATGTCAAAGACATAGTAACATTTTACATCAGCCTGCTGAACCGCTGTATCCTATTGTTTCCCCTTGGCCGTTTATGAAGTGGGGTATGGATATAGTGGGAAAGCTTCCAAAAGATCCAGGAGGAAAGGTTTTCATGTTGGCAATGACGGATTATTTCTCCAAGTGGGTTGAAGCAGAAGCATTTGTCCAAGTCAGGGATCAAGAAGTTGTATCCTTCATAAAGAGAAATATCCTGACCAGATTTGGAGTACCAGCCGAGATAATCTGTGATAATGGTTCTCAATTTATAAGTAAAAGAACTACTGACTTTTGCAAGAGTTGGGGGATCAAAATGATAACATCTACTCCGGTACATCCTCAAGCAAATGGACAAGCAGAATCCTCAAATAAGATAATTGTCAATAACTTAAAGAAGAGACTTGGAGCCAAAAAAGGAAGATGGGCAGAAGAATTACCCTTTGTTTTGTGGGCTGATAGGACAACGGTAAAGAATGCAACAGGACAAACCCCATTTTCCTTGGTATTTGGAGCAGAAGCAATGATTCCAACGAAGATGACAATACCTACTGCAAGATCTACCCTACAGGAACCTGAACAGAATCCTGAAGCCTTATGTCAGGATTTGGACACTATAGATGAAAAGAGAGATGCAGCAAGGCTAAGGATGGCAGCATATCAACAGAGAGTATCCAGGGCATATAACAAGAATATTAGGACCAGAAGATTTAAGGTTGGAGATTGGGTGTTAAGAAAGGCTTTTCAGAATACTACTAATCCAGCCGATGGCAAGTTAGCTCCAAAATGGGAAGGACCATATGAAGTTGAATCAGAAGCAGGGAAAGGAGCATATAGACTTAAGAATATGGAAGGGGATATGCTACCGAGGTCTTGGAATACTATACACCTTAAGCTCTATTTCAAGTGAGTTTAGAATTTAATTTCTAACTCAGGATGGTATGAATTCTACCTTTTTTAAATATGTTTGGTTTAATTTGTTCTTTGTAACCCAATACTAACTTAAGCATCGGAGGGGTGTTAGCCAAGCTAACACCCACCTTAGTGTAAGGATGTTTTGCAGCATATGCTTCGGGATATAGCTCCAGGATGCTCACTCAGGATACTTCAGAAGATTAGAGGATTGGCCCCCTCTCTCACGTACAAGGGATCCTGATCCCTTCACAGGTTTAAAGGTATTAACCTTTCTTCCGAATTTGGTTTAAACACCCCGCCTGGAGCGCAAGTTATTCAGGGATAGTTCAAGGTGGCGGGACCAGTCCATGTAAAAGTGGCTGACAATTTCATTACTGTTGGCTATATCCTGAATCCTAAAGGTATATGAGGATTGATCACCCTCTCTCGCGAAAGGGTATTTTCATACTCTCTAAGGTTTAAAGGTTTTCACATTTCTAAGTCTTGGAGTTTATACACTCCCGCCTGTAGCGCATGAAAATTTGGGATTTTCCCCAGGATACAAGGGATTTATCTCCAGTACATCCTTGGGTTTTACCCCTGTGACATGAAAAATTGCCTATACAATGGAAACCGACATTCAGAAGATTTCTAAGTATTTGAAGACATTGTACACAGGGGACATTCCTACCAAGGTGATGATGTAATGCTTAAAGGATAAGGCTCGGAACTAATGCACTAAGTACCTCGCACAGGGGACATCTTCATTGAAGAAGTGGCAAAGGGATTGAGGTTTGATAATTGTGACAACTCGAATTTCCGACATTCTTTATTCGCATTTAATGCACGTTGACCTTGACTATATGGTTGTGTTATGATAAAACCTAGTGTGTTTGATTGTATAACATGTCGTGAAACATAAACTGCTTAACATAGGAAGAGTCCGACGAAACACAAGTGTGTTTCGCCATAACTAAGCTCGACGAAACAGATTATGTTTCGCCCAATACGACTCGACGAAACAAGCTGTTTCGCCGGCCCAGATTCGCCGAAGCCCATTACGGGCCCAGAACGTTAAATCGTGTTTATTAGCGTGCAACGACCTTAGTTTCACATCTTTGGCAAAAGATGAAACCCTAGAACCTCCTCTGTGTGTGTCGGCAGTTCTGAATACTCCCGAACGATCAAAACCATCTTTAACATTATCTCGGTTAGTAATCCTATGCGTCTTGATTGATCTTTCATCCATGTATGTGCTTGTGTGTCATGTGTTTCTGCTTTGATGATGTATATTGTATTGATACATGCTAAATATTAGGGTTCTTGTTATGAAGATGATGATATGGATTTCGATATGAATATTGTAGTCGGATATAAATGGTTTTATGCGAAAAATTAATATGATTGAATACTCGGTTCTGGATGTTGTGACTAGGATCTGATTCTGAATGCAAGTTAGCATCTTGATAGGGTTTGATGAGGTGATATTGTAATCGATATGTGGTACACATAAACTAGGGTTTATGCTAGACAATGACTCTTGGATGATTGATTTTATGATGATTCGATATGCACATTAACCTTCGTATGATTTCTGTTATTGATGACGGCTGCTAGAATGATTAGGGTTTATGTGTTATTCGCATCTGTTGTAACTGATGTCTGCGAAACAGACATCCGACGAAACAGGACTCTCGGCGAAACAGAATGTGTTTCGCCAAGAGTCATCAACGAATTAGAATCCTGTTTCGCCAAACAAGGTCACGACGAAACAGAACGTGTTTCGTCAAATATGTGTTTCGCCAACTTATGTGTTTCGCCAACTTATGTGTTTCGCCAACTTATGTGTTTCGCCAACTTATGTGTTTCGCCAATATATGTGTTTCGCCATATATGTGTTTCGCCGAGCTATGCTGTAACTTGAGTTAATTCTGTTAAGTGTTAACTGGAATATTTAACTGCTGTTAGACGTTAAACATGACTTGTATGATTGTGATTACGTGTACATGTATATACGTGAACAACTTGAACACAAACTGATTTCATATACATGCATACTCTAGGACGTGATTGACTTATTTGCGAGCACATAACCTAGCATACTGAGCAAACCAAGGTGAGTTCACACAAGCCAAGGCATGGGGTTCCCAGGGGGGAATGGGGATTTGATGATTACTGTACGTACATAGATAACAGAACCTATTGCTAGACTAGTAACACTTATTGAACGATCTTCGCACACCTGCCAAGGACATTGGCCGCGATATTATGACTGTCTTCGCACACCTGCCAAGGACATTGGCCGCGAACTAAATTTACACATCTTCGCACACCTGCCTAGAGAGGCCGCGATACAAACAAACCTAGTCTAGAAAAACTTGGGGAAAGACCTTCCCAAACATCTTCGCACACCTGCCTGGAGGGCCGCGATGGAAACTAATACGATACATTGTAACGAACGAACATACTACTACTCACGCTATACTATTACTGAACTATTAACTGTGAACTCGCTCAACTAGTTGTTGACTCTCTCTTACATGCCTTGCAGGACCTTAGGTACATATGGAGCTTGCACAGGGAGAAGCAGGTCGTTGTGGGATACGGATCGTAGACGATATTTGAACTTGTAACTTACTTTGGGTTTTCATTATTAGACTTCCGCTACTTAAACAATGTTTGGTTATGAACATCAGTCATGTCAAGATGAATTACATTTTCCTACTTTTACACTTAAATACTATGTTTGATATGATTGATGGCTTGATCCTGGTCAGTCACGCCTCCAAGCGGTGATACTCCGCGTGTGGATTTTGGGGGTGTGACAGATTGGTATCAGAGCCATTGGTTATAGAGAACTTGGTTTTAATAAAGGGAAAACGATTTTTGTTAAAACCAGACTATAACCAGAACAGTGCTCTCAACGATCCACAACGACGCTTCGCTCCACGTGCAAGGCTCAACACCATAGGTATTACTATTCATGTTACATTACCTACATGCTAGAACTACATAGAACTTTGCTCGTGGTATGCCTAGAGTACAGAACCCACTATATGCTATTACTTGAGAACACTTGTGTGCTCACTCTCTTCTGTCATCGCACTATTCGCGAACCTATCTCACTTACGTTATCTTTACTATGAAGATCATGTCTGGACGTATCAACATGACTCAGGACCAGTTGACGGCCCTCATTAACGAACGAGTTACTACGGCAGTTGCAGCCGCACAAGCAGGAGGTATACCCTGCAGTTACAACTCACACTAGGATCCTTAGATCCTACATCCCTAAATCAACTCTCGTGTTTAAACTTGTCCTAATTCTTTTACACAACAGGTCAAGCACCTGTTTGCACTTTCAAGACTTTCATGGACTGCCGTCCAACCACTTTCAGCGGCACAGAAGGAGCCGTAGGTCTCCTACACTGGTTTGAAAAGATAGAGTCTGTGTTTGAGATGTGTGAATGCCCTGAGGCACGCAGGGTGAAATATGCTACTGGTACCCTCGAGGGTTTAGCCCTCACATGGTGGAAAGCTCAGGTCCAAATACTGGGGTTGGTTGCTGCTAACGCCACCCCATGGAACAATTTCAAAGAGATGATCAAGGAAGAATACTGCAGTCGAGATGAGATTCATAAGCTGGAAGTCGAGTTTTTCAACCTCAAGATGACGGGGTCTGAGATTGAAGCGTATACCAAAAGATCGAATGAGCTTGCGTTACTGTGTCCTACTCTGGTGGACAAACGTATCGAACTTTATCTTAAGGGTCTGGTGCCAGAGATCCAAAGTCATGTGACTTCCGCAAATCATGCCACTTATCAGCAGGTTGTTCAGTTGGCTCACCGTCTCACTGATCAGGCGGTGGAGCAAAACCGGTTGCCCAAACGCATCAACGCTACCCCTACAGCTACCACTTCAGTTACCCCTGCTACTCCCAGCGACAATAAGAGGAAATGGGAGGGGGATTTTAGCAAGGGTTCAGCTACTGTTCAGTCTCAAGCTCAGCAACGCAAAACAAATGACCACCAGAGTCCGAATCAGCAATCATCAGGTAGTCAAGGGCAGAGTGGCTATCGGGGAATTCACCCATGGTGTAGAAGGTGCAACAAACACCACAGTGGAAGGTGCCGCAGGGAACAGTGTCAAAGATGCCTCAAGATGGGTCATGAGGCTAAGGATTGTAGAAGCGCACGGCCAGCAAATCAGAACCAGCAACAACAACCACCTGCTCCACGAAACCAGCCTCAGCAGCAGCATGGAAACAGGGGATGCTACCAGTGTGGGGCTGAAGGTCATTATAAGCGGGATTGCCCTCAGTTAAACCAGAACCAGAACAATAACAACAACAACAATCAGGGCAACGGGAACAACAACAACGGTGGGAACAATAACAACAATGGTGCTAGAGGCCGTATGTTTGTGATCGGTCAGGGTGATGCCAGGAATGATCCCAACGTGGTTATGGGTAAGTTTCTTCTTGACGACTTTTATGTTACTGTACTATTTGATTCTGGTGCGGATACAAGTTACATGTCTCTAAAAGCTAGTGAAATGTTAAAACGTGCACCAACTCTCTTAAACACCAAACATGTCGTAGAGTTAGCTAATGGTAAAAGCCTAGAGGCCACGCACATAGTTAAAGGGTGTAATCTTATCCTCGCTGGTCAGACTTTCTCCATCGACCTCATTCCTATAACATTGGGTAGCTTTGACGTCGTCATTGGTATGGATTGGTTATCTCAACAACAAGCGGAGATTTTATGCAAAGAAAAGGTTATTCGTATTCCTCGTTCGGGCAAGGAACCTCTCGAAGTTCAAGGCGACAAGACTGGTGTCGTGAGTGGCATCATTTCTTTCTTGAAGGCTCAGAAGTGTTTGCGCAAGGGTCACACAGCTGTTTTAGCTCTCGTCACTGATACATCGAAGAAAGAGAAGAAGATTGAGGATATTCCAGTGGTACGCGATTTTCCTCAAGTGTTTCCTGAGGAATTACCTGGGTTACCGCCTCATCGTCAAGTCGAATTTCAGATCGAGCTCGCTCCAGGAGCAGCGCCCATAGCTCGAGCACCTTACCGTTTAGCTCCAACTGAATTGGAAGAACTGTCAAAGCAGCTACAAGAACTCTTGGAAAAGGGTTTTATACGTCCTAGCTCTTTGCCTTGGGGAGCTCCAGTGTTATTCGTGAAGAAGAAGGACGGTACGTTCAGGATGTGTATAGACTACCGTGAACTTAACAAGGTGACGATCAAGAATCGTTATCCTCTTCCGCGCATAGATGATTTATTCGACCAGCTGCAAGGGTCGAGCTACTACTCCAAAATAGACTTAAGGTCAGGATATCATCAGCTGAGAGTCCGGGATGAGGACGTCTCTAAAACAGCCTTTAGAACTCGTTACGGCCACTACGAGTTTATGGTCATGCCATTTGGGCTAACGAACGCGCCTGCCGTATTTATGGATCTTATGAACAGGGTGTGCAAACCTTATCTCGACAAGTTCGTCATTGTTTTCATCGACGACATCCTGATTTATTCGAAGAGTCGGGAGGAGCACGAGCATCACTTACGACTTATACTGGAACTTCTACGAACGGAACAGCTATACGCTAAGTTTTCCAAATGTGACTTCTGGCTTCGTGAAGTCCACTTTTTAGGCCACGTGGTGAACAAGGATGGGATTCATGTAGATCCATCCAAGGTAGATTCGATCAAGAATTGGCCTGCGCCTCGTACACCAACCGAAATACGCCAATTCTTGGGTTTGGCGGGTTATTACAGACGGTTCATCAAGGACTTTTCAAAGATTGCTCAGCCGCTTACACTACTGACGCAGAAGGGTGTTGTTTACCGTTGGGGTAACGCACAGGAAACAACGTTTCAGCACTTAAAGGATAGACTATGTAGCGCACCTATCCTCTCACTGCCTGAAGGCACGGACGATTTCGTAGTCTACTGCGACGCATCTATCCAAGGTCTTGGATGTGTATTGATGCAGAGGGATAAAGTTATTGCTTATGCTTCGCGCCAACTTAAGATTCACGAACGGAATTACACGACACACGACCTAGAGCTGGGAGCGGTTGTCTTTGCACTTAAGATATGGCGACACTATTTGTATGGTACTAAGTGCGCAATCTACACTGATCACAGAAGCCTCGAACATATCTTCAAACAGAAAGAACTGAATATGCGACAGCGACGATGGGTCGAACTGCTAAACGATTACGAATGCTCAATCAGGTACCACCCAGGCAAAGCCAATGTTGTGGCTGACGCCCTCAGCCGAAAGGACACCGCGCCTAAGCGCGTGCGAGCTTTACAACTCACCATACAGTCTAGTCTTCCTTCCCAGATACGAGATGCTCAGGTAGAAGCATTGAAACCAGAAAATGTCAGGGCTGAAGCCCTACGGGGCTCAAGACAACGTTTAGAACAGAAGGGAGATGGTGCTTACTACGTTACAGGACGCATTTGGGTTCCACTTTATGGCAACTTACGCGAGCTAGTGATGGATGAAGCTCATAAGTCTCGCTACTCGGTACACCCTGGTTCGGATAAAATGTACCACGATATTAAGACTACATACTGGTGGCCTAGCATGAAGGCCCACATAGCCACCTACGTTAGCAAATGCTTGACTTGTGCGAGAGTCAAGGCAGAATATCAGAAACCGTCAGGACCACTCCAACAACCTGAAATACCACAATGGAAATGGGAGCAAATTTCCATGGATTTTGTTACTGGCCTACCTAGATCTCAGCGCGGAAATGATACTATATGGGTGATCGTGGATCGACTCACAAAGTCTGCTCATTTCTTGGCAATCAAAGAAACAGACAAGTTCTCTACCTTGGCAGACATTTACTTAAAAGAAGTGGTCTCGAGGCACGGAGTGCCCACCTCCATCATCTCTGATCGTGACGCACGTTTTACTTCAGAACTGTGGCAAGCAATGCATAAATCTTTTGGCTCTCGTTTAGACATGAGCACGGCGTATCATCCTCAGACTGATGGGCAGTCTGAGCGCACTATTCAAACTCTAGAAGACATGCTTCGGGCGTGCGTAATAGATTTTGGCAATGGTTGGGAAAAACATCTGCCACTTGTGGAATTTTCATACAATAACAGTTACCACACCAGCATTAAAGCTGCACCATTCGAGGCACTATACGGGCGTAAGTGCCGGTCACCTCTCTGTTGGGCAGAGGTGGGAGAAAGTCAAATCACAGGTCCAGAAATGGTAGTCGATACTACAGAAAAGATTGCACAAATACGACAACGCATGGCGGCAGCACGCGACCGTCAGAAAGCATACGCTGATTTAGACAGGAAACTACTCGAATTCCAGGTTGGGGATCGAGCGCTACTTAAAGTTTCACCCTGGAAGGGTGTGGTTCGTTTTGGCAAACGCGGCAAACTAAATCCACGATACGTCGGACCTTTCGAGGTTATTGAGAAAATAGGCAAAGTGGCCTACAGATTGAACTTACCACCTGAACTCAGTGCAGTTCACAACGTCTTTCACGTGTCGAATCTGAAGAAGTGTACGTCAGATGAGACCCACATAGTTCCTTTGAAGGAACTCACTATCGACGAGTGGTTGCACTTCGTCGAGGAACCTGTTGAAATCACGGACCGGGATGTTAAGGTCCTCAAGAACACGAGAATCCCTCTTGTACGAGTTCGTTGGAACTCCCGCCGCGGCCCAGAGTTCACCTGGGAGCGCGAAGATCAAATGGAACTCAAATATCCCCAGTTATTCGGAAACCAAGCAACTACTACTGAGGCTGAAGCTACCAATGCAGAATTTTGGGACGAAATTCCAAATCAACGGGGGGATAATGTGACACCCCAAGAAAACCAGTAACCTTCGCAAACATGCTCAGGGGAGCCGCAATACAATACAGGTAAACAACGTCACACTACTAGCTTCCTCAGTAACTGCATGCTAAATTTCGGGACGAAATTTCTTTCAAGTTGGGGATAATGTGACAACTCGAATTTCCGACATTCTTTATTCGCATTTAATGCACGTTGACCTTGACTATATGGTTGTGTTATGATAAAACCTAGTGTGTTTGCTTGATTATGTGTTTGATTGTATAACATGTCGTGAAACATAAACTGCTTAACATAGGAAGAGTCCGACGAAACACAAGTGTGTTTCGCCATAACTAAGCTCGACGAAACAGATTATGTTTCGCCCAATACGACTCGACGAAACAAGCTGTTTCGCCGGCCCAGATTCGCCGAAGCCCATTACGGGCCCAGAACGTTAAATCGTGTTTATTAGCGTGCAACGACCTTAGTTTCACATCTTTGGCAAAAGATGAAACCCTAGAACCTCCTCTGTGTGTGTCGGCAGTTCTGAATACTCCCGAACGATCAAAACCATCTTTAACATTATCTCGGTTAGTAATCCTATGCGTCTTGATTGATCTTTCATCCATGTATGTGCTTGTGTGTCATGTGTTTCTGCTTTGATGATGTATATTATATTGATACATGCTAAATATTAGGGTTCTTGTTATGAAGATGATGATATGGATTTCGATATGAATATTGTAGTCGGATATAAATGGTTTTATCCGAAAAATTAATATGATTGAATACTCGGTTCTGGATGTTGTGATTAGGATCTGATTCTGAATGCAAGTTAGCATCTTGATAGGGTTTGATGAGGTGATATTGTAATCGATATGTGGTACACATAAACTAGGGTTTATGCTAGACAGTGACTCTTGGATGATTGATTTTATGATGATTCGATATGCACATTAACCTTCGTATGATTTCTGTTATTGATGACGGCTGCTAGAATGATTAGGGTTTATGTGTTATTCGCATCTGCTGTAACTGATGTCTGCGAAACAGACATCCGACGAAAAAGGACTCTCGGCGAAACAGAATGTGTTTCGCCAAGAGTCATCAACGAATTAGAATCCTGTTTCGCCAAACAAGGTCACGACGAAACAGAACGTGTTTCGTCAAATATGTGTTTCGCCAACTTATGTGTTTCACCAACTTATGTGTTTCGCCAACTTATGTGTTTCGCCAACTTATGTGTTTCGCCAATATATGTGTTTCGCCATATATGTGTTTCGCCGAGCTATGCTGTAACTTGAGTTAATTCTGTTAAGTGTTAACTGGAATATTTAACTGTTGTTAGACGTTAAACATGACTTGTATGATTGTGATTACGTGTACATGTATATACGTGAACAACTTGAACACAAACTGATTTCACATACATGCATACTCTAGGACGTGATTGACTTATTTGCGAGCACATAACCTAGCATACCGAGCAAACCAAGGTGAGTTCACACAAGCCAAGGCATGGGGTTCCCAGGGGGGAATGGGGATTTGATGATTACTGTACGTACATAGATAACAGAACCTACTGCTAGACTAGTAACACTTATTGAACGATCTTCGCACACCTGCCAAGGACATTGGCCGCGATATTATGACTGTCTTCGCACACCTGCCAAGGACATTGGCCGCGAACTAAATTTACACATCTTCGCACACCTGCCTAGAGAGGCCGCGATACAAACAATCCTAGTCTAGAAAAACTTGGGGAAAGACCTTCCCCAACATCTTCGCACACCTGCCTGGAGGGCCGCGATGGAAACTAATACGATACATTGTAACGAACGAACATACTACTACTCACGCTATACTATTACTGAACTATTAACTGTGAACTCGCTCAACTAGTTGTTGACTCTCTCTTACATGCCTTGCAGGACCTTAGGTACATATGGAGCTTGCACAGGGAGAAGCAGGTCGTTGTGGGATACGGATCGTAGACGATATTTGAACTTGTAACTTACTTTGGGTTTTCATTATTATGCTTCCGCTACTTAAACAATGTTTGGTTATGAACATCAGTCATGTCAAGATGAATTACATTTTCCTACTTTTACACTTAAATACTATGTTTGATATGATTGATGGCTTGATCCTGGTCAGTCACGCCTCCAAGCGGTGATACTCCGCGTGTGGATTTTGGGGGTGTGACAATAATAGGGTTATATCCTATTCCTGGTATGATCTTTCCTTTGTAAACGTCGTCTAAGTTTTTAGTAACACTATGTTTTATAAAAGGTTAAATATCCTGATATATTCTCAAAATCCTTTTCAGGATATTTGATTAAGGTGTTTGAAACTAGTATTAGTTTGGAACTTTGATCATTTAAGTATTATCAAAAACCGGTTTTGGAAAAATAGATTGTTTTTCAAAAGGTTTTCTACAAAGTTGAACGAACATTCGGAGGTCCTATCTAATAAAAAGTTTTTATAACGTATTGCTGAGCATATTGATCAGGATATAACAATATTAAAATTCTTGCAAAGCTAAGATTTGTACTTAGGAAAGACGGAAGATAATAGCAAGAAATATAAAAAGATAAAATTATTCTTGAAACAATCAATACTGGTTGATAACCGAATGTTTCATCCTGAAACCCAGGACCCATCCACCTTCGGCTATCAAATTGTTTCGATACAGAAATAAAAATTGTTCATAAAAACATAAAATTGTTCAAACAATTTAAAGGAAATAAGCTCTAGGGGGTAGTGCCTTCTTCGTCCATAGTGATTTCAGCAGCATCCGTCTTGGGATCCACCTCAGCATCCTTCTCAACATTGGTTGCTTTTTCAACTGCTTTGGAAGATTCTTCGACAGCTGATTTGGAAGAAATGCCGCCGAGGTTCTTTAGCTTGGTCTCCCAGGCACCAACATCCCAAGAAGGGCATTCAAAGCCTAATGATTTGGCTTCATGGGCCATCTTCAACCTAGCTTAGAGGAGAGAAATGACGACGGAACTCTTGAGGCTTTCCCGGTAGCTGACCATATCCCGTTCATACTGCAAGTGGGCAGCTTCAAGATCGGTCTGGGCTTGAAGAGTGGCTTTGTTGAGAGCAGTTTGGTGTTCTTGAGTCATAGCTTTAAATTTCTGCTCGTAATGACGAGATTTGGCGGCTGCAATCATGCCTTGATCGGAGATTGTGATTTCAGCTTCCTTTAGCTTGGTTTCAAGCGTCTTGTTAAGCTTGCAGGATTCTTGATATAGATGAACCAAACGCTCAAGACCCTACAAAGGTAAGAGGACAGGTATTAATGTTGATAAATTTTTGAAAATAGTGTAAGCCGCAGGATGTGATATGAGGATACTAACCTGGTTAAGAAAGGAAGTCATAAACCTGCTAGCTTCAATGAACCGGTGCTTCTCATAAGGAAATGTGTCAGAAATGACAGGGGAATCAGGCTCTTTCCTTTTGCGGGAACTTGAACTCCGGGCCTTGGTAGCCGGTGAAGGTTTGGGAATAATGATGGCTTTGGAACTGCTGGGTTTGGATGTGGCTGTGGTCTTGGGGCTAGGTTCTTTCTTGACCTGGATCTAATCAGAATAACTGTCCAATTCGTCGAGGTCAAAGACTTCAGGGATCTTGGCCGGTGCTGCATAGAGGGAAAAGTCTTACTCTTCATTTTATTATTATACTGTTTTGACTAATTATTTTGAAAGTAATCCTTACCAGACATTTCAGATGATGAGTATTGACTGGAATTCGGGACGTGTGTGGTGAAAGTCCTGTCTATTGCAGGTAACTGGTAAACAGTATTGATTCTTTCTTCTGACTCAGCGGTAGGGGGAGCGACTTCCTTGAAGTTCACTGCATAAAGATCAAAAGAAAGGATATTAATAGAAGATAAAAATCAAATGCTCTATGAGAATATTTATGACCCTACCGGTGGTTAACCACTCCACCGGAAGGTTGGCACCCTCAGCAATGGAGTCTCGTTTGACAAAGAAAAATTTGCGTTGCCATCCGTCTTCGTTTTTGGTGGCTTTAAGAATCAGGGGTTTGCTAGAGGTCGAGAAGAGTAAGAACCGGCTAGAGCCATGGGATCGGAGGCGATAAGAAATAGGCAAATCCTCGATGCGGAGATCGGAGCAATGGAGGTTTTTGATTTGGTTAAGTACAATTAGTATTCTCCAAACCATGGGCATGGTTTGAGCAAAAGAGATACCGGTGGTTTGAAAGAATTGCATCATGAATTCGGGAAAAGGGTATCGAAGACCTAGCGAAAAAGGATATGCTGGAAAACAAACCCATTCAGTGGAAGAAACATCCGATCGGATTGACCGATCGAATGGTCTAAAGACCGTGTTCTCAGGGAAAGCGCCGGAGGCTCTCAAAGCTGCAATGTCTGCGTTGTCAAAAGCACAGATCTCCTTTTCAGGATTTTTTAGGAGATTCTGCTGGATGAAGGTCTCGGCATCCATTGCGAGTAAGGCGATGTAAATTGATAGAAAGTAAATCAGAAATGGAGAATTACCTGAAGGTTCTGTTGAAGATATCTGCTTTTCAAACAAGAAAAGAGAAGATATAGGGGCATTATGGATCTCCATTGAGCAAAAAGCGCGTTGGGAGTTACGATGTGATCTCGACCGTCGCTTCGTTTTAAATGCCTTGAGTTATGGGATAAGACTTTTGAAATATATCCGTTGGATTGGTATACCAACCGATATATTTGGGGACAATTGTTATGGGTCATTTTCTGAGTATACATATCCTGACTAATATCCCGCTTTTAATTGTTTATTTGTGACCAGGATACTGGACGGGGATATTGCTAACATCCTGGGCGATATCCTAAGCTTGAGTGAATTAAACACGTGCAGGTTAATGGCTGTTAGTTACTAACGGTCATCAGGACTTCTTCTCCTCAAGACTCGGGCGTATTTGTTATGAGGGAGCCGTTGAACCCGAAAGACTTGGTCCTCAACGTTCGAGTGGGAATATTCGCTGGATCCCGGAAGTTTAGGATAGTTTGTTACATTATCTTTACTATAAATAGATGGGGGCGGATCAGTTTAAGGCACACAATTTTTTCACATACACTCTCGAACACTTTTACTCTCTAGCTCACCCCAAACACCACACTCAAACACTTGTATTCAAATTATGTTGTAACACATAGTTGATCCGCACCACATCCTGCACTGTATCCTGATATTTGAAGCAATAAGAAGAAAAAGGCAGCTGCGATTGTCAGCTCCCGAGGTTTTATGCCGGCGATCTAGATTGATCAAGGGCTTTCCTCGTACATCACGTGTCAACCTTTACTTTTTTGCTCATTGTTTGATCATAGATACAGCTCTATATCCTGAGCCGTATTCTGAAACTGTTTTCATATCTAATTTTGTTAACACATTTTTCATACATATTTCTAGCACACTACCTCACTTAACTAATTTGATCACTTAATTGCTTAGGAAATTTTTGACCAAAACAATCACCATTGCCCTTAATTTTCTTGACTGTATATCTCTTAAATATCAACATATACACGTGTGATTTAGTTTACGAAGATTTTTCAATGCCGAGAACCTCGATCAGAGAGTAAAAAGGCGTAAGGTTCACAATGGTGTAAAATTAAAATGGGATATACCGGGCTAGGATTCGAGTTACAGGAACAAGGGCCAAACCAACCACCCAAGAATGGAATCGTCGAGCGAAAACACTTGACAACCTCCTAGAAGCAGCTTTTCTTACCCCCAGACATTTCTCCATCAATTAGGAATCTGATGCCGTCACTAAACACATTCCTTAAATTGTAGCCATTTGTAGAGTGTTTTTTTTTGTCTAATCCGCATATATATCACCATTTCCCTTGATTTTCTTGACTGTATATCTCTTAAATGTCAACATATACACGTGTGATTTAGTTTACGAAGATTTTTCAATGCCGAGAACCTCGATCAGAGAGTAAAAAAGGCGTAAGGTTCACAATGGTGTAAAATTAAAATGGGATATACCGGGCTAGGATTCGAGTTACAGGAACAAGGGCCAAACCAACCACCCAAGAATGGAATCGTCGAGCGAAAACACTTGACAACCTCCTAGAAGCAGCTTTTCTTGCCACCAGACCTTTCTCCATCAATTAGGAATCTGATGCCGTCACTAAACACATTCCTTAAATTGTAACCATTTGTTGAGTGTTTTTTTTTGGTGTCTAATCCGCATATATATCACCATTGACCTTGATTTTCTTGACTGTATATCTCTTAAATGTCAACATATACACGTGTGATTTAGTTTACGAAGATTTTTCAATGCCGAGAACCTCGATCAGAGAGTAAAAAAGGCGTAAGGTTCACAATGGTGTTAAATTAAAAATGGGATATACCGGGCTAGGATTCGAGTTACAGGAACAAGGGCCAAACCAACCACCCAAGAATGGAATCATCGAGCGAAAACACTTGACAACCTCTTAGAAGCAGCTTTTCTTACCCCCTGACCTTTCCCCATCAATTAGGAATCTGATGCCGTCATTAAACACATTCCTTAAATTGTAGCCATTTGTTGAGTGTTTTTTTTTTGTGTCTAATCCACATATATATCACCATTGCCCTTGATTTTCTTGACTGTATATCTCTTAAATGTCAACATATACACGTGTGATTTAGTTTACGAAGAATTTTCAATGCCGAGAACCTCGATCAGAGAGTAAAAAAGGCGTAAGGTTCACAATGGTGTTAAATTAAAATGGGATATACTGGGCTAGGATTCGAGTTACAGGAACAAGGGCCAAACCAACCACCCAAGAAGGGAATCGTCGAGCGAAAACACTTGACAACCTCCTAGAAGCAGCTTTTCTTACCCCCCAGACCTTTCCCCATCAATTAGGAATCTGATGCCGTCACTAAACACTTTCCTTAAATTGTAGCCATTTGTTGAGTGTTTTTTTTGGTGTCTAATCCACATATATATCACCATTGCCCTTGATTTTCTTGACTGTATATCTCTTAAATGTCAACATACACACGTGTGATTTAGTTTACGAAGAATTTTCAACGCCGAGAACCTCGATCAGAGAGAAAAAAGGCGTAAGGTTCACAATGGTGTAAAATTAAAATGGGATATACCGGGCTAGGATTCGAGTTACTGGAACAAGGGCCAAACCAACAAGCTAAGAATGGAATCGTCGAGCGAAAACACTTGACAACCTCCTAGAAGCAGCTTTTCTTGCCACCAGACCTTTCTCCATCAATTAGGAATCTGATGCCGTCACTAAACACATTCCTTAAATTGTAGCCATTTGTTGAGTGTTTTTTTTTGTGTCTAATCCGCATATATATCACAATTGCCCTTGATTTTCTTGACTGTATATCTCTTAAATGTCAACTTATACACGTGTGATTTAGTTTACGAAGATTTTTCAATGCCGAAAACCTCGATCAGAGAGTAAAAAAGGCGTAAGGTTCACAATGGTGTAAAATTAAAATGAGATATACCGGGCTAGGACTCGAGTTATAGGAACAAGAGCCAAACCAACCACCCAAGAATGGAATCGTCGAGCGAATACACTGGACAACCTCCTAGAAGCAGCTTTTCTTACCCCCAGACCTTTCTCCATCAATTAGGAATCTGATGCCGTCACTCAACACATTCTTTAAATTGTAGCCATTTGTTGAGTGTTTTTTTTTGTGTCTAATCCGCATATATATCACCATTGCCCTTGATTTTCTTGATTGTATATCTCTTAAATGTCAACATATACACGTGTGATTTAGTTTACGAAGATTTTTCAACGCCGAGAACCTCGATCAGAGAGAAAAAAGGCGTAAGGTTCACAATGGTGTAAAATTAAAATGGGATATACTGGGCTAGGATTCGAGTTATAGGAACAAGGGCCAAACCAACCAGCTAACAATGGAATCGTCGAGCGAAAACACTTGACAACCTCCTAGAAGCGGCTTTTCTTGCCACCAGACCTTTCTCCATCAATTAAGAATCTGATGCCGTCACTAAGCACATTCCTTAAATTGTAGCCATATGTTGAGTATTTTTTTTGGTGTCTAATCCGCATATATATCACCATTGCCCTTGATTTTCTTGAATGTATATCTCTTAAATATCAACATATACACGTGTGATTTAGTTTACGAAGATTTTTCAATGCCGAGAACCTCAATCAGAGAGTAAAAAAGGCGTAAGGTTCACAATGGTGTAACATTAAAATGGGATATACCGGGCTAGGATTCGAGTTGCAGGAAAAAGGTGCAAACCAACCACCCAAGAATGAAATCGTCGAGCGAAAACACTTGAGAACCTCCTAGAAGTAGCTTTTCTTACCACCAGACCTTTCTCCATCAATTAGGAATCTGATGCCGTCACTAAACACATTCCTTAAATTGTAGCCATTTGTTGAGTTTTTTTTGTGTCTAATCCGCATATATATCACCATTGCCCTTGATTTTCTTGAATATATATCTCTTAAATATCAACATATACACGGGTGATTTAGTTTACGAAGATTTTTCAATGCCGAGAACCTCGATCAGAGAGTAAAAAAGGCGTAAGGTTCACAATGGTGTAAAATTAAAATGGGATATACCGGGCTAGGATTCGAGTTACAGGAACAAGGGCCAAACTGTTAGTACATACGTCTGTAGCTTCCGTCAGCATGTAGTCATATTATGTATTCTGTGTTTTTTGTATGTATGTATGTAGATAGTATGACAACTCAGTAGTAGGTTCTGAATGTAAAAGTGTTGGTTCGAAAAAGGTTACTCGACCGGATAGTTATCCGCACGGACAACACCTATCCGCACGGATAAACTCTTCCGGATGGTTATCCGCACGGATAAACTATCCGCACGGATAAACTATTCGCACAGATAAACTATCCGCACGAACAACACTTAGTAGTTTCCCGAGGATGTCTATATATATCTGATCCGGGCAACTGTTTTAGAACTTTTGACTCGCACGGATACATCTGTATTTCTACCGGATCTGTGTAATTTCAAAACATTGAATAGAAAGAACAGACAAGTGATTAAACGTTGAATTCTATGTTGAACAAATCTGTGATTCGTCTTAATGGATTCCGCACTTTAGACGAAGTCGATTCATCTTGTTCCTTACGATCAGATCCTGTGCAACGGGACCTCACAAGTGGTATCAGAGCATCCAGGGAGTTGAATCGAGATCAACGACACTGAATTCACCGGAATTCGAGCCTCTTTTGCCGATTTGAGTCAAATTTCACCGGAAATTTGACATATTTCTTCTACTTCTACTCATTTCTTGCATTAGTTCTTCGTTTGTCACCATAAAATCAGAAAAACTTAAAATTAAACTAGAATCTACGGTTAAAATTTGATAAAATCGATATCATTTGATTCGCAATCATTCAAAGTATAATCCTACTAAGTTTCATAATCAGATTCAACCTAAAACTAGATCAAATTCATCAAAAACCATGTTTAGCTGTTCATATCTGCTGACGACATCCACTCGCTCGGACAGCTGTCCAAACGGATTGGATTAGTTAGTAACTGCTAGTTGATTGCTGACAATTTGCTGACATCATCATTGTTACTCGCACGGATTACTATCCGTGCGGATAACCTGAAAAGTCAGAGTCAAAGTTTGTCACTCGTACGAACGACAATCCGAGCGGATCATTATCCGTGCGGATAGCTTTTGTCACTTGTCCGGATTACTACTCGAACGGATCACCATCCGTTTCAACTGTTGTTGTTTCAAATTTTTAGAACTTGTAAAAATTGTCTAAGTGTTTGAAAATTGTTTCAGGTACTAAAAGATGGATGAATTCATGAATCCTTTCAGTGATATGTATGCTTTTGCTGGAAACTCTGGAGATGACAACAACACAAATGAGAACACGTCGAATGCAAAGAAAACTTTGTCAGAAGCTTTAGGAGTGTGTTGGTGCATGTTTGTGACAACAGCTTAGATTTGGTCTTTGGATATCTTGTAATTAGTTAAACGATAAACGGTTAGCGGGTTTAGCTTTGTATTAGTGAGATAATAGAGTTTGGGCTAAACAAAACCCACATTGGGTGATGGGGGACGATTTGGGCCTAGCCCATGTAGGAACCCATGCCTAAAGTTGCAACCTTGTGTTATATAAACAAGGTTAGGCTTTAGGGTTTAGGTTAATCAGCCAAAACAGTTTGTGAGACCAATTTCGTGAGAGACTTTAGGCTTGGACGAAATTGTTGTTGGTTAGGGTTTGATTGATTGTAATTCTTTGTATTGATAATCAATAGAAACCCAGTTTGAAAGTGAATTGCTGTTTATTCTGATCAAGAGGATTCCGCACTCTTGATTGGATTGACAATTCTGTGAAAGATCCATACGAATAGGGGACCTACAGAGTGGAAAGTGCATACGGAACATATAACAAACCCCAAAGTTGATGGCAATAGAAGAGTACAATCGATGGGCAAAGAAATTTGAAGAATGGTTGAAAGCATTTGCATATACTAGTTGGAAAAGTCTAAAGAATGGATACAGTGATGGAGGGAAAGTTGATGAAAACTTGACATCATCCAAAGAAATAGAAGTTTTTGTTGCCGAACAAAAATGCATCGCACTGCTATTTCAGTCTGTCCGAGAAGATATAATATCTTTGATCGAATACACTAATGCTAAAGATCTCTGGGAAAAGTTAAAAGTTAAATGTTTGGGTAGTGCATAAATAGTGAAAAACAAAAAGAAACTACTGAGAAAAGAATTTGATTTATTTGGTTGTTTAAAAAATGAATCAGTTTGTAAGATGATTGAGAGGTTTGGGCACTTGAAGTTAGAGCTGGCGAGACATGGAATTACTTATTCTCAAGAAGAGTTAGTCGACAAATTGTTTGACTCATTGCCAGATGAGATGGATTGGCAATACTTTGCCTTGATGTTGAAGAATACAATCACTTTCGAGAATCTTACAGTTGATCTGTTTATTGAAAGACTAGAGAGTCACGAGCTGGAGATAAAGAAAACACACAAAGTCAGTCACTCATCATATCAGCAGAACTTGGATTTGTATTATCCAAAAAGCATGATTCCAAAGAATACACCTCCCAAAACAGTTTTTTCTACTAAAAGCTCCAACACATCTAACAAAGAAAGTGAAAGCAGCAAAAAGAATGCAAGCAGTGGTTTTCACAGTGGCTCTTCATCAAATTCAAACCAATCAGCTGCAAAGAACTTATTTCAATGCAACATCGCTGTTGATCTAAAGAACGCTCAAAAGTTCAGCGAGGAGTCTGCAAAGCAACAGATGGTTTTCCTAGCCTCTGTGCTGGAGTCGTATGAGAGCCTCGTAGCTGGGAAGATTGGCAACACCAACTTAACAAAAGAATATTATGATCAAATCGATCCTGAGGAGATGGAATTGATCGACATAAGATGGTGCATGGCTAGTGCAGTTCGTCGAGCACAGCGGTTCATGGAGATAACTGGAAGAAAGTCTATTGGTGGACCATCTACCAAGTTGGGCTTTGACAAGACAAAAGTGACCTGTTTCAAATGTAAGCAGAAAGGTCATTTTAAAAGAGAGTGCCGGAATGCTTATGCTGATGATTTTGAAAATCCGTTCAAAGAAGATTACTACAAGAAAGCGATATATCATCAGAATAAATCAGAACCACCAAGAATGAAGCAGATTGAGGATAACAAAGAGAAATCCAGAGCTCTTGCTGTGATCCATGACGACGAAGGTTTTGATTGGAGCGAGTTGTTGCCAGAAGAGGATGCGGTTGGATACGCTTTTATGGCAAAGATTGTTGAACCTGTTCCTTATAAAGACAACAGAAATGAAGAAGAAAAGTATGTAAACAGAAAGATGATTGCTCAAAACAGAATGATCAGAATTTCTGATATATACACTGAAGCAAAAAGGGCAAAGAGATGGGATCCAGACAGAGAATGTTATCTTGACCCCATGGGAAACATTGCTATTGATTACAAAACCCTCGATCTTGAAACCATAATTCAACAAATTGCTGATGAAGAAGAGGGTTGGCAAAGAAAATGGTGGGGAAGTGCAGAAGAAAACGAAAAAGAGGAAAAATCCAAGAAGATTGATGATGGGATCATTGATACATCACAAGAGTTGAATGCCGAAAACTTGAGAAAGATGGCTGACAAGGTGCTGGCTGCTAAGGAACTTGAGGTAGAGTCTAAATCCGTATCTGAGTCTAAAAGCCAGGTCAGTTCAAACGGGTCAACAAGTGCATCAGGTAAGAAAGTAAATGGAGATATTGACTACAAAAATTGCATGAAAGATTGCAAGGTTTGTAGTACAATCACTTATCTCAGTGGTAAGAAAGTTGAGGATCTGACAAAAAGAGTCAGAGAGGTTGAGGATCAGATCTTGAACCGTGACAAAATGCTAAAAGCTTCGAATGACAGATTAAAAGAATTAACTGACAAAATTGAAACTGATAAAATTGACATAGAAAGAGTTAGGAAAGAAAATGAAAAACTAATTCTTGAAAATCGTCAAACTTCTGAAAATTTTGAAAAACTAAAACGCACGGTGAAAGATTCTGATGATAGAAATGGTAAAACTTATAAAGAAAATTGTCATTTGAAAGGTGTTTTGAGGGTTAAAGAAGAGTTAATAAACAAACAACTGGATGAGATAGCAAAATTGAAGCTTCAGTTTGAAGAAGCTAAGATTGAGAATGAGCGTATTAATTTGAAACTGAACAGTTACAACTCTGCAGGCTTTGTTTTGCAACACATTGTTCCAAAACCCATTGGGAAAAACAAAGCTGGCGAAGATGTATACTGTGATGGAACTGGGGTCGGGTTTCATCAAGTTCCGCCACCAGTTCTAAACAATTTTTCAAAGAAGCAATCAGGGTTGGTTAATGATGAAGTTGAAACAAATGAGATAAAACTTCCAAAGTCAATTGATGTGACATTTTCTTCATCGTCATATGATGATAGTGTTCAAACTGAGATTGTTAAAGGCATGGCTGAAAGTGTCTTAGATAGTGATTCAGCTGAGGATGAAGAATGTTTTCTGAACAATTACATTCCGAAACCAAAATCTAAAAACAATTTAGATGATAAACCGGGTCTTGTGATGTACAAGATGGCTGGTTCTGATAAGTTGTATTCAGACTTTGAGTTTCCTCTGGAGAATGTTAATGTGAACAAATTGAAAAATGTTTTCAAATTGGTTGAAATTGACCTGTCTGAAGTAGAAGGTTTGAATCAGACAAAGAGGCAAATGAATTTTGAGAAAGATAAAGCTTACTATAAGAAACCTGTTGTTCCACCACGTTTTTCTAACAACAACCGAAATAAATGGTCGGGTGGATATCAGGGTGGTAAGAATTATCAGAGAAAGAATGTTCAGAACAAGAGGTTTATTGAGAAAAAGATATTTGTGAATGGTTCAAATTCACTCTCTGATGAGGAATCTGAAATTTTTTTAAAATCAAACAAAGAGTTCTTTGAAAAGAAGGCCTCACAGCCTCAGTCTGAAGGCACAAGTAGGGTAGTTGACACCCGAACATGTTTCAAATGCAATCAAGTTGGACATATTGCACGAAAATGTACCAACCTGAAGCCTAAGACTGAAGTTGTGATGAATTCAAGCAAGAAAGATGTTGTGAAGGGAAAAGCTCCATTGATTGTTGAGAAAAAGGTTTTGAAAAATGATAACTCCAAGATCAAAACTGAACCTGTTAAGAATCTTGTAATTAAAAATGACAAATTTTACAAACGGGTTGCATCACCTCAACAAACATGGAAGCCAAAAACTGTTGACAAGAAAGAAAATTCTCCAAAACCAAAGGTGTCTGAGACTGAAAAATCATCATCCTCAACCAAGAAGATGTATGTACCTTTGGATTTATATGAGAAACAAAAATCGACTTCTGAAAAGAAGTATGTGGTGAAGAAAGACCAACCATCTGGTCAACCTCAAAAAGACGAATTTTTCTTATTCAAAGAGGTTGAGGTTGGGACTGCTGAAAGCTTAAAAATGAATGATAAAAACTTTCTGCCACTTTACACTACAAAAACTCACATTAATGTCAAGTTACCCGAGTCAAAAGAGGCTTGGGTAGCATCAAAATCTCATTAAATATTTTTGATATGTGCAGGAGCATCCGAGATCCGTTTCACGTTGGATTATGGATAGTGGAGCTTCTCGGCACATGACAGGAAAGACAGCGCTGTTGTATGATGTTAGAAATATCAATGGTGGTTATGTGGGATTTGCTGGACACGAAGGTGGTCGAATTATTGGTGAAGGAACGTTATCCAATGAGATTGTAACGTTTGAGAGAGTTAACTACATTACTGAGCTGGAGAATAATCTGCTGAGTATTTCGCAGATTTGTGACAATATGTATACCACTCACTTCACAGACAAAGAATGTTTGATCTTGAAACCAAGATTTGTTATCCCTGAAGAATGGATTATCATGCGGGCACCTAGAGTGAATGATTTATATGTGTTAGACATGAGTGTAGCAACTACAACAACAGGTCAGGCACATTGTTTTGTTTCTAGAGCAATAGAGAAAGAATCGAAGTTGTGGCACCGGAGGATGGGGCATATACATCTTAGAAAAATGAATCATTTGGTGCACAATGATTTAGTTCTTGGAGTTGATATCAAAGGTTTTCATCTGGAAGGGGAGTGTATTAGTTGCATCAAAGGCAAGCAGAAGAAAAAGTCACACCCTAAAAAGCAAGTCAATTCAGTTTCCAGACCGTTAGAGAGACTTCATATGGATCTGTTTGGTCCAGTAAATGTCAAAAGTATTACAGGGGATCTCTACTGTCTTGTGGTTACTGATGATTATTCCAGATTTTCGTGGGTATCATTTTTGAAGTCGAAAGATGAAACGTTTGACAGTTTGATGGCGTTGTTCAGGAAGATTGAAAATTTGTACCAAAGGCGTATCAGAAGAATTAGAAGTGATAATGGTACTGATTTCAAGAACAACAAGATGGAAGAATATTGTGATGAAAGAGGTATATTGCATGAGTTCAGTGCTCCGTACACTCCACAGCAGAATGGAGTCCCAGAACGCAAGAACAGAACGCTAATCGAAACGGCTAGAACAATGCTTGCTGATTCAAAGCTACCGATAAATTTTTGGGCAGAAGTAGTTTCCGCCGCATGCTATACACTCAACAGCGTTCTCTCTGTCAAGAAATTCAACAAAACATGCTTTGAGTTGATCAATAACCGCAAACCAAATCTAAAGTTTTTAGAACCGTTTGGGTCACCCTGCACAGTTTTAGAGCCTTTTGGGAAGTTTGGTCCAAAGAGTATAGAAGGAATCTTCGTGGGTTATTCTAGTCCACAAAAACGAGTCTTTGTTCCAAGTCTATAGCGGATAATTGAAGCATACAATGTTGAATGTCAGGGGCATACAATGCCACCTCAGAATCCCGGCGACTCATGGCGTTTCAATTATGATACTTTGTGGGATTCCTTCAACATGGAGGAAGAACCAGAGTTCTTTGACGAGTTGGATATTCTAAGAGAGTATGAAGATTCAAATGAAAGATTCCCAGCAGAAAGTTATCGAAAACGACAAGCTTCAAATGATGATGAAGTAGGTCCAAGCAATACTGGAGAACATGACGATATTCAAAATGAAGTTGCTCAGGATAATCAGACGGTAGATAATGATGATCAAGAATCTGAAAACAAACCAATATTTGATCGTGATGATTCAGATTCTGAGGGGGAGATAATCCAGTTTTCAAATCAAACTATTCCAGTCAGTGAACAAGTTGCAAATCAAAACGTCACAAATTTGGAAGGTGAGGTAGATGTTTCAGGCGAGGTAATGCCAAGAACTCTGTCATATCATCCAGAAGAGCTAATCATTGGAGAACTACAATCAGGAGTCCGAACCAGAAGATAAATCGACCAAGGACTCACATGTTTTTATTCAAAAGTTGCTCCATTACAGACTAACTTCTCATTAAGTTGTTTTATCTCGCAGGTTGAACCAAGGACTTACAAAGAGGCGCTTACTGAAGATTCTTGGGTAAATGCAATGCAGGAGGAGTTAAGCCAATTCGAGAAGTTAGGTGTGTGGAAGCTAGTGGATTTGCCTGATGGCCACCGGAAGATAAATACCAAATGGGTGTTTAAATGCAAGAGGGATGATCGAGGAGTTATTATTCGAAACAAAGCTCGACTCGTTGTCCAAGGTTCCAGTCAGCAGGAGTCGATAGATTTCACTGAAGTATATGCCCCTGTTGCAAGACTTGAAGCAATCAGAATCTTCCTAGCATTTGCATCATGGAAAGGATTTAAAGTTTTTCAGCTAGATGTGAAGTCGGCGTTTCTCTATGGCAAGGTGAAAGAGGAGGTTTATGTCGGACAGCCACCGGGCTTCACTGACCCAATTCACAAAGATAAAGTTTATCTCTTGGATAAGGCGTTATACGGCTTACATCAGGCCCCGAGAGCCTGGTATGAGACCTTGTCTCAACATCTGTTAGCCAACAACTTCATCCGAGGAAAGATAGACGCCACTCTGTTCACAAAAGAAGTCGACGGGCATCTTCTGATAGTCCAAATTTACGTGGACTACATAATTTTCGGGTCTACAAATGAACAACTTTGCAAAGATTTTGAAAAAGTAATGAAGCAGAAGTTTGAAATGTCATCAATGGGTGAGATGAAGTTCTTCTTGGGACTTCAAGTTGACCAACTTCCCGAGGGAACTTTCATACATCAAACGAAATACGTTCATGATGTTCTGGAGAAATTCGGGATGTCAGGAATGTCACAAATGTCCACCCCATTAGAGACGAACCATGGGATAAACCCTAATCTCACCGGAGAGAAGGTAGATGAAACATTGTATCGCTCCATGATCGGTTCGTTAATGTACTTGACGGCATCAAGACCAGATATTATGTATCCAACCTGCCTCGCAGCTCGATTTCAGTCAAATCCTAGAGCTTCGCATATGGTAATTGTGAAACGGATTCTACGCTACCTGAAAGGAACTCCATCTCTGGGGTTGTGGTATCCAAAAGTCGGTGATTTCACGCTCGAAGGATATTCTGATTCTGATTTCGGATGCTGCAAAGTGAACGCTAAATCAACAACAGCGGGGTGCCAGTTTTTCGGACCACGATTGGTTACCTGGCAATGCAAGAAGCAGACCTCTGTCGCTTTATCCACTTGTGAAGCCGAATATGTATCTACTAGCAGCTGCTGCTCTCAGATTTTATGGATCCAGCAACAGATGCGAGACTATGGTTTGCAATTTCTTAACTCCCCTATCTTTGTTGATAATGAGGCAGCCATAAACATAACAAAAAATCTTGTTCATCACACTAAAACGAAACACATAGAAATTCGTCATCACTTCATCCGAGATTGTTTCGAGAAGAAGTTTATACGAATAGAGAAAATCCACACCGATGAACAAAAAGCTGACTTACATACCAAAGCATTTGACAAAACACGTTTTCAATATCTTTTGAAACTTAATGGTATGAAGTTACTATCGGATGCGGAGGAAATCGTTGGCGTAGCTGAAGGTACCACTGTAGATGATGTTGAAATGTAATCTGCAATGGTTTGTCGAATTTTTACCTGTTTTGGTCTTTAGGGGGAGATAGTTGTTTTAATTTCAGAAAATACAAAAACAATAAAAATTTTGAAAATTCAAAAACATTAGAAAATTTAAAAAAAAAACCAAAAACATGATAAAATTTCAAAAAGAGTTTGTGTAAAAAGGGAAAATGATAGTACATCAGCTAGACGGTTACAATACGCTAAAGAAATGGAAAGTTTAAATGCGTTAAACAGTTTCACTGATGATGTGCCGATAGGTTTTTACACATTTAGTAGGTTTGTTCGGGATATAAACCTAAAATCTTTACTTACTTATTTTCATGGGGAACACTGCTTGGATATATAGGTAACCCCTGAAATCTCGTTTGAAGGATTCCTTTTTCTGATATACTAGGTCTTTATACTCAGTGATATCTAGGGTATTATTCTGGGACTTCTGCTGAATGGAAGTTCTGACCTAGTCCCTGAATAATACTTTCTGCAAATGCTTGAAACATAGCATCACCCTCAGCATATATGATAAGACAATAAAATTGCTTAGCAATGCTGTTGTAAAAAAAAGATCCTCTAAAGGGGACACACCCAAAAGTTGAGTAATGATCTCTCTGCTGAACGGTAGTTCTGACCTGAGCTCTCATGATTCTTCATAATTTATTAACCCCTTATAGATATCATTTGTGATATTCTCACCTGTAAGACTGAATATTGGGATCTGGATACGGGAGTATATTCAAGAGGTGGGACACACGTATAAGTTTAAGTCTTTAAATTATCTAATCCGTATCCTGGACAGATTGAAATTTGTGTGAGAATTTAAAAGGATCAGTATATCGACAATCTAAGTGAATTGTTTAAATGCTGTGTATGAAATCAAGCTTAACGGTACTTGTAACTTGTCGGTAGCTGATATGATTCCCTAACACGCTCACCAAAAATATGTTTGTAAATAGTTTACGTTTACTGCATTTCTGTTCTGTATTCAATTTCTAGCATAGAAACTTTATTCAAAATACAAAAAGATTTTTCATTTCTGTTTTATTTTTTCCGACAAACCAAAGTGGAGAGTTGATCTTCGGATTCGAAAGTTGAAAGCAGATGCAGGAAGTTTCTGAGCTGAAAGATGAGTTTGGAGCTTATCATGACTAATCTGTATTTAAAAAGTCAAAAACAAGTTCATTAAGTTGACACTTGTAATTTTCAGAAATATGATTGAACAAAAAGTTTAAAAGTCAGTATGTTTTGTTTCAGGTCAACCAAGGTCATTAAGTTGGACTTGGTCAACAAATTAAGTACCTTGGGTCATTAATTTGAACCGAGATACTTAAGTGGATTTCTAAAAATCTGATAAAATTTGATAAAAGTCAAAAGGTCAAAAAGTCAAAGTTTTTCAAAGAAAAGAAAAGGTGTGCCTCATTCGGTTGAGAATCCGGACGGATAGCAATCCGCACGGATGGCAATCCGCACAGATGACAATTCGCACGAATAACATTTCGGGTCTTGTGATACTATATATAGAGAGTCAAAGAGTTAGTCAATGTTACTCGCCCGGACAAAACTCTTTCTCACTCACACACACTTCGACTTTCTGATTATTCTCATCGGATTTCTTTGCACGGATCTTTGTTTTCGTTGGTTTGCACAACATTAACAATGGCAAATGTATGTTTTTTTCTAGCTCAAATCTGTTATAAATCGCTGTTTGATAACTGTTTGTAGCGTATCGTTTTTGTCGAAGCTTTTGACTTAGATCTAGATTGTGTTAGTAAGTTTGATGAGAAATAATCATAGGGTTTTGATCGGAATGTTCATATCTATAGTTTTACCGGTTTGATTTTTGTTATAACATGCTTAAATCTTGTAGATCTGATGTTTAGACAGTATGAGTGTCGGTTAAGTTTTTGAGAAATTAAACTGTGTTTAGGACGTCTTAGACAACATTGAACATAGGGTTTTGATCGCGTTGTTATTCTCTGTGTAGATCTATGTTAAATTTGAGGATTTGCCTTAGAAAATTTTTGGTGTTTATAGATTGTTCTTCATCAGTGGTTTGATACGGATTTCAATCCGTGCGGATGTCAATCCGAACGGATGACAATCCATGCGGATGACAATCCGTGCGGATGAAAATCCATTTCAATGCTTGTTTCTTGTAAATTTGTTCATACACTGTTCATGACCCGGATTCCTATCCATGCGGATACCAAATGCTTTTACATTGAGTCGGATGACAATCCGCACGGATGACAATCCGCACGGATGACAATCCGGTCAGATATCCATCCATATCTCTACACAAGGTAGAGAAAGCTTTTCAGTGTTAGAATATTTTTGAGATTTCAAAGATTTTTTTTTATAAATCAAATATTTCTGCAGGATTGGGATAAATATTTACTGTCTGTTGGATAAAGAGTTTACCGAAAATACAGTAATTCAAGACATTGCGAAATTTTTGAGAGAAAGCAGAATCTCTAAAGCTTTAACAGATAAAACTGTAGCATATGAATCTCATGTTAAACGATTTTGGAATGCTGCGAGATATGAAGAGAGTGATAAAACAATTTATTCGGCTGTATCAAAAAAGGATGAGAAGGGAAAGGATATAGACTTGGAGATGAAAGTAACAGTTAGTGCTGTAAGAAGGGTATTGGATTTAGGAGATGCTGATAGTGACCCAACCATTATTTCTGAACGACTTGTAAAAGGGTTGTGGTGTAGAATGGGTTTTGCTGGAAGTGTGAATGGAAGGATGCTGAAAACGAGTTTCAGTCATGCCTACAAATTCATGGTTCATTGTGTTATTCATGCGTTGTCACATAGAAAGGGTGGATATGATGAAACTTCGGATTATATCATGAATATCATCGCTTTTCTTGTTCTGAACAGACCTTACAATATCTCCCAAGTGATTTTTGATTATATGACGGAGAATGCGAGGGAAGGAAGCAAGAGGTACATCATGTATCCTCGGTTTGTTCAAATGTTGATAGATGATCAGTTTAAAGATCTAGAAAAAAGATATGATGATATTTTGGGTTTGAAACATATGACAGCAAACACAATCAGTAGAATGATCAAGAATCCAAATCCAGGAGCAAAAAGAATGATTTGCAGAATTTCTAAACCAAACTATGTAGCTCCAGAAAATGATGCATGGAGACACGAAAATAGTGATTCTGGCAATGAAGATGATAGGATGAGCTTGTTTGCTAAGAAAGATACTAGATGGTGGTGTATCAAGGATGGGAAGAGAAAGAGAACACCAAAGACATCCCCAACAGTTGTTATCACAAAAGAAACAGTTTCAAAAACTGTGATCAAGGGTACAGTGATAGGGGGAGTGATAAAAGAAGTTAGGATATTATATTGATTATACTATTCTAATAATATTCTCAATGTCTATTTTTGCAGAACCGCAATTGAGAGATGATGTTGTTTTGGAACCTTCAGCAGTAATCCAAGAAGGAGCTGATCTGTTGAAACAAACACTTGAAGACTATCTAAAAAGAAACGAAGATAAAGCTGCTAATTTGGATCAAGGTTCTAGTGCTCGAGCTGAAGAAGCCAAAGGAAAGGATCAAGAAGGTGTTGTTCAAGATATATCAAGTGATGATGATTCTGAAGCCTCTATATCAGAATCTGAACTTGATACAACCACTCTTGGTAGAGGAAAAGCTAAATTAAAGAAAAAGCCTTCAAAGAAGCAGAAAGGGTTAGATGAAGAAGATTCTACTTATGATCCTGCCAATCAAAAGAAACAAATCAGAAAGAGAAAAGCAGTTCTAGCTGGATTCATTCCGAGAAGTGTACGTGCTAGAAAAGGTGAAAGTCAAGTTCAAAAAGAACAAGGTGGTAAAGATACACAGCATGTTGAATCATCCAAACCTCAAGAAACAGAAGCTAAAAAGAAGGCCAGTCACGATGACTATGTTGAAGTAACTGAGGGTGGAGTATTTTCTTCAGATTTTCCGCAAATTCCAGAAAATATTGAAATTCCAAAATCATCACGTCCAAAAGTTACAGATGATTTCTTTAGCAATCTTCCACCTGCATCAGGGGATCCATTAGAAGATTTAAATTTTGAAGATGATTTATTCAATATGATTTATTCAATAATGAAGCAGTAAAGATTCTGGCAAAGAAAGTTAAAGAGCTTGAGAAGGAAAAAGTAAAGGCTGAAGAAGAACGTGATGTCTTATTGAAGCAAGTAAATAAGCTGATGAAAGCTCATGATCAAAATAGAATGGTGCTGATCAACCATGAAAAAGAAATGAAGATAGTAAAGGATGATGGCAATAATAATTCTAAAGTGATTGAAGTTCTAACGGTAGAAATTTCTTCATTAAATGAAAAGACAAAGAATCTTCAGGATGTGAATCAGACGCTAAATCAGTTTCTCAGTGAAATGAGTGAAGCTACATCTAATGAAATGAAGGCAATGAAGTTGGAGTTGGAAGCTATGAAAGCAGATAAAGTGGTGAAGGATGAACAACTTCGAATGTTATACTCTGTTATGGAAAGTCATCTGAAAATGGATGTTCAAGCTGCATTCAATGAGATTGAAGTGAGAAGAGTTGAGGAAAGAAGACTGGAAAGAGAAAGAAGACTAGCTGAAGATGCAATTCAAAAGAACAAAAGTGTTGTTGAAGATATTCAGGAAGCTGGTGGTTCTTCAAGTCAAATTGATGCTGAAATGATTGATGCTGAAAGTGTTCAAGAACAAGTTGCTGAAGAACAATTTGATGAAGGTATTCAAGAACAAGAACAAAATGAACATGGTCAAGACTACATGTTAGTTGGTGAACCTTCTCTATTCATTGATTCTGATGAAGTTATTCGAAGAGTTGTTGCTATACAAAAGAAGAAAAAGGCCAAAGAAGTATTGCTACTTGAATGGAAGACGCAACAATTTGTACTTGTTGGTGATGCTTCTACAGTGCCTTACAACATAAAAGAAGCTGTTCGCAGAATGAAGATTATGAGAAGGAGAAAAGAAGCAAAGAAAGCACGTGGAGAAGAAGTTAGTGATTCTGATGATGAACTTCTTAGGGATGATGAAGCAAATGAAGATGAAAATGAAAATGATGATAAAGAAAATGATGACGATGATCAAGGTGCTTCGGGATTGCTAGTTAAGAATCCTATTGACGAACAGAAAATTGAGGAGTTTCTGAATGATCAGATCAATGAACAAGAAGATGATGATCAGCAAGAAACTTCTACATCTGGAAAACAGCACGTAGATCAGGTATTCCTCACGAATCCTACTGTTATTTACTTACATGATAAACATGAGGAAGTGATTGAGGTTAGGAGGTCAAGAGAAGAGATGTTGGAAGAGTTGGGTTTAGAAGAAGGGAAATTTAAATTCGATATTGAAGATGAGATTCCTCAGTTATCTGAAGACATATTTGAACCAAGATATGCTTTTGAAGCTGATCATTACAATGATGTAATTGTTGAAGATGCTTCAGATTCATCTGATGAGGAAACTGATTTCCACTATTCTGGAGTTGATGCGACGTTTCCATCATTTGCTGAAATGTTCAAAGATAGAAATGAAGATGAAATCAGGAGAAAGATTGTGGAAAAAGTGACTACTGAAGGTATTCCAGAAACCATACCTAGAGAAAACCTTGCTGAAGAAAGAAAGAAACGGTTCAAAGTTATGCCAAATGAGAGAAAGAAACTTAGGGCACTTCAATTTTTCACACACAACAAATATCTTTCTTGGGGTGTTATTCTTTCTTGGGGTTATCTGGAAGATTTACAAGTCTATGCTATCAGACGAGAACAGGGAGTACAGTACTTTGAGTTTTTGGCTGATATCAAAACTCTTCCATGGTGGGATATAGATGAATTGGTTAAAACAAAGAGCATTAAAGAATTTTACTATGGATTGGATGTGAAGCAACATGATCAACATTTATGGAACTATATGAAGTTGCAAGCGAAGAAAAGGTATCCTGATTGGAAACCACATTACCCAGATCAAATTGTCAGAATCTTAGAAAATGGTGAAAAAGATATTACTCTGGATATCAAGCCTCCTCGTTGTTTGAAGAATATGCCTTTACGGGCAATGGAGCAAGATTTCTATGAAGAATTTGAAGGGTGGTTATACAATCAATCTACGGCCGAGGCAATAATTTCATTACATAACAAGTCCACTGGAGAAGCAAGAAGGATCTGTGTGTTAGATCCCATGTGGCTTGTGAATTGCTAGAAGAAAGACATAGATTGCCTATTTTACAACAAGATAGTTTATGAAAGGCCTGACAGAGAGCAAGCAATGCAATATCAAACAATTGTGGATGTTTGTTTTGCGCAAGACATCAATTCTGGAAGATACTGGAAGACAAAATGGAGAGATCTAGAGATTGACGAGTTCTTGAAAAGATACAAGCGTGAACAACGTTCCAAAAGGATTGCTTAGCATGCTGCTAAGATGGGAAGACGTAAATTGGGAATTGTACCGCCAACAGATCAAACGCCAATTGAATCTGAAGAAAACAAAATTCCTAAGTGGGATCGAAAGCGTGATGGAGATCCTGTCTATAGAAATTGGTGGTTGACTGAAGGAAGACATAAACGAAGAAGAATGTTGGAGGAAAAGGCTGAGAAAAGAAGGGAGAAAGCTCGTGAACGAAGACGTAGCAGGAGGAATTGAAGACTATGCTGGAAGGAACTATAGCTACATCCGAGGGGGAGTCTGTTAGTACATAGGTCTGTAGTTTCCGTCAGCATGTAGTCATATTATGTATTCTGTGTTTTTTGTATGTATGTATGTAGATAGTATGACAACTCAGGAGTAGGTTCTGAATGTAAAAGTGTTGGTTCGAAAAAGGTTACTCGACCGGATAGTTATCTGCACGGACAACACCTATCCGCACTGATAAACTCGTCCGGATGGTTATCCGCACGGATAAACTATTCGCACGGATAAACTATCCGCACGAACAACACTTAGTAGTTTCCTGAGGATGTCTATATATATCTGATCCGGGCAACTGTTTTAGAACTTTTGACTCACACGGATACATCTGTATTTCTACCGGATCTGTGTAATTTCAGAACATTGAATAGAAAGAACAGACAAGTGATTAAACGTTGAATTCTGTGTTGAACAAATCTGTGATTCGTCTTAATGGATTCCGCACATTAGACGAAGTCGATTCATCTTGTTCCTTACGATCAAATCCTGTGCAACGGGACCTCACACAAACCAAGCACCCAAGAATGGAATCGTTGAGCGAAAACACTTGACAACCTCCTAGAAGTAGCTTTTCTTACCACCGGACCTTTCTCCATCAATTAGGAATCTGATGCCGTCACTAAACACAATCCTTAAATTGTAGCCATTTGTTGAGTGTTTTTTTTTGTGTCTAAACCGCATATATATCACCATTGCCCTTGATTTTCTTGATTGTATATCTCTTAAATGTCAACATATACACGTGTGATTTAGTTTACGAAGATTTTTCAACGCCGAGAACCTCGATCAGAGAGAAAAAAAGGCGTAAGGTTCACAATGGTGTAAAATTAAAATGGGATATACCGGGCTAGGATTCGGGTTACAGGAACAAGGGCCAAACCAACAAGCTAAGAACGGAATCGTCGAGCGAAAACACTTGACAACCTCCTAGAAGCAGCTTTTCTTGCCACCAGACCTTTCTCCATCAATTAGGAATCTGATGCCGTCACTAAACACATTCCTTAAATTGTAGCCATTTGTTGAGTTTTTTTTTGGAGTCTAATCCGCATATATATCACCATTTCCCTTGATTTTCTTGAATGTATATCTCTTAAATATCAACATATACACGTGTGACTTAGTTTACGAAGATTTTTCAATGCCGAGAACCTCGATCAGAGAGTAAAAAAGGCGTAAGGTTCACAATGGTGTAAAATTAAAATGGGATATACCGGGCTATGATTCGAGTTACAGTAACAAGGGCCAAACCAACCACCCAAGAATGAAATTGTCGAGCGAAAACACTTGACAACCTCCTAGAAGCAGCTTTTCTTACCACCAGACCTTTCTCCATAATTAGGAATCTGATGCCGTCACTAAACACATTCCTTAAATTGTAGCCATTTGTTGAGTTTTTTTTTGTCTAATCCGCATATATATCACCATTGCCCTTGATTTTCTTGACTGTATATCTCTTAAATATCAACATATACACGTGTGATTTAGTTTACGAAGATTTTTCAATGCCGAGAACCTCGATCAGAGAGTAAAAAAGGCGTAAGGTTCACAATGGTGTAAAATTAAAATGGGATATACCGGGCTAGGATTCGAGTTACAAGAACAAGGGCCAAACCAACCACCCAAGAATGGAATCGTCGAGCAAAAACACTTGACAACCTCCTAGAAGCAACTTTTCTTACCACAAGACATTTCTCCATCAATTAGGAATCTGATGCCGTCACTAAACACATTCCTTAAATTGTAGCCATTTGTTGAGTGTTTTTTTTTTGTGTCTAATCCGCATATATATCACCATTGCTCTTGATTTTCTTGACTGTATATCTCTTAAATGTCAACATATACACGTGTGATTTATTTACGAAGATTTTTCAATGCCGAGAACCTCGATCATAGAGTAAAAAAGGCGTAAGGTTCACAATGGTGTAAAATTAAAATGGGATATACCGGGCTAGGATTCGAGTTACAGGAACAAGGGCCAAACCAACCACCCAAGAATGGAATCGTCGAGCAAAAACACTTGACAACCTCCTAGAAGCAACTTTTCTTGCCACCAGACCTTTCTCCATAAATTAGGAATCTGATGCCGTCACTAAACACATTCCTTAAATTGTGGCCATTTGTTTAGTGCTTTTTTTGGTGTCTAATCCGCATATATATAACCATTGCCCTTGATTTTCTTGACTGTATATCTCTTAAATATCAACATATACACGTGTGATTTAGTTTACGAAGATTTTTCAATGCCGAGACCCTCTATCAGAGAGTAAAAAAGGCGTAAGGTTCACAATGGTGTAAAATTAAAATGGGATATACCGGGCTAGGATTCGAGTTACAGGAACAAGGTCCAAACCAACCACCCAAGAATGGAATCGTCGATCGAAAACACTTGACAACCTCCTAGAAGCAGCTTTTCTTGACACCAAACCTTTCTCCATCAATTAGGAATCTGATGCCATCACTAAACACATTTCTTAAATTGGGGCCATTTGTTGAGTGTTTTTTTTTGTGTCTAATCCGCATATATATCACCATTTCTCTTGAATTTCTTGACTGTATATCTCCTAAATATCAACATATACACGTGTGATTTAGTTTACAAAGATTTTTCAATGCCGAGAACCTCTAGCAGTGAGTAAAAAATGTGTAAGGTTCACAACGGTGTAAAATTAAAATGGGATATATCGGGCTAGGATTCGAGTTACAGGAACAAGATCCAAACCAACCACCCAAGAATGGAATCGTCGAGCGAAAAAACTTGACAACCTCCTAGAAACAGCTTTTCTTACCACCAGACCTTTCTCCATCAATTAGGAATCTGATGGCGTTACTAAACACATTCCTTTAATTGTAGCCATTTGTTGAGTGTTTTTTTTTGTGTCTAATCCGCATATATATCACCATTGCCCTTGATTTTCTTGACTGTATATCTCTTAAATGTCAACATATACACGTGTGATTTAGTTTACAAAGATTTTTCAACGCCGAGAACCTCGATCAGAGAGTAAAAAAGGCGTAAGGTTCACATTGGTGTAAAATTAAAATGGGATATACCAGGCTAGGATTCGAGTTACAAGAACAAGGGCCAAACCAACCACCCAAGAATGGAATCGTCGAGCGAAAACACTTGACAACTTCCTAGAAGCAGCTTTTCTTGCCACCAGACATTTCTCCATCAATTAGGAATATGATGCCGTCACTAAACACATTACTTAAATTGTAGCCATTTGTTGAGTGTTTTTTTTTTTTGTGTCTAATCCGCATATATAGCACCATTGCCCTTGATTTTCTTGAATGTATATCTCTTAAATATTAACATATACACGTGTGATTTAGTTTACGAAGATTTTTCAATGCCGAGAACCTCTATCAGAGAGTAAAAAAGGCGTAAGGTTCACAATGGTGTAAAATTAAAATGGGATATATCGGGCTAGCATTCGAGTTACAGGAACAAGGGCCAAACCAACAACCCAAGAATGGAATCGTCGAGCGAAAACACTTGACAACCTCCTAGAAACAGCTTTTCTTACCAACAGACCTTTCTCCATCAATTAGTAATTTGATGCCGACACTAAACACATTCCTTAAATTGTCGCCATTTGTTAAGTGTTTTTTTTTGGTGTCTAATCCGCATATATATCACGATTGCCCTTGATTTTCTTGACAGTATATCTCTTAAATATCAACATATACACGTGTGATTTAGTTTACGAAGATTTTTCAATGCCGAGAACCTCTATCAGAGAGTAAAAAAGGCGTAAGTTCACAATGGTGCAAAATTAAAATGGGATATATCGGGCTAGGATTCGAGTTACAGGAACAAGGTCCAAACCAACCACCCAAGAATGGAATCGTCGAGCGAAAACACTTGACAACCTCCTAGAAGCAGCTTTTCTTGCCACCGGACATTTCGCCATCAATTAGGAATATCATGACGTCACTAAACACATTCCTTAAATTGTAGTCATTTGTTGAGTGTTTTTTTGGTGTCTAATCCGCATATATATCACCATTGCCCTTGATTTTCTTGACTGTATATCTCTTAAATATCAACATATACATGTGTGATTTAGTTTACGAAGATTTTTCAATGCCGAGAACCTCGATCAGAGAGTAAAAAAGGCGTAAGGTTCACAATGGTGTAAAATTAAAATGGGATATATCAGGCTAGAATTCGAGTTACAGGAACAAGGGCCAAACCAACCACCCAAGAATGGAATCGTCCATCGAAAACATTTGACAACCTCCAAGAAGCAGCTTTTCTTGCCACCAGACCTTTCTCCATCAATTAGGATTCTGATGCCGTCACTAAACACATTCCTTAAATTGTAGCCATTTGTTGAGTGTCTTTTTTTTTTGGTGTCTATTCCGCATATATATCACCATTGCCCTTGATTTTCTTGTCTGTATATCTCTTAAATATCAACATATACACGTGTGATTTAGTTTACCTAGATTTTTCAATGCCGAGAACCTCTATCAAAGAGTAAAAAAGGCGTAAGGTTCACAATGGTGTAAAATTAAAATGGGATATATCGGGCTAGGATTCGAGTTACAGGAACAAGGGCTAAACCAAGCACCCAAGAATGGAATCGTCAAGCGAAAACATTTGACAACCTCCTAGAAGCAGCTTTTCTTGCCACCAGACCTTTCTCCATCAATTAGGAATCTGATGCCGTCACTAAACACATTCCTTAAATTGTTGCCATTTGTTGAGTGTTTTTTTTGGTGTTTAATCCACATATATATCACCATTGCCCTTGATTTTCTTAACTGTATATCTCTTAAATATCAACACATACACGTGTGATTTAGTTTACGAAGATTTTTCAATGCCGAGAACCTCGATCAGAGAGTAAAAAAGGCGTAAGGTTCACAATGGTGTAAAATTAAAATGGGATATACCAGGCTAGGATTCGAGTTACAGGAACAAGGGCCAAACCAACCACCCGAGAATGGAATCGTCGATCGAAAACACTTGACAACCTCCTAAAAGCAGCTTTTCTTGCAACCAGACCTTTATCCATCAATTAGGATTCTGATGCCGTCACTAAACACATTCCTTAAGTTGTAGCCATTTGTTGAGTGTTTTTTTTTGTGTCTAATCTGAATATATATCACCATTGCCCTTGATTTTCTTGACTGTATATCTCATAAATATCAACATATACACGTGTGATTTAGTTTACGAATATTTTTCAATGCCAAGAACCTCTATCAGATAGTAAAAAAGGCGTAAGGTTCACAATGGTGTAAAATTAAGATGTGATATATCGGGCTAGGATTCGAGTTACATGAACAAGGGCCAAATAAGCCACCCAAGAATGGAATCGTCGAGCGAAAACACTTAACAACCTCCTAGAAGCAGCTTTTCTTGCCACCAGACCTTTCTCCTTCAATTAGGAATCTTATTCCGTCACTAAACACATTCCTTAAATTGGGGCCATTTGTTGAGTGTTTTTTTTGGTGTCTAATCCGCATATATATCACCATTGCCTTTGATTTTCTTGACTGTATATCTCTTAAATATCAACATTTACACGTGTGATTTAGTTTACGAAGATTTTTCAATGCCGAGAACCTCGATCAGAGAGTAAAAAAGGCGTAAGGTTCACAATGGTGTAAAATTAAAATGGGATATACCGGGCTAGGATTCGAGTTACGGGAACAAGGGCCAAACCAACCACCCAAGAATGGAATCGTCGAGCGAAAACACTAGACAACCTCCTAGAAGCAGCTTTTCTTGCCACCAGACATTTCTCCATCAATTAGGAATCTGATGCCGTCACTAAACACATTCCTTAAATGTTAGCCATTTGTTGAGTGTTTTTTTGGTGTCTAATCTGCATATATATCTCCATTGCCCTTGATTTTCTTGACTGTATATCTCTTAAATATCAACATATACACGTGTGATTTAGTTTACGAAGATTTTTCAATGCCGAGAACCTCTATCAGAGAGTAAAAAAGGCGTAAGGTTCACAATGGTGTAAAATTAAAATGGGATATACCAGGCTAGGATTCGAGTTATAGGAACAAGGGCCAAACCAACCACCCAAGAATGGAATCGTCGAGCGAAAACACTTGACAACCTCCTAGAAGCAGCTTTTCTTGCCACCAGACCTTTCTCCATCAATTAGGAATCTGATGCCGTCACTAAACACATTCCTTAAATTGTAGCCATCTGTTGAGTGTTTTTTGGTGTCGAATCCGCATATATATCACAATTGCCCTTGATTTTCTTGACTGTATATCTCTTAAATATCAACATGTACACGTGTGATTTAGTTCACGAAGATTTTTCAATGCCGAGAACCTCGATCAAAGAGTAAAAAAGGTGTAAGGTTCACAATGGTGTAAATTTAAAATGGGATATACCAGGCTAGGATTCGAGTTATAAGAACAAGGTCCAAACCAACCACCCAAGAATGGAATCATCGATCGAAAACACTTGACAACCTCCTAGAAGCAGTTTTTCTTGCCACCAGACCTTTCTCTATCAATTAGGATTCTAATGCCGTCACTAAACACATTCCTTAAATTGTAGCCATTTGTTGATTGTTTTTTTTTGGTATCTAATCCGCATATATATCACCATTGCCCTTGATTTTCTTGACTGTATATCTCATAAATATCAACACATACACGTGTGATTTAGTTTACGAAGATTTTTCAATGTCGAGAACCTCGATCAGAGAGTAAAAAAGGCGTAAGGTTCACAATGGTGTAAAATTAAAATGGGATATACCAGGCTAGGATTCGAGTTACAGGAACAAGGGCCAAACCAACCACCCGAGAATGGAATCGTCGATCGAAAACACTTGACAACCTCCTAAAAGCAGCTTTTCTTGCAACCAGACCTTTCTCCATCAATTAGGATTCTGATGCCGTCACTAAACACATTCCTTAAGTTGTAGCCATTTGTTGAGTGTTTTTTTTTGGTGTCTAATCTGAATATATATCACCATTGCCCTTGATTTTCTTGACTATATATCTCTTAAATATCAACATATACACGTGTGATTTAGTTTACGAATATTTTTCAATGCCAAGAACCTCTATCAGAGAGTAAAAAAGGCGTAAGGTTCACAATGGTGTAAAATTAAAATGGGATATACCAGGCTAGGATTCGAGTTATAGGAACAAGGGCCAAACCAACCACCCAAGAATGGAATCGTCGAGCGAAAACACTTGACAACCTCCTAGAAGCAGCTTTTCTTGCCACCAGACCTTTCTCCATCAATTAGGAATCTGATGCCGTCACTAAACACATTCCTTAAATTGTAGCCATCTGTTGAGTGTTTTTTTGGTGTCGAATCCGCATATATATCACCATTGCCCTTGATTTTCTTGACTGTATATCTCTTAAATATCAACATGTACACGTGTGATTTAGTTCACGAAGATTTTTCAATGCCGAGAACCTCGATCAAAGAGTAAAAAAGGTGTAAGGTTCACAATGGTGTAAATTTAAAATGGGATATACCAGGCTAGGATTCGAGTTATAAGAACAAGGTCCAAACCAACCACCCAAGAATGGAATCATCGATCGAAAACACTTGACAACCTCCTAGAAGCAGCTTTTCTTGCCACCAGACCTTTCTCCATCAATTAGGATTCTGATGCCGTCACTAAACACATTCCTTAAATTGTAGCCATTTGTTGATTGTTTTTTTTTGGTATCTAATCCGCATATATATCACCATTGCCCTTGATTTTCTTGACTGTATATCTCATAAATATCAACACATACACGTGTGATTTAGTTTACGAAGATTTTTCAATGTCGAGAACCTCGATCAGAGAGTAAAAAAGGCGTAAGGTTCACAATGGTGTAAAATTAAAATGGGATATACCAGGATAGGATTCGAGTTACAGGAACAAGGGCCAAACCAACCACCCGAGAATGGAATCGTCGATCGAAAACACTTGACAACCTCCTAAAAGCAGCTTTTCTTGCAACCAGACCTTTCTCCATCAATTAGGATTCTGATGCCGTCACTAAACACATTCCTTAAGTTGTAGCCATTTGTTGAGTGTTTTTTTTGGTGTCTAATCTGAATATATATCACCATTGCCCTTGATTTTCTTGACTATATATCTCTTAAATATCAACATATACACGTGTGATTTAGTTTACGAATATTTTTCAATGCCAAGAACCTCTATCAGAGAGTAAAAAAGGCGTAAGGTTCACAATGGTGTAAAATTAAGATGTGATATATCGGGCTAGGATTCGAGTTACATGAACAAGGGCCAAACCAACCACCCAAGAATGGAATCGTCGAGCGAAAACACTTCACAACCTCCTAGAAGTAGCTTTTCTTGCCACCAGACCTTTCTCCATCAATTAGGAATCTTATTCCGTCACTAAACACATTCCTTAAATTGGGGCCATTTGTTGAGTGTTTTTTTTGGTGTCTAATCCGCATATATATCACCATTGCCTTTGATTTTCTTGACTGTATATCTCTTAAATATCAACATTTACACGTGTGATTTAGTTTACGAAGATTTTTCAATGCCGAGAACCTCGATCAGAGAGTAAAAAAGGCGTAAGGTTCACAATGGTGTAAAATTAAAATGGGATATACCGGGCTAGGATTCGAGTTACGGGAACAAGGGCCAAACCCACCACCCAAGAATGGAATCGTCGAGCGAAAACACTTGACAACCTCATAGAAGCAGCTTTTCTTGCCACCAGACATTTCTCCATCAATTAGGAATCTGATGCCGTCAATAAACACATTCCTTAAATGTTAGCCATTTGTTGAGTGTTTTTTTTGGTGTCTAATCTGCATATATATCTCCATTTCCCTTGATTTTCTTGACTGTATATCTCTTAAATATCAACATATACACGTGTGATTTAGTTTACGAAGATTTTTCAATGCCGAGAACCTCTATCAGAGAGTAAAAAAGGCGTAAGGTTCACAATGGTGTAAAATTAAAATGGGATATACCGGGCTAGGATTCGAGTTATAGGAACAAGGGCCAAACCCAACCACCCAAGAATGGAATCGTCGAGCGAAAACACTAGACAACCTCCTAGAAGCAGCTTTTCTTGCCACCAGACATTTCTCCATCAATTAGGAATCTGATGCCGTCACTAAACACATTCCTTAAATGTTAGCCATTTGTTGAGTGTTTTTTTGGTGTCTAATCTGCATATATATCTCCATTGCCCTTGATTTTCTTGACTGTATATCTCTTAAATATCAACATATACACGTGTGATTTAGTTTACGAAGATTTTTCAATGCCGAGAACCTCGATCAGAGAGTAAAAAAGGCGTAAGGTTCACAATGGTGTAAAATTAAAATGGGATATACCGGGCTAGGATTCGAGTTACGGGAACAGGGGCCAAACCCACCACCCAAGAATGGAATCGTCGAGCGAAAACACTTGACAACCTCATAGAAGCAGCTTTTCTTGCCACCAGACATTTCTCCATCAATTAGGAATCTGATGCCGTCAATAAACACATTCCTTAAATGTTAGCCATTTGTTGAGTGTTTTTTTTGGTGTCTAATCTGCATATATATCTCCATTTCCCTTGATTTTCTTGACTGTATATCTCTTAAATATCAACATATACACGTGTGATTTAGTTTACGAAGATTTTTCAATGCCGAGAACCTCTATCAGAGAGTAAAAAAGGCGTAAGGTTCACAATGGTGTAAAATTAAAATGGGATATACCAGGCTAGGATTCGAGTTATAGGAACAAGGGCCAAACCAACCACCCAAGAATGGAATCGTCGAGCGAAAACACTTGCGACAACTCGAGTTTCCGACATTCTGTATTAGCATTGATTGCACGATGACTGTCTAACTGTTTTGCTTTTACGACTAGTTGCTTTGTAACAATACACGTTATGATTTGTTTAAACGTATTGTGAGTATTATATGATTTTGGTTGCTGATATAACATGTACCTTGCTTGGAAAATACTTAAATTATTTAACACATGAAAGTACCCGACGAAACACTAGATGTGTTTCGCCAATAACATCTCGAAGAAACAGAGATGTGTTTCGCCAACAACAACACAACGAAACAGGGTGTTTCGCCGGCCCAAAGTGTTTCGCCGAGCCCATTAAGGCCCAAGGGTCTGTTACGTATAAATATTAGGTCTCGTATAGATTAGACATTTTTATCAAGAACCAGAAACCCTAGAGACTTGTGACGGCAAACTAGCAACCACCGGAAACTCTTGTGTGATTCAATCATCATCCCGGTTAGTCTTACATGTTTGAATAATTGAACACCCATGTTTACGTGCGGTAACATGTTATGCTATGATTGATTGCATGAGATGTGTTATTAGTAGGTATATATATATGTTTGCAACGTTTGATTTATATCATGACAGTAATGTGCCGATTCTTGGATTGGTTATGCTAGTACATGATAGTCTCTAATATACCACCCACAATACCTGTTCTATGTCATAAGTGTGTTGGATAAAAGGGAACTATAGAAACCTGCGATGTTGATGATTAAGTTATTGAAATCGAGTCATGTGGGAAGGTAACAGCCAACTTGTGATTAAAATATATGTTGAATTATTTGTACAGCCACTATATATACTTTGGTCCAATAATACATGAGAATATTAATAATGGTAGGCCATTGAGGTTGGAATTGATAAAAGTAACATGTGGTATTTATGAAATTGAGAATGACATCTGATTCAAAACCACAAATTCTTAATACTATTGGACCTCTTCAAAAAAAAAATCACATGGGCCGAAAATTGTAGTGGTCTGACAATAATTGATGATATCTCAGATGCTGGTTGATTAATACTTGATAATCATAACATTTTATTGTTAATGATAATCGGCTGATTTATTTGGTGATATTGGTCTAGCAATGAGGGGGTAATTTATAAGTTAATATCTTGATGTTTTGGTTAAATGAATTCGTTGATGTTTGATCATGTATTGCAAGTGATGATTATGATTTCGTAACCGGCAGATATTGATGATGATTAGAGTATTCATTTGTTGAAACTGTTGTTGATGATTTCTGATAACGACGTAACTGACTTTTGACGTAACCGACTCATGGTGAAACGGATCCTACGAAACAAATGCGTTTCGCCGGAACCAGTTATGACGAAACGAAGGGCGAAACAAGAGTGTTTCGCCGAGGTTGAATACGACGAAAGGGAAGCGTTTCGTCGAAGGGGTTCACGGCGAAACAAGGGTGTTTCGCCGATTGGGTAATTTGCACAGTAACTATTTCTGTTAAAACTTAACTGAGTTAACTAACTGATGTTAGATGATATTCATGACTTGTATGATTTTGAGTACGTGATCTGTGCCACTTGGTGATTTAATATGCATGCATGAACTTCGTGAATATGAAACTGATTATGTACACGTGCGTACTTTAGGACGTGATTGATTTACTGTGAGCACATACTTAGCATACCGAGCAAACCAAGGTGAGTTCACACTCTTACCAAGGCATGGGATTCCCGGGGTTGGGAATGGGTTGAATGATTCTTATACTTACATGATTAATGGAATTATTCCTCGGGAGGGGAAGGTTATTGGTAGATACGGCTAGACTAGTGATACTAATAGAACTGATCTTCGCACACACGCCAGGGGTTGGCCGCGATATTATGACTAATCTTCGCACACATGCCTAAGGAGGCCGCGAACCATATACTTTAATCTTCGCACACATGCCTAAGGAGGCCGCGAACCATATACTTTAATCTTCGCACACATGCCGGGTGGGCCGCGATACAAATATACCTAGTCTAGAAAACATGGGAAACCCCCACTAAACTTCGCAAACATGCCTGGAGGGCCGCGATACCATTACATACGATACATGATTACTAAACGAGCTTACGATTTACGATACGAACACTATAACTGAATAACCAACTGTGAACTCGCTCAACTAGTTGTTGACTCTCTGTTACATGCCTTGCAGGACCTTAGGTACATATGGAGCTTGCACGGGAGGCGCGGTCGTTGTGGACATGGATCGTGAATGTTTGTTAAACATTATGACATTTCGTACTTATACTTATGATTGGGTTTACTATTATGCTTCCGCTAAACATTGAATTATACTTATGCTTTGAACACCTTTCATATTGGTTTGGTTGAATTACATTACTATTTACATTGTTCGATATGATTGGTGGCTTGATCCTGGTCAGTCACGCCTCCAAGCGGTGGTACTCCGCGTGTGGATTTTGGGGGTGTGACAGATTGGTATCAGAGCCATTGGTTATAGAGAACTCGGTTTTAATAAGGGGAAAATGTTTTTATTAAAACCAGACTATAACCAGAACAGTGCTCAACGATCCACAACGACGCTTCGCTCCACGTGCAAGTCTCAACATTTTAGGTAATATGGTATATGTTTTATTGCCTACTTGCTAGAATTACATAGAACTTTGCTCATGGTATGCTTAGATGCACATAACCCCTATTGCTTGAGAACACTTGTGTGCTCACTCTCTTCTGTCATCGCACTATTCGCGAACTTCTTTCACGCATGTTCTCCTTGATATTAATAGTAGATGCGTTAACCTAACTCAAGCCCAGTTGGCGGCTTCGATCACTGAACAAGTTACTGCAGCACTCGCAGCTGCCCAGGCAGGAGGTGTAACCTGCCATCACCACTTACCCTAGGATCTTTAGATCCTACTCTCGTAAACCAACACTCGTGCTCAAGAATGTTTACTCTTACGCACACGACAGGTCAACACGTTCAGCCACCTGTTTGCACCTTCAAGACTTTCATGGACTGTCGTCCTAGCACATTCAGTGGCACGGAAGGAGCAGTTGGACTCCTCCACTGGTTTGAGAAACTAGAGTATGTATTCGAAATGTGTGAATGCCCTGAGGCACGCAGGGTGAAGTATGCTACCGGTACTCTCGAGGGTTTAGCCCTCACATGGTGGAAAGCTCAAGTCCAAATGCTGGGGTTGGTTGCTGCTAATGCCACCCCATGGAACAATTTTAAAGAGATGATCAAAGAGGAATACTGTAGCCGTGACGACATTCATAAGCTGGAGGTCGAGTTCTTCAACCTCAAGATGACGGGGTCAGAAATTGAGGCGTTTACAAAGAGATCAAATGAGCTTGCATTACTGTGTCCTACAATGGTGGACCCCCCAATTAAGCGTATCGAACTTTATCTTAAGGGTCTAGTGCCAGAGATCTAAAGTCATGTGACTTCAGCAAACCTTGCCACCTACCAGCAGGTTGTTCAGTTGGCTCACCGTCTCACTAATCAGGCGGTGGAGCAGAACAGGTTTCCTAAACGCATCAGCACTACTACTACTACTCCTGCTACTCCCAGTGATAACAAACGAAAATGGGATGGAACCTCCAGTAAGGGTTCGACTACGGTTCAGTTCCAGGCACAGCAGCGAAAGATCGATGACTATCAGAGCCCTAGTCAGCAATCTTCTAGTAGTCAGGGGTTGTAACCTCGTTTTAGCTGGTCAGACATTCTCCATCAACCTCATTCCTATAGTCTTGGGTAGTTTTGACATCGTCATTGGTATGGATTGGCTATTCCAACAGCAAGCAGAGATTCTATGCAAGGAGAAGATCATTCGTATTCCCCGTTCTGGTAAAGAACCTCTCGAAGTTCAAGGTGACAAGAGTGGTGTCGTGAGTGGCATCATCTCCTTCTTGAAGGCTCAGAAGTGTTTGCGAAAGGGCCACTGATACAACGAAGAAAGAGAAAAAGATTGAGGATATTCCAGTAGTACGCGATTTTCCTCAAGTGTTTCCTGAAGAATTACCTGGGTTACCGCCTCATCGTCAGGTCGAATTCCAGATTGAACCAGCTCCTGGAGCAACACCAATAACTCGTGCACCGTATCGTTTAGCTCCAACCGAACTGGAGGAATTGTCCAAACAACTACAAGAACTCTTGGATAAGGGTTTTATTCGTACTAGCTCTTCGCCTTGGGGAGCTCCGGTGTTATTTGTGAAGAAGAAAGACGGTACCTTCAGGTGACTGTGAAGAATCGCTATCCCCTTCCACGCATCGATGACTTGTTCGACCAGCTGCAAGGGTCGAGCTACTATTCAAAGATAGATTTGAAGTCAGGCTACCATCAACTAAGAGTCCGGGATGAGGACGTCTCCAAAACAGCATTCAGAACACGCTATGGCCACTACGAGTTTCTGGTCATGCCATTTGGGCTAACGAACGCGCCTACGGTTTTCATGGATCTTATGAACAGGGTGTGCAAACCTTATCTTGACAAGTTCGTCATTGTTTTCATCGACGACATCCTGATCTATTCGAAGAGTCAGGAGGAACACGAGCAGCACTTACGACTTATTTTGGAACTTCTTCGAACGGAACAGCTGTATGCCAAGTTTTCAAAATGCGACTTCTGGCTTCGTGAAGTCCACTTCCTAGGTCACGTGGTAAACAAGGATGGGATTCATGTTGATCCATCCAAGGTAGATTCGATCAAGAACTGGCCTGCACCTAGCACACCAACCGAAATACGCCAATTCTTGGGTTTGGCGGGATACTACAGAAGGTTCATCAAAGACTTCTCAAAGATTGCACAACCGCTTACACTACTGACACAGAAAGGTGTTGCTTATCGTTGGGGTAATACACAGGAAACAACGTTTCAGCACTTAAAGGATAGACTTTGTAGCGCACCTATCCTCTCATTGCCTGAAGGCACGGACGATTTTGTAGTCTACTGCGACGCATCCATCCAAGATCTTGGATGTGTGTTGATGCAACGGGATAAAGTCATTGCTTATGCTTCGCGCCAACTTAAGGTTCACGAACGGAATTACACTACACATGATTTAGAGCTGGGAGCTGTTGTTTTTGCACTCAAGACCTGGCGACATTACCTGTATGGCACAAAGTGCACCATCTACACAGATCACAGGAGTCTCGAGCATATCTTCAACCAGAAAGAATTGAACATGCGACAACGTAGATGGGACGAATTACTGAACGATTACGAATGTGCTATAAGGTACCATCCGGGCAAAACCAATGTGGTGGCTGACGCCCTCAGTCGAAAGGACACTGTACCCAAGCGCGTACAAGCTTTACAACTCACTATACAGTCTAGTCTTCCTTCCCAGATACGAGATGTTCAGGTAGAAGCATTGAAACCAGAAAACATCAGGGCTAAAGCCCTACGCGGCTCAAGGCAACGCTTAGAACAGAAGGAAGACGGTGCTTACTACGTAACAGGACGCATTTGGGCCCCACTTTATGGCAACCTACGAGAGCTTGTGATAGATGAGGCACACAAGTCTCGCTACTCGGTACATCCTGGTTCGGATAAGATGTACCACGATATCAAAACTACATATTGGTGGCCTAGCATGAAGGCCCACATAGCAACTTACGTTAGCAAGTGCTTGACTTGTGCGAGAGTCAAGGCGGAATACCAGAAACCTTCAGGCCCCCCTTCAACAACCAGAGATACCACAATGGAAATGGGAGCAAATTTCCATGGATTTTGTTACTGGCCTGCCTAGATCTCAACGTAGTAACGATACTATTTGGGTGATCGTGGATCGACTCACAAAGTCTGCTCACTTCTTGGCTATCAAGGAAACGGATAAGTCCTCCACGCTAGCAGACGTATATTTTAAGGAAGTTTTCTCGAGGCACGGAGTGCCCACTTCTATTATCTCTGATCGTGATGCACGTTCTACTTCAAGAACTGTGGCAAGCAATGCACAAATCTTTTGGCTCTCGTTTAGACATGAGCACAGCTTATCACCCTCAGACAGATGGGCAGTCTGAGCGCACTATTCAAACTTTAGAAGACATGCTTAGGGCATGTGTAATTGACTTTGGCAACGACTGGGAAAAGCATCTGCCACTTGTAGAATTTTCGTATAATAACAGCTACCACACTAGCATTAAAGCTGCTCCATTCGAGGCATTGTACGGGCGTAAATGCCGGTCACCTCTCTGTTGGGCAGAGGTGGGAGATAGTCAAATCATGGGTCCAGAAATGGTAATTGATACTACTGAAAAGATTACTCAAATACGACAACGCATGGCGGCAGCTCGTGACCGTCAGAAAGCATACGCAGATAAAGACAGGAAACTACTCGAGTTCCAGGTTGGGGATCGAGTGCTACTCAAACCCTGGAAGGGTGTTGTTCGTTTTGGCAAACGAGGCAAGCTCAATCCACGATACGTTGGACCATTCGAAGTCATAGAGAAAATAGGCAAGGTGGCCTACAGACTGAACTTACCAGCTAAACTCAGTGCAGTTCACAACGTCTTTCACGTGTCGAATCTGAAGAAGTGTCTGTCAGACGAGACCCTTATAGTCCCTTTGAAGGAACTCACTATCGACGAGCGGTTGCAGTTCGTCGAGGAACCAGTTGAAATCACGGACCAGGATGTTAAGGTCCTCAAGAACACGAGAATCCCTCTTGTACGAGTTCGTTGGAACTCCCGTCGCGGCCAAGAGTTCACCTGGGAGCGTGAAGACCAAATGGAACTCAAGTATCCCCAGTTATTCGGAAATAATGCAACCACTACTGAGACCGAAGCTACTACAAAATTTCGGGACGAAATTCCAAACCAACGGGGGGATGATGTGACACCCCAGGAAAACCAGTAATCTTCGCAAACTTGCTCGGGGAGCCGCGACACGAAATAGGTAAACAACGTCACACCATTAGCTTCCTCAGTAACCGCATGCTAAATTTCGGGACGAAATTTCTTTCAAGTTGGGGATAATGTGACAACTCGAGTTTCCGACATTCTGTATTAGCATTGATTGCACGATGACTGTCTAACTGTTTTGCTTTTACGACTAGTTTCTTTGTAACAATACACGTTATGATTTGTTTAAACGTATTGTGAGTATTATATGATTTTGGTTGCTGATATAACATGTACCTTGCTTGGAAAATACTTAAATTATTTAACACATGAAAGTACCCGACGAAACACTAGATGTGTTTCGCCAATAACATCTCGAAGAAACAGAGATGTGTTTCGCCAACAACAACACAACGAAACAGGGTGTTTCGCCGGCCCAAAGTGTTTCGCCGAGCCCATTAAGGACCAAGGGTCTGTTACGTATAAATATTAGGTCTCGTATAGATTAGACATTTTTATCAAGAACCAGAAACCCTAGAGACTTGTGACGGCAAACTAGCAACCACCGGAAACTCTTGTGTGATTCAATCATCATCCCGGTTAGTCTTACATGTTTGAATAATTGAACACCCATGTTTACGTGCGGTAACATGTTATGCTATGATTGATTGCATGAGATGTGTTATTAGTAGGTATATATATATGTTTGCAACGTTTGATTTATGTCATGACAGTAATGTGCCGATTCTTGGATTGGTTATGCTAGTACATGATAGTCTCTAATATACCACCCACAATACCTGTTCTATGTCATAAGTGTGTTGGATAAAAGGGAACTATAGAAACCTGCGATGTTGATGATTAAGTTATTGAAATCGAGTCATGTGGGAAGGTAACAGCCAACTTGTGATTAAAATATATGTTGAATTATTTGTACAGCCACTATATATACTTTGGTCCAATAATACATGAGAATATTAATAATGGTAGGCCATTGAGGTTGGAATTGATAAAAGTAACATGTGGTATTTATGAAATTGAGAATGACATCTGATTCAAAACCACAAATTCTTAATACTATTGGACCTCTTCAAAAAAAAAAAATCACATGGGCTGAAAATTGTAGTGGTCTGACAATAATTGATGATATCTCAGATGCTGGTTGATTAATACTTGAAAATCATAACATTTTATTGTTAATGATAATCGGCTGATTTATTTGGTGATATTGGTCTAGCAATGAGGGGGTAATTTATAAGTTAATATCTTGATGTTTTGGTTAAATGAATTCGTTGATGTTTGATCATGTATTGCAAGTGATGATTATGATTTCGTAACCGGCAGATATTGATGATGATTAGAGTATTCATTTGTTGAAACTGTTGTTGATGATTTCTGATAACGACATAACTGACTTTTGACGTAACCGACTCACGGTGAAACGGATCCGACGAAACAAATGCGTTTCGCCGGAACCAGTTATGACGAAACGAAGGGCGAAACAAGAGTGTTTCGCCGAGGTTGAATACGACGAAAGGGAAGCATTTCGTCGAAGGGGTTCACGGCGAAACAAGGGTGTTTCGCCGATTGGGTAATTTGCACAGTAACTATTTCTGTTAAAACTTAACTGAGTTAACTAACTGCTGTTAGATGATATGCATGACTTGTATGATTTTGAGTACGTGATCTGTGCCACTTGGTGATTTAATATGCATGCATGAACTTCGTGAATATGAAACTGATTATGTACACGTGCGTACTTTAGGACGTGATTGATTTACTATGAGCACATACTTAGCATACCGAGCAAACCAAGGTGAGTTCACACTCTTACCAAGGCATGGGATTCCCGGGGTTGGGAATGGGTTGAATGATTCTTATACTTACATGATTAATGGAATAATTCCTCGGGAGGGGAAGGTTATTGGTAGATACGGCTAGACTAGTGATACTAATAGAACTGATCTTCGCACACACGCCAGGGGTTGGCCGCGATATTATGACTAATCTTCGCACACATGCCTAAGGAGGCCGCGAACCATATACTTTAATCTTCGCACACATGCCGGGTGGGCCGCGATACAAATATACCTAGTCTAGAAAACATGGGAAACCCCCACTAAACTTCGCAAACATGCCTGGAGGGCCGCGATACCATTACATACGATACATGATTACTAAACGAGCTTACGATTTACGATACAAACACTATAACTGAATAACCAACTGTGAACTCGCTCAACTAGTTGTTGACTCTCTGTTACATGCCTTGCCGGACCTTAGGTACATATGGAGCTTGCACGGGAGGCGCGGTCGTTGTGGACATGGATCGTGAATGTTTGTTAAACATTATGACATTTCGTACTTATACTTATGATTGGGTTTACTATTATGCTTCCGCTAAACATTGAATTATACTTATGCTTTGAACACCTTTCATATTGGTTTGGTTGAATTACATTACTATTTACATTGTTCGATATGATTGGTGGCTTGATCCTGGTCAGTCACGCCTCCAAGCGGTGGTACTCCGCGTGTGGATTTTGGGGGTGTGACAACACTTGACAACCTCCTAGAAGCAGCTTTTCTTGCCACCAGACCTTTCTCCATCAATTAGGAATCTGATGCCGTCACTAAACACATTCCTTAAATTGTAGCCATCTGTTGAGTGTTTTTTTGGTGTCGAATCCGCATATATATCACCATTGCCCTTGATTTTCTTGACTGTATATCTCTTAAATATCAACATGTACACGTGTGATTTAGTTCACGAAGATTTTTCAATGCCGAGAACCTCGATCAGAGAGTAAAAAAGGCGTAAGGTTCACAATGGTGTAAAATTAAAATGGGATATACCAGGCTAGGATTCGAGTTATAAGAACAAGGTCCAAACCAACCACCCAAGAATGGAATCATCGATCGAAAACACTTGACAACCTCCTAGAAGCAGCTTTTCTTGCCACCAGACCTTTCTCCATCAATTAGGATTCTGATGCCGTCACTAAACACATTCCTTAAGTTGTAGCCATTTGTTGAGTGTTTTTTTTTTTGTGTCTAATCCGCATATATATCACCATTGCCCTTGATTTTCTTGTCTGTATATCTCTTAAATATCAACATATACACGTGTGATTTAGTTTACGAAGATTTTTCAATGCCGAGAATCTCTATCAGAGAGTAAAAAAGGCGTAAGGTTCACAATGGTATAAATTAAAATGGGATATACCAGGCTAGGTTTCGAGTTACAGGAACAAGGGCCAAACCAACCACCCGAGAATGGAATTGTCGATCGAAAACACTTGACAACCTCCTAAAAGCAGCTTTTCTTGCAACCAGACATTTCTCCATCAATTAGGATTCTGATGCCGTCACTAAACACATTCCTTAAGTTGTAGCCATTTGTTGAGTGTTTTTTTTGGTGTCTAATCTGAATATATATCACCATTGCCCTTGATTTTCTTGACTGTATATCTCTTAAATATCAACATATACACGTGTGATTTAGTTTACGAATATTTTTCAATGCCAAGAACCTATATCAGAGAGTAAAAAAGGCGTAAGGTTCACAATGGTGTAAAATTAAGATGTGATATATCGGGGCTAGGATTCGAGTTACATGAACAAGGGCCAAACCAACCACCCAAGAATGGAATCGTCGAGCGAAAACACTTAACAACCTCCTAGAAGCAGCTTTTCTTGCCACCAGACCTTTCTCCTTCAATTAGGAATCTTATTCCGTCACTAAACACATTCCTTAAATTGGGGCCATTTGTTGAGTGTTTTTTTTGGTGTCTAATCCACATATATATCACCATTGCCTTTGATTTTCTTGACTGTATATCTCTTAAATATCAACATTTACACGTGTGATTTAGTTTACGAAGATTTTTCAATGCCGAGAACCTCGATCAGAGAGTAAAAAAGGCGTAAGGTTCACAATGGTGTAAAATTAAAATGGGATATACCGGGCTAGGATTCGAGTTACGGGAACAAGGGCCAAACCAACCACCCAAGAATGGAATCGTCGAGCGAAAACACTAGACAACATCCTAGAAGCAGCTTTTCTTGCCACCAGACATTTCTCCATCAATTAGGAATCTGATGCCGTCACTAAACACATTCCTAAAATGTTAGCCATTTGTTGAGTGTTTTTTTGGTGTCTAATCTGCATATATATCTCCATTGCCCTTGATTTTCTTGACTGTATATCTCTTAAATATCAACATATACACGTGTGATTTAGTTTACGAAGATTTTTCAATGCCGAGAACCTCTATCAGAGAGTAAAAAAGGCGTAAGGTTCACAATGGTGTAAAATTAAAATGGGATATACCAGGCTAGGATTCGAGTTATAGGAACAAGGGCCAAACCAACCACCCAAGAATGGAATCGTCGAGCGAAAACACTTGACAACCTCCTAGAAGCAGCTTTTCTTGCCACCAGACCTTTCTCCATCAATTAGGAATCTGATGCCGTCACTAAACACATCCTTAAATTGTAGCCATCTGTTGAGTGTTTTTTTGGTGTCGAATCCGCATATATATCACCATTGCCCTTGATTTTCTTGACTGTATATCTCTTAAATATCAACATGTACACGTGTGATTTAGTTCATGAAGATTTTTCAGTGCCGAGAACCTCGATCAGAGAGTAAAAAAGGTGTAAGGTTCACAATGGTGTAAATTTAAAATGGGATATACCAGGCTAGGATTCGAGTTATAAGAACAAGGTCCAAACCAACCACCCAAGAATGGAATCATCGATCGAAAACACTTGACAACCTCCTAGAAGCAGCTTTTCTTGCCACCAGACCTTTCTCCATCAATTAGGATTCTGATGCCGTCACTAAACACATTCCTTAAATTGTAGCCATTTGTTGATTGTTTTTTTTTTGGTGTCTAATCCGCATATATATCACCATTGCCCTTGATTTTCTTGACTGTATATCTCATAAATATCAACACATACACGTGTGATTTAGTTTGCGAGGATTTTTCAATTCCGAGAACCTCGATCAGAGAGTAAAAAAGGCGTAAGGTTCACAATGGTGTAAAATTAAAATGGGATATACCAGGCTAGGATTCGAGTTACAGGAAGAAGGGCCAAACCAACCACCCGAGAATGGAATCGTCGATCGAAAACACATGACAACCTCCTAAAAGCAGCTTTTCTAGCAACCAGACCTTTCTCCATCAATTAGGATTCTGATGCCGTCACTAAACACATTCCCTAAGTTGTAGCCATTTGTTGATTGTTTTTTTTGGTGTCTAATCTGAATATATATCACCATTGCCCTTGATTTTCTTGACTGTATATCACTTAAATATCAACATATACACGTGTGATTTAGTTTACGAATATTTTTCAATGCCAAGAACCTCTATCAGAGAGTAAAAAAGGCGTAAGGTTCACAATGGTGTAAAATTAAGATGTGATATATCGGGCTAGGATTCGAGTTACAGGAACAAGGGCCAAACCAACCACCCAAGAATGGAATCGTCGAGCGAAAACACTTAACAACCTCCTAGAAGCAGCTTTTCTTGCCACCAGACCTTTCTCCATCAATTAGGAATCTTATTCCGTCACTAAACACATTCCTTAAATTGGGGCCATTTGTTGAGTGTTTTTTTTGGTGTCTAATCCGCATATATATCACCATTGCCTTTGATTTTCTTGACTGTATATCTCTTAAATATCAACATTTACACGTGTGATTTAGTTTACGAAGATTTTTCAATGCCGAGAACCTCGATCAGAGAGTAAAAAAGGCGTAAGGTTCACAATGGTGTAAAATTAAAATGGGATATACCGGGCTAGGATTCGAGTTACGGGAACAAGGGCCAAACCAACTACCCAAGAATGGAATCGTCGAGCGAAAACACTTGACAACCTCCTAGAAGCAGCTTTTCTTGCCACCAGACATTTCTCCATCAATTAGGAATCTGATGCCGTCAATAAACACATTCCTTAAATGTTAGCCATTTGTTGAGTGTTTTTTTGGTGTCTAATCTGCATATATATCTCCATTTCCCTTGATTTTCTTGACTGTATATCTCTTAAATATCAACATATACACGTGTGATTTAGTTTAGGAAGATTTTTCAATGCCGAGAACCTCTATCAGAGAGTAAAAAAGGCGTAAGGTTCACAATGGTGTAAAATTAAAATAGGATATACCGGGCTAGGATTCGAGTTACGGGAACAAGGGCCAAACCAACTACCCAAGAATGGAATCGTCGAGCGAAAACACTTGACAACCTCCTAGAAGCAGCTTTTCTTGCCACCAGACCTTTCTCCATCAATTAGGAATCTGATGCCGTCACTAAACACATTCCTTAAATTGTAGCCATCTGTTGAGTGTTTTTTTGGTTTCGAATCCGCATATATATCACCATTGCCCTTGATTTTCTTGACGGTATATCTCTTAAATATCAACATGTACACGTGTGATTTAGTTCACGAAGATTTTTCAATGCCGAGAACCTCGATCAGAGAGTAAAAAAGGCGTAAGGTTCACAATGGTGTAAAATTAAAATGAGATATACCAGGCTAGGATTCGAGTTATAAGAACAAGGTCCAAACCAACCACCCAAGAATGGAATCATCGATCGAAAACACTTGACAACCTCCTAGAAGCAGCTTTTCTTGCCACCAGACCTTTCTCCATCAATTAGGATTCTGATGCCGTCACTAAACACATTCCTTAAATTGTAGCCATTTGTTGATTGTTTTTTTTGTGTCTAATCCGCATATATATCACCATTGCCCTTGATTTTCTTGTCTGTATATCTCTTAAATATCAACATATACACGTGTGATTTAGTTTACGAAGATTTTTCAATGCCGAGAACCTCTATCAGAGAGTAAAAAAGGCGTAAGGTTCACAATGGTGTAAAATTAAAATGGGATATATCGGGCTAGGATTCGAGTTACAGGAACAAGGGCCAAACCAACCACCCAAGTATGGAATCGTCGAGCGAAAATACTTGACAACCTCCTAGAAGCAGCTTTTATTGCCACCAGACATTTCTCCATCAATTAGGAATCTGATGCCGTCACTAAACACATTCCTTAAATGTTAGCCATTTGTTGAGTGTTTTTTTTTGGTGTCTAATCCGCATATATATCACCATTGCCTTTGATTTTCTTGATTGTATATCTCTTAAATATCAACATATACACGTGTGATTTAGTTTACGAAGATTTTTCAATGCCGAGAACCTCGATCAGAGAGTAAAAAAGGCGTAAGGTTCACAATGGTGTAAAATTAAAATGGGATATACCGGGCTAGGATTCGAGTTACAAGAACAAGGGCCAAACCAACCACCCAAGAATGGAATCGTCGAGCGAAAACACTTGACAACCTCCTAGAAGCAGCTTTTCTTGCAACCAGGCCTTTCTCCATCAATTAGGATTCTGATGCCGTCACTAAACACATTCCTTAAATTGTAGCCATTTGTAGAGTGTTTTTTTTGTGTCTAATCTGCATATATATCACCATTGCCCTTGATTTTCTTGACTGTATATCTCTTAAATATCAACATATACACGTGTGATTTAGTTTACGAAGATTTTTCAATGCCGAGAACCTCGATAAGAGAGTAAAAAAGGCGTAAGGTTCAAAATGGTGTAAAATTAAAATGGGATATACCGGGCTTGTATTCGAGGTACAGGAATAAGGGCCAAACCAACCACCCAAGAATGGAATCGTCGAGCGAAAACACTTGACAACCTCCTAGAAGCAGCTTTTCTTGCCACCAGACCTTTCTCCATCAATTAGGAATCTTATTCCGTCACTAAACACATTCCTTAAATTGGGGCCATTTGTTGAGTGTTTTTTTTGGTGTCTAATCCGCATATATATCACCATTGCCTTTGATTTTCTTGACTGTATATCTCTTAAATATCAACATTTACACGTGTGATTTAGTTTACGAAGATTTTTCAATGCCGAGAACCTCGATCAGAGAGTAAAAAAGGCGTAAGTTTCACAATGGTGTAAAATTAAAATGGGATATACCGGGCTAGGATTCGAGTTACGGGAACAAGGGCCAAACCAACTACCCAAGAATGGAATCGTCGAGCGAAAACACTTGACAACCTCCTAGAAGCAGCTTTTCTTGCCACCAGATGTAACACCTGTGTCATTTCAACCATCAAACAAATGCCCAACCAGTGAAATATTGTATTTCATACTTGGGATTTGTAAAAATATGTGTATCGTTTACACATATCAATTCTTGTTCGATTTCAATCACTATATCGCTTTCTAGAAGGTTATACGCGCACTAATGCGTAAATATAACCAGTTTAATGCAACGAACACTCCGGAATAGTGAAATAGGCTTAACATACCTTAAATAACCTATACATAACTTAGATATAAGTTTTGGAAGGTTTGGTGTGGTGAAATCAAAGTTAAATCGCTTACAGGGACTAAAGTTGACAAACTGCGAAAGTATGCCAATTTGAACTGTAACAGACATTCCGGAACATGACCATAAGTTAAACATACCATAAATATCCTTTACATAGCTTAGAAATAGGCTTTGAGGGGTTCGGTGTGCTAAAATAAACTTTTGTGTCATTCAGGGACTAAAAGTGTCAAAAAGTGCACAAGTTTGCATTTTCGCGCATAACTTACGTTCTGAATACATCTGGACATCCAAAAATTTATGTAAGCATGACTATATTATATTTTAGTGTTCGCCTTAAGAAAAATCCATTCGTCACGTCATTTGGATCGTTTTTCGCGCTTATGCGCATTCCGTCGTAATTAAGCGAACATCGCGTTCGTACGACCAAACGAACCAACATCCGGCATATTTTTGAGCATGTTTTGAGTTCCCTATACTTTAACTTCATTTTAGAGCCTTGAAATGAGGTTAACGGGGTTCAAACGCATCGAAAAAGGCCTTAAACACGTGCAGGGACCATTTCTGCCACTTTTGAAACATTTCTGAAACAGGGAGGTGCTAGCGTAGCGCGACTGCATAGTGCCTTTGCACTAGCGCTACGCGACTGCCTAACCTGACCAGATTAAGTGTATTTGCAATCAGATTTCAGCTGATTAACCACAACCACATGTTTGCAACTTGCTTAATCACTAAGATGAGGAGCATATGTGGCTCCAAAACCTTTGTGACAAGTGTACGGCTCGGATCGTGGCACGATATTCAAGAAACGATCCTAGCGGCTCTACTTTATCTATAAATACCCACCCCCCTTTGGCTTAAAAACCCACAAATCTGATTGAAAAGACTCTAAGTTGGAACCTTCGTTTCATACCTGAGCTATTTTGATTTGGGTTAGCATTCGGGGACCCTGGGTAAGTATTCTTTCGTTCTTTTCCTTATTTTACTGCTTTTCGAGTCAGAAAGTCAAACTTTGTTTGACTTTCAGCGTTGACCAGTAATGGTCAATGCGAAGTTCGTTTGAACTTCGCAACGTGATTGTAATCACGATGGTTATAGTCCTTTGGGACTATGCCTACTGATTACCACGTTGTCTAGGGTCGTAGGGTAAGCGATCTGATAAATCGCTTATACCTCGAACCCGACCCAGTTTGGTCGATCATTAGGATCCGACCAAACACATTAGGTGACCATAGTAGGTAGGGAATAACCTTCCGAGGTTATACCTTATGGTCACGACGTTTAAGTAGTTGTATGATAGGTAGTTTATATGCCTTAGGTAAATTACCAGAATACCCTTTTCATGTATAATTGGTAATTAAGCATATGTAACCTAAACCTTTGTCACATAACTGATTATGTAATATGTTTAGGCATATAACACTTGTCATAGGGCTAGTTAGGCGGTCCGAACGCATTTCACGCGAACGACGCGTTAAAGTAGCATAAGCTACCTAAACGGGTCGTAATGGGTCGTAGACACTTAGGTTAAGTTTCATCTAGTATGTAGGCTTTGTTAAACCAAAAGACACGAGTCTCTACACTCGTTTGGTTTACAAACCCTAATGCTACCCGATCCTCCGATTTAGGTCCGGTTTATTAATGTAGCTACCTATACTAGGTGCCGTTTGATATCCGCGATCTCTAGCATTGTTTAGTTGTCACTCCAGAACTACTGAGCAATCCCAGGTGAGTACATAGACCCCTCTTTTACTGTTTTCCAAACTGTTTTGGGGTGGAACACATGTGCCTACTTGTTACTTTCATGCTTTCCTGTTTTGACATCATATACTTGCTATGTTCATTAGTACATTATAGTACATGATTTCATTACATTTTATGCTATGTATGCCCATTGTGTGCGTACTTAGTACATCGTTTTACATTACATTTCATGCTATGTATGCCCATTGTGTGCGTACTTAGTACATCGTTTTTCATTGCTTTTCTGTTGCATATGCTTATCCAGCATATGAACACATTTTACTACATATTGAATCGTTGTAATCATTTGACTGTGATCCGTTGATATCTGTGAACCGTTTGTATCTGTGAACCGTGTGAACCGTATTTGACATAGACATTTCGGCATAGACATTTTAACATGATTGACATTTGATCATGCATTTTCCCACAAAACATAACTTTGATTTAAACCAAGTTTTACTTCAATACTTTGTTTTTGTGTATATGGTTTAGTTGAGACATTTCACTTGCCATACATGATATTTTGACATAGACATTTGACATGGATATTTGACATAGACATTTGACATGGATATTTGACATAGACATTTTGACATTGGTTTGGTTTGATTAAGTGATTAAGTAACGATACGTGTGTAATATGATACAAGCATGGTGGATACGCCGCTGGTACTTCCTATATATAAGTGTTTGTATGGTATTACATATTGTAGCGTTATTTGAATCATTTCAGTTTGATACATATAACATTTTATACAAATAACATACTTTTCACAAGACATTGTTTTACAAACAACTTATCTTATACATACCCATTTTACTATGGTTATTCATTTAACCATACATTATTCACTTATTTTATACATATCATCTGAACTCATTGTTTTTCAAATGATTTACAAAACAAAGCAAATTACAAGGTTCATGACTAAACATTTTCTCAAACATAAGTCATGGAACCTATTTTCACAAAACCTATGTATCTCACAGGCATTTTTATGCTGACGTACCTATTTTCACATGTGTTTTTCAGGAACTGTTGCATAAGATGATCAAGATACATATAGGCAGACTTTGGCTTTAGTGACAATAAAAGATGCAAGACTAGTTAATTTTGTTGTATTTCCTTGATTGATTAGACATTGTAACACTTTTTATCAATAAAACAAAACTTCAATTGCCATGGATTTGAGACAATTAATTCTGTTACAACACTCCCCGATGTTTCCGCCACGTTTCGTATGTTCTACGTGGTCGGGGTGTGACAGAAAAGATGGTATCAGAGCCAATGGTTATAGGGAATTAGGTTATTAGTAATGCTTTGACCTAGTCTATAACTTTCTTAGGACCCTAACGCGAGTTTACTTGCGTTTAGTCATAAAACAATACCGTCACCTATCCTTAGGCGACGACCACAACAAGAACATAAATTTCAAAACCGCTTTGAAAACTAATCATCTGTTCTAGGATGATTAATTACTAGGTTTTGAACCCTTTGTTATAAGGTTTTGAACCCTTTTGAGTTTTCAAAATCTCGTCAAGGTTCTGGGTTTTAAATAATGTGAACACGTGCAAACTGGAAGGGTGAATGCCTGTATTCTGGGTTTTCTGTCTAGGCAAGCACTTCGTATACATCTCATCAGACGCGAGACCAGTTGTGCTTACCTGGGAATTCTTGGGATGAGTGTTCACTTATAGGCGAGCATGTCTTCGCGATACATTATTTTTGACCTGTCTACTTTGATTAATCACTGTGTGTCGTTTGTTGCTTTGTAGTAACAAACAAATGACCACTATCCTTGCTTTCATCAGATTTGTTTCATCTCATTCTTTTCGTCTAATTCTTTCACTCGTTTCCTTTCATGTTTTCTCTTTTAGAATGCCTCCACGACGCGAAAATCCAGTATCTGTTGACGAGCTGGCAGCTGTCATTACACAGCAAATGACTGCTGCAATCCCGATCATCGTTGCCCAATGTCACCAAGCTATCAACAACAATAATGCCCCATGCAACTTCAAGACGTTCAACTCGGCTAAGCCATCAAAGTTTTCTGGGTCTCAAGGAGCGACTGCACTTCTGCAATGGTTCGAGAGTCTAGAGAGCACCTTCAGGCATGTTCAATGTCCAAACGAGCGAAAGGTAGATTTTGCATCTAGTGTCTTCGAGAAACGAGCTTTGACATGGTGGAACGGTGTGGTGAGAGATAGGGGTGCCGAAGTGGCACTTGCCCAAACTTGGGAAGAACTTCGAGCACTGATGATGAAGGAATTCTGTCCTCGTCACGAGATCAGGGCATTGAAAAGGGAATTCGACGATCTTAAGCAAGACATCGGCGAACATCGAGCATACACTGATCGATATGAGGAGCTGAGCCTGTTGTGTCCTACCATGGTCACGCCTTTGGATAAGGCGATCGAAAAATACATAGATGGTCTCCCTGACACAGTTCAAGACATTGTTACTGGTAGTAACCCCACTACGGTTAGGCAGGCCATTGAGCTATCTGTAACGTTGACTGAATCTCAGATCAGGAAACGTAAGCTTTTCCGAAAGGGTGACAAGAAACCGGTCGAGGAATCGAAACCAATCGAGGAATCAAAGACCATGGATGAACAGACTGGATCCCTTGAGCGGTCAAAGAAGCAAAAGGCTTCTCAGAACTTCGCCATGATCGCTCACAATGATCAAGCCGCCCCCAACCAACCAGCTAAACCCCGTACTAGGAAGCCATACAATGGAACTTCACCTTTGTGCAACCGATGTAACCTTTATCATCATGTAAATGTAAAGTGCCGCGAATGCCAAATTTGTGGACGTAAAGGTCATACAGCAAAAGTTTGCGTAGCAACAGTTGCACTAAATCAAGCTGACAACAAACCTGCTCGAGCTCGCTTTCCTCCAGGTTCTTGCTACAAGTGTGGCGAGATGGGACATTTCCGAAGAAATTGCCCAAAGCTTGCTAATGCTAATCCAGCACAGAGATGAGCATCTGATCGACTAGAAGACAACACTCTTTAGAAATAATCACATCTTATGTATTATTTTCTTTTGTTGTCAAGGTCCATGAAACAGTTGTTATCATTGTTTATAAATAAATCTTTTATTTACATTGCAGTGTATTTATGTGATTGTATGTGTAAACAACATATCCCTTACAATACCGACAATCAAGGAATAGTATTCCTTGAAAAACAAACTACTCCCAAAATTCTTCCATTTTACAATCTCTTGCGTTTTCCACAAGGATCCTAAGTACCCGTCTCTTGCAAAGAAACGAAGTACAAGGTGCAAGTTATAATTCCGTACGAATACCCCAAGTACCACTATAAATTCTTAATAGGGTACCTAAGGGTATTTCCGTATGTCCTAAATTATTGTGTACCTTAATTCGAATATTGCGTTTTCCTGAAAACGAAAATCGAATTTTTGGTAGATCATCCTATCTTCATGGATGGATTCTTGAAAGGATTAAAGTGCCAAATGAAATCCAAGAATTGGATTCTTGGTGTGCTTTAAGTGTCCGCGTCCAAAGATAACAAATTAATAAACAAGTTAAACAACTATGTGATTATGTGCTTATGTGTTTCCTTTTTTGTTTTTGTGTAATCCAAGTTTTTGTTATCCAAATCCTCGAAGAATCTTCCATATCTTTGTATAAGGAATTCGTAGTAGGATATCCAAAGGTACTATATTAAATCCTCAATGGGCTTTTACGTGATAGTAAAGACCCTTGGATTATATTGTACTATTCCATAATTTGACCCCTGAGTGGTCTAGGTAAACAGATTAATCCAAAAATCTGGTTAGGAATATCATGTGATGATATAGCCGAGAACCTCTATCAGAGAGTAAAAAAGGCGTAAGGTTCACAATGGTGTAAAATTAAAATAGGATATACCGGGCTAGGATTCGAGTTACGGGAACAAGGGCCAAACCAACTACCCAAGAATGGAATCGTCGAGCGAAAACACTTGACAACCTCCTAGAAGCAGCTTTTCTTGCCACCAGACCTTTCTCCATCAATTAGGAATCTGATGCCGTCACTAAACACATTCCTTAAATTGTAGCCATCTGTTGAGTGTTTTTTTGGTGTCGAATCCGCATATATATCACCATTGCCCTTGATTTTCTTGATTGTATATCTCTTAAATATCAACATGTACACGTGTGATTTAGTTCACGAAGATTTTTCAATGCCGAGAACCTCGATCAGAGAGTAAAAAAGGCGTAAGGTTCACAATGGTGTAAAATTAAAATGAGATATACCAGGCTAGGATTCGAGTTATAAGAACAAGGTCCAAACCAACCACCCAAGAATGGAATCATCGATCGAAAACACTTGACAACCTCCTAGAAGCAGTTTTTCTTGCCACCAGACCTTTCTCCATCAATTAGGATTTTGATGCCGTCACTAAACACATTCCTTAAATTGTAGCCATTTGTTGATTGTTTTTTTTGTGTCTAATCCGCATATATATCACCATTGCCCTTGATTTTCTTGACTGTATATCTCTTAAATATCAACATATACACGTGTGATTTAGTTTACGAAGATTTTTCAATGCCGAGAACCTCTATCAGAGAGTAAAAAAGGCGTAAGGTTCACAATGGTGTAAAATTAAAATGGGATATATCGGGCTAGGATTCGAGTTACAGGAACAAGGGCCAAACCAACCACCCAAGAATGGAATCGTCGAGCGAAAACACTTGACAACCTCCTAGAAGCAGCTTTTATTGCCACCAGACATTTCTCCATCAATTAGGAATCTGATGCCGTCACTAAACACATTCCTTAAATGTTAGCCATTTGTTGAGTGTTTTTTTTTGGTGTCTAATCCGCATATATATCACCATTGCCTTTGATTTTCTTGACTGTATATCTCTTAAATATCAACATATACACGTGTGATTTAGTTTACGAAGATTTTTCAATGCCGAGAACCTCGATCAGAGAGTAAAAAAGGCGTAAGGTTCACAATGGTGTAAAATTAAAATGGGATATACCGGGCTAGGATTCGAGTTACAAGAACAAGGGCCAAACCAACCACCCAAGAATGGAATCGTCGAGCGAAAACACTTGACAACCTCCTAGAAGCAGCTTTTCTTGCAACCAGGCCTTTCTCCATCAATTAGGATTCTGATGCCGTCACTAAACACATTCCTTAAATTGTAGCCATTTGTAGAGTGTTTTTTTTTTTGTGTCTAATCTGCATATATATCACCATTGCCCTTGATTTTCTTGACTGTATATCTCTTAAATATCAACATATACACGTGTGATTTAGTTTACGAAGATTTTTCAATGCCGAAAACCTTGATCAGAGAGTAAAAAAGGCGTAAGGTTCACAATGGTGTAAAATTAAAATGGGATATATCGGGCTAGGATTCGAGTTACAGGAACAAGGGCCAAACCAACCACCCAAGAATGGAATCGTCGAGCGAAAACACTTGACAACCTCCTAGAAGCAGCTTTTATTGCCACCAGACATTTCTCCATCAATTAGGAATCTGATGCCGTCACTAAACACATTCCTTAAATGTTAGCCATTTGTTGAGTGTTTTTTTTTGTGTCTAATCCGCATATATATCACCATTGCCTTTGATTTTCTTGACTGTATATCTCTTAAATATCAACATATACACGTGTGATTTAGTTTACGAAGATTTTTCAATGCCGAGAACCTCGATCAGAGAGTAAAAAAGGCGTAAGGTTCACAATGGTGTAAAATTAAAATGGGATATACCGGGCTAGGATTCGAGTTACAAGAACAAGGGCCAAACCAACAACCCAAGAATGGAATCGTCGAGCGAAAACACTTGACAACCTCCTAGAAGCAGCTTTTCTTGCAACCAGGCCTTTCTCCATCAATTAGGATTCTGATGCCGTCACTAAACACATTCCTTAAATTGTAGCCATTTGTAGAGTGTTTTTTTTGTGTGTAATCTGCATATATATCACCATTGCCCTTGATTTTCTTGACTGTATATCTCTTAAATATCAACATATACACGTGTGATTTAGTTTACGAAGATTTTTCAATGCCGAGAACCTCGATAAGAGAGTAAAAAAGGCGTAAGGTTCACAATGGTGTAAAATTAAAATGGGATATACCGGGCTAGTATTCGAGGTACAGGAACAAGGGCCAAACCAACCACCCAAGAATGGAATCGTCGAGCGAAAACAATTGACAACCTCCTAGAAGCAGCTTTTCTTGCCACCAGACCTTTCTCTATCAATTAGGAATCTGATGTCGTCACTAAACACATTCCTTAAATTGTAGCCACTTGTTGAGTGTTTTTTTTGTGTCTAATCCGCATATATATCACCATTGCCCTTGATTTTCTTGACTGTATATCTCTTAAATATCAACATTTACACGTGTGATTTAGTTTACGAAGATTTTTCAATGCCGAAAACCTTGATCAGAGAGTAAAAAAGGCGTAAGGTTCACAATGGTGTAAAATTAAAATGGGATATATCGGGCTAGGATTCGAGTTACAGGAACAAGGGCCAAACCAACCACCCAAGAATGGAATCGTCGAGCGAAAACACTTGACAACCTCCTAGAAGCAGCTTTTATTGCCACCAGACATTTCTCCATCAATTAGGAATCTGATGTCGTCACTAAACACATTCCTTAAATTGTAGCCATTTGTTGAGTGTTTTTTTTGTGTCTAATCCGCATATATATCACCATTGCCCTTGATTTTCTTGACTGTATATCTCTTAAATATCAACATTTACACGTGTGATTTAGTTTACGAAGATTTTTCAATGCCGAAAACCTTGATCAGAGAGTAAAAAAGGCGTAAGGTTCACAATGGTGTAAAATTAAAATGGGATATACCGGGCTAGGATTCGAGTTACGGGAACAAGGGCCAAACCAACCACCCAAGAATGCAATCGTCGATCGAAAACACTTGACAACCTCCTAAAAGCAGCTTTTCTTGCAACCAGACCTTTCTCCATCAATTAGGATTCTGATGCCGTCACTAAACACATTCCCTAAGTTGTAGCCATTTGTTGAGTGTTTTTTTTGGTGTCTAATCTGAATATATATCACCATTGCCCTTGATTTTCTTGACTGTATATCACTTAAATATCAACATATACACGTGTGATTTAGTTTACGAAGATTTTTCAATGCCGAGAACCTCGATCAGAGAGTAAAAAAGGCGTAAGGTTCACAATGGTGTAAAATTAAAATGGGATATACCGGGCTAGGATTCGAGTTACAAGAACAAGGGCCAAACCAACCACCCAAGAATGGAATCGTCGAGCGAAAACACTTGACAACCTCCTAGAAGCAGCTTTTCTTGCAACCAGGCCTTTCTCCATCAATTAGGATTCTGATGCCGTCACTAAACACATTCCTTAAATTGTAGCCATTTGTAGAGTGTTTTTTTTTTGTGTCTAATCTGCATATATATCACCATTGCCCTTGATTTTCTTGACTGTATATCTCTTAAATATCAACATATACACGTGTGATTTAGTTTACGAAGATTTTTCAATGCCGAGAACCTCGATAAGAGAGTAAAAAAGGCGTAAGGTTCACAATGGTGTAAAATTAAAATGGGATATACCGGGCTAGTATTCGAGGTACAGGAACAAGGGCCAAACCAACCACCCAAGAATGGAATCATCGAGCGAAAACACTTGACAACCTCCTAGAAGCAGCTTTTCTTGCCACCAGACCTTTCTCTATCAATTAGGAATCTGATGTCGTCACTAAACACATTCCTTAAATTGTAGCCACTTGTTGAGTGTTTTTTTTTTTGTGTCTAATCCGCATATATATCACCATTGCCCTTGATTTTCTTGACTGTATATCTCTTAAATATCAACATTTACACGTGTGATTTAGTTTACGAAGATTTTTCAATGCCGAAAACCTTGATCAGAGAGTAAAAAAGGCGTAAGGTTCACAATGGTGTAAAATTAAAATGGGATATATCGGGCTAGGATTCGAGTTACAGGAACAAGGGCCAAACCAACCACCCAAGAATGGAATCGTCGAGCGAAAACACTTGACAACCTCCTAGAAGCAGCTTTTATTGCCACCAGACATTTCTCCATCAATTAGGAATCTGATGCCGTCACTAAACACATTCCTTAAATGTTAGCCATTTGTTGAGTGTTTTTTTTGGTGTCTAATCCGCATATATATCACCATTGCCTTTGATATTCTTGACTGTATATCTCTTAAATATCAATATATACACGTGTGATTTAGTTTACGAAGATTTTTCAATGCCGAGAACCTCGATCAGAGAGTAAAAAAGGCGTAAGGTTCACAATGGTGTAAAATTAAAATGGGATATACCGGGCTAGGATTCGAGTTACAAGAACAAGGGCCAAACCAACCACCCAAGAATGGAATCGTCGAGCGAAAACACTTGACAACCTCCTAGAAGCAGCTTTTCTTGCAACCAGGCCTTTCTCCATCAATTAGGATTCTGATGCCGTCACTAAACACATTCCTTAAATTGTAGCCATTTGTAGAGTGTATTTTTTTGTGTCTAATCCTCATATATATCACCATTGCCCTTGATTTTCTTGACTGTATATCTCTTAAATGTCAACATATACACGTGTGATTTAGTTTACGAAGATTTTTCAATGCCGAGAACCTCGATTAGAGAGAAAAAAAGGCGTAAGGTTCACAATGGTGTAAAATTTAAATGGGATATACCGGGCTAGGATTCGACTTACAGGAACAAGGGCCAAACCAACCACCCAAGAATGGAATAATCGAGCGAAAACACTCGACAACCACCTAGAAGCAGCTTTTCTTGCCACCAGACCTTTCTCCATCAATTAGGTAACTGATGCCGTCACTAAACACATTCCTTAAATTGTAGCCACTTGTTGAGTGTTTTTTTTGTGTCTAATCCGCATATATATCACCATTGCCCTTGATTTTCTTGACTGTATATCTCTTAAATATCAACATTTACACGTGTGATTTAGTTTACGAAGATTTTTCAATGCCGAAAACCTTGATCAGAGAGTAAAAAAGGCGTAAGGTTCACAATGGTGTAAAATTAAAATGGGATATACCGGGCTAGGATTCGAGTTACAGGAACAAGGGCCAAACCAACCACCCAAGAATGGAATCGTCGAGCGAAAACACTTGACAACCTCCTAGAAGCAGCTTTTCATGCCACCAGACATTTCTCCATCAATTAGGAATCTGATGCCGTCACTAAACACATTCCTTAAATGTTAGCCATTTGTTGAGTGTTTTTTTGGTGTCTAATCTGCATATATATCACCATTGCCCTTGATTTTCTTGACTGTATATCTCTTAAATATCAACATATACACGTGTGATTTAGTTTACGAAGATTTTTCAATGCCGAGAACCTCTATCAGAGAGTAAAAAAGGCGTAAGGTTCACAATGGTGTAAAATTAAAATGGGATATACCAGGCTAGGATTCGAGTTACGGGAACAAGGGCCAAACCAACCACCCAAGAATGGAATCGTCGAGCGAAAACACTTGACAACCTCCTAGAAGCAGCTTTTCATGCCACCAGACATTTCTCCATCAATTAGGAATCTGATGCCGTCACTAAACACATTCCTTAAATGTTAGCCATTTGTTGAGTGTTTTTTTGGTGTCTAATCTGCATATATATCACCATTGCCCTTGATTTTCTTGACTGTATATCTCTTAAATATCAACATATACACGTGTGATTTAGTTTACGAAGATTTTTCAATGCCGAGAACCTCTATCAGAGAGTAAAAAAGGCGTAAGGTTCACAATGGTGTAAAATTAAAATGGGATATACCAGGCTAGGATTCGAGTTATAGGAACAAGGGCCAAACCAACCACCCAAGAATGGAATCGTCGAGCGAAAACACTTGACAACCTCCTAGAAGCAGCTTTTCTTGCCACCAGACATTTCTCCATCAATTAGGAATCTGACGCCGTCACTAAACACATTCCTTAAATTGTAGCCATTTGTTGAGTGTATTTTTTTTGGTGTCTAATCCGCATATATATCACCATTGCCGTTGATTTTCTTGACAGTATATATCTCTTAAATATCAACATATACGCGTGTGATTTAGTTTACGAAGATTTTTCAATGCCGAGAACCTCGATAAGAGAGTAAAAAAGGCGTAAGGTTCACAATGGTGTAAAATTAAAATGGGATATACCGGGCTAGGATTCGAGGTACAGAAACAAGGGCCAAACCAACCACCCAAGAATGGAATCATCGAGCGAAAACACTTGACAACCTCCTAGAAGCAGCTTTTCTTGCCACCAGACCTTTCTCTATCAATTAGGAATCTAATTTCGTCACTAAACACATTCCTTAAATTGTAGCCATTTGTTGAGTGTTTAATCCTCATATATATCACCATTGCCCTTGATTTTCTTGACTGTATATCTCTTAAATGTCAACATATACACGTGTGATTTAGTTTACGAAGATTTTTCAATGCCGAGAACCTCGATTAGAGAGAAAAAAATGCGTAAGGTTCATAATGGTGTAAAATTTAAATGGGATATACCGGGCTAGGATTCGACTTACAGGAACAAGGGCCAAACCAACCACCCAAGAATGGAATCGTCGAGCGAAAACACTCGACAACCATCTAGAAGCAGCTTTTCTTGCCACCAGACCTTTCTCAATCAATTAGGTAAATGATGCCGTCACTAAACACATTCCTTAAATTGTAGCCACTAGTTGAGTGTTTTTTTTGTGTCTAATCCTCATATATATCACCATTGCCCTAGATTTTCTTGACTGTATATCTCTTAAATATCAACATTTACACGTGTGATTTAGTTTACGAAGATTTTTCAATGCCGAGAACCTCGATCAGAGAGTAAAAAATGCGTAAGGTTCACAATGGTGTAAAATTAAAATGGGATATACCGGGCTAGGATTCAAGTTACGGGAACAAGGGCCAAACCAACCACCCAAGAATGGAATCGTCGAGTGAAAACACTTGACAACCTCCTAGAAGCAGCTTTTCTTGCCACCAGACCTTTCTCCATCAATTAGGTAACTGATGCCGTCACTAAACACATTCCTTAATTTGTAGCCACTTGTTGAGTGTTTTTTTTGTGTCTAATCCGCATATATATCACCATTGCCCTTGATTTTCTTGACTGTATATCTCTTAAATATCAACATTTACACGTGTGATTTAGTTTACGAAGATTTTTCAATGCCGAAAACCTTGATCAGAGAGTAAAAAAGGCGTAAGGTTCACAATGGTGTAAAATTAAAATGGGATATACCGGGCTAGGATTCGAGTTACGGGAACAAGGGCCAAACCAACCACCCAAGAATGGAATCGTCGAGCGAAAACACTTGACCACCTCTTAGAAGCAGCTTTTCTTGCCACCAGACATTTCTCCATCAATTAGGAATCTGATGCCGTCACTAAACACATTCCTTAAATGTTAGCCATTTGTTGAGTGTTTTTTTGGTGTCTAATCTGCATATATATCACCATTGCCCTTGATTTTCTTGACTGTATATCTCTTAAATATCAACATATACACGTGTGATTTAGTTTACGAAGATTTTTCAATGCCGAGAACCTCTATCAGAGAGTAAAAAAGGCGTAAGGTTCACAATGGTGTAAAATTAAAATGGGATATACCAGGCTAGGATTCGAGTTATAGGAACAAGGGCCAAACCAACCACCCAAGAATGGAATCGTCGAGCGAAAACACTTGACAACCTCCTAGAAGCAGCTTTTCTTGCCACCAGACATTTCTCCATCAATTAGGAATCTGATGCCGTCACTAAACACATTCCTTAAATTGTAGCCATTTGTTGAGTGTATTTTTTTTGGTGTCTAATCCGCATATATATCACCATTGCCGTTGATTTTCTTGACTGTATATCTCTTAAATATCAACATATACGCGTGTGATTTAGTTTACGAAGATTTTTCAATGCCGAGAACCTCGATAAGAGAGTAAAAAAGGCGTAAGGTTCACAATGGTGTAAAATTAAAATGGGATATACCGGGCTAGGATTCGAGGTACAGGAACAAGGGCCAAACCAACCACCCAAGAATGGAATCATCGAGCGAAAACACTTGACAACCTCCTAGAAGCAGCTTTTCTTGCCACCAGACCTTTCTCTATCAATTAGGAATCTAATGTCGTCACTAAACACATTCCTTAAATTGTAACCATTTGTTGAGTGTTTAATCCTCATATATATCACCATTGCCCTTGATTTTCTTGACTGTATATCTCTTAAATGTCAACATATACACGTGTGATTTAGTTTACGAAGATTTTTCAATGCCGAGAACCTCGATTAGAGAGAAAAAAATGCGTAAGGTTCATAATGGTGTAAAATTTAAATGGGATATACCGTGCTAGGATTCGACTTACAGGAACAAGGGCCAAACCAACCACCCAAGAATGGAATCGTCGAGCGAAAACACTCGACAACCATCTAGAAGCAGCTTTTCTTGCCACCAGACCTTTCTCAATCAATTAGGTAAATGATGCCGTCACTAAACACATTCCTTAAATTGTAGCCACTAGTTGAGTGTTTTTTTTGTGTCTAATCCTCATATATATCACCATTGCCCTAGATTTTCTTGACTGTATATCTCTTAAATATCAACATTTACACGTGTGATTTAGTTTACGAAGATTTTTCAATGCCGAGAACCTCGATCAGAGAGTAAAAAATGCGTAAGGTTCACAATGGTGTAAAATTAAAATGGGATATACCGGGCTAGGATTCAAGTTACGGGAACAAGGGCCAAACCAACCACCCAAGAATGGAATCGTCGAGCGAAAACACTTGACAACCTCCTATAAGCAGCTTTTCTTGCCACCAGACCTTTCTCCATCAATTAGGTAAATGATGCCGTCACTAAACACATTCCTTAAATTGTAGCCACTTGTTGAGTGTTTTTTTTGTGTCTAATCCTCATATATATCACCATTGCCCTAGATTTTCTTGACTGTATATCTCTTAAATATCAACATATACACGTGTGATTTAGTTTACGAAGATTTTTCAATGCCGAGAACCTCTATCAGAGAGTAAAAAAGGCGTAAGGTTCACAATGGTGTAAAATTAAAATGGGATATACCAGGCTAGGATTCGAGTTATAGGAACAAGGGCCAAACCAACCACCCAAGAATGGAATCGTCGAGCGAAAACACTTGACAACCTCCTAGAAGCAGCTTTTCTTGCCACCAGACCTTTCTCCATTAATTAGGAATCTGATGCCGTCAATAAACACATTCCTTAAATTGTAGCCATTTGTTGAGTGTTTTTTTGTTGTCTAATCCGCATATATATCACCATTGCCCTTGATTTTCTTGACTGTATATCTCTAAAATATCAACATGTACACGTGTGATTTAGTTCACGACGATTTTCAATGCCGAGAACCTCGATCAGAGAGTAAAAAAGGCGTAAGGTTCACAATGGTGTAAAATTAAAATGAGATATACCAGGCTAGGATTCGAGTTATAAGAACAAGGTCCAAACCAACCACCCAAGAATGGAATCATCGATCGAAAACACTTGACAACCTCCTAGAAGCAGCTTTTCTTGCCACCAGACCTTTCTCCATCAATTAGGATTCTGATGCCGTCACTAAACACATTCCTTAAATTGTAGCCATTTGTTGAGTGTTTTTTTTTTGGTGTCTAATCCGCATATATATCACCATTGCCCTGTATTTTCTTGTCTGTATATCTCTTAAACATCAACATATACACGTGTGATTTAGTTTACGAAGATTTTTCAATGCCGAGAACCTCTATCAGAGAGTAAAAAAGGCGTAAGGTTCACAATGGTGTAAAATTAAAATGGGATATATCGGGCTAGGATTCAAGTTACAGGAACAAGGGCTAAGCCAACCACCCAAGAATGGAATCGTCGAGCGAAAACACTTGACAACCTCCTAAAAGCAGCTTTTCTTGCCACCAGACCTTTCTCCATCAATTAGGAATCTGATGCCGTCACTAAACACATTCCTTAAATTATCGCCATTTGTTGAGTGTTTTTTTTGGTGTCTAATCCGCATATATATCACCATTGCCCTGTATTTTCTTGTTTGTATATCTCTTAAGCATCAACATATACACGTGTGATTTAGTTTACGAAGATTTTTCAATGCCGAGAACCTCGATCAGAGAGTAAAAAAGGCGTAAGGTTCACAATGGTGTAAAATTAAAATGGGATATACCAGGCTAGGATTCGAGTTACAGGAACAAGGGCCAAACCAACCACCCAAGAATGGAATCGTCGATCGAAAACACTTGACAACCTCCTAGAAGCAGCTTTTCTTGCAACCAGGCCTTTCTCCATCAATTAGGATTCTGATGCCGTCACTAAACACATTCCATAAATTGTAGCCATTTGTAGAGTGTTTTTTTTTTTGGTGTCTAATCTGCATATATATCACCATTGCCCTTGATTTTCTTGACTGTATATCTCTTAAATATCAACATATACACGTGTGATTTAGTTTAAGAAGATTTTTCAATGCCGAGAACCTCTATCAGAGAGTAAAAAAGGCGTAAGGTTCACAATGGTGAAAATTAAAATGGGATATATCGGGCTAGGAGTCAAGTTACAGGAACAAGGGCCAAACCAACCACCCAAGAATGGAATCGTCGAGCGAAAACACTTGACAACCTCCAAGAAGCAGCTTTTATTGCCACCAGACATTTCTCCATCAATTAGGAATCTGATGCCGTCACTAAACACATTCCTTAAATGTTAGCCATTTGTTGAGTGTTTTTTTTGGTGTCTAATCCGCATATATATCACCATTGCCTTTGATTTTCTTGACTGTATATCTCTTAAATATCAACATATACACGTGTGATTTAGTTTACGAAGATTTTTCAATGCCGAGAACCTCGATCAGAGAGAAAAAAAGGCGTAAGGTTCACAATGGTGTAAAATTTAAATGGGATATACCGGGCTAGGATTCGACTTACAGGAACAAGGGCCAAACCAACAACCCAAGAATGGAATCGTCGAGTGAAAACACTCGATAACCACCTAGAAGCAGCTTTTCTTGCCACCAGACCTTTCTCCATCAATTAGGTAACTGATGCCGTCACTAAACACATTCCTTAAATTGTAGCCACTTGTTGAGTGTTTTTTTTTTTGTGTCTAATCCGCATATATATCACCATTGCCATTGATTTTCTTGACTGTATATCTCTTAAATATCAACATATACACGTGTGATTTAGTTTACGAAGATTTTTCAATGCAAAGAACCTCGATCAGAGAGTAAAAAAGGCGTAAGGTTCACAATGGTGTAAAATTAAAATGGGATATACCGGGCTAGTATTCGAGTTACAGGAACAAGGGCCAAACCAACCACCCAAGAATGAAATCGTCGAGCGAAAACATTTGACAACCTCCTAGAAGCAGCTTTTCTTGCCACCAGATCATTCTCCATCAATTAGGAATCTGATGCCGTCACTAAACCCATTCCTTAAATTGTAGCCATTTATTGAGTGTTTTTTTTTTGGTGTCTAGTCCACATATATATCACCATTGCCCTTGATTTTCTTGATTGTATATATCTTAAATGTCAACATATACACGTGTGATTTAGTTTACGAAGATTTTTCAATGCCGAGAACGTCGATCAGAGAGAAAAAAAGGTGTAAGGTTCACAATGGTGTAAAATTAAAATGGGATATACCGGGCTAGGATTCGAGTTACAGGAACAAGGGCCAAACCAACCACCCAAGAATGGAATCATCGAGCGAAAACACTTGACAACCTCTTAGAAGCAGCTTTTCTTGCCACTAGACCTTTCTCCATTAATTAGGAATCTGATGCCGTCACTAAACACATTCCTTAAATTGTAGCCATTTGTTGAGTGTTTTTTTTTGTGTCTAATCCGCATATATATCACCATTGTCCTTGATTTTCTTGACTGTATATCTCTTAAATGTCAACATATACACATGTGATTTAGTTTACGAAGATTTTTCAATGCTGAGAACCTCGATCAGAGAGTAAAAAAGGCGTAAGGTTCACAATGGTGTAAAATTAAAATGGGATATACCGGGCTAGGATTCGAGTTGCAGGAACAAGGGCCAAACCAACAAGCTAAGGGTATGTTTGGCATGGAGCTTTTAGGAGCTTTTAGGAGCTTCTAGCTTTAAGCTTTTAAGAAAAAGCTCCTACTCAATAAAAAGTCTTGTTTGGTTGAAGGAGCTTTAAGCTTTTAGGTTAGGAGCTTGAAGCTTTTGGTTGAACGCTACTACTAGTAGCGTTTAGAAGGAGCTACAAGCTTTTAGGGAAAAATGACTATTTTAACCTCTAAAAATAGGAAACTTTTTAATGCATCAACTTTCTAAAATTTTAGTTATGTCCATTTTGGTCATTTTATACATTTTATTAAAAGCTTCAACTACTCTACCAAGCACCAAATATATCTAAAAAGCTACAGCTACTAACTACCAGCTACAGCTACCAGCTTCCAGCCACCAGCTACCAGCTTACAGCTTTCAGCTCGCAGCCACCAGCTACTTTTGCCAAACATACCCTAAGAATGTAATCGTCAAGCGAAAACACTTAACAACCTCCTATAAGCAGCTTTTCTTGCCACCAGACCTTTCTCCATCAATTAGGAAACTGATGCCGTCACTAAACACAATCCTTAAATTGTAGCCATTTGTTGAGTGTTTTTTTTGTGTCTAATCCGCATATATATCACCATTGCCCTTGATTTTTTTGACTGTATATCTTTTAAATGTCAACATATACACGTGCGATTTAGTTTATGAAGATTTTTCAATGCCGAGAACCTCGATCAGAGAGTAAAAAAGGCGTAAGGTTCACAATAGTGTAAAATTAAAATGGGATATACCGATCTAGGATTCGAGTTATTGGAACAAGGGCCAAACCAACCACCCGAGAATGGAATCGTCGAGCGAAAACACTTGACAACCTCCTAGAAGCAGCTTTTCTTACCACCTGACCTTTCTCCATCAATTAGGAATATGATGTTGTCATTAAACACATTCCTTAAATTGTAGCCATTTGTTGAGTGTTTTTTTTTTGGTGTCTAATCCGCATATATATCACCATTGCCCTTGATTTTCTTTACTGTATATCTCTTAAATATCAACATATACACGTGTGATTTAGTTTACGAAGATTTTTCAATGCCGAGAACCTCGATCAGAGAGAAAAAAAAGCGTAAGGTTCACAATGGTGTAAAATTAAAATGGGATATACCGGGATAGGAATCGAGTTACAGGAACAAGGGCCAAACCAACCACCGAAGAATGGAATCGTCGAGCGAACACACTCGACAACCTCCGAGAAGCAACTTTTCTTGCTACCAGACCTTTCTCCATCAATTAGGAATCTGATGCCGTCACTAAACACATTCCTTAAATTGTAGCCATTTGTTGAGTATTTTTTTATGTCTAATCCGCATATATATCACCAATGCCCTTGGTTTTCTTGAATGAATATTTCTTAAATATCAACATATACACGTATGATTTAGTTTACGAAGATTTTTCAACGCGGAGAACCTCGATCAGAGAGTAAAAAAGGCGTAAGGTTCACAATGGTGTAAAATTAAAATGGGATATACCGAGCTAGGATTCGAGTTACAGGGAAAAGGGCTAAACCAAGCACCAAAGAATGGAATCGGCGAGCGAAAACACTTGACAACTTCCTAGGAGCAGCTTTTCTTGCCACCAGACCTTCCTCCATCATTTAGGAATCTGATGCCGTCACTAAACACATTCCTTAAGTTGTAGCCATTTGTTGAGTGTTTTTTTTGTGTCTAATCCGCATATATATCACCATTGCCCTTGATTTTCTTAACTGTATATCTCTTAAATGTCAACATATACACGTGTGATTTAGTTTACGAAGATTTTTCAATGCCGAGAACCTCGATCAGAGAGAAAAAAAGGCGTAAGGTTCACAATGGTGTTAAATTAAAATGGGATTTACCGGGCTAGGATTCGAGTTACAGGGAAAAGGGACAAACCAAGCACCCAAGAATGGAATCGTCGAGCAAAAACACTTGACAACCTCCTAGAAGTAGCTTTTCTTACCACCAGACCTTTTTCCATCAATTAGGAATGTGATGCCGTCACTAAACACATTCCTTAAATTGTAGCCATTTGTTGAGTGTTTATTTTTTTGGTGTCTAATCCGCATATATATCACCATTGCCCTTGATTTTCTTGACTGTATATCTTTTAAATGTCAACATATACACGTGCGATTTAGTTTATGAAGATTTTTCAATGCCGAGAACCTCGATCAGAGAGAAAAAAAAGGCGTAAGTTTCACAATGGTGTAAAATTAAAATGGGATATACCGGGATAGGATTCGAGTTACGGGAACAAGGGCCAAACCAACCACCCAAGAATGGAATCGTCGAGCGAAAACACTCGACCACCTCCTAAAAGCAGCTTTTCTTGCCACTAGACCTTTCTCCATCAATTAGGTAACTGATGCCGTCACTAAACACATTCCTTAAATTGTAGCCACTTGTTGAGTGTTTTTTTTTTGTGTCTAATCCGCATATATAGCACCATTGCCCTTGATTTTCTTGACTGTATATCTCTTAAATATCAACATATACACGTTTGATTTAGTTTACGAAGATTTTTCAATGCCGAGAAACTCGATCAGAGAGTAAAAAAGGCGTAAGGTTCACAATGGTGTAAAATTAAAATGTGATATACCGGGCTAGGATTCGAGTTACAGGAACAAGGGCCAAACCAACATGCTAAGAATGGAATCGTCGAGCGAAAACACTTAACAACCTCCTAGAAGCAGCTTTTCTTTCCACCAGACCTTTCTCCATCAATTAGGAAACTGATGCCGTCACTAAACACATTCCTTAAATTGTAGCCATTTGTTGAGTGTTTTTTTTTGTGTCTAATCCGCATATATATATCACCATTGCCCTTGATTTTCTTGACTGTATATCTTTTAAATGTCAACATATACTCGTGCGATTTAGTTTATGAAGATTTTTCAATGCCGAGAACCTCGATCAGAGAGTAAAAAAGGCGTAAGGTTCACAATAGTGAAAAATTAAAATGGGATATACCGGGATAGGATTCGAGTTACAGGAACAAGGGCCAAACCAACCACCCAAGAATGGAATCGTCGAGCGAAAACACTTGACAACCTCCTAGAAGCAGCTTTTCTTACCACCAGACCATTCTCCATCAATTAGGAATATGATGCTGTCACTAAACACATTCCTTAAATTGTAGCCATTTGTTGAGTGTTTTTTTTTGTGTCTAATCCGCATATATATCACTATTGCCCTTGATTTTCTTGACTGTATATCTCTTAAATATCAACATATACACGTGTGATTTAGTTTATGAAGATTTTTCAATGCCGAGAACCTCGATCAGAGAGTAAAAAAGGCATAAGTTTCACAATGGTGTAAAATTAAAATGGGATATATACCGGGCTAGGATTCGAGTTACAGGAACAAGGACCAAACCAACCACCCAAGAATGGAATCGTCGAGCGAAAACACTTGACAACCTCCTAGAAGTAGCTTTTCTTACCACCAGACCTTTTTCCGTCAATTAGGAATTTGATGTTGTCACTAAACACATTCCTTAAATTGTAGCCATTTGTTGAGTGTTTTTTTTTGTGTCTAATCCGCATATATATCACCATTGCCCTTGATTTTCTTGACTGTATATCTTTTAAATGTCAACATATACTCGTGCGATTTAGTTTATGAAGATTTTTCAATGCCGAGAACCTCGATCAGAGAGTAAAAAAGGCGTAAGGTTCACAATAGTGTAAAATTAAAATGGGATATACCGGGCAAGGATTCGAGTTACAGGAACAAGGGCCAAACCAACCACCCAAGAATGGAATCGTCGAGCGAAAACACTTGACAACCTCCTAGAAGCAGCTTTTCTTACCACCAGACCTTTCTCCATCAATTAGGAATCTGATGTCGTCACTAAACACATTCCTTAAATTGTAGCCATTTGTTGAGTGTTTTTTTTTTGTGTCTAATCCGCATATATATATCACCATTGCCCTTGATTTTCTTGAATCTATATCTCTTAAATATCAACATATACACGTGTGATTTAGTTTACGAAGATTTTTCAATGCCGAGAACCTCGATCAGAGAGTAAAAAAGGCGTAAGGTTCACAATGGTGTAAAATTAAAATGGGATACATCGGGCTAGGATTCGAGTTACAGGAACAAGGGCCAAACCAACCACCCAAGAATGGAATCGTCGAGCGAAAACACTTAATAACCACCTAGAAGCAGCTTTTCTTGCCACCAGACCTTTCTCTATCAATTAGGAATCTGATGTCGTCACTAAACACATTACTTAAATTGTAGCCATTTGTTGAGAGTTTTTTTTGGTGTCTAATCCACATATATATGACCATTGCCCTTGATTTTCTTAACTGTATATCTCTTAAATGTCAACATATACACGTGTGATTTAGTTTACGAATATTTTTCAATACCGAGAACCTCGATCAGAGAGTAAAAAAGGCGTAAGGTTCACAATAGTGAAAAATTAAAATGGGATATACCGGGATAGGATTCGAGTTACAGGAACAAGGGCCAAACCAACCACCCAAGAATGGAATCGTCGAGCGAAAACACTTGACAACCTCCTAGAAGCAGCTTTTTCTTACCACCAGACCATTCTCCATCAATTAGGAATATGATGCTGTCACTAAACACATTCCTTAAATTGTAGCCATTTGTTGAGTGTTTTTTTTTTGTGTCTAATCCGCATATATATCACTATTGCCCTTGATTTTCTTGACTGTATATCTCTTAAATATCAACATATACACGTGTGATTTAGTTTATGAAGATTTTTCAATGCCGAGAACCTCGATCAGAGAGTAAAAAGGCATAAGTTTCACAATGGTTTAAAATTAAAATGGGATATATACCGGGATAGGATTCGAGTTACAGGAACAAGGACCAAACCAACCACCCAAGAATGGAATCGTCGAGCGAAAACACTTGACAACCTCCTAGAAGTAGCTTTTCTTACCACCAGGCCTTTTTCCATCAATTAGGAATGTGATGCTGTCACTAAACACATTCCTTAAATTGTAGCCATTTGTTGAGTGTTTTTTTTGGTGTCTAATCCGCATATATATCACCATTGCCCTTAATTTTCTTGACTGTATATCTTTTAAATGTCAACATATACACGTGCGATTTAGTTTATGAAGATTTTTCAATGCCGAGAACCTCGATCAGAGAGTAAAAAAGGCGTAAGGTTCACAATAGTGTAAAATTAAAATGGGATATACCGGGCAAGGATTCGAGTTACAGGAACAAGGGCCAAACCAACCACCCAAGAATGGAATCGTCGAGCGAAAACACTTGACAACCTCCTAGAAGCAGCTTTTCTTACCACCAGACCTTTCTCCATCAATTAAGAATCTGATGTCGTCACTAAACACATTCCTTAAATTGTAGCCATTTGTTGAGTGTTTTTTTTTTGTGTCTAATCCGCATATATATATCACCATTGCCCTTGATTTTCTTGACTGTATATCTTTTAAATGTCAACATATACACGTGCGATTTAGTTTATGAAGATTTTTCAATGCCGAGAACCTCGATCAGAGAGTAAAAAAGGCGTAAGGTTCACAATAGTGTAAAATTAAAATGGGATATACCGATCTAGGATTCGAGTTATTGGAACAAGGGCCAAACCAACCACCCGAGAATGGAATCGTCGAGCGAAAACACTTGACAACCTCCTAGAAGCAGCTTTTCTTACCACCTGACCTTTCTCCATCAATTAGGAATATGATGTTGTCATTAAACACATTCCTTAAATTGTAGCCATTTGTTGAGTGTTTTTTTTTTGGTGTCTAATCCGCATATATATCACCATTGCCCTTGATTTTCTTTACTGTATATCTCTTAAATATCAACATATACACGTGTGATTTAGTTTACGAAGATTTTTCAATGCCGAGAACCTCGATCAGAGAGAAAAAAAAGCGTAAGGTTCACAATGGTGTAAAATTAAAATGGGATATACCGGGATAGGAATCGAGTTACAGGAACAAGGGCCAAACCAACCACCCAAGAATGGAATCGTCGAGCGAACACACTCGACAACCTCCTAGAAGCAACTTTTCTTGCCACCAGACCTTTCTCCATCAATTAGGAATCTGATGCCGTCACTAAACACATTCCTTAAATTGTAGCCATTTGTTGAGTATTTTTTTATGTCTAATCCGCATATATATCACCAATGCCCTTGGTTTTCTTGAATGAATATTTCTTAAATATCAACATATACACGTATGATTTAGTTTACGAAGATTTTTCAATGCGGAGAACCTCGATCAGAGAGTAAAAAAGGCGTAAGGTTCACAATGGTGTAAAATTAAAATGGGATATACCGAGCTAGGATTCGAGTTACAGGGAAAAGGGCTAAACCAAGCACCAAAGAATGGAATCGTCGAGCGAAAACACTTGACAACTTCCTAGGAGCAGCTTTTCTTGCCACCAGACCTTCCTCCATCATTTAGGAATCTGATGCCGTCACTAAACACATTCCTTAAGTTGTAGCCATTTGTTGAGTGTTTTTTTTTGTGTCTAATCCGCATATATATCACCATTGCCCTTGATTTTCTTAACTGTATATCTCTTAAATGTCAACATATACACGTGTGATTTAGTTTACGAAGATTTTTCAATGCCGAGAACCTCGATCAGAGAGAAAAAAAGGTGTAAGGTTCACAATGGTGTTAAATTAAAATGGGATTTACCGGGCTAGGATTCGAGTTACAGGGAAAAGGGACAAACCAAGCACCCAAGAATGGAATCGTCGAGCAAAAACACTTGACAACCTCCTAGAAGTAGCTTTTCTTACCACCAGACCTTTTTCCATCAATTAGGAATGTGATGCCGTCACTAAACACATTCCTTAAATTGTAGCCATTTGTTGAGTGTTTATTTTTTTGGTGTCTAATCCGCATATATATCACCATTGCCCTTGATTTTCTTGACTGTATATCTTTTAAATGTCAACATATACACGTGCGATTTTGTTTATGAAGATTTTTCAATGCCGAGAACCTCGATCAGAGAGAAAAAAAAGGCGTAAGTTTCACAATGGTGTAAAATTAAAATGGGATATACCGGGATAGGATTCAAGTTACAGGAACAAGGACCAAACCAACCACCCAAGAATGGAATCGTCGAGCGAAAACACTCGACAACCTCCTAAAAGCAGCTTTTCTTGCCACTAGACCTTTCTCCATCAATTAGGTAACTGATGCCGTCACTAAACACATTCCTTAAATTGTAGCCACTTGTTGAGTGTTTTTTTTTGTGTCTAATCCGCATATATAGCACCATTGCCCTTGATTTTCTTGACTGTATATCTCTTAAATATCAACATATACACGTTTGATTTAGTTTATGAAGATTTTTCAATGCCGAGAACCTCGATCAGAGAGTAAAAAAGGCGTAAGGTTCACAATGGTGTAAAATTAAAATGTGATATACCGGGCTAGGATTCGAGTTACAGGAACAAGGGCCAAACCAACATGCTAAGAATGGAATCGTCGAGCGAAAACACTTGACAACCTCCTAGAAGCAGCTTTTCTTACCACCAGACCATTCTCCATCAATTAGGAATATGATGCTGTCACTAAACACATTCCTTAAATTGTAGCCATTTGTTGAGTGTTTTTTTTTTGTGTCTAATCCGCATATATATCGCTATTGCCCTTGATTTTCTTGACTGTATATCTCTTAAATATCAACATATACACGTGTGATTTAGTTTATGAAGATTTTTCAATGCCGAGAACCTCGATCAGAGAGTAAAAAAGGCGTAAGTTTCACAATGGTGTAAAATTAAAATGGGATATATACCGGGCTAGGATTCGAGTTACAGGAACAAGGACCAAACCAACCACCCAAGAATGGAATCGTCGAGCGAAAACACTTGACAACCTCCTAGAAGTAGCTTTTCTTACCACCAGACCTTTTTCCATCAATTAGGAATTTGATGTTGTCACTAAACACATTCCTTAAATTGTAGCCATTTGTTGAGTGTTTTTTTTTGTGTCTAATCCGCATATATATCACCATTGCCCTTGATTTTCTTGACTGTATATCTTTTAAATGTCAACATATACACGTGCGATTTAGTTTATGAAGATTTTTCAATGCCGAGAACCTCGATCAGAGAGTAAAAAAGGCGTAAGGTTCACAATAGTGTAAAATTAAAATGGGATATACCGGGCAAGGATTCGAGTTACAGGAACAAGGGCCAAACCAACCACCCAAGAATGTAATCGTCGAGCGAAAACACTTGACAACCTCCTAGAAGCAGCTTTTCTTACCACCAGACCTTTCTCCATCAATTAGGAATCTGATGTCGTCACTAAACACATTCCTTAAATTGTAGCCATTTGTTGAGTGTTTTTTTTTGTGTCTAATCCGCATATATATATCACCATTGCCCTTGATTTTCTTGAATGTATATCTCTTAAATATCAACATATACACGTGTGATTTAGTTTACGAAGATTTTTCAATGCCGAGAACCTCGATCAGAGAGTAAAAAAGGCGTAAGGTTCACAATGGTGTAAAATTAAAATGGGATATATCGGGCTAGGATTCGAGTTACAGGAACAAGGGCCAAACCAACCACCCAAGAATGGAATCGTCGAGCGAAAACACTTAATAACCACCTAGAAGCAGCTTTTCTTGCCACCAGACCTTTCTCTATCAATTAGGAATCTGATGTCGTCACTAAACACATTACTTAAATTGTAGCCATTTGTTGAGAGTTTTTTTTGGTGTCTAATCCACATATATATGACCATTGCCCTTGATTTTCTTAACTGTATATCTCTTAAATGTCAACATATACACGTGTGATTTAGTTTACGAATATTTTTCAATACCGAGAACCTCGATCAGAGAGTAAAAAAGGCGTAAGGTTCACAATAGTGAAAAATTAAAATGGGATATACCGGGATAGGATTCGAGTTACAGGAACAAGGGCCAAACCAACCACCCAAGAATGGAATCGTCGAGCGAAAACACTTGACAACCTCCTAGAAGCAGCTTTTTCTTACCACCAGACCATTCTCCATCAATTAGGAATATGATGCTGTCACTAAACACATTCCTTATATTGTAGCCATTTGTTGAGTGTTTTTTTTTGTGTCTAATACGCATCTATATCACTATTGCCCTTGATTTTCTTAACTGTATATCTCTTAAATATCAACATATACACGTGTGATTTAGTTTATCAAGATTTTTCAATGCCGAGAACCTCGATCAGAGAGTAAAAAAGGCATAAGTTTCACAATGGTTTAAAATTAAAATGGGATATATACCGGGCTAGGATTCGAGTTACAGGAACAAGGACCAAACCAACCACCCAAGAATGGAATCGTCGAGCGAAAACACTTGACAACCTCCTAGAAGTAGCTTTTCTTACCACCAGACCTTTTTCCATCAATTAGGAATGTGATGCTGTCACTAAACACATTCCTTAAATTGTAGCCATTTGTTGAGTGTTTTTTTTGGTGTCTAATCCGCATATATATCACCATTGCCCTTAATTTTCTTGACTGTATATCTTTTAAATGTCAACATATACACGTGCGATTTAGTTTATGAAGATTTTTCAATGCCGAGAACCTCGATCAGAGAGTAAAAAAGGCGTAAGGTTCACAATAGCGTAAAATTAAAATGGGATATACCGGGCAAGGATTCGAGTTACAGGAACAAGGGCCAAACCAACCACCCAAGAATGGAATCGTCGAGCGAAAACACTTGACAACCTCCTAGAAGCAGCTTTTCTTACCACCAGACCTTTCTCCATCAATTAGGAATCTGATGTCGTCACTAAACACATTCCTTAAATTGTAGCCATTTGTTGAGTGTTTTTTTTTGTGTTTAATCCGCATATATATATCACCATTGCCCTTGATTTTCTTGAATGTATATCTCTTAAATATCAACATATACACGTGTGATTTAGTTTACGAAGATTTTTCAATGTCGAGAACCTCGATCAGAGAGTAAAAAAGGCGTAAGGTTCACAATGGTGTAAAATTAAAATGGGATATATCGGGCTAGGATTCGAGTTACAGGAGCAAGGGCCAAACCAACCACCCGAGAATGGAATCGTCGAGCGAAAACACTTAATAACCACCTAGAAGCAGCTTTTCTTGCCACCAGACCTTTCTCTATCAATTAGGAATCTGATGCCGTCACTAAACACATTCCTTAAATTGTAGCCATTTGTTGAGTGTTTTTTTTGGTGTCTAATCCGCATATATATCACCATTGCCCTTAATTTTCTTGACTGTATATCTTTTAAATGTCAACATATACATGTGTGATTTAGTTTACGAATATTTTTCAATGCCGAGAACCTCGATCAGAGAGTAAAAAGGCGTAAGGTTCACAATGGTGTAAAATTAAAATGGGATATACCGGGCTAGGATTCGAGTTAAAGGAACAAGGGCCAAACCAACCACCCAAGAATGGAATCGTCGAACGAAAACACTTGACAATCTCCTAGAAGCAGCTTTTCTTACCACCAGACCTTTCTCCATCAATTAGAAATCTGATGCCGTCACTAAACACATTCCTAAAATTATAGCCATTTGTTGAGTGTTTTTTTTGTGTCTAATCCGCATATATATCACCAATGCCCTTGATTTCTTGAATGAATATTTCTTCAATATCAACATATACACGTGTGATTTAGTTTACGAAGATTTTTCAATGCCGAGAACCTCGATCAGAGAGTAAAAAAGGCGTAAGGTTCACAATGGTGTAAAATTAAAATGAGATATACCGGGCTAGGATTCGAGTTACAGGGAAAAGGACCAAACCAAGCACCCAAGAATGGAATCGTCGAGCGAAAACACTTGACAACCTCCTAGAAGCAGCTTTTCTTACCACCAGACCTTTCTCCATCAATTAGGAATATGATGCTGTCACTAAACACATTCCTTAAATTGTAGCCATTTGTTGAGTTTTTTTTTGTGTCTAATCCGCATATATATCACTATTGCCCTTGATTTTCTTGACTGTATATCTCTTAAATATCAACATATACACGTGTGATTTAGTTTATGAAGATTTTTCAATGCCGAGAACCTCGATCAGAGAGTAAAAAAGGCATAAGTTTCACAATGGTGTAAAATTAAAATGGGATATATACCGGGCTAGGATTCGAGTTACAGGAACAAGGACCAAACCAACCACCCAAGAATGGAATCGTCGAGCGAAAACACTTGACAACCTCCTAGAAGTAGCTTTTCTTACCACCAGACCTTTTTCCATTAATTAAGAATGTGATGCTGTCACTAAACACATTCCTTAAATTGTTGCCATTTGTTGGGTGTTTTTTTTTTGGTGTCTAATCCGCATATATATCACCATTGCCCTTGATTTTCTTGACTGTATATCTTTTAAATGTCAACATATACACGTGCGATTTAGTTTATGAAGATTTTTCAATGCCGAGAACCTCGATCAGAGAGTAAAAAAGGCGTAAGGTTCACAATAGTGTAAAATTAAAATGGGATATACCGGGCAAGGATTCGAGTTACAGGAACAAGGTCCAAACCAACCACCCAAGAATGGAATCGTCGAGCGAAAACACTTGACAACCTCCTAGAAGCAGCTTTTCTTACCACCAGACCTTTCTCCATCAATTAGGAATCTGATGTCGTCACTAAACACATTCCTTAAATTGTAGCCATTTGTTGAGTGTTTTTTTTTGTGTCTAATCCGCATATATATATCACCATTGCCCTTGATTTTCTTGAATGTATATCTCTTAAATATCAACATATACACGTGTGATTTAGTTTACGAAGATTTTTCAATGCCGAGAACCTCGATCAGAGAGTAAAAAAGGCGTAAGGTTCACAATGGTGTAAAATTAAAATGGGATATTTCGGGCTAGGATTCCAGTTACAGGAACAAGGGCCAAACCAACCACCCAAGAATGGAATCGTCAAGCGAAAACACTTAATAACCACCTAGAAGCAGCTTTTCTTACCACCAGACCTTTCTCTATCAATTAGGAATCTGATGCCGTCAATAAACACATTACTTAAATTGTAGCCATTTGTTGAGAGTTTTTTTTGGTGTCTAATCCACATATATATGACCATTGCCCTTGATTTTCTTAACTGTGTATCTCTTAAATGTCAACATATACACGTGTGATTTAGTTTACGAATATTTTTCAATGCCGAGAACCTCGATCAGAGAGTAAAAAGGCGTAAGGTTCACAATGGTGTAAAATTAAAATGGGATATACCGGGCTAGGATTCGAGTTAAAGGAACACGGGCCAAACCAACCACCCAAGAATGGAATCGTCGAACGAAAACACTTGACAACCTCCTAGAAGCATCTTTTCTTACCACCAGACCTTTCTCCATCAATTAGAAATCTGATGCCGTCACTAAACACATTCCTTAAATTATAGCCATTTGTTTAGTGTTTTTTTTTTGTGTCTAATCCGCATATATATCACCAATGCCCTTGATTTTCTTGAATGAATATTTCTTAAATATCAACATATACACGTGTGATTTAGTTTACGAAGATTTTTCAATGCGGAGAACCTCGATCAGAGAGTAAAAAAGGCGTAAAGTTCACAATGGTGTAAAATTAAAATGAGATATACCGGGCTAGGATTCTAGTTACAGGGAAAAGGGCCAAACCAAGCACCCAAGAATGGAATCGTCGAGCGAAAACACTTGACAACTTCCTAGAAGCAGCTTTTCTTGCCACCAGACATTCCTCCATCATTTAGGAATCTGATGCCGTCACTAAACACATTCCTTAAATTGTAGCCATTTGTTGAGTGTTTTTTTTTGTGTCTAATCCGCATATATATCACCATTGCCCTTGATTTTCTTAACTGTATATCTCTTAAATGTCAACATATACACGTGTGATTTAGTTTACGAAGATTTTTCAATGCCGAGAACCTCGATCAGAGAGAAAAATAGGTGTAAGGTTTACAATGGTGTAAAATTAAAACGGGATATACCGGGCTAGGATTCGAGTTACAGGAACAAGGGCCAAACCAACAAGCTAAGATTGGAATCGTCGGGAGAAAACACTTGACAACCTCCTAGAAGCAGCTTTTCTTGCCACCAGACCTTTCTCCATCAATTAGGAAACTGATGCTGTCACTAAACATATTCCTTAAATTGTAGCCATTTGTTGAGTTTTTTTTGTGTCTAATCCGCATATATATCACCATTACCCTTGATTTTCTTGAGTGTATATAATTTAAATGTCAACATATACACGTGCGATTTAGTTTATAAAGATTTTTCAATGCCGAGAACCTCGATCAGAGAGTAAAAAAGGCGTAAGGTTCACAATAGTGTAAAATTAAAATGGGATATACCGGGCTAGGATTCGAGTTACAGGAACAAGGGCCAAACCAACCACCCAAGGATGGAATCGTCGAGCGAAAACACTCGACAACCTCCTAGAAGCAGCTTTTCTTGCCACCAGACCTTTCTCCATCAATTAGGTAACTGATGCCGTCACTAAACACATTCCTTAAATTGTAGCCACTTGTTGAGTGTTTTTTTTTTTTTGTGTCTAATCCGCATATATATCACCATTGCCCTTGATTTTCTTGACTGTATATCTCTTAAATATCAACATATACACGTGTGATTTAGTTTACGAAGATTTTTCAATGCCGAGAACCTCGATCAGAGAGAAAAATAGGCTTAAGATTCACAATAGTGTAAAATTAAAATGGGATATACCGGGCTAGGATTCGAGTTACAGGAACAAGGGCCAAACCAACCACCCAAGAATGGAATCGTCGAACGAAAACACTTGACAACCTCCTAGAAGCAGCTTTTCTTGCCACCAGATCTTTCTCCATCAATTAGGAATCTGATGCCGTCACTAAACACATTCCTTAAATTGTAGCCATTTGTTGAGTGTTTTTTTTGGTGTCTTATCCGCATATATATCACCATTGTCCTTGATTTTCTTGACTGTATATCTCTTAAATGTCAACATATACACGTGTGATTTAGTTTACGAAGATTTTTCAATGCCGAGAACCTCGATCAGAGAGTAAAAAGGCGTAAGGTTCACAATGGTGTAAAATTAAAATGGGATATACCGGGATAGGATTCGAGTTACAGGAACAAGGGCCAAACCAACCACCCAAGAATGGAATCGTCGAGCGAAAACACTCGACAACCTCCTAGAAGCAGCTTTTCTTGCCACCAGACCTTTCTCCATCAATTAGGTAACTGATGCCGTCACTAAACACATTCCTTAAATTCTAGCCACTTGTTGAGTGTTTTTTTTTTGTGTCTAATCCGCATATATATCACCATTGCCCTTGATTTTCTTGACTGTATATCTCTTAAATATCAACATATACACGTGTGATTTAGTTTACGAAGATTTTTCAATGCCGAGAACCTCGATCAGAGAGTAAAAAGGGGTAAGGTTTACAATGGTGTAAAATTAAAATGGCATATACCGGGCTAGGATTCGAGTTACAGGAACAAGGGCCAAACCAACAAGCTAAGAATGGAATCGTCCAAAGAAAACACTTGACAACCTCCTAGAAGCAGCTTTTCTTGCCACCAGACCTTTCTCCATCAATTAGGAAACTGATGCCGTCACTAAACATATTCCTTAAATTGTAGCCATTTGTTGAGTTTTTTTTTTGTGTCTAATCCGCATATATATCACCATTGCCCTTGATTTTATTGACTGTATATCTTTTAAATGTCAACATATACACGTGCGATTTAGTTTATGAAGATTTTTCAATGCCGAGAACCTCGATCAGAGAGTAAAAAAGGCGTAAGGTTCACAATAGTGTAAAGTTAAAATGGGATATACCGGGCTAGGATTCGAGTTACAGGAACAAGGGCCAAACCAACCACCCAAGAATGGAATCGTCGAGCGAAAACACTTGACAACTTCCTAGAAGCAGCTTTTCTTGCCACCAGACATTCCTCCATCATTTAGGAATCTGATGTCGTCACTAAACACATTCCTTAAATTGTAGCCATTTGTTGAGTGTTTTTTTTTGTGTCTAATCCGCATATATATCACCATTGCCCTTGATTTTCTTAACTGTATATCTCTTAAATGTCAACATATACACGTGTGATTTAGTGTACGATGATTTTTCAATGCCGAGAACCTCGATCAGAGAGAAAAAAAGGCGTAAGGTTCACGATGGTGTAAAATTAAAATGGGATATACCGGGCTAGGATTCGAGTTACAGGAACAAGGGCCAAACCAACCACCCAAGAATGGAATCGTCGAGCGAAAACACTTGACAACTTCCTAGAAGCAGCTTTTCTTGCCACCAAACCTTCCTCCATCATTTAGGAATCTGATGCCCTCACTAAACACATTCCTTAAATTGTAGCCATTTTATGAGTGTTTTTTTTTGTGTCTAATCCGCATATATATCACCATTGCCCTTGATTTTCTTAACTGTATATCTCTTAAATGTCAACATATACACGTGTGATTTAGTTTACGAAGATTTTTCAATGCCAAGAACCACGATCAGAGAGAAAAAAAGGCGTAAGGTTCACAATGGTGTAAAATTAAAATGGGATATAACGGGCTAGGATTCGAGTTACAGGAACAAGGGCCAAACCACCTACCCAAGAAAGGAATCGTCCAACGAAAACACTTGACAACCTCCTAGAAGCAGCTTTTCTTGCCACCAGATCTTTCTCCATCAATTAGGAATCTGATGCCGTCACTAAACACATTCCTTAAATTGTAGCCATTTATTGAGTGTTTTTTTTTGTGTCTAATCCGCATATATATCACCATTGCCCTTGATTTTCTTAACTGTATATCTCTTAAATGTCAACATATACACGTGTGATTTAGTTTACGAAGATTTTTCAATGCCGAGAACCTCGATCAGAGAGAAAAAAAGACGTAAGGTTCACAATGGTGTAAAATTAAAATGGGATATACCGGGCTAGGATTCGAGTTACAGGAACAAGGGCCAAACCAACCACCCAAGAATGGAATCGTCGAACGAAAACACTTGACAACCTCCTAGAAGCAGCTTTTCTTGCCACCAGATCTTTCTCCATCAATTAGGAATCTGATGCCGTCACTAAACACATTCCTTAAATTGTAGCCATTTGTTAAGTGTTTTTTTTTGTGTCTAATCCGCATATATATCACCATTGCCCTTGATTTTCTTAACTGTATATCTCTTAAATGTCAACATATACACGTGTGATTTAGTTTACGAAGATTTTTCAATGCCGAGAACCTCGATCAGAGAGAAAAAAAGACGTAAGGTTCACAATGGTGTAAAATTAAAATGGGATATACCGGGCTAGGATTCGAGTTAGAGGAACAAGGGCCAAACCAACCACCCAAGAATGGAATCGTCGAACGAAAACACTTGACAACCTCCTAGAAGCAGCTTTTCTTGCCACCAGATCTTTCTCCATCAATTAGGAATCTGATGCCGTCACTAAACACATTCCTTAAATTGTAGCCATTTGTTGAGTGTTTTTTTTGTGTCTAATCCGCATATATATCACCATTGCCCTTGATTTTCTTGACTGTATATCTCTAAAATATCAACATATACACGTGTGATTTAGTTTACGAAGATTTTTCAATGCCGAGAACCTCGATCAGAGAGTAAAAAAGGCGTAAGGTTCACAATGGTGTAAAATTAAAATGGCATATACCGGTCTAGTATTCGAGTTACAGGAACATGGGCCAAACCAACAGGCTAAGAATGGAATCGTCGAGAGAAAACACTTGACAACCTCCTAGAAGCAGCTTTTCTTGCCACCAGACCTTTCTCCATCAATTAGGAAACTGATGCCGTCACTAAACATATTCCTTAAATTTTAGCCATTTGTTGAGTTTTTTTTTGTGTCTAATCCGCATATATATCACCATTGCCCTTAATTTTCTTGACTGTATATCTTTTAAATGTCAACATATACACGTGCGATTTAGTTTATGAAGATTTTTCAATGCCGAGAACCTCGATCAGAGAGTGAAAAAGGCGTAAGGTTCACAATAGTGTAAAATTAAAATGGGATATACCGGGCTAGGATTCGAGTTACAGGAACAAGGGCCAAACCAACCACCCAAGAATGGAATCGTCAAGCGAAAACACTTGACAACCTCCTAGAAGCAGCTTTTCTTACCACCAGACCTTTCTCTATCAATTAGGAATATGATGCTGTCACTAAACACATTCCTTAAATTGTAGCCATTTGTTGAGTGTTTTTTTTTTGGTGTCTAATCCGCATATATATCACCATTGCCCTTGATTTTCTTGACTGTATATCTCTTAAATATCAACATATACACGTGTGATTTAGTTTACGAAGATTTTTCAATGCCGAGAACCTCGATCAGAGAGTAAAAAAGGCATAAGGTTCACAATGGTGTAAAATTAAAATGGGATATACCGGGCTAGGATTCGAGTTACATGAACAAGGGCCAAACCAACCACCCATGAATGGAATAGTCGAGCGAAAACACTTGACAACCTCCTAGAAGCAGCTTTTCTTACCACCAGACCTTTCTCCATCAATTAGGAATATGATGCTGTCACTAAACAAATTCCTTAAAATGTGGCTATTTGTTGAGTGTTTTTTTTGGTGTCTAATCCGCATATATATCACCATTGCCCTTGATTTTCTTGACTGTATATCTTTTAAATGTCAACATATACACGTGCAATTTAGTTTATGATGATTTTTCAATGCCGAGAACCTCGATCAGAGAGTAAAAAAAGCGTAAGGTTCACAATAGTGTAAAATTAAAATGGGATATACCGGGCTAGGATTCGAGTTACAGGAACAAGGGCCAAACCAACCACCCAAGAATGGAATCGTCGAGCGAAAACACTTGACAACCTCCTAGAAGCAGCTTTTCTTACCACCAGACCTTTCTCCATCAATTAGGAATATGATGTTGTCACTAAACACATTCCTTAAATTGTAGCAATTTGTTGAGTGTTTTTTTTGTGTCTAATCCGCATATATATCTCCATTGCCCTTGATTTTCTTAACTCTATATCTCTTAAATATCAACATATACACGTGTGATTTAGTTTACGAAGATTTTTCAATGCTGAGAACCTCGATCAGAGAGAAAAACAGGCGTAAGGTTCACAATGGTGTAAAATTAAAATGGGATATACCGGGCTAGGATTCGAGTTACAGGGAAAAGGGCCAAACCAAGCATCCAAGAATGGAATCGTCGAGCGAAAACACTTGACAACTTCCTAGAATCAGCTTTTCTTGCCACCAGACCTTCCTCCATCCTTTGGGAATCTGACGCCGTCACTAAATACATTCCTTAAATTGTAGCCATTTGTTGAGTGTTTTTTTTGTGTCTAATCCGCATATATATCACCATTGCCCTTGATTTTCTTAACTGTATATCTCTTAAATGTCAACATATACACGTGTGATTTAGTTTCCGAAGATTTTTCAATGCCGAGAACCTCGATCAGAGAGAAAAAAAGGCGTAAGGTTCACAATGGTGTAAAATTAAAATGGGATATACCGGGCTAGGATTCGAGTTACAGGAACAAGGTCAAACCAACCACCCATGAATGGAATCGTCGAACAAAAACACTTGACAACCTCCTAGAAGCAGCTTTTCTTGCCACCAGATCTTTCTCCATCAATTAGGAATCTGATGCCGTCACTAAACACATTCCTTAAATTGTAGCCATTTGTTGAGTGTTTTTTTTGGTGTCTAATCCGCATATATATCACCATTGTCCTTGATTTTCTTGACTGTATATCTCTTAAATGTCAACATATACACGTGTGATTTAGTTTACGAAGATTTTTCAATTCCGAGAACCTCGATCAGAGAGTAAAAAAGGCGTTAGGTTCACAATGGTGTAAAATTAAAATGGGATATACCGGGAAAGGATTCGAGTTACAGGAACAAGGGCCAAACCAACCACCCAAGAATGGAATCGTCGAGCGAAAACACTCGACAACCTCCTAGAAGCAGCTTTTCTTGCCACCAGACCTTTCTCCATCAATTAGGTAATTGATGTCGTCACTAAACACATTCCTTAAATTGTAGCCACTTGTTGAGTGTTTTTTTTGTCTAATCCGCATATATATCACCATTGCCCTTGATTTTCTTGACTGTATATGTCTTAAATATCAATATATACACGTGTGATTTAGTTTATGAATATTTTTCAATGCCGAGAATCTCGATCAGAGAGTAAAAACGGCGTAAGGTTCACAATTGTGTAAAATTAAAATGGGATATACCGGGCTAGGATTCGAGTTACAGGAACAAGGGCCAAACCAACAAGCTAAGAATGGAATCGTCGAGAGAAAACACTTGACAACCTCCTAGAAGCAGCTTTTCTTGCCACCAGATCTTTCTCCATCAATTAGGAATCTGATGCCGTCACTAAACACATTCTTTAAATTGTAGCCATTTGTTGAGTTTTTTTTTGTGTCTAATCCGCATATATATCACCATTGCCCTTGATTTTCTTGACTGTATATCTTTTAAATGTCAACATATACACGTGCGATTTAGTTTATGATGATTTTTCAATGCCGAGAACCTCGATCAGAGAGTAAAAAAGGCGTAAGGTTCACAATAGTGTAAAATTAAAATGGGATATACCGGGCTAGGATTCGAGTTACAGGAACAAGGGCCAAACCAACCACCCAAGAATGGAATCGTCGAGCGAAAACACTTGACAACCTCCTAGAAGCAGCTTTTCTTACCACCAGACCTTTCTCCATCAATTAGGAATATGATGTTGTCACTAAACACATTTCTTAAATTGTAGCAATTTGTTGAGTGTTTTTTTTGTGTCTAATCCGCATATATATCACCATTGCCCTTGATTTTCTTAACTGTATATCTCTTAAATATCAACATATACACGTGTGAGTTAGTTTACGAAGATTTTTCAATGCCGAGAACCTCGATCAGAGAGTAAAAAAGGCATAAGGTTCACAATGGTGTAAAATTAAAATGGGATTCACCGGGCTAGGATTCGAGTTACAGGAACAAGGGTCAAACCAACCACCCAAGACTGGAATCGTCGAGCGAAAACACTCGACAACCTCCTAGAAGCAGCTTTTCTTGCCACCAGACCTTTCTCCATCAATTAGGTAACTGATGCCGTCACTAAACACATTCCTTAAATTGTAGCCACTTGTTGAGTGTTTTTTGTGTCTAATCCGCATATATATCACCATTGCCCTTGATTTTCTTGACTGTATATCTCTTAAATATCAACATATACACGTGTGATTTAGTTTACGAAGATTTTTCAATGCCGAGAACCTCGATCAGAGAGTAAAAAAGGCGTAAGGTTCACAATGGTGTAAAATTAAAATGGCATATACCGGGCTAGGATTCGAGTTACAGGAACAAGGGCCAAACCAACAGGCTAAGAATGGAATCATCGAGAGAAAACACTTGACAACCTCCTAGAAGCAGCTTTTCTTGCTACCAGACCTTTCTCCATCAATTAGGAAACTGATGCCGTCACTAAACATATTCCTTAAATTGTAGCCATTTGTTGAGTTTTTTTTTGTGTCTAATCCGCATATATATCACCATTGCCCTTGATTTTCTTGACTGTATATCTTTTAAATGTCAACATATACACGTGTGATTTAGTTTATGAAGATTTTTCAATGCCGAGAACCTCGATCAGAGAGTAAAAAAGGCGTAAGGTTCACAATAGTGTAAAATTAAAATGGGATATAACGGGCTAGGATTCGAGTTACAGGAACAAGGGCCAAACCAACCACCCAAGAATGGAATCGTCAAGCGAAAACACTTGACAACCTCCTAGAAGCAGCTTTTCTTACCACCAGACCTTTCTCCATCAAATAGGAATATGATGCTGTCACTAAACACATTCCTTAAATTGTAGCCATTTGTTGAGTGTTTTTTTTGGTGTCTAATCCGCATATATATCACCATTTGCCCTTGATTTTCTTGACTGTATATCTCTTAAATATCAACATATACACGTGTGATTTAGTTTACGAAGATTTTTCAATGCCGAGAACCTCGATCAGAGAGTAAAAAAGGCATAAGGTTCACAATGGTGTAAAATTAAAATGGGATATACCGGGCTAGGATTCGAGTTACATGAACAAGGGCCAAACCAACCACCCATGAATGGAATTGTCGAGCGAAAACACTTGATAACCTCCTAGAAGCAGCTTTTCTTACCACCAGACCTTTCTCCATCAATTAGGAATATGATGCTGTCACTAAACACATTCCTTAAAATATAGCTATTTGTTGAGTGTTTTTTTTGGTGTCTAATCCGCATATATATCACCATTGCCCTTGATTTTCTTGACTGTATATCTTTTAAATGTCAACATATACACGTGCAATTTAGTTTATGATGATTTTTCAATGCCGAGAACCTCGATCAGAGAGTAAAAAAGGCGTAAGGTTCACAATAGTGTAAAATTAAAATGGGATATACCGGGCTAGGATTCGAGTTACAGGAACAAGGGCCAAACCAACCACCCAAGAATGGAATCGTCGAGCGAAAACACTTGACAACCTCCTAGAAGCAGCTTTTCTTACCACCAGACCTTTCTCCATCAATTAGGAATATGATGTTGTCACTAAACACATTCCTTAAATTGTAGCAATTTGTTGAGTGTTTTTTTTGTGTCTAATCCGCATATATATCACCATTGCCCTTGATTTTCTTAACTGTATATCTCTTAAATATCAACATATACACGTGTGAGTTAGTTTACGAAGATTTTTCAATGCCGAGAACCTCGATCAGAGAGTAAAAAAGGCATAAGGTTCACAATGGTGTAAAATTAAAATGGGATACACCGGGCTAGGATTCGAGTTACAGGAACAAGGGTCAAACCAACCACCCAAGACTGGAATCGTCGAGCGAAAACACTCGACAACCTCCTAGAAGCAGCTTTTCTTGCCACCAGACCTTTCTCCATCAATTAGGTAACTGATGCCGTCACTAAACACATTCCTTAAATTGTAGCCACCTGTTGAGTGTTTTTTTTGTGTCTAATCCGCATATATATCACCATTGCCCTTGATTTTCTTGACTGTATATCTCTTAAATATCAACATATACACGTGTGATTTAGTTTACGAAGATTTTTCAATGCCGAGAACCTCGATCAGAGAGTAAAAAAGGCGTAAGGTTCACAATGGTGTAAAATTAAAATGGCATATACCGGGCTAGGATTCGAGTTACAGGAACAAGGGCCAAACCAACAGGCTAAGAATGGAATCATCGAGAGAAAACACTTGACAACCTCCTAGAAGCAGCTTTTCTTGCTACCAGACCTTTCTCCATCAATTAGGAAACTGATGCCGTCACTAAACATATTCCTTAAATTGTAGCCATTTGTTGAGTTTTTTTTTGTGTCTAATCCGCATATATATCACCATTGCCCTTGATTTTCTTGACTGTATATCTTTTAAATGTCAACATATACACGTGTGATTTAGTTTATGAAGATTTTTCAATGCCGAGAACCTCGATCAGAGAGTAAAAAAGGCGTAAGGTTCACAATAGTGTAAAATTAAAATGGGATATAACGGGCTAGGATTCGAGTTACAGGAACAAGGGCCAAACCAACCACCCAAGAATGGAATCGTCAAGCGAAAACACTTGACAACCTCCTAGAAGCAGCTTTTCTTACCACCAGACCTTTCTCCATCAAATAGGAATATGATGCTGTCACTAAACACATTCCTTAAATTGTAGCCATTTGTTGAGTGTTTTTTTTGGTGTCTAATCCGCATATATATCACCATTTGCCCTTGATTTTCTTGACTGTATATCTCTTAAATATCAACATATACACGTGTGATTTAGTTTACGAAGATTTTTCAATGCCGAGAACCTCGATCAGAGAGTAAAAAAGGCATAAGGTTCACAATGGTGTAAAATTAAAATGGGATATACCGGGCTAGGATTCGAGTTACATGAACAAGGGCCAAACCAACCACCCATGAATGGAATTGTCGAGCGAAAACACTTGATAACCTCCTAGAAGCAGCTTTTCTTACCACCAGACCTTTCTCCATCAATTAGGAATATGATGCTGTCACTAAACACATTCCTTAAAATATAGCTATTTGTTGAGTGTTTTTTTTGGTGTCTAATCCGCATATATATCACCATTGCCCTTGATTTTCTTGACTGTATATCTTTTAAATGTCAACATATACACGTGCAATTTAGTTTATGATGATTTTTCAATGCCGAGAACCTCGATCAGAGAGTAAAAAAGGCGTAAGGTTCACAATAGTGTAAAATTAAAATGGGATATACCGGGCTAGGATTCGAGTTACAGGAACAAGGGCCAAACCAACCACCCAAGAATGGAATCGTCGAGCGAAAACACTTGACAACCTCCTAGAAGCAGCTTTTCTTACCACCAGACCTTTCTCCATCAATTAGGAATATGATGTTGTCACTAAACACATTCCTTAAATTGTAGCAATTTGTTGAGTGTTTTTTTTGTGTCTAATCCGCATATATATCACCATTGCCCTTGATTTTCTTAACTGTATATCTCTTAAATATCAACATATACACGTGTGAGTTAGTTTACGAAGATTTTTCAATGCCGAGAACCTCGATCAGAGAGTAAAAAAGGCATAAGGTTCACAATGGTGTAAAATTAAAATGGGATACACCGGGCTAGGATTCGAGTTACAGGAACAAGGGTCAAACCAACCACCCAAGACTGGAATCGTCGAGCGAAAACACTCGACAACCTCCTAGAAGCAGCTTTTCTTGCCACCAGACCTTTCTCCATCAATTAGGTAACTGATGCCGTCACTAAACACATTCCTTAAATTGTAGCCACCTGTTGAGTGTTTTTTTTGTGTCTAATCCGCATATATATCACCATTGCCCTTGATTTTCTTGACTGTATATCTCTTAAATATCAACATATACACGTGTGATTTAGTTTACGAAGATTTTTCAATGCCGAGAACCTCGATCAGAGAGTAAAAAAGGCGTAAGGTTCACAATGGTGTAAAATTAAAATGGCATATACCGGGCTAGGATTCGAGTTACAGGAACAAGGGCCAAACCAACAGGCTAAGAATGGAATCAACGAGAGAAAACACTTGACAACCTCCTAGAAGCAGCTTTTCTTGCTACCAGACCTTTCTCCATCAATTAGGAAACTGATGCCGTCACTAAACATATTCCTTAAATTGTAGCCATTTGTTGAGTTTTTTTTTGTGTCTAATCCGCATATATATCACCATTGCCCTTGATTTTCTTGACTGTATATCTTTTAAATGTCAACATATACACGTGTGATTTAGTTTATGAAGATTTTTCAATGCCGAGAACCTCGATCAGAGAGTAAAAAAGGCGTAAGGTTCACAATAGTGTAAAATTAAAATGGGATATAACGGGCTAGGATTCGAGTTACAGGAACAAGGGCCAAACCAACCACCCAAGAATGGAATCGTCAAGCGAAAACACTTGACAACCTCCTAGAAGCAGCTTTTCTTACCACCAGACCTTTCTCCATCAAATAGGAATATGATGCTGTCACTAAACACATTCCTTAAATTGTAGCCATTTGTTGAGTGTTTTTTTTGGTGTCTAATCCGCATATATATCACCATTTGCCCTTGATTTTCTTGACTGTATATCTCTTAAATATCAACATATACACGTGTGATTTAGTTTACGAAGATTTTTCAATGCCGAGAACCTCGATCAGAGAGTAAAAAAGGCATAAGGTTCACAATGGTGTAAAATTAAAATGGGATATACCGGGCTAGGATTCGAGTTACATGAACAAGGGCCAAACCAACCACCCATGAATGGAATTGTCGAGCGAAAACACTTGATAACCTCCTAGAAGCAGCTTTTCTTACCACCAGACCTTTCTCCATCAATTAGGAATATGATGCTGTCACTAAACACATTCCTTAAAATATAGCTATTTGTTGAGTGTTTTTTTTGGTGTCTAATCCGCATATATATCACCATTGCCCTTGATTTTCTTGACTGTATATCTTTTAAATGTCAACATATACACGTGCAATTTAGTTTATGATGATTTTTCAATGCCGAGAACCTCGATCAGAGAGTAAAAAAGGCGTAAGGTTCACAATAGTGTAAAATTAAAATGGGATATACCGGGCTAGGATTCGAGTTACAGGAACAAGGGCCAAACCAACCACCCAAGAATGGAATCGTCGAGCGAAAACACTTGACAACCTCCTAGAAGCAGCTTTTCTTACCACCAGACCTTTCTCCATCAATTAGGAATATGATGTTGTCACTAAACACATTCCTTAAATTGTAGCAATTTGTTGAGTGTTTTTTTTGTGTCTAATCCGCATATATATCACCATTGCCCTTGATTTTCTTAACTGTATATCTCTTAAATATCAACATATACACGTGTGAGTTAGTTTACGAAGATTTTTCAATGCCGAGAACCTCGATCAGAGAGTAAAAAAGGCATAAGGTTCACAATGGTGTAAAATTAAAATGGGATACACCGGGCTAGGATTCGAGTTACAGGAACAAGGGTCAAACCAACCACCCAAGACTGGAATCGTCGAGCGAAAACACTCGACAACCTCCTAGAAGCAGCTTTTCTTGCCACCAGACCTTTCTCCATCAATTAGGTAACTGATGCCGTCACTAAACACATTCCTTAAATTGTAGCCACCTGTTGAGTGTTTTTTTTGTGTCTAATCCGCATATATATCACCATTGCCCTTGATTTTCTTGACTGTATATCTCTTAAATATCAACATATACACGTGTGATTTAGTTTACGAAGATTTTTCAATGCCGAGAACCTCGATCAGAGAGTAAAAAAGGCGTAAGGTTCACAATGGTGTAAAATTAAAATGGCATATACCGGGCTAGGATTCGAGTTACAGGAACAAGGGCCAAACCAACAGGCTAAGAATGGAATCAACGAGAGAAAACACTTGACAACCTCCTAGAAGCAGCTTTTCTTGCTACCAGACCTTTCTCCATCAATTAGGAAACTGATGCCGTCACTAAACATATTCCTTAAATTGTAGCCATTTGTTGAGTTTTTTTTTGTGTCTAATCCGCATATATATCACCATTGCCCTTGATTTTCTTGACTGTATATCTTTTAAATGTCAACATATACACGTGTGATTTAGTTTATGAAGATTTTTCAATGCCGAGAACCTCGATCAGAGAGTAAAAAAGGCGTAAGGTTCACAATAGTGTAAAATTAAAATGGGATATAACGGGCTAGGATTCGAGTTACAGGAACAAGGGCCAAACCAACCACCCAAGAATGGAATCGTCAAGCGAAAACACGTGACAACCTCCTAGAAGCAGCTTTTCTTACCACCAGACCTTTCTCCATCAAATAGGAATATGATGCTGTCACTAAACACATTCCTTAAATTGTAGCCATTTGTTGAGTGTTTTTTTTGGTGTCTAATCCGCATATATATCACCATTGCCCTTGATTTTCTTGACTGTATATCTCTTAAATATCAACATATACACGTGTGATTTAGTTTACGAAGATTTTTCAATGCCGAGAACCTCGATCAGAGAGTAAAAAAGGCATAAGGTTCACAATGGTGTAAAATTAAAATGGGATATACCGGGCTAGGATTCGAGTTACATGAACAAGGGCCAAACCAACCACCCATGAATGGAATTGTCGAGCGAAAACACTTGATAACCTCCTAGAAGCAGCTTTTCTTACCACCAGACCTTTCTCCATCAATTAGGAATATGATGCTGTCACTAAACACATTCCTTAAAATATAGCTATTTGTTGAGTGTTTTTTTTTTGGTGTCTAATCCGCATATATATCACCATTGCCCTTGATTTTCTTGACTGTATATCTTTTAAATGTTAACATATACACGTGCAATTTAGTTTATGATGATTTTTCAATGCCGAGAACCTCGATCAGAGAGTAAAAAAGGCGTAAGGTTCACAATAGTGTAAAATTAAAATGGGATATACCGGGCTATGATTCGAGTTACAGGAACAAGGGCCAAACCAACCACCCAAGAATGGAATCGTCGAGCGAAAACACTTGACAACCTCCTAGAAGCAGCTTTTCTTACCACCAGACCTTTCTCCATCAATTAGGAATATGATGTTGTCACTAAACACATTCCTTAAATTGTAGCAATTTGTTGAGTGTTTTTTTTGTGTCTAATCCGCATATATATCACCATTGCCCTTGATTTTCTTAACTGTATATCTCTTAAATATCAACATATACACGTGTGAGTTAGTTTACGAAGATTTTTCAATGGCGAGAACCTCGATCAGAGAGTAAAAAAGGCATAAGGTTCACAATGGTGTAAAATTAAAATGGGATATACCGGTCTAGGATTCGAGTTACAGGAACAAGGGTCAAACCAACCACCCAAGACTGGAATCGTCGAGCGAAAACAGTCGACAACCTCCTAGAAGCAGCTTTTCTTGCCACCAGACCTTTCTCCACCAATTAGGTAACTGATGTCGTCACTAAACACATTCCTTAAATTGTAGCCACTTGTTGAGTGTTTTTTTTGTGTCTAATCCGCATATATATCACCATTGCCCTTGATTTTCTTGACTGTATATCTCTTAAATATCAACATATACACGTGTGATTTAGTTTACGAAGATTTTTCAATGCCGAGAACCTCGATCAGAGAGTAAAAAAGGCGTAAGGTTCACAATGGTGTAAAATTAAAATGGCATATACCGGGCTAGGATTCGAGTTACAGGAACAAGGGCCAAACCAACAGGCTAAGAATGGAATCGTCGAGAGAAAACACTTGACAACCTCCTAGAAGCAGCTTTTCTTGCCACCAGACCTTTCTCCATCAATTAGGAAACTGATGCCGTCACTAAACATATTCCTTAAATTGTAGCCATTTGTTGAGTTTTTTTTTTTGTGTCTAATCCGCATATATATCACCATTGCCCTTGATTTTCTTGACTGTATATCTTTTAAATGCAACATATACACGTGCGATTTAGTTTATGAAGATTTTTCAACGCCGAGAACCTCGATCAGAGAGTAAAAAAGGCGTAAGGTTCACAATAGTGTAAAATTAAAATGGGATATACCGGGCTAGGATTCGAGTTACAGGAACAAGGGCCAAACCAACCACCCAAGAATGGAATCGTCAAGCGAAAACACTTGACAACCTCCTAGAAGCAGCTTTTCTTACCACCAGACCTTTCTCCATCAATTAGGAATATGATGCTGTCACTAAACACATTCCTTAAAATGTAGCTATTTGTTGAGTGTTTTTTTTGGTGTCTAATCCGCATATATATCACCATTGCCCTTGATTTTCTTGACTGTATATCTTTTAAATGTCAACATATACACGTGCAATTTAGTTTATGATGATTTTCAATGCCGAGAACCTCGATCAGAGAGTAAAAAAAGGCGTAAGGTTCACAATAGTGTAAAATTAAAATGGGATATACCGGGCTAGGATTCGAGTTACAGGAACAAGGGCCAAACCAACCACCCAAGAATGGAATCGTCGAGCGAAAACACTTGACAACCTCCTAGAGGCAGCTTTTCTTACCACCAGACCTTTCTCCATCAATTAGGAATATGATGTTGTCACTAAACACATTCCTTAAATTGTAGCAATTTGTTGAGTGTTTTTTTTTTGTGTCTAATCCGCATATATATCACCATTGCCCTTGATTTTCTTGAATGAATATTTCTTAAATATCAACATAGACACGTGTGATTTAGTTTACGAAGATTTTTCAATGCCGAGAACCTCGATCAGAGAGAAAAAAGGGCGTAAGGTTCACAATGGTGTAAAATTAAAATGGGATATACCGGGCTAGGATTCGAGTTACAGGGAAAAGGGCCAAACCAAGCATCCAAGAAGGGAATCGTCGAGCGAAAACACTTGACAACTTCCTAGAAGCAGCTTTTCTTGCCACCAGACCTTCCTCCATCCTTTAGGAATCTGACGCCGTCACTAAATACATTCCTTAAATTGTAGCCATTTGTTGAGTGTTTTTTTTTGTGTCTAATCCGCATATATATCACCATTGCCCTTGATTTTCTTAACTGTATATCTCTTAAATGTCAACATATACACGTGTGATTTAGTTTACGAAGATTTTTCAATGCCGAGAACCTCGATCAGAGAGAAAAAAAGGCGTAAGGTTCACAATGGTGTAAAATTAAAATGGGATATACCGGGCTAGGAGTCGAGTTACAGGAACAAGGCCAAACCAACCACCCAAGAATGGAATCGTCGAACAAAAACACTTGACAACCTCCTAGAAGCAGCTTTTCTTGCCACCAGATCTTTCTCCATCAATTAGGAATCTGATGCCGTCACTAAACACTTTCCTTAAATTGTAGCCATTTGTTGAGTGTTTTTTTTTTGGTGTCTAATCCATATATATATCACCATTGTCCTTGATTTTCTTGACTGTATATCTCTTAAATATCAACATATATACGTGTGATTTAGTTTACGAAGATTTTTCAATGCCGAGAACCTCGATCAGAGAGTAAAAAAGGCATAAGGTTCACAATGGTCTAAAATTAAAATGGGATATACTGGGCTAGGATTCGAGTTACGTGAACAAGGGCCAAACCAACCACCCATGAATGGAATTGTCGAGCGAAAACACTTGATAACCTCCTAGAAGCAGCTTTTCTTACCACCAGACCTTTCTCCATCAATTAGGAATATGATGCTGTCACTAAACACATTCCTTAAAATATAGTTATTTGTTGAGTGTTTTTTTTTGTGTCTAATCCGCATATATATCACCATTGCCCTTGATTTTCTTGACTGTATATCTTTTAAATGTCAACATATACATGTGCAATTTAGTTTATGATGATTTTTCAATGCCGAGAACCTCGATCAGAGAGTAAAAAAGGCGTAAGGTTCACAATGGTGTAAAATTAAAATGGGATATACCGGGCTAGGATTCGAGTTACAGGAACAAGGGCCAAACCAACCACCCAAGAATGGAATCGTCGAGCGAAAACACTTGACAACCTCCTAGAAGCAGCTTTTCTTACCACCAGACCTTTCTCCATCCATTAGGAATATGATGTTGTCACTAAACACATTCCTTAAATTGTAGCAATTTGTTGAGTGTTTTTTTTGTGTCGAATCCGCATATATATCACCATTGCCCTTGATTTTCTTAACTGTATATCTCTTAAATATCAACATATACACGTGTGAGTTAGTTTACGAAGATTTTTCAATGCCGAGAACCTCGATCAGAGAGTAAAAAAGGCATAAGGTTCACAATGGTGTAAAATTAAAATGGGATACACCGGGCTAGGATTCGAGTTACAGGAACAAGGGTCAAACCAACCACCCAAGACTGGAATCGTCGAGCGAAAACACTCGACAACCTCCTAGAAACAGCTTTTCTTGCCACCAGACCTTTCTCCATCAATTAGGTAACTGATGCCGTCACTAAACACATTCCTTAAATTGTAGCCACTTGTTGAGTGTTTTTTTTGTGTCTAATCCGCATATATATCACCATTGCCCTTGATTTTCTTGACTGTATATCTCTTAAATATCAACATATACACGTGTGATTTAGTTTACGAAGATTTTTCAATGCCGAGAACCTCGATCAGAGAGTAAAAAAGGCGTAAGGTTCACAATGGTGTAAAATTAATATGGCATATACCGGGCTAGGATTCGAGTTACAGGAACAAGGGCCAAACCAACAGGCTAAGAATGGAATCATCGAGAGAAAACACTTGACAACCTCCTAGAAGCAGCTTTTCTTGCTACCAGACCTTTCTCCATCAATTAGGAAACTGATGCCGTCACTAAACATATTCCTTAAATTGTAGCCATTTGTTGAGTTTTTTTTTGTGTCTAATCCGCATATATATCACCATTGCCCTTGATTTTCTTGACTGTATATCTTTTAAATGTCAACATATACACGTGTGATTTAGTTTATGAAGATTTTTCAATGCCGAGAACCTCGATCAGAGAGTAAAAAAGGCGTAAGGTTCACAATAGTGTAAAATTAAAATGGGATATAACGGGCTAGGATTCGAGTTACAGGAACAAGGGCCAAACCAACCACCCAAGAATGGAATCGTCAAGCGAAAACACTTGACAACCTCCTAGAAGCAGCTTTTCTTACCACCAGACCTTTCTCCATCAAATAGGAATATGATGCTGTCACTAAACACATTCCTTAAATTGTAGCCATTTGTTGAGTGTTTTTTTTGGTGTCTAATCCGCATATATATCACCATTGCCCTTGATTTTCTTGACTGTATATCTCTTAAATATCAACATATACACGTGTGATTTAGTTTACGAAGATTTTTCAATGCCGAGAACCTCGATCAGAGAGTAAAAAAGGCATAAGGTTCACAATGGTGTAAAATTAAAATGGGATATACCGGGCTAGGATTCGAGTTACATGAACAAGGGCCAAACCAACCACCCATGAATGGAATTGTCGAGCGAAAACACTTGATAACCTCCTAGAAGCAGCTTTTCTTACCACCAGACCTTTCTCCATCAATTAGGAATATGATGCTGTCACTAAACACATTCCTTAAAATATAGCTATTTGTTGAGTGTTTTTTTTTTGGTGTCTAATCCGCATATATATCACCATTGCCCTTGATTTTCTTGACTGTATATCTTTTAAATGTCAACATATACACGTGCAATTTAGTTTATGATGATTTTTCAATGCCGAGAACCTCGATCAGAGAGTAAAAAAGGCGTAAGGTTCACAATAGTGTAAAATTAAAATGGGATATACCGGGCTAGGATTCGAGTTACAGGAACAAGGGCCAAACCAACCACCCAAGAATGGAATCGTCGAGCGAAAACACTTGACAACCTCCTAGAAGCAGCTTTTCTTACCACCAGACCTTTCTCCATCAATTAGGAATATGATGTTGTCACTAAACACATTCCTTAAATTGTAGCAATTTGTTGAGTGTTTTTTTTGTGTCTAATCCGCATATATATCACCATTGCCCTTGATTTTCTTAACTGTATATCTCTTAAATATCAACATATACACGTGTGAGTTAGTTTACGAAGATTTTTCAATGGCGAGAACCTCGATCAGAGAGTAAAAAAGGCATAAGGTTCACAATGGTGTAAAATTAAAATGGGATATACCGGGCTAGGATTCGAGTTACAGGAACAAGGGTCAAACCAACCACCCAAGACTGGAATCGTCGAGCGAAAACACTCGACAACCTCCTAGAAGCAGCTTTTCTTGCCACCAGACCTTTCTCCATCAATTAGGTAACTGATGTCGTCACTAAACACATTCTTTAAATTGTAGCCACTTGTTGAGTGTTTTTTTTGTGTCTAATCCGCATATATATCACCATTGCCCTTGATTTTCTTGACTGTATATCTCTTAAATATCAACATATACACGTGTGATTTAGTTTTCGAAGATTTTTCAATGCCGAGAACCTCGATCAGAGAGTAAAAAAGGCGTAAGGTTCACAATGGAGTAAAATTAAAATGGCATATACCGGGCTAGGATTCGAGTTACAGGAACAAGGGCCAAACCAACAGGCTAAGAATGGAATCGTCGAGAGAAAACACTTGACAACCTCCTAGAAGCAGCTTTTCTTGCCACCAGACCTTTCTCCATCAATTAGGAAACTGATGCCGTCACTAAACATATTCCTTAAATTGTAGCCATTTGTTGAGTTTTTTTTTTGTGTCTAATCCGCATATATATCACCATTGCCCTTGATTTTCTTGATTGTATATCTTTTAAATGTCAACATATACACGTGCGATTTAGTTTATGAAGATTTTTCAACGCCGAGAACCTCGATCAGAGAGTAAAAAAGGCGTAAGGTTCACAATAGTGTAAAATTAAAATGGGATATACCGGGCTAGGATTCGAGTTACAGGAACAAGGGCCAAACCAACCACCCAAGAATGGAATCGTCAAGCGAAAACACTTGACAACCTCCTAGAAGCAGCTTTTCTTACCACCAGACCTTTCTCCATCAATTAGGAATATGATGCTGTCACTAAACACATTCCTTAAATTGTAGCCATTTGTTGAGTGTTTTTTTTGGTGTCTAATCCGCATATATATCACCATTGCCCTTGATTTTCTTGACTGTATATCTCTTAAATATCAACATATACACGTGTGATTTAGTTTACGAAGATTTTTCAATGCCGAGAACCTCGATCAGAGAGTAAAAAAGGCATAAGGTTCACAATGGTGTAAAATTAAAATGGGATATACCGGGCTAGGATTCGAGTTACATGAACAAGGGCCAAACCAACCACCCATGAATGGAATTGTCGAGCGAAAACACTTGACAACCTCCTAGAAGCAGCTTTTCTTACCACCAGACCTTTCTCCATCAATTAGGAATATGATGCTGTCACTAAACACATTCCTTAAAATGTAGCTATTTGTTGAGTGTTTTTTTTGGTGTCTAATCCGCATATATATCACCATTGCCCTTGATTTTCTTGACTGTATATCTTTTAAATGTCAACATATACACGTGCAATTTAGTTTATGATGATTTTTCAATGCCGAGAACCTCGATCAGAGAGTAAAAAAGGCGTAAGGTTCACAATAGTGTAAAATTAAAATGGGATATACCGGGCTAGGATTCGAGTTACAGGAACAAGGGCCAAACCAACCACCCAAGAATGGAATCGTCGAGCGAAAACACTTGACAACCTCCTAGAGGCAGCTTTTCTTACCACCAGACCTTTCTCCATCAATTAGGAATATGATGTTGTCACTAAACACATTCCTTAAATTGTAGCAATTTGTTGAGTGTTTTTTTTGTGTCTAATCCGCATATATATCACCATTGCCCTTGATTTTCTTGAATGAATATTTCTTAAATATCAACATAGACACGTGTGATTTAGTTTACGAAGATTTTTCAATGCCGAGAACCTCGATCAGAGAGAAAAAAGGGCGTAAGGTTCACAATGGTGTAAAATTAAAATGGGATATACCGGGCTAGGATTCGAGTTACAGGGAAAAGGGCCAAACCAAGCATCCAAGAAGGGAATCGTCGAGCGAAAACACTTGACAACTTCCTAGAAGCAGCTTTTCTTGCCACCAGACCTTCCTCCATCCTTTAGGAATCTAACGCCGTCACTAAATACATTCCTTAAATTGTAGCCATTTGTTGAGTGTTTTTTTGTGTCTAATCCGCATATATATCACCATTGCCCTTGATTTTCTTAACTGTATATCTCTTAAATGTCAACATATACACGTGTGATTTAGTTTACGAAGATTTTTCAATGCCGAGAACCTCGATCAGAGAGAAAAAAAGGCGTAAGGTTCACAATGGTGTAAAATTAAAATGGGATATACCGGGCTAGGAGTCGAGTTACAGGAACAAGGCCAAACCAACCACCCAAGAATGGAATCGTCGAACAAAAACACTTGACAACCTCCTAGAAGCAGCTTTTCTTACCACCAGATCTTTCTCCATCAATTAGGAATCTGATGCCGTCACTAAACACTTTCCTTAAATTGTAGCCATTTGTTGAGTGTTTTTTTTTGGTGTCTAATCCATATATATATCACCATTGTCCTTGATTTTCTTGACTGTATATCTCTTAAATGTCAACGTATACACGTGTGATTTAGTTTACGAAGATTTTTCAATGCCGAGAACCTCTATCAGAGAGTAAAAAAGGCGTAAGGTTCACAATGGTGTAAAATTAAAATGGGATATACCGGGATGGGATTCGAGTTACAGGAACAAGGGCCAAACCAACCACCCAAGAATGGAATCGTCGAGCGAAAACACTCGACAACCTCCTAGAAGCAGCTTTTCTTGCCACCAGACCTTTCTCCATCAATTAGGTAACTGATGTCGACACTAAACACATTCCTTAAATTGTAGCCACTTGTTGAGTGTTTTTTTTTGTGTCTAATCCGCATATATATCACCATTGCCCTTGATTTTCTTGACTGTATATCTCTTAAATATCAATATATACACGTGTGATTTAGTTTACGAAGATTTTTCAATGCCGAGAACCTCGATCAGAGAGTAAAAAAGGCGTAAGGTTCACAATTGTGTAAAATAAAAATGGGATATACCGGGCTAGGATTCGAGTTACAGGAACAAGGGCCAAACCAACAAGCTAAGAATGGAATCGTCGAGAGAAAACACTTGACAACCTCCTAGAAGCAGCTTTTCTTGCCACCAGACCTTTCTCCATAAATTAGGAAACTGATGCCGTCACTAAACATATTCTTTAAATTGTAGCCATTTGTTGAGTTTTTTTTTTGTGTCTAATCCGCATATATATGACCATTGCCCTTGATTTTCTTGACTGTATATCTTTTAAATGTCAACATATACACGTGCGATTTAGTTTATGAAGATTTTTCAATGCCGAGAACCTCGATCAGAGAGTAAAAAAGGCGTAAGGTTCACAATAGTGTAAAATTAAAATGGGATTTACCGGGCTAGGATTCGAGTTACAGGAATAAGGGCCAAACCAACCACCCAAGAATGGAATCGTCGAGCGAAAACACTTGACAACCTCCTAGAAGCAGTTTTTCTTACCACCAGACCTTTCTCCATCAATTAGGAATATGATGCTGTTACTAAACACATTCCTTAAATTGTAGCCATTTGTTGAGTGTTTTTTTTTGTGTCTAATCCGCATATATATCACCATTGCCCTTGATTTTCTTAACTGTATATCTCTTAAATATCAACATTGTTAGGCCCTATAGGTTTATGGATTAGTATATTAATTGCTTAATGGATCAAGTTCTAGAAGTAGGGGTATTAGAGTGGGCTTTGGGGTAATAATGGGCCTAGGGTTTTGGGGGAAACCCCTTACTATAAATAGGAAAATGATAATTAGGGGCTAAGGTTGGTTGGTTCAATTGGTTTTAGAAACTTGTATTAGACAATTTCCACTGTATGCAAGTTTAAGCCTTTGAATATTCAAATCTTCATATTGTTCTTGATTATTTCTTGAACATCATCAAGTTTGGATTCCGCCCATCCTTGGTGATTGTTTGATATCGTTGTTTGATCCGTATTTTCGGGACTTACAATTGGTATCAGAGCCAATTTGATATCAAACACTCAAGAAAAATCTGTTTTTTTTTTGGTTGAAGATCTTCATCGAGTTCTTCGGGTTCTTCATCGTGTTCTTCGCGTTCTTCAAAAATTCTTTATATTTTGCTATTTTGACCTTGTTGACAAGTGTTTAAATTCTCACAATCTTATCCGACATCATCATTTCGGATTGCTTTCAACTGTCAACCTCCACGTTTCATCATCATCATTAAAAGTCAACATCATCATCCTGTCATCATCGTACATCCGTAATCTTCAACATCATCATCCGACATCGTCCGTAATCAAGATTATTTTCATCCGCAATCATTGTCTTCATCCGCAACCATCTCGGACTAACTTCATCTTCATCATCCGTAATACCATTTCATCCGAAATCATAACTTATCATCCGAGAGTCGATCCGTAATCAATCCGTGATTAACATATTCATCCGACATCATATCCGTGACTGTCCGGAATCATATCATCATCATCCGGAATCATATCATCATTCATCCGGAATCGTCAACTATCTCATCCGAAATCAACAACACAATCATCCACAGTCCCTTGATCATCTTCCACAACTCACCGCCATTTCATCTCCGGTCATCTTCATCTCCTCCTCCCTCATCTTCTTCTCCGGTAACCATCACCATAACCTGCAACTCACCTCTGGCTATCCACCACCGTCCTCCGTCTTCTCCGTTCAAACGTCGACGAACCACCTGCAACGTTTCCGACACACCACCATCTCCGACAACCTGCAACTTCTTCGTCTCCAGTCTCCTGTCACACCTCCGTTCATCATCGTCATTCAAACATCGTACTACTTCCAACACACCGGCAACCTTCTTCGTCACTAACCACCATCCTTCATCGTTTCCGGTTTCCGTCATCCACCCAACACCACCGTGCACCTTCGACGACCTCCGACACCGACCCGACACCCTCTGTCATCACCGTTGTTCACCGTCATCGACCACCACAACCATCGTTCCTTTGAAACCCAACTTCCGTTCATCTACGTTCACCTTAGTCTCCGACATCTTCTTCTGCTCACCTTCTCCGATCACCACTCTAACACCCTCCGTCACCTCAGCTAGATCGTCTTCACAGTTATCGTCGTCTATCATCTCCGACGACCTCCGATCATCTTCTCTGACCCGGTCACTTGAACTTCATCTCTGTTCATCACCTCCTCCATCGTCACCATCATCGCATCCTTTACGTTCAATCATCTCCGGTCACCACTGACAGCCAACTTATTCTCCGGTCATCCTTGGCGGCGGCGTTTAGCAATTAGGGTTTTGGGACTTGAAACGAAGAAGACAGAAACAACAAAACGACATTTCAGTTGTCGTTTAGTTTTTTTTTAATTATATAATAATTATAATATAATAGTAATCATTAGGTAATCATTACATAATTATTAATATAATATAATTATAATATAAAAATATAAATTAGTTTTCTTTTAATATATATCTTAAAATTTTTATTAAAAAGGGTTTATATATATTATATTAAAATTTAAAAAAAATATATATATATAATATATAACATATTTTAGTAAAAAAATTAAATTAAAAATCAGTTTAATAATAAAAAAAAAAAATTTGTTTGTTTTGGGGCGAAAAATTTTGACAGGTTTTTGACGAGCGTTACGGGAAGCGGGTTCATAAGTTTTTGACGTGTTTGAGTTAGCAAGTTTACGGGTTATTGCTTGTTTCAACGATGAACTCTCCAAGCAGTGTTTCTCAACGTGAGTTGGTCTGGAAACAACTCGATAGTTTCGGATATATCGAGGGTGAAACCGTAGAAGACGTGATCAGAAGATTTACGCAACTGCTTTCTGAAATCGAGAAGAGCGGATTGTATGTGACACTTGGTAGGGTGAACAGAGCCTTTTTGTACGGATTGCCTCGAAGCAAGACATGGGACTATCGTGTTGCAGTTATCATGGGGACATACAATCATGCTACAACGGAAACAAAAGATGTGATCTCCTTAGTCAATGAATATGTCCAGGAAGACAAGCAGAGGAGTCAGAATCACGCAAACACATCGTCGTCTATGTCTAACTATCAGAAGGCTTTTGCTACTTCACCACTTGCCACTGATCCCGACGTTGCTCAGATTCCCTCACCTTCAACTGTGGCAACTTCATCATCTGATGTGAAGAGCCCACAATCAACAGGATCTCATCCCGATGAAGTGGCCAAACCAGCACCCCAGGCCCAAGTTGAAGAACCGAAATCTCTCTCTGAAACGCTAAATTCTCTGTTGTGTACAGAGCACTGTAGAAAGAAAGTTGCACTTCTGAGATCACAAAACTCAGCATTGATCACGGATTACAACAGTGTCATGGGAAAGTACATCAGTCTTCGAGAGAATAATAAGATTCTCTATGAAAAGATTGAAGCACTTAAGAAGGACATAGCTCAACTTCACAGAGATGTGAATCAACAACAATGTTGGGTTCATGACTATAAACATAGGCTCACAGTTAAAACTCTTGAATGTGACTCTGTGAAGGGTGAGCTAGAGCTCCTCACTGGAAAGTACAAACAGAACGAGTTAAACATCAAAAAGTTTGACACTTCCAGTACCACAGTTCAAAATCTGTGTAATGTGCAACTTGCTTATCAAGAAAACAAGGGAAAGGGTTTGGGGTATAAAAAGGTTTCGCCACCATACAATCATAATTATTCCAGATTGCCAATCACTGAGCAGGAAATGGAAAATTATGACACTATGATGTATGGCAAACCTAGTGACTATGTTCCATGGGAGCCCTTCAGACCAAAGAATGCCAGACCAGCTGATTTTCAAAAACCAATGAATTTTGTTAAAAATGCGGATAAAAATTGCTCAAACGAATCAGCTGGCGAATCTGAAAAGGAAAATGAACCAGAGAATGAAACAGAACCAGTGAAAACATCCGCAAATGAGCCACAAGAAATTTTGTCAAATTCTGATTGTGATTCTGTAGAAAATAATAACTGTTCTAGTTCATGTGCATAATCAATGACAGTTGAAGAGCAGTCTGCAGTGGATGATGAACCACATTCAATAGTTGCTGATGTTGCTGATGATTCGGATGCTACCAAACCCGATCATTACGCTTGGAACTGTGTTATGTCTTCGTATGCTGAGAGTCGGGGGAAATCTGATGTATCGACTGATAAACTTGAGACACCTGTTTCAAGTGACTCAGAAATGTGTTCTGGTGATTCAGACAACTATTCTAGTATGCCTGAAACATCAACCAATACATCAGAAACTCATGAACAAGAGAAAATTGAGAAAATTGATATGTTTGATTGTGTTAGTAAAGAAGTCGATGAACAGGGATCATCTGATGAATCTAACATTCAAGTTGCAGATTCTGGTACGTCAGATAATTGTAGCACTTCTGAGAATTCTGAATGTGACAAACACTCAGAACCAAGTAGTGCAACACCCGAAGAGAGTCAAACAGTTTCAAACATAGATTGCTCTTCATTTGAGAAACCAGAATCAGCTGATGTCAGAAACTCAGAGGTTGATGAAGCTGAAGAAGAGATATTCGTAGAAACCATTTCTGAGGAAACTCATGAGATCTTGGAGCCTGAAGAAAATGGATCCACAGAAATCAATTCAACAGTTGATTCAACTGATGAAACTGAAGAAGAGGTATCTGTGGAAACCAATTCTGCAGAAACTCCTGAGAACATAGTTTCCGAGGAAAAGGAATCTGTGGAAGTCAATTCAACAGATGATTCAACTCTCGATCCCAAAGGATCAGATTCGGAAGAAAGCATTTCAAATAAAGCAAAGTCTACCGAATCTGCTTCTTCAAAGAAGAAACGATCACGTAAAAACAGAAGACCACGGAAAAAGAAAATTCAAAAGAAAAACCTGTCTCTCATGCAAATTGAACCTAAGTTGAAGGGTAAAGCTGTCGATACTGACTCTTGTGCTGACAGCTGTAAAGCGGGTTCCTCCAAGAACAAGCACACTCCAAAGCACTCAGTGTCAAATGAATGGAAAAGACGTGATCAGTTCTTGAGAATAATGCAAGCCGAACTAGATGTCTTTTTCTCAAAAAGGCAGACATGTTTTAACTGTGGAATTCCGGGACACATCGCAAGAAATTGTGTTCATCGTCCCTACTACTCTAGGAACATGTACCATCAGAAGGCTATGCACTCTCACTTTACCAAAAATTGTCCTCCCAAAGCAAAGCCTTCTGACAGAGACTGGAATCTTTCCAAACAGGAGAATAAAAATTTTTCAAACATTAACAGGTTTCAAAGAAAAAAAAAAGTTTTTCCAACAAATGAAAGTGCTTCAGACACTAGGAATTGGAAACCTAAAACTCCTGTTGGATCCCAGTCTCCGTGTTCGCAACCATCAACATCCACTCCATTGCCAAAAACCACCGGCGATGTTAAGAGTCATATGATTTTTCGTTTGGTTTCATACACTGATAGCGATGGTCAACTCAGGTCAACAATGGCCTGGGTTCCAGTTTCTAATTGATCCCGCTAAGTGTGCAGGAACGGCTATGGAGGGCGATCGTTAGACCTTGGTTTATCGATTGTAGTTGTTCTAGACACGTGACAGTAGACTTATCCCAGTTGAATAACAAAAAAAGGGTATTCGACGGTGGATTTGTCAACTTCGCGGGAGAGGAAACTAGAAGAATTACTATGAAGGGCACTGTCAGAAACGGGGTTCTCACCTTCTCAGACGTCAATTATGTCCCTGATCTGTAGCACAACCTTTTGAGCGTATCTCTGATGTGCGACAAAAGAATGGAGGTTCTCTTCACCAAGAGTGGCTCGCAACTTCATTCTTCGACCGATTCAGAAGCCGATTTCTGAACCTGCTGTAGATATCCCTGATGGTGCAGTCCGTAACACTGAAGTCTCCTCAGGACTCTCAAACATTCAAGGAACTTCTCTGTTTCTGGGAGCAATTCTCTCGGACTGCACTGTAGATCCACTGGTGATCAACAACTCTACTGCATCAAATGAAGGGGAGCAATCTGATATAGCATAAGGAAGTTGCTGGTGCACAATCCCACAGCGAATCGGGTATGAGAAAGTTGCTTCAAGCAAGGTCCGGATCATGATGAGGAACATGCATTGGTGATGAAAAATAAGTTCGAAATGAGCTCGTTGGGAGAAGTGAAAATGTTTCTGGGCATACAAGTTCATCAAAACAGGGATATAAAGTGTACATCAGCTGGATGCCAATTCTTGGGAGACAGTCTCATCTCACGGTAGTACAAGAAGCAACAGCTCACTTTTGCAGCGGAAGCAAAGTGCGTTACAGCATCTGCTGCCTACTTCTCTCAGGTTCTTTGGATACAACACCAGCTCAAGGATTACTGTTTGACTTATCTAAACTCGACTACTTATTTTGATAATGATGCCGTTATCCAAATTATCAAAAACCCTGTTTTTAACTCTAAAACCAAGCACATTGATATCAAGGTGCGTTTTATTCGAGATTGCTATGACAGAGGATTGTTTAAACTTAAACAGATCCACACTGATGCTAATTCAGCAGATCTTTTTACAAAACCTGTCAGCAACTCGAGATTCAATGTGCTTGTAGATCTTTTGAAAATGATACGTATCACCGACTGAGTGACCACAAAAAAATTAGGTCTTCTTTACTTATGTAAATAAATAAGTAAGTAAATTTGCGCGTAAAGTGTGATGCACAAATTTAGGGGGGAAGAAGGACAAATATGTACATATGCTTTGTTTGAGAAAAAAAAACATATATGTACATACGTATCGTTTGAGGGGGAGAAATAGTTGCCTGGGAAATGAAATGAATTTTCGTGCTAAAGAACTTGATTAACACATGTAAGGTTTCAATGCTGAACAGGTTAGGCTCCACTGCGATGTGTTGACAGGTCTGCCGCTCGAAAAGCAAAAAGAAGAAAAAGTGATACAAACATAATGGACTGGACATCTCGTGGGTAACAGACCAATGGTGTATGATTTCATGGTCTTAAATCCTGCGTTGATAGATAGCCAACATCTGAGGTTTCGGGTCTTTATACTGATGATTCATCTAAGATATCAGGGCCGTCCCTCTGCTGTACGGAAGTACTGACCTGGACACAGTCAGGATATCTTGCTAAAAGAGCCCTTGTCAGATCTTCCTTGGTCTCTCTGCTGTACGGAAGTACTGACCTGTTCACCAGGAAGTCTGGCATTGTAAAAAATATAAATATATATAAAAAAATAGAATAAAAGGGTCCTCGTCAGATCTTCCTTGGTCTCTCTGCTGTACGGAAGTACTGACCTGTTCACCAGGAAGTCTGGCGTTAAAAAAAATAGAATAAAAGGATGATCTCAGTATACTCACCTGCTACGATGAACCGTTGTGCTTACCTTGATCGCGGGGGTATGCCTTGGAATGGGACACACAGATGTCTCAGTATAAAACTACCTAAAAGCGTATCACAAAGCAAAAAGTTGAAGTTTGAGCGGTGGATTTAAGAGGACAAACATATCAACAATTGCGTGGACCAGCCTAAGTAAACGAAGAGCTGAAAAGTGTCCCTTAATCAGTTCGAGAACGATTTTGATCCTGTGGCAGGTTCTCCCTATATTACTCCTCCATTAGTTTTCTATTATTAATTTGTTTTGTTTTGATTTGATTATCTCTTTGCCAAAAAAAAAGGGTTGCTCGGTTGGTTGGATCGTTGACTTTGAGAAAGATGTTTTCTGTCCTAAAAATCAAGCAAATCATTAAAGTAATAGTCTGGCCCACTGTTTCGGATTAGGGCCCACTGTCGTGGATAAAGCAAATCAGATCCGGCCCATTGCTCTCGAATGTAATTCGGAACACTGTTCTGAATTGGGGCTGGCTCGTTGATCTCAGGCCCAAATCCGAAACACTATTAACTGGCAATCATTTTCTCCTTCGAGTCACGTTTCGTACTAATCTTATCTCCTAATTATTTCGGAACCTCTCATCATCTTCGCGGATCACTTATTCGAATTACAAGGTTTTTCAGGTTCTCATACTTTTCAAACCAAAGCCTTTGAATGCCACAGTTGCCAAAGAACATGACGAGCAACCCATGAGTGCTGCTACTAAAGCTGAGATAGAAGCTGAAGTGTTAGAGATGAATGAAGAAGAATCTGACGACATCAGTGATGTGGAAGTGATTGTCTCTGAGAAAGCTGACGAACCTGTTTGAAAATCAACGTTAATGACTGTAGAAAATCTATAAGCCCTGATTGAGTTCTTGAAGAATAGTGTCGGAAACCCTCCTTCCGTATCTATTCCTGAGATTGAAGATAATGAGATAGATGATGCTGAAGAAGCATCCAACAAGAAACGAAGAACCGAAACAGCTCCTGATTTTCATTCTACTGGCCCAAGCTCAAGAAACAAGCAAGCAAGATCTCGATTTTGATTTAAAATTCGATTTCGATCTCGATCTGCCTGAAACAACTCATTTGCAACCAGAAAGCTCAAGCGGCATCAGGTTCAATGTAGAAAGTTCCAGTGGTGTCAGTTTCTCCGAGCATGATGAAGCAGCCATGCGTTTCGCCGCGAGCAAGATGAAATTTGTTGAAGAAAGAGATAGTGATGATGATACAGCTGTTGATGTAGCGAATTTGTAGCGAAGAATGATTGTGTTGGAACAAGATGCTGCCCTAAAAGAAGCTCAGATCTCATCTTTGCAAGCTCAAAAATCAAGCAAAGATCAGACGATCGAACAACTACAAAGTGATGTGGGTATGCTGATATTTGTTGAAAGCTAAGCTGAAAAGGAAGTTCCAGAATCGTGTGTTTGCTGATCCGGCTCCGTTGCCTGGTGGTCCTCTTGACGGATTCAACAACTAATCCAGTAAACCTAGGGGGAGATTGTTAGGCCCTATAGGTTTATGGATTAGTAGATTAATTGCTTAATGGATCAAGTTCTAGAAGTAGGGGTATTAGAGTGGGCTTTGGGGTAATAATGGGCCTAGGGTTTTGGGGGAAACCCCTTACTATAAATAGGAAAATGATAATTAGGGGCTAAGGTTGGTTGGTTCAATTGGTTTTAGAAACTTGTATTAGACAATTTCCATTGTATGCAAGTTTAAGCCTTTGAATATTCAAATCTTCATATTGTTCTTGATTATTTCTTGAAGATCATCAAGTTTGGATTCCGCCCATCCTTGGTGATTGTTTGATATCGTTGTTTGATCCGTATTTTCGGGACTTACAAACATATACACGTGTGATTTAGTTTACGGAGATTTTTCAATGCCGAGAACCTCGATCAGAGAGTAAAAAAGGCATAAGGTTCACAATGGTGTAAAATTAAAATGGGATATACCGGGCTAGGATTCGAGTTACAGGAACAAGGGTCAAACCAACCACCCAAGACTGGAATCGTCGAGCGAAAACACTTGATAACCTCCTAGAAGGAGCTTTTCTTGCCACCAGACCTTTCTCTATCAATTAGGAATCTGATGCCGTCACTAAACACATTCCTTAAATTGTAGCCATTTGTTGAGAGTTTTTTCTTGGTGTCTAATCCGCATATATATGACCATTGCCCTTGATTTTCTTGACTGTATATCTCTTAAATGTCAACATATACACGTGTGATTTAGTTTACGAATATTTTTCATGCCGAGAACCTCGACCAGAGAGTAAAAAAGGCGTAAGATTCACAATGGTGTAAAATTAAAATGGGATATACCGGGCTAGGATTCGAGTTAAAGGAACAAGGGCCAAACCAACCACCCAAGAATGGAATCGTCGAGCGAAAACACTTGACAACCTCCTAGAAGCAGCTTTTCTTGCCACCAGACCTTTCTCTATCAATTAGAAATCTGATGCCGTCACTAAACACATTCCTTAAATTGTAGCCATTTGTTGAGTGTTTTTTTTGTGTCTAATCCGCATATATATCACCAATGCCCTTGATTTTCTTGAATGAATATTTCTTAAATATCAACATAGACACGTGTGATTTACTTTACGAAGATTTTTCAATGCCGAGTACCTCGATCAGAGAGAAAAACAGGCGTAAGGTTCACAATGGTGGAAAATTAAAATGGGATATACCGGGCTAGGATTCGAGTTACAGGGAAAAGGGCCAAACCAAGCACCCAAGAATGGAATCGTCGAGCGAAAACACTTGACAACTTCCTAGAAGCAGCTTTTCTTGCCACCAGCCCTTCCTCCATCATTTAGGAATCTGATGCCGACACTAAATACATTCTTTAAATTGTAGCCATTTGTTGAGTGTTTTTTTGTGTGTCTAATCCGCATATATATCACCATTGCCCTTGATTTTCTTAACTGTATATCTCTTAAATGTCAACATATACACGTGTGATTTAGTTTACGAAGATTTTTCAATGCCGGGAACCTCGATCAGAGAGTAAAAAAGGCGTAAGGTTCACAATGGTGTAAAATTAAAATGGGATATACCGGGCTAGGATTCGAGTTACAGGGAAAAGGGACAAACCAAGCACCCAAGAATGGAATCGTCGATCGAAAACACTTGACAACTTCCTAGAAGCAGCTTTTCTTGCCACCAGACCTTCCTCCATCATTTTGGAATCTGATGCCGTCACTAAACACATTCCTTAAATTTTAGCCATTTGTTGATTGTTTTTTTTGTGTGTCTAATGCGCATATATATCACCAATGCCCTTGATTTTCTTGAATGAATATTTCTTAAATATCAACATATACACGTGTGATTTAGTTTACGAAGATTTTTCAATGCCGAGAACCTCGATCAGAGAGTAAAAAAAGCGTAAGGTTCACAATGGAGTAAAATGAAAATGGGATATACCGGGCTAGGATTCGAGTTACATGGAAAAGGGCCAAACCAAGCACCAAAGAAGGAATCATCGAGCGAAAACACTTGATAACCTCCTAGAAGCAGCTTTTCTTGCCACCAGACCTTTCTCTATCAATTAGGAATCTGATGCCGTCACTAAACACATTCCTTAAATTATAGCCATTTGTTGAGAATTTTTTTTGGTGTTTAATCCGCATATATATAACCATTGCCCTTGATTTTCTTGAGTGTATATCTCTTAGATATCAACATATACACGTGTGATTTAGTTTACGAAGATTTTTCAATGCCGAGAACCTCTATCAGAGAGTAAAAAAAGCGTAAGGTTCACAATGGTGTAAAATGAAAATGGGATATACCGGGCTAGGATTCGAGTTACAGGGAAAAGGGCCAAACCAAGCACCCAAGAAGGAATCGTCGAGCGAAAACACTTGATAACCTCCTAGAAGCAGCTTTTCTTGCCACCAGACCTTTATCTATCAATTAGGAATCTGATGCCGTCACTAAACACATTCCTTAAATTATAGCCATTTGTTGAGAATTTTTTTTGGTGTTTAATCCGCATATATATAACCATTGCCCTTGATTTTCTTGACTGTATATCTCTTAGATATCAACATATACACATGTGATTTAGTTTACGAAAATTTTTCAATGCCGAGAACCTCGATCAGAGAGTAAAAAAGGCGTAAGGTTCACAATGGTGTAAAATTAAAATGGGATATACCGGGCTAGGATTCCAGTTAAAGGAACAAGGGCCAAACCAACCACCCAAGAATGGAATCGTCGAGCGAAAACACTTGACAACCTCCTAGAAGCAGCATTTCTTGCCACCAGACCTTTCTCCATCAATTAGGAATATGATGTTGTCACTAGACACATTCCTTAAATTGTAGCCATTTGTTGAGTTTTTTTTTGGTGTCTAATCCGCATATATATCACCATTGCCCTTGATTTTCTTGACTGTATATCTCTTAAATATCAACATATATACGTGTGATTTAGTTTACGAAGATTTTTCAATGCCGAGAACCTCGATCAGAGAGTAAAAAAGGCGTAAGGTTCACAATGGTGTAAAATTAAAATGGGATATACCGGGATAGGATTTGAGTTACAGGAACAAGGGCCAAACAAACCGCCTAAGAATGGAATCGTCGAGCGAAAACACTCGACAACCTCCTAGAAGCAGCTTTTCTTGCCACCAGACCTTTCTCCATCAATTAGGTAACTGATGCCGTCACTAAACACATTCCTTAAAATGTAGCCACTTGTTGAGTGTTTTTTTTTGTGTCTAATCCGCATATATATCACCATTGCCCTTGATTTTCTTGACTGTATATCTCTTAAATATCAACATATACACGTGTGATTTAGTTTACGAAGATTTTTCATTGCTGAGAACTTCGATCAGAGAGTAAAAAAGGCGTAAGGTTCACAAGAGTGTAAAATTAAAATGGGATATACCGGGCTAGGATTCGAGTTACAGGAACAAGGGCCAAACCAACCACCCAAGAATGGAATCGTCGAGCGAAAACACTTGACAACCTCCTAGAAGCAGCTTTTCTTACCACCAGACCTTTCTCCATCAATTAGGAATATGATGCTGTCACTAAACACATTCCTTAAATTGTAGCCATTTGTTGAGTGTTTTTTTTTTGTGTCTAATCCGCATATATATCACCATTGCCCTTGATTTTCTTAACTGTATATCTCTTAAATATCAACATATACACGTGTGATTTAGTTTACGAAGATTTTTCAATGCCGAGAACCTCGATCAGAGAGTAAAAATGGCATAAGGTTCACAATGGTGTAAAATTAAAATGGGATATACCGGGCTAGGATTCGAGTTACAAGAAGAAGGGCCAAACCAACCACCCAAGAATGGAATTGTCGAGCGAAAACACTTGACAACCTCCTAGAAGCAGCTTTTCTTACCACCAGACCTTTCTCCATCAATTAGGAATATGATGCTGTCACTAAACACATTCCTTAAAATGTAGCCATTTGTTGAGTGTTTTTTTTTTGTGTCTAATCCGCATATATATCACCATTTCCCTTGATTTTCTTGACTGTATATCTTTTAAATGTCAACATATACACGTGCGATTTAGTTTATGATGATTTTTCAATGCCGAGAACCTCGATCAGAGAGTAAAAAAGGCGTAAGGTTCACAATAGTGTAAAATTAAAATGGGATATACCGGGCTAGGATTCGAGTTACAGGAACAAGGGCCAAACCAACCACCCAAGAATGGAATCGTCGAGCGAAAACACTTGACAACCTCCTAGAAGCAGTTTTTCTTACCACCAGACCTTTCTCCATCAATTAGGAATATGATGCTGTTACTAAACACATTCCTTAAATTGTAGCCATTTGTTGAGTGTTTTTTTTGTGTCTAATCCGCATATATATCACCATTGCCCTTGATTTTCTTAACTGTATATCTCTTAAATATCAACATATACACGTGTGATTTTGTTTACGAAGATTTTTCAATGCCGAGAACCTCGATCAGAGAGTAAAAAAGGCATAAGGTTCACAATGGTGTAAAATTAAAATGGGATATACCGGGCTAGGATTCGAGTTACAGGAACAAGGGTCAAACCAACCACCCAAGACTGGAATCGTCGAGCGAAAACACTTGATAACCTCCTAGAAGCAGCTTTTCTTGCCACCAGACTTTTCTCTATCAATTAGGAATCTGATGCCGTCACTAAACACATTCCTTAAATTGTAGCCATTTGTTGAGAGTTTTTTTTTGGTGTCTAATCCGCATATATATGACCATTGCCCTTGATTTTCTTGACTGTATATCTCTTAAATGTCAACATATACACGTGTGATTTAGTTTACGAATATTTTTCAATGCCGAGAACCTCGATCAGAGAGTAAAAAAGGCGTAAGATTCACAATGGTGTAAAATTAAAATGGGATATACCGGGCTAGGATTCGAGTTAAAGGAACAAGGGCCAAACCAACCACCCAAGAATGGAATCGTCGAGCGAAAACACTTGACAACCTCCTAGAAGCAGCTTTTCTTGCCACCAGACCTTTCTCTATCAATTAGAAATCTTATGCCGTCACTAAACACATTCCTTAAATTGTAGCCATTTGTTGAGTGTTTTTTTTGTGTCTAATCCGCATATATATCACCAATGCCCTTGATTTTCTTGAATGAATATTTCTTAAATATCAACATATACACGTGTGATTTAGTTTACGAAGATTTTTCAATGCCGAGAACCTCGATCAGAGAGAAAAATAGGCGTAAGGTTCACAATGGTGGAAAATTAAAATGGGATATACCGGGCTAGGATTCGAGTTACAGGGAAAAGGGCCAAACCAAGCACCCAAGAATGGAATCGTCGAGCGAAAACACTTGACAACTTCCTAGAAGCAGCTTTTCTTGCCACCAGACCTTCCTCCATCATTTAGGAATCTGATGCCGTCACTAAATACATTCCTTAAATTGTAGCCATTTGTTGAGTGTTTTTTTTTGTGTCTAATCCGCATATATATCACCATTGCCCTTGATTTTCTTAACTGTATATCTCTTAAATGTCAACATATACACGTGTGATTTAGTTTACGAAGATTTTTCAATGCCGAGAACCTCGATCAGAGAGTAAAAAAGGCGAAAGGTTCACAATGGTGTAAAATTAAAATGGGATATACCGGGCTAGGATTCGAGTTACAGGGAAAAGGGACAAACCAAGCACCCAAGAATGGAATCGTCGAGCGAAAACACCTGACAACTTCCTAGAAGCAGCTTTTCTTGCCACCAGACCTTCCTCCATCATTTTGGAATCTAATGCCGTCACTAAACACATTCCTTAAATTGTAGCCATTTGTTGAGTGTTTTTTTTTTGTGTCTAATCCGCATATATATCACCATTGCCCTTGATTTTCTTAACTGTATATCTCTTAAATATCAACATATACACGTGTGATTTAGTTTACAAAGATTTTTCAATGCCGAGAACCTCGATCAGAGAGTAAAAAAGGTATAAGGTTCACAATGGTGTAAAATTAAAATGAGATATACCGGGCTAGGATTCGAGTTACAAGAACAAGGGCCAAACCAACCACCCAAGAATGGAATTGTCGAGCGAAAACACTTGACAACCTCCTAGAAGCAGTTTTTCTTACCACCAGACCTTTCTCCATCAATTAGGAATACGATGCTGTTACTAAACACATTCCTTAAATTGTAGCCATTTGTTGAGTGTTTTTTTGTGTCTAATCCGCATATATATCACCATTGCCCTTGATTTTCTTAACTGTATATCTCTTAAATATCAACATATACACGTGTGATTTTGTTTACGAAGATTTTTCAATGCCGAGAACCTCGATCAGAGAGTAAAAAAGGCATAAGGTTCACAATGGTGTAAAATTAAAATGGGATATACCGGGCTAGGATTCGAGTTACAGGAACAAGGGTCAAACCAACCACCCAAGACTGGAATCGTCGAGAGAAAACACTTGATAACCTCCTAGAAGCAGCTTTTCTTGCCACCAGACCTTTTTCTATCAATTAGGAATCTGATGTCGTCACTAAACACATTCCTTAAATTGTAGCCATTTGTTGAGAATTTTTTTTTTGGTGTCTAATCCGCATATATATGACCATTGCCCTTGATTTTCTTGACTGTATATCTCTTAAATGTCAACATATACACGTGTGATTTAGTTTACGAATATTTTTCAATGCCGAGAACCTCGATCAGAGAGTAAAAAAGGCGTAAGATTCACAATGGTGTAAAATTAAAATGGGATATACCGGGCTAGGATTCGAGTTAAAGGAACAAGGGCCAAACTAACCACCCAAGAATGGAATCGTCGATCGAAAACACTTGACAACCTCCTAGAAGCAGCTTTTCTTGCCACCAGACCTTTCTCTATCAATTAGAAATCTGATGCCGTCACTAAACACATTCCTTAAATTGTAGCCATTTGTTGAGTGTTTTTTTTGTGTCTAATCCGCATATATATCACCAATGCCCTTGATTTTCTTGAATGAATATTTCTTAAATATCAACATATACACGTGTGATTTAGTTTACGAAGATTTTTCAATGCCGAGAACCTCGATCAGAGAGAAAAAAAGGCGTAAGGTTCACAATGGTGGAAAATTAAAATGGGATATACCGGGCTAGGATTCGAGTTACAGGGAAAAGGGCCAAACCAAGCACCCAAGAATGGAATCGTCGAGCGAAAACACTTGACAACTTCCTAGAAGCAGCTTTTCTTGCCACCAGACCTTCCTCCATCATTTAGGAATCTGATGCCGTCACTAAATACATTCCTTAAATTGTAGCCATTTGTTGAGTGTTTTTTTTTTGTGTCTAATCCGCATATATATCACCATTGCCCTTGATTTTCTTAACTGTATATCTCTTAAATGTCAACATATACACGTGTGATTTAGTTTACGAAGATTTTTCAATGCCGAGAACCTCGATCAGAGAGTAAAAAAGTCGTAAGGTTCACAATGGTGTAAAATTAAAATGGGATATACCGGGCTAGGATTCGAGTTACAGGGAAAAGGCACAAACCAAGCACCCAAGAATGGAATCGTCGAGCGAAAACACCTTACAACTTCCTAGAAGCAGCTTTTCTTGCCACCAGACCTTCCTCCATCATTTAGGAATCTGATGCCGTCACTAAATACATTCCTTAAATTGTAGCCATTTGTTGAGTGTTTTTTTTTTTGTGTCTAATCCGCATATATATCACCATTGCCCTTGATTTTCTTAACTGTATATATCTTAAATGTCAACATATACACGTGTGATTTAGTTTACAAAGATTTTTCAATGCCGAGAACCTCGATCAGAGAGTAAAAAAGGCGTAAGGTTCACAATGGTGTAAAATTAAAATGGGATATACCGGGCTAGGATTCGAGTTACAGGGAAAAGGGACAAACCAAGCACCCAAGAATGGAATCGTCGAGCGAAAACACTTGACAACTTCCTAGAAGCAGCTTTTCTTGCCACCAGACCTTCCTCCATCATTTTGGAATCTAATGCCGTCACTAAACACATTCCTTAAATTGTAGCCATTTGTTGAGTGTTTTTTTAGTATCTAATCCGCATATATATCACCATTGCCCTTGATTTTCTTAACTGTATATCTCTTAAATATCAACATATACACGTGTGATTTAGTTTACGAAGATTTTTCAATGCCGAGAACCTCGATCAGAGAGTAAAAAAGGCATAAGGTTCACAATGGTGTAAAATTAAAATGGGATATACCGGGCTAGGATTCGAGTTACAAGAACAAGGGCCAAACCAACCACCCAAGAATGGAATTGTCGAGTGAAAACACTTGACAACCTCCTAGAAGCAGCTTTTCTTACCACCAGACCTTTCTCCATCAATTAGGAATATGATGCTGTCACTAAACACATTCCTTAAAATGTAGCCATTTGTTGAGTGTTTTTTTTTTTTTTGTGTCTAATCCGCATATATATCACCATTTCCCTTGATTTTCTTGACTGTATATCTTTTAAATGTCAACATATACACGTGCGATTTAGTTTATGATGATTTTTCAATGCCGAGAACCTCGATCAGAGAGTAAAAAAGGCGTAAGGTTCACAATCGTGTAAAATTAAAATGGGATATACCGGGCTAGGATTCGAGTTACAGGAACAAGGGCCAACCAACCACCCAAGAATGGAATCGTCGAGCGAAAACACTTGACAACCTCCTAGAAGCAGCTTTTCTTGCCACCAGACCTTTCTCTATCAATTAGAAATCTGATACCATCACTAAACACATTCCTTAAATTGTAGCCATTTGTTGAGTGTTTTTTTTGTGTCTAATCCGCATATATATCACCAATGCCCTTGATTTTCTTGAATGAATATTTCTTAAATATCAACATATACACGTGTGATTTAGTTTACGAAGATTTTTCAATGCCGAGAACCTCGATCAGAGAGAAAAAAAGGCGTAAGGTTCACAATGGTGGAAAATTAAAATGGGATATACCGGGCTAGGATTCGAGTTACAGGGAAAAGGGCCAAACCAAGCACCCAAGAATGGAATCGTCGAGCGAAAACACTTGACAACTTCCTAGAAGCAGCTTTTCTTGCCACCAGACCTTCCTCCATCATTTAGGAATCTGATGCCGTCACTAAATACATTCCTTAAATTGTTGCCATTTGTTGAGTGTTTTTTTTTGTGTCTAATCCGCATATATATCACCATTGCCCATGATTTTCTTAACTGTATATCTCTTAAATGTCAACATATACACGTGTGATTTAGTTTACGAAGATTTTTCAATGCCGAGAACCTCGATCAGAGAGTAAAAAAGGCGTAAGGTTCACAATGGTGTAAAATTAAAATGGGATATACCGGGCTAGGATTCTAGTTACTGGGAAAAGGGACAAACCAAGCACCCAAGAATGGAATCGTCGAGCGAAAACACCTGACAACTTCCTAGAAGCAGCTTTTCTTGCCACCAGACCTTCCTCCATCATTTTGGAATCTAATGCCGTCACTAAACACATTCCTTAAATTGTAGCCATTTGTTGAGTGTTTTTTTTAGTGTCTAATCCGCATATATATCACCATTGCCCTTGATTTTCTTAACTGTATATCTCTTAAATATCAACATATACACGTGTGATTTAGTTTACGAAGATTTTTCAATGCCGAGAACCTCGATCAGAGAGTAAAAAAGGCATAAGGTTCACAATGGTGTAAAATTAAAATGGGATATACCGGGCTAGGATTCGAGTTACAAGAACAAGGGCCAAACCAACCACCCAAGAATGGAATTGTCGAGCGAAAACACTTGACAACCTCCTAGAAGCAGCTTTTCTTACCACCAGACCTTTCTCCATCAATTAGGAATATGATGCTGTCGCTAAACACATTCCTTAAAATGTAGCCATTTGTTGAGTGTTTTTTTTTTGTGTCTAATCCGCATATATATCACCATTTCCCTTGATTTTCTTGACTGTATATCTTTTAAATGTCAACATATACACGTGCGATTTAGTTTATGATGATTTTTCAATGCCGAGAACCTCGATCAGAGAGTAAAAAAGGCGTAAGGTTCACAATAGTGTAAAATTAAAATGGGATATACCGGGCTAGGATTCGAGTTACAGGAACAAGGGCCAACCAACCACCCAAGAATGGAATCGTCGAGCGAAAACACTTGACAACCTCCTAGAAGCAGCTTTTCTTGCCACCAGACCTTTCTCTATCAATTAGAAATCTGATGCCATCACTAAACACATTCCTTAAATTGTAGCCATTTGTTGAGTGTTTTTTTTTTGTGTCTAATCCGCATATATATCACCAATGCCCTTGATTTTCTTGAATGAATATTTCTTAAATATCAACATATACACGTGTGATTTAGTTTACGAAGATTTTTCAATGCCGAGAACCTCGATCAGAGAGAAAAAAAGGCGTACGGTTCACAATGGTGGAAAATTAAAATGGGATATACCGGGCTAGGATTCGAGTTACAGGGAAAAGGGCCAAACCAAGCACCCAAGAATGGAATCGTCGAGCGAAAACACTTGACAACTTCCTAGAAGCAGCTTTTCTTGCCACCAGACCTTCCTCCATCATTTAGGAATCTGATGCCGTCACTAAATACATTCCTTAAATTGTAGCCATTTGTTGAGTGTTTTTTTTTTTGTGTCTAATCCGCATATATATCACCATTGCCCATGATTTTCTTAACTGTATATCTCTTAAATGTCAACATATACACGTGTGATTTAGTTTACGAAGATTTTTCAATGCCGAGAACCTCGATCAGAGAGTAAAAAAGGCGTAAGGTTCACAATGGTGTAAAATTAAAATGGGATATACCGGGCTAGGATTCGAGTTACTGGGAAAAGGGACAAACCAAGCACCCAAGAATGGAATCGTCGAGCGAAAACACCTGACAACTTCCTAGAAGCAGCTTTTCTTGCCACCAGACCTTCCTCCATCATTTTGGAATCTAATGCCGTCACTAAACACATTCCTTAAATTGTAGCCATTTGTTGAGTGTTTTTTTTTGTGTCTAATCCGCATATATATCACCATTGCCCTTGATTTTCTTAACTGTATATCTCTTAAATATCAACATATACACGTGTGATTTAGTTTACGAAGATTTTTCAATGCCGAGAACCTCGATCAGAGAGTAAAAAAGGCATAAGGTTCACAATGGTGTAAAATTAAAATGGGATATACCGGGCTAGAATTCGAGTTACAAGAACAAGGGCCAAACCAACCACCCAAGAATGGAATTGTCGAGCGAAAACACTTGACAACCTCCTAGAAGCAGTTTTTCTTACCACCAGACCTTTCTCCATCAATTAGGAATATGATGCTGTTACTAAACACATTCCTTAAATTGTAGCCATTTGTTGAGTGTTTTTTTTGTGTCTAATCCGCATATATATCACCATTGCCCTTGATTTTCTTAACTGTATATCTCTTAAATATCAACATATACACGTGTGATTTTGTTTACGAAGATTTTTCAATGCCGAGAACCTCGATCAGAGAGTAAAAAAGGCATAAGGTTCACAATGGTGTAAAATTAAAATGGGATATACCGGGCTAGGATTCGAGTTAAAGGAACAAGGGTCAAACCAACCACCCAAGACTGGAATCGTCGAGAGAAAACACTTGATAACCTCCTAGAAGCAGCTTTTCTTGCCACCAGACCTTTCTCTATCAATTAGGAATCTGATGTCGTCACTAAACACATTCCTTAAATTGTAGCCATTTGTTGAGAGTTTTTTTTTTGGTGTCTAATCCGCATATATATGACCATTGCCCTTGATTTTCTTGACTGTATATCTCTTAAATGTCAACATATACACGTGTGATTTAGTTTATGAATATTTTTCAATGCCGAGAACCTCGATCAGAGAGTAAAAAAGGCGTAAGATTCACAATGGTGTAAAATTAAAATGGGATATACCGGGCTAGGATTCGAGTTAAAGGAACAAGGGCCAACCAACCACCCAAGAATGGAATCGTCGAGCGAAAACACTTGACAACCTCCTAGAAGCAGCTTTTCTTGCCACCAGACCTTTCTCTATCAATTAGAAATCTGATGCCATCACTAAACACATTCCTTAAATTGTAGCCATTTGTTGAGTGTTTTTTTTGTGTCTAATCCGCATATATATCACCAATGCCCTTGATTTTCTTGAATGAATATTTCTTAAATATCAACATATACACGTGTGATTTAGTTTACGAAGATTTTTCAATGCCGAGAACCTCGATCAGAGAGAAAAAAAGGCGTAAGGTTCACAATGGTGGAAAATTAAAATGGGATATACCGGGCTAGGATTCGAGTTACAGGGAAAAGGGCCAAACCAAGCACCCAAGAATGGAATCGTCGAGCGAAAACACTTGACAACTTCCTAGAAGCAGCTTTTCTTGCCACCAGACCTTCCTCCATCATTTAGGAATCTGATGCCGTCACTAAATACATTCCTTAAATTGTAGCCATTTGTTGAGTGTTTTTTTTTGTGTCTAATCCACATATATATCACCATTGCCCTTGATTTTCTTAACTGTATATCTCCTAAATGTCAACATATACACGTGTGATTTCGTTTACGAAGATTTTTCAATGCCGAGAACCTCGATCAGAGAGTAAAAAAGGTGTAAGGTTCACAATAGTGTAAAATTAAAATGGGATATACCGGGCTAGGATTCGAGTTACAGGGAAAAGGGACAAACCAAGCACCCAAGAATGGAATCGTCGAGCGAAAGCACTTGACAACTTCCTAGAAGCAGCTTTTCTTGCCACCAGACCTTCCTCCATCGTTTTGGAATCTAATGCCGTCACTAAACACATTCCTTAAATTGTAGCCATTTGTTGATTGTTTTTTTTTTTGTGTGTCTAATCCGCATATATATCACCAATGCCCTTGATTTTCTTGAATGAATATTTCTTAAATATCAACATATACACGTGTGATTTAGTTTACGAAGATTTTTCAATGCCGAGAACCTCGATCAGAGAGTAAAAAAAGCGTAAGGTTCACAATGGTGAAAAAATTAAAATGGGATATACCGGGCTAGGATTCGAGTTACAGGGAAAAGGGCCAAACCAAGCACCCAAGAATGGAATCGTCGAGCGAAAACACTTGATAACCTCCTAGAAGCAGCTTTTCTTGCCACCAGACCTTTCTCTATCTCTGATGCCGTCACTAAACACATTCCTTAAATTGTAGCCATTTGTTGAGAATTTTTTTTGGTGTTTAATCCGCATATATATGACCATTGCCCTTGATTTTCTTGACTGTATATCTCTTAGATGTCAACATATACACATGTGATTTAGTTTACGAAAATTTTTCAATGCCGAGAACCTCGATCAGAGAGTAAAAAAGGCGTAAGGTTCACAATGGTGTAAAATTAAAATGGGATATACCGGGCTAGGATTCCAGTTAAAGGAACAAGGGCCAAACCAACCCCCCAAGAATGGAATCGTCGAGCGAAAACACTTGACAACCTCCTAGAAGCAGCCTTTCTTGCCACCAGACCTTTCTCCATCAATTAGGAATATGATGTTGTCACTAGACCCATTCCTTAAATTGTAGCCATTTGTTGAGTTTTTTTTTGGTGTCTAATCCGCATATATATCACCATTGCCCTTGATTTTCTTGACTGTATATCTCTTAAATATCAACATATACACATGTGATTTAGTTTACGAAGATTTTTCAATGCCGAGAACCTCGATCAGAGAGTAAAAAAGGCGTAAGGTTCACAATAGTGTAAAATTAAAATGAGATATACCGGGCTAGGATTCGAGTTACAAGAACAAGGGCCAAACCAACCACCCAAGAATGGAATCGTCGAGCGAAAACACTCGACAACCTCCTAGAAGCAGCTTTTCTTGCCACCAGACCTTTCTCCATCAATTAGGTAACTGATGCCGTCACTAAACACATTCCTTAAAATGTAGCCACTTGTTGAGTGTTTTTTTGTGTCTAATCCGCATATATATCACCATTGCCCTTGATTTTCTTGACTGTATATCTCTTAAATATCAACATATACACGTGTGATTTAGTTTACGAAGATTTTTCAATGCCGAGAACCTCGATCAGAGAGTAAAAAAGGCGTAAGGTTCACAATAGTGTAAAATTTAAATGGGATATACCGGGCTAGGATTCGAGTTACAGGAACAAGGGCCAAACCAACCACCCAAGAATGGAATCGTCGAGCGAAAACACTTGACAACCTCCTAGAAGCAGTTTTTCTTACCACCAGACCTTTCCCCATCAATTAGGAATATGATGCTGTTACTAAACACATTCCTTAAATTGTAGCCATTTGTTGAGTGTTTTTTTTTTTGTGTCTAATCCGCATATATATCACCATTGCCCTTGATTTTCTTTACTGTATATCTCTTAAATATTAACATATACACGTGTGATTTTGTTTACGAAGATTTTTCAATGCCGAGAACCTCGATCAGAGAGTAAAAAAGGCATAAGGTTCACAATGGTGTAAAATTAAAATGGGATATACCGGGCTAGGATTCGAGTTACAGGAACAAGAGTTAAACCAACCACCCAAGACTGGAATCGTCGAGCGAAAACACTTGATAACCTCCTAGAAGCAGCTTTTCTTGCCACCAGACCTTTCTCTATCAATTAGGAATCTGATGCCGTCACTAAACACATTCCTTAAATTGTAGCCATTTGTTGAGAGTTTTTTTTTGGTGTCTAATCCGCATATATATGACCATTGCCCTTGATTTTCTTGACTGTATATCTCTAAAATGTCAACATATACACGTGTGATTTAGTTTACGAATATTTTTCAATGCCGAGAACCTCGATCAGAGAGTAAAAAAGGCGTAAGATTCACAATGGTGTAAAATTAAAATGGGATATACCGGGCTAGGATTCGAGTTAAAGGAACAAGGGCCAAACCAACCACCCAAGAATGGAATCGTCGGGCGAAAACACTTGACAACCTCCTAGAAGCAGCTTTTCTTGCCACCAGACCTTTCTCTATCAATTAGAAATCTGATGCCGTCACTAAACACATTCCTTAAATTGTAGCCATTTGTTGAGTGTTTTTTTTGTGTCTAATCCGCATATATATCACCAATGCCCTTGATTTTCTTGAATGAATATTTCTTAAATATCAACATATACACGTGTGATTTAGTTTACGAAGATTTTTCAATGCCGAGAACCTCGATCAGAGAGAAAAAAAGGCGTAAGGTTCACAATGGTGGAAAATTAAAATGGGATATACCGGGCTTGGATTCGAGTTACAGGGAAAAGGGCCAAACCAAGCACCCAAGATTGGAATCGTCGAGCGAAAACACTTGACAACTTCCTAGAAGCAGCTTTTCTTGCCACCAGACCTTTCTCTATCTCTGATGCCATCACTAAACACATTCCTTAAATTGTAGCCATTTGTTGAGAATTTTTTTTGGTGTTTAATCCGCATATATATGACCATTGCCCTTGATTTTCTTGACTGTATATCTCTTAGATGTCAACATATACACATGTGATTTAGTTTACGAAAATTTTTCAATGCCGAGAACCTCGATCAGAGAGTAAAAAAGGCGTAAGGTTCACAATGGTGTAAAATTAAAATGGGATATACCGGGCTAGGATTCCAGTTAAAGGAACAAGGGCCAAACCAACCACCCAAGAATGGAATCGTCGAGCGAAAACACTTGACAACCTCCTAGAAGCAGCTTTTCTTGCCACCAGACCTTTCTCCATCAATTAGGAATATGATGTTGTCACTAGACACATTCCTTAAATTGTAGCCATTTGTTGAGTTTTTTTTTGGTGTCTAATCCGCATATATATCACCATTGCCCTTGCTTTTCTTGACTGTATATCTCTTAAATATCAACATATATACGTGTGATTTAGTTTACGAAGATTTTTCAATGCCGAGAACCTCGATCAGAGAGTAAAAAAGGCGTAAGGTTCACAATGGTGTAAAATTAAAATGGGATATACCGGGATAGGATTCGAGTTACAGGAACAAGGGCCAAACCAACCACCCAAGAATGGAATCGTCGAGCGAAAACACTCGACAACCTCCTAGAAGCAGCTTTTCTTGCCACCAGACCTTTCTCCATCAATTAGGTAACTGATGCCGTCACTAAACACATTCCTTAAAATGTAGCCACTTGTTGAGTGTTTTTTTTTGTGTCTAATACGCATATATATCACCATTGCCCTTGATTTTCTCGACTGTATATCTCTTAAATATCAACATATACACATGTGATTTAGTTTACGAAGATTTTTCAATGCCGAGAACCTCGATCAGAGAGTAAAAAAGGCGTAAGGTTCACAATAGTGTAAAATTAAAATGGGATATACCAGGCTAAGATTCGAGTTACAGGAACAAGGGCCAAACCAACCACACAAGAATGGAATCGTCGAGCGAAAACACTTGAGAACCTCCTAGAAGTAGCTTTTCTTACCACCAGACCTTTCTCCATCAATTAGGAATATGATGCTGTCACTAAACACATTCCTTAAATTTTAGCCATTTGTTGAGTGTTTTTTTTTGTGTCTAATCCGCATATATATCACCATTGCCCTTGATTTTCTTAACTGTATATCTCTTAAATATCAACATATACACGTGTGATTTAGTATACGGAGATTTTTCAATGCCGAGAACCTCGATCAGAGAGTAAAAAAGGCATAAGGTTCACAATGGTGTAAAATTAAAATGGGATATACCGGGCTAGGATTCGAGTTACCGGAACAAGGGCCAAACCAACCACCCAAGACTGGAATCGTCGAGCGAAAACACTTGATAACCTCCTTGAAGCAGCTTTTCTTGCCACCAGACATTCCTCCATCATTTAGGAATCTGATTCCGTCACTAAACACAATCCTTAAATTGTAGCCATTTGTTGAGTGTTTTTTTTTTGTGTCTAATCCGCATATATATCACCATTGCCCTTGATTTTCTTAACTGTATATCTCTTAAATGTCAACACATACACGTGTGATTTAGTTTACGAATATTTTTCAATGCCGAGAACCTCGATCAGAGAGAAAAATAGGCGTAAGGTTCACAATGGTGTAAAATTAAAATGGGATATACCGGGCTAGTATTCGAGTTACAGGGAAAAGGGCCAAACCAAGCACCCAAGAATGGTATCGTCGAGCGAAAACACTTGACAACTTCCTAGAAGCAGCTTTTCTTGCCACCAGACCTTCCTCCATCATTTAGGAATCTGATGCCGTCACTAAATACATTCCTTAAATTGTAGCCATTTGTTGAGTGTTTTTTTTTGTGTCTAATCCGAATATATATCACCATTGCCCTTGATTTTCTTAACTGTATATCTCTTAAATGTCAACATATACACGTGTGATTTAGTTTACGAAGATTTTTCAATGCCGAGAACCTCGATCAGAGAGAAAAAAAGGCGTAAGGTTCACAATGGTGTAAAATTAAAATGGGATCCACCGGGCTAGGATTCGAGTTTCAGGAACAAGGGCCAAACCAACCACCCAAGAATGGAATCGTCGAGCGAAAACACTTGACAACTTCCTAGAAGCAGCTTTTCTTGCCACCAGACCTTCCTCCATCATTTAGGAATCTGATTCCCTCACTAAACACTTTCCTTAAATTGTAGCCATTTGTTGAGTGTTTTTTTTTGTGTGTAATCCGCATATATATCACCATTGCCCTTAATTTTCTTAACTGTATATCTCTTAAATGTCAACATATACACGTGTGATTTAGTTTACGAAGATTTTTCAATGCCGAGAACCTCGATCAGAGAGAAAAAAAGGCGTAAGGTTCACAATGGTGTAAATTAAAATGGGATATACCGGGCTAGGATTCGAGTTACAGGAACAAGGGCCAAACCAACCACCCAAGAATGGAATCGTCGAACGAAAACACTTGACAACCTCCTAGAAGCAGCTTTTCTTGCCACCAGATCTTTCTCCATCAATTAGGAATCTGATGCCGTTACTAAACACATTCCTTAAATTGTAGCCATTTGTTGAGTGTTTTTTTTTTGTGTCTAATCCGCATATATATCACCGTTGTCCTTGATTTTCTTGACTGTATATCTCTTAAATGTCAACATATACACGTGTGATTTAGTTTACGAAGATTTTTCAATGCCGAGAACCTCGATCAGAGAGAAAAAAAGGCGTAAGGTTCACAATGGTGTAAAATTAAAATGGGATATACCGGGCTAGGATTCGAGTTACAGGAACAAGGGCCAAACCAACCACCCAAGAATGGAATCGTCGAGCGAAAACACTTGACAAACTCCTAGAAGCAGCTTTTCTTACCACCAGACCTTTCTCCATCAATTAGGAATATGATGCTGTCACTAAACACATTCTTTAAATTGTAGCCATTTGTTGAGTGTTTTTTTTTTTGGTGTCTAATCCGCATATATATCACCATTGTCCTTGGTTTTCTTGACTGTGTATCTCTTAAATATCAACATATACACGTGTGATTTAGTTTACGAAGATTTTTCAATGCCGAGAACCGCGATCAGAGAGTAAAAAAGGCATAAGGTTCACAATGGTGTAAAATTAAAATGGGATATACCGGGCTAGGATTCGAGTTACAAGAACAAGGGCCAAATCAACCACCCAAGAATGGAATTGTCGAGCGAAAACACTTGACAACCTCCTAGAAGCAGCTTTTCTTACCACCAGACCTTTCTCCATCAATTAGGAATATGATGTTGTCACTAAACACATTCCTTAAAATGTAGCCATTTGTTGAGTGTTTTTTTTTGTGTCTAATCCGCATATATATCACCATTGCCCTTGATTTTCTTGACTGTATATCTTTTAAATGTCAACATATACACGTGCGATTTAGTTTATGATGATTTTTCAATGCCGAGAACCTCGATCAGAGAGTAAAAAAGGCGTAAGGTTCACAATAGTGTAAAATTAAAATAGGATATACCGGGCTCGGATTCGAGTTACAGGAACAAGGGCCAAACCAACCACCCAAGAATGGAATCGTCGAGCGAAAACACTTGACAACCTCCTAGAAGCAGCTTTTCTTACCACCAGACCTTTCTCCATCAATTTGGAATATGATGCTGTCACTAAACACATTCCTTAAATTGTAGCCATTTTTTGAGTGTTTTTTTTTTGTGTCTAATCCGCATATATATCACCATTGCACTTGATTTTCTTAACTGTATATCTCTTAAATATCAACATATACACGTGTGATTTAGTTTACGAAGATTTTTCAATGCCGAGAACCTCGATCAGAGAGTAAAAAAGACATAAGGTTCACAATGGTGTAAAATTAAAATGGGATATACCGGGCTAGGATTCGAGTTACAGGAACAAGGGCCAAACCAACCACCCAAGACTGGAATCGTCGAGCGAAAACACTTGATAACCTCCTAGAAGCAGCTTTTCTTGCCACCAGACCTTTCTCTATCAATTAGGAATCTGATGCCGTCACTAAACACATTCCTTAAATTGTAGCCATTTGTTGAGAGTTTTTTTTGGTGTCTAATCCGCATATATATGACCATTGCCCTTGATTTTCTTGAATGAATATTTCTTAAATATCAACATATACACGTGTGATTTAGTTTACGAAGATTTTTCAATGCCGAGAACCTCGATCAGAGAGTAAAAAAGGCGTAAGGTTCACAATGGTGTAAAATTAAAATGGGATATACCGGGCTAGGATTCGAGTTACAGGGAAAAGAGACAAACCAAGCACCCAAGAATGGAATCGTCGAGCGAAAACACTTGACAACTTCCTAGAAGCAGCTTTTCTTGCCACCAGACCTTCCTCCATCATTTTGGAATCTAATGCCGTCACTAAACACATTCCTTAAATTTTAGGCATTTGTTGAGTGTTTTTTTTGTGTCTAATCCGCATATATATCACCAATGCCCTTGATTTTCTTGAATGAATATTTCTTAAATATCAACATATACACGTGTGATTTAGTTTACGAAGATTTTTCAATGCCGAGAACCTCGATCAGAGAGTAAAAAAGGCGTAAGGTTCACAATGGTGTAAAATTAAAATGGGATATACCGTGCTAGGATTCGAGTTACAGGAACAAGGGCCAAACCAACCACCCAAGAATGGAATCGTCGAGCGAAAACACTTGACAACCTCCTAGAAGCAGCTTTTCTTGCCACCAGATCTTTCTCCATCAATTAGGAATCTGATGCCGTTACTAAACACATTCCTTAAATTGTAGCCATTTGTTGAGTGTTTTTTTTTGTGTCTAATCCGCATATATATCACCGTTGTCCTTGATTTTCTTGACTGTATATCTCTTAAATGTCAACATATACACGTGTGATTTAGTTTACGAAGATTTTTCAATGCCGAGAACCTCGATCAGAGAGAAAAAAAGGCGTAAGGTTCACAATGGTGTAAAATTAAAATGGGATATACCGGGCTAGGATTCGAGTTACAGGAACAAGGGCCAAACCAACCACCGAAGAATGGAATCGTCGAGCGAAAACACTTGACAAACTCCTAGAAGCAGCTTTTCTTACCACCAGACCTTTCTCCATCAATTAGGAATATGATGCTGTCACTAAACACATTCTTTAAATTGTAGCCATTTGTTGAGTGTTTTTTTTTTTGGTGTCTAATCCGCATATATATCACCATTGTCCTTGGTTTTCTTGACTGTGTATCTCTTAAATATCAACATATACACGTGTGATTTAGTTTACGAAGATTTTTCAATGCCGAGAACCTCGATCAGAGAGTAAAAAAGGCATAAGGTTCACAATGGTGTAAAATTAAAATGGGATATACCGGGCTAGGATTCGAGTTACAAGAACAAGGGCCAAACCAACCACCCAAGAATGGAATTGTCGAGCGAAAACACTTGACAACCTCCTAGAAGCAGCTTTTCTTACCACCAGACCTTTCTCCATCAATTAGGAATATGATGTTGTCACTAAACACATTCCTTAAAATGTAGCCATTTGTTGAGTGTTTTTTTTTGTGTCTAATCCGCATATATATCACCATTGCCCTTGATTTTCTTGACTGTATATCTTTTAAATGTCAACATATACACGTGCGATTTAGTTTATGATGATTTTTCAATGCCGAGAACCTCGATCAGAGAGTAAAAAAGGCGTAAGGTTCACAATAGTGTAAAATTAAAATAGGATATACCGGGCTCGGATTCGAGTTACAGGAACAAGGGCCAAACCAACCACCCAAGAATGGAATCGTCGAGCGAAAACACTTGACAACCTCCTAGAAGCAGCTTTTCTTACCACCAGACCTTTCTCCATCAATTTGGAATATGATGCTGTCACTAAACACATTCCTTAAATTGTAGCCATTTTTTGAGTGTTTTTTTTTTGTGTCTAATCCGCATATATATCACCATTGCCCTTGATTTTCTTAACTGTATATCTCTTAAATATCAACATATACACGTGTGATTTAGTTTACGAAGATTTTTCAATGCCGAGAACCTCGATCAGAGAGTAAAAAAGACATAAGGTTCACAATGGTGTAAAATTAAAATGGGATATACCGGGCTAGGATTCGAGTTACAGGAACAAGGGCCAAACCAACCACCCAAGACTGGAATCGTCGAGCGAAAACACTTGATAACCTCCTAGAAGCAGCTTTTCTTGCCACCAGACCGTTCTCTATCAATTAGGAATCTGATGCCGTCACTAAACACATTCCTTAAATTGTAGCCATTTGTTGAGAGTTTTTTTTGGTGTCTAATCCGCATATATATGACCATTGCCCTTGATTTTCTTGAATGAATATTTCTTAAATATCAACATATACACGAGTGATTTAGTTTACGAAGATTTTTCAATGCTGAGAACCTCGATCAGAGAGTAAAAAAGGCGTAAGGTTCACAATGGTGTAAAATTAAAATGGGATATACCGGGCTAGGATTCGAGTTACAGGGAAAAGAGACAAACCAAGCACCCAAGAATGGAATCGTCGAGCGAAAACACTTGGCAACTTCCTAGAAGCAGCTTTTCTTGCCACCAGACCTTCCTCCATCATTTTGGAATCTAATGCCGTCACTAAACACATTCCTTACATTTTAGGCATTTGTTGAGTGTTTTTTTTGTGTCTAATCCGCATATATATCACCAATGCCCTTGATTTTCTTGAATGAATATTTCTTAAATATCAACATATACACGTGTGATTTAGTTTACGAAGATTTTTCAATGCCGAGAACCTCGATCAGAGAGTAAAAAAGGCGTAAGGTTCACAATGGTGTAAAATTAAAATGGGATATACAGGGGTAGGATTCGAGTTACAGGGAAAAGAGACAAACCAAGCACCCAAGAATGGAATCGTCGAGCGAAAACACTTGATAACCTCCTAGAAGCAGCTTTTCTTGCCACCAGACCTTTCTCTATCAATTAGGAATCTGATGCCGTCACTAAACACATTCCTTAAATTGTAGACATTTGGGTAGAATTTTTTTTGGTGTTTAATCCGCCTATATATGACCATTGCTCTTGATTTTCTTGACTGTATATCTCTTAGATGTCAACATATACACATGTGATTTAGTTTACGAAAATTTTTCAATGCCGACAACCTCGATCAGAGAGTAAAAAAGGCGTAAGGTTCACAATGGTGTAAAATTAAAATGGGATATACCGTGCTAGGATTCCAGTTATAGGAACAAGGGCCAAACCAACCACCCAAGAATGGAATCGTCGAGCGAAAACACTTGACAACCTCCTAGAAGCAGCTTTTCTTGCCACCAGACCTTTCTCCATCAATTAGGAATATGATGTTGTCACTAGACACATTCCTTAAATTGTAGCCATTTGTTGAGTTTTTTTTTGGTGTCTAATCCGCATATATATCACCATTGCCCTTGATTTTCTTGACTGTATATCTCTTAAATATCAACATATATACGTGTGATTTAGTTTACGAAGATTTTTCAATGCCGAGAACCTCGATCAGAGAGTAAAAAAGGCGTAAGGTTCACAATGGTGTAAAATTAAAATGGGATATACCGGGCTAGGATTCGAGTTACAGAGAAAAGGGCCAAAACAAGCACCCAAGAATGGAATCGTCGAGCGAAAACACTTGACAACTTCCTAGAAGCAGCTTTTCTTGTCACCAGACCTTTCTCAATCAATTAGGAATCTGATGCCGTCACTAAACACATTCCTTAAATTGTAGCCATTTGTTGAGTGTTTTTTTTGTGTCTAGTCCGCATATATATCACCATTGCCCATGATTTTCTTGACTGTATATCTTTTAAATGTCAACATATACACGTGCGATTTAGTTTACGATGATTTTTCAATGCCGAGAACCTCGATCAGAGAGTAAAAAAGGCGTAAGGTTCACAATAGTGTAAAATTAAAATAGGATATACCGGGCTCGGATTCGAGTTACAGGAACAAGGGCCAAACCAACCACCCAAGAATGGAATCGTCGAGCGAAAACACTTGACAACCTCCTAGAAGCAGCTTTTCTTACCACCAGACCTTTCTCCATCAATTTGGAATATGATGCTGTCACTAAACACATTCCTTAAATTGTAGCCATTTTTTGAGTGTTTTTTTTTGTGTCTAATCCGCATATATATCACCATTGCCCTTGATTTTCTTAACTGTATATCTCTTAAATATCAACATATACACGTGTGATTTAGTTTACGAAGATTTTTCAATGCCGAGAACCTCGATCAGAGAGTAAAAAAGACATAAGGTTCACAATGGTGTAAAATTAAAATGGGATATACCGGGCTAGGATTCGAGTTACAGGAACAAGGGCCAAACCAACCACCCAAGACTGGAATCGTCGAGCGAAAACACTTGATAACCTCCAAGAAGCAGCTTTTCTTGCCACCAGACCTTTCTCTATCAATTAGGAATATGATGTTGTCACTAAACACATTCCTTAAAATGTAGCCATTTGTTGAGTGTTTTTTTTTGTGTCTAATCCGCATATATATCACCATTGCCCTTGATTTTCTTGACTTTATATCTTTTAAATGTCAACATATACACGTGCGATTTAGTTTATGATGATTTTTCAATGCCGAGAACCTCGATCAGAGAGTAAAAAAGGCGTAAGGTTCACAATAGTGTAAAATTAAAATAGGATATACCGGGCTCGGATTCGAGTTACAGGAACAAGGGCCAAACCAACCACCCAAGAATGGAATCGTCGAGCGAAAACACTTGACAACCTCCTAGAAGCAGCTTTTCTTACCACCAGACCTTTCTCCATCAATTTGGAATATGATGCTGTCACTAAACACATTCCTTAAATTGTAGCCATTTTTTGAGTGTTTTTTTTTGTGTCTAATCCGCATATATATCACCATTGCCCTTGATTTTCTTAACTGTATATCTCTTAAATATCAACATATACACGTGTGATTTAGTTTACGAAGATTTTTCAATGCCGAGAACCTCGATCAGAGAGTAAAAAAGACATAAGGTTCACAATGGTGTAAAATTAAAATGGGATATACCGGGCTAGGATTCGAGTTACAGGAACAAGGGCCAAACCAACCACCCAAGACTGGAATCGTCGAGCGAAAACACTTGATAACCTCCTAGAAGCAGCTTTTCTTGCCACCAGACCTTTCTCTATCAATTAGGAATCTGATGCCGTCACTAAACACATTCCTTAAATTGTAGCCATTTGTTGAGAGTTTTTTTTGGTGTCTAATCCGCATATATATGACCATTGCCCTTGATTTTCTTGAATGAATATTTCTTAAATATCAACATATACATGTGTGATTTAGTTTACGAAGATTTTTCAATGCCGAGAACCTCGATCAGAGAGTAAAAAAGGTGTAAGGTTCACAATGGTGTAAAATTAAAATGGGATATACCGGGCTAGGATTCGAGTTACAGGGAAAAGAGACAAACCAAGCACCCAAGAATGGAATCGTCGAGCGAAAACACTTGACAACTTCCTAGAAGCAGCTTTTCTTGCCACCAGACCTTCCTCCATCATTTTGGAATCTAATGCCGTCACTAAACACATTCCTTACATTTTAGGCATTTGTTGACTGTTTTTTTTGTGTCTAATCCGCATATATATCACCAATGCCCTTGATTTTCTTGAATGAATATTTCTTAAATATCAACATATACACGTGTGATTTAGTTTACGAAGATTTTTCAATGCCGAGAACCTCGATCAGAGAGTAAAAAAGGCGTAAGGTTCACAATGGTGTAAAATTAAAATGGGATATACCGGGGTAGGATTCGAGTTACAGGGAAAAGAGACAAACCAAGCACCCAAGAATGGAATCGTCGAGCGAAAACACTTGACAACTTCCTAGAAGCAGCTTTTCTTGCCACCAGACCTTCCTCCATCATTTTGGAATCTAATGCCGTCACTAAACACATTCCTTAAATTGTAGCCATTTGTTGATTGTTTTTTTTTTGTGTCTAATCCGCATATATATCACCAATGCCCTTGATTTTCTTTAATGAATATTTCTTAAATATCAACATATACACGTGTGATTTAGTTTACGTAGATTTTTCAATGCCGAGAACCTCGATCAGAGAGTAAAAAAGGCGTAAGGTTCACAATGGTGTAAAATTAAAATGGGATATACCGGGCTAGGATTCGCGTTACAGGGAAAAGGGCCAAACCAAGCACCCAATAATGGAATCGTCGAGCGAAAACACTTGATAACCTCCTAGAAGCAGCTTTTCTTGCCACCAGACCTTTCTCTATCAATTAGGAATCTGATGCCGTCACTAAACACATTCCTTAAATTGTAGACATTTGGGTAGAATTTTTTTTGGTGTTTAATCCGCCTATATATGACCATTGCTCTTGATTTTCTTGACTGTATATCTCTTAGATGTCAACATATACACATGTGATTTAGTTTACGAAAATTTTTCAATGCCGACAACCTCGATCAGAGAGTAAAAAAGGCGTAAGGTTCACAATGGTGTAAAATTAAAATGGGATATACCGTGCTAGGATTCCAGTTATAGGAACAAGGGCCAAACCAACCACCCAAGAATGGAATCGTCGAGCGAAAACACTTGACAACCTCCTAGAAGCAGCTTTTCTTGCCACCAGACCTTTCTCCATCAATTAGGAATATGATGTTGTCACTAGACACATTCCTTAAATTGTAGCCATTTGTTGAGTTTTTTTTTGGTGTCTAATCCGCATATATATCACCATTGCCCTTGATTTTCTTGACTGTATATCTCTTAAATATCAACATATATACGTGTGATTTAGTTTACGAAGATTTTTCAATGCCGAGAACCTCGATCAGAGAGTAAAAAAGGCGTAAGGTTCACAATGGTGTAAAATTAAAATGGGATATACCGGGCTAGGATTCGAGTTACAGAGAAAAGGGCCAAAACAAGCACCCAAGAATGGAATCGTCGAGCGAAAACACTTGACAACTTCCTAGAAGCAGCTTTTCTTGTCACCAGACCTTTCTCCATCAATTAGGAATCTGATGCCGTCACTAAACACATTCCTTAAATTGTAGCCATTTGTTGAGTGTTTTTTTGTGTCTAGTCCGCATATATATCACCATTGCCCTTGATTTTCTTTACTGTATATCTCTTAAATGTCAACATATACACGTGTGATTTAGTTTATGAAGATTTTTCAATGCCGAGAACCTCGATCAGAGAGAAAAAAAGGCGTAAGGTTCACAATGGTGTAAAATTAAAATTGGATATATCGGGCTAGGATTCGAGTTACAGGAACAAGAGCCAAACAAACAAGCTAAGTATGGAATCGTCGAGCGAAAACACTTGACAACCTCCTAGAAGCAGCTTTTCTTGCCACGAGACCTTTCTCCATCAATTAGGAATCTGATGCCGTCACTAAACACATTCCTTAAATTGTAGCCATTTGTTGAGTGTTTTTTTTTGTGTCTAATCCGCATATATATCACCAATGCCCTTGATTTTCTTGAATGAATATTTCTTAAATATCAACATATACACGTGACATTTAGTTTACGAAGATTTTTCAATGCCGAGAACCTCGATCAGAGAGTAAAAAAGGCGTAAGGTTCACAATGGTGTAAAATTAAAATGAGATATACCGAGCTAGGATTCGAGTTACAGGGAAAAGGGCCAAACCAAGCACCCAAGAATGGAATCGTCGAGCGAAAACACTTGATAACCTCCTAGAAGCAACTTTTCTTGCCACCAAACCTATCTCCATCAATTAGGAATCTGATGCCGTCACTAAACACATTCCTTAAATTGTAGCCATTTGTTGAGTGTTTTTTTTTGTGTCTAATCCGCATATATATCAATATTGCCCTTGATTTTCTTAACTGTATATCTCTTAAATGTCAACATATACACGTGTGATTTAGTTTACAAAGATTTTTCATTGCCAAGAACCTCGATCAGAGAGAAAAAAAGGCGTAAGGTTCACAATGGTGTAATATTAAAATGGGATATACCGGGCTAGGATTCGAGTTACAGGAACAAGGGCCAAACCAAGCACCCAAGAATGGAATCGTCGAGCGAAAACACTTGACAGCCTCCTAGAAGCAGCTTTTCTTGCCACCAGATCTTTCTCCATCAATTAGGAATCTGATGCCGTCACTAAACACATTCCTTAAATTGTAGCCATTTGTTGAGTGTTTTTATTTGTGTCTAATCCGCATATATATCACCATTGCCCTTGATTTTCTTAACTGTATATCTCTTAAATGTCAACATATACACGTGTGATTTAGTTTACGAAGATTTTTCAATGCCGAGAACCTCGATCAGAGAGAAAAAAAGGCGTAAGGTTCACAATGGTGTAAAATTAAAATGGGATATACCGGGCTAGGATTCGAGTTACAGGGAAAAGGGCCAAACCAAGAACCCAAGAATGGAATCGTCGAGCGAAAACACTTGACAACTTCCTAGAAGCAGCTTTTCTTGCCACCAGACCTTTCTCCATCAAATAGGAATCTGATGCCGTCACTAAACACATTCCTTAAATTGTAGCCATTTGTTGAGTGTTTTTTTTTTTTGTGTCTAATCCGCATATATATCACCTTTGCCCTTGATTTTCTTAACTGTATATCTCTTAAATGTCAACATATACACGTGTGATTTAGTTTACGAAGATTTTTCAATGCCGAGATCCTCGATCAGAGAGAAAAGAAGGCGTAAGGTTCACAATGGTGTAAAATTAAAATGGGATATACCGGGCTAGGATTCGAGTTACAGGAGCAAGGGCCAAACCAACAAGCTAAGTATGGAATCGTCGAGCGAAAACACTTGCCAACCTCCTAGAAGCAGCTTTTCTTGCCACCAGACCTTTCTCCATCAATTAGGAATCTGATGCCGTCACTAAACATATTCCTTAAATTGTAGCCATTTGTTGAGTGTTTTTTTTTTGTGGCTAATCCGCATATATATCACCAACGCCCTTGATTTTCTTCAATGAATATTTCTTAAATATCAACATATACACGTGACATTTAGTTTACGAAGATTTTTGAATGCCGAGAACCTCGATTAGAGAGTAAAAAAGGGGTAAGGTTCACAATGGTGTAAAATTAAAATGGGATATACCGGGCTATGATTCGAGTTATAGGGAAAAGGGCCAAACCAAGCACCCAAGAATGGAATCGTCGAGCGAAAACACTTGATAACCTCCTAGAAGCAGCTTTTCTTGCCTCCAGACCTTTCTCTATCATTTAGGAATCTGATGCCGTCACTAAACACATTCCTTAAATTGTAGCCATTTGTTGAGAATTTTTTTTTGGTGTTTAATCCGCATATATATGACCATTGCCCTTGATTTTCTTAACTGTATATCTCTTAGATGTCAACATATACACGTGTGATTTAGTTTTCGAAAATTTTTCAATGCCGAGAACCTCGATCAGAGAGTAAAAAAGGCGTAAGGTTCACAATGGTGTAAAATTAAAATGGGATATACCGGGCTAGGATTCCAGTTAAAGGAACAAGGGGCAAACCAACCACCCAAGAATGGAATCGTCGAGCGAAAACAATTGACAACTTCCTAGAAGCAGCTTTTCTTGCCACCAGACCTTCCTCCATCATTTTGGAATCTGATGCCGTCACTAAACACATTCTTAAATTGTAGCCATTTGTTGATTGTTTTTTTTGTGTCTAATCCGAATATATATCACCAATGCCCTTGATTTTCTTGAATGAATATTTCTTAAATATCAACATATACACGTGTGATTTAGTTTACGCAGATTTTTCAATGCCGAGAACCTCGATCAGAGAGTAAAAAAGGCGTAAGGTTCACAATGGTGTAAAATTAAAATGGGATATACCGGGCTAGGATTCGAGTTACAGGGAAAAGGGCCAAACCAAGCACACAAGAATGGAATCGTCGAGCGAAAACACTTGATAACCTCCTAGAAGCAGCTTTTCTTGCCACCAGACCTTTCTCTAACAATTAGGAATCTGATGCCGTCACTAAACACATTCCTTAAATTGTAGCCATTTGTTGAGTGTTTTTTTGTGTTTAATCCGCATATATATCACCATTGCCCTTGATTTTCTTAACTGTATATCTCTTAAATGTCAACATATACACGTGTGATTTAGTTTATGAAGATTTTTCAATGCCGAGAACCTCGATCAGAGAGAAAAAAAGGCGTAAGGTTCACAATGGTGTAAAATTAAAATTGGATATATCGGGCTAGGATTCGAGTTACAGGAACAAGGGCCAAACAAACAAGCTAAGAATGGAATCGTCGAGCGAAAACACTTGACAACCTCCTAGAAGCAGCTTTTCTTGCCACGAGACCTTTCTCCATCAATTAGGAATCTGATGCCGTCACTAAACACATTCCTTAAATTGTAGCCATTTGTTGTGTGTTTTTTTTGTGTCTAATCCGCATATATATCACCAATGCCCTTGATTTTCTTGAATGAATATTTCTTAAATATCAACATATACACGTGACATTTAGTTTACGAAGATTTTTCAATGCCGAGAACCTCGATCAGAGAGTAAAAAAGGCGTGAGGTGCACAATGGTGTAAAATTAAAATGGGATATACCGGGCTAGGATTCGAGTTACAGGGAAAAGGGCCAAACCAAGCACCAAAGAATGGAATCGTCGAGCGAAAACACTTGATAACCTCCTAGAAGCAGCTTTTCTTGCCACGAGACCTTTCTCCATCAATTAGGAATCTGATGCCGTCACTAAACACATTCCTTAAATTGTAGCCATTTGTTGAGTGTTTTTTTTGTGTCTAATCCGCATATATATCACCATTGCCCTTGATTTTCTTAACTGTATATCTCTTAAATGTCAACATATACACGTGTGATTTAGTTTACGAAGATTTTTCAATGCCGAGAACCTCGATTATAGAGAAAAAAAGGCGTAAGGTTCACAATGGTGTAATATTAAAATGGGATACACCGGGCTAGGATTCGAGTTACAGGAACAAGGGCCAAACCAAGCACCCAAGAATGGAATTGTCGAGCGAAAACACTTGACAACCTCCTAGAAGCAGCTTTTCTTGCCACCAGATCTTTCTCCATCAATTAGGAATCTGATGCCGTCACTAAACACATTCCTTAAATTGTAGCCATTTGTTGAGTGTTTTTTTTGTGTCTAATCCGCATATATATCACCATTGCCCTTGATTTTCTTAACTGTATATCTCTTAAATGTCAACATATACACGTGTGATTTAGTTTACGAAGATTTTTCAATTCCGAGAACCTCGATCAGAGAGAAAAAAAGGCGTAAGGTTCACAATGGTGTAAAATTAAAATGGGATATACCGGGCTAGGATTCGAGTTACAGGGAAAAGGGCCAAACCAAGCACCCAAGAATGGAATCGTCGAGCGAAAACACTTGAAAACTTCCAAGAAGCAGCTTTTCTTGCCACCGAACCTTTCTCCATCAATTAGGAATCTGATCCCGTCACTAAACACATTCCTTAAATTGTAGCCATTTGTTGAGTGTTTTTTTTGTGTCTAATCCGCATATATATCACCTTTTCCCTTGATTTTCTTAACTTTATATCTCTTAAATGTCAACATATACACGTGTGATTTAGTTTACGAATATTTTTCAATGCCGAGAACCTCGATCAGAGAGAAAAAAAGGCGTAAGGTTCACAATGGTGTAAAATTAAAATGGGATATACCGGGCTAGGATTCGAGTTACAGGAACAATGGCCAAACCAACAAGCTAGGTATAGAATCGTCGAGCGAAAACACTTGACAACCTCCTAGAAGCAGCTTGTCTTGCCACCAGACCTTTCTCCATCAATTAGGAATCTGATGCCGTCACTAAACATATTCCTTAAATTGTAGCCATTTGTTGAGTGTTTTTTTTGTCTAATCCGCATATATATCACCAACGCCCTTGATTTTCTTGAATGAATATTTCTTAATTATCAACATATACACATGACATTTAGTTTACGAAGATTTTTCAATGCCGAGAATCTCGATCAGAGAGTAAAAAAGGCGTAAGGTTCACAATGGTGTAAAATTAAAATGGGTATACCAGGCTAGGATTCGAGTTACAGGGAAAAGGGCCAAACCAAGCATCAAAGAATGGAATCGTCGAGCGAAAACACTTGATAACCTCCTAGAAGCAGGTTTTCTTGCCACCAGACCTTTCTCTATCAATTAGGAATCTGATGCCGTCACTAAACACATTCCTTAAATTGTAGCCATTTGTTGAGAATTTTTTTTGGTGTTTAATCCGCATATATATGACCATTGCCCTTGATTTTCTTGACTGTATATCTCTTAGATGTCAACATATACACGTGTGATTTAGTTTACGAAAATTTTTCAATGCCGAGAACCTCGATCAGAGAGTAAAAAAGGCGTAAGGTTCACAATGGTGTAAAATTAAAATGGGATATACCGGGCTAGGATTCCAATTAAAGGAACAAGGGCCAAACCAACCATCCAAGAATGGAATCGTCGAGCGAAAACACTTGACAACTTCCTAGAAGCAGATTTTCTTGCCACCAGACCTTCCTCCATCAATTAGGAATCTGATGTCGTCACTAAACACATTCCTTAAATTGTAGCCATTTGTTGATTGTTTTTTTTTTGTGTCTAATCCGCATATATATCACCAATGCCCTTGATTTTCTTGAATGAATATTTCTTAAATATCAACATATACACGTGTGATTTAGTTTACGCAGATTTTTCAATGCCGAGAACCTCGATCAGAGAGTAAAAAAGGCGTAAGGTTCACAATGGTGTAAAATTAAAATGGGATATACCGGGCTAGGATTCGAGTTACAGGGAAAAGGGCCAAACCAAGCACCCAAGAATGGAATCGTCGAGCGAAAACACTTGATAACCACCTAGAAGCAACTATTCTTGCCACCAGACCTTTCTCTATCAATTAGGAATCTGATGCCGTCACTAAACACATTCCTTAAATTGTAGCCATTTGTTGAGATTTTTTTTTGGTGTTTAATCCGCATATATATGACCATTGCCCTTCATTTTCTTGACTGTATATCTCTTAGATGTCAACATATACACGTGTGATTTAGTTTACGAAGATTTTTCAATGCCGAGAACCTCGATCAGAGAGAAAAAAAGGCGTAAGGTTCACAATGGTGTAAAATTAAAATGGGATATACCGGGCTAGGATTCGAGTTACAGGAACAAGGGCCAAACCAACAAGCTAAGTATGGAATCGTCGAGCGAAAACACTTGACAACCTCCTAGAAGCAGCTTTTCTTGCCACCAGACCTTTCTCCATCAATTAGGAATCTGATGTCGTCACTAAACACATTCCTTAAATTGTAGCCATTTGTTGAGTGTTTTTTTTTTTGTGTCTAATCCGCATATATATCACCAATGCCCTTGATTTTCTTGAATGAATATTTCTTAAATATCAACATATACACGTGACATTTAGTTTACGAAGATTTTTCAATGCCGAGAACCTCGATCAGAGAGTAAGAAAGGCGTAATGTTCACAATGGTGTAAAATTAAAATGAGATATACCGTGCTAGGATTCGAGTTACAGGGAAAAGGGCCAAACCAAGCACCCAAGAATGGAATCGTCGAGCGAAAACACTTGAAAACTTCCTAGAAGCAGCTTTTCTTGCCACCAGACCTTTCTCCATCAATTAGGAATCTGATGCCGTCACTAAACACATTCCTTAAATTGTAGCCATTTGTTGAGTGTTTTTTTTTGTGTCTAATCCGCATATATATCACCATTGCCCTTGATTTTCTTAACTGTATATCTCTTAAATGTCAACATATACACGTGTGATTTAGTTTACGAAGATTGTTCAATGCCGAGAACCTCGATCCGAGAGAAAAAAAGGCGTAAGGTTCACAATGGTGTAAAATTAAAATGGGATATACCGGGCTAGGATTCGAGTTACAGGAACAAGGGCCAAACCAACAAGCTAAGTATGGAATCGTCGAGCGAAAACACTTGACAACCTCCTAGAAGCAGCTTTTCTTGCCACCAGACCTTTCTCCATCAATTAGGAATCTGATGCCGTCACTAAACACATTCCATAAATTGTAGCCATTTGTTGAGTTTTTTTTTGGGTGTCTAATCCGCATATATATCACCATTGCCCTTGATTTTCTTGAAGGTATATCTCTTAAATATCAACATATACACGTGTGATTTAGTTTACGAAGATTTTTCAATGCCGAGAACCTCGATCAGAGAGTAAAAAAGGCATAAGGTTCACAATGGTGTAAAATTAAAAAGGGATATACCGGGCTAGGATTCGAGTTACAGGATCAAGGGCCAAACCAACAACCCAAGAATGGAATCGTCGAGCGAAAACACTTGAGAACCTCCTAGAAGCAGCTTTTCTTGCCACCAGACCTTTCTCCATCAATTAGAAATCTGATGCCGTCACTAAACACATTCCTTAAATTGTAGCCATTTGTTGAGTGTTTTTTTTGGTGTCTAATCCGCATATATATCACCATTGCCCATGATTTTCATGACTGTATATCTCTTAAATATCAACATATACACGTGTGATTTAGTTTACGAAGATTTTTCAATGCCGAGAACCTCGATCAGAGAGAAAAAAGGCGTAAGGTTCACAATGGTGTAAAATTAAAATGGGATATACCGGGCTAGGATTCGAGTTACAGGAACAAGGGCCAAACCAACCACCCAAGAATTGAATCGTCGAGCGAAAACACTTGACAACCTCCTAGAAGCAGCTTTTCTTGCACCAGACTTTTCTCCATCAACTAGGAATCTGATGCCGTCGCTAAAGACAATTCTTAAATTGTAGCCATTTGTTGAGTGTTTATTTTTTTGGTGTCTAATCGGCATATATATCACCATTGCCCTTGATTTTCTTGAAGGTATATCTCTTAAATATCAACATATACACGTGTGATTTAGTTTGCGAAGATTTTTCAACGCCGAGAACCTCGATCAGAGTGTAAAAAAGGCGTAAGGTTCACAATGGTGTAAAATTAAAATGGGATATACCGGGCTAGGATTCCAGTTAAAGGAACAAGGGCCAAACCAACCACCCAAGAATGGAATCGTCGAGCGAAAACACTTGACAACCTCCTAGAAGCAGCTTTTCTTGCCACCAGACCTTTCTCCATCAATTAGGAATATGATGTTGTCACTAGACGCATTCCTTAAATTGTAGCCATTTGTTGAGTTTTTTTTGGTGTCTAATCCGCATATATATCACCATTGCCCTTGATTTTCTTGACTGCATATCTCTTAAATTTCAACATATATACATGTGATTTAGTTTACGAAGATTTTTCAATGCCGAGAACCTCGCTCAGAGAGTAAAAAAGGCGTAAGGTTCACAATGGTGTAAAATTAAAATGGGATATACCGGGCTAGGATTCGAGTTACAGGGAAAAGGGCCAAACCAAGCACCCAAGAATGGAATCGTCGAGCGAAAACACTTGACAACTTCCTAGAAGCAGCTTTTCTTGCCACCAGACCTTTCTCCATCAATTAGGAATCTAATGCCGTCACTAAACACATTCCTTAAATTGTAGCCATTTGTTGAGTGTTTTTTTTTTGCGTCTAATCCGCATATATATCACCAATTCCCTTGATTTTCTTAACTGTATATCTCTTAAATGTCAACATATACACGTGTGATTTAGTTTACGAAGATTCTTCAATGCCGAGAACCTCGATAAGAGAGAAAAAAAGGCGTAAGGTTCACAATGGTGTAAAATTAAAATGGGATATACCGGGCTAGGATTCGAGTTACAGGAACAAGGGCCAAACCAACAAGCTAAGTATGGAATCGTCGAGCGAAAACACTTGACAACCTCCTAGAAGTAGCTTTTCTTGCCACCAGACCTTTCTCCATCAATTAGGAATCTGATGCCGTCACTAAACACAATCCTTAAATTGTAGCCATTTGTTGAGTTTTTTTTGTGTCTAATCCACATATATATCACCAATGCTCTTGATTTTCTTGAATGAATATTTCTTAAATATCAATATATACACGTGACATTTAGTTTATGAAGATTTTTCAATGCCGAGAACCTCGATCAGAGAGTAAAAAAGGCGTAAGGTTCACAATGGTGTAAAATTAAAATGGGATATACCGGGCTAGGATTCGAGTTACAGGGAAAAGGGCCAAACCAAGCACCCAAGAATGGGATCGTTAAGCGAAAACACTTGACAACTTCCTAGAAGCAGCTTTTCTTGCCACCAGACCTTTCTCCATTAATTAGGAATCTGATGCCGTCACTAAACACATTCCTTAAATTGTAGCCATTTGTTGAGTGGTTTTTTTTGTGTCTAATCCGCATATATATCACCATTGCCCTTGATTTTCTTAACTGTATATCTCTTAAATGTCAACATATACACGTGTGATTTAGTTTACGAAGATTTTTCAATGCCGACAACCTCGATCAGAGAGAAAAAAAGGCGTAAGGTTCACATATTGTGTAAAATTAAATTGGGATATACCGGGCTAGGATTCGAGTTACAGGAACAAGGGCCAAACCAACAAGCTAAGTATGGAATCGTCGAGCGAAAACACTTGACAACCTCCTAGAAGAAGCTTTTCTTGCCACCAGACCTTTCTCCATCAATTAGGAATCTGATGCCGTCACTAAACACATTCCTTAAATTGTAGCCATTTGTTGAGTGTTTTTTTGTGTGTCTAATCCGCATATATATCACCATTGCCCTTGATTTTCCTAACTGTATATCTCTTAAATGTCAACATATACACGTGTGATTTAGTTTACGAAGATTTTTCAATGCCGAGAACCTCGATCAGAGAGAAAAAAGGCGTAAGGTTCACAATGGTGTAAAATTAAAATAGGATATACCGGGCTAGAATTCGAGTTACAGGAACAAAGGCCACACCAACCACCCAAGAATTGAATCATCGAGCGAAAACACTTGACAACCTCCTAGAAGCAGCTTTTCTTGCACCCTACTTTTCTCCATCAATTAGGAATCTGATGCCGTCGCTAAACACAATTCTTAAATTGTAGCCATTTGTTGAGTGTTTATTTTTTTGGTGTCTAATCGGCATATATATCACCATTGCCCTTGATTTTCTTGAAGGTATATCTCTTAAATATCAACATATACACGTGTGATTTAGTTTGCGAAGATTTTTCAATGCCGAGAACCTCGATCAGAGAGTAAAAAAGGCGTAAGGTTCACAATGGTGTAAAATTAAAATGGGATATACCGGGCAAAGATTCGAGTTACAGGGAAAAGGGCCAAACCAAGCACCCAAGAATGGAATCGTCGAGCGAAAACACCTGACAACTTCCTAGAAGCAGCTTTTCTTGCCACCAGACCTTTCTCCATCAATTAGGAATCTGATGCCGTCACTAAACACATTCCTTAAATTGTAGCCATTTGTTGAGTGTTTTTTTGTGTCTAATCCGCATATATATCACCAATGCCCTTGATTTTCTTAACTGTATATCTCTTAAATGTCAACATATACACGTGTGATTTAGTTTACGAAGATTATTCAATGCCGAGAACCTCGATAAGAGAGAAAAAAAGGCGTAAGGTTCACAATGGTGTAAAATTAAAATGGGATATACCGGGCTAGGATTCGAGTTACAGGAACAAGGGCCAAACCAACAATATGGAATCGTCGAGCGAAAACACTTGACAACCTCCTAGAAGCAGCTTTTCTTGCCACCAGACCTTTCTCCATAAATTAGGAATCTGATGCCGTCACTAAACACAATCCTTAAATTGTAGCCATTTGTTGAGTGTTTTTTTTTTGTGTCTAATCCGCATATATATCACCAATGCCCTTGATTTTCTTGAATGAATATTTCTTAAATATCAACATATACACGTGACATTTAGTTTACGAAGATTTTTCAATGCCGAGAATCTCGACCAGAGAGTAAAAAAGGCGTAAGGTTCACAATGGTGTAAAATTAAAATGGGATATACCGGGCTAGGATTCGAGTTACAGGGAAAAGGGCCAAACCAAGCACCCAAGAATGGGATCGTCAAGCGAAAACACTTGACAACTTCCTAGAAGCAGCTTTTCTTGCCACCAGACCTTTCTCCATCAATTAGGAATCTGATACCGTCACTAAACACATTCCTTAAATTGTAGCCATTTGTTGAGTGTTTTTTTTTGTGTCTAATCCGAATATATATCACCATTGCCCTTGATTTTCTTAACTGTATATCTCTTAAATGTCAACATATACACGTGTGATTTAGTTTACGAAGATTTTTCAATGCCGAGAACCTTGATCAGAGAGAAAAAAAGGCGTAAGGTTCACAATGGTGTAAAATTAAATTCGGATATACCGGGCTAGGATTCGAGTTACAGGAACAAGGGCCAAAACAACAAGCTAAGTATGGAATCGTCGAGCGAAAACACTTGACAACCTCCTAGAAGAAGCTTTTCTTGCCACCAGACCTTTCTCCATCAATTAGGAATCTGATGCCGTCACTAAACACATTCCTTAAATTGTAGCCATTTGTTGAGTTTTTTTTTTTTGTGTCTAATCCGCATATATATCACCATTGCCCTTGATTTTCTTGAAGGTATATCTCTTAAATATCAACATATACACGTGTGATTTAGTTTACGAAGATTTTTCAATGCCGAGAACCTCGATCAGAGAGTAAAAAAGGCATAAGGTTCACAATGGTGTAAAATTAAAATAGGATATACCGGGCTAGGATTCGAGTTACAGGAACTAGGGACAAACCAACCACCCAAGAATGGAATCGTCGAGCGAAAACTCTTGAGAACCTCCTAGAAGCAGCTTTTCTTGCCACCAGACCTTTCTCTATCAATTAGGAATCTGATGCCGTCACTAAACACATTCCTTAAATTGTAGCCATTTGTTGAGTGTTTTTTTGTGTGTCTAATCCGCATATATATCACCATTGCCCTTGATTTTCTTAACTGTATATCTCTTAAATGTCAACATATACACGTGTGATTTAGTTTACGAAGATTTTTCAATGCCGAGATCCTCGATCAGAGAGAAAAAAAGGCGTAAGGTTCACAATGGTGTAAAATTAAATTGGGATATACCGGGCTAGGATTCGAGTTACAGGAACAAGGGCCAAACCAACAAGCTAAGTATGGAATCGTCGAGCGAAAACACTTGACAACCTCCTAGAAGCAGCTTTTCTTGCCACCAGACCTTTCTCCATCAATTAGGAATCTGATGCCGTCACTAAACACATTCCTTAAATTGTAGCCATTTGTTGAGTGTTTTTTTTGTGTCTAATCCGCATATATATCACCAATGCCCTTGATTTTCTTGAATGAATATTTCTTAAATATCAACATATACACGTGACATTTAGTTTACGAAGATTTTTCAATGCCGAGAACCTCGATCAGAGAGTAAAAAAGGCGTAAGGTTCACAATGGTGTAAAATTAAAATGTGATATACCGGGCTAGGATTCGAGTTACAGGGAAAAGGGCCAAACCAAGCACCCAAGAATGGAATCGTCGAGCGAAAACACTTGAAAACTTCCTAGAAGCAGCTTTTCTTGCCACCAGACCTTTCTCCATCAATTAGGAATCTGATGCCGTCACTAAACACATTCCTTAAATTGTAGCCATTTGTTGAGGGATATACCGGGCTAGGATTCGAGTTACAGGATCAAGGGCCAAACCAACAACCCAAGAATGGAATCGTCGAGCGAAAACACTTGAGAACCTCCTAGAAGCAGCTTTTCTTGCCACCAGACCTTTCTCCATCAATTAGGAATCTGATGCCGTCACTAAACACATTCCTTAAATTGAAGCCATTTGTTGAGTGTTTTTTTTGGTGTCTAATCCGCATATATATCACCATTGCCCATGATTTTCTTGAATGTATATCTCTTAAATATCAACATATACACGTGTGATTTAGTTTACGAATATTTTTCAATGCCGAGAACCTCGATCAGAGAGTAAAAAAGGCGTAAGGTTCACAATGGTATAAAATTAAAATGGGATATACCGGGCTAGGATTCGAGTTACAGGAACAAGGGCCAAACCAACCACCCAAGAATGGAATCGTCGAGCGAAAACACTCGACAACCTCCTAGAAGCAGCTTTTCTTGCCACCAGACCTTTCTCCATCAATTAGGAATCTGATGCCGTCACTAAACACATTCCTTAAATTGTAGCCATTTGTTGAGTGTTTTTTTGTGTGTCTAATCCGCATATATATCACCATTGCCCTTGATTTTCTTAACTGTATATCTCTTAAATGTCAACATATACACGTGTGATTTAGTTTACGAAGATTTTTCAATGCCGAGATCCTCGATCAAAGAGAAAAAAAGGCGTAAGGTTCACAATGGTGTAAAATTAAATTGGGATATACCGGGCTAGGATTCGAGTTACAGGAACAAGGGCCAAACCAACAAGCTAAGTATGGAATCGTCGAGCGAAAACACTTGACAACCTCCTAGAAGCAGCTTTTCTTGCCACCAGACCTTTCTCCATCAATTAGGAATCTGATGCCGCCACTAAACACATTCCTTAAATTGTAGCCATTTGTTGAGTGTTTTTTTGTGTCTAATCCGCATATATATCACCAATGCCCTTGATTTTCTTGAATGAATATTTCTTAAATATCAACATATACACGTGACATTTAGTTTACGAAGATTTTTCAATGCCGAGAACCTCGATCAGAGAGTAAAAAAGGCGTAAGGTTCACAATGGTGTAAAATTAAAATGTGATATACCGGGCTAGGATTCGAGTTACAGAGAAAAGGGCCAAACCAAGCACCCAAGAATGGAATCGTCGAGCGAAAACACTTGAAAACTTCCTAGAAGCAGCTTTTCTTGCCACCAGACCTTTCTCCATCAATTAGGAATCTGATGCCGTCACTAAACACATTCCTTAAATTGTAGCCATTTGTTGAGTGTTTTTTTTTTGTGTCTAATCCGCATATATATCACCATTGCCCTTGATTTTCTTAACTGTATATCTCTTAAATGTCAACATATAGACGTGTGATTTAGTTTACGAAGATTTTTCAATGCCGAGAACCTCGATCAGAGAGAAAAAAAGGCGTAAGGTTCACAATGGTGTAAAATTAAAATGGGATATACCGGGCTAGGATTCGAGTTACAGGAACAAGGGCCAAACCAACAAGCTAAATATGGAATCGTCGAGCGAAAACACTTGACAACCTCCTAGAAGCAGCTTTTCTTGCCACCAGACCTTTCTCCATCAATTAGGAATCTGATGCCGTCACTAAACACATTCCATAAATTGTAGCCATTTGTAGAGTTTTTTTTTTGGGTGTCTAATCCGCATATATATCACCATTGCCCTTGATTTTCTTGAAGGTATATCTCTTAAATATCATCATATACACGTGTGATTTAGTTTACGAAGATTTTTCAATGCCGAGAACCTCGATCAGAGAGAAAAAAGGCGTAAGGTTCACAATGGTGTAAAATTAAAATGGGATATACCGGGCTAGGATTCGAGTTACAGGAACAAGGGCCAAACCAACCACCCAAGAATTGAATCGTCGAGCGAAAACACTTGACAACCTCCTAGAAGCAGCTTTTCTTGCACCAGACTTTTCTCCATCAATTAGGAATCTGATGCCGTCGCTATACACAATTCTTAAATTGTAGCCATTTGTTGAGTGTTTATTTTTTTGGTGTCTAATCGGCATATATATCACCATTTCCCTTGATTTTCTTGAAGGTATATCTCTTAAATATCAACATATACACGTGTGATTTAGTTTGCGAAGATTTTTCAATGCCGAGAACCTCGATCAGAGAGTAAAAAAGGCGTAAGGTTCACAATGGTGTAAAATTAAAATGGGATATACCGGGCTAGGATTCCAGTTAAAGGAACAAGGGCCAAACCAACCACCCAAGAATGGAATCGTCGAGCGAAAACACTTGACAACCTCCTAGAAGCAGTTTTTCTTGCCACCAGACCTTTCTCCATCAATTAGGAATATGATGTTGTCACTAGACACATTCCTTAAATTGTAGCCATTTGTTGAGTTTTTTTTTTGGTGTCTAATCCGCATATATATCACCATTGCCCTTGATTTTCTTGACTGCATATCTCTTAAATTTCAACATATATACGTGTGATTTAGTTTACGAAGATTTTTCAATGCCGAGAACCTCGATCAGAGAGTAAAAAAGGCGTAAGGTTCACAACGGTGTAAAATTAAAATGGGATATACCGGGCTAGGATTCGAGTTACAGGGAAAAGGGCCAAACCAAGCACCCAAGAATGGAATCGTCGAGCGAAAACACTTGAAAACTTCCTAGAAGCAGCTTTTCTTGCCACCAGACCTTTCTCCATCAATTAGGAATCTGATGCCGTCCCTAAACACATTCCTTAAATTGTAGCCATTTGTTGAGTGTTTTTTTTGTGTCTAATCCGCATATATATCACCAATGCCCTTGATTTTCTTAACTATATATCTCTTAAATGTCAACATATACACGTGTGATTTAGTTTACGAAGATTCTTCAATGCCGAGAACCTCGATAAGAGAGAAAAAAAGGCGTAAGGTTGACAATGGTGTAAAATTAAAATGGGATATACCGGGCTAGGATTCGAGTTACAGGAACAAGGGCCAAACCAACAATCTAAGTATGGAATCGTCGAGCGAAAACACTTGACAACCTCCTAGAAGCAGCTTTTCTTGCCACCAGACCTTTCTCCATCAATTAGGAATCTGATGCCGTCACTAAACACAATCCTTAAATTGTAGCCATTTGTTGAGTGTTTTTTTGTGTCTAATCCGCATATATATCACCAATGCCCTTGATTTTCTTGAATGAATATTTCTTAAATATCAACATATACACGTGACATTTAGTTTACGAAGATTTTTCAATGCCGAGAACCTCGATCAGAGAGTAAAAAAGGCGTAAGGTTCACAATGGTGTAAAATTAAATTGGGATATACCGGGCTAGGATTCGAGTTACAGGAACAAGGGCCAAACCAACAAGCTAAGTATGGAATCGTCGAGCGAAAACACTTGACAACCTCCTAGAAGCAGCTTTTCTTGCCACCAGACCTTTCTCCATCAATTAGGAATCTGATGCCGTCACTAAACACATTCCTTAAATTGTAGCCATTTGTTGAGTTTTTTTTTTGGTGTCTAATCCGCATATATATCACCATTGCCCTTGATTTTCTTGAAGGTATATCTCTTAAATATCAACATATACACGTGCGATTTAGTTTACGAAGATTTTTCAATGCCGAGAACCTCGATCAGAGAGTAAAAAAGGCATAAGGTTCACAATGGTGTAAAATTAAAATAGGATATACCGGGCTAGGATTCGAGTTACTGGAACTAGGGCCAAACCAACCACCCAAGAATGGAATCGTCGAGCGAAAACTCTTGAGAACCTCCTAGAAGCAGCTTTTCTTGCCACCAGACCTTTCTCCATCAATTTGGAATCTGATGCCGTCACTAAACACATTCCTTAAATTGTAGCCATTTGTTGAGTGTTTTTTTGTGTGTCTAATCCGCATATATATCATCATTGCCCTTGATTTTCTTAACTGTATATCTCTTAAATGTCAACATATACACGTGTGATTTAGTTTACGAAGATTTCTCAATGCCGAGAACCTCGATCAGAGAGAAAAAAAGGCGTAAGGTTCACAATGGTGTAAAATTAAATTGGGATATACCGGGCTAGGATTCGAGTTACAGGAACAAGGGCCAAACCAACAAGCTAAGTATGGAATCGTCGAGCGAAAACACTTGACAAACTCCTAGAAGCAGCTTTTCTTTCCACCAGACCTTTCTCCATCAATTAGGAATCTGATGCCGTAACTAAACACATTCCTTAAATTGTAGCCATTTGTTGAGTGTTTTTTTTTTGTGTCTAATCCGCATATATATCACCAATGCCCTTGATTTTCTTGAATGAATATTTCTTAAATATCAACATATACACGTGACATTTAGTTTACGAAGATTTTTCAATGCCGAGAACCTCGATCAGAGAGTAAAAAAGGCGTAAGGTTCACAATGGTGTAAAATTAAAATGGGATATACCGGGCTAGGATTCGAGTTACAGGGAAAGGGGCCAATCCAAGCACCGAAGAATGGAATCGTCGAGCGAAAACACTTGACAACTTCCTAGAAGCAGCTTTTCTTGCCACCAGACCTTTCTCCATCAATTAGGAATCTGATGCCGTCACTAAACACATTCCTTAAATTGTAGCCATTTGTTGAGTGTTTTTTTTTGTGTCTAACAGGCATATATATCACCATTGCCCTTGATTTTCTTAACTGTATATCTCTTAAATGTCAACATATACACGTGTGATTTAGTTTACGAAGATTTTTCAATGCCGAGAACCTCGATCAAAGAGAAAAAAAGGCGTAAGGTTCACAATGGTGTAAAATTAAATTGGGATATACCGAGCTAGGATTCGAGTTACAGGAACAAGGGCCAAACCAACAAGCTAAGTATGGAATCGTCGAGCGAAAACACTTGACAACCTCCTAGAAGCAGCTTTTCTTTCCACCAGACTTTTCTCCATCAATTAAGAATCTGATGCCGTCACTAAACACATTCCTTAAATTGTAGCCATTTGTTGAGTGTTTTTTTTTTGGTGTCTAATCCGCATATATATCACCATTGCCCTTGATTTTCTTGAAGGTATATCTCTTAAATATCAACATATACACGTGTGATTTAGTTTACGAAGATTTTTCACTGCAGATAACCTCGATCAGAGAGAAAAAAAGGCGTAAGGTTCACAATGGTGTAAAATTAAATTGGGATATACCGGGCTAGGATTCTAGTTATAGGAACAAGGGCCAAACCATCCACCGAAGAATGGAATCGTCGAGCGAAAACACTTGAGAACCTCCTAGAAGCAGCTTTTCTTGCCACCAGACCTTTCTCCATCAATTAGGAATCTGATGCCGTCAGTAAACACATTCCTTAAATTGTAGCCATTTGTTGAGTGTTTTTTTTGGTGTCTAATCCGCATATATATCACCATTGCCCATGATTGTCATGACTGTATATCTCTTAAATATCAACATATACACGTGTGATTTAGTTTACGAAGATTTTTCAATGCCGAGAACCTCGATCAGAGAGAAAAAAAGGCGTAAGGTTCACAATGGTGTAAAATTAAAATGGGATATACTGGGCTAGGATTCGAGTTACAGGAACAAGGGCCAAACCAACCACCCAAGAATGGAATCGTCGAGCGAAAACACTTGACAACCTCCTAGAAGCAACTTTTCTTGCACCAGACCTTTCTCCATCAATTAGGAATCTGATGCCGTCGCTAAACACAATTCTTAAATTGTAGCCATTTGTTGAGTGTTTATTTTTTTGGTGTCTAATCGGCATATATATCACTATTGCCCTTGATTTTCTTGACTGTATATCTCTTAAATGTCTACATATACACGTGTGATTTAGTTTACGAAGATTTTTCTATGCCGAGAACCTCGATCAGAGAGAAAAAAAGGCGTAAGGTTAACAATGGTGTAAAATTAAAATGGGATATACCAGGCGAGGATTCGACTTACAGGAAAAAGGGCCTAACCAACAAGGTAAGAATGGAATCGTCGAGCGAAAACACTTGAGAACCTCCTAGAAGCAGCTTTTCTTGCCACCAGACCTTTCTCCATCAATTAGGAATCTGATGCCGTCACTAAACACATTCCTTAAATTGTAGCCATTTGTTGAGTGTTTTTTTTTGGTGTCCAATCCGCATATATATCACCATTGCCCCTGATTTTCTTGAATGTATATCTCTTAAATATCAACATATACACGTGTGATTTAGTTTACGAAGATTTTTCAATGCCGAGAACCTCGATCAGAGAGTAAAAAAGGCGTAAGGTTCACAATGGTATAAAATTAAAATGGGATATACCGGGCTAGGATTCGAGTTACAGGAACAAGGGCCAAACCAACCACCCAAGAATGGAATCGTCGAGCGAAAACACTCGACAACCTCCTAGAAGCAGCTTTTCTTGCCACCAGACCTTTCTCCATCAATTAGGAGTCTAATGCCGTCACTAAACACATTCCTTAAATTGTAGCCATTTGTTAAGTGTTTTTTTTTTCCGTGTCTAATCCGCATATATATCACCATTGCCCTTGATTTTCTTGATTGTATATCTCTTAAATGTCAACATATACACGTGTGATTTAGTTTACGAAGATTTTTCAATGCCGAGAACCTCGATCAGAGAGTAAAAAAGGCGTAAGGTTCACAATGGTGTAAAATTAAAATTGGATATACCGGGCTAGGATTCGAGTTACAGGAACAAGGGCCAAACCAACCACCCAAGAATGGAATCGTCGAGCGAAAACACTCGACAACCTCCTAGAAACAGCTTTTCTTGCCACCAGACCTTTCTCCATCAATTAGGAATCTGATGCCGTCACTAAACACATTCCTTAATGTAACACCCCGAAAAATGTAAAACCTTAAACTGGAATTAGTAAGGTTTAAATAAACGAGAATTTACTAACTAGGAAATTTAACCTAATTAGTTAAAAGTCTAGAAATAACCATAAAGTAGAGTTAAAGCTCACTAAAATCAATAACGATCAAAGTGAAGGGGTTAAAGTTGTTAAAACTGAAACTTTAAATCTAATAAACAAACAAAACACAAACTTAACCCCCACTTCAATTCCCTGGTCGACCAGAGACATCAGGGGCGACACCCACCATGAATCAACCCTAGAATTCTACTAAAATCCACAATTGAAGGAGCAAATCTGGTCCAAACGAAAATCCGAGCATAGAATCGTGATCCTCATCACAAGAGGATTACAAGGTATGTAAAATTTAAGGATTTTCTCTCAACTTGAAATTCTCATGATTTTGAAAATCTGAAATTAGATGCTTGCATGTGTGTTGTTTGGTTAGATTAAAGTTGATTAGGTGTTTAGAAGTAAAACCTAGCTAACTATTTGAGAAATCATGACCAAATTCAGAAAGTTCCATGAACACCTTGAAGGTGGGTTGTGGGTTTACAAGATGATGATGAACACTAGGGTTAAGAAGGGTTATTCTAGTGTAATTTGATTGTTGAAAGTGATTCCAGAAAGATATGATGCTTAAAACACTATAGGAGGGCTCTATTGTTGTCAAGTTAACTAATTAGCAAGCTAAGAAGTTGATTTCTAAAGATATAAAAATTCTGCATATGAAGTGTTTGTTGAAATGCCTCTATGAAGGCTTAAAAAATTGAAATTTCGAGTTAAAACGCATAAATATGATGTCCGGTGTATTATGCGAATTATGATATGAAAAGAGTTCTAAAAATGTATTGAATTGAACTCTATAGGACAAGATACCGGAACGTCAAGTGGACAAGCCGGTGGGGATTCACGGTTGAAGGGCGTGCGCTAAGGTATGTAACTTGACCCGTTACATTTAATAGATTTGATGTTATGCTATGAAATAAAGCATTTATGTCGTTATATAGAATAATTGGTTAAAAATTGGTTATAGTCCGTTGGTAGTGGTCATAAGGAAGGAATTTCCATAGACAAGCTAAACGGGTCGAATAACCAAAATAAAGCATGATTAATACTACGGAATAAATGGATTCTATTTTGATATTGGTTGACATATAACATGTTAGAAATATTAGAATTTGATGTATTGAATTCTTAGAAAAACAAAATCCGAAAGTTGGGTTTGAGAGCCTTGAACAAAACAAGCAAAAATAAGGATTTCCAGGTACTACCGTAAATTACTGTAGTACCGTAATTTACGGTAGAGGTTAAGACTGTTACGGTAGTTCTTTACTGGTTTACGGCGACCAAACAATTCTAGGTCTCACCGTAAATTACGGTGAGACCGTAATTTACGGTGAACCCAGAAAAGCTTTGATATGTTTGTTAGTTCATATGTATTGTTAAACTTGAAGTCATATTATATAACAACGTCAAAACTAATGTTTTTAATGGTTTTGATGATAGGTAATTTTGGTAGATCTTACGGTTGACGATCAAGCGATTAAATGAAGAACCGAACACTCCGTTTTGAAGCTTCCGCAATATTTTAGATCCTTGTAGTTTTTGTGAATGGGTTGTAAACGCATGTTTAAACAATTTTTGAAACGTCTTAACTTAGTCATTAGTTGATTAAGGTCTTAGTTACTTATGAATTTCGTTAATGAAAGTTTTGTACTTAAACTATTTTTGTCTAAATTTAAGGTTTAAAGTTAGGGTGTTACAAGTTGGTAATCAGAGCTCAAGGTTGTCAATAAGTGTTCGGTTCAAGCTTGATCGATCGTCCGGTAAAAACTAGCTTATTTGTTAATAAATTAGGTACTACGTAAAGAATAAGAAATGAACAATATGCATGAAACAAGTGTGTAAGCTCACTCAAAACAAGAAATGCATGAAACAAGAATTATTAAATCAAGTTACGAACTTGATTGAATTGAAACAAGAATGATTAAATCAAGTTACGAACTTGATTGAATTGAAACAAGAATTATTAAATCAAGTTACGAACTTGATTGAATCGAAACAAGAATGATTAAATCAAGTTATGAACTTGATTAAATCAAAACAAGTAAAGCATGTGTTATAAATGGAATGTTTAACAATCTATGTAAACATTTCAGAAATCGAGATGGCTGAAGGAGGCAATAATAATGCGGTGCCAAGAGTCACCGAACAAGTGAGGGAAGTGATTGCCGAAGAGGTTGGTAAGGCGATCGAAAACAGTTTGTCGGGCTTTATTGATAAAATTCAAAACATAATTTTATCAATAGTAGAAGATAGAATCAAGAAGCTGGAAGATGATTCAAATGTAGCAAAGGAAAAGCGTGGAGGACGAAAGCCTTGTTCATACAAGGAATTCATGGCTTGTAAACCACCAATATATAATGGGGAGGTTGACCCAATAGTATGCCAACGATGACTAAGTGACATCGAAGGGGTATTCGAGAGAACCCATTGTGACGAAGAAGACTACGTAGCCTATGGTACGGGTCAACTAAGGAGTCAAGCGAAAGACTGGTGGGATAACAAAAAGAAGGAGATTGGAAGTGAAGCGGCTAAGGCCATGACTTGGGAGGAGTTTAAGACGCCGTTTCTTAAACACCATAGTCCCAAGGCAGTCATAAATAAAATCAAGGAAGAATTCATGCAACTCAGACACAAAGGTGAATCCATAGACAAGATCACGGGGATGTTTATGGACAAGATGAAGTTCTGTGATGATTTGATAACGAATGAAGAGCAAAAGGTTTATTATTATCATAACATGCTAAGCGCGGAATATAGAGAGTTCATAACCCCTTCAAAGTACGAGACCCTTACCGAGATTGTCAACGCCGCTCGGGAAAGGGAGATTGAATTGAAGAAGAGTATAGAACGGGGTGAACGAAGGGCACAAGATGTGAATCCAAGCCCTGCCAAGAAAGCAAGAATGAATGAATCAGCAAAGAAATCAGATGCTAAAGGTAGTACATCAGGTTGCAAAATTTGTGGGAAGAATCATAAAGGCGAATGTCGTTACAAGGATAAGCCTTGTCCCATATGCAAGAAAACGGGACATATGGCTATGTCTTGTCCGGAGAAGTGACGGTTTGTTACAAATGTTATCGAACGGGTCACAAGAAGTCGGAATGCCCGGAACTGGTTGGAAAGAAGGATGGGCAAGAACCGAAAGGTGAATCCCCGAAAGCAAAGGCAAGATCTTTCCAACTAACTGCCGCAGAAGCGAAGATTGAACCTGACGTGGTCTCAGGTATATTTGCTGTAAATTCAATTCCCGTACACGTGTTATTTGATACGGGTGCGAATAAATCCTTTGTTTCATATGGGTTTATTCGACATCCTTCATTTGTTCTAACCAAATTACCTGTGCCTTTAGAAGTAGAGATAGGTAATAACAAAAGCTTTATTGTTTGTGATGTATGTGAAAATTGTAAACTGAGCATCGATGATGAAGAATATTTGATAAATCTAATCCCGATGTCGATGGGAGAATTCCAAGTAGTCGTGGGGATGGATTGGCTATCTCAATACCATGCAAAGGTCGTGTGTTTTCGCAAAGAGATAAAACTAACATCTCCGAGCGGAAAACACGTCACCATTTATGGCGAAAAACGAGGCAACCCCATAGTATGTTCGATGTTGAAAGCTCACAAGCTCATGAAGCGAGGATGGAAGGCATTCATAATTTATGCAAATGGGGCCGAGAGGGAATCACGAAAGATTGGAGATGTACCGGTAGTACGAGATTATGAAGATGTTTTTCCGGAAGATTTACCGGGGATACCGCCCGAACGGGAAGTAGAGTTCGGGATCGAATTGATTCCGGGCGCGAAACCCGTAGCAAAAGCCCCGTACCGACTTGCACCATCGGAATTACAAGAGTTGATGTCCCAAATTCAAGATTTGATTGACAAGGGATTCATAAGGCCGAGTGTGTCTCCTTGGGGCGCACCGGTGTTGTTTGTGAGAAAGAAGGACGGGAGCATGCGCATGTGTATCGATTATCGGGAGTTAAACAAACTCACGGTAAAGAACCGATACCCGCTCCCAAGGATAGATGACTTATTTGACCAACTACAAGGCGCGAGTTGGTTTTCAAAAATTGACCTTAGGTCGGGGTATCACCAACTAAAGGTCAAAGAAGAAGATGTGCCGAAGACGGCTTTTCGCACAAGATACGGACATTATGAATTTCTCGTGATGTCATTTGGGCTAACAAACGCGCCCGCGGCTTTCATGGACCTCATGAACCGGGTTTGCAAGCCAATGTTGGATAAGTCGGTCATCGTGTTTATCGATGATATCTTGGTGTACTCGAAAAATGAAGCTGAACACGCACACCATTTACAAGAAGTGTTAGAGACACTTAGGCGAGAGAAGTTATATGCAAAATTCTCTAAATGTGCCTTTTGGTTACGAGAGGTTCAATTTTTAGGTCATGTCATAAATGCCGACGGAGTATTGGTGGATCCGTCAAAGATAGAAGCAGTGTCAAAATGGAATTCCCCGAAGAACCCTTCGGAAATTAGAAGCTTTCTGGGGATTGCTGGATATTACAGGAGATTCATTCAAGATTTCTCCAAGATCGCATCACCGCTAACAAAGTTAACCCAAAAGAAAGCAAAGTTTATTTGGGGAGTCAATCAAGAAAAAGCGTTTCGGACGCTAAAAGAAAGGCTAACTCAAGCTCCGGTACTGACATTGCCGGACGGAGTCGAAGACATGGTGGTTTATTCGGATGCTTCATTATCGGGGCTCGGTTGTGTGCTGATGCAACGGGGCAAGGTAATAGCCTATGCCTCGAGACAATTGAAGATACACGAGAAGAAATACCCCACACACGATCTCGAGTTGGCAGCGGTGGTATTTGCATTAAAAATATGGAGGCATTACTTGTATGGGGTAAAATTCACCATATTCACCGACCACAAGAGTCTGAAATACTTCTTCGATCAGAAGGAGTTAAATATGCGACAAAGGCGATGGCTGGAAACGGTGAAGGACTATGATTGTGAGATACACTATCACTCCGGAAAGGCAAATGTGGTAGCGGATGCTCTAAGCAGAAAAGCGGACTATGTCCCAATACGAGTGAGGTCGATGCAACTCGTGGTAACCTCGGGTATACTTGAACGTATTCGAGAAGCGCAAGTAGAAGCAGTAAAAGAAGAGAATTGGAAGAAGGAAAGAATAATTGGGCAGTTGAAAGACTTGTCGGATGGGAATCACGGGTTAAAGACTCGATCCGGAAGGATATGGGTCCCACATACCTGTGGAGTAAAGGCGCTTCTACTTGATGAAGCTCATAAATCCCGTTATTCAATTCATCCGGGTGCGACCAAGATGTACAATGATTTGAAACAAAATTATTGGTGGCCCGGAATGAAGAGGGATGTGGCGAAGTATGTGGAAAAATGTTTGACATGTTTACAAGTCAAGGCGGAGCATCAGAAACCCTATGGCAAACTCCAACCATTAGAAATTCCGGTTTGGAAATGGGAACATATTACAATGGACCTGTTAACCAAGTTGCCTAAGACGAATCGTGGTTTTGATGCAATATGGGTAGTGGTGGATAGATTGACGAAAATTGCTCACTTCATTCCGATTCGTGAGACTTATACTGGGCTAGGATTCGAGTTACAGGAACAAGGGCCAAACCAACCACCCAAGAATGGAATCGTCGAGCGAAAACACTCGACAACCTCCTAGAAGCAGCTTTTCTTGCCACCAGACCTTTCTCCATCAATTAGGAATCTGATGCCGTCACTAAACACATTCCTTAAATTGTAGCCATTTGTTAAGTGTTTTTTTTTTCCGTGTCTAATCCGCATATATATCACCATTGCCCTTGATTTTCTTGATTGTATATCTCTTAAATGTCAACATATACACGTGTGATTTAGTTTACGAAGATTTTTCAATGCCGAGAACCTCGATCAGAGAGTAAAAAAGGCGTAAGGTTCACAATGGTGTAAAATTAAAATTGGATATACCGGGCTAGGATTCGAGTTACAGGAACAAGGGACAAACCAACCACCCAAGAATGGAATCGTCGAGCGAAAACACTCGACAACCTCCTAGAAACAGCTTTTCTTGCCACCAGACCTTTCTCCATCAATTAGGAATCTGATGCCGTCACTAAACACATTCCTTAATGTAACACCCCGAAAAATGTAAAACCTTAAACTGGAATTAGTAAGGTTTAAATAAACGAGAATTTACTAACTAGGAAATTTAACCTAATTAGTTAAAAGTCTAGAAATAACCATAAAGTAGAGTTAAAGCTCACTAAAATCAATAACGATTAAAGTGAAGGGGTTAAAGTTGTTAAAACTGAAACTTTAAATCTAATAAACAAACAAAACACAAACTTAACCCCCACTTCAATTCCCTGGTCGACCAGAGACATCAGGGGCGACACCCACCATGAATCAACCCTAGAATTCTACTAAAATCCACAATTGAAGGAGCAAATCTGGTCCAAACGAAAATCCGAGCATAGAATCGTGATCCTCATCACAAGAGGATTACAAGGTATGTAAAATTTAAGGATTTTCTCTCAACTTGAAATTCTCATGATTTTGAAAATCTGAAATTAGATGCTTGCATGTGTGTTGTTTGGTTAGATTAAAGTTGATTAGGTGTTTAGAAGTAAAACCTAGCTAACTATTTGAGAAATCATGACCAAATTCAGAAAGTTCCATGAACACCTTGAAGGTGGGTTGTGGGTTTACAAGATGATGATGAACACTAGGGTTAAGAAGGGTTATTCTAGTGTAATTTGATTGTTGAAAGTGATTCCATAAAGATATGATGCTTAAAACACTATAGGAGGGCTCTATTGTTGTCAAGTTAACTAATTAGCAAGCTAAGAAGTTGATTTCTAAAGATATAAAAATTCTGCATATGAAGTATTTGTTGAAATGCCTCTATGAAGGCTTAAAAAATTGAAATTTCGAGTTAAAACGCATAAATATGATGTCCGGTGTATTATGCGAATTATGATATGAAAAGAGTTCTAAAAATGTATTAAATTGAACTCTATAGGACAAGATACCGGAACGTCAAGTGGACAAGCCGGTGGGGATTCACGGTTGAAGGGCGTGCGCTAAGGTATGTAACTTGACCCGTTACATTTAATAGATTTGATGTTATGCTATGAAATAAAGCATTTATGTCGTTATATAGAATAATTGGTTAAAAATTGGTTATAGTCCGTTGGTAGTGGTCATAAGGAAGGAATTTCCGTAGACAAGCTAAACGGGTGGAATAACCAAAATAAAGCATGATTAATACTACGGAATAAATGGATTCTATTTTGATATTGGTTGACATATAACATGTTAGAAATATTAGAATTTGATGTATTGAATTCTTAGAAAAACAAAATCCGAAAGTTGGGTTTGAGAGCCTTGAACAAAACAAGCAAAAATAAGGATTTCCAGGTACTACCGTAAATTACGGTAGTACCGTAATTTACGGTAGAGGTTAAGACTGTTACGGTAGTTCTTTACTGGTTTACGGCGACCAAACAATTCTAGGTCTCACCGTAAATTACGGTGAGACCGTAATTTACGGTGAACCCAGAAAAGCTTTGATATGTTTGTTAGTTCATATGTATTGTTAAACTTGAAGTCATATTATATAACAACGTCAAAACTAATGTTTTTAATGGTTTTGATGATAGGTAATTTTGGTAGATCTTACGGTTGACGATCAAGCGATTAAATGAAGAACCGAACACTCCGTTTTGAAGCTTCCGCAATATTTTAGATCCTTGTAGTTTTTGTGAATGGGTTGTAAACGCATGTTTAAACAATTTTTGAAACGTCTTAACTTATTCATTAGTTGATTAAGGTCTTAGTTACTTATGAATTTCGTTAATGAAAGTTTTGTACTTAAACTATTTTTGTCTAAATTTAAGGTTTAAAGTTAGGGTGTTACACTTAAATTGTAGCCATTTGTTGAGTGTTTTTTTTTGTGTCTAATCCGCATATATATCACCATTGCCATTGATTTTCTTGACTGTATATCTCTTAAATGTCAACATATACACGTGTGATTTAGTTTACGAAGATTTTTCAATGCTGAGAACCTCGATCAGAGAGAAAAAAAGGCGTAAGGTTCACAATGGTGTAAAATTAAAATGGGATATACCAGGCTAGGATTCGACTTACAGGAAAAAGGGCCTAACCAACAAGGTAAGAATGGAATCGTCCAGCGAAAAAAAATGACAACCTCCTCGAAGCAGCTTTTCTTGCCACCAGACCTTTCTCCATCAATTAGGAATCTGAGGCCGTCCCTAAACACATTCCTTAAATTGTATCCATTTGTTGAGTGTTTTTTTTGGTGTCCAATCCGCATATATATCGCCATTGCCCTTGATTTTCTTAAATGTATATCTCTTAAATATCAACATATACACGTGTGATTTAGTTTACGAAGATTTTTCAATGCCGAGAACCTCGATCAGAGAGTAAAAAAGGCGTAAGGTTCACAATGGTGTAAAATTAAAGTGGGATATACCGGGCTAGGTTTCGAGTTACAGGAACAAGGGCCGAACCAACCACCCAAGAATGGAATCATCGAGCGAAAACACTCGACAACCTCCTAGAAGCAGCTTTTCTTGCCACCTGACCTTTCTCCATCAATTAGGAATCTGATGCCGTCACTAAACACATTCCTTAAATTGTAGCCATTTGTTGAGTGTTTTTTTTTGTGTCTAATCCGCATATATATCACCATTGCCCTTGATTTTCTTGACTGTATATCTCTTAAATGTCAACATATACACGTGTGATTTAGTTTACGAAGATTTTTCAATGCCGAGAACCTCGATCAGAGAGAAAAAAAGGCGTAAGGTTCACAATGGTGTAAAATTTAAATGGGATATACCGGGCTAGGATTCGACTTACAGGAACAAGGGCCAAACCAACAAGGTAAGAATGGAATCGTCGAGCGAAAACACTCGACAACCTCCTAGAAGCAGCTTTTCTTGCCACCAGACCTTTCTCCATCAATTAGGTAACTGATGCCGTCACTAAACACATTCCTTAAATTGTAGCCACTTGTTGAGTTTTTTTTTGTGTCTAATCCACATATATATCACCATTGCCCTTGATTTTCTTGACTGTATATCTCTTAAATATCAACATATACACGTGTGATTTAGTTTACGAAGATTTTTCAATGCCAATAACCTCGATCAGAGAGTAAAAAAGGCGTAAGGTTCACAATGGTGTAAAATTAAAATGGGATATACCAGGCTAGGATTCGAGTTACAGGAACAAGGGCCAAACCAACCACCCAAGAATGAAATCGTCGAGCGAAAACACTTGACAACCTCCTAGAAGCAGTTTTTCTTGTCACCAGATCTTTCTCCATCAATTAGGAATCTGATGTCGTCACTAAACACATTCCTTAAATTGTAGCCATTTGTTGAGTGTTTTTTTTTCCGTGTCTAATCCGCATATATATTGTTTTGGTCAAAAATCAAGCAATGATAATGCAACCAAACTTTCTGTTGTGAGGTATGATGCTTGAATTGATGAACAACAATAAGGATCACTATGAAATGTAATGAGCAAATGACACAAACTCAAATTAAACAAGAAATGTAATAGAACTTCGGATGATAGCGAGCTAAGTACAAGGATCGCTATAGTGTATTGTGTAAAAAAGTGTGTAATCGCCTAGTGAGTTTACGAGAACTGGTGAAAGCAGTTGTAAGAATGTGTGTGTAGCCAAAAATAGCCAAGTGTTTTCTAATTAGCTCGCTACCCCTTTAAAAATGGAAAATATCTACACTAACTAACATTCCGCAAATGGTGCAAGTCCTCCACGACTCCATAACGTCCACTTTTGGCCAGGCACGTGCGGAATAAACATAGAATATACTCCAGGAATATCGCCAAGAACAAGTCCAAGCTGGTACTCCTGCAAAACAGTTTCGAATTCAAAGTAGACAACCGTTAGTACAAGGATCCTTATGATGATCCATGATCCTGATCCTGCAACACTTCTGAGGATCACTACTTCAGACAGAATTGAGGATCACTAAACCCAAAAGTAAATGAGGATCACTGATCATTTAGAAATCCACCCCTAACATTTAAATAGATGGTTGAATAGAAATAGGATAACGATACTTATCTGTTTTGAATATGTAGGCGCTGGAAAATCCTCGAAATCCGCCTCCAAATTCAGTGTAACTGATCTTGACACTGTCAGATCCTCAAAGAAAAAGTCTGCTGCTAGCCCTTCCATTGTTATCCCCAAGGCTACCACTTCAAAGGGGAGAGGTGGAAAGAAAAGAAAAACCTCTGAAGCTGACAACCTTCAAGGCTTGCCTCTGATCCGCCATCAATTCCTCGAGTACTTTAATGATGTAAGGATCACTGACCTAGCTTAGTTATCCCATCCACTTGAGGATCATATGATCCTAACTTTGCATTGTCTTGTTTGCAGAAATTTGCTGAAATCGAGGACTATGTTAGAAATGTTGAGGATCTTGAGGAGAAACACTCTGACCTCCAAAAAGTAGCAATGCTCAAAGACCTCAGGATCGCTTCCCTTGAAAAGGATCTCAACGATGCCAAAGCTCAAACAGCTGCAATTCTGATCAATTTTGATTATGAGAAGAGCGAGATCACGGAGGATGCTAAGGTCTCCGCTGCCATTGCCATGTACAAGACCAAGCTACAGATGGCTCAAGAAGCTCAGGATCCCATCTTTGATAGGAGCAGCTGGGACATGGAAGGCTGGAAGGCCAGGCTGGCTGAGTTGGAGGATGAGGATGAGGCTGACGAGGTTCTGGCAATCGAGGCTAGTGGTAGTGGCAAGGATCAGGCGAAGGATACTGGAGCTGGAGGGGATGATGATGCAGCGAAGGTGTAAGCTGCATGAATGGGCGATGAAGGACATTTCTAGACGTAGTCGGAGCCCATTTTTTAAGTTTGGTAGTTTGTTTTGGTTATGATGTTTTCTTGTTGAACAATGATGGGTTGTACTCAAACAATAGTAATTAGGGCTAAGGATCACGGATCCTTTGAACAATAGGTAGGATTACAAATGGTGGAGGGATCCTCTGTTTGGGGGATGAAGCCACTGTGATCCTGCCGTCTTTTGATTCCTGCACTACCAAGACCCTTAGACAATGGACACCCTTTACCTACCCCAGCGGACGGGCCACGTATTGTTGGTAGATGCTCGGGGTAGGTAATTTTGACAACCTTAAGGGGTTTAATCTTTTGTGAATAAAATAACTTTAACTTTCTGGCTTATCCTGTGTTGATATCCTTGTTAACATTTTACTTTCCAACTATCGTGATGTTCATTTTGTTTAAACTTATCAAGTAAAAAATTTAAGAAATATCCCCAAAAAGTTTAGGATATGATCAAGGATCACATATTCCATAGCCGATTAGTTTTGAAAAGTTATATAGTTTAAGGATCACAAGTTCAGTTGTCAAAAGACAAGGGTTACTCAAATAAATAATGAATAAAATCAAAATAGTTAAGGATCATACCTGAGAATCCAAGTTAGGATCCTAACCTTTAACAGTTGTAAACAGGATAATCCAAAAGACAAACCTTAGTAAAAGGTAAGGATCAAGGATCCTTGGTCGTTTATCTCCAAAAACCTGAAATAAGGTACAACTTGGGACTAAGCCAACATAAGATAAGAGTTAGTAACTGGGGATAAGCCCAACAATTATGGGGACAAGCCCAATATACTAGGGACAAGCCCAAAGGAAAACTGGGGACAAGCCCAAAGGATAACTGGGGACAAGCCCAAAGGATAACTGGGGACAAGCCCAAAGGATCGTATGTAAACTGGAGTATGGCCCTCACTGGCGACTATCCAAACTTAGTGACATGAAAATGCCAAAACCTTAGCTAACGTGAAAACGTTAGAAACCTTAGGAACGGATGTATGGTACGTCTACCATTATACGTAGGATCCTGGGTATAACCAGTACAATGAAATTATCAGCCCCTAAAGCGAGTACTGGTCCCATTGCCATGAACTATACCAGGATCATCGTGCGCTACTGGCGAAACTGGGGACAGGCCCAAACTGGGGTCAAGCCCAAATAACTGGGGTCAAGCCCAAATTACTGGGGCCAAGCCCAAATTACTGGGTCAAGCCCAAATGACTGGATACTTCTGTGGATACTCAATCCTTAGTTAAGGATACCTGAACCTTCAAAACTCAGAATCAAGTGAAAGGAGAATAAAGGATGCAGGATCCTTATCCCTATATAAAAGAATAAAAGAATGAAATAGTTTGAGATTAGAATGTTACCAGAAAGAGGATTATCTGTTTGTAAGGATCCTTCAAGAATAGTTATCAACTAAGGATCATGGATCCTTATCACATGAAATATTTCTTCAAATGGACAGCATTCCAAGCTCTTGGTAGCAAATCACCTTCCATTGTTAGCAATCGATATGCCCCCTTTCCTGCCTCAGCTTCAATCAAATAGGGGCCTTCCCATTTTGGTGCCAATTTTCCATCAGCAGGATTGGTAGTATTCTGAAATGCTTTCCTTAATACCATATCACCAACTTGGAATTTCCTGATCCTGACATTTTTGTTGTAGGCTCCAGCCATCCTTTGTTGATAACTGGCCATCCTTATCCTTGCCAAATCCCTGATCTCTTCTATAGTATCCAAGTCTTGAACCAAGTTTTCAGCGTTTTCTCTAGGATCACGAATGCTTGTTCTCGCAGTTGGAACCACCATCTCTGTAGGGATCACTGATTCTGCCCCCAATACCAAAGAAAATGGAGTTTGGCCTGTAGCATTCTTGGGAGTTGTCCTATCAGCCCAAAGCACATAAGGTAGTTCTTCTGCCTATTTTCCTTTTTTGGATACAAGCTTCTTCTTCAAATTGTTGATAATGATCTTGTTGGATGATTCTGCCTGACCATTAGCTTGTGGGTGGACTGGTGTTGATGTTATCATCTTAATCCCCCAGCCGTCACAAAAGTTAGTAGTTCTATTCCCAATAAATTGGGATCCATTATCACAAACAATTTCAGAAGGGATACCAAATCTAGTAATAATGTTTCTTTTAATAAAGGATATAACTTCCTTTTCTCTGACTTGAGCAAAGGCTTCAGCCTCTATCCACTTAGAGAAGTAATCAGTCATAGCAAGCATGAATACTTTTCCACCAGGTGCCTTAGGAAGCTTTCCTACTATATCCATTCCCCATCTCATGAATGGCCAGGAAGAGGATATAGGATGCAAGAGCTCTGCTGGTTGGTGAAGGATATTACTATGCCTCTGGCAAGGATCACACTTCTTGGCATACTCCACAGCATCCTTCTTTATAGTGGGCCAGTAGTACCCTGTCCTCAGGATCCTTGAGAATAATGCCCTGCCCCCAGTGTGGTTTCCACAATCTCCTTCATGGAAATCCTTTAGGACTTCTTGGATTTCAGGATCCTCAATGCATCTTAGATATGGTCCTGCAAGAGATCGTTTATACAACATATTATTTAATATTGTAAATTGGGATACCTTAATTTTGAAAGCCCTTGGGTTTTCTCCTGTAGGAATCTCTCCATGTTGAATATATCTCATGATTGGAAGGATCCATGATCCTGAATGAGATTGAGTATCATCATTAGGGATGATTGCAGAATCCTCTCCTATCTCCATAGCTACATGATCCTCGATAGCCGGGGTCAGGATATGGATAATAGGGATCTTGATATCCTCCGGGATCTTCAAGGATGATCCTAAATTGGCTAATGCATCTGCCTCTGCATTCTCTTCCCTTGGTACCTGTGTCAAACTAAAGGATGCAAAAGAGAGTGTCAATTCTTTGACTATCTCCAAATATCTGATTAGCTTTTCACCTTTAACAGCATAGGATCCATTAAAGTGATTAGTAATTAATAATGAATCTACATGTACCTCAAGATACCTGATCCTCATATTCTTAGCGATTTGCAAACCAGCTATCAAGGCTTCATACTCAGCCTCATTGTTGGTAGTTTGAAATTCACAAGCTATAGAGTGGGGTATTATGTCCCCCTGTGGCGATTTTAGTAGTATTCCAAGTCCTGTTCCTTTTACATTGGAGGCTCCATCAGTGAAGAGAATCCAAGGATCCTTAGTCTCTTCAAGTTGTTGGACTTCTAACTCAGCTTCCTTTTGCAAGTCACTACTAAAATCAGCCACAAAGTCAGCTAAGGCTTGGGATTTGATGGCAGTCCTTGGTTCATATCTTATATCATATGCACTCAGCTTCACTGCCCACTTAGCCATCCTTCCTGACATTTCAGGTTTCCCGAGAACATTCTTAATTGGTAAATTAGTCTTAACAATAATGGCATGAGTCTCAAAATAATGTCTTAATTTAGTAGATGCCATTATTAATGCAAGGATAAGTTTCTCTAAGTGTGAATACCTGGATTCAGCATCAAGTAAACTCTTACTTACATAATAAACAGGATGTTGTGTACCTTGGTGATCTTAACAAGGACCACACTTACTGCTTTTGAGGATACTACCAAGTATAAGGATAATACATCCCCTTTTTCTGGTTTCATCAAGGCTGGGGCTGAGGATAGGTAATCCTTAAGAGCTTTAAGGGCACTCTCATGCTTCTCAGTCCACTCAAATTTCTTGTTCTTCCTCAGGATATCATAGAATTCCTTACACTTTTCTGAGGATTTGGATATGAATCTGTTCAAGGCTGCGATCCTGCCTGTCAATCTTTGCACCTCCTTAGCATTGGCAGGAGATTTGATATTCACTATAGCCTTGATTTGCTCTGGACTTGCTTCAATGCCCCTCTTTGTCACCATATAGCCTAAGAATTTACCTTCCTTAACACCAAAATGACACTTGGAAGGATTTAGTTTCATGTTAAATTTATCAAGGATATTGAATGCTTCCTCCAAGTCTTTAAGGTGATCCTCAGCTTTCTTGGACTTAACCACCATGTCATCAATATAGACTTCCATAGTGTGTCTAATTTGTTCCTTGAACATCATATTGACAAGCCTTTGGTAAGTAGCACCTGCATTCCTTAGTCCAAATGGTATAGCAATATAACAATATATACCAGTTGGGGTCATGAATGTTGTATCCTCTTGATCAGATGGTTCCATCTGAATTTGTTGGAATCTAGATGAAGCATCCATAAAAGTTAACAACTCATGACCCGCGGTAGCATCCACCATGGAGTCAATGTGGGGTAATGGGAAAGGATCCTTGGGACATGCCTTATTTAAATCAGTCAAATCGACACATACCCTCCACTTTCCATTTTTATTTTGAACAACAACCACATTGGCTAACCATCTTGGATACTTAACCTCTCTTATCATACCTGCTTGAAGTAGCTTATCTACCTCTTCCTGGATAATAGCATTTCTTTCAGGTGCAAACTTCCTCCTCTTTTGATGTATAAGCTTGAATGACCTGTCAATGCCAAGTTTATGAGTAATTATATCCTTAGATATACCTGTCATGTCTTCATGTTTCCAGGCAAAGGTGGATTTCCTTCTCTTAAGGAAGGATACTAGCTCCTGTTCGATGTCGCTAAGGATCCCTGATCCTATGAAGATCTTGGATTCAGGATCCTCAGGATCCATGAGGATTTCCTTCAAATCCTGTTCTCTTGCCTCCAAGACATCTCTTGAAGGATACTTTAATTGCTATTGCACCCTTGGTCTTGAAGCTGGCTTCATTGATGAGGTATAGCAATTCTTAGCCTCCTGTTGATCACTCTCAATTTTCACCACTCCCCATGGACTTGGAAGCTTTACACACTGATGATAGGTGGATGGGACCGCCTTCATGTCATGTATCCATGGCCTGCCAAGGATAACATTACAACATGATAAGCAATCAATAACAAAAAACTTCTGATAAGAATGCAATCCTTCGATATAGATTGGGAGTTTGATGTCCCCCAATGTATTCTTAGTTTCTCCACTGAATCCCACAAGCACCGAGGATCTTGGGATAATATCAGACTCCGGGATATTCATCTTCTTGAGGACATCAAGCTGGATGATGTTCACAGAGCTTCCTCCATCTATAAGGATCATGCGAACAAAGTGGTTAGAAATAAACAATGTAATTACAAGACCATCATGATGAGGATCCTGGACGTCAACACGCTCATCCTCATCAAAGGTTATGACTTTATCATGGGTGACAACGGAGGTCCGGACGGGTCTGTCTCCATTATCCATCTTGGTTTCCTTAGCGTGTCTTTTTGCTACTGAAAATGATGTACCACATATGTCTGATCCACCGGATATGAAATTTATGACTTGTGCATCTGCTGGAGGAGCAGGAGCCCTTTCCGGGATCCTCTCAGGATCCTGGATCCTTGACTTCTTCCGTCCCAAGAGTTGCTTCAAATGCCCCTTGCTCAACAAGTAACCAATTTCCTTTCTCAGTGCAATACATTCTTCAGTGAGATGCCCAAAATCCTCATGATATGCACACCACTTGGACTTATCCTTTGTAGCAGCTGGTTTATCACTCTTCCTTGGCCACCTAGCTTTCTCACCTAGATTCTGCATTGCAAGGATTAGTTCATTGTTATCAACAGAAAAACAGTATTCAGAAATAGGAGGATAATCCTCATCATCCTCTTCTTGTTCCACTCAATGCACATTCTGGTTATCAGACTTATTGTAGAACTTGGATTTGTTGTTCCTGAAGTAGGATCCTTGCTTCTCCTGTTTTGAGGATCCTGCTAATCTATCCTGGATCCTTTTGTCATCCTTTAGGCGGATGAACCTAAGGGCACTGGTTCTTACTTCATCAAGATTCCTGCAAGGTGTCATGACAAGATCATCATAGAATAATGAATCCCTAAGTAATCCCATTTTAAAGGCTTCTACAGCCGTAGCAATATCCAAGTTAGGAATATCCAAGGATTCTTTACTAAACTTAGTGATGTAATCTCTAAGTGATTCATTTTGACCTTGTGTTACCCTATATAGATCACTAGTTAATCGTTCAAACTTTCTACTACAAGAGAATTGACTATTAAACAAATTAACTAGGTTAGCAAATGAAGTAATAGAGTAAGGGGGAAGACTTAGCAGCCATTTAAGAGAAGATCCTGTAAGTGTGGATCCAAATCCCTTGCATAGACATGCTTCTTTTAACCTTTCAGGAATTGGATTGATCTCCATCCTCTCCCTGTATTGAGCTACATGCTCCTCTGGATCCGTCAAACCATCATACAGCTTCATAGATGGTATCTGGAATCTTTTAGGTATCTCAGCATCACATAAGGGTGGTGCAAAACGAGATATCCTATGGCTACCAACTGCAATTCCAGGAATGGGTTTAACCACTCCCGGTACACTGGATATCATATCATTAAGCTTCTGTAGCTCTCTAGCCATAGCCTGATTAATACCTGTATCATGCATTAAGCCATGGTTAGTGTTATATGAATTATTAAAAATGTTACCTCCCACAGGATTCGTGTTTGGAATCGCGGATGTGAATCCATATTGTCGAGACTCTAGCATGATTGAAGGACCAGAGGGAGCAATGGTCTGCATTGGTATGAAGTCTCCTTGATGAACGTCCAAGCTCTGAGGCTGCATACTTCTCGGGAATCCTTGATCCTGAAGAACGTTGGATCCTTGAAGTTGAGATGATCCTTGAACCTGAAAGGATTCTGGAACCAGAGAGGATCTTGGGACAAGGGAGGATCCTTGGACCGGGAAGGATCCTTGGACCTGGGAGGATCCTTGGACCTGGGAGGATCCTTGAACTGCGTGCATTCCCAAATATCCTCCTGACGTGAAGTATCCCTGATGCTGAGAAGAGGATCCTGATGGTTGAGAAGAGGATCCTTGAGGCTGGAAGTGAGAGCCAAATGCCTGACTCATAGTTGCTGCTCCATAACGCCTTCCTGGTAATTCACCCAAGTATTGCACGTCCGGAACTGCTAAGTGTTGGGAAGTTATGACTGGAGTGTCGAAGCTCAGCGACCTTGGCATCAGAGGGGAGTGATCCTCCACTGATTTCTTCTGTTTCTTGATCTCATCGATCACCCGGAGGATCCTTTCGTTGGTTTTGTCCTGTTCTTGTGCATGATTCCTCATCTGCAAAATCAGAGTGTAAAGATCATTAGTAGTAGGATTAGTTGAAACAGAAGAAGTTGATGGTTTTTGGAAAATGGGGGTTGGTTTCTTCGCAGCATTCTCAGCATTCTTCTGGGATCCAGAAGGTGGTGCAGGCAAAGGAGGAACGCCTTGTGAGGAACTGAATGATGGCATCAAGTTTCAAGTGTTCTTTGATGAAGAAGCCATCTGCCTGGTTGTTATGAACCGAAATGATCACGAATATACGAATCTTCTTAGGAATAAAGCACCAATTGCCCCACGGTGGGCGCCAAACTGTTTTGGACAAAAATCAAGCAATGATAATGCAACCAAACTTTCTGTTGTGAGGTATGATGCTTGAATTGATGAACAACAATAAGGATCACTATGAAATGTAACGAGCAAATGACACAAAGATTTATACGAGGAAAAATCCCTTGATCAATGAATGATCTCCGGCATAAAAAACCTCGGGTGATGGAAACTACCGATCACCAACTCAAATTAAAAAAGAAATGTAATACAACTTCGGATGATAGCGAGCTAAGTACAAGGATCGCTATAGTGTATTGTGTAAAAAAGTGTGTAATCGCCTAGTGAGTTTACGAGAACTGGTGAGAGCAGTTGTAAGAATGTGTGTGTAGCCAAAAATAGCCAAGTGTTTTCTAATTAGCTCGCTACCCCTTTAAAAATGGAAAATATCTACACTAACTAACATTCCGCAAATGGTGCAAGTCCTCCACGACTCCATAACGTCCACTTTTGGCCAGGCACGTGCGGAATAAACATAGAATATACTTCAGGAATATCGCCAAGACCAAGCCCAAGCTGGTATTCCTGCAAAACAGTTTCGAATTCAAAGTAGACAACCGTTAGTACAAGGATCCTTATGATGATCCATGATCCTGATCCTGCAACACTTCTGAGGATCACTACTTCAGACAGAATTGAGGATCAGTAAACCCAACAGTAAATGAGGATCACTGATCATTTAGAAATCCACCCCTAACATATATCACCATTGTTCTTGATTTTCTTGACTGTATATCTCTTAAATGTCAACATATAAACGTGTGATTTAGTTTACGAAGATTTTTCAATGCCGAGAAACTCGATCAGAGAGTAAAAAAGGCGTAAGGTTCACAATGGTGTAAAATTAAAATGGGATATACCGAGATAGGATTTGAGTTACAGGAACAAGGGCCAAACCAACCACCCAAGAATGGAATCGTCGAGCGAAAACACTCGACAACCTCCTAGAAGCAGCTTTTCTTGCCACCAGACCTTTCTCCATCAATTAGGTAACTGATGCCGTCACTAAACACATTCCTTAAATTGTAACCACTTGTTGAGTGTTTTTTTTTGTGTCTAATCCGCATATATATCACCATTGCCCTTGATTTTCTTGACTGTATATCTCTTAAATATCAACATATACACGTGTGATTTAGTTTACGAAGATTTTTCAATGCCGAGAACCTCGATCAGAGAGTAAAAAAGGCGTAAGGTTCACAATGGTGTAAAATTAAAATGCGATATACCGGGCTAGGATTCGAGTTACTGGAACAAGGGCCAAACCAACCACCCAAGAATGAAATCGTCGAGCGAAAACACTTGACAACCTCCTAGAAGCAGCTTTTCTTGCCACCAGATCTTTCTCCATCAATTAGGAATCGGATGCCGTCACTAAACACATTCCTTAAATTGTAGCCATTTGTTGAGTGTTTTTTTTCGTGTCTAATCCGCATATATATCACCATTGCCCTTGATTTTCTTGATTGTATATCTTTTAAATGTCAATATATACACGTGTGATTTAGTTTACGAAGATTTTTCAATGCCGAGAACCTCGATCAGAGAGAAAAAAGGGCGTAAGGTTCACAATGATGTAAAATTAAAATGGGATATACCGGGCTAAGATTCGAGTTACAGGAACAAGGGCCAAACCAACCACCCAAGAATGGAATCGTCGAGCGAAAACACTTGACAACCTCCTAGAAGCAGCTTTTCTTGCCACCAGACCTTTCTCCATCAATTAGGAATCTGATGCCGTCACTAAACACATTCCTTAACTTGTAGCCATTTGTTGAGTGTTTTTTTTTTTTTTGTGTCTAATCCGCATATATATCACCATTGTCCTTGATTTTCTTGACTGTATATCTCTTAAATGTCAACATATACACGTGTGATTTAGTTTACGAAGATTTTTCAATGTCGAGAACCTCGATCACAGAGTAAAACAGGCGTAAGGTTCACAATGGTGTAAAATTAAAATGGGATATACCGAGATAGGATTCGAGTTACAAGAACAATGGCCAAACCAACCACCCAAGAATGGAATCGTCTAGCGAAAACACTCGACAACCTCCTAGAAGCAGCTTTTCTTGCCACCAGACCTTTCTCCATCAATTAGGTAACTGATGCCGTCACTAAACACATTCCTTAAATTGTAACCACTTGTTGAGTGTTATTTTTTTGTGTCTAATCCGCATATATATCACCAGTGCCCTTGATTTTCTTGACTGCATATCTCTTAAATATCAACATATACACGTGTGATTAAGTTTACGAAGATTTTTCAATGCCGAGAACCTCGATCAGAGAGTAAAATAGGCGTAAGGTTCACAATGGTGTAAAATTAAAATGCGATATACCGGGCTAGGATTCGAGTTACAGGAACAAGGGCCAAACGAACCACCCAAGAATGGAATCGTCGAGCGAAAACACTCGACAACCTCCTAGAAGCAGCTTCTCTTGCCACCAGACCTTTCTCCATCAATTAGGAATCTGATGCCGTCACTAAACACATTCCTTAAATTGTAGCCATTTGTTGAGTGTTTTTTTTTGTGTCTAATCCATATATATATCACCATTTCCCTTGATTTTCTTGACTGTATATCTCTTAAATACCAACATATACACGTGTGATTTAGTTTACATAGATTTTTCAATGCCCAGAACCTCGATCAGAGAGTAAAAAAGGCGTAAGGTTCACAATGGTGTAAAATTAAAATGGGATATACCGGGCTAGGATTCGAGTTACAGGAACAAGGGCCAAACCAACCACCCAAGAATGGAATCGTCGAGCGAAAACACTTGACAACCTCCTAGAAGCAGCTTTTCTTGCCACCAGACCTTTCTCCATCAATTAGGAATCTGATGCCGTCACTAAACACATTCCTTAAATTGTAGCCATTTGTTGAGTGTTTTTTTTGGTGTCTAATCCGCATATATATCACCATTGTCCTTGATTTTCTTGACTTTATATCTCTTAAATGTCAACATATACACGTGTGATTTAGTTTACGAAGATTTTTCAATGCCGAGAACCTCGATCAGAGAGTAAAAAAGGCGTAAGGTTCACAAGGGTGTAAAATTAAAATGGGATATACCGAGATAGGATTCGAGTTATAGGAACAATGGCCAAACCAACCACCCAAGAATGGAATCGTCGAGCGAAAACACTCGACAACCTCCTAGAAGCAGCTTTTCTTGCCACCAGACCTTTCTCCATCAATTAGGTAACTGATGCCATCACTAAACACATTCCTTAAATTGTAACCACTTGTTGAGTGTTTTTTTTGTGTCTAATCCGCATATATATCACCATTTTCCTTGATTTTCTTGACTGTATATCTCTTAAATATCAATATATACACGTGCGATTTAGTTTACGAAGATTTTTCAATGCCGAGAATCTCGATCAGAGAGAAAAAAGGGCATAAGGTTCACAATGATGTAAAATTAAAATGGGATATACCGGGCTAAGATTCGAGTTACAGGAACAAGAGCCAAACCAACCACCCAAGAATGGAATCGTCGAGCGAAAACACTTGACAACCTCCAAGAAGCAGCTTTTCTTGCCACCAGACCTTTCTCCATCAATTAGGAATCTGATGCCGTCACTAAACACATTCCTTAAATTGTAGCCATTTGTTGAGTGTTTTTTTTTGTGTCTAATCCGCATATATATCACAATTGTCCTTGATTTTCTTGACTGTATATCTCTTAAATGTCAACATATACACGTGTGATTAAGTTTACGAAGATTTTTCAATGTCGAGAAACTCGATCAGAGAGTAAAACAGACGTAAGGTTCACAATGGTGTAAAATTAAAATGGGATATACCGAGATAGGATTCGAGTTACAGGAACAATGGCCAAACCAACCACCCAAGAATGGAATCGTCTTGCGAAAACACTCGACAACCTCCTAGAAGCAGCTTTTCTTGCCACCAGACCTTTTTCCATCAATTAGGTAACTGATGCCGTCACTAAACACATTCCTTAAATTGTAACCACTTGTTGAGTGTTTTTTTTTGTGTCTAATCCGCATATATATCACCATTGCGCTTGATTTTCTTGACTGTATATCTCTTAAATATCAACATATACACGTGTGATTTAGTTTACGAAGATTTTTCAATGCCGAGAACCTCGATCAGAGAGTAAAATAGGCGTAAGGTTCACAATGGTGTAAAATTAAAATGCGATATACCGGGCTAGGATTCGAGTTACAGGAACAAGGGCCAAACCAACCACCCAAGAATGGAATCGTCGACCGAAAACACTTGACAACCTCCTAGAAGCAGCTTTTCTTGCCACCAGACCTTTCTCCATCAATTAGGAATCTGATGCCGTCACTAAACACATTCCTTAAATTGTAGCCATTTGTTGAGTGTTTTTTTTGGTGTCTAATCCGCATATATATCACCATTGTCCTTGATTTTCTTGACTTTATATCTCTTAAATGTCAACATATACACGTGTGATTTAGTTTACGAAGATTTTTCAATGCCGAGAACCTCGATCAGAGAGTAAAAAAGGCGTAAGGTTCACAAGGGTGTAAAATTAAAATGGGATATACCGAGATAGGATTCGAGTTATAGGAACAATGGCCAAACCAACCACCCAAGAATGGAATCGTCGAGCGAAAACACTCGACAACCTCCTAGAAGCAGCTTTTCTTGCCACCAGACCTTTCTCCATCAAATAGGTAACTGATGCCATCACTAAACACATTCCTTAAATTGTAACCACTTGTTGAGTGTTTTTTTTGTGTCTAATCCGCATATATATCACCATTGTCCTTGATTTTCTTGACTGTATATCTCTTAAATGTCAATATATACACGTGTGATTTAGTTTACGAAGATTTTTCAATGCCGAGAATCTCGATCAGAGAGAAAAAAGGGCATAAGGTTCACAATGATGTAAAATTAAAATGGGATATACCGGGCTAAGATTCGAGTTACAGGAACAAGAGCCAAACCAACCACCCAAGAATGGAATCGTCGAGCGAAAACACTTGACAACCTCCAAGAAGCAGCTTTTCTTGCCACCAGACCTTTCTCCATCAATTAGGAATCTGATGCCGTCACTAAACACATTCCTTAAATTGTAGCCATTTGTTGAGTGTTTTTTTTTTTGTGTCTAATCCGCATATATATCACCATTGTCCTTGATTTTCTTGACTGTATATCTCTTAAATGTCAACATATACACGTGTGATTAAGTTTACGAAGATTTTTCAATGTCGAGAAACTCGATCAGAGAGTAAAACAGACGTAAGGTTCACAATGGTGTAAAATTAAAATGGGATATACCGAGATAGGATTCGAGTTACAGGAACAATGGCCAAACCAACCACCCAAGAATGGAATCGTCTTGCGAAAACACTCGACAACCTCCTAGAAGCAGCTTTTCTTGCCACCAGACCTTTTTCCATCAATTAGGTAACTGATGCCGTCACTAAACACATTCCTTAAATTGTAACCACTTGTTGAGTGTTTTTTTTTTGTGTCTAATCCGCATATATATCACCATTGCGCTTGATTTTCTTGACTGTATATCTCTTAAATATCAACATATACACGTGTGATTTAGTTTACGAAGATTTTTCAATGCCGAGAACCTCGATCAGAGAGTAAAATAGGCGTAAGGTTCACAATGGTGTAAAATTAAAATGCGATATACCGGGCTAGGATTCGAGTTACAGGAACAAGGGCCAAACCAACCACCCAAGAATGGAATCGTCGACCGAAAACACTTGACAACCTCCTAGAAGCAGCTTTTCTTGCCACCAGACCTTTCTCCATCAATTAGGAATCTGATGCCGTCACTAAACACATTCCTTAAATTGTAGCCATTTGTTGAGTGTTTTTTTTTGGTGTCTAATCTGCATATATATCACCATTGTCCTTGATTTTCTTGACTTTATATCTCTTAAATGTCAACATATACACGTGTGATTTAGTTTACGAAGATTTTTCAATGCCGAGAACCTCGATCAGAGAGTAAAAAAGGCGTAAGGTTCACAAGGGTGTAAAATTAAAATGGGATATACCGAGATAGGATTCGAGTTACAGGAACAATGGCCAAACCAACCACCCAAGAATGGAATCGTCGAGCGAAAACACTCGACAACCTCCTAGAAGCAGCTTTTCTTGCCACCAGACCTTTCTCCATCAATTAGGTAACTGATGCCGTCACTAAACACATTCCTTAAATTGTAACCACTTGTTGAGTGTTTTTTTTGTGTCTAATCCGCATATATATCACAATTGTCCTTGATTTTCTTGACTGTATATCTCTTAAATGTCAACATATACACGTGTGATTAAGTTTACGAAGATTTTTCAATGTCGAGAAACTCGATCAGAGAGTAAAACAGACGTAAGGTTCACAATGGTGTAAAATTAAAATGGGATATACCGAGATAGGATTCGAGTTACAGGAACAATGGCCAAACCAACCACCCAAGAATGGAATCATCTTGCGAAAACACTCGACAACCTCCTAGAAGCAGCTTTTCTTGCCACCAGACCTTTTTCCATCAATTAGGTAACTGATGCCGTCACTAAACACATTCCTTAAATTGTAACCACTTGTTGAGTGTTTTTTTTTGTGTCTAATCCGCATATATATCACCATTGCGCTTGATTTTCTTGACTGTATATCTCTTAAATATCAACATATACACGTGTGATTTAGTTTACGAAGATTTTTCAATGCCGAGAACCTCGATCAGAGAGTAAAATAGGCGTAAGGTTCACAATGGTGTAAAATTAAAATGCGATATACCGGGCTAGGATTCGAGTTACAGGAACAAGGGCCAAACCAACCACCCAAGAATGGAATCGTCGACCGAAAACACTTGACAACCTCCTAGAAGCAGCTTTTCTTGCCACCAGACCTTTCTCCATCAATTAGGAATCTGATGCCGTCACTAAACACATTCCTTAAATTGTAGCCATTTGTTGAGTGTTTTTTTTGGTGTCTAATCCGCATATATATCACCATTGTCCTTGATTTTCTTGACTTTATATCTCTTAAATGTCAACATATACACGTGTGATTTAGTTTACGAAGATTTTTCAATGCCGAGAACCTCGATCAGAGAGTAAAAAAGGCGTAAGGTTCACAAGGGTGTAAAATTAAAATGGGATATACCGAGATAGGATTCGAGTTATAGGAACAATGGCCAAACCAACCACCCAAGAATGGAATCGTCGAGCGAAAACACTCGACAACCTCCTAGAAGCAGCTTTTCTTGCCACCAGACCTTTCTCCATCAAATAGGTAACTGATGCCATCACTAAACACATTCCTTAAATTGTAACCACTTGTTGAGTGTTTTTTTTGTGTCTAATCCGCATATATATCACCATTGTCCTTGATTTTCTTGACTGTATATCTCTTAAATGTCAATATATACACGTGTGATTTAGTTTACGAAGATTTTTCAATGCCGAGAATCTCGATCAGAGAGAAAAAAGGGCATAAGGTTCACAATGATGTAAAATTAAAATGGGATATACCGGGCTAAGATTCGAGTTACAGGAACAAGAGCCAAACCAACCACCCAAGAATGGAATCGTCGAGCGAAAACACTTGACAACCTCCAAGAAGCAGCTTTTCTTGCCACCAGACCTTTCTCCATCAATTAGGAATCTGATGCCGTCACTAAACACATTCCTTAAATTGTAGCCATTTGTTGAGTGTTTTTTTTTTGTGTCTAATCCGCATATATATCACCATTGTCCTTGATTTTCTTGACTGTATATCTCTTAAATGTCAACATATACACGTGTGATTAAGTTTACGAAGATTTTTCAATGTCGAGAAACTCGATCAGAGAGTAAAACAGACGTAAGGTTCACAATGGTGTAAAATTAAAATGGGATATACCGAGATAGGATTCGAGTTACAGGAACAATGGCCAAACCAACCACCCAAGAATGGAATCGTCTTGCGAAAACACTCGACAACCTCCTAGAAGCAGCTTTTCTTGCCACCAGACCTTTTTCCATCAATTAGGTAACTGATGCCGTCACTAAACACATTCCTTAAATTGTAACCACTTGTTGAGTGTTTTTTTTTTGTGTCTAATCCGCATATATATCACCATTGCGCTTGATTTTCTTGACTGTATATCTCTTAAATATTAACATATACACGTGTGATTTAGTTTACGAAGATTTTTCAATGCCGAGAACCTCGATCAGAGAGTAAAATAGGCGTAAGGTTCACAATGGTGTAAAATTAAAATGCGATATACCGGGCTAGGATTCGAGTTACAGGAACAAGGGCCAAACCAACCACCCAAGAATGGAATCGTCGACCGAAAACACTTGACAACCTCCTAGAAGCAGCTTTTCTTGCCACCAGACCTTTCTCCATCAATTAGGAATCTGATGCCGTCACTAAACACATTCCTTAAATTGTAGCCATTTGTTGAGTGTTTTTTTTGGTGTCTAATCTGCATATATATCACCATTGTCCTTGATTTTCTTGACTTTATATCTCTTAAATGTCAACATATACACGTGTGATTTAGTTTACGAAGATTTTTCAATGCCGAGAACCTCGATCAGAGAGTAAAAAAGGCGTAAGGTTCACAAGGGTGTAAAATTAAAATGGGATATACCGAGATAGGATTCGAGTTACAGGAACAATGGCCAAACCAACCACCCAAGAATGGAATCGTCGAGCGAAAACACTCGACAACCTCCTAGAAGCAGCTTTTCTTGCCACCAGACCTTTCTCCATCAATTAGGTAACTGATGCCATCACTAAACACATTCCTTAAATTGTAACTACTTGTTGAGTGTTTTTTTTTTTGTGTCTAATCCGCATATATATTACCATTGCCCTTGATTTTCTTGACTGTATATCTCTTAAATATCAACATATACACGTGTGATTTAGTTTACGAAGATTTTTCAATGCCGAGAACCTCGATCAGAGAGTAAAATAGGCGTAAGGTTCACAATGGTGTAAAATTAAAATGCGATATACCGGGCTAGGATTCGAGTTACAGGAACAAGGGCCAAACGAACCACCCAAGAATGGAATCGTCGAGCGAAAACACTCGACAACCTCCTAGAAGCAGCTTTTCTTGCCACCAGACCTTTCTCCATCAATTAGGAATCTGATGCCGTCACTAAACACATTCCTTAAATTGTAGCCATTTGTTGAGTGTTTTTTTTGTGTCTAATCCATATATATATCACCATTTCCCTTGATTTTCTTGACTGTATATCTCTTAAATACCAACATATACACGTGTGATTTAGTTTACGTAGATTTTTCAATGCCGAGAACCTCAATGAGAGAGTAAAAAAGGCGTAAGGTTTACAATGGTGTAAAATTAAAATGGGATATACCGGGCTAGGATTCGAGTTACAGGAACAAGGGCCAAACCAACCACCCAAGAATGGAATCGTCGAGCGAAAACACTTGACAACCTCCTAGAAGCAGCTTTTCTTGCCACCAGACCTTTCTCCATCAATTAGGAATCTGATGCCGTCACTAAACACATTCCTTAAATTGTAGCCATTTGTTGAGTGTTTTTTTTTTGGTGTCTAATCCGCATATATATTACCATTGTTCTTGATTTTCTTGACTTTATATCTCTTAAATGTCAACATATACACGTGTGATTTAGTTTACGAAGATTTTTCAATGTCGAGAACCTCGATCAGAGAGTAAAAAAAGCGTAAGGTTCACAAGGGTGTAAAATTAAAATGGGATATACCAAGATAGGATTCGAGTTACAGGAACAATGGCCAAACCAACCACCCAATAATGGAATCGTCGAGCGAAACACTCGACAACCTCCTAGAAGCAGCTTTTCTTGCCACCAGACCTTTCTCCATCAATTAGGTAACTGATGCCATCACTAAACACATTCCTTAAATTGTAACCACTTGTTGAGTGTTTTTTTTTTGTGTCTAATCCGCATATATATCACCATTGTCCTTGATTTTCTTGACTGTATATCTCTTAAATGTCAACATATACACGTGTGATTTAGTTTACGAAGATTTTTCAATGCCGAGAACCTCGACCAGAGAGTAAAAAAGGCGTAAGGTTCACAATGGTGTAAAATTAAAATGGGATATACCGAGATAGGATTCGAGTTACAGGAACAATGGCCAAATCAACCACCCAAGAATGGAATCGTCGAGCGAAAACACTCGTCAACCTCCTAGAAGCAGCTTTTCTTGCCACCAGACCTTTCTCCGTCAATTAGGTAACTGATGCCATCACTAAACACATTCCTTAAATTGTAACCACTTGTTGAGTGTTTTTTTTTGTGTCTAATCCACATATATATCACCATTGTCCTTAATTTTCTTGATTGTATATCTCTTAAATGTCAACATATACACGTGTGATTTAGTTTACGAAGATTTTTCAATGCCGAGAAACTCGATCAGAGAGTAAAAAGGCGTAAGGCTCACAATGGTGTAAAATTAAATTGGGATATACCGAGATAGGATTCGAGTTACAGGAACAATGGCCAAACCAACCACCCAAGAATGGAATCGTCTAGCGAAAACACTCGACAACCTCCTAGAAGCAGCTTTTCTTGCCACCAGACCTTTCTCCATCAATTAGGTAACTGATGCCGTCACTAAACACATTCCTTAAATTGAATCCACCTGTTGAGTGTTTTTTTTTTGTGTCTAATCCGCATATATATCACCATTGCCCTTGATTTTCTTGACTGTATATCTCTTAAATATCAACATATACACGTGTGATTTAGTTTACGAAGATTTTTCAATGCCGAGAACCTCGATCAGAGAGTAAAATAGGCGTAAGGTTCACAATGGTGTAAAATTAAAATGCGATATACCGGGCTAGGATTCGAGTTACAGGAACAAGGGCCAAATGAACCACCCAAGAATGGAATCGTCGAGCGAAAACACTCGACAACCTCCTAGAAGCAGCTTTTCTTGCCACCAGACCTTTCTCCATCAATTAGGAATCTGATGCCGTCACTAAACACATTCCTTAAATTGTAGCCATTTGTTGAGTGTTTTTTTTGTGTCAAATCCGCATATATATCACCATTGCCCTTGATTTTCTTGACTGTATATCTCTTAAATACCAACATATACACGTGTGATTTAGTTTACGTAGATTTTTCAATGCCGAGAACCTCGATCAGAGAGTAAAAAAGGCGTAAGGTTCACAATGGTGTAAAATTAAAATAGGATATACCGGGCTAGGATTCGAGTTACAGGAACAAGGGCCAAACCAACCACCCAAGAATGGAATCGTCGAGCGAAAACACTTGACAACCTCCTAGAAGCAGCTTTTCTTGCCACCAGACCTTTCTCCATCAATTAGGAATCTGATGCCGTCACAAAACACATTCCTTAAATTGTAGCCATTTGTTGAGTGTTTTTTTTTGGTGTCTAATCCGCATATATATCACCATTGTCCTTGATTTTCTTGACTTTATATCTCTTAAATGTCAACATATACACGTGTGATTTAGTTTACGAAGATTTTTCAATGCCGAGAACCTCGATCAGATTGTAAAAAAGGCGTAAGGTTCACAATGGTGTAAAATTAAAATGGGACATACCGAGATAGGATTCGAGTTACAGGAACAATGGCCAAACCAACCACCCAAGAATGGAAACGTCTAGCGAAAACACTCGACAACCTCCTAGAAGCAGCTTTTCTTGCCACCAGACCTTTCTCCATCAATTAGGAATCTGATGTCGTCACTAAACACATTCCTTAAATTGTAGCCATTTGTTGAGTGTTTTTTTTTGGTGTCTAATCCACATATATATCACCATTGCCGTTGATTTTCTTGACTGTATATCTCTTAAATGTCAACATATACACGTGTGATTTAGTTTACGAAGATTTTTCAATGCCGACCACCTCTTTCAGAGAGTAGAAAAGGCGTAAGGTTCACAATGGTGTAAAATTAAAATGGGATATACCGGGCTAGGATTCGAGTTACAGGAACAAGGGCCAAACCAACTACCCAAGAATGGAATCGTCAAGCGAAAACACTTGACAACCTCCTAGAAGCAGCTTTTCTTGCCACCAGACATTTCTCCATCAATTAGGAATCTGATGCCGTCACTAAACACATTCCTTAAATTGTAGCCATTTGTTGAGTGTTTTTTTTTGTGTCTAATCCGCATATATATCACCATTGCCCTTGATTTTCTTGACTGTATATCTCTTAAATATCAACATATACACGTGTGATTTAGTTTACGAAGATTTTTCAATGCCGAGCACCTCTATCATAGAGTAGAAAAGGCGTAAGGTTCACAATAGTGTAAAATTAAAATGGGATATACCGGGCTAGGATTCGAGTTACAGGAACAAGGGCCAAACCAACCACCCAAGAATGGAATCGTCGAGAGAAAACACCTGACAACCTCCTAGAAGCAGCTTTTCTTACCACCAGACCTTTCTCCATCAATTAGAAATCTGATGCCGTCACTAACCACATTCCTTAAATTGTAGCCATTTGTTGAGTGTTTTTTTGGTGTCTAATCCGCATATATATCACCATTGCCCTTGATTTTCTTGACTGTGTATCTCTTAAATATCAACATATACACGTGTGATTTAGTTTCCGAATATTTTTCAATGCCGATAACCTTGATCAGAGAGTAAAAAAGGCGTAAGGTTCACAATGGTGTAAAATTAAAATGGGATATACTGGGCTAGGATTCGAGTTACAAGAACAAGGGCCAAAACAACCACCCAAGAATGGAATTATCGAGCGAAAACACTTGACAACCTCCTAGAAGCAGCTTTTCTTACGACCAGACCTTTCTCTATCAATTAGGAATCTGATGTCGTCACTAAACACAATCCTTAAATTGTAGCCATTTGTTGAGTGTTTTTTTTTGGTGTCTAATCCACATATATATCACCATTGCCGTTGATTTTCTTGACTGTATATCTCTTAAATGTCAACATATACACGTGTGATTTTGTTTACGAAGATTTTTCAATGCCGATAACCTCGATCAGAGAGTAAAAAAGGCGTAAGGTTCACAATGGTGTAAAATTAAAATGGGATATACCGGGCTAGGATTCGAGTTACAGGAACAAGGGCCAAACCAACCACCCAAGAATGGAATCGTCGAGAGAAAACACCTGACAACCTCCTAGAAGCAGCATTTCTTACCACCAGACCTTTCTCCATCAATTAGGAATCTGATGCCGTCACTAAACATATTCCTTAAATTGTTGCCATTTGTTGAGTGCTTTTTTTGTGTCTAATCCGCATATATATCACCATTGCCCTTGATTTTCTTGACTCTATATCTCTTAAATGTCAACATATACACGTGTGATTTAGTTTACGAAGAATTTTCAATGCCGAGAGCCTCGATCAGAGAGTAAAAATGGCGTAAGGTTCACAATGGTGTAAAATTAAAATGGGATATACCGGGCTACGATTCGAGTTACAGGAACAAGGGCCAAACCAACCACCCAAGAATGGAATCGTCGAGCGAAAACACTCGACAACCTCCAAGAAGCAGCTTTTCTTGCCACCGGACCTTTCTCCATCAATTAGAAATCTGATGCCGTCACTAACCACATTCCTTAAATTGTAGCCATTTGTTGAGTGTTTTTTTGGTGTCTAATCCGCATATATATCACCATTGCCCTTGATTTTCTTGACTGTATATCTCTTAAATATCAACATATACACGTGTGATTTAGTTTCCGAATATGTTTCAATGCCGATAACCTTGATCAGAGAGTAAAAAAGGCGTAAGGTTCACAATGGTGTAAAATTAAAATGGGATATACTGGGCTAGGATTCGAGTTACAAGAACAAGGGCCAAACCAACCACCCAAGAATGGAATCATCGAGTGAAAACACTTGACAACTTCCTAGAAGCAGCTTTTCTTACCACCAGACCTTTCTCTATCAATTAGGAATCTGATGCCGTCACTAAACACAATCCTTAAATTGTAGCCATTTGTTGAGTGTTTTTTTTTTGGTGTCTAATCCACATATATATCACCATTGCCGTTGATTTTCTTGACTGTATATTTCTTAAATGTCAACATATACACGTGTGATTTTGTTTACGAAGATTTTTCAATGCCGATAACCTCGATCAGAGAGTAAAAAAGGCGTAAGGTTCACAATGGTGTAAAATTAAAATGTGATATACAGGGCTAGGATTCGAGTTACAAATCAAGGGCCAAACCAACCACCCAAGAATGGAATCGTCAAGCGAAAACACTTGACAACCTCCTAGAAGCAGCTTTTCTTGCCACCAGACATTTCTCCATCAATTAGGAATCTGATGCCGTCACTAAACACATTCCTTAAATTGTAGCCATTTGTTGAGTGTTTTTTTTTTGTGTTTAATCCGCATATATATCACCATTGCCCTTGATTTTCTTGACTGTATATCTCTTAAATATCAACATATACACGTGTGATTTAGTTTACGAAGATTTTTCAATGCCGAGCACCTCTATCAGAGAGTAGAAAAGGCGTAAGGTTCACAATAGTGTAAAATTAAAATGGGATATACCTGGCTAGGATTCGAGTTACAGGAACAAGGGCCAAACCAACCACCCAAGAATAGAATCGTCGAGAGAAAACACCTGACAACCTCCTAGAAGCAGCTTTTCTTACCAACAGACCTTTCTCCATCAATTAGGAATCTGATGCCGTCACTAAACACATTCCTTAAATTGTTGCCATTTGTTGAGTGTTTTTTTTTTTTTGTGTCTAATCCGCATATATATCACCATTGCCCAAGATTTTCTTGACTATATATCTCTTAAATATCAACATATACACGTGTGATTTAGTTTACGAATATTTTTCAATGCCGATAACCTCGATCAGAGAGTAAAAAAGGCGTAAGGTTCACAATGGTGTAAAATTAAAAGGGGATATACTGGGCTAGGATTCGAGTTACAGGAACAAGGGCCAAACCAACCACCCAAGAATGGAATCATCGACCGAAAACACTTGACAACCTCCTAGAAGCAGCTTTTCTTACCACCAGACCTTTCTCTATCAATTAGGAATCTGATGCCGTCACTAAACACAATCCTTAAATTGTAGCCATTTGTTGAGTGTTTTTTTTTTGGTGTCTAATCCACATATATATCACCATTGCCCTTGATTTTCTTGACTGTATATCTCTTAAATGTCAACATATACACGTGTGATTTTTTTACGAAGATTTTTCAATGCCGATAACCTCGATCAGAGAGTAAAAAAGGCGTAAGGTTCACAATGGTGTAAAATTAAAATGGGATATACAGGGCTACGATTCGAGTTACAGGAAGAAGGGCCAAACCAACCACCCAAGAATGGAATCGTCGAGCGAAAACACTTGACAACCTCCTAGAAGCAGCTTTTCTTGCCACCAGACCTTTCTCCATCAATTAGGAATCTGATGCAGTTACTAAACACATTCCTTAAATTGTAGCCATTTGTTGAGACATTTTTTTTGTGTCTAATCCACATATATATCACCATTGCCCTTGATTTTCTTGATTGTCTATCTCTTAAATATCAACATATACACGTGTGATTTAGTTTACAAAGATTTTTTTCAATGCCGAGAACCTCGATCAGAGAGTAAAAAAGGTGTTAGGTTCACAATGGTGTAAAATTAAAATGGGATATACCGGGCTAGGATTCGAGTTACAAGAACAAGGGCCAAAGCAACCACCCAAGAATGGAATCGTCGAGCGAAAACACTTGACAACCTCCTAGAAGTAGCTTTTCTTGCCACCAGACCTTTCTCTATCAATTAGGAATCTGATGCCGTCACTAAACACATTCCTTAAATTGTAGCCATTTGTTGAGTGTTTTTTTTTGTGTCAAATCCGCATATATATCACCATTGCCCTTGATTTTCTTGACTGTATATCTCTTAAATATCAACATATACACGTGTGATTTACTTTACGAAGATTTTTCAATGCCGAGCACCTCTATCAGAGAGTAGAAAAGGCGTAAGGTTCACAATGGTGTAAAAGTAAAATGGGATATACAGGGCTAGGATTCGAGTTACAGGAACAAGGGACAAACCAACTACCCAAGAATGGAATCGTTGAGCGAAAACACTTGACAACCTCCTAGAAGCAGCTTTTCTTGCCACCAGACCTTTCTCTATCAATTAAGAATCTGATGCCGTCACTAAACACATTCCTTAAATTGTAGCCATTTGTTGAGTGTTTTTTTTTTGTGTCTAATCCACATATATATCACCATTGCCCTTGATTTTCTTGACTGTATACCTTTTAAATATCAACATATACACGTGTGATTTAGTTTACGAAGATTTTTTTCAATGCCGCGAACCTCGATCATAGAGTAAAAAAGGTGTTAGGTTCACAATGGTGTAAAATTAAAATGGGATATACCGGGCTAGGATTCGAGTTACAGGAACAAGGGCCAAACCAACCACCCAAGAATGGAATCGTCGAGCGAAAACACTTGACAACCTCCTAGAAGCAGCTTTTCTTGCCACCAGACCTTTCTCCATCAATTAGGAATCTGATGCCGTCACTAAACACATTCCTTAAATTTTAGCCATTTGTTGAGTGTTTTTTTTTGTGTCTAATCCGCATATATATCACCATTGCCCTTGATTTTCTTGACTGTGTATCTCTTAAATGTCAACAAATACTCGTGTGATTTAGTTTACGAAGATTTTTCAACACCGAGCACCTCCATCAGAGAATAGAAAAGGCGTAAGGTTCACAATGGTGTAAAATTAAAATGGGATATACCGGGCTAGGATTCGAGTTACAGGAACAAGGGCCAAACCAACCACCCAAGAATGGAATCGTCGAGCGAAAACACTTGACAACCTCCTAGACGCAACTTTTCTTGCGACCAGACCTTTCTCCATCAATTAGGAATCTGATGCCGTCACTAAACACATTCCTTAAATTGTAGCCATTTGTTGAGTGTTTTTTTGGTGTCTAATCCGCATATATATCACCATTGCCCTTGATTTTCTTGACTGTATATCTCTTAAATATCAACATATACACGTGTGATTTAGTTTACGAATATTTTTCAATGTCGATAACCTCGATCAGAGAGTAAAAAAGGCGTAAGGTTCACAATGGTGTAAAATTAAAATGGTATATACCGGGCTAGGATTCGAGTTACAGGAACAAGGGCCAAACCAACCACCCAAGAATAGAATCATCGAGCGAAAACACTTGACAACCTCCTAGAAGCAGCTTTTCTTACCACCAGACCTTTCTCCATCAATAAGGAATCTGATGCCGTCACTAAACACAATCCTTAAATTGTAGCCATTTGTTGAGTGTTTTTTTTTGGTGTCTAATCCACATATATATCACCATTGCCCTTGATTTTCTTGACTGTATATCTCTTAAATGTCAACATATACATGTGTGATTTTGTTTACGAAGATTTTTCAAGGCCGATAACCTCGATCAGAGAGTAAAAAAGGCGTAAGGTTCACAATGGTGTAAAATTAAAATGGGATATACAGGGCTAGGATTCGAGTTACAGGAACAAGGGCCAAACCAACCACGCAAGAATGGAATCGTCGAGCGAAAACACTTGACAACCTCCTAGAAGCAGCTTTACTTGCCACCAGACCTTTCTCCATCAATTAGGAATCTGATGCCGTCACGAAACACATTCCTTAAATTGTAGTCATTTGTTGAGTGTTTTTTTTGTGTCTAATCCGCATATATATCACCATTGCCCTTGATTTTCTTGACTGTATATCTCTTAAATATCAACATATAAACGTGTGATTTAGTTTACGAATATTTTTCAGTGTCGATAACCTCGATCAGAGAGTAAAAAAGGCGTAAGGTTCACAATGGTGTAAAATTAAAATCGGATATACCGAGCTAGGATTCGAGTTACAGGAACAAGGTCCAAACCAACCACTCAAGAATGGAATCGTCGAGAGAAAACACCTGACAACCTCCTAGAATCAGCTTTTCTTACCACCAGAACTTTCTCCATCAATTAGGAATCTGATGCCGTCACTAAACACTTTCCTTAAATTGTAGCCATTTGTTGAGTGCTTTTTTGTGTCTAAGCCGCATATATATCACCATTTCCCTTGATTTTCTTGACTGTATATCTCTTAAATGTCAACATATACACGTGTGATTTAGTTTACGAATATTTTTCAATGCCGATAACCTCGATCAGAGAGTAAAAAAGGCGTAAGGTTCACAATGGTGTAAAATTAAAATGGGATATACCGGGCTAGGATTCGAGTTACAGGAACAAGGTCCAAACCAACCACCCAAGAATGGAATCGTCGAGAGAAAACACCTGACAACCTCCTAGAAGCAGCTTTTCTTACCACCAGACCTTTCTCCATCAATTAGGAATCTGATGCCGTCACTAAACACATTCCTTAAATTGTAGCCATTTGTTGAGTGTTTTTTTTGTGTCTAATCCGCATATATATCACCATTGCCCTTGATTTTCTTGACTGTATATCTCTTAAATATCAACATATACACGTGTGATTTAGTTTACGAGGATTTTTTAATGCCGAGCACCTCTATCAGAGAGTAGAAAAGGAATAAGGTACACAATGGTGTAAAATTAAAATGGGATATACCGGGCTAGATTTCGAGTTACACGAACAAGGGCCAAACCAACCACCCAAGAATGGAATCGTCGAGCGAAAACACTTGACAACCTCCTAGAAGCAGCTTTTCTTACCACCAGACCTTTCTGCATCAATTAGGAATCTGATGCCGTCACTTAACACATTTCTTAAATTGTAGCCATTTGTTGAGTGTTTTTTTTGTGTCTAATCCGCATATATATCACCATTGCCCTTGATTTTCTTGACTGTATATCCCTTAAATATCAACTTATACACGTGTGATTTAGTTTACGAAGATTTTTTTCAATGTCGAGCACCTCTATCAGAGAGTAGAAAAGGCGTAAGGTTCACAATGGTGTAAAATTAAAATGGGATAAACCGGGCTAGGATTCGAGTTACAGGAACAAGGGCCAAAACAACCACCCAAGAATGGAATCGTCGAGCGAAAACACTTGACAACCTCCTAGAAGCAGCTTTTCTTGTCACCAGACCTTTCTCCATCAATTAGGAATCTGATGCCGTCACTAAACACATTCCTTAAATTGGGGCCATTTGTTGAGTGTTTTTTTTTTTGTCTAATCCGCATATATATCACCATTGCCCTTGATTTTCTTGACTGTATATCTCTTTAATATAAACATACACACGTGTGATTTAGTTTACGAAGATTTTTCAATGTCGAGCACCTCTATCAGAGAGTAGAAAAGGCGTAAGGTCACAATGGTGTAAAATTAAAATGGGATACACCGGGCTAGGATTTGAGTTACAGGAACAAGGGCCAAACCAACCACCCAAGAATGGAATCGTCGAGCGAAAACACTTGACAACCTCCTAGAAGCAGCTTTTCTTACCACCAGACCTTTCTGCATCAATTAGGAATCTGATGCCGTCACATAACACATTTCTTAAATTGTAGCCATTTGTTGAGTGTTTTTTTTTGTGTCTAATCCGCATATATATCACCATTGCCCTTGATTTTCTTGACTGTATATCTCTTAAATATCAACATATACACGTCTGATTTAGTTTACGAAGATTTTTCAATGCCGAGAACCTCGATCAGTGAGTAAAAAAGGCGTAAGGTTCACAATGGTGTAAAATTAAAATGGGATATACCGGGCTTGGATTCGAGTTACAGGAACAAGGGCCAAACCAACCACCCAAAAACGGAATTGTCGAGCGAAAACACTTGACAACCTCCTAGAAGCAGCTTTTCTTACCACCAGACCTTTCTCCATCAATTAGGAATCTGATGTCGTCACTAAACACATTCCTTAAATTGTAGCCATTTGTTGAGTGTTTTTTTTTTATGTCTAATCCACATATATATCACCATTGCCCTTGATTTTCTTAACTGTATATCTTTTAAATGTCAATATATACACGTGTGATTTAGTTTACGAAGATTTTTCAATGCCGAGAACCTCGATCAGAGAGTAAAAAAGGCGTAAGGTTCACAATGGTGTAAAATTAAAATGGGATATACCGGGCTAGGATTCGAGTTACTGGAACAAGGGCCAAACCAACCACCCAAGAATGGAATCGACGAGCGAAAACACTTGACAACCTCCTAGAAGCAGCTTTTCTTACCACCAGACCTTTCTCCATCAATTAGGAATCTGATGCCGTCACTAAACACATTCCTTAAATTGTAGCCATTTGTTGAGTGTTTTTTTTTGTGTCTAATCCGCATATATATCACCATTGCCCTTGATTTTCTTCCCTGTATATCTCTTAAATATCAAAATATACACGTGTGATTTAGTTTATGAAGATTTTTCAATGCCGAGAACCTCGATCAGAGAGTTAAAAAAGGCGTAAGGTTCACAGTGGTGTAAAATTCAAATGGAATATACCGGGCTAGGATTCGAGTTACAGGAATAAGGGCCAAACCAACCACCCAAGAATGGAATCGTCGAGCAAAAACACTTAACAACCTCCTAGAAGCAGCTTTTCTTGCCACCAGACCTCTCTCTATCAGTTAGGAATCTGATGTCGTCACTAAACACATTCCTTAAATTGTAGTCATTTGTTGAGTGTTTTTTTTTTGGTGTCTAATCAGCATATATATCACCATTGCCCTTGATTTTCTTGACTGTTTATCTCTTAAATGTCAACATATAGACGTGTGATTTAGTTTACCAAGATTTTTCAATGCTGAGAACCTCGATCAGAGAGTTAAAAAAGGCGTAAGGTTCACAATGGTGTAAAATTAAAATGGGATATACCGGGCTAGGATTCGAGTTACAGGAACAAGGGCCAAACCAACCACCCAAGAATGGAATCGTCGAGTGAAAACACTTGATAACCTCCTAGAAGCAGCTTTTCTTGCCACCAAACCTTTCTCTATCAATTAGGAATCTGATGCTGTCACTAAACACATTCCTTAAATTGTAGCCATTTGTTGAAGGTTTTTTTGTGTCTAATCCGTACAATATCACCATTGCCCTTGATTTTCATGAGTGTATATCTCTTAAATATCAAAATATACACGTGTGACTTAGTTTACGAAGATTTTTCAGTGCCGAGAACCTCGATCAGAGAGTAAAAAAGGCGTAAGTTTCACAATGGTGTAAAATTAAAATGGGATATACCAGGCTAGGATTCGAGTTATAGGAACAAGGGCCAAACCAACCACCCAAGAATGGAATCGTCGAGCGAAAACACTTGACAACCTCCTAGAAGCAGCTTTTCTTGCCACCAGACCTCTCTCTATCAATTAAGAATCTGATGCCGTCACTAAACACATTCCTTAAATTGTAGCCATTTGTTGAGTGTTTTTTTTTTGTGTCTAATCCGCATATACACGTGTGATTTAGTTTACGAAGATTTTTCAATGTCGAGATCCTCGGTCAGAGAGTTGAAAAAGGCGTAAGGTTCACAATAGTGTAAAATTAAAATGGGATATACCGGGCAAGGATTCGAGTTACAAGAACAAGGGCCAAACCAACCTCCCAAGAATGGAATCGTTGAGCGAAAACACTTGACAACCACCTTGAAGCAGCTTTTGTTACCACAAGACCTTTCTCCATCAATTTGGAATCTAATGCCGTCACTAAACACATTCCTTAAATTGAAGCCATTTGTTGAGTGTTTTTTTTGGTGTCTAATCCGCATATATATCACCATTGCCCTTGATTTTCTTGACTGTATATCTCTTAAATATCAACATATACAAGTGTGATTTAGTTTACGAAGATTTTTCAATGCCGAGAACCTCGATCAGAGAGAAAAAAATTCGTAAGGTTCACAATGGTGTAAAATTAAAATGGGATATACCGGGCAAGGATTCGAGTTACAGTAACAAGGGCCAAACCAACCACCCAAGAATGGAATCGTCGAGCGAAAACACTTGACAACCTCCTAGAAGCAGCTTTTCTTACCACCAGACCTTTCTGCATCAATTAGGAATCTGATGCCGTCACTAAACACATTCCCTAAATTGTAGCCATTTGTTGAGTGTTTTTTTTGTGTCTAATCCGCATATATATCACCATTGCCCTTGATTTTCTTGACTGTATATCTCTTAAATATCAACATATACACGTCTGATTTAGTTTACGAAGATTTTTCAATGCCGAGAACCTCGATCAGTGAGTAAAAAAGGCGTAAGGTTCACAATGGTGTAAAATTAAAATGGGATATACCGGGCTTGGATTCGAGTTACAGGAACAAGGGCCAAACCAACCACCCAAAAACGGAATTGTCGAGCGAAAACACTTGACAACCTCCTAGGTGCAGCTTTTCTTACCACCAGACCTTTCTCCATCAATTAGGAATCTGATGTCGTCACTAAACACATTCCTTAAATTGTAGCCATTTGTTGAGTGTTTTTTTTTATGTCTAATCCACATATATATCACCATTGCCCTTGATTTTCTTAACTGTATATCTTTTAAATGTCAATATATACACGTGTGATTTAGTTTACGAAGATTTTTCAATGCCGAGAACCTCGATCAGAGAGTAAAAAAGGCGTAAGGTTCACAATGGTGTAAAATTAAAATGGGATATTCCGGGCTAGGATTCGAGTTACTGGAACAAGGGCCAAACCAACCACCCAAGAATGGAATCGACGAGCGAAAACACTTGACAACCTCCTAGAAGCAGCTTTTCTTACCACCAGACCTTTCTCCATCAATTAGGAATCTGATGCCGTCACTAAACACATTCCTTAAATTGTAGCCATTTGTTGAGTGTTTTTTTTTGTGTCTAATCCGCATATATATCACCATTGCCCTTGATTTTCTTCCCTGTATATCTCTTAAATATCAAAATATACACGTGTGATTTATTTATGAAGATTTTTCAATGCCGAGAACCTCGATCAGAGAGTTAAAAAAGGCGTAAGGTTCACAGTGGTGTAAAATTCAAATGGAATATACCGGGCTAGGATTCGAGTTACAGGAATAAGGGCCAAACCAACCACCCAAGAATGGAATCGTCGAGCAAAAACACTTGACAACCTCCTAGAAGCAGCTTTTCTTGCCACCAGACCTCTCTCTATCAGTTAGGAATCTGATGTCGTCAGTAAACACATTCCTTAAATTGTAGTCATTTGTTGAGTGTTTTTTTTTGGTGTCTAATCAGCATATATATCACCATTGCCCTTGATTTTCTTGACTGTTTATCTCTTAAATGTCAACATATAGACGTGTGATTTAGTTTACGAAGATTTTTCAATGCTGAGAACCTCGATCAGAGAGTTAAAAAAGGCGTAAGGTTCACAATGGTGTAAAATTAAAATGGGATATACCGGGCTAGGATTCGAGTTACAGGAACAAGGGCCAAACCAACCACCCAAGAATGGAATCGTCGAGTGAAAACACTTGATAACCTCCTAGAAGCAGCTTTTCTTGCCACCAAACCTTTCTCTATCAATTAGGAATCTAATGCTGTCACTAAACACATTCCTTAAATTGTAGCCATTTGTTGAAGGTTTTTTTGTGTCTAATCCGTATATATATCACCATTGCCCTTGATTTTCATGAGTGTATATCTCTTAAATATCAAAATATACACGTGTGACTTAGTTTACGAAGATTTTTCAGTGCCGAGAACCTCGATCAGAGAGTAAAAAAGGCGTAAGTTTCACAATGGTGTAAAATTAAAATGGGATATACCAGGCTAGGATTCGAGTTATAGGAACAAGGGCCAAACCAACCACCCAAGAATGGAATCGTCGAGCGAAAACACTTGACAACCTCCTAGAAGCAGCTTTTCTTGCCACCAGACCTCTCTCTATCAATTAGGAATCTGATGCCGTCACTAAACACATTCCTTAAATTGTAGCCATTTGTTGAGTGTTTTTTTTTTGTGTCTAATCCGCATATACACGTGTGATTTAGTTTACGAAGATTTTTCAATGTCGAGATCCTCGGTCAGAGAGTTGAAAAAGGCGTAAGGTTCACAATAGTGTAAAATTAAAATGGGATATACCGGGCAAGGATTCGAGTTACAAGAACAAGGGCCAAACCAACCTCCCAAGAATGGAATCGTTGAGCGAAAACACTTGACAACCACCTTGAAGCAGCTTTTGTTACCACAAGACCTTTCTCCATCAATTTGGAATCTAATGCCGTCACTAAACACATTCCTTAAATTGAAGCCATTTGTTGAGTGTTTTTTTTGGTGTCTAATCCGCATATATATCACCATTGCCCTTGATTTTCTTGACTGTATATCTCTTAAATATCAACATATACAAGTGTGATTTAGTTTACGAAGATTTTTCAATGCCGAGAACCTCGATCAGAGAGAAAAAAATTCGTAAGGTTCACAATGGTGTAAAATTAAAATGGGATATACCGGGCAAGGATTCGAGTTACAGTAACAAGGGCCAAACCAACCTCCCAAGAATGGAATCGTCGAGCGAAAACACTTGACAACCTCCTAGAAGCAGCTTTTCTTGCCACCAGACCTTTCTCCATCAATTAGGAATCTGATACCGTCACTAAACACATTCCTTAACTTGTAGCCATTTGTTGAGTGTTTTTTTTTTGTGTCTAATCCGCATATATATCACCATTGCCCTTGATTTACTTGACTGTATATCTCTCTTAAATGTCAACATATACACGTATGATTTAGTTTACGAAGATTTTTCAATGCCGAGAATCTCGATCAGAGAGTAAAAAAGGCGTAAGGTTCACAATGGTGTAAAATTAAAATGGGATATACCGGGCTAGGATTCGAGTTACAGGAACAAGGGCCAAACCAACCACCCAAGAATGGAATCGTCGAGCGAAAACACTTGACAACCTCCTAGAAGCAGCTTTTCTTACCACCAGACCTTTCTGCATCAATTAGGAATCTGATGCCGTCACTTAACACATTTCTTAAATTGTAGCCATTTGTTGAGTGTTTTTTTTTGTGTCTAATCCGCATATATATCACCATTGCCCTTGATTTTCTTGACTGTATATCTCTTAAATATCAACATATACACGTCTGATTTAGTTTACGAAGATTTTTCAATGCCGAGAACCTCGATCAGTGAGTAAAAAAGGCGTAAGGTTCACAATGGTGTAAAATTAAAATGGGATATACCGGGCTTGTATTCGAGTTACAGGAATAAGGGCCAAACCAACCACCCAAGAACGGAATTGTCGAGCGAAAACACTTGACAACCTCCTAGAAGCAGCTTTTCTTACCACCAGACCTTTCTCCATCAAATAGGAATCTGATGTCGTCACTAAACACATTCCTTAAATTGTTTTCATTTGTTGAGTGTTTTTTTTTATGTCTAATCCACATATATATCACCATTGCCCTTGATATTCTTAACTGTATATCTTTTAAATGTCAATATATACACGTGTGATTTAGTTTACGAAGATTTTTCAATGCCGAGAACCTCGATCAGAGAGTAAAAAAGGCGTAAGGTTCACAATGGTGTAAAATTAAAATGGGATATACCGGGCTAGGATTCGAGTTACTGGAACAAGGGCCAAACCAACCACCCAAGAATGGAATCGTCGAGCAAAACACTTGACAACCTCCTAGAAGCAGCTTTTCTTACCTCCAGACCTTTCTCCATCATTTAGGAATCTGATGCCGTCACTAAACACATTCCTTAAATTGTAGCCATTTGTTGAGTGTTTTTTTTTTTTGTGTCTAATCCGCATATATATCACCATTGCCCTTGATTTTCTTCACCGTATATCTCTTAAATATCAAAATATACACGTGTGATTTAGTTTATGAAGATTTTTCAATGCCGAGAACCTCGATCAGAGAGTTAAAAAAGGCGTAAGGTTCACAGTGGTGTAAAATTCAAATGGGATATAACGGGCTAGGATTCGAGTTACATGAATAAGGGCCAAACCAACCACCCAAGAATGGAATCGTCGAGCAAAAACACTTGACAACCTCCTAGAAGCAGCTTTTCTTACCACCAGACCTCTCTCTATCAGTTAGGAATCTGATGTCGTCACTAAACACATTCCTTAAATTGTAGTCATTTGTTGAGTGTTTTTTTTGGTGTCTAATCTGCATATATATCACCATTGCCCTTGATTTTCTTGACTGTTTATCTCTTAAATGTCAACATATAGACGTGTGATTTAGTTTACGAAGATTTTTCAATGCCGAGAACCTCGATCAGAGAGTTAAAAAAGGCGTAAGGTTCACAATGGTGTAAAATTAAAATGGGATATATCGGGCTAGGATTCGAGTTACAGGAACAAGGGCCAAACCAACCACCCAAGAATGGAATCGTCGAGCGAAAACACTTGACAACCTCCTAGAAGCAGCTTTTCTTACCACCAGACCTTTCTGCATCAATTAGGAATCTGATGCCGTCACTTAACACATTTCTTAAATTGTAGCCATTTGTTGAGTGTTTTTTTTTTGTGTCTAATCCGCATATATATCACCATTGCCCTTGATTTTTTTGACTGTATATCTCTTAAATATCAACATATACACGTCTGATTTAGTTTACAAAGATTTTTCAATGCCGAGAACCTCGATCAGTGAGTAAAAAAGGCGTAAGGTTCACAATGGTGTAAAATTAAAATGGGATATACCGGGCTTGGATTCGAGTTATAGGAACAAGGGCCAAACCAACCACCCAAGAACAGAATTGTCGAGCGAAAACACTTGACAACCTCCTAGAAGCAGCTTTTCTTACCACCAGACCTTTCTCCATCAAATAGGAATCTGATGTCGTCACTAAACACATTCCTTAAATTGTTTTCATTTGTTGAGTGTTTTTTTTTTATGTCTAATCCACATATATATCACCATTGCCCTTGATTTTCTTAACTGTATATCTTTTAAATGTCAATATATACACGTGTGATTTAGTTTACGAAGATTTTTCAATGCCGAGAACCTCGATCAGAGAGTAAAAAAGGCGTAAGGTTCACAATGGTGTAAAATTAAAATGGGATATACCGGGCTAGGATTCTAGTTACTGGAACAACGGCCAAACCAACCACCCAAGAATGGAATCGTCGAGCAAAACACTTGACAACCTCCTAGAACTAGCTTTTCTTACCTCCAGACCTTTCTCCATCAATTAGGAATCTGATGCCGTCACTAAACACATTCCTTAAATTGTAGCCATTTGTTGAGTGTTTTTTTTTTGTGTCTAATCCGCATATATATCACCATTGCCCTTGATTTTCTTCACCGTATATCTCTTAAATATCAAAATATACATGTGTGATTTAGTTTATGAAGATTTTTCAATGCCGAGAACCTCGATCAGAGAGTTAAAAAAGGCGTAAGGTTCACAGTGGTGTAAAATTCAAATGGGATATAACGGGCTAGGATTCGAGTTACATGAATAAGGGCCAAACCAACCACCCAAGAATGGAATCGTCGAGCAAAAACACTTGACAACCTCCTAGAAGCAGCTTTTCTTACCACCAGACCTCTCTCTATCTGTTAGGAATCTGATGTCGTCACTAAACACATTCCTTAAATTGTAGTCATTTGTTGAGTGTTTTTTTTGGTGTCTAATCTGCATATATATCACCATTGCCCTTGATTTTCTTGACTGTTTATCTCTTAAATGTCAACATATAGACGTGTGATTTAGTTTACGAAGATTTTTCAATGCCGAGAACCTCGATCAGAGAGTTAAAAAAAGGCGTAAGGTTCACAATGGTGTAAAATTAAAATGGAATATACCGGGCTAGGATTCGAGTTACAGGAACAAGGGCCAAACCAACCACCCAAGAATGGAATCGTCGAGCGAAAACACTTGACAACCTCTTAGAAGCAGCTTTTCTTGCCACCAAACCTTTCTCTATCAATTAGGAATCTGATGCTGTCACTAAACACATTCCTTAAATTGTAGCCATTTGTTGAGGGTTTTTTTGTGTCTAATCCGTATATATATCACCATTGCCCTTGATTTTCTTGAGTGTATATCTCTTAAATATTAAAATATACACGTGTGATTTAGTTTACGAAGATTTTTCAGTGCCGAGAACCTCGATCAGAGAGTAAAAAAGGCGTAAGGTTCACAATGGTGTAAAATTAAAATGGGATACACCAGGCTAGGATTCGAGTTACAGGAACAAGGGCCAAACCAACCACCCAAGAATGGAATCGTCGAGCGAAAACACTTGACAACCTCCTAGAAGCAGCTTTTCTTGCCACCAGACCTCTCTCTATCAATTAGGAATCTGATGCCGTCACTAAACACATTCCTTAAATTGTAGCCATTTGTTGAGTGTTTTTTTTTTTTTTTGTCTAATCCGCATATATATCACCATTGCCCTTTGATTTTCTTGACTGTATATCTCTTAAATGTTAGCATATACACGTGTGATTTAGTTTACGAAGATTTTTCAATGTCGAGATCCTCGATCAGAGAGTTGAAAAAGGCGTAAGGTTCACAATGGTGTAAAATTAAAATGGGATATACCGGGCTAGGATTCGAGTTACAAGAACAAGGGCCAAACCAACCTCCCAAGAATGGATTCGTCGAGCGAAAACACTTGACAACCACCTTGAAGAAGCTTTTGTTACCACAAGACCTTTCTCCATCAATTTGGAATTTGATGCCGTCACTAAACACATTCCTTAAATTGAAGCCATTTGTTGAGTGTTTTTTTTTGTGTCTAATCCGCATATATATCACCATTGCCCTTGATTTTCTTGACTGTATAACTCTTAAATATCAACATATACACGTGTGATTTAGTTTACGAAGATTTTTCAATGCCGAGAACCTCGATCAGAGAGAAAAAAATTCGTAAGGTTCACAATGGTGTAAAATTAAAATGGGATATACCGGGCAAGGATTCGAGTTACAGTAACAAGGGCCAAACCAACCACCCAAGACTGGAATCGTCGAGCGAAAACACTTGACAACCTCCTAGAAGCAGCTTTTCTTGCCACCAGACCTTTCTCCATCAATTAGGAATCTGATACCGTCACTAAACACATTCCTTAAATTGTAGCCATTTGTTGAGTGTTTTTTTTTTGTGTCTAATCCGCATATATATCACCATTGCCCTTGATTTACTTGACTTTATATCTCTTAAATGTCAACATATACACGTATGATTTAGTTTACGAAGATTTTTCAATGCCGAGAACCTCGATCAGAGAGTAAAAAAGGCGTAAGGTTCACAATGGTGTAAAATTAAAATGGGATATACCGGGCTAGGATTCGAGTTACAGGAACAAGGGCCAAACCAACCACCCAAGAATGGAATCGTCAAGCGAAAACACTTGACAAACTCTTAGAAGCAGCTTTTCTTGCCACCAGACCTCTCTCTATCAATTAGGAATCTGATTCCGTCACTAAACACATTCCTTAAATTGTAGCCATTTGTTGAGTGTTTTTTTTTTTGTGTCTAATCCGCATATATATCACCATTGCCCTTGATTTTCTTGACTCTATATCTCTTAAATGTTAGCATATACACGTGTGATTTAGTTTACGAAGATTTTTCAATGTCGAGATCCTCGATCAGAGAGTTAAAAAAGGCGTAAGGTTCACAATGGTGTAAAATTAAAATGGGATATATCGGGCAAGGATTCGAGTTACAGGAACAAGGGCCAAACCAACCACCTAAGAATGGAATCGTCGAGCGAAAACACTTGACAGCCACCTTGATGCAGCTTTTGTTACCACCAGACCTTTCTCTATCAATTAGGAATCTGATGCCGTCACTAAACACATTCCTTAAATTGTAGCCATTTGTTGAGTGTTTTTTGTTGGTGTCTAATCCGCATATATATCACCATTGCCCTTGATTTTCTTGACTGTATATCTCTTAAATATCAACATATACACGTGTGATTTAGTTTACGAAGATTTTTCAGTGCCGAGAACCTCGATCAGAGAGTAAAAAAGGCGTAAGGTTCACAATGGTGTAAAATTAAAATGGGATACACCAGGCTAGGATTCGAGTTACAGGAACAAGGGCCAAACCAACCACCCAAGAATGGAATCGTCGAGCGAAAACACTTGACAACCTCCTAGAAGCAGCTTTTCTTGCCACCAGACCTCTCTCTATCAATTAGGAATCTGATGCCGTCACTAAACACATTCCTTAAATTGTAGCCATTTGTTGAGTGTTTTTTTTTGTCTAATCCGCATATATATCACCATTGCCCTTTGATTTTCTTGACTGTATATCTCTTAAATGTTAGCATATACACGTGTGATTTAGTTTACGAAGATTTTTCAATGTCGAGATCCTCGATCAGAGAGTTGAAAAAGGCGTAAGGTTCACAATGGTGTAAAATTAAAATGGGATATGCCGGGCTAGGATTCGAGTTACAAGAACAAGGGCCAAACCAACCTCCCAAGAATGGAATCGTTGAGCGAAAACACTTGACAACCACCTTGAAGCAGCTTTTGTTACCACAAGACCTTTCTCCATCAATTTGGAATCTGATGCCGTCACTAAACACATTCCTTAAATTGAAGCCATTTGTTGAGTGTTTTTTTTTGTGTCTAATCCGCATATATATCACCATTGCCCTTGATTTTCTTGACTGTATAACTCTTAAATATCAACATATACACGTGTGATTTAGTTTACGAAGATTTTTCAATGCCGAGAACCTCGATCAGAGAGAAAAAAATTCGTAAGGTTCACAATGGTGTAAAATTAAAATGGGATATAACGGGCAAGGATTCGAGTTACAGTAACAAGGGCCAAACCAACCACCCAAGAATGTAATCGTCGAGCGAAAACACTTGACAACCTCCTAGAAGCAGCTTTTCTTTCCACCAGAATTTCTCCATCAATTAGGAATCTGATACCGTCACTAAACACATTCCTTAAATTGTAGCAATTTGTTGAGTTTTTTTTTTGTGTCTAATCCGAATATATATCACCATTGCCCTTGATTTACTTGACTGTATATCTCTTAAATGTCAACATATACACGTATGATTTTGTTTACGAAGATTTTTCAATGCCGAGAATCTCGATCAGAGAGTAAAAAAGGCGTAAGGTTCACAATGGTGTAAAATTAAAATGGGATATACCGGGCTAGGATTCGAGTTACAGGAACAAGGGCCAAACCAACCACCCAAGAATGGAATCGTCGACCGAAAACACTTGACAACCTCCTAGAAGCAGCTTTTCTTACCACCAGACCTTTCTGCATCAATTAGGAATCTGATGCCGTCACTTAACACATTTCTTAAATTATAGCCATTTATTGAGTGTTTTTTTTTTTGTGTCTAATCCGCATATATATCACCATTGCCCTTGATTTTCTTGACTGTATATCTCTTAAATATCAACATATACACGTCTGATTTAGTTTACGAAGATTTTTCAATGCCGAGAACCTCGATCAGGGAGTAAAAAAGGCGTAAGGTTCACAATGGTGTAAAATTAAAATGGGATATACCGGGCTTCGATTCGAGTTACAGGAACAAGGGCCAAACCAACCACCCAAGAACGGAATTGTCGAGCGAAAACACTTGACAACCTCCTAGAAGCAGCTTTTCTTGCCACCAAACCTTTCTCTATCAATTAGGAATCTGATGCTGTCACTAAACACATTCCTTAAATTGTAGCCATTTGTTGAGGGTTTTTTTTGTGTCTAATCCGTATATATATCACCATTGCCCTTGATTTTCTTGAGTGTATATCTCTTAAATATTAAAATATACACGTGTGATTTAGTTTACGAAGATTTTTCAGTGCCGAGAACCTCGATCAGAGAGTAAAAAAGGCGTAAGGTTCACAATGGTGTAAAATTTAAATGGGATACACCAGGCTAGGATTCGAGTTACAGGAACAAGGGCCAAACCAACCACCCAAGAATGGAATCGTCGAGCGAAAACACTTGACAACCTCCTAGAAGCAGCTTTTCTTGCCACCAGACCTCTCTCTATCAATTAGGAATCTGATGCCGTCACTAAACACATTCCTTAAATTGTAGCCATTTGTTGAGTGTTTTTTTTTTGTGTCTAATCCGCATATATATCACCATTGCCCTTTGATTTTCTTGACTGTATATCTCTTAAATGATAGCATATACACGTGTGATTTAGTTTACGAAGATTTTTTAATGTCGAGATCCTCGATCAGAGAGTTGAAAAAGGCGTAAGGTTCACAATGGTGTAAAATTAAAATGGGATATACCGGGCTAGGATTCGAGTTACAAGAACAAGGGCCAAACCAACCTCCCAAGAATTTAATCGTCGAGCGAAAACACTTGACAACCACCTTGAAGCAGCTTTTGTTACCACAAGACCTTTCTCCATCAATTTGGAATCTGATGTCGTCACTAAACACATTCCTTAAATTGAAGCCATTTGTTGAGTGTTTTTTTTTTGTGTCTAATCCGCATATATATCACCATTGCCCTTGATTTTCTTGACTGTATATCTCTTAAATATAAACATATACACGTGTGATTTAGTTTACGAAGATTTTTCAATGCCGAGAACCTCGATCAGAGAGAAAAAAATTCGTAAGGTTCACAATGGTGTAAAATTAAAATGGGATATACCGGGCAAGGATTCGAGTTACAGTAACAAGGGCCAAACCAACCACCCAAGACTGGAATCGTCGAGCGAAAACACTTGACAACCTCCTAGAAGCAGCTTTTCTTGCCACCAGACCTTTCTACATCAATTAGGAATCTGATACCGTCACTAAACACATTCCTTAAATTGTAGCCATTTGTTGAGTGTTTTTTTTGTGTCTAATCCGCATATATATCACCATTGCCCTTGATTTACTTGACTGTATATCTCTTAAATGTCAACATATACACGTATGATTTAGTTTACGTAGATTTTTCAATGCCGAGAACCTCGATCAGAGAGTAAAAAAGGCGTAAGGTTCACAATGGTGTAAAATTAAAATGGGATATACCGGGCTAGGATTCGAGTTACAGGAACAAGGGCCAAACCAACCACCCAAGAATGGAATCGTCGAGCGAAAACACTTGACAAACTCTTAGAAGCAACTTTTCTTGCCACCAGACCTCTCTCTATCAATTAGGAATCTGATGCCGTCACTAAAAACATTCCTTAAATTGTAGCCATTTGTTGAGTGTTTTTTTTTGTGTCTAATCCGCATATATATCACCATTGCCCTTGATTTTCTTGACTCTATATCTCTTAAATGTTAGCATATACACGTGTGATTTAGTTTACGAAGATTTTTCAATGTCGAGATCCACGATCAGAGAGTTAAAAAAGGCGTAAGGTTCACAATGGTGTAAAATTAAAATGGGATATATCGGGCAAGGATTCGAGTTACAGGAACAAGGGCCAAACCAACCACCCAAGAATGGAATCGTCGAGCGAAAACACTTGACAACCACCTTGAAGCAGCTTTTGTTACCACCAGACCTTTCTCCATCAATTTGGAATCTGATGCCGTCACTAAACACATTCCTTAAATTGTAGCCATTTGTTGAGTGTATTTTGTTGGTGTCTAATCCGCATATATATCACCATTGCCCTTGATTTTCTTGACTGTATATCTCTTAAATATCAACATATACACGTGTGATTTAGTTTACGAAGATTTTTCAATGCCGAGAACCTCGATCAGAGAGAAAAAAATTCGTAAGGTTCACAATGGTGTAAAATTAAAATGGGATATACCGGGCAAGGATTCGAGTTACATTAAAAAGGGCCAAACCAACCACCCAAGACTGGAATCGTCGAGCGAAAACACTTGACAACCTCCTAGAAGCAGCTTTTCTTGCCACCAGACCTTTCTCCATCAATTAGGAATCTGATACCATCACTAAACACATTCCTTAAATTGTAGCCATTTGTTGAGTGTTTTTTTTGTGTCTAATCCGCATATATATCACCATTGCCCTTGCTTTACTTGACTGTATATCTCTTAAATGTCAACATATACACGTATGATTTAGTTTACGAAGATTTTTCAATGCCGAGAACCTCGATCAGAGAGTAAAAAAGGCGTAAGGTTCACAATGGTGTAAAATTAAAATGGGATATACCGGGCTAGGATTCGAGTTACAGGAACAAGGGCCAAACCAACCACCCAAGAATGGAATCGTCGAGCGAAAACACTTGACAAACTATTAGAAGCAGCTTTTCTTGCCACCAGACCTCTCTCTATCAATTAGGAATCTGATGCCGTCACTAAACACATTCCTTAAATTGTAGCCATTTGTTGAGTGTTTTTTTTTGTGTCTAATCCGCATATATATCACCATTGCCCTTGATTTTCTTGACTCTATATCTCTTAAATGTTAGCATATACACGTGTGATTTAGTTTACGAAGATTTTTCAATGTCGAGATCCTCGATCAGAGAGTTAAAAAAGGCGTAAGGTTCACAATGGTGTAAAATTAAAATGGGATATATCGGGCAAGGATTCGAGTTACAGGAACAAGGGACAAACCAACCACCCAAGAATGGAATCGTCGAGCGAAAACACTTGACAACCACCTTGAAGCAGCTTTTGTTACCACCAGACATTTCTCCATCAATTTGGAATCTGATGCCGTCACTAAACACATTCCTTAAATTGTAGCCATTTGTTGAGTGTTTTTTGTTGGTGTCTAATTCGCATATATATCACCATTGCCCTTGATTTTCTTGACTGTATATCTCTTAAATATCAACATATACACGTGTGATTTAGTTTACGAAGATTTTTCAATGCCGAGAACCTCGATCAGAGAGAAAAAAATTCGTAAGGTTCACAATGGTGTAAAATTAAAATGGGATATAACGGGCAAGGATTCGAGTTACAGTAACAAGGGCCAAACCAACCACCCAAGAATGGAATCGTCGAGCGAAAACACTTGACAACCTCCTAGAAGCAACTTTTCTTGCCACCAGACCTTTCTCCATCAATTAGGAATCTGATACCGTCACTAAACACATTCCTTAAATTGTAGCCATTTGTTGAGTGTTTTTTTGTCTAATCCGCATATATATCACCATTACCCTTGATTTACTTGACTGTATATCTCTAAAATGTCAACATATACACGTATGATTTAGTTTACAAAGATTTTTCAATGCCGAGAACCTCGATCAAAGAGTAAAAAAGGCGTAAGGTTCACAATGGTGTAAAATTAAAATGGGATATACCGGGCTAGGATTCGAGTTACAGGAACAAGGGCCAAACCAACCACCCAAGAATGGAATCGTCGAGCGAAAACACTTAACAACCTCCTAGAAGCAGCTTTTCTTGCCACCAGACCTTTCTCCATCAATTAGGAATCTGATGCCGTCACTAAACACATTCCCTAAATTGTAGCCATTTGTTGAGTGTTTTTTTTGTGTCTAATCCGCATATATATCACCATTGCCCTTGCTTTACTTGACTGTATATCTCTTAAATGTCAACATATACACGTATGATTTAGTTTACGAAGATTTTTCAATGTCGAGAACCTCGATCAGAGAGTAAAAAAGGCGTAAGGTTCACAATGGTGTAAAATTAAAATGGGATATACCGGGCTAGGATTCGAGTTACAGGAACAAGGGCCAAACCAACCACCCAAGAATGGAATCGTCGAGCGAAAACACTTGACAAACTATTAGAAGCAGCTTTTCTTGCCACCAGACCTCTCTCTATCAATTAGGAATCTGATGCCGTCACTAAACACAATCCTTAAATTGTAGCCATATGTTGAGTGTTTTTTTTTGTGTCTAATCCGCATATATATCACCATTGCCCTTGATTTTCTTGACTCTATATCTCTTAAATGTTAGCATATACACGTGTGATTTAGTTTACGAAGATTTTTCAATGTCGAGATCCTCGATCAGAGAGTTAAAAAAGGCGTAAGGTTCACAATGGTGTAAAATTAATATGGGATATATCGGGCAAGGATTCGAGTTACAGGAACAAGGGCCAAACCAACCACCCAAGAATGGAATCGTCGAGCGAAAACACTTGACAACCACCTTGAAGCAGCTTTTGTTACCACCAGACATTTCTCCATCAATTTGGAATCTGATGCCGTCACTAAACACATTCCTTAAATTTAGCCATTTGTTGAGTGTTTTTTGTTGGTGTCTAATCCGCATATATATCACCATTGCCCTTGATTTTCTTGACTGTATATCTCTTAAATATCAACATATACACGTGTGATTTAGTTTACGAAGATTTTTCAATGCCGAGAACCTCGATCAGAGAGAAAAAAATTCGTAAGGTTCACAATGGTGTAAAATTAAAATGGGATATACCGGGCAAGGATTCGTGTTACAATAACAAGGGCCAAACCAACCACCCAAGAATGGAATCGTCGAGCGAAAACACTTGACAACCTCCTAGAAGCAGCTTTTCTTGCCACCAGACCTTTCTCCATTAATTAGGAATCTGATACCGTCACTAAACACATTCCTTAAATTGTAGCCATTTCTTGAGTGTTTTTTTTGTCTAATCCGCATATATATCACCATTGCCCTTGATTTACTTGACTGTATATCTCTTAAATGTCAACATATACACGTATGATTTAGTTTACGAAGATTTTTCAATGCCGAGAACCTCGATCAAAGAGTAAAAAAGGCGTAAGGTTCACAATGGTGTAAAATTAAAATGGGATATACCGGGCTAGGATTCGAGTTACAGGAACAAGGGCCAAACCAACCACCCAAGAATGGAATCGTCGAGCGAAAACACTTAACAACCTCCTAGAAGCAGCTTTTCTTGCCACCAGACCTTTCTCCATCAATTTGGAATCTGATGCCGTCACTAAACACATACCTTAAATTGTAGCCATTTGTTGAGTGTTTTTTGTTGGTGTCTAATCCGCATATATATCACCATTGCCCTTGATTTTCTTGACTGTATATCTCTTAAATGTTAGCATATACACGTGTGATTTAGTTTACGAAGATTTTTCAATGTCGAGATCCTCGATCAGAGAGTTAAAAAAGGCGTAAGGTTCACAATGGTGTAAAATTAATATGGGATATATCGGGCAAGGATTCGAGTTACAGGAACAAGGGCCAAACCAACCACCCAAGAATGGAATCGTCGAGCGAAAACACTTGACAACCACCTTGAAGCAGCTTTTGTTACCACCAGACATTTCTCCATCAATTTGGAATCTGATGCCGTCACTAAACACATTCCTTAAATTTAGCCATTTGTTGAGTGTTTTTTGTTGGTGTCTAATCCGCATATATATCACCATTGCCCTTGATTTTCTTGACTGTATATCTCTTAAATATCAACATATACACGTGTGATTTAGTTTACGAAGATTTTTCAATGCCGAGAACCTCGATCAGAGAGAAAAAAATTCGTAAGGTTCACAATGGTGTAAAATTAAAATGGGATATAACGGGCAAGGATTCGAGTTACAGTAACAAGGGCCAAACCAACCACCCAAGAATGGAATCGTCGAGCGAAAACACTTGACAACCTCCTAGAAGCAACTTTTCTTGCCACCAGACCTTTCTCCATCAATTAGGAATCTGATACCGTCACTAAACACATTCCTTAAATTGTAGCCATTTGTTGAGTGTTTTTTTTGTCTATTCCGCATATATATCACCATTACCCTTGATTTACTTGACTGTATATCTCTAAAATGTCAACATATACACGTATGATTTAGTTTACAAAGATTTTTCAATGCCGAGAACCTCGATCAAAGAGTAAAAATGGCGTAAGGTTCACAATGGTGTAAAATTAAAATGGGATATACCGGGCTAGGATTCGAGTTACAGGAACAAGGGCCAAACCAACCACCCAAGAATGGAATCGTCGAGCGAAAACACTTAACAACCTCCTAGAAGCAGCTTTTCTTGCCACCAGACCTTTCTCCATCAATTAGGAATCTGATGCCGTCACTAAACACATTCCCTAAATTGTAGCCATTTGTTGAGTGTTTTTTTTGTGTCTAATCCGCATATATATCACCATTGCCCTTGCTTTACTTGACTGTATATCTCTTAAATGTCAACATATACACGTATGATTTAGTTTACGAAGATTTTTCAATGTCGAGAACCTCGATCAGAGAGTAAAAAAGGCGTAAGGTTCACAATGGTGTAAAATTAAAATGGGATATACCGGGCTAGGATTCGAGTTACAGGAACAAGGGCCAAACCAACCACCCAAGAATGGAATCGTCGAGCGAAAACACTTGACAAACTATTAGAAGCAGCTTTTCTTGCCACCAGACCTCTCTCTATCAATTAGGAATCTGATGCCGTCACTAAACACATTCCTTAAATTGTAGCCATTTGTTGAGTGTTTTTTTTTGTGTCTAATCCGCATATATATCACCATTGCCCTTGATTTTCTTGACTCTATATCTCTTAAATGTTAGCATATACACGTGTGATTTAGTTTACGAAGATTTTTCAATGTCGAGATCCTCGATCAGAGAGTTAAAAAAGGCGTAAGGTTCACAATGGTGTAAAATTAATATGGGATATATCGGGCAAGGATTCGAGTTACAGGAACAAGGGCCAAACCAACCACCCAAGAATGGAATCGTCGAGCGAAAACACTTGACAACCACCTTGAAGCAGCTTTTGTTACCACCAGACATTTCTCCATCAATTTGGAATCTGATGCCGTCACTAAACACATTCCTTAAATTTAGCCATTTGTTGAGTGTTTTTTGTTGGTGTCTAATCCGCATATATATCACCATTGCCCTTGATTTTCTTGACTGTATATCTCTTAAATATCAACATATACACGTGTGATTTAGTTTACGAAGATTTTTCAATGCCGAGAACCTCGATCAGAGAGAAAAAAATTCGTAAGGTTCACAATGGTGTAAAATTAAAATGGGATATACCGGGCAAGGATTCGTGTTACAATAACAAGGGCCAAACCAACCACCCAAGAATGGAATCGTCGAGCGAAAACACTTAACAACCTCCTAGAAGCAGCTTTTCTTGCCACCAGACCTTTCTCCATCAATTAGGAATCTGATACCGTCACTAAACACATTCCTTCAATTGTAGCCATTTGTTGAGTGTTTTTTTTGTCTAATCCGCATATATATCACCATTGCCCTTGATTTACTTGACTGTATATCTCTTAAATGTCAACATATACACGTATGATTTAGTTTACGAAGATTTTTCAATGCCGAGAACCTCGATCAAAGAGTAAAAAAGGCGTAAGGTTCACAATGGTGTAAAATTAAAATGGGATATACCGGGCAAGGATTCGAGTTACAGGAACAAGGGCCAAACCAACCACCCAAGACTGGAATCGTCGAGCGAAAACACTTGACAACCTCCTAGAAGCAGCTTTTCTTGCCACCAGACCTTTCTCCATCAATTAGGAATCTGATACCGTCACTAAACACATTCCTTCAATTGTAGCCATTTGTTGAGTGTTTTTTTTGTGTCTAATCCGCATATATATCACCATTGCCCTTGCTTTACTTGACTGTATATCTCTTAAATGTCAACATATACACGTATGATTTAGTTTACGAAGATTTTTCAATGCCGAGAACCTCGATCAGAGAGTAAAAAAGGCGTAAGGTTCACAATGGTGTAAAATTAAAATGGGATATACCGGGCTAGGATTCGAGTTACATGAACAAGGGCCAAACCAACCACCCAAGAATGGAATCGTCGAGCGAAAACACTTGACAAACTATCAGAAGCAGCTTTTCTTGCCACCAGACCTCTCTCTATCAATTAGGAATCTGATGCCGTCACTAAACACATTCCTTAAATTGTAGCCATTTGTTGAGTGTTTTTTTTTTTGTGTCTAATCCGCATATATATCACCATTGCCCTTGATTTTCTTGACTCTATATCTCTTAAATGTTAGCATATACACGTGTGATTTAGTTTACGAAGATTTTTCAATGTCGAGATCCTCGATCAGAGAGTTAAAAAAGGCGTAAGGTTCACAATGGTGTAAAATTAAAATGGGATATATCGGGCAAGGATTCGAGTTACAGGAACAAGGGCCAAACCAACCACCCAAGAATGGAATCGTCGAGCGAAAACACTTGACAACCACCTTGAAGCAGCTTTTGTTACCACCAGACATTTCTCCATCAATTTGGAATCTGATGCCGTCACTAAACACATTCCTTAAATTGTAGCCATTTGTTGAGTGTTTTTTTTGTCTAATCCGCATATATATCACCATTGCCCTTGATTTACTTGACTGTATATCTCTAAAATGTCAACATATACACGTATGATTTAGTTTACGAAGATTTTTCAATGCCGAGAACCTCGATCAAAGAGTAAACAAGGCGTAAGGTTCACAATGGTGTAAAATTAAAATGGGATATATCGGGCTAGGATTCGAGTTACAGGAACAAGGGCCAAACCAACCACCCAAGAATGGAATCGTCGAGCGAAAACACTTAACAACCTCCTAGAAGCAGCTTTTCTTGCCACCAGACCTTTCTCCATCAATTAGGAATCTGATGCCGTCACTAAACACATTCCCTAAATTGTAGCCATTTGTTGAGTGTTTTTTTTGTGTCTAATCCGCATATATATCACCATTTCCCTTGATTTTCTTGAATGTATATCTCTTAAATATCAACATATACACGTGTGATTTAGTTTACGAAGATTTTTCAATGCCGAGAACCTCGATCAGAGAGTAAAAAATTCGTTAGGTTCACAATGGTGTAAAATTAAAATGGGATATACCGGGCAAGGATTCGAGTTACAGTAACAAGGGCCAAACCAACCACCCAAGACTGGAATCGTCGAGCGAAAACACTTGACAACCTCCTAGAAGCAGCTTTTCTTGCCACCAGACCTTTCTCCATCAATTAGGAATCTGATACCGTCACTAAACACATTCCTTAAATTGTAGCCATTTGTTGAGTGTTTTTTTTGTGTCTAATCCGCATATATATCACCATTGCCCTTGCTTTACTTGACTGTATATCTCTTAAATGTCAACATATACACGTATGATTTAGTTTACGAAGATTTTTCAATGCCGAGAACCTCGTTCAGAGAGTAAAAAAGGCGTAAGGTTCACAATGGTGTAAAATTAAAATGGGATATACCGGGCTAGGATTCGAGTTACAGGAACAAGGGCCAAACCAACCACCCAAGAATGGAATCGTCGAGCGAAAACACTTGACAAACTATTAGAAGCAGCTTTTCTTGCCACCAGACCTCTCTCTATCAATTAGGAATCTGATGCCGTCACTAAACACATTCCTTAAATTGTAGCCATTTGTTGAGTGTTTTTTTGTGTCTAATCCGCATATATATCACCATTGCCCTTGCTTTACTTGACTGTATATCTCTTAAATGTCAACATATACACGTATGATTTAGTTTACGAAGATTTTTCAATGCCGAGAACCTCGATCAGAGAGTAAAAAAGGCGTAAGGTTCACAATGGTGTAAAATTAAAATGGGATATACCGGGCTAGGATTCGAGTTACATGAACAAGGGCCAAACCAACCACCCAAGAATGGAATCGTCGAGCGAAAACACTTGACAAACTATCAGAAGCAGCTTTTCTTGCCACCAGACCTCTCTCTATCAATTAGGAATCTGATGCCGTCACTAAACACATTCCTTAAATTGTAGCCATTTGTTGAGTGTTTTTTTTTTGTGTCTAATCCGCATATATATCACCATTGCCCTTGATTTTCTTGACTCTATATCTCTTAAATGTTAGCATATACACGTGTGATTTAGTTTACGAAGATTTTTCAATGTCGAGATCCTCGATCAGAGAGTTAAAAAAGGCGTAAGGTTCACAATGGTGTAAAATTAAAATGGGATATATCGGGCAAGGATTCGAGTTACAGGAACAAGGGCCAAACCAACCACCCAAGAATGGAATCGTCGAGCGAAAACACTTGACAACCACCTTGAAGCAGCTTTTGTTACCACCAGACATTTCTCCATCAATTTGGAATCTGATGCCGTCACTAAACACATTCCTTAAATTGTAGCCATTTGTTGAGTGTTTTTTTTGTCTAATCCGCATATATATCACCATTGCCCTTGATTTACTTGACTGTATATCTCTAAAATGTCAACATATACACGTATGATTTAGTTTACGAAGATTTTTCAATGCCGAGAACCTCGATCAAAGAGTAAACAAGGCGTAAGGTTCACAATGGTGTAAAATTAAAATGGGATATATCGGGCTAGGATTCGAGTTACAGGAACAAGGGCCAAACCAACCACCCAAGAATGGAATCGTCGAGCGAAAACACTTAACAACCTCCTAGAAGCAGCTTTTCTTGCCACCAGACCTTTCTCCATCAATTAGGAATCTGATGCCGTCACTAAACACATTCCCTAAATTGTAGCCATTTGTTGAGTGTTTTTTTTGTGTCTAATCCGCATATATATCACCATTTCCCTTGATTTTCTTGAATGTATATCTCTTAAATATCAACATATACACGTGTGATTTAGTTTACGAAGATTTTTCAATGCCGAGAACCTCGATCAGAGAGTAAAAAATTCGTTAGGTTCACAATGGTGTAAAATTAAAATGGGATATACCGGGCAAGGATTCGAGTTACAGTAACAAGGGCCAAACCAACCACCCAAGACTGGAATCGTCGAGCGAAAACACTTGACAACCTCCTAGAAGCAGCTTTTCTTGCCACCAGACCTTTCTCCATCAATTAGGAATCTGATACCGTCACTAAACACATTCCTTAAATTGTAGCCATTTGTTGAGTGTTTTTTTTGTGTCTAATCCGCATATATATCACCATTGCCCTTGCTTTACTTGACTGTATATCTCTTAAATGTCAACATATACACGTATGATTTAGTTTACGAAGATTTTTCAATGCCGAGAACCTCGTTCAGAGAGTAAAAAAGGCGTAAGGTTCACAATGGTGTAAAATTAAAATGGGATATACCGGGCTAGGATTCGAGTTACAGGAACAAGGGCCAAACCAACCACCCAAGAATGGAATCGTCGAGCGAAAACACTTGACAAACTATTAGAAGCAGCTTTTCTTGCCACCAGACCTCTCTCTATCAATTAGGAATCTGATGCCGTCACTAAACACATTCCTTAAATTGTAGCCATTTGTTGAGTGTTTTTTTGTGTCTAATCCGCATATATATCACCATTGCCCTTGATTTTCTTGACTCTATATCTCTTAAATGTTAGCATATACACGTGTGATTTAGTTTACGAAGATTTTTCAATGTCGAGATCCTCGATCAGAGAGTTAAAAAAGGCGTAAGGTTCACAATGGTGTAAAATTAAAATGGGATATATCGGGCAAGGATTCGAGTTACAGGAACAAGGGCCAAACCAACCACCCAAGAATGGAATCGTTGAGCGAAAACACTTGACAACCACCTTGAAGCAGCTTTTGTTACCACCAGACATTTCTCCGTCAATTTGGAATCTGATGCCGTCACTAAACACATTCCTTAAATTTAGCCATTTGTTGAGTGTTTTTTGTTGGTGTCTAATCCGCATATATATCACCATTGCCCTTGATTTTCTTGACTGTATATCTCTTAAATATCAACATATACACGTGTGATTTAGTTTACGAAGATTTTTCAATGCCGAGAACCTCGATCAGAGAGAAAAAAATTCGTAAGGTTCACAATGGTGTAAAATTAAAATGGGATATACCGGGCAAGGATTCGAGTTACAGTAACAAGGGCCAAACCAACCACCCAAGAATGGAATCGTCGAGCGAAAACACTTGACAACCTCCTAGAAGCAGCTTTTCTTGCCACCAGACCTTTCTCCATCAATTAGGAATCTGATACCGTCACTAAACACATTCCTTAAATTGTAGCCATTTTTGAGTGTTTTTTTTTGTCTAATCCGCATATATATCACCATTGCCCTTGATTTACTTGACTGTATATCTCTAAAATGTCAACATATACACGTATGATTTAGTTTACGAGGATTTTTCAATGCCGAGAACCTCGATCAAAGAGTAAACAAGGCGTAAGGTTCACAATGGTGTAAAATTAAAATGGGATATACCGGGCTAGGATTCGTGTTACAGGAACAAGGGCCAAACCAACCACCCAAGAATGGAATCGTCGAGGGAAAACACTTAACAACCTCCTAGAAGCAGCTTTTCTTGCCACCAGACCTTTCTCCATCAATTAGGAATCTGATGGCGTCACTAAACACATTCCCTAAATTGTAGCCATTTGTTGAGTGTTTTTTTTGTGTCTAATCCGCATATATATCACCATTTCCCTTGATTTTCTTGAATGTATATCTCTTAAATATCAACATATACACGTGTGATTTAGTTTACGAAGATTTTTCAATGCCGAGAACCTCGATCAGAGAGTAAAAAATTCGTTAGGTTCACAATGGTGTAAAATTAAAATGGGATATACCGGGCAAGGATTCGAGTTACAGTAACAAGGGCCAAACCAACCACCCAAGACTGGAATCGTCGAGCGAAAACACTTGACAACCTCCTAGAAGCAGCTTTTCTTGCCACCAGACCTTTCTCCATCAATTAGGAATCTGATACCGTCACTAAACACATTCCTTAAATTGTAGCCATTTGTTGAGTGTTTTTTTGTGTCTAATCCGCATATATATCACCATTTCCCTTGCTTTACTTGACTGTATATCTCTTAAATGTCAACATATACACGTATGATTTATTTACGAAGATTTTTCAATGCCGAGAACCTCGATCAGAGAGTAAAAAAGGCGTAAGGTTCACAATGGTGTAAAATTAAAATGGGATATACCGGGCTAGGATTCGAGTTACAGGAACAAGGGCCAAACCAACCACCCAAGAATGGAATCGTCGAGCGAAAACACTTGACAAACTATTAGAAGCAGCTTTTCTTGCCACCAGACCTCTCTCTATCAATTAGGAATCTGATGCCGTCACTAAACACATTCCTTAAATTGTAGCCATTTGTTGAGTGTTTTTTTTGTGTCTAATCCGCATATATATCACCATTGCCCTTGATTTTCTTGACTCTATATCTCTTAAATGTTAGCATATACACGTGTGATTTAGTTTACGAAGATTTTTCAATGTCGAGATCCTCGATCAGAGAGTTAAAAAAGGCGTAAGGTTCACAATGGTGTAAAATTAAAATGGGATATATCGGGCAAGGATTCGAGTTACAGGAACAAGGGCCAAACCAACCACCCAAGAATGGAATCGTTGAGCGAAAACACTTGACAACCACCTTGAAGCAGCTTTTGTTACCACCAGACATTTCTCCGTCAATTTGGAATCTGATGCCGTCACTAAACACATTCCTTAAATTTAGCCATTTGTTGAGTGTTTTTTGTTGGTGTCTAATCCGCATATATATCACCATTGCCCTTGATTTTCTTGACTGTATATCTCTTAAATATCAACATATACACGTGTGATTTAGTTTACAAAGATTTTTCAATGCCGAGAACCTCGATCAGAGAGAAAAAAATTCGTAAGGTTCACAATGGTGTAAAATTAAAATGGGATATACCGGGCAAGGATTCGAGTTACAGTAACAAGGGCCAAACCAACCACCCAAGAATGGAATCGTCGAGCGAAAACACTTGACAACCTCCTAGAAGCAGCTTTTCTTGCCACCAGACCTTTCTCCATCAATTAGGAATCTGATACCGTCACTAAACACATTCCTTAAATTGTAGCCATTTGTTGAGTGTTTTTTTTTTTCTAATCCGCATATATATCACCATTGCCCTTGATTTACTTGACTGTATATCTCTTAAATGTCAACATATACACGTATGATTTAGTTTACGAAGATTTTTCAATGCCGAGAACCTCGATCAAAGAGTAAAAAAGGCGTAAGGTTCACAATGGTGTAAAATTAAAATGGGATATACCGGGCTAGGATTCGAGTTATAGGAACAAGGGCCAAACCAACCACCCAAGAATGGAATCGTCGAGCGAAAACACTTAACAACCTCCTAGAAGCAGCTTTTCTTGCCACCAGACCTTTCTCCATCAATTTGGAATCTGATGCCGTCACTAAACACATTCCTTAAATTGTAGCCATTTGTTGAGTGTTTTTTGTTGGTGTCTAATCCGCATATATATCACCATTGCCCTTGATTTTCTTGACTGTATATCTCTTAAATATCAACATATACACGTGTGATTTAGTTTACGAAGATTTTTCAATGCCGAGAACCTCGATCAGAGAGAAAAAAATTCGTAAGGTTCACAATGGTGTAAAATTAAAATGGGATATACCGGGCAAGGATTCGAGTTACAGTAACAAGGGCCAAACCAGCCACCCAAGAATGGAATCATCGAGCGAAAACACTTGACAACCTCCTAGAAGCAGCTTTTCTTGCCACCAGACCTTTCTCCATCAATTAGGAATCTGATACCGTCACTAAACACATTCCTTAAATTGTAGCCATTTGTTGAGTGTTTTTTTGTCTAATCCGCATATATATCACCATTGCCCTTGATTTACTTGACTGTATATCTCTTAAATGTCAACATATACACGTATGATTTAGTTTACGAAGATTTTTCAATGCCGAGAACCTCGATCAAAGAGTAAAAAAGGCGTAAGGTTCACAATGGTGTAAAATTAAAATGGGATATACCGGGCTAGGATTCGAGTTATAGGAACAAGGGCCAAACCAACCACCCAAGAATGGAATCGTCGAGCGAAAACACTTAACAACCTCCTAGAAGCAGCTTTTCTTGCCACCAGACCTTTCTCCATCAATTTGGAATCTGATGCCGTCACTAAACACATTCCTTAAATTGTAGCCATTTGTTGAGTGTTTTTTGTTGGTGTCTAATCCGCATATATATCACCATTGCCCTTGATTTTCTTGACTGTATATCTCTTAAATATCAACATATACACGTGTGATTTAGTTTACGAAGATTTTTCAATGCCGAGAACCTCGATCAGAGAGAAAAAAATTCGTAAGGTTCACAATGGTGTAAAATTAAAATGGGATATACTGGGCAAGGATTCGAGTTACAGTAACAAGGGCCAAACCAACCACCCAAGAATGGAATCGTCGAGCGAAAACACTTGACAACCTCCTAGAAGCAGCTTTTCTTGCCACCAGACCTTTCTCCATCAATTAGGAATCTGATACCGTCACTAAACACATTCCTTAAATTGTAGCCATTTGTTGAGTGTTTTTTTTTTGTCTAATCCGCATATATATCACCATTGCCCTTGATTTACTTGACTGTATATCTCTTAAATATCAACATATACACGTGTGATTTAGTTTACGAAGATTTTTCAATGCCGAGAACCTCGATCAAAGAGTAAAAAAGGCGTAAGGTTCACAATGGTGTAAAATTAAAATGGGATATACCGGGCTAGGATTCGAGTTACAGGAACAAGGGCCAAACCAACCACCCAAGAATGGAATCGTCGAGCGAAAACACTTGACAAACTATTAGAAGCAGCTTTTCTTGCCACCAGACCTCTCTCTATCAATTAGGAATCTGATGCCGTCACTAAACACATTCCTTAAATTGTAGCCATTTGTTGAGTGTTTTTTTTTTGTGTCTAATCCGCATATATATCACCATTGCCCTTGATTTTCTTGACTCTATATCTCTTAAATGTTAGCATATACACGTGTGATTTAGTTTACGAAGATTTTTCAATGTCGAGATCCTCGATCAGAGAGTTAAAAAAGGCGTAAGGTTCACAATGGTGTAAAATTAAAATGGGATATATCGGGCAAGGATTCGAGTTACAGGAACAAGGGCCAAACCAACCACCCAAGAATGGAATCGTTGAGCGAAAACACTTGACAACCACCTTGAAGCAGCTTTTGTTACCACCAGACATTTCTCCGTCAATTTGGAATCTGATGCCGTCACTAAACACATTCCTTAAATTTAGCCATTTGTTGAGTGTTTTTTGTTGGTGTCTAATCCACATATATATCACCATTGCCCTTGATTTTCTTGACTGTATATCTCTTAAATATCAACATATACACGTGTGATTTAGTTTACGAAGATTTTTCAATGCCGAGAACCTCGATCAGAGAGAAAAAAATTCGTAAGGTTCACAATGGTGTAAAATTAAAATGGGATATACCGGGCAAGGATTCGAGTTACAGTAACAAGGGCCAAACCAACCACCCAAGAATGGAATCGTCGAGCGAAAACACTTGACAACCTCCTAGAAGCAGCTTTTCTTGCCACCAGACCTTTCTCCATCAATTAGGAATCTGATACCGTCACTAAACACATTCCTTAAATTGTAGCCATTTGTTGAGTGTTTTTTTTTGTCTAATCCGCATATATATCACCATTGCCCTTGATTTACTTGACTGTATATCTCTAAAATGTCAACATATACACGTATGATTTAGTTTACGAAGATTTTTCAATGCCGAGAACCTCGATCAAAGAGTAAACAAGGCGTAAGGTTCACAATGGTGTAAAATTAAAATAGGATATACCAGGCTAGGATTCGAGTTACAGGAACAAGGGCCAAACCAACCACCCAAGAATGGAATCGTCGAGGGAAAACACTTAACAACCTCCTAGAAGCAGCTTTTCTTGCCACCAGACCTTTCTCCATCAATTAGGAATCTGATGCCGTCACTAAACACATTCCCTAAATTGTAGCCATTTGTTGAGTGTTTTTTTTGTGTCTAATCCGCATATATATCACCATTTCCCTTGATTTTCTTGAATGTATATCTCTTAAATATCAACATATACACGTGTGATTTAGTTTACGAAGATTTTTCAATGCCGAGAACCTCGATCAGAGAGTAAAAAATTCGTTAGGTTCACAATGGTGTAAAATTAAAATGGGATATACCGGGCAAGGATTCGAGTTACAGTAACAAGGGCCAAACCAACCACCCAAGACTGGAATCGTCGAGCGAAAACACTTGACAACCTCCTAGAAGCAGCTTTTCTTGCCACCAGACCTTTCTCCATCAATTAGGAATCTGATACCGTCACTAAACACATTCCTTAAATTGTAGCCATTTGTTGAGTGTTTTTTTTGTGTCTAATCCGCATATATATCACCATTTCCCTTGCTTTACTTGACTGTATATCTCTTAAATGTCAACATATACACGTATGATTTAGTTTACGAAGATTTTTCAATGTCGAGAACCTCGATCAAAGAGTAAAAAAGGCGTAAGGTTCACAATGGTGTAAAATTAAACTGGGATATACCGGGCTAGGATTCGAGTTACAGGAACAAGGGCCAAACCAACCACCCAAGAATGGAATTGTCGAGCGAAAACACTTAACAACCTCCTAGAAGCAGCTTTTCTTGCCACCAGACCTTTCTCCATCAATTTGGAATCTGATGCCGTCACTAAACACATTCCTTAAATTGTAGCCATTTGTTGAGTGTTTTTTGTTGGTGTCTAATCCGCATATATATCACCATTGCCCTTGATTTTCTTGACTGTATATCTCTTAAATATCAACATATACACGTGTGACTTAGTTTACGAAGATTTTTCAATGCCGAGAACCTCGATCAGAGAGAAAAAAATTCGTAAGGTTCACAATGGTGTAAAATTAAAATGGGATATACTGGGCAAGGATTCGAGTTACAGTAACAAGGGCCAAACCAACCACCCAAGAATGGAATCGTCGAGCGAAAACACTTGACAACCTCCTAGAAGCAGCTTTTCTTGCCACCAGACCTTTCTCCATCAATTAGGAATCTGATACCGTCACTAAACACATTCCTTAAATTGTAGCCATTTGTTGAGTGTTTTTTTGTCTAATCCGCATATATATCACCATTGCCCTTGATTTACTTGACTGTATATCTCTTAAATGTCAACATATACACGTATGATTTAGTTTATGAAGATTTTTCAATGCCGAGAACCTCGATCAAAGAGTAAAAAAGGCGTAAGGTTCACAATGGTGTAAAATTAAAATGGGATATACCGGGCTAGGATTCGAGTTATAGGAACAAGGGCCAAACCAACCACCTAAGAATGGAATCGTCGAGCGAAAACACTTAACAACCTCCTAGAAGCAGCTTTTCTTGCCACCAGACCTTTCTCCATCAATTTGGAATCTGATGCCGTCACTAAACACATTCCTTAAATTGTAGCCATTTGTTGAGTGTTTTTTGTTGGTGTCTAATCCGCATATATATCACCATTGCCCTTGATTTTCTTGACTGTATATCTCTTAAATATCAACATATACACGTGTGATTTAGTTTATGAAGATTTTTCAATGCCGAGAACCTCGATCAGAGAGAGAAAAATTCGTAAGGTTCACAATGGTGTAAAATTAAAATGGGATATACCGGGCAAGGATTCGAGTTACAGTAACAAGGGCCAAACCAACCACCCAAGACTGGAATCGTCGAGCGAAAACACTTGACAACCTCCTAGAAGCAGCTTTTCTTGCCCCCAGACCTTTCTCCATCAATTAGGAATCTGATACCGTCACTAAACACATTCCTTAAATTGTAGCCATTTGTTGAGTGTTTTTTTTGTGTCTAATCCGCATATATATCACCATTGCCCTTGCTTTACTTGACTGTATATCTCTTAAATGTCAACATATACACGTATGATTTAGTTTACGAAGATTTTTCAATGCCGAGAACCTCGATCAGAGAATAAAAAAGGCGTAAGGTTCACAATGGTGTAAAATTAAAATGGGATATACCGGGCTAGGATTCGAGTTACAGGAACAAGGGCCAAACCAACCACCCAAGAATGGAATCTTCGAGCGAAAACACTTGACAAACTATTAGAAGCAGCTTTTCTTGCCACCAGACCTCTCTCTATCAATTAGGAATCTGATGCCGTCACTAAACACATTCCTTAAATTGTAGCCATTTGTTGAGTGTTTTTTTTTTGTGTCTAATCCGCATATATATCACCATTGCCCTTGATTTTCTTGACTCTATATCTCTTAAATGTTAGCATATACACGTGTGATTTAGTTTACGAAGATTTTTCAATGTCGAGATCCTCGATCAGAGAGTTAAAAAAAGCGTAAGGTTCACAATGGTGTAAAATTAAAATGGGATATATCGGGCAAGGATTCGAGTTACAGGAAACAAGGGCCAAACCAACCACCCAAGAATGGAATCGTCGAGCGAAAACACTTGAAAACCACCTTGAAGCAGCTTTTGTTACCACCAGACATTTCTCCATCAATTTGGAATCTGATGCCGTCACTAAACACATTCCTTAAATTGTAGCCATTTGTTGAGTGTTTTTTGTTGGTGTCTAATCCGCATATATATCACCATTGCCCTTGATTTTCTTGACTGTATATCTCTTAAATATCAACATATACACGTGTGATTTAGTTTACGAAGATTTTTCAATGCCGAGAACCTCGATCAGAGAGAAAAAAATTCGTAAGGTTCACAATGGTGTAAAATTAAAATGGGATACACCGGGCAAGGATTCGAGTTACAGTAACAAGGGCCAAACCAACCACCCAAGAACGGAATCGTCGAGCGAAAACACTTGACAACCTCCTAGAAGCAGCTTTTCTTGCCACCAGACCTTTCTCCATCAATTAGGAATCTGATACCGTCACTAAACACATTCCTTAAATTGTAGCCATTTGTTGAGTGTTTTTTTTGTCTAATCCGCATATATATCACCATTGCCCTTGATTTACTTGACTGTATATCTCTTAAATGTCAACATATACACGTATGATTTAGTTTACGAAGATTTTTCAATGCCGAGAACCTCGATCAAAGAGTAAAAAAGGCGTAAGGTTCACAATGGTGTAAAATTAAAATGGGATATACCGGGCTAGGATTCGAGTTACAGGAACAAGGGCCAAACCAACCACCCAAGAATGGAATCGTCGAGCGAAAACACTTAACAACCTCCTAGAAGCAGCTTTTCTTGCCACCAGACCTTTCTCCATCAATTAGGAATCTGATGCCGTCACTAAACACATTCCCTAAATTGTAGCCATTTGTTGAGTGTTTTTTTTGTGTCTAATCCGCATATATATCACCATTTCCCTTGATTTTCTTGAATGTATATCTCTTAAATATCAACATATACACGTGTGATTTAGTTTACGAAGATTTTTCAATGCCGAGAACCTCGATCAGAGAGTAAAATACGCTAAGGTTCATAATGGTGTAAATTTAAAATAGGATATATCGGGCTAGGATTCGAGTTACAGGAACAATGGCCAAACCAACCACCCAAGAATGGAATCGTCGAGCGAAAACACTTAACAACCTCCTAGAAGCAGCTTTTCTTGCCACCAGACCTTTCTCCATCAATTAGGAATCTGATACCGTCACTAAACACATTCCTTAAATTGTAGCCATTTGTTGAGTGTTTTTTTTGTCTAATCCGCATATATATCACCATTGCCCTTGATTTACTTGACTGTATATCTCTTAAATGTCAACATATACACGTATGATTTAGTTTACGAAGATTTTTCAATGCCGAGAACCTCGATCAAAGAGTAAAAAAGGCGTAAGGTTCACAATGGTGTAAAATTAAAATGGGATATACCGGGCTAGGATTCGAGTTATAGGAACAAGGGCCAAACCAACCACCTAAGAATGGAATCGTCGAGCGAAAACACTTAACAACCTCCTAGAAGCAGCTTTTCTTGCCACCAGACCTTTCTCCATCAATTTGGAATCTGATGCCGTCACTAAACACATTCCTTAAATTGTAGCCATTTGTTGAGTGTTTTTTGTTGGTGTCTAATCCGCATATATATCACCATTGCCCTTGATTTTCTTGACTGTATATCTCTTAAATATCAACATATACACGTGTGATTTAGTTTACGAAGATTTTTCAATGCCGAGAACCTCGATCAGAGAGAGAAAAATTCGTAAGGTTCACAATGGTGTAAAATTAAAATGGGATATACCGGGCAAGGATTCGAGTTACAGTAACAAGGGCCAAACCAACCACCCAAGACTGGAATCGTCGAGCGAAAACACTTGACAACCTCCTAGAAGCAGCTTTTCTTGCCCCCAGACCTTTCTCCATCAATTAGGAATCTGATACCGTCACTAAACACATTCCTTAAATTGTAGCCATTTGTTGAGTGTTTTTTTTGTGTCTAATCCGCATATATATCACCATTGCCCTTGCTTTACTTGACTGTATATCTCTTAAATGTCAACATATACACGTATGATTTAGTTTACGAAGATTTTTCAATGCCGAGAACCTCGATCAGAGAATAAAAAAGGCGTAAGGTTCACAATGGTGTAAAATTAAAATGGGATATACCGGGCTAGGATTCGAGTTACAGGAACAAGGGCCAAACCAACCACCCAAGAATGGAATCTTCGAGCGAAAACACTTGACAAACTATTAGAAGCAGCTTTTCTTGCCACCAGACCTCTCTCTATCAATTAGGAATCTGATGCCGTCACTAAACACATTCCTTAAATTGTAGCCATTTGTTGAGTGTTTTTTTTTTGTGTCTAATCCGCATATATATCACCATTGCCCTTGATTTTCTTGACTCTATATCTCTTAAATGTTAGCATATACACGTGTGATTTAGTTTACGAAGATTTTTCAATGTCGAGATCCTCGATCAGAGAGTTAAAAAAAGCGTAAGGTTCACAATGGTGTAAAATTAAAATGGGATATATCGGGCAAGGATTCGAGTTACAGGAAACAAGGGCCAAACCAACCACCCAAGAATGGAATCGTCGAGCGAAAACACTTGAAAACCACCTTGAAGCAGCTTTTGTTACCACCAGACATTTCTCCATCAATTTGGAATCTGATGCCGTCACTAAACACATTCCTTAAATTGTAGCCATTTGTTGAGTGTTTTTTGTTGGTGTCTAATCCGCATATATATCACCATTGCCCTTGATTTTCTTGACTGTATATCTCTTAAATATCAACATATACACGTGTGATTTAGTTTACGAAGATTTTTCAATGCCGAGAACCTCGATCAGAGAGAAAAAAATTCGTAAGGTTCACAATGGTGTAAAATTAAAATGGGATACACCGGGCAAGGATTCGAGTTACAGTAACAAGGGCCAAACCAACCACCCAAGAACGGAATCGTCGAGCGAAAACACTTGACAACCTCCTAGAAGCAGCTTTTCTTGCCACCAGACCTTTCTCCATCAATTAGGAATCTGATACCGTCACTAAACACATTCCTTAAATTGTAGCCATTTGTTGAGTGTTTTTTTTGTCTAATCCGCATATATATCACCATTGCCCTTGATTTACTTGACTGTATATCTCTTAAATGTCAACATATACACGTATGATTTAGTTTACGAAGATTTTTCAATGCCGAGAACCTCGATCAAAGAGTAAAAAAGGCGTAAGGTTCACAATGGTGTAAAATTAAAATGGGATATACCGGGCTAGGATTCGAGTTACAGGAACAAGGGCCAAACCAACCACCCAAGAATGGAATCGTCGAGCGAAAACACTTAACAACCTCCTAGAAGCAGCTTTTCTTGCCACCAGACCTTTCTCCATCAATTAGGAATCTGATGCCGTCACTAAACACATTCCCTAAATTGTAGCCATTTGTTGAGTGTTTTTTTTGTGTCTAATCCGCATATATATCACCATTTCCCTTGATTTTCTTGAATGTATATCTCTTAAATATCAACATATACACGTGTGATTTAGTTTACGAAGATTTTTCAATGCCGAGAACCTCGATCAGAGAGTAAAATACGCTAAGGTTCATAATGGTGTAAATTTAAAATAGGATATATCGGGCTAGGATTCGAGTTACAGGAACAATGGCCAAACCAACCACCCAAGAATGGAATCGTCGAGCGAAAACACTTGAAAACCTCCTAGAAGCAGCTTTTCTTGCCACCAGACCTTTCTCCATCAATTAGGAATCCGATGCCGTCACTAAACACATTCCTTAAATTGTAGCCATTTGTTGAGTGTTTTTTTGTGTCTAATCCGCATATATATCGCCATTGCCCTTGATTTTCTTGACTGTATATCTCTTAAATATCAACATATACACGTGTGATTTAGTTTACGAAGATTTTTCAATGCCGAGAACCTCGATCAGAGAGAAAAAAAGGCGTAAGATTCACAATGTTGTAAAATTAAATTGGGATATACCAGGCTAGGATTCGAGTTACAGGAAGAAGGGCCAAACCATCCGCCCAATAACGGAATCGTCGAGCGAATATACTTGACAACCTCCTAGAAGCAGCTTTTCTTGCCACCAGACCTTTCTCCATCAATTAGGAATCTGATGCCGTCACTAAACACATTCCTTAAATTGTAGCCATTTGTTGAATGTTTTTTTTTGTGTCTAATCCGCATATATATCACCATTGCCCTTGATTTTCTAGACTGTATATCTTTTAAATGTCAACATATACACGTGTGATTTAGTTTACGAAGATTTTTCAATGCCGAGAACCCCGATCAGAGAGAAAAAAAGGCGTAAGGTTCACAATGGTGTAAAATTAAAATGGGATATACCGGGCTAGGATTCGAGTTACAGGAACAAGGGCTAAACCAACCACCCAAGAATGGAATCGTCGAGCGAAAACACTTGACAACCTCCTAGAAGCAGCTTTTCTTTCTACCAGACCTTTCTCCATCAATTAGGAATCTGATGCCGTCACTAAACACATTCCTTAAATTGTAGCCATTTGTTGAGTGTGTTTTTTGTGTCTAATCCGCATATATATCACCATTGCCCTTTGATTTACTTGACTGTATATCTCTTAAATGTCAACATATACACGTATGATTTAGTTTACGAATATTTTTAAATGCCGAGAACCTCGATCAGAGAGTAAAAAAGGCGTAAGGTTCACAATGGTGTAAAATTAAAATGGGATATACCGGGCTAGGATTCGATTTACAGGAACAAGGGCCAAACCAACCACACAAGAATGGAATCGTCGAGCGAAAACACTTGACAAACTCTTAGAAGCAGCTATTCTTGCCACCAGACCTCTCTCTATCAATTAGGAATCTGATGTCGTCACTAAACACATTCCTTAAATTGTAGCCATTTGTTGAGTGTTTTTTTTTTTGTGTCTAATCCGCATATATATCACCATTGCCCTTGATTTTCTTGACTCTATATCTCTTAAATGTTAGCATATACACGTGTGATTTAGTTTACGAAGATTTTTCAATGTCGAGATCCTCGATCAGAGAGTTAAAAAAGGCGTAAGGTTCACAATGGTGTAAAATTAAAATGGAATATATCAGGAAAGGATTCGAGTTACAGGAACAAGGGCCAAACCAACCACCCAAGAATGGAATCGTCGAGCGTAAACACTTGACAACCACCTTGAAGCAGCTTTTGTTACCACCAGACCTTTCTCCATCAATTTGGAATCTGATGCCGTCACTAAACACATTCCTTAAATTGTAGCCATTTGTTGAGTGTTTTTTGTTGGTGTCTAATCCGCATATATATCACCATTGCCCTTGATTTTCTTGACTGTATATCTCTTAAGTATCAACATATACACGTGTGATTTAGTTTACGAAGATTTTTCAATGCCGAGAACCTCGATCAGAGATAAAAAAATTCGTAAGGTTCACAATGGTGTAAAATTAAAATGGGATATTCCGGGCAAGGATTCGAGTTACAGTAACAAGGGCCAAACCAACCACCCAAGAATGGAATCGTCGAGCGAAAACACTTGACAACCTCCTAGAAGCAGCTTTTCTTCCCACCAGACCTTTCTCCATCAATTAGGAATCTGATACCGTCACTAAACACATTCCTTAAATTGTTGCCATTTGTTGAGTGTTTTTTTTGTCTAATCCGCATATATATCACCATTGCCCTTGATTTACTTGACTGTATATCTCTTAAATGTCAACATATACACGTATGATTTAGTTTACGAAGATTTTTCAATGCCGAGAACCTCGATCAAAGAGTAAAAAAGGCGTAAGGTTCACAATGGTGTAAAATTAAAATGGGATATACCGGGCTAGGATTCGAGTTACAGGAACAAGGGCCAAACCAACCACCCAAGAATGGAATCGTCGAGCGAAAACACTTAACAACCTCCTAGAAGCAGCTTTTCTTGCCACCAGACCTTTCTCCATCAATTAGGAATCTGATGCCGTCACTAAACACATTCCTTAAATTGTAGCCATTTGTTGAGTGTTTTTTTTTTGTGTCTAATCCGCATATATATCACCATTTCCCTTGATTTTCTTGAATGTATATCTCTTAAATATCAACATATACACGTGTGATTTAGTTTACGAAGATTTTTCAATGCCGAGAACCTCGATCAGAGAGTAAAATAGGCTAAGGTTCACAATGGTGTAAAATTAAAATAGGATATATCGGGCTAGGATTCGAGTTACAGGAAGAATGGCCAAACCAACCACCCAAGAATGGAATCGTCGAGCGAAAACACTTGAAAGCCTCCTAGAAGCAGCTTTTCTTGCCACCAGACCTTTCTCCATCAATTAGGAATCCGATGCCGTCACTAAACACATTCCTTAAATTGTAGCCATTTGTTGAGTGTTTTTTTTTGTGTCTAATCCGCATATATATCACCATTGCCCTTGATTTTCTTGACTGTATATCTCTTAAATCTCAACATATACACGTGTGATTTAGTTTATGAAGATTTTTCAATGCCGAGAACCTCGATCAGAGAGAAAAAAAGGCGTAAGATTCACAATGTTGTAAAATTAAATTGGGATATACCGGGCTAGGATTCGAGTTACAGGAACAAGGGCCAAACCAACCGCCCAATAATGGAATCGTCGAGCGAAAATACTTGACAACCTCCTAGAAGCAGCTTTTCTTGCCACCAGACCTTTCTCCATCAATTAGGAATCTGATGTCGTCACTAAACACATTCCTTAAATTGTAACCATTTGTTGAATGTTTTTTTTTTTTGTGTCTAATCCGCATATATATCACCATTGCCCTTGATTTTCTAGACTGTATATCTTTTAAATGTCAACATATACACGTGTGATTTAGTTTACGAAGATTTTTCAATGCCGAGAACCCCGATCAGAGAGAAAAAAAGGCGTAAGGTTCACAATGGTGTAAAATTAAAATGGGATATACCGAGCTAGGATTCGAGTTACAGGAACAAGGGCTAAACCAACCACCCAAGAATGGAATCGTCGAGCGAAAACACTTGACAACCTCCTAGAAGCAGCTTTTCTTTCTACCCGACCTTTCTCCATCAATTAGGAATCTGATGCCGTCACTAAACACATTCCTTAAATTGTAGCCATTTGTTGAGTGTGTTTTTTGTGTCTAATCCGCATATATATCACCATTGCCCTTTGATTTACTTGACTGTATATCTCTTAAATGTCAACATATACACGTATGATTTAGTTTACGAATATTTTTCAATGCCGAGAACCTCGATCAGAGAGTAAAAAAGGCGTAAGGTTCACAATGGTGTAAAATTAAAATGGGATATACCGGGCTAGGATTCGAGTTACAGGAACAAGGGCCAAACCAACCACCCAAGAATGGAATCGTCGAGCGAAAACACTTGACAAATTCTTAGAAGCAGCTTTTCTTGCCACCAGACCTCTCTCTATCAATTATGAATCTGATGCCGTCACTAAACACATTCCTTAAATTGTAGCCATTTGTTGATTGTATTTTTTTGTGTCTAATCCTTATATATATCACCATTGCCCTTGATTTTCTTGACTCTATATCTCTTAAATGTTAGCATATACACATGTGATTTAGTTTACGAAGATTTTTCAATGTCGAGATCCTCGATCAGAGAGTTAAAAAAGGAGTAAGGTTCACAATGGTGTAAAATTAAAATGGGATATATCGGGCAAGGATTCGAGTTACAGGAACAAGGGCCAAACCAACCACCCAAGAATGGAATCGTCGAGCGAAAACACTTGACAACCACCTTGAAGCAGCTTTTGTTACCACCAGATCTTTCTCCATCAATTTGGAATCTGATGCCGTCACTAAACACATTCTTAAATTGTAGCCATTTGTTGAGTGTTTTTTGTTGGTGTCTAATCCGCATATATATCACCATTGCCCTTGATTTTCTTGACTGTATATCCCTTAAATATCAACATATACACATGTGATTTAGTTTACGAGGATTTTTCAATGCCGAGAACCTCGATCAGAGAGAGAAAAATTCGTAAGGTTCACAATGGTGTAAAATTAAAATGGGATATACCGGAAAAGGATTCGAGTTACAGTAATAAGGGCCAAACCAACCACCCAAGAATGGAATCGTCGAGCGAAAACACTTGACAACCTCCTAGAAGCAGCTTTTCTTGCCACCAGACCTTTCTCCATCAATTAGGAATCTGATACCATCACTAAACACATTCCTTAAATTGTAGCCATTTGTTGAGTGTTTTTTTTTGTCTAATCCGCATATATATCACCATTGCCCTTGATTTACTTGACTGTATATCTCTTAAATGTCAACATATACACGTATGATTTAGTTTACGAAGATTTTTCAATGCCGAGAACCTCGATCAAAGAGTAAAAAAGGCGTAAGGTTCACAATGGTGTAAAATTAAAATGGGATATACCGGGCTAGGATTCGAGTTACAGGAACAAGGGCCAAACCAACCACCCAAGAATGGAATCGTCGAGCGAAAACACTTAACAACCTCCTAGAAGCAGCTTTTCTTGCCACCAGACCTTTCTCCATCAATTAGGAATCTGATGCCGTCACTAAACACATTCCATAAATTGTAGCCATTTGTTGAGTGTTTTTTTTTTTTGTGTCTAATCCGCATATATATCACCATTTCCCTTGATTTTCTTGAATGTATATCTCTTAAATATCAACATATACACGTGTGATTTAGTTTACGAAGATTTTTCAATGCCGAGAACCTCGATCAGAGAATAAAAAAGGCTAAGGTTCACAATGGTGTTAAATTAAAACGGGATATATCGGGCAAGGATTCGAGTTACAGGAACAAGGGCCAAACCAACCACCCAAGAATGGAATCGTCGAGCGAAAACACTTGACAACCACCTTGAAGCAGCTTTTGTTACCACCAGACCTTTCTCCATCAATTTGGAATCTGATGCCGTCACTAAACACATTCCTTAAATTGTAGCCATTTGTTGAGTGTTTTTTTGTGTCTAATCCGCATATATATCACCATTGCCCTTGATTTTCTTGACTGTATATCTCTTAAATATCAACATATACACGTGTGATTTAGTTTACGAAGATTTTTCAATGCCGAGAACCTCGATCAGAGAGAAAAAAATTCGTAAGGTTCACAATGGTGTAAAATTAAAATGGGATATACCGGGCAAGGCTTCGAGTTACAGTAACAAGGGCCAAACCAACCACCCAAGAATGGAATCGTCGAGCGAAAACACTTGACAACCTCCTAGAAGCAGCTTTTCTTGCCACCAGACCTTTCTCCATCAATTAGGAATCTGATACCGTCACTAAACACATTCCTTAAATTGTAGCCATTTATTGAGTGTTTTTTTTTGTCTAATCCGCATATATATCACCATTGCCCTTGATTTACTTGACTGTATATCTCTTAAATGTCAACATATACACGTATGATTTAGTTTACGAAGATTTTTCAATGCCGAGAACCTCGATCAAAGAGTAAAAAAGGCGTAAGGTTCACAATGGTGTAAAATTAAAATGAGATATACCGGGCTAGGATTCGAGTTACAGGAACAAGGGCCAAACCAACCACCCAAGAATGGAATCGTCGAGCGAAAACACTTAACAACCTCCTAGAAGCAGCTTTTCTTGCCACCAGACCTTTCTCCATCAATTAGGAATCTGATGCCGTCACTCAACACATTCCTTAAATTGTAGCCATTTGTTGAGTGTTTTTTTTGTGTCTAATCCGATTATATATCACCATTTCCCTTGATTTTCTTAAATGTATATCTCTTAAATATCAACATTTACACGTGTGATTTAGTTTACGAAGATTTTTCAATGCCGAGAACCTCGATCAGAGAGTAAAAAAGGCTAAGGTTCACAATGGTGTAAAATTAAAATAGGATATATCGGGCTAGGATTCGAGTTACAGGAACAATGGCCAAACCTACCACCCAAGAATGGAATCGTCGAGCGAAAACACTTGAAAACCTCCTAGAAGCAGCTTTTCTTGCCACCAGACCTTTCTCCATCAATTAGGAATCCGATGCCGTCACTAAACACATTCCTTAAATTGTAGCCATTTGTTGAGTGTTTTTTTTTTGTGTCTAATCCGCATATATATCACCATTGCCCTTGATTTTCTTGACTGTATATCTCTTAAATATCAACATATACACGTGTGATTTAGTTTACGAAGATTTTTCAATGCCGAGAACCTCGATCAGAGAGAAAAAAAGGCGTAAGATTCACAACGTTGTAAAATTAAATTGGGATATACCGGGCTAGGATTCGAGTTACAGGAACAAGGGCTAAACCAACCACCCAAGAATGGAATCGTCGAGCGAAAACACTTGACAACCTCCTAGAAGCAGCTTTTCTTTCTACCAGACCTTTCTCCATCAATTAGGAATCTGATGCCGTCACTAAACACATTCCTTAAATTGTAGCCATTTGTTGAGTGTGTTTTTTTTGTCTAATCCGCATATATATCACCATTGCCCTTGATTTTCTTGAATGTATATCTCTTAAATATCAACATATACACGTGTGATTTAGTTTACGAAGATTTTTCAAAGCCGAGAACCTCGATCAGAGAGCAAAAAAGGCTAAGGTTCACAATGGTGTAAAATTAAAATAGGATATATCGGGCTAGGATTCGAGTTACAGGAACAAGGGCCAAACCAACCACCCAAGAATGGAATCGTCGAGCGAAAACACTTGACAACCTCCTAGAAGCAGCTTTTCTTGCCACCAGACCTTTCTCCATCAATTAGGAATCTGATGTCGTCACTAAACACATTCCTTAAATTGTAGCCATTTGTTGAGTGTTTTTTTTTGGTGTCTAATCCGCATATATACACGTGTGATTTAGTTTACAAAGATTTTTAAATGCCGAGAACCTCGATCAGAGAGAAAAAAAGGCGTAAGTTTCACAATGGTGTAAAATTAAAATGGGATATATACCGGGCTAGGATTCGAGTTACAGGAACAAGGGCCAAACCAACAAGCTAAGAATGGAATCGTCGAGCGAAAACACTAGACAACCTCCTAGAAGCAGCTTTTCTTGCCACCAGACCTTTCTCCATCAATTATGAATCTGATGTCGTCACTAAACACATTCCTTAAATTGTAGCCATTTGTTGAGTGTTTTTTTATTTGGTGTCTAATCCGCATATATATCACAATTTCCCATGATTTTATTGACCGTATATCTCTTAAATATCAACATATACACGTGAGATTTAGTTTACGAAGATTTTTCAATGCCGAGAACCTCGATCAGAGAGTAAAAAAGGCGTAAGGTTCACAATGGTGTAAAATTAAAATGGGATATACCGGGCTAGGATTCGAGTTACAGGAACCAGGGCCAAACCAACCACCTAAGAATGGAATCGTCGAGCGAAAATACTTGAAAACCTCCTAGAAGCAGCTTTTCTTGCCACCAGACCTTTCTCCATTAATTAGGAATCTGATGCCGTCACTAAACACATTCCTTAAATTGTAGCCATTTGTTGAGTGTTTTTTTTTGTCTAATCCGCATATATATCACCATTGCCCTTGATTTTCTTGACTGTATTTCTCTTAAATATCAACATATACACGTGTGATTTAGTTTAGAAAGATTTTTCAATGCCGAGAACCTCGATCAGAGGGAAAAAAAGGCGTAAGATTCACAATGTTATAAAATTAAATTGGGATATACCGGGCTAGGATTCGAGTTACAGGAACAAGGGCCAAACCAACCGCCCAATAATGGAATCGTCGAGCGAAAATACTTGACAACCTCCTAGAAGCAGCTTTTCTTGCCACCAGACCTTTCTCCATCAATTAGGAATCTGATGCCGTCACTAAACACATTCCTTAAATTGTAGCCATTTGTTGAATGTTTTTTTTTTTTGTGTCTAATCCGCATATATATCACCATTGCCCTTGATTTTCTAGACTGTATATCTTTTAAATGTCAACATATACACGTGTGATTTAGTTTACGAAGATTTTTCAATGCCGAGAACCCCGATCAGAGAGAAAAAAAGGCGTATGGTTCACAATGGTGTAAAATTAAAATGGGATATACCGGGATAGGATTCGAGTTACAGGAACAAGGGCTAAACCAACCACCCAAGAATGGAATCGTCGAGCGAAAACACTTGACAACCTCCTAGAAGCAGCTTTTCTTTCTACCAGACCTTTCTCCATCAATTAGGAATCTGATGCCGTCACTAAACACATTCCTTAAATTGTAGCCATTTGTTGAGTGTTTTTTTGGTGTCTAATCCGCATATATATCACCATTGCCCTAGATTTTCTTGATTGTATATCTCTTAAATGTCAACATATACACGTGTGATTTAGTTTACGAAGATTTTTCAATGCCGAGAACCTCGATCAGAAAGTAAAAAAGGCGTAAGGTTCACAATGGTGTAAAATTAAAATGGGATATACCGGGCTAGGATTCGAGTTACAAGAACAAGGGCCAAACCCAACCACCCAAGAATGGAATCGTCGAGCGAAAACACTTGACAACCTCCTAGAAGCAGCTTTTCTTGCCACCAGACCTTTCTCCATCAATTGGGAATCTAATGCCGTCACTAAACACATTCCTTAAATTGTAGCCAATTGTTGAGTGTTTTTTTTTTGGTGTCTAATCCGCATATATATCACCATTGCCCTTGATTTTTTCTTGACTGTATATCTCTTAAATGTCAACATATAAACGTGTGATTTAGTTTACGAAGATTTTTCAATGCCGAGAACCCCGATCAGAGAGAAAAAAAGGCGTAAGTTTCACAATGGTGTAAAATTAAAATGGGATATACCGGTCTTGGATTCGACTTACAGGAACAAGGGCCAAACCAACAAGGTAAGAATGGAATCGTCGAGCGAAAACACTTGACAACCTCCTAGAAGCAGCTTTTCTTGCCACCAGACCTTTCTCCATCAATTAGGAAAATGTTGCCGTCACTAAACACATTCCTTAAATTGTAGCCATTTGTTGAGTGTTTTTTTTTGTGTCTAATCCGCATATATATCACCATTGCTGTTAGTGCATTACGTCTATTGACTTCGTCTTGTATCATGTAATAGGATAGAATAGGATTTTTAGTGCCCTAGGTTCGAGAAACAGAATTTTAGGTTTAATATGCTGATTCCGCTCCAAAGTGCATTTTGGTCATCAGGAGCGAAATCAGAAACATCTGATTCCGCTCGAAATGACTCAATGTCATTTGGAGCGAAATCAACAACACTATATATAGGGCATGTGTTTGTTCATTTTGGACATGACTTCCGAATCTGTAACGAAATGCTGCCAAAATCTGTTCAGGTTGTAATTGATGTTAAAATCAATATAAGTAACAGATTAAAGAGTATAAAGCTGTTTTCAAGTCCAGTTCATTGATTCCGCCTTTGGACCGGATGTAAAGCTCTTCTGAACGACTCAGTCGGGTCCAACAACGATCCTACAAGTGGTATCAGAGCTAGTTGGAGGAGTTTTGCAGTTTACAGCTGATTTTCATTGAAATTTCTCGTTTCTACACCTTCTTTCTTCAATCGAACAGGATTTCACGGTCCGAATTAGTTAAAATTTTTACAGTGCACTCGGAATTGGACATAGACAAACCCTTGAAAGTTTCATGTTAAAATACGGACTAAAAATGGACATAATTGACCTCCGAACTGATTCCGCTCGAACTGGATAGGTCCTGATTTCGCTCCAAGATTATATCCAAAAGGCTGATTCCGCTCCTGATCAGTTCGAAATCTTGATTCCGCTCCTAAGTGTTGTCTAATTTCGCTCCAAAATACAAACTTGTTGATTTCGCTCCAAAACAGAAGTCTGATTTCGCTCCAGGCTACTATATTCTGATTCCGCTCCAGGCTACTATATTGTGATTCCGCTCCAGGCTACTATATCTAAGATTCCGCTCCAAACTGTCTTCAAACAGATTCCGCTCCTAGTGTTAAATATTTGTTTTCGCTCGAAGTGTTATTCATCAGATTTCGCTTCAAAGTGTTTTGTGTCAAGATTATTTCACGTCGATCGAGTGTCAGTATTGTTTCAAAATATTTGATATTGTTTATACCGATAAGTGTTTGTTTGATTATATGTTCAGGTTTACATCATGGCTGAAGAATTCTACAACACGTTTTTCAATGCATTCACATCAGAATCGTCTGAGATTGCAAATGTTACACCAAAAACTATCACGAAAGCTATTAATGAGAACATCAAGCATGATAATTTCTATGGAACACATTCAAAGCCACCAACTCTGGAGAGCATTGAAGATTATACATGGTGGAAAGAACGCTTTCTCAATTGGGCGAAAGCGTATGCTCACGAAAGATGGTTTTGCTTAGAGTTTGGATATGAAAGGCCAAAAGATGATAAAGGCGAAGAACTTACATTCAAGAAGTTATCAAGAGAAGATAAATCTGAGTTTGCTGTTGAACAAAGAATGATTGCTTTGATCCAGTCTGCAATCAGAAATGATATTTTTGCATTGCTAAATCATGATGGGTCATCTAAACCAGTCTGGGAAGCTTTACGTGTTAAAGCTGAGGGGGGTAAACAGATAAAAAAGAACAAAATTGCTTTACTTAAAAAGGAATTTGATCTGTTTGACAGTTTAAAAGGAGAGACAGTGAGGCAAATGATTGAGAGATTTTGTCATTTAAAAATTGAACTTGAGAGGTTTGAGATTGTGAAAACAAGAGAGGAAATTATAGATAAGGTGATTGAAGCGTTACCACGAGCTGATCAGTGGCAAACGTTTGTGTTTATTTTGAAAAATGATGCCTTATATGATACAATTTCTCTTGATGCATTGTTTGAAAAGATAGAGAGTCATGATCTAGAGCTCCAGAAGCAAAGCAAGATGACTGGTTCTTCACATCAACAGAATGTTGGATTATATTACAAAGGCAGTGTACCTTCAGAGAAAGGTGTTGGTTCACCAAAGACAACATTCAGGGGTGAGAAGATGAAAGAACCTCAAACAACTTCAACAAGTCATCATTCTGGATATCATTCATCTTCAAAATCAAATCCTGATGAAGCTGAGGAGATTCTGTGCAACATTGCTCTCAAACTGAAGAATTCTCCGTCAATGAGCATCAATGCAGCTAAGCAGCAAATGAGTTTTCTTGCATCTGTTCTGGAATCGTATGAAGGTCTTGTAGCTGGTAAAATTGGAAACTCAGAGTTAACCAAAGAAGACTACGACCAGATTGATCCGGAAGAGATGGAACTTATTGACATTCGTTGGTGTTTAGCAAGTTGCATCCGAAGAGCTCAGAGGTATATGGAAATTACTGGAAAACAATCTCTTGGAGGTGCATCAACAAAGCTTGGATTTGACAAATCTAAAGTGACTTGCTTCAAATGTAAGCAGAAAGGTCATTTCAAGAGAGAATGCACTAATTCTGCAGTTGGTGGAAATGAACATCCATTCAATGATGATTACTACCGAAAGGCAATCTATCATCGAAGCAGAGAAGAGCCTAAGATGATTGAAGATAAACCTAAATCGAGAGCTTGTTTTGTAATTCAAGATGATGAAGGTTTTGACTGGAGCTCAATTTGTCCAGAAGAAGATCGTTTGGAGAATGTTCGAAAAACAGCTCATGGCAAAGATATAACAGAGGAAAGAAAGTTTGTTTTTGTTGCTGAGATTCAAGATGAAAATAAAAACAAAGAAGAAAGTGTTGTTGCTGAGGTCAAAGAGAAGACTCGAGAAGAGATTCTAGAAGAAAAGACTTACAGAGAAAGAAACATTGTGTTGAATAGAATGGATGAAATGCAAGAAGAGTATGAGAGTGCTGTTATGAGCAGAAGATGGGATAAGAAGAGAGAGTGTTACTTCAACAGAGAAGGCGAACCAGTTGTTCCAAAGAAAGACATAATCTTTGATGATGTTCTTCTTATGATTCCTTTAAGAGCTGAATACTATAGAAATGTGTTGAAAGATGACACATATGCTAAAAGGCATGAAAAGGAGATCAGATATGCCATGCTATCTTGTCTGAGAAAAAGAGATGAAGAGAGAATGAAGAAGAGTGTTGAAGAGATGGTGAACAATCTGAAGAAAGTTGCTGAAGAGGTTAAAGTTGAAGATGTGAAAGTTGAAGAAGTAAAAGAAGAAGTTGTTGTGAATGAAGAGGTTAAGAAAGTTGTTATTGAAGAACAGCAAATTGGAGAAGAGGTGAAGAAAGAAAAAGAAGAAGTAAAGAACGAGAATTTGAAAGTTGATAATGTTGGTGATGAAGTCGGTGTTGAAGAAAAGCAAGATGATGCTGATCAAAAGCAAACTGAGGCAATTGCATCAAACACCGAAGTGCCAATCACTGAGGTACATTCTGATTATAAAATCTTAAAAACGGTTGATCAGTGCAAGAAATGCATGGAACCGTGCAGAGCTTGTACTGAAAAAGATGAGCAATTCAGAACAGGAGATCTTGAATTTACTAAAATTGAAAACATTTTTAAAGAAAAATGCAAAGAAATGCTAGAAAAAGAAAAATTTTTGAAAGAAAATGATGAAAAACTTTCAGAAAAATGTAAAAAGTTAGAAACAGAAAATGAAGTTTTAAAAGAAAATATTTCTAAAATGACAGAAAAATGTTCTGAAAAAAGAAATTGCTTGTCAGGAGATGAAGAAAGAATATGACTCAATGAAATTAGCATATCATATTACGAAAGAGTCATATGAAAAAGTGAAAGATGAAATGAAATATGCTCAATCAAGAATGAATTATCTTTCTGAAACAACTAAAGAACTTAAACGAATGTATTCTATAAAACAAGATGTTGTTAATTCTTATATTGAGGATGTTGCTAAGCTAAAGCGACAGATTGCTGATTTAGAACAGGATAACAACAAGTTAAAGAGTTATCACGTGTCGTCATATGTGCTTGAACATATTTTCAATATAAAACCAGGAGATGGTGAGTCTGAGCAAAACAAGAAAGGCATTGGTTCAGAGTTTCATCAAGTTCCACCACCGGGAAAATTTGCATTTTATGATGATGAAAAGGTCGTAAAAGCTTTCAACATGGTAGACCAATTGCCAGACAACATTGACATAACCTATTCCAAATCTGATGATTCTCATGATTCAGAGGTGGTAGGTAAAGTTGTTGAAAGTGTGTTGAAAGAAGAGTCGATTGATATAGGTAAATCTGAATCACAGGATGAAGATGAAGGAAATCTTCATGATAGTTATCTGAAAAACACAAAATCCGAGAAAAATTTGAATGATGATTCAAAAGGATTGGTTTATACCATGATTGGATCGGACAAATTGTTCTTAGATGTTGTATTCCCGATTCAGAATGTGATTTCAGAAAAAGTTGATAAAGTTTTCAAAATGGTTGAGATTGAGAAGTCTGAGATTTCAAAGTTTGTTGGTAAGAGTCATAGAGGTTCGTATAACAAACCTGGTTACAAGAAGAAAAACATGAAGGCTGGCTTGGGTTATAAGAAGAAACAAAATTGGAAAAGAAATGAAACACCGAATTTTCAGACAAAAATGAGTTTTGTTCAAGGAAAGAGTTTAGCTGAAGAAAAAGAACTTAAAATTGGACAACAGTCTATTGAAGAGTTTTTAGCTCAAAAGAAAAAGCAACAACCATAGGTCAAAGATGTGTCCATGAGAACATGTTTCAAATGTGATCAAAAAGGACATCTTGCACGCAAGTGTCCAAATCTAAAACCTGTGGATGTTGACAAAAAGAAGATTGATGCTGAGAAACAAAAATCTGAGAATGTGAGACAAAGGTCAACCAGATTTGACTCAAAACAAACTTGGAGGTATAACACAAACAAGTTTGCTTCGAATAAAAATTGGAAGTCAAACCCATATAGGTTTGATTCTAGACATACCTGGAATTCTCATACACCCAGAGTCAGAACAACTCAAAGTTGGAAAACATCTGTTGATATGACAAAACCACAAGAGTTTTGGAAACCAAAAGTTGTTGTTCAAAATCAAAAGGTTCAAAACGAGTCACATTTTTACAAACGTGGTACTCCAAAAGGTCAAACATGGTCTATTAAGAAACAAATGACTTCGGTAAAAGATGAGAAAGTTGAAGTCAAAGTTGATAAGGTCTTTGTGAAAGATGACAAAGATTTTCCGAAATTGAATGAAAATTATTGTGTTGAAATGCCTAAGGTTCAACAGACCTGGGCTAAATTGTTCAAGTAATTGAGTAGTTTGTTTGTGCAGGTGCTCATGGAATTTGAAGATTGTGATTTTGGAATTCAGAGCAGCCTGGCACAAAGAGGAGAAGAGGCTGCTGGATCCTTTGTTGGTTGAAACAGGAAGTTTATTTGTTTTTCTGTACATAAATAAACAATATTTTCAAAAATCCTAAAAAAAATTCAAAATATTAAAAACCAAAAATATGTTTTAGTTTTGTTAAATACTTGAAAAACCAAAAATATGTTTGTTTTTAATTTTTTCAAAAATAGAAAACTAAAAAAAATATATGTGTTGATTGAATACGCCGAAACCCTCACGGCTGAACAAACATGCTTAATTTCACAAGATTGAAAAACGGTTTTCAAACTGTAAATATCAATGTGTTGTAAATCATGGGGGTTTGTTATTTTCTGCAAATCAGTGCATGAGAAGCAGAAAATGGATGGCGAGACAAAGCTATCAGTATTGGTTGTCAAATTTTCTTTAAATGGTTTTGCATTTTAGGGGGAGATATATTGTTGTTAGAAAATACAAAAACATTTGAAAATTTGAAAAAGTCAAAAACATGATAAAATGAAAAATGAGTTTCTGTGTAAAAAGAGGAAATGATAGTACATCAGTAGACAGTTACAGTACGCTAAAGAATTGGAAAGTTTAAATGTGTTAAATGATCTCACCGTGGATGTGTCGGTAGATTTTTATACATTTAGTAAACTTTTTCGGGATATAAACCTAAATTCAAACTTACTTATTTCGTGGGGAACACTACTTGGATATATAGGTAACCCCTGAAATCTTGTTTGAAAGGTCCCTCTTTCTGAGATACTAGGTCTTTATACTCAGTGATATCTGGGGTATTATCTCGGGACTTCTGATTTTGCGGAAGCAATGGCCTAGTCCCCGGAGAATACTTTCTGCATTGCTTGAAATATAGCGCCGCCCTCAGCAAATTGATGAAACAATAAAATTGATAGTCATTGCTGTTGTAATACAAAAGATCCTCTAAAGGGGACACACCAAAAGTCGAGCCGTCATCTCTCTGCTGAACGGAAGTTCTGACCTGAGCTCTCACGGTTTCGTATTATAATTTATTCCCCTTACATATATCATCTAGGTATACTCACCTGTAAGACTGAATATTGGGATCTGGATAAGGGAGTATATTCAAGAGGTGGGACACATGAATGAGTTTAAGTTTTTAAAACATCTAATTCGTATCCTGAATCAGTTGAAATTTGTGTGAAAATTCAAGTGGACAAGTATATCGACAATCTAAGTGAATTGTTTAATTCTTAATGTGTAACGAAGCTCAACGGTACTTGTGACTTGTTAAAAACTGATATGATCCTCTGATGCATACTCATACAAAAATATTGTCTGTAAATATGTTTGTACATATTTCTTTACTGCTTTATATTTTTAGAAAAATACAAAAAGATTTTTGATTCTGTTTTATTTTCGACAACTGATGTCTGAAATGCTGAGTTTCAAAATCTAAGTATGTTGATTGTGTTTCTGAAAATAAAACAAGTTCATTAATTTGAAACTTGAATTAACATCAAAAATTCAAAAACAATTTGTGATATCTCCAAGGTCATTAGTTTGGACTTGGATGATTTACTGTGAGGATTTTGGATATTGGACATTGCTATATTTGTATAGATTGTTGATAGAAAGAGTGTTTTAGAGCCAGGTTATGATTCCTGGTAGTTTAAAATGTTGTTACTTATAAACGTATGAGTGATTGCAGATAGTCCAGATTACGATCCCGAAAGCAGAGACTAAGGGGGAGTCTGAAGACAAGATTGAAGCAAGAGAGCTTGTAGATGGATAGCTAGGTGTCGATCCCAAAGCACGGTAGCTTAACAAAAGGGGGAGCCTGAAGCTAATGGAGAAGAGAAAGATTGATGGATGCTTATAATGTTACAACTTGAATGAGAAGGCAGAATAATCAAGACTGAAGATGTGTCATATTGAAGAATAGTCACTGAAGACTTCGTCAATATCCGAGGGGGAGTCTGTTAGTGCATTACGTCTATTGACTTCGTCTTGTATCATGTAATAGGATAGAATAGGATTTTCAGTGCCCTAGGTTCGAGAAACAGAATTTTAGGTTTAATATGCTGATTCCGCTCAAAAGTGCATTTTGGTCATCAGGAGCGAAATCAGAAACATCTGATTCCGCCCGAAATGTCTCAATGTCATTTGGAGCGAAATCAACAACACTATATATAGGGCATGTGTTAGTTCATTTTGGACGCGACTTCCGAATCTGTAACGAAATGCTGCCAAAATCTGTTCAGGTTATAATTGATGTTAAAATCAGTATAAGTAACAGATTAAAGAGTATAAAGTTGTTTTCAAGTCCAGTTCATTGATTCCGCCTTTGAACCGGATGTAAAGCTCGTCTGAACGACTCAGTCGGGTCCAACAACGATCCTACAATTGCCCTTGATTTTCTTGAATGTAAATCTCTTAAATATCAACATATACACGTTTGATTTAGTTTACGAAGATTTTTCAACGCCGAGAACCTCGATCAGAGAGTAAAAAAGGCATAAGGTTCACAATCGTGTAAAATTAAAATGGGATATACCGGGATAGGATTCGAGTTACAGGAACAAGGGCCAAACCAACCACCCAAGAATGGAATCGTCTAGTGAAAACACTTGACAACCTCCTAGAAGCAGCTTTTCTTGCCACCAGACCTTTCTCCATCAATTAGGAATCTAATGCCGTCACTAAACACATTCCTTAAATTGTAGCCATTTGTTGAGTGTTTTTTTTGGTGTCTAATCCGCATATATATCACCATTGCCCTTGATTTTCTTGACTGTATATCTCTTAAATGTCAACATATACACGTGTGATTTAGTTTACGAAGATTTTTCAATGCCGAGAACCTCGATCAGAGTGAAAAAAAAAAGGCGTAAGGTTCACAATGGTGTAAAATTAAAATGGGATATACCGGGCTAGGATTCGAGTTACAGGAACAAGGGCCAAACCAACCACCCAAGATTGGAATCGCCGAGCGAAAACACTTGACAACTTCCAAGAAGCAGCTTTTCTTGCCACCAGACCTTTCTCCATCAATTAGGAATCTGATGCCGTCACTAAACACATTCCTTAAATTGTAGCCATTTGTTGAGTGTTTTTTTTGGGTGTCTAATCCACATATATATCACCATTGCCCTTGATTTTCTTGACTGTATATCTCTTAAATGTCAACATATACACGTGTGATTTAGTTTACGAAGATTTTTCAATGCCGAGAACCTCGATCAGAGAGTAAAAAAGGCGTAAGGTTCACAATGGTGTAAAATTAAAATGGGATATACCGGGCTAAGATTCGAGTTACAGGAACAAGGGCTAAACCAACCACCCAAGAATGGAATCGTCGAGCGAAAACACTCGACAACCTCCTAGAAGCAGATTTTCTTGCCACCAGACCTTTCTACATCAATTAGGAATCTGATGCCGTCACTAAACACATTCCTTAAATTGTAGCCATTTGTTGTGTGTTTTTTTTTGGTGTCTAATCCGCATATATATTACCATTGCCCTTGATTTTCTTGACTGTATATCTCTTAAATATCAACATATACACGTGTGATTTAGTTTACGAAGATTTTTCAATGCCGAGAACCTCGATCAGAGAGTAAAAAAGGCGTAAGGTTCACAATGCTGTAAAATTAAAATGGGATATACCGGGCTAGGATTCGAGTTACAGGAACAAGGGCCAAACCAACCACCCAAGAATGGAATCGTCGAGCGAAAACACTTGACAACCTCCTAGAAGTAGCTTTTCTTACCACCAGACCTTTCTCCATCAATTAGGATTCTGATGCCGTCACTAAACACATTCCTTAAATTATAGCCATTTATTGAGTGTTTTTTTTTTTTTGTGTCTAATCCGCATATATATCACCATTGCCCTTGATTTTCTTGACTGTATATCTCTTAAATGTCAACATATACACGTGTGATTTAGTTTACGAAGATTTTTCAATGCCGAGAACCTCGATCAGAGAGTAAAAAAGGCGTAAGGTTCACAATGCTGTAAAATTAAAATGGGATATACCGGGCTAGGATTCGAGTTACAGGAACAAGGGCCAAACCAACCACCCAAGAATGGAATCGTCGAGTGAAAACACTTGACAACCTCCTAGAAGCAGCTTTTCTTGCCACCAGACCTCTCTCTATTAATTAGGAATCTGATGCCGTCACTAAACACATTCCTTAAATTGTAGCCATTTGTTGAGTGTTTTTTTTGGTGTCTAATCCGCATATATATCACCATTGCCCTTGATTTTCTTGACTGTATATCTCTTAAATGTCAACATATACACGTGTGATTTAGTTTACGAAGATTTTTCAATGCCGAGAACCTCGATCAGAGTGAAAAAAAGGCGTAAGGTTCACAATGGTGTAAAATTAAAATGGGATATACCGGGCTAGGATTCGAGTTACAGGAACAAGGGCCAAACCAACCACCCAAAAATGGAATCGTCGAGCGAAAACACTTGACAACTCCCAAGAAGCAGCTTTTCTTGCCACCAGACCTTTCTCCATCAATTAGGAATCTGATGCCGTCACTAAACACATTGCTTAAATTGTAGCCATTTGTTGAGTGTTTTTTTTGGGTGTCTAATCCGCATATATATCACCATTGCCCTTGATTTTCTTGACTGTATATCTCTTAAATGTCAACATATACACCTGTGATTTTGTTTATGAAGATTTTTCAATGCCGAGAACCTCGATCAGAGAGTAAAAAAGGCGTAAGGTTCACAATGGTGTAAAATTAAAATGGGATATACCGGGCTAAGATTCGAGTTACAGGAACAAGGGCCACACCAACCACCCAAGAATGGAATCGTCGAGCGAAAACACTCGACAACCTCCTAGAAGCAGCTTTTCTTGCCACCAGACCTTTCTCCATCAATTAGGAATCTGATGCCGTCACTAAACACATTCCTTAAATTGTAGCCACTTTTTGAGTGTTTTTTTTGGTGTCTAATCCGCATATATATCACCATTGCCCTTGATTTTCTTGACTGTATATCTCTTAAATATCAACATATACACGTGTGATTTAGTTTACGAAGATTTTTCAATGCCTAGAACCTCGATCAGAGAGTAAAAAAGGCGTAAGGTTCACAATAGTGTAAAATTAAGATGGGATATACCGGGCTAAGATTTGAGTTACAGGAACAAGGGCCAAACCAACCACCCAAGAATGGAATCGTCGAGCGAAAACACTCGACAACCTCCTAGAAGCAGCTTTTCTTGCCACCAGACCTTTCTCCATCAATTAGGAATCTGATGCCGTCACTAAACACATTCCTTAAATTGTAGCCACTTGTTGAGTGTTTTTTTTGGTGTCTAATCCGCATATATATTACCATTGCCCTTGATTTTCTTGACTGTATATCTCTTAAATATCAACATATACACGTGTGATTTAGTTTACGAAGATTTTTCAATGCCTAGAACCTCGATCAGAGAGTAAAAAAGGCGTAAGGTTCACAATGGTGTAAAATTAAAATGGGATATACCGGGCTAGGATTCGAGTTACAAGAACAAGGGCTAAACCAACCACCCAAGAATGGAATCGTCGAGCGAAAACACTCGACAACCTCCTAGAAGCAGCTTTTCTTGCCACCAGACCTTTCTCCATCAATTAGGAATCTGATGCCGTCACTAAACACATTCCTTAAATTGTAGCCATTTATTGAGTGTTTTTTTTGGTGTGTAATCCGCATATATATTACTATTGCCCTTGATTTTCTTGACTGTATATCTCTTAAATATGAACATATAAACGTGTGATTTAGTTTACGAAGATTTTTTAATGCCGAGAACCTCAATCAGAGAGTAAAAAAGGCGTAAGGTTCACAATGCTGTAAAATTAAAATGGGATTTACCGGGCTAGGATTCGAGTTACAGGAACAAGGGCCAAACCAACCACCCAAGAAGGGAATCGTCGAGCGAAAACACTTGACAACCTCCTAGAAGCAGCTTTTCTTGCCACCAGACCTTTCTCCATCAATTAGGAATCTGATACCGTCACTAAACACATTCCTTAAATTGTAGCCATTTGTTGATTGTGTTTTTTTTGGTGTCTAATCCGCATATATATCACCATTTCCCTTAATTTTCTTGACTGTATATCTCTTAAATATCAACATATACACGTGTTATTTAGTTTACGAAGATTTTTCAATGCCGAGCACCTCTATCAGAGAGTAGAAAAGGCGTAATGTTCACAATGGTGTAAAATTAAAATGGGATATACCGGGCTAGGATTCGAGTTACAGGAACAAGGGCCAAACCAACCACCCAAGAATGGAATCGTCGAGCGAAAACACTTGACAACCTCCTAGAAGCAGCTTTTCTTACCACCAGACCTTTCTCCATCAATTAGGAATCGGATGCCGTCACTAAACACATTTCTTAAATTGTAGCCATTTGTTGAGTGTTTTTTTTGGTGTCTAATCCGCATATATATCACCATTGCCCTTGATTTTCTTGACTGTATATCTCTTAAATATCAACATATACACGTGCGATTTTGTTGGTGCATATTGGTGACAACAGCTTAGATTTGGTCTTTGGATATCTTGTAACTACTAAAACGATAAACAGTTAGTGGGTTTAGCTTTGTAATATTTTGATTATAGAGTTTGGGCTAAACAAAACCCACATTGGGTGATGGGGGACGAAATGGGCCTAGCCCATTTAGGAACCCATGCCTAAAGTAGCAAACCTTGTATTATATAAACAAGGTTAGGCTTTAGGGTTTAGGTTAATCAGCCAAAACGTTTGCGTGTGAGATTTCGTGAGAGCTAGACTTGGACGAATTTGGAGTGTTGGTTAGGGTTTGATTGATTGTAATTCTCGTAATCGATAATCAATAGAAACCCGGTTTGAAAGTGAATTGCTGATTTCTATTTCTACTCATTCTGTGATATTCTGATCAAGAGGATTCCGCACTCTTGATTAGATTGACAATTCTGTGAAAGATCCATACATCAAGGGGACCTACAATTGGTATCAGAGCATTAGGCTCTTGAAGGCTCGGTTCAGAATTGTGTTCTGCATAAACAGGGAGTTTTTCGAATATTTGAAAATTAGGGTTTTGAAATTTTCGAAATTTTTCTGTTTGTTTGATAAAAATTTTCGAAATTCTTGGCTGTTTTGATAAAAAATTTCGAAATTTATTGGCTGTTTTGATATTCTGCTTTGTTTGTTTGCTGATTTGTAGGTTTGAAGGACATTTGTTGGTTTATTCTGGAAAACATTTTGGCTGAAATTCGAAGATTGTTCTTGGTTTCTTCATCAAGTTCATCGAATTTGGGTGAAAAGGTTGCTGATTTTGCTGTTTCGATTCTGCAGAAGTTGTTAGGAGAATACAGAAAATCTTCAAAATTTTCGAGAAGATTGAATTTCCAAATTTACAGACCTGCGAAATTAATTGGACCTGCGAATTTAACTGATCTGCGAACTTGTCGGCGAATTTAAATCCAAAGGCGACTTTGGTAACCGTATTATTTTCCACAGCGAAATTATTACGGTTTTCGGCGAATTTAGACAGCGAAATTAACCAGTTCAGCGATATAAACCAGCGAATTTAACCAATTCAGCGAAATAACCAGCGAATTTAACCAGATCAGCGAAATAACCAGCGAAAGTGTCCTGTTGAGCGAAATTAATAACTTATTTAAAAGGTGGAAGATTTTTTGGCAAGCGTAAGGAAAAATTAACGTTTTCGTTAATAGAAGGTGATCCGTAGCTCGTTTGACTAAACCGTCTGCACCGTCGAATTCCTTGCATTTTTAGGACAAAAAATAAAAATAAAAAAAACTCTGGAAAATCCCGAATTCGGTTTTCGACATTATATATCATTGGATTTGTCTTTTCGAGATGATTCTAAAGGTGTAATTTGGTAACCACTGTTTTCGGAGATATTTTGTACGGTTTTACCAGTCTGTTGTGTTAAAATGTCGAACATGACAAATTTGAATTCTCCTAAGATGATGAAGGTGGAGAATTATCTTACATGGAAGGAAAACTTCAAATCCTTCATTGAATCTCAGGATGCTCGCATGTGGATCTGTATAGAAGATGGGTACACAAACCCAACACACGATTATGAGGGTAGACCACGTAGAACAGACTATGTGAACATGCAAGAGGATGATAAAAAGATGTATGAGGCTGAAAAGAAAGCCTTGGCTGAAATAAAGATGTCATTACCTGATAGCATCAAGCATACCTTCAAAAGGTACACAAATTCAAAGGATATGTGGGATGCATTACAAAAGCGATATCAGGGAAATGAGAGTGCCACTCAGGCATTCATGGCAGAGATAGTGCCAGTTGATGATGCTGAAACTACTGTGAATGATGCTGAAGCTAAAGTGGAGAATGCTGAAGCAAAAGTGGATGCTGAAGTAGAGAAAGAGGGTGAAGCTGAACAGGTTGTTGCTGATGAAACCTCAGAAGTTCATGAGAAAGAGGTACAATCTAATTCTGTATGTTTGAGATGTCGTGAACTACAGGGTGAGGTTGACAGGTTGTCAACACAAAACCAAAGTTTGATAAGCGAGATGTCTAACATTAAAGAGTCAAACTTTTTTGCTAAAAGAAATGAATCGTCATACTTAAAGAAGATAAAAGGTTATGAAGCTAAAATTGAAGCTTTAACTTGCAAACTAAATGAAAAACTTCAAGTCATAGACTTAGCTCATGACATGATAGAAGAGAAAACAAAAGAGATTTCTGAAAAATGCAAAGAGTTGTCAGATGCAACTCAAAATTGTTGAACTTGAAAAGAAATTAAGTCAATTCAGAGATTCATCTTTTGTAATGAAACACATGATGAGTGGGTTAAAGAAGAGTAATGACAAGACCAGTGTGGGCTTCCAGGGCTTTAATGAAGTTCCACCTCCTCTTAGTCATGCCTATTCATTCCTGCCTAGTGAAGATGAGCTAGCAGACTTTATGGCATCTGCACCAAGTAGTTTCGCATCCACATCAAGTCAAGGTGATGGATCTGAGAGTGATGATGCTAAGAAGAACAATAACAGGGAACCTTTGAAAAGGAAAAATTCACCGCCTAAGAATAAAAATCAAGCTTTTGTTAAAAAGATTAATTTTGTTCAAGGTAGTGATATGAAAAATGAAACAACTGTTATTGAAAATGAATCAAATGTAGAGTTTGCTAAAAATAAAAACAAAGAAAAATCTGAATCCAAGCAAACTAAACAAGGTTCATCCAAGGGATCATCACCATCTGATAAGGGATCTACCTCAGAGACTCCAACTAAGAAGTCTTCGAAAAAGAGATCGTGCTTCAAGTGTCACATAAAAGGACATGTAGCTAGCTGCTGTCCTAATAAAAAGAATGAAGCACAAGTGAGTGAGAGAAAGAGAGAAATCACCTGAGAAGAAAGGTGATAATGAGGAGAAAGTTGAAAATTCTCCAAAGAAATCTGCTCCCAAGCAACCAGAGGGTGTTGTGGTTGGTGTAGATAAGGCTGAAAAAGGAACTCCACAAGTTCCTCGTTTTCAAAGAAATCAACCAAGATTTCAGCCTAAATCTCCACCAGGCAGATATGAGAGACCTAGAAGCAGTTCACCAAGAATGAACAATTTTAATTCTAATAATTTCAGAAGTCAAGGTCAATATCAAAATCGATACCAAAATAATGGTGGTCGAACTTTTTATAACTATGGCTTTAGAAATTACAACAATAATGCTTCTTGGAATCAAAATTCAAGGTATCAAAACCAAAATTTTCAAAGGTCAAATAGTCCAAATACATATAGGAACCCTCAGGACCAGAGACCTTATGGAAATCAAAATCAAATTCCATCAACAGGTCTGAGATCCAAGACTCCAGTTAGGAGTAATGGATATTGGATGGATGTTCAAGTAGTTGGTGAATTTGGACGACCCAAGACCATTAAGGCTTGGGTCCCCCAATCTAACTAATTTCTTAGTTCGTGTGTGCAGGAGCTGCTAAGGAGGATTATCAACTTATGTTGATAGTGGCTGCTTCAGGCACATGAAGGGGGATGTGAGATTGTTGATATATTTATATTGATTGATTTAAATTGAAGTTCAAAGTGCTGAGTCGACACACTAGATATCCTGGCAGATGTTTATACTAAAGCTTTTGACAGGGCTCGCTTTGAACATTAAGTCGAACTCAACGGGATGAGGAATCCTGAATAACTGGTTTTTCATAAGAATTTTTGTAAATAGTTTACTGCTTTTCTTAAAAATAAAAAATACAAAAACATTGAAAAATCTAAAACATAAAAAAATAGAAAATCAAAAATGAGTTATCACTATGTGAAAAAGAAGAAATGATAGTACATCGGCAAGTTAGACTGTCACACTGAAAATAAATTAAATTGCTTAAGTGTGATAGCAGCTTCATCATATGATGTACCAGTAGGCAAAAAGCATGAAATAATCAACTTACCAATGTGATATAAACCTAAATGAACTGTGTATGAGTGGGGAACACATCAGTGGTGTATGGTTTAATGACCTTAAATCTTGCGTTGATAGATTGCCAAAATCTGAAGTTTTGGGTCTTTATACTGTTATTTCATCTGGGGATATCAGGGGTGTCCTTCTGCTGCATCCAGATATATGCTGACCTATACACACCCAGGATATCTTAAAAGAGCTAAAAATGCCAAAACCCTTACATGAAGAAGCTCTCAAAGAGAGTTATTCAAAAATGCAAAATGCATAATTCGTACCAAAATTGGTATTTGTCTTAGCCCTCGTTAGATATTTTGGTCTCTCTGCTGTACGGAAGTACTGAACTGTTCACCGATTATCTAAACGTTGATAAACAAAACGGATGAATTCAGTATACTCACCTACTACGATGAATCTTTGTGCATACCTTAATCGCGGGGGTATATCCTAAAGTGGGACACACTAATATATAAGAAATAAAATTACCTTAACGTATCATATGGTAATGGTACTTAAAATGTTCATGCATTTTGTTTAAGTGGACAAACATACTAGTAATCGTCTTGGACTGCTTTTCACGAAAAATTAAATAAAGAATTATATAATAGTGTGAAAACGGTTTGATTGTGCTGATATGATCTTCTTACCAGTGATTCTCACAAAAATAGAGTGTTTATTGCTTTTGTTATTTACTTGCTTTCAGGAAATTTAAAAATCCAAAAATAGTGTCTTTTTCTGTTTAAAATTCTTAACGTACGGAAAACTGTTATTCTTGGAGGAATTGTTACTAATAGGGGGAGATGGTGTTAGAAAGTGAGTTCAAAATTTTTAATCATGCGGGTTATAGGGTGTGTGATTAAAAAGTTTTGCGTGTTGGTGATAAATTGAAAATGCTTAATCTGTGATACAGTTTAACTATCTCTTGAATAATAATAATAATTTATTCAACTGTGTTGAAAAATTCTTTTGGTTTCTCGACATGTTTGTTTTATAGTATACAGATTGAAGCGGTATGTTGCTGAGAAGATAGTTGATGTGAAGATGATAGTTTGATTGGATGCATGGTAGAACCTCCTTTCTACATTGCAGACAAAGATGAAGAGTTTGAAGAATGCTTTACAAATGCTGAACTGGAGTCTGTTGCTGACAGAAGCTATTGAAGCTGAAGCTATCCAAAGACCAAAGACAGTGCGAGACTACATGAAGATTGCAAGATGACTGAAGACAAAGTTATTTTATGAAGCTATTGTCAAGGGGGATTTTGTTGGTGCATATTGGTGACAACAGCTTAGATTTGGTCTTTGGATATCTTGTAACTAGTAAAACGATAAACAGTTAGTGGGTTTAGCTTTGTATTAGTTTGATTATAGAGTTTGGGCTAAACAAAACCCACATTGGGTGATGGGGGACGAAATGGGCCTAGCCCATGTAGGAACCCATGCCTAAAGTAGCAAACCTTGTGTTATATAAACAAGGTTAGGCTTTAGGGTTTAGGTTAATCAGCCAAAACGTTTGTGTGTGAGATTTCGTGAGAGCTAGACTTGGACGAATTTGGAGTGTTGGTTAGGGTTTGATTGATTGTAATTCTCGTAATCGATAATCAATAGAAACCCAGTTTGAAAGTGAATTGCTGATTTCTGTTTCTACTCATTCTGTGATATTCTGATCAAGAGGATTCCGCACTCTTGATTAGATTGACAATTCTGTGAAAGATCCATACATCAAGGGGACCTACAGATTTAGTTTACGAAGATTTTTCAATGCCGAGAACCTCGATCAGAGAGTAAAAAAGGGGTAAGGTTCACAATGGTGTAAAATTAAAATGGGATATACCGGGCTTGGATTCGAGTTACAGGAACAAGGGCCAAACCAACCACCCAAGAATGGAATCGTCGAACAAAAACACTTGACAACTTCCTAGAAGAAGCTTTTCTTACCAACAGACCTTTCTCCATCAATTAGGAATCTGATGCCGTCACTAAACACATTCCTTAAATTGTAGCCATATGCTGAGTGTTTTTTTTTTGTGTCTAATCCGCATATATATCACCATTGCCCTAGATTTTCTTGACTGTATATCTCTTAAATGTCAATATATACACGTGCGATTTAGTTTACGAAGATTTTTCAATGCCGAGAACCTCGATCAGAGAGTAAAAAAGGCGTAAGGTTCACAATGGTGTAAAATTAAAATGGGATATACCGGGTTTGGATTCGAGTTACAGGAACAAGGGCCAAACCAACCACCCAAGAATGGAATCGTCGAGCGAAAACACTTGACAACCTCCTAGAAGCAGCTTTTCTTACCACCAGACCTTTCTCCATCAATTAGGAATCTGATGCCGTCACTAAACACATTCCTTAAATTGTAGCCATATGCTGAGTGTTTTTTTTTGTGTCTAATCCGCATATATATCACCATTGCCCTAGATTTTCTTGACTGTATATCTCTTAAATGTCAACATATACACGTGCGATTTAGTTTACGAAGATTTTTCAATGCCGAGAACCTCGATCAGAGAGTAAAAAAGGCGTAAGGTTCACAATGGTGTAAAATTAAAATGGGATATACCGGGTTTGGATTCGAGTTACAGGAACAATGGCCAAACCAACCACCCAAGAATGGAATCGTCGAGCGAAAACACTTGACAACCTCCTAGAAGCAGCTTTTCTTACCACCAGACCTTTCTCCATCAATTAGGAATCTGATGCCGTCACTAAACACATTCCTTAAATTGTGGCCATTTGTTGAGTGTTTTTTTTTGGTGTCTAATCCGCATATATATCACCATTGCCCTTGATTTTCTTGACTGTATATCTCTTAAATATCAAAATATACACGTGTGATTTAGTTTACGAAAATTTTTCAATGCCGAGAACCTCGATCATAGAGTTAAAAAGGCGTAAGGTTCACAATGGTGTAAAATTAAAATGGGATATACCGGGCTAGGATTCGAGTTACAGGAACAAGGGCCAAACCAACCACCCAAGAATGGAATCGTCGAGCGAAAACACATGACAACCTCCTAGAAGCAGCTTTTCTTGCCACCAGACTTCTCTCTATCAATTAGGAATCTGATGCCGTCACTAAACACATTCCTTAAATTGTAGCCATTTGTTGAGTGTTTTTTTTGGTGTCTAATCCGCATATATATCACCATTGCCCTTGATTTTCTTGACTGTATATCTCTTAAATGTCAACATATACACGTGCGATTTTGTTGGTGCATATTGGTGACAACAGCTTAGATTTGGTCTTTGGATATCTTGTAACTACTAAAACGATAAACAGTTAGTGGGTTTAGCTTTGTAATAGTTTGATTATAGAGTTTGGGCTAAACAAAACCCACATTGGGTGATGGGGGACGAAATGGGCCTAGCCCATGTAGGAACCCATGCCTAAAGTAGCAAACCTTGTGTTATATAAACAAGGTTAGGCTTTAGGGTTTAGGTTAATCAGCCAAAACGTTTGTGTGTGAGATTTCGTGAGAGCTAGACTTGGACGAATTTGGAGTGTTGGTTAGGGCTTGATGGATTGTAATTCTCGTAATCGATAATCAATAGAAACCCGGTTTGAAAGTGAATTGCTGATTTATGTTTCTACTCATTCTGTGATTTTCTGATCAAGAGGATTCCGCACTCTTGATTAGATTGACAATTCGGTGAAAGATCCATACATCAAGGGGACCTACAGATTTAGTTTACGAAGATTTTTCAATGCCGAGAACCTCGATCAGAGAGTAAAAAAGGGGTAAGGTTCACAATGGTGTAAAATTAAAATGGGATATACCGGGCTTGGATTCGAGTTACAGGAACAAGGGCCAAACCAACCACCCAAGAATGGAATCGTCGAACAAAAACACTTGGCAACTTCCTAGAAGAAGCTTTTCTTACCACCAGACCTTTCTCCATCAATTAGGAATCTGATGCCGTCACTAAACACATTCCTTAAATTGTAGCCATATGCTGAGTGTTTTTTTTTTGTGTCTAATCCGCATATATATCACCATTGCCCAAGATTTTCTTGACTGTATATCTCTTAAATGTCAACATATACACGTGCGATTTAGTTTACGAAGATTTTTCAATGCCGAGAACCTCGATCAGAGAGTAAAAAAGGCGTAAGGTTCACAATGGTGTAAAATTAAAATGGGATATACCGGGTTTGGATTCGAGTTACATGAACAAGGGCCAAACCAACCACCCAAGAATGGAATCGTCGAGCGAAAACACTTGAAAACCTCCTAGAAGCAGCTTTTCTTACCACCAGACCTTTCTCCATCAATTAGGAATCTGATGCCGTCACTAAACACATTCCTTAAATTGTGGCCATTTGTTGAGTGTTTTTTTTTGGTGTCTAATCCGCATATATATCACCATTGCCCTTGATTTTCTTGACTGTATATCTCTTAAATATCAAAATATACACGTGTGATTTAGTTTACGAAAATTTTTCAATGCCGAGAACCTCGATCATAGAGTTAAAAAATGCGTAAGGTTCACAATGGTGTAAAATTAAAATGGGATATACCGGGCTAGGATTCGAGTTACAGGAACAAGGGCCAAACCAACCACCCAAGAATGGAATCGTCGAGCGAAAACACTTGACAACCTCCTAGAAGCAGCTTTTCTTGCCACCAGACTTCTCTCTATTAATTAGGAATCTTATGCCGTCACTAAACACATTCCTTAAATTGTAGCCATTTGTTGAGTGTTTTTTTTGGTGTCTAATCCGCATATATATCACCATTGCCCTTGATTTTCCTGACTGTATATCTCTTAAATGTCAACATATACACGTGTGATTTAGTTTACGAAGATTTTTCAATGCCGAGAACCTCGATCAGAGAGTAAAAAAGGCGTAAGGTTCACAATTGTGTAAAATTAAAATGGGATATACCGGGCTAGGATTCGAGTTACAGGAACAAGGGCCAAACCAACCACCCAAGAATGGAATCGTCGAGCGAAAATAATTGACAACCTCCTAGAAGCAGCTTTTCTTGCCACCAGACCTCTCTCTATCAATTAGGAATCTGATGCCGTCACTAAACACATTCCTTAAATTGTAGCCATTTGTTGAGTGTTTTTTTTGGTGTCTAACCCGCATATTTATCAACATTGCCCTTGATTTTCTTGACTGTATATCTCTTAAATATCAACATATACACGTGTGATATAGTTTACGAAGATTTTTCAATGCCGAGAACCTCAATCAGAGAGTAAAAAAGGCGTAAGGTTCACAATGGTGTAAAATTAAAATGGGATATATCGGGTTTGGATTCGAGTTACAGGAACAAGGGCCAAACCAACCACCCAAGAATGGAATCGTCGAGCGAAAACACTTGACAACCTCCTAGAAGCAGCTTTTCTTGCCACCAGACTTCTCTCTATTAATTAGGAATCTGATGCCGTCACTAAACACATTTCTTAAATTGTGGCCATTTGTTGAGTGTTTTTTTTGGCGTCTAATCCGCATGTATATCACCATTGCCCTTGATTTTCTTGACTGTATTTCTCTTAAATATAAAAATATACACGTGTGATTTAGTTTACGAAAATTTTTCAATGCCGAGAACCTCGATCATAGAGTTAAAAAAGGCGTAAGGTTCACAATGGTGTAAAATTAAAATGGGATATACCGGGCTAGGATTCGAGTTACAGGAACAAGGGCCAAACCAACCACCCAAGAATGGAATCGTCGAGCGAAAACAATTGACAACCTCCTAGAAGCAGCTTTTCTTGCCACCAGACTTCTCTCTATTAATTAGGAATCTGATGCCGTCACTAAAAACATTCCTTAAATTGTAGCCATTTGTTGAGTGTTTTTTTTTGTGTCTAATCTGCATATATATCACCATTGCCCTTGATTTTCTTGACTGTATATCTCTTAAATGTCAACATATACACGTGTGATTTAGTTTACGAAGATTTTTCAATGTCGAGAACCTCGATCAGAGAGTAAAAAAGGCATAAGGTTCACAATGGTGTAAAATTAAAATGGGATATACCGGGCTAGGATTCGAGTTACAGGAACAAGGGCCAAACCAACCACCCAAGAATGGAATCGTCGAGCGAAAACAATTGACCACCTCCTAGAAACAGCTTTTCTTGCCACTAGACCTCTCTCTATCAATTAGGAATCTGATGCCGTCACTAAACACATTCCTTAAATTGTAGCCATTTGTTGAGTGTTTTTTTTGGTGTCTAACCCGCATATATATCACCATTGCCCTTGATTTTCTTGACTGTATATCTCTTAAATATCAACATATACACGTGTGATTTAGTTTACGAAGATTTTTCAATGCCGAGAACCTCGATCAGAGAGTAAAAAAGGCGTAAGGTTCACAATGGTGTAAAATTAAAATGGGATATACCGGGCTAGGATTCGAGTTACAGGAACAAGGGCCAAACCAACCACGCAAGAATGGAATAGTCGAGCGAAAACATTTGACAACCTCCTAGAATCAGCTTTTCTTGCTACCAGACCTTTCTCCATCAATTTGGAATCTGATGCCGTCACTAAACACATTCCTTAAATTGTAGCCATTGGTTGAGTGTTTTTTTTGTGTCTAATCCGCATATATATCACCATTGCCCTTGATTTTCTTGACTGTATATCTCTTAAATATCAACATATACATGTGTGATTTAGTTTACGAAGATTTTTCAATGCCGAGAACATCGATCAGAGTGTAAAAAAGGCGTAAGGTTCACAATGGTGTAAAATTAAAATGGGATATACCGGGCTAGGATTCGAGTTACAGTAACAAGGGCCAAACCAACCACCCAAGAATGGAATCGTCTAGCGAAAACACTTGCCAACCTCCTAGAAGCAGCTTTTCTTGCAACCAGACATTTCTCCATCAATTAGGAATCTGATGCCGTCACTAAACACATTCCTTAAATTGTAGCCATTTGGTGAGTGTTTTTTCTTGTGTCTAATCCGCATATATATCACCATTGCCCTTGATTTTCTTGACTGTATATCTCTTAAATATCAACATATACACGTGTGATTTAGTTTACGAAGATTTTTCAAAGCCGAGAACCTCGATCAGAGAGTAAAAAAGGCGTAAGGTTCACAATGGTGTAAAATTAAAATGGGATATACCGGGCTAGGATTCGAGTTACAGGAACAAGGGCCAAACCAACCACGCAAGAATGGAATAGTCGAGCGAAAACATTTGACAACCTCCTAGAATCAGCTTTTCTTGCTACCAGACCTTTCTCCATCAATTTGGAATCTGATGCCGTCACTAAACACATTCCTTAAATTGTAGCCATTGGTTGAGTGTTTTTTTTGTGTCTAATCCGCATATATATCACCATTGCCCTTGATTTTCTTGACTGTATATCTCTTAAATATCAACATATACATGTGTGATTTAGTTTACGAAGATTTTTCAATGCCGAGAACATCGATCAGAGTGTAAAAAAGGCGTAAGGTTCACAATGGTGTAAAATTAAAATGGGATATACCGGGCTAGGATTCGAGTTACAGTAACAAGGGCCAAACCAACCACCCAAGAATGGAATCGTCTAGCGAAAACACTTGCCAACCTCCTAGAAGCAGCTTTTCTTGCAACCAGACATTTCTCCATCAATTAGGAATCTGATGCCGTCACTAGACACATTCCTTAAATTGTAGCCATTTGTTGAGTGTTTTTTTGTGTCTAATCCGCATATATATCACCATTGCCCTTGATTTTCTTGACTGTATATCTCTTAAATATCAAAATATACACGTGTGATTTAGTTTACGAAAATTTTTCAATGCCGAGAACCTCGATCATAGAGTTAAAAAATGCGTAAGGTTCACAATGGTGTAAAATTAAAATGGGATATACCGGGCTAGGATTCGAGTTACAGGAACAAGGGCCAAACCAACCACCCAAGAATGGAATCGTCGAGCGAAAACACTTGACAACCTCCTAGAAGCAGCTTTTCTTGCCACCAGACTTCTCTCTATTAATTAGGAATCTTATGCCGTCACTAAACACATTCCTTAAATTGTAGCCATTTGTTGAGTGTTTTTTTTGGTGTCTAATCCGCATATATATCACCATTGCCCTTGATTTTCTTGACTGTATATCTCTTAAATGTCAACATATACACGTGTGATTTAGTTTACGAAGATTTTTCAATGCCGAGAACCTCGATCAGAGAGTAAAAAAGGCGTAAGGTTCACAATTGTGTAAAATTAAAATGCGATATACCGGGCTAGGATTTGAGTTACAGGAACAAGGGCCAAACCAACCACCCAAGAATGGAATCGTCGAGCGAAAATAATTGACAACCTCCTAGAAGCAGCTTTTCCTGCCACCAAACCTCTCTCTATCAATTAGGAATCTGATGCCGTCACTAAACACATTCCTTAAATTGTAGCCATTTGTTGAGTGTTTTTTTTGGTGTCTAACCCGCGTATTTATCAACATTGCCCTTGATTTTCTTGACTGTATATCTCTTAAATATCAACATATACACGTGTGATATAGTTTACGAAGATTTTTCAATGCCGAGAACCTCAATCAGAGAGTAAAAAAGGCGTAAGGTTCACAATGGTGTAAAATTAAAATGGGATATATCGGGTTTGGATTCGAGTTACAGGAACAAGGGCCAAACCAACCACCCAAGAATGGAATCGTCGAGCGAAAACACTTGACAACCTCCTAGAAGCAGTTTTTCTTGCCACCAGACTTCTCTCTATTAATTAGGAATCTGATGCCGTCACTAAACACATTTCTTAAATTGTGGCCATTTGTTGAGTGTTTTTTTTTTGGCGTCTAATCCGCATGTATATCACCATTGCCCTTGATTTTCTTGACTGTATTTCTCTTAAATATAAAAATATACACGTGTGATTTAGTTTACGAAAATTTTTCAATGCCGAGAACCTCGATCATAGAGTTAAAAAAGGCGTAAGGTTCACAATGGTGTAAAATTAAAATGGGATATACCGGGCTTGGATTCGAGTTACAGGAACAAGGGCCAAACCAACCACCCAAGAATGGAATCGTCGAGCGAAAACAATTGACAACCTCCTAGAAGCAGCTTTTCTTGCCACCAGACTTCTCTCTATTAATTAGGAATCTGATGCCGTCACTAAACACATTCCTTAAATTGTAGCCATTTGTTGAGTGTTTTTTTTGGTGTCTAATCCGCATATATATCACCATTGCCCTTGATTTTCTTGACTGTATATCTCTTAAATGTCAACATATACACGTGTGATTTAGTTTACGAAGATTTTTCAATGTCGAGAACCTCGATCAGAGAGTAAAAAAGGCATAAGGTTCACAATGGTGTAAAATTAAAATGGGATATACCGGGCTAGGATTCGAGTTACAGGAACAAGGGCCAAACCAACCACCCAAGAATGGAATCGTCGAGCGAAAACAATTGACCACCTCCTAGAAGCAGCTTTTCTTGCCACTAGACCTCTCTCTATCAATTAGGAATCTGATGCCGTCACTAAACACATTCCTTAAATTGTAGCCATTTGTTGAGTGTTTTTTTTGGTGTCTAACCCGCATATATATCACCATTGCCCTTGATTTTCTTGACTGTATATCTCTTAAATATCAACATATACACGTGTGATTTAGTATACGAAGATTTTTCAATGCCGAGAACCTCGATCAGAGAGTAAAAAAGGCGTAAGGTTCACAATGGTGTAAAATTAAAATGGGATATACCGGGCTAGGATTCGAGTTACAGGAACAAGGGCCAAACCAACCACGCAAGAATGGAATAGTCGAGGGAAAACATTTGACAACCTCCTAGAATCAGCTTTTCTTGCTACCAGACCTTTCTCCATCAATTTGGAATCTGATGCCGTCACTAAACACATTCCTTAAATTGTAGCCATTGGTTGAGTGTTTTTTTTGTGTCTAATCCGCATATATATCACCATTGCCCTTGATTTTCTTGACTGTATATCTCTTAAATATCAACATATACATGTGTGATTTAGTTTACGAAGATTTTTCAATGCCGAGAACATCGATCAGAGTGTAAAAAAGGCGTAAGGTTCACAATGGTGTAAAATTAAAATGGGATATACCGGGCTAGGATTCGAGTTACAGTAACAAGGGCCAAACCAACCACCCAAGAATGGAACCGTTTAGCGAAAACACTTGCCAACCTCCTAGAAGCAGCTTTTCTTGCAACCAGACATTTCTCCATCAATTAGGAATCTGATGCCGTCACTAAACACATTCCTTAAATTGTAGCCATTTGGTGAGTGTTTTTTCTTGTGTCTAATCCGCATATATATCACCATTGCCCTTGATTTTCTTGACTGTATATCTCTTAAATATCAACATATACACGTGTGATTTAGTTTACGAAGATTTTTCAATGCCGAGAACCTCGATCAGAGAGTAAAAAAGGCGTAAGGTTCACAATGGTGTAAAATTAAAATGGGATATACCGGGCTAGGGTTCGAGTTACAGGAACAAGAGCTAAACCAACCACCCAAGAATGGAATCGTCGAGCGAAAACACTTGACAACCTCCTAGAAGCAGCTTTTCTTGCCACCAGACATTTCTCCATCAATTAGGAATCTGATGCCGTCACTAAACACATTCCTTAAATTGTAGTCATTTGTTGAGTTTTTTTTTTGTGTCTAATCTGCATATACATCACCATTGCCATTGATTTTCTCTACTGTATATCTCTTAAATATCAACATTTACACGTGTGATTTAGTTTACGAAGATTTTTCAATGCCGAGAACCTCGATCATAGAGTAGAAAAGGCGTAAGGTTCACAATGGTGTAAAATTAAAATGGGATATAACGGACTAGGATTCGAGTTACAGGAACAAGGGCCAAACCAACCACCCAAGAATAGAATCGTCGAGCGAAAACACTTGATAACCTCCTAGAAGCAGCTTTTCTTGCCACCAAACCTTTCTCCAGCAATTAGGAATCTGATGCCGTCACTAAACACATTCCTTAAATTGTAGCCATTTGTTGAGTGTTTTTTTTTGTGTCTAATCCGCATATATATCACTATTGCCCTTGATTTTCTTGACTGTATATCTCTTAAATGTCAACATATACTCGTGTGATTTAGTTTACGAAGATTTTTCAATACCGAGAACCTCGATCAGAGAGTAAAAAAGGCGTTAGGTTCACAATGGTGTAAAATTAAAATGGGATATACCGGGCTAGGATTCGAGTTACAGGAAAAAGGGCCAAACCAACCACTCAAGAATGGAATCGTCAAGCGAAAACACTTGACAACCTCCTAGAAGCAGCTTTTGTTGCCACCAGACCTTTCTCCATAATTAGGAATCTGATGCCGCCACTAAACACATTTCTTAAATTGTTGTCATTTGTTGAGTGATTTTTTTTGGTGTCTAATCCGCATATATATCACCATTGCCCTTGATTTTCTTGACTGTATATCTCTTAAATGTCAACATATACACGTTTGATTTAGTTTACGAAGATTTTTCAATGCTCAGAACCTCGATCAGAGAGTAAAAAAGGCGCAAGGTTCATAATGGTGTAAGATTAAAATGGGATATACCGGGCTAGGATTCGAGTTACAGGAACAAGGGCCAAACCAACCACCCAAGTATTGAATCGTCGAGCGAAAACACTTGACAACCTCCTAGAAGCAGCTTTTCTTACCACCAGACCATTCTCCATCAATTAGGAATCTGATGCCGTCACTAAACACATTCCTTAAATTGTAGCCATTTGTTGAGTGTTTTTTTGGTGTCTAATCCGCATATATATCACCATTGCCCTTGAATTTCTTGACTGTATATCTCTTAAATATCAACATATACATGTGTGATTTAGTTTACGAAGATTTTTCAATGCCGAGAACCTCGATCAGAGAGTAAAAAAGGCATAAGGTTCACAATGGTGTAAAATTAAAATGGGATATACCGGGCTAGGATTCGAGTTACAGGAACAAGGGCCAAACCAACCACCCAATAATGGAATCGTCGAGCGAAAACACTTGACAACCTCCTAGAAACAGCTTTTCTTGCCACCAGACCTCTCTCTATCAATTAGGAATCTGATGCCGTCACTAAACACATTCCTTAAATTGTAGCCAATTGTTGAGTGTTTTTTTTTTTTTTTTTGGCTACAATTTAAGGAATGTGTTTAGTGACGGCATCAGATTCCTAATTGATGGAGAAAGGTCTGGTGGCAAGAAAAGCTGCTTCTAGGAGGTTGTCAAGTGTTTTCGCTCGACGATTCCATTCTTGGGTGGTTGGTTTGGCCCTTGTTCCTGTAACTCGAATCCTAGCCCGGTATATCCCATTTTAATTTTACACCATTGTGAACCTTATGCCTTTTTTACTCTCTGATCGAGGTTCTCGGCATTGAAAAATCTTCGTAAACTAAATCACACATGTATATGTTGATATTTAAGAGATATACAGTCAAGAAATTCAAGGGCAATGGTAATATATATGCGGATTAGACACCAAAAAAACACTCAACAAATGGCTACAATTTAAGGAATGTGTTTAGTGACGGCATCAGATTCCTAATTGATGGAGAATGGTCTGGTGGTAAGAAAAGCTGCTTCTAGGAGGTTGTCAAGTGTTTTCGCTCGACGATTCAATTCTTGGGTGGTTGGTTTGGCCCTTGTTCCTGTAACTCGAATCCTAGCCCGGTATATCCCATTTTAATCTTACACCATTATGAACCTTACGCCTTTTTTACTCTCTGATCGAGGTTCTGAGCATTGAAAAATCTTCGTAAACTAAATCAAACGTGTATATGTTGACATTTAAGAGATATACAGTCAAGAAAATCAAGGGCAATGGTGATATATATGCGGATTAGACACCAAAAAAAATCACTCAACAAATGACAACAATTTAAGAAATGTGTTTAGTGGCGGCATCAGATTCCTAATTATGGAGAAAGGTCTGGTGGCAACAAAAGCTGCTTCTAGGAGGTTGTCAAGTGTTTTCGCTTGACGATTCCATTCTTGAGTGGTTGGTTTGGCCCTTGTTCCTGTAACTCGAATCCTAGCCCGGTATATCCCATTTTAATTTTACACCATTGTGAACCTAACGCCTTTTTTACTCTCTGATCGAGGTTCTCGGTATTGAAAAATCTTCGTAAACTAAATCACACGTGTATATGTTGACATTTAAGAGATATACAGTCAAGAAAATCATGGGCAATAGTGATATATATGCGGATTAGACACAAAAAAAAACACTCAACAAATGGCTACAATTTAAGGAATGTGTTTAGTGACGGCATCAGATTCCTAATTGATGGAGAAAGGTTTGGTGGCAAGAAAAGCTGCTTCTAGGAGGTTATCAAGTGTTTTCGCTCGACGATTCTATTCTTGGGTGGTTGGTTTGGCCCTTGTTCCTGTAACTCGAATCCTAGTCCGTTATATCCCATTTTAATTTTACACCATTGTGAACCTTACGCCTTTTTTACTCTCTGATCGAGGTTCTCGGCATTGAAAAATCTTCGTAAACTAAATCACACGTGTATATGCTGATATTTAAGAGATATACAGTCAAGAAAATCAAGGGCAATGGTGATATATATGCGGATTAGACACAAAAAAAAACACTCAACAAATGGCTACAATTTAAGGAATGTGTTTAGTGACGGCATCAGATTCCTAATTGATGGAGAAAGGTCTGGTGGTAAGAAAAGCTGCTTCTTGAAGGTTGTCAAGTGTTTTCGCTCGACGATTCTAATCTTGGGTGGTTGGTTTGGCCCTTGTTCCTGTAACTCGAATCCTAGCCCGGTATATCCCATTTTAATTTTACACCATTGTAAACCTTACGCCTTTTTTACTCTCTGATCGAGGTTCTCGGCATTGAAAAATCTTCGTAAACTAAATCACACGTGTATATGCTGATATTTAAGAGATATACAGTCAAGAAAATCAAGGGCAATGGTGATATATATGCGGATTAGACACCAAAAAAAACACTCAACAAATGGCGACAATTTAAGGAATGTGTTTAGTGACGACATCAGATTCCTAATTGATGGAGAAAGGTCTGGTGGTAAGAAAAGCTGCTTCTTGGAGGTTGTCAAGTGTTTTCGCTCGGCGATTCTATTCTTGGGTGGTTGGTTTGGCCCTTGTTCCTGTAACTCGAATCCTAGCCCGGTATATCCCATTTTAATTTTATACCATTGTAAACCTTACGCCTTTTTTACTCTCTGATCGAGGTTCTCGGTATTGAAAAATCTTCGTAAACTAAATCACACGTATATATGTTGACATTTAAGAGATATACAGTCAGGAAAATCAAGGGCAATGGTGATATATATGCGGATTAGACACCAAAAAAAACACTCAACAAATGGCTACAATTTAAGGAATGTGTTTAGTGACGGCATCAGATTCCTAATTGATGGAGAAAGGTCTGGTGGCAAGAAAAGCTGCTTCTAGGAGGTTGTCAAGTGTTTTCGCTCGACGATTCCATTCTTGGGTGGTTGGTTTGGCCCTTGTTCCTGGAACTCGAATCCAAGCCAGGTATATCCCATTTTAATTTTACACCATTGTGAACCTTACGCCTTTTTTACTCTCTGATCGTGGTTCTCGGCATTGAAAAATCTTCGTAAACTAAATCACACGTGTGTATGTTGATATTTAAGAGATATACAGTCAAGAAAATCAAGGGCAATGGTGATATATATGCGGATTAGACACAAAAAAAACACTCAACAAATGGCTACAATTTAAGGAATGTGTTTAGTAACGGCATCAGATTCCTAATTGATGGAGAAAGGTTTGGTGGCAAGAAAAGCTGCTTCTAGGAGGTTGTCAAGTGTTTTCGCTAGACGATTCCATTTTTGGGTGGTTGGTTTGGCCCTTGTTCCTGTAACACGAATCCTAGCCTGTTATATCCCATTTTAATTTTACACCATTGTGAACCTTACCCCTTTTTTACTCTCTGATAGAGGTTCTCGGCATTGAAAAATCTTCGTAAACTAAATCACACGTGTGTATGTTGATATTTAAGAGATATAAAGTCAAGAAAATCAAGGGCAATGGTGATATATATGCGGATTAGACACCAAAAAAAATACTCAACAAATGGCTACAATTTAAGGAATGTGTTTAGTGACGGCATCAGATTACTAATTGATGGAGAAAGGTCTGGTGGCAAGAAAAGCTGCTTCAAGGAGGTTGTCAAGTGTTTTCGCTCGACGATTCCATTCTTGGGTGGTTGGTTTGGCCCTTGTTCCTGTAACTCGAATCCGAGCCCGGTATATCCCATTTTAATTTTACACCATTGTGAACCTAACGCCTTTCTTACTCTCTGATCGAGGTTCTCGGCATTGAAGAATCTTCGTAAACTAAATCACACGTGTATATGTTGACATTTAAGAGATATACAGTCAAAAAAATCAAGGCCAATGGTGATATATATGCGGATTAGACACCATAAAAAAACACTCAACAAATGGCTACAATTTAAGGAATGTGTTTAGTGACGGCATCAGATTCCTAATTGATGGAGAAAGGTCTGGTGGCAAGAAAAGCTGCTTCTAGGAGGTTGTCAAGTGTTTTCGCTCGACGATTCCATTCTTGGGTGGTTGGTTTGGCCCTTGTTCCTGTAACTCGAATTCTAGCCCGGTATATCCCATTTTAATTTTACACCATTGTGAACCTAACGCCTTTTTTACTCTCTGATCGAGGTTCTCGGCATTGAAAAATCTTCATAAACTAAATCACACGTGTATATGTTGACATTTAAGAGATATACAGTCAAAAAAATCAAGGGCAATGCTGATATATATGCGGATTAGACACAAAAAAAACACTCAACAAATGACTACAATTTAAGGAATGTGTTTAGTGACGGCATCAGATTTCTAATTGATGGAGAAAGGTCTGGTGGCAAGAAAAGCTGCTTCTAGGAGGTTGTCAAGTGTTTTCGCTCGACGATTCCATTCTTGGGTGGTTGGTTTGGCCCTTGTTCCTGTAACTCAAATCCTAGCTTGGTATATCCCATTTTAATTTGACACCATTGTGAACCTTACTCCTTTTTTACTCTCTGATCGAGGTTCTCGGCATTGAAAAATCTTTGTAAACTAAATCACACGTGTATATGTTGATATTTAAGAGATATACAGTCAAGAAAATCAAGGACAATGGTGATATATATATATATATGCGGATTAGACACCAAAAAAACACTCAACAAATGGCTACAATTTAAGGAATGTGTTTAGTGACGGCATCAGATTCCTAATTAATGGAGAAAGGTCTGGTGGTAAGAAAAGCTGCTTCTAGGAGGTTGTCAAGTGTTTTCGCTAGACGATTCCATTCTAGGGTGGTTGGTTTGGCCCTTGTTCCTGTAACTCGAATCCTATCCCGATATATCCCATTTTAATTTTACACCATTGTAAACCTTACGCCATTTTTACTCTCTGATCGAGTTTCTCGGCATTGAAAAATCTTCGTAAACTAAATCACACGTGTATATGTTGACATTTAAGAGATATACAGTCAAGAAAAGCAAGGGCAATGGTGCTATATATGCGGATTAGACACACAAAAAAAAACTCAACAAATGGCTACAATTTAAGGAATGTGTTTAGTGACGGCATCAGATTCCTAATTGATGGAGAAAGGTCTGGTGGCAAGAAAAGCTGCTTCTAGGAGGTTGTCAAGTGTTTTCGCTCGACGATTCCATTTTTGGGTGGTTGGTTTGGCCCTTGTTCCTGTAACTCGAATCCTAGCCCTGTATATCCCATTTTAATTTTACACCATTGTGAACCTTACGCCTTTTTTACTCTCTGATCGAGGTTCTCGGCCTTGAAAAATCTTCGTAAACTAAATCACACGTGTGTATGTTGATTTTTAAGAGAAATACAGTCAAGAAAATCAAGGGCAATGGTGATATATATGCGGATTAGACACCAAAAAAAACACTCAACAAATGGCTACAATTTAAGGAATGTGTTTAGTGACGCCATCAGATTCCTAATTGATGGAGAAACGTCTGGTGGTAAGAAAAGCTGCTTCTAGGAGGTTGTCAAGTGTTTTCGCTCGACGATTCCATTTTTGGGTGGTTGTTTTGGCCCTTGTTCTTGTAACTCGAATCCTAGCCCGGTATATCCCATTTTAATTTTACACCATTGTGAACCTAACGCCTTTTTTACTCTCTGATCGAGGTTCTCGGCATTGAAAAATCTTCATAAACTAAATCACACGTGTATATGTTGACATTTAAGAGATATACAGTCAAAAAAATCAAGGGCAATGCTGATATATATGCGGATTAGACACAAAAAAAACACTAAACAAATGACTACAATTTAAGGAATGTGTTTAGTGACGGCATCAGATTTCTAATTGATGGAGAAAGGTCTGGTGGCAAGAAAAGCTGCTTCTAGGAGGTTGTCAAGTGTTTTCGCTCGACGATTCCATTCTTGGGTGGTTGGTTTGGCCCTTGTTCCTGTAACTCAAATCCTAGCTTGGTATATCCCATTTTAATTTGACACCATTGTGAACCTTACTCCTTTTTTACTCTCTGATCGAGGTTCTCGGCATTGAAAAATCTTTGTAAACTAAATCACACGTGTATATGTTGATATTTAAGAGATATACAGTCAAGAAAATCAAGGACAATGGTGATATATATATATATATGCGGATTAGACACCAAAAAAACACTCAACAAATGGCTACAATTTAAGGAATGTGTTTAGTGACGGCATCAGATTCCTAATTAATGGAGAAAGGTCTGGTGGTAAGAAAAGCTGCTTCTAGGAGGTTGTCAAGTGTTTTCGCTAGACGATTCCATTCTAGGGTGGTTGGTTTGGCCCTTGTTCCTGTAACTCGAATCCTATCCCGATATATCCCATTTTAATTTTACACCATTGTAAACCTTACGCCATTTTTACTCTCTGATCGAGTTTCTCGGCATTGAAAAATCTTCGTAAACTAAATCACACGTGTATATGTTGACATTTAAGAGATATACAGTCAAGAAAAGCAAGGGCAATGGTGCTATATATGCGGATTAGACACACAAAAAAAAACTCAACAAATGGCTACAATTTAAGGAATGTGTTTAGTGACGGCATCAGATTCCTAATTGATGGAGAAAGGTCTGTTGGCAAGAAAAGCTGCTTCTAGGAGGTTGTCAAGTGTTTTCGCTCGACGATTCCATTTTTGGGTGGTTGGTTTGGCCCTTGTTCCTGTAACTCGAATCCTAGCCCGGTATATCCCATTTTAATTTTACACCATTGTGAATCTTATGCCTTTTTTACTCTCTGATCGAGGTTCTCGGCATTGAAAAATCTTCGTAAACTAAATCACACGTGTGTATGTTGATATTTTAGAGATATACAGTCAAGAAAATCAAGGGCAATGGTGATATATATGCGGATTAGACACCAAAAAAACACTCAACAAATGGCTACAATTTAAGGAATGTGTTTAGTGACGGCATCAGATTCCTAATTGATAGAGAAAGGTCTGGTGGCAAGAAAAGCTGCTTCTAGGAGGTTGTCAAGTGTTTTCGCTCGACGATTCCATTCTTGGGTGGTTAGTTTGGCCCTTGTTCCTGAAACTCGAATCCTAGCCCGATATATCCCATTTTAATTTTACACCATTGTGAACCTTACTCCTTTTTCATTCTCTGAACGAGGTTCTCGGCATTGAAAAATCTTTTTAAACTAAATCACACGTGTGTATGTTGATATTTAAGAGATATACAGTCACGAAAATCAAGGGCAATGGTGATATAGATGCGGATTATACACCAAAAAAAACACTCAACAAATGCCTACAATTAAAGGAATGTGTTTAGTGACGGCATCAGATTCCTAATTGATGTAGACAGGTCTGGTGGTAAGAAAGGCTGCTTCTAGGAGGTTGTCAAGTGTTTCCGCTCGACGATTCCATTCTTGGGTGGTTGGTTTGGCCCTTGTTCCTGTAACTCGAATCCAAGCCCGGTATATCCCATTTTAATTTTACACCATTGTGAACCTTACGCCTTTTTTACTCTCTGATCGTGGTTCGAGGCATTGAAAAATTTTCGTAAACTAAATCACACGTGTGTATGTTGATATTTAAGAGATATACAGTAAAGAAAATCAAGGGCAATGGTGATATATATGCGGATTAGACACCAAAAAAACACTCAACAAATGGCTACAATTTAAGGAATGTGTTTAGTGACGGCATCAGATTCCTAATTGATGGAGAAAGGTCTGGTGGCAAGAAAAGCTGCTTCTAGGAGGTTGTCAAGTGTTTTCGCTCGACGATTCCATTTTTGGGTGGTTGGTTTGGCCCTTGTTCCTGTAACTCGAATCCTAGCCCTCTATATCCCATTTTAATTTTACACCATTGTGAACCTTACGCCTTTTTTACTCTCTGATCGAGGTTCTCGGCCTTGAAAAATCTTCGTAAACTAAATCACACGTGTGTATGTTGATTTTTAAGAGAAATACAGTCAAGAAAATCAAGGGCAATGGTGATATATATGCGGATTAGACACCAAAAAAAACACTCAACAAATGGCTAAAAATTTAAGGAATGTGTTTAGTGACGCCATCAGATTCCTAATTGATGGAGAAACGTCTGGTGGCAAGAAAAGCTGCTTCTAGGAGGTTGTCAAGTGTTTTCGCTCGACGATTCCATTTTTGGGTGGTTGTTTTGGCCCTTGTTCTTGTAACTCGAATCCTAGCCCGGTATATCCCATTTTAATTTTACACCATTGTGAACCAAACGCCTTTCTTACTCTCTGATCGAGGTTCTCGGCATTGAAAAATCTTCGTAAACTAAATCACACGTGTATATGATGATATTTAAGAGATATACATTCAAGAAAATCAAGGGCAATGGTGATATATATGCGGATTAGACACCAAAAAAAACACTCAACAAATGGCTACAATTTAAGGAATGTGTTTAGTGACGGCATCAGATTCCTAATTGATGGAGAAAGGTCTGGTGGCAAGAAAAGCTGCTTCTAGGAGGTTGTCAAGTGTTTTCGCTCGACGATTCCATTCTTGGGTGGTTGGTTTGGCCCTTGTTCCTGTAACTCGAATTCTAGCCCGGTATATCCCATTTTAATTTTACACCATTGTGAACCTAACGCCTTTTTTACTCTCTGATCGAGGTTCTCGGCATTGAAAAATCTTCATAAACTAAATCACACGTGTATATGTTGACATTTAAGAGATATACAGTCAAAAAAATCAAGGGCAATGGTGATATATATGCGGATTAGACACAAAAAAAACACTCAACAAATGACTACAATTTAAGGAATGTGTTTAGTGACGGCATCAGATTTCTAATTGATGGAGAAAGGTCTGGTGGCAAGAAAAGCTGCTTCTAGGAGGTTGTCAAGTGTTTTCGCTTGACGATTCCATTCTTGGGTGGTTGGTTTGGCCCTTGTTCCTGTAACTCAAATCCTAGCTTGGTATATCCCATTTTAATTTGACACCATTGTGAACCTTACTCCTTTTTTACTCTCTGATCGAGGTTCTCGGCATTGAAAAATCTTTGTAAACTAAATCACACGTGTATATGTTGATATTTAAGAGATATACAGTCAAGAAAATCAAGGACAATGGTGATATATATATATATATATATATATATGCGGATTAGACACCAAAAAAACACTCAACAAATGGCTACAATTTAAGGAATGTGTTTAGTGACGGCATCAGATTCCTAATTAATGGAGAAAGGTCTGGTGGTAAGAAAAGCTGCTTCTAGGAGGTTGTCAAGTGTTTTCGCTAGACGAGTCCATTCTAGGGTGGTTGGTTTGGCCCTTGTTCCTGTAACTCGAATCCTATCCCGATATATCCCATTTTAATTTTACACCATTGTAAACCTTACGCCATTTTTACTCTCTGATCGAGTTTCTCGGCATTGAAAAATCTTCGTAAACTAAATCACACGTGTATATGTTGACATTTAAGAGATATACATTCATGAAAAGCAAGGGCAATGGTGCTATATATGCGGATTAGACACAAAAAAAAAACTCAACAAATGGCTACAATTTAAGGAATGTGTTTAGTGACGGCATCAGATTCCTAATTGATGGAGAAAGGTCTGTTGGCAAAAAAAGCTGCTTCTAGGAGGTTGTCAAGTGTTTTCGCTCGACGATTCCATTTTTGGGTGGTTGGTTTGGCCCTTGTTCCTGTAACTCGAATCCTAGCCCGGTATATCCCATTTTAATTTTACACCATTGTGAATCTTATGCCTTTTTTACTCTCTGATCGAGGTTCTCGGCATTGAAAAATCTTCGTAAACTAAATCACACGTGTGTATGTTGATATTTAAGAGATATACAGTCAAGAAAATCAAGGGCAATGGTGATATATATGCGGATTAGACACCAAAAAAAACACTCAATAAATGGCTACAATTTAAGGAATGTGTTTAGTGACGGCATCAGATTCCTAATTGATGGAGAAAGGTCTGGTGGCAAGAAAAGCTGCTTCTAGGAGGTTGTCAAGTGTTTTCGCTCGACGATTCCATTCTTGGGTGGTTAGTTTGGCCCTTGTTCCTGAAACTCGAATCCTAGCCCGATATATCCCATTTTAATTTTACACCATTGTGAACCTTACTCCTTTTTCATTCTCTGAACGAGGTTCTCGGCATTGAAAAATCTTTTTAAACTAAATCACACGTGTGTATGTTGATATTTAAGAGATATATACAGTCACGAAAATCAAGGGCAATGGTGATATAGATGCGGATTATACACCAAAAAAAAACACTCAACAAATGGCTACAATTAAAGGAATGTGTTTAGTGACGGCATCAGATTCCTAATTGATGTAGACAGGTCTGGTGGTAAGAAAGGCTGCTTCTAGGAGGTTGTCAAGTGTTTCCGCTCGACGATTCCATTCTTGGGTGGTTGGTTTGGCCCTTGTTCCTGTAACTCGAATCCAAGCACGGTATATCCCATTTTAATTTTACACCATTGTGAACCTTACGCCTTTTTTACTCTCTGATCGTGGTTCGAGGCATTGAAAAATTTTCGTAAACTAAATCACACGTGTGTATGTTGATATTTAAGAGATATACAGTAAAGAAAATCAAGGGCAATGGTGATATATATGCGGATTAGACACCAAAAAAACACTCAACAAATGGCTACAATTTAAGGAATGTGTTTAGTGACGGCATCAGATTCCTAATTGATGGAGAAAGGTCTGGTGGCAAGAAAAGCTGCTTCTAGGAGGTTGTCAAGTGTTTTCGCTCGACGATTCCATTTTTGGGTGGTTGGTTTGGCCCTTGTTCCTGTAACTCGAATCCTAGCCCGGTATATCCCATTTTAATTTTACACCATTGTGAACCTTACGCCTTTTTTACTCTCTGATCGAGGTTCTCGGCCTTGAAAAATCTTCGTAAACTAAATCACACGTGTGTATGTTGATTTTTAAGAGAAATACAGTCAAGAAAATCAAGGGCAATGGTGATATATATGCGGATTAGACACCAAAAAAAAACACTCAACAAATGGCTACAATTTAAGGAATGTGTTTAGTGACGCCATCAGATTCCTAATTGATGGAGAAACGTCTGGTGGCAAGAAAAGCTGCTTCTAGGAGGTTGTCAAGTGTTTTCGCTCGACGATTCCATTTTTGGGTGGTTGTTTTGGCCCTTGTTCTTGTAACTCGAATCCTAGCCCGGTATATCCCATTTTAATTTTACACCATTGTGAACCAAACGCCTTTCTTACTCTCTGATCGAGGTTCTCGGCATTGAAAAATCTTCGTAAACTAAATCACACGTGTATATGATGATATTTAAGAGATATACATTCAAGAAAATCAAGGGCAATGGTGATATATATGCGGATTAGACACCAAAAAAAACACTCAACAAATGGCTACAATTTAAGGAATGTGTTTAGTGACGGCATCAAATTCCTAATTGATGGAGAAAGGTCTGGTGGCAAGAAAAGCTGCTTCTAGGAGGTTGTCAAGTGTTTTCGCTCGACGATTCCATTCTTGGGTGGTTGGTTTGGCCCTTGTTCCTGTAACTCGAATTCTAGCCCGGTATATCCCATTTTAATTTTACACCATTGTGAACCTAACGCCTTTTTTACTCTCTGATCGAGGTTCTCGGCATTGAAAAATCTTCATAAACTAAATCACACGTGTATATGTTGACATTTAAGAGATATACAGTCAAAAAAATGAAGGGCAATGGTGATATATATGCGGATTAGACACAAAAAAAACACTCAACAAATGACTACAATTTAAGGAATGTGTTTAGTGACGGCATCAGATTTCTAATTGATGGAGAAAGGTCTGGTGGCAAGAAAAGCTGCTTCTAGGAGGTTGTCAAGTGTTTTCGCTCGACGATTCCATTCTTGGGTGGTTGGTTTGGCCCTTGTTCCTGTAACTCAAATCCTAGCTTGGTATATCCCATTTTAATTTGACACCATTGTGAACCTTACTCCTTTTTTACTCTCTGATCGAGGTTCTCGGCATTGAAAAATCTTTGTAAACTAAATCACACGTGTATATGTTGATATTTAAGAGATATACAGTCAAGAAAATCAAGGACAATGGTGATATATATATATATATATATATATGCGGATTAGACACCAAAAAAACACTCAACAAATGGCTACAATTTAAGGAATGTGTTTAGTGACGGCATCAGATTCCTAATTAATGGAGAAAGGTCTGGTGGTAAGAAAAGCTGCTTCTAGGAGGTTGTCAAGTGTTTTCGCTAGACGATTCCATTCTAGGGTGGTTGGTTTGGCCCTTGTTCCTGTAACTCGAATCCTATCCCGATATATCCCATTTTAATTTTACACCATTGTAAACCTTACGCCATTTTTACTCTCTGATCGAGTTTCTCGGCATTGAAAAATCTTCGTAAACTAAATCACACGTGTATATGTTGACATTTAAGAGATATACATTCATGAAAAGCAAGGGCAATGGTGCTATATATGCGGATTAGACACAAAAAAAAAACTCAACAAATGGCTACAATTTAAGGAATGTGTTTAGTGACGGCATCAGATTCCTAATTGATGGAGAAAGGTCTGTTGGCAAAAAAAGCTGCTTCTAGGAGGTTGTCAAGTGTTTTCGCTCGACGATTCCATTTTTGGGTGGTTGGTTTGGCCCTTGTTCCTGTAACTCGAATCCTAGCCCGGTATATCCCATTTTAATTTTACACCATTGTGAATCTTATGCCTTTTTTACTCTCTGATCGAGGTTCTCGGCATTGAAAAATCTTCGTAAACTAAATCACACGTGTGTATGTTGATATTTAAGAGATATACAGTCAAGAAAATCAAGGGCAATGGTGATATATATGCGGATTAGACACCAAAAAAAACACTCAATAAATGGCTACAATTTAAGGAATGTGTTTAGTGACGGCATCAGATTCCTAATTGATGGAGAAAGGTCTGGTGGCAAGAAAAGCTGCTTCTAGGAGGTTGTCAAGTGTTTTCGCTCGACGATTCCATTCTTGGGTGGTTAGTTTGGCCCTTGTTCCTGAAACTCGAATCCTAGCCCGATATATCCCATTTTAATTTTACACCATTGTGAACCTTACTCCTTTTTCATTCTCTGAACGAGGTTCTCGGCATTGAAAAATCTTTTTAAACTAAATCACACGTGTGTATGTTGATATTTAAGAGATATATACAGTCACGAAAATCAAGGGCAATGGTGATATAGATGCGGATTATACACCAAAAAAAAACACTCAACAAATGGCTACAATTAAAGGAATGTGTTTAGTGACGGCATCAGATTCCTAATTGATGTAGACAGGTCTGGTGGTAAGAAAGGCTGCTTCTAGGAGGTTGTCAAGTGTTTCCGCTCGACGATTCCATTCTTGGGTGGTTGGTTTGGCCCTTGTTCCTGTAACTCGAATCCAAGCACGGTATATCCCATTTTAATTTTACACCATTGTGAACCTTACGCCTTTTTTACTCTCTGATCGTGGTTCGAGGCATTGAAAAATTTTCGTAAACTAAATCACACGTGTGTATGTTGATATTTAAGAGATATACAGTAAAGAAAATCAAGGGCAATGGTGATATATATGCGGATTAGACACCAAAAAAACACTCAACAAATGGCTACAATTTAAGGAATGTGTTTAGTGACGGCATCAGATTCCTAATTGATGGAGAAAGGTCTGGTGGCAAGAAAAGCTGCTTCTAGGAGGTTGTCAAGTGTTTTCGCTCGACGATTCCATTTTTGGGTGGTTGGTTTGGCCCTTGTTCCTGTAACTCGAATCCTAGCCCAGTATATCCCATTTTAATTTTACACCATTGTGAACCTTACGCCTTTTTTACTCTCTGATCGAGGTTCTCGGCCTTGAAAAATCTTCGTAAACTAAATCACACGTGTGTATGTTGATTTTTAAGAGAAATACAGTCAAGAAAATCAAGGGCAATGGTGATATATATGCGGATTAGACACCAAAAAAAAACACTCAACAAATGGCTACAATTTAAGGAATGTGTTTAGTGACGCCATCAGATTCCTAATTGATGGAGAAACGTCTGGTGGCAAGAAAAGCTGCTTCTAGGAGGTTGTCAAGTGTTTTCGCTCGACGATTCCATTTTTGGGTGGTTGTTTTGGCCCTTGTTCTTGTAACTCGAATCCTAGCCCGGTATATCCCATTTTAATTTTACACCATTGTGAACCAAACGCCTTTCTTACTCTCTGATCGAGGTTCTCGGCATTGAAAAATCTTCGTAAACTAAATCACACGTGTATATGATGATATTTAAGAGATATACATTCAAGAAAATCAAGGGCAATGGTGATATATATGCGGATTAGACACCAAAAAAAACACTCAACAAATGGCTACAATTTAAGGAATGTGTTTAGTGACGGCATCAAATTCCTAATTGATGGAGAAAGGTCTGGTGGCAAGAAAAGCTGCTTCTAGGAGGTTGTCAAGTGTTTTCGCTCGACGATTCCATTCTTGGGTGGTTGGTTTGGCCCTTGTTCCTGTAACTCGAATTCTAGCCCGGTATATCCCATTTTAATTTTACACCATTGTGAACCTAACGCCTTTTTTACTCTCTGATCGAGGTTCTCGGCATTGAAAAATCTTCATAAACTAAATCACACGTGTATATGTTGACATTTAAGAGATATACAGTCAAAAAAATCAAGGGCAATGGTGATATATATGCGGATTAGACACAAAAAAAACACTCAACAAATGACTACAATTTAAGGAATGTGTTTAGTGACGGCATCAGATTTCTAATTGATGGAGAAAGGTCTGGTGGCAAGAAAAGCTGCTTCTAGGAGGTTGTCAAGTGTTTTCGCTCGACGATTCCATTCTTGGGTGGTTGGTTTGGCCCTTGTTCCTGTAACTCAAATCCTAGCTTGGTATATCCCATTTTAATTTGACACCATTGTGAACCTTACTCCTTTTTTACTCTCTGATCGAGGTTCTCGGCATTGAAAAATCTTTGTAAACTAAATCACACGTGTATATGTTGATATTTAAGAGATATACAGTCAAGAAAATCAAGGACAATGGTGATATATATATATATATATATATGCGGATTAGACACCAAAAAAACACTCAACAAATGGCTACAATTTAAGGAATGTGTTTAGTGACGGCATCAGATTCCTAATTAATGGAGAAAGGTCTGGTGGTAAGAAAAGCTGCTTCTAGGAGGTTGTCAAGTGTTTTCGCTAGACGATTCCATTCTAGGGTGGTTGGTTTGGCCCTTGTTCCTGTAACTCGAATCCTATCCCGATATATCCCATTTTAATTTTACACCATTGTAAACCTTACGCCATTTTTACTCTCTGATCGAGTTTCTCGGCATTGAAAAATCTTCGTAAACTAAATCACATGTGTATATGTTGACATTTAAGAGATATACAGTCAAGAAAAGCAAGGGCAATGGTGCTATATATGCGGATTAGACACCAAAAAAAAAACTCAACAAATGGCTACAATTTAAGGAATGTGTTTAGTGACGGCATCAGATTCCTAATTGATGGAGAAAGGTCTGTTGGCAAGAAAAGCTGCTTCTAGGAGGTTGTCAAGTGTTTTCGCTCGACGATTCCATTTTTGGGTGGTTGGTTTGGCCCTTGTTCCTGTAACTCGAATCCTAGCCCGGTATATCCCATTTTAATTTTACACCATTGTGAATCTTATGCCTTTTTTACTCTCTGATCGAGGTTCTCGGCATTGAAAAATCTTCGTAAACTAAATCACACGTGTGTATGTTGATATTTAAGAGATATACAGTCAAGAAAATCAAGGGCAATGGTGATATATATGCGGATTAGACACCAAAAAAAACACACAACAAATGGCTACAATTTAAGGAATGTGTTTAGTGACGGCATCAGATTCCTAATTGATGGAGAAAGGTCTGGTGGCAAGAAAAGCTGCTTCTAGGAGGTTGTCAAGTGTTTTCGCTCGACGATTCCATTCTTGGGTGGTTAGTTTGGCCCTTGTTCCTGAAACTCGAATCCTAGCCCGATATATCCCATTTTAATTTTACACCATTGTGAACCTTACTCCTTTTTCATTCTCTGAACGAGGTTCTCGGCATTGAAAAATCTTTTTAAACTAAATCACACGTGTGTATGTTGATATTTAAGAGATATACAGTCACGAAAATCAAGGGCAATGGTGATATAGATGCGGATTATACACCAAAAAAAAACACTCAACAAATGGCTACAATTAAAGGAATGTGTTTAGTGACGGCATCAGATTCCTAATTGATGTAGACAGGTCTGGTGGTAAGAAAGGCTGCTTCTAGGAGGTTGTCAAGTGTTTCCGCTCGACGATTCCATTCTAGGGTGGTTGGTTTGGCCCTTGTTCCTGTAACTCGAATCCTATCCCGATATATCCCATTTTAATTTTACACCATTGTAAACCTTACGCCTTTTTTACTCTCTGATCGTGGTTCGAGGCATTGAAAAATTTTCGTAAACTAAATCACACGTGTGTATGTTGATATTTAAGAGATATATACAGTAAAGAAAATCAAGGGCAATGGTGATATATATGCGGATTAGACACCAAAAAAACACTCAACAAATGGCTACAATTTAAGGAATGTGTTTAGTGACGGCATCAGATTCCTAATTGATGGAGAAAGGTCTGGTGGCAAGAAAAGCTGCTTCTAGGAGGTTGTCAAGTATTTTCGCTCGACGATTTCATTTTTGGGTGGTTGGTTTGGCCCTTGTTCCTGTAACTCGAATCCTAGCCCGGTATATCCCATTTTAATTTTACACCATTGTGAACCTTACGCCTTTTTTACTCTCTGATCGAGGTTCTCGGCCTTGAAAAATCTTCGTAAACTAAATCACACGTGTGTATGTTGATTTTTAAGAGAAATACAGTCAAGAAAATCAAGGGCAATGGTGATATATATGCGGATTAGACACCAAAAAAAACACTCAACAAATGGCTACAATTTAAGGAATGTGTTTAGTGACGCCATCAGATTCCTAATTGATGGAGAAACGTCTGGTGGCAAGAAAAGCTGCTTCTAGGAGGTTGTCAAGTGTTTTTGCTCGACGATTCCATTTTTGGGTGGTTGTTTTGGCCCTTGTTCTTGTAACTCGAATCCTAGCCCGATATATCCCATTTTAATTTTACACCATTGTGAACCAAACGCCTTTCTTACTCTCTGATCGAGGTTCTCGGCATTGAAAAATCTTCGTAAACTAAATCACACGTGTATATGATGATATTTAAGAGATATACATTCAAGAAAATCAAGGGCAATGGTGATATATATGCGGATTAGACACCAAAAAAAACACTCAACAAATGGCTACAATTTAAGGAATGTGTTTAGTGACGGCATCAGATTCCTAATTGATGGAGAAAGGTCTGGTGGCAAGAAAAGCAGCTTCTAGGAGGTTGTCAAGTGTTTTCGCTCGACGATTCCATTCTTGGGTGGTTGGTTTGGCCCTTGTTCCTGTAACTCAAATCCTAGCTTGGTATATCCCATTTTAATTTGACACCATTGTGAACCTTACTCCTTTTTTACTCTCTGATCGAGGTTTTCGGCAATGAAAAATCTTTGTAAACTAAATCACACGTGTATATGTTGATATTTAAGAGATATACAGTCAAGAAAATCAAGGACAATGGTGATATATATATATATATGCGGATTAGACACCAAAAAAACACTCAACAAATGGCTACAATTTAAGGAATGTGTTTAGTGACGGCATCAGATTCCTAATTAATGGAGAAAGGTCTGGTGGTAAGAAAAGCTGCTTCTAGGAGGTTGTCAAGTGTTTTCGCTAGAAGATTCCATTCTAGGGTGGTTGGTTTGGCCCTTGTTCCTGTAACTCGAATCCTATCCCGATATATCCCATTTTAATTTTACACCATTGTAAACCTTACGCCATTTTTACTCTCTGATCGAGGTTCTCGGCATTGAAAAATCTTCGTAAACTAAATCACACGTGTATATGTTGACATTTAAGAGATATACAGTCAAGAAAAGCAAGGGCAATGCTGCTATATATGCGGATTAGACACCAAAAAAAAAACTCAACAAATGGCTACAATTTAAGGAATGTGTTTAGTGACGGCATCAGATTCCTATTTGATGGAGAAAGGTCTGGTGGAAAGAAAAGCTGCTTCTAGGAGGTTGTCAAGTGTTTTCGCTCGACGATTCCATTCTTGGGTGGTTGGTTTGGCCCTTGTTCCTGTAACTCAAATCCTAGCTTGGTATATCCCATTTTAATTTGACACCATTGTGAACCTTACTCCTTTTTTACTCTCTGATCGAGGTTCTTGGCATTGAAAAATCTTTGTAAACTAAATCACACGTGTATATGTTGATATTTAAGAGATATACAGTCAAGAAAATCAAGGACAATGGTGATATATATATGCGGATTAGAACCAAGAAAACACTCAACAAATGGCTACAATTTAAGGAATGTTTTTAGTGACGGCATCAGATTCCTAATTAATGGAGAAAGGTCTGGTGGTAAGAAAAGCTGCTTCTAGGAGGTTGTCAAGTGTTTTCGCTAGACGATTCCATTCTAGGGTGGTTGGTTTGGCCCTTGTTCCTGTAACTCGAATCCTATCCCGATATATCCATTTTAATTTTACACCATTGTAAACCTTACGCCATTTTTACTCTCTGATCGAGGTTCTCGGCATTGAAAAATCTTCGTAAACTAAATCACACGTGTATATGTTGACATTTAAGAGATATACAGTCAAGAAAAGCAAGGGCAATGGTGCTATATATGCGGATTAGACACCAAAAAAAAACTCAACAAATGGCTACAATTTAAGGAATGTGTTTAGTGACGGCATCAGATTCCTAATTGATGGAGAAAGGTCTGGTGGCAAGAAAAGCTGCTTTTAGGAGGTTGTCAAGTGTTTTCGCTCGACGATTCCATTTTTGGGTGGTTGGTTTGGCCCTTGTTCCTGTAACTCGAATCCTAGCCCGGTATATCCCATTTTAATTTTACACCATTGTGAATCTTACGCATTTTTTACTCTCTGATCGAGGTTCTCGGCATTGAAAATCTTCGTAAACTAAATCACACGTGTGTATGTTGATATTTAAGAGATATACAGTTAAGAAAATCAAGGGCAATGGTAATATATATGCGGATTAGACACCAAAAAAAACACTCAACAAATGGCTACAATTTAAGGAATGTGTTTAGTGACGGCATCAGATTCCTAATTGATGGAGAAAGGTCTGGTGGCAAGAAAAGCTGCTTCTAGGAGGTTGTCAAGTGTTTTCGCTCGACGATTCCATTCTTGGGTGGTTAGTTTGGCCCTTGTACCTGTAACTCGAATCCTAGCCCGATATATCCCATTTTAATTTTACACCATTGTGAACCTTACTCCTTTTTCATTCTCTGATCGAGGTTCTCGGCATTGAAAAATCTTTTTAAACAAAATCACACGTGTGTATGTTGATATTTAAGAGATATACAATCACGAAAATCAAGGGCAATGGTGATATATATGCGGACTAGACACCAAAAAAAACACTCAACAAATGGCTACAATTTAAGGAATGTGTTTAGTGACGGCATCAGATTCCTAATTGATGTAGAAAGTTCTGTTGTTAAGAAAGGCTGCTTCTAGGAGGTTGTAAGTGTTTCCGCCTGACAATTCCATTCTTGGGTGGTTGGTTTGGCCCTTGTTCCTGTAACTCGAATCCAAGCCCGGTATATCCCATTTTAATTTTACACCATTGTGAACCTTACGCCTTTTTTACTCTCTGATCGTGGTTCGAGGCATTGAAAAATTTTCGTAAACTAAATCACACGTGTGTATGTTGATATTTAAGAGATATACAATAAAGAAAATCAAGAGCAATGGTGATATATATGCGGATTAGACACCAAAAAACACTCAACAAATGGCTACAATTTAAGGAATGTGTTTAGTGACAGCATCAGATTCCTAATTGATGGAGAAAGGTCTGGTGGCAAGAAAAGCTGCTTCTAGGAGGTTGTCAAGTGTTTTCGCTCGACGATTCCATTTTTTGGTGGTTGGTTTGGCCCTTGTTCCTGTAACTCGAATCCTAGCCCGGTATATCTCATTTTAATTTTACACCATTGTGAACCTTACGCCTTTTTTACTCTCTGATCGAGGTTCTCGGCATTGAAAAATCTTCGTAAACTAAATCACACGTGTGTATGTTGATATTTAAGAGAAATACAGTCAAGAAAATCAAGGGCAATGGTGATATATATGCGGATTAGACACCAAAAAAAAACACTCAACAAATGGCTACAATTTAAGGAATGTGTTTAGTGACGGCATCAGATTCCTAATTGATGGAGAAAGGTCTGGTGGCAAGAAAAGCTGCTTCTAGGAGGTTGTCAAGTGTTTTCGCTCGACGATTCCATTTTTTGGTGGTTGTTTTGGCCCTTGTTCTTGTAACTCGAATCCTAGCCCGGTATATCCCATTTTAATTTTACACCATTGTGAACCAAACGCCTTTCTTACTCTCTGATCGAGGTTCTCGGCATTGAAAAATCTTCGTAAACTAAATCACACGTGTATCTGTTGACATTTTAGAGATATACAGTCAAAAAAAATCAAGGGCAATGGTGATATATATGCGGATTAGACACAAAAAAAAACACTCAACAAATGGCTACAATTTAAGGAATGTGTTTAGTGACGGCATCAGATTTCTAATTGATGGAGAAAGCTCTGGTGGCAAGAAAAGCTGCTTCTAGGAGGTTGTCAAGTGTTTTCGCTCGACGATTCCATTCTTGGGTGGTTGGTTTGGCCCTTGTTGCTGTAACTCGAATCCAACCCCGGTATATCCCATTTTAATTTTACACCATTGTGAACCTTACGCCTTTTTTACTCTCTGATCGTGGTTCACGGCATTGAAAAATCATCGTAAACTAAATCACACGTGTGTATGTTGATATTTAAGAGATATACAGTAAAGAAAATCAAGGGCAATGATGATATATATGCGGATTAGACACCAAAAAAAACACTCAATAAATGGCTACAATTTAAGGAATGTGTTTAGTGACGGCATCAGATTCCTAATTGATGGAGAAAGGTCTGGTGGCAAGAAAAGCTGCTTCTAGGAGGTTGTCAAGTGTTTTCGCTCGACGATTCCATTTTTGGGTGGCTGGTTTGGCCCTTGTTCCTGTAACTCGAATCCTAGCCCGGTATATCCCATTTTAATTTTACACCATTGTGAACCTTTCGCCTTTTTTACTCTCTGATCAAGGTTCTCGGCATTGAAAAATCTTCGTAAAATAAATCACACGTGTATATGTTGATATTTAAGAGATATACAGTCAAGAAAATCAAGGGCAATGGTGATATATATGCGGATTAGACACCAAAAAAAAACACTCAACAAATGGCTACAATTTAAGGAATGTGTTTAGTGACGGCATCAGATTCCTAATTGATGGAGAAAGGTCTGGTGGTAAGAAAAGCTGCTTCTTGGAGGTTGTCAAGTGTTTTCGCTCGATGATTCCATTCTTGGGTGGTTGGTTTGGCCCTTGTTCCTGTAACTCGAATCCTAGCCCGGTATATCCCATTTTAATTTTACACCATTGTAAACCTTACGCCTTTTTTACTCTCTGATCGAGGTTCTCGGCATTGAAAAATCTTCGTAAACTAAATCACACGTGTGTATGTTGATATTTAAGAGATATACAGTCATGAAAATCAAGGGCAATGGTGATATATATGCGTATTAGACACCAAAAAAAACACTCAACAAATGGCTACAATTTAAGGAATGTGTTTAGTGACGGCATCAGATTCCTAATTGATGGAGAAAGGTCTGGTGGCAAGAAAAGCTGCTTCTAGGAGGTTGTCAAGTGTTTTCGCTCGACGATTCCATTCTTGGGTGGTTGGTTTGGCCCTTGTTCCTGTAACTCGAATCCTAGCCCGGTATATCCCATTTTAATTTGACACCATTGTGAACCTTACGCCTTTTTTACTCTCTGGTCGAGGTTCTCGGCATTGAAAAATCTTCGTAAACTAAATCACACGTGTATATGTTGATATTTAAGAGATATACATTCAAGAAAATCAAGGGCAATGGTGATATATATGCGGATTAGACACCAAAAAAAAACACTCAACAAATGGCTACAATTTAAGGAATGTGTTTAGTGAAGGCATCAGATTCCTAATTGATGGAGAAAGGTCCTAATTGATGGAGAAAGGTCTGGTGGTAAGAAAAGCTACTTTGTTCGACCGTTCTACGACCTCTAAACGTCAGTTAAGGCAGTTCATCTTTGAGTACGAAGGCGGAATCAACGTAAACAAAGTCATAACAGCTATTATCCTTTTAATCCTTCTTTTCTGATTGATATTCGTGCTTTTACAACGTATTCTGATACAAAACCGGCAGCACTTCGTGTTTCATACAATGACCATCTCTCCTAACAAATGAACTACACAACCCTATTTATAACCCTAAGATTTCGCTTGAAACAGTTTGAAGCGAAATCATTAGTTGTTGATTTTGCTTGAACTCAGTTCAAGCTAAATCATCAGTTGTTGATTTCGCTTGAACCATTTCAAGCGAAATCTTCAAGTTAAAACATATAAAACCCTAAATAAGACCCTGTTGTGTGTACATTCAACCTATCTAGACACAAGATTTGATTATGACGTAATCAGCAGACATTTAGTGCACCAACAGACTCCCCCTTGGATGTTGATGAAGTCTTTGGCTTCAAGTCTTTGTCTTTATCATACTTCATACATTGTAAACACTCTCTTCAATCTTTATCTTCAAACTTTAAACTTTAAATTTCAATCTTCCCTTTGACTGTTGATCCAGACTCCCCCTTTCACAGACTCCCCCTCTCCATATGCTAGAATCTGAGATATCTGGTTCAAGCTTTGACAATTTGCCTCCGTTGGGAATAATGAATTCCAAACCTGTTACTCAACCAACAAACATTACAAACTATCTTTTCAACAATAAATCACAAACTCAATCAGTTTTAACAATCCACTCAAGTATTCAGGTCCAAGTTAATGACCCTGATCACTTGATTAATCTACCAAGTTCAAATTAATGACCTTGGTTGATCTTTTGACGAATCAATACTGATTTTAAAACAACAATTTCAAACATTTTCTGAAAATAACAAGTATCAAGTTAATGAACTTGTTTTTGACTTTTCAAACAATTCAAACTCCATCAAGATAAGCTCTCCTCATTCTTCAGTTCAGAATCTCCTGCATCTGCTTCAAACATCTGAGAATCCAACAATCAACTCTCCACTTTGGTTTGTCAAAAAATAAAGCAGAAATAAAATCTATTTGGATTTTATCAAAGTGTTCTAAACTAAGAAATGAAATACAGAAAACTTAAATTGCAGAAAGTAAACAAAGTAAACTATTTACAAACCTATTTTTGGCGAGCGTGTCAAGGAATCATATCAGCTTTTCAGACAAATTACAAGTACCGTTAAGCTTCATTTCATACTCAGACTTAAACAATTCACCTCGATTGTCGATATACTGATCCATCTTAAATTCTCACACAAATTTCAATTTACTCAGGATACGATTTAGATGAATTATGAACTTAGCTCATTCATGTGTCCCACCTCTTGAATATACTCCCGTATCCTGAATCCCAATAATCAGTCTTACAGGTGAGTATACTACAATGATATCTATATATAAATTAGGTATGCGAGGGCCGAGGGATCTCAGTTCGATACTTCCGTATACGCAGAGAGATATCAGCTTCGACTTTACGGTATGTCCCCTTTAGAGGATCTTTTTGCTTACAACAGCAGCAACTATCAATTTTATTGTTTCAACGGCATGCTGAGGGTTTAATGCTATGTTTCAAGCATTGCAGAAAGTATTAGCCAAGGACTAGGTCAGAACTACCGTTCAGCAGAAGTCCCGGAATAATACCCCAGACATCATTGAGTATAAAGACCTAGTATATCAGATTATGAAACCTTTCAAACGAGATTTCAGGGGTTACCTATATATCCAAGTAGTGCTCCCCACGAATTCACAAGTTTGAATTTAGGTTTATATCCCGAATAAATCTACTAAATGTGCGAAAACCTATCGACACATCATCAGTGAGACTGTTTAACTCAATTAAACTTTACAAATCTTTAGCATACTGTAATCGTCTAGCCGATGTACTATCATTTTCCCTATATACACAAGCTCTTTTTCAGATTTTATCATGTTTTTGTATTTTTGCATTTTTTACTGTTTTTGTATTTTCTGAAAATATGAACTATATACAAATATCTACTCCCCCTAAATACCAAAACAAATAAAAAATCGACAAACCATTGCAGATTGTTTCTCGTCTTCATCCGCAACAGTACTCTCATCAACGCCCACAATTCCATCTGACACCGAAAGAAGCTTCATACCATTCAGTTTTAACAAATATTTAAACCGATTTTTATCAAAAGCTTTGGTATGTAAATCAGCTTTCTGTTCGTCAGTGTGGATTTTCTCAATTCGTATCAACTTTTTCTCAAAGCAATCACGAATAAAGTGATGACGAATTTCTATGTGTTTAGTTTTAGCGTGATGTACTGGATTCTTTGTTATATTTATAGCGGCCTCATTATCAACAAAAAGAGGTGTGTTAAGAAACTGCAAACTGTAGTCGCGCATTTGTTGCTGTATCCACAAGATCTGAGAGCAGCAACTGCTAGCAGAAACATACTCCGCTTCACATGTAGATAACGCCACAGACGTTTGTTTCTTACACTGCCAGGTAACCAATCTAGGACCAAAGAACTGGCATCCTGCAGTTGTTGATTTTGAATTAACTTTGCAGCATCCGAAATCCGAATCGGAATACCCTTCGAGCGTAAAGTCGCCTTTTCTAGGATACCACAACCCCAATGAAGGAGTTCCTTTCAGGTAGCGCAATATCCTCTTCACAATGATCAAATGCGATGCTCTCGGGTTAGACTGAAATCTTGCTGCGAGGCACGTTGGGTACATTATATCAGGACGTGAAGCAGTTAGGTACATTGTAGGATCGATTTCGACCTAAACGAGTCGTTCGGAAGAGCTCAACTCCGTTTCAGAGGCGGAAACAAGGAAACGGATGCGTACACAGCTTGTATCACACTTTAATCCTTTTGTATATTGATTTACAACGTTTCGATTACAAGGAAAAAACCGGCAATACCTCGGTATCAGATCTGAACAACATTCCAAATGAAAATGACAAAGAACCTATTTATAGAGTGTGTGGTTCGCTTATATGGACTGCCATAAAAGCGAACCAGCCTACTTGACACATAAGCGAACCAGCTATGTTGACATAAAAGCGAACCAGACCTAATGTCCTATAAGCGAACCAGACCTACATGGTCATATAAGCGAACCAGACTAACATGAATCTTGTGCCATTTCAAATGATTGAATTTCCATAATGAACTCTTTCATTGGACCTTTTCATAAGACAACACCTCATTGGACCTCCTAATGGTCCAATCAAAACCAACACATGTGTTTGTCTTTTGTGTAAGATAATGTAACCGGACATTTCTTGTATCATGACATCACTTGTGATGTCATACCCGATCGGACCCGCAACAAGATCGAGACTCGATATTAAAACGTAGTCGACAGATGACTGCACCAACAGACTCCCCCTCAGATGTTGACGGAGTCTTAAGTGTCGAGTCTTTGACAATGTCGTATCTTTAAGTCTTCAGTCTTGATCAGTCTTCGAGCTGCCTTCACTCTAACCAGCTCTATCCTATCTCCAATTCTCTTTCAGGATCTCTGGCTCCTAGCTCTAGCATCTTCAGACTCTCTTTCTATAACAGACTCCCCCTCAACTTGTGCTGGGATCGTAGTCTGGCTTTCACAGGTTCAGGTATCGTAACCTGACTCACCTGCATATTCTCTACCCAAAAGTAAGTTTCACAAAATTTAACATACAACAAATTTAGAAACTACTTATAGATATTTTCAAATCAACTCAAACACTTGACATCATTTTTAACAACTTATGTTTTGGGTATTTATATTTTTTTAACAATTTTAGATTCTGATGAACCACTTTCATGAATATCAATTTCATTTCAAACAACTTTTAAACAAAACTTTCCCAAACCTGTTCGTCATGTTTAGCACTTGGAATTTTGAAAATCAGCTTTTCAACATCAGTTGTCTAAAATCTTTTTGAATTTTTCAAAGTTTATGCTAAAACACACCGAAAATTTTTTTTGGATTTTTTTTTAAAAGAAAGAAATGCAGTAAAGAAATATTTACATACAATATTTTTGTGAGTTTGCGTAAGAGGATCATATCAGTTTATGAGACATATCACCAACACCGTTAAGCTTTAAACATTTTAAGTTCTAAACAATTCACTTAGATTGTCAGTATACTGATCCACTTAAGTTTTCACACAAAGTTCAACTGCTTCGAGATACGAATTAGTGTTTTAGGACTTAAACATCTACATGTGTCCCACCTCAGTATATACTCCCGTATCCAGACCCCAGTATTCAGTCTTACAGGTGAGTATACCTAGATGATATCTGTAAGGGGTTAATTGCGAGGGCCGTGAGAGCTCAGGTCGATCTTTCGATACGCAGAGAGATGACGACTTCGACTTTTGGTGGGTCCCCTTTGGGGATCTTCTTTTCAACAGCACATGATTAACCATTTTGCAATGTGTTATCATTTTTTATGCTGAGGGGAGGCTTATATTTCAAAGCAGCATAAAGTATTCTCCGGGGACTAGGCCATTGCTTCCGCAAAATCAGAAGTCCCGGGATAATACCCCAGATATCACTAAGCATAAAGACCTAGTATCTCAGAATACGGGACCCTTCAAACAAGATTTCAGGGGTTACCTATATATCCTGTAGGTGTTCCCCACTTAGACGTAAGTAAATTTTATATTTATATCTCGTCACAATTTACTAAATGTGCAAAAACCTACTGGCACATCATCAGTGAGACCGTTTATCACTATTTAACTTTCCATTTCTTTAGCATGTTGTGATCGTCCACTGATGTACTATCATTTCCTCTTTTTGACAACAAAACTCATTTTTGATTTTATCATGTTTTTGGCTTTTTTCAAATTTTCAAATGTTTTTGGATTTTCTGAAAATTTTTACTCCCCCTAAAATGCAAACACATTTTAGGAAATTTGAAAATAAACTGTACAATAAAATGACAACCGATATCAAATCACTTCATATCGCCATCCACTTGGCATAAACAATCAGAACTCCCCCTTACAACAAACTATTTTCCCATTGTGATTTCAAAACACTTAAGTTTGTTTTAATCAAATGGTTTTTTCGGAAAATTAGTTTTGTTGATTTTAAGAAACCATTTGTAGGTTAGGGGTTCATCACATTGTTCTTCCAAACAATCATTTGTAAATATGGTCCAATCAAGTTCAACTAAATGACCTTGATTAACCACTTGTCAGTGAAAATCTTCAACAACTACTAGCAGGTTCACTTTACCAACCATAACCACTTGCACATCAAAATATAACAATTCAAAAATACCACCTGTACTTAACCAATTGTACCAATTGTAGGATCGTTTGCTAAGAAAGATGCCGATTCCTGCTCCACTCTTACCAACCTGGGAGCTCCGGCAAGTCCGGTTTTTACTCGAACATTACGTCCACCCAAGCCTCACCAGCCTTGGGTGATTTTGGAACACATCTATCCCACCAACACTTTGATTTGTAAAACTCTTTAGCATCCTTTACCTTCCTGTATACCATTTTACCAAAAATATGTTTGACTTTCCCGTTGAAAGCCTTCTCAACATCAAATTCTCCCTCATCAGCGAAGAATTGATTTGAGATCTGTAACAACCTAAAATTTTTTCCCCAAATTTTTGACAAAATAAGGTTTAAGTACGTGACTTTCATTAACGAAGTTCATAAATAACTAGACCTTAGTCAACTAATGACTAAGTTACATCATTTCAAAATTTGTTTAACATGTGTTTATAACCCATACACAAAGACTACAAAAGATTTAACACATTGCGGAAGCTTTAAAATAGAGTGTTCGGTTCTTCACTTTATCACTTGATCGCCATCCGTAAGCTCCACTAATTTACCTATGATCAAAACATTAAAACATTAGTTTTGATCGTTATTGTATAATATAAACACAAAGATAAACATCACATTTGAATTAATAAACACAAAATAACTATTTTGGATCCACCGTAAATTACGGTTCCACCGTAATTTACGGTGAGCCCTAAAGATTTCTGGTCACCGTAAACCAGTAGAGATTCACCGTAGCATGTCTAATCTTTACCGTAAATTACGGTACTACCGTAATTTACGGTAGTACCTGGAAATCCTTATTTTTGCTTATTTTGTTCAAGGCTCTCAAACCCAACTTCCGAATTTCGTTTTTCTAAGAATTCCCTGCATCAATTTCTAATATTTCTAACTTATATATGTCAACCAATATCAAAATAAAATCCACATATTTTGTAGTATTAATCATGCTTTATTTTGGTTATTCGACCCGTTTGGCTTGTCTACGGAAATTCCTTCCTTATGACCACTACCAACGGACTATAACCAACTTTTAACCGATTATTCTATATAGCGACATAAATGCTTTATTTCATAGCATCCTTTATTCTAAAATCAAGAACACATTATTTAAACATCCAATCTATTAAATGTAACGGGTCAAGTTACATACCTTAGCGCACGCCCTTCAACCGTGAATCTCCACCGGCTTGTCCACTTGACGTTCCGGTATCTTGTCCTATAGAGTTCAATTCAATACATGTTTAGAACTCTTTTCATATCATAATTCGCATAATACACCGGACATCATGATTATGCGTTTTAACTCGAAATTTAAATTTTTAAGCCTTTATAGAGGCATTTCAACAAACACTTCATATGCAGAATTTTTATATCTTTAGAAATCAACTTCTTAGCTTGCTAATTAGCTAACTTGACAACAATAGAGCTCTCCTATAGTGTTTTAAGCATCATATCTTTCCGGAATCACTTTCAACAATCAAATTACACTAGAATAACCCTTCTTAACCCTAGTGTTCATCATCATGTAAAACCCACAACCCACCTTCAAGGTGTTCATGGAACTTTTTGAAATTGGGTCATGATTTCTCAAATAGTTAACTAGGTTTTACTTCTAAACACCTAATCAACTTTAATCTAACCAAATAACACACATGCAAGCATCTAATTTCAGTTTTTACAAAATCATGAGAATTTCAAGTTGATAGATTTCATCAAATTTCACACACCTTAGAATCCTCTTGCAGTGAGGATTACGATTCTAGGCTCAATTCTCGATTTGGACCAGATTTGCTCCTTCAATTGTGGATTTTAGCAGAATTCTAGGGTTGATTCATGGAGGGTGTCGCCCCTGATGTCTCTGGTCGACCAGGGAATTGAAGTGGGGGTTAAGTTTGTGTTTTGTTTGTTTATTAGATTTAAAGTTTCAGTTTTAACAACTTTAACCCCTTCACTTTGATCATTATTGACTTTAGTGAGCTTTAACTCTACTTTATGGTTATTTCTAGACTTTTAACTAATTAGGTTAAATTTCCTACTTAGTAAATTCTCGTTTATTTAAACCTTACTAATTCCAGTTTAAGGTTTTTACATTTTTCGGGGTGTTACAAGTCCACCCCCCTTAAAAAGGGTTTCGTCCTCGAAACCGCAATACGTACCAAATAAAGTAGGGTGAAGACGTCGCATTTCCTCTTCGGACTCCCATGTAGTGTCCGAACCCTTCCTATGCTCCCATTTGACTTTGACTTGATCGATTTGTTTATTTCGTAAACGTTTGACCTTTCTGTCTAAAATTTCAACCGGTCTCACCACATAATTTAGACTATTATCCACTTCGATATCATCGTAATGGATATAGGTCGTTTCGTCAGCAAGGCACTTTCTTAATTGAGATACGTGAAACGTGCCATGGATCCCACTAAGCTCCTCCGGTAGTTCAAGACGGTAAGCTACCTTGCCAGCTCTTCCGATAATTTTAAATGGCCCGATAAACCTTGGGCTTAACTTCCCCTTCTTTCTAAATCTAATAACACCTTTCCATGGGGACACTTTTAGCATGACCATGTCACCGACTTGAAATTCAATTGGCCTTTTCCTTTTATCAACATACGCCTTTTGCCTGTCTTGGGCCGCTTTCAAGTGTGCCCGAACTTTATCGATCTTTTCGTTCGTGGCTCGTACTATGTCTTGGTGGGCGAGTTCACGTGGACCCACTTCACCCCAACAAACCGGGGTTCGACACTTCCTACCGTAAAGCAGTTCGTATGGTGCCATTTTAATACTAGATTGGTAACTGCTGTTATACGAAAACTCAACTAACGGTAGGTGAACATCCCAACTGCCTCCAAAGTCGATTATACACGCTCGTAGCATGTCTCCCAATATTTGTATCGTTCTTTCACTTTGTCCATCCGTTTGAGGATGGTACGCAGTGCTAATGAACAATTTGGTCCCCATTTGTTCTTGGAATTCACGCCAGAATTTCGAGGTAAACCGTGTATCCCGATCGGACACGATGGACACCGGCACTCCATGACGTGATATGATTTCATTGGTATAGACTTCTGACATCTTTTCTGACGTATAAGTCTCACGAATCGGAATGAAGTGAGCACTTTTCGTCAGTCTATCCACCACTACCCATATGGCATCAAAACCACGATTTGTCCTAGGCAGTTTAGTTAACAGGTCCATCGTAAGATGTTCCCATTTCCAAACCGGAATTTCCAACGGTTGGAGTTTGCCATAGGGTTTCTGATGTTCCGCCTTGACTTGTAAACATGTCAAGCATTTTTCTACATACTTCGCCACATCCCTCTTCATTCCGGGCCACCAATAATTTTGTTTCAAATCATTGTACATCTTGGTCGCACCCGGATGAATTGAATAACGGGATTTATGAGCTTCATCAAGTAAAAGCGCCTTTACTCCACAGGTATGTGGGACCCATATTCTTCCGGATCGAGTCTTTAACCCGTGATCCCCATCCGACAAGTCTTTCAACTGCCCAATTATTCTTTCCTTCTTCCAATTCTCTTCTTTTACTGCTTCTAATTGCGTTTCTCGAATACGCTCAAGTATACCCGAGGTTACCACGAGTTGCATCGACCTTACTCGTATTGGGACATAGTCCGCTTTTCTGCTTAGAGCATCCGCTACCACATTTGCCTTTCCGGGGTGATAGTGTATCTCACAATCATAGTCCTTCACCGTTTCCAGCCATCGCCTTTGTCGCATATTTAACTCCTTCTGATCGAAGAAGTATTTCAGACTCTTGTGGTCGGTGAATATGGTGCATTTTACCCCATAAAAGTAATGCCTCCATATTTTTAATGCAAATACCACCGCTGCCAACTCGAGATCGTGCGTGGGGTATTTCTTCTCGTGTATCTTTAATTGTCTCGAGGCATAGGCTATTACCTTGCCCCGTTGCATCAACACGCAACCGAGCCCTGATAACGAAGCGTCCGAATAGACCACCATGTCTTCGACTCCGTCCGGCAATGTCAGTACCGGAGCTTGAGTTAGCTTTTCTTTTAACGTCCGAAACGCTTTTTCTTGATCGACTCCCCAAACAAACTTTGCTTTCTTTTGGGTTAACTTTGTTAGCGGCGATGCAATCTTGGAGAAATCTTGAATGAATCTCCTATAATATCCAGCAAGCCCCAAAAAGCTTCTAATTTCAGAAGGGTTCTTCGGGGAATTCCATTTTGACACTGCTTCTATCTTTGACGGATCCACCAATACTCCGTCGGCATTTATGACATGACCTAAAAATTGAACCTCTCGTAACCAAAAGGCACATTTAGAGAATTTTGCATATAACTTCTCTCGCCTCAGTGTCTCTAACACTTCTTGTAAATGATGTGCGTGTTCAGCTTCATTTTTCGAGTAGACCAAGATATCATCGATAAACACGCGATGACCGACTTATCCAACATTGGCTTGCAAACCCGGTTCATGAGGTCCATGAAAGCAGCGGGTGCGTTTGTTAGCCCGAACGACATCACGAGGAATTCGTAATGTCCGTACCTTGTGCGGAAAGCCGTCTTCGGCACATCTTCTTCTTTGACCTTTAGTTGGTGATACCCCGATCTAAGGTCAATTTTGGAAAACCAATTCGCGCCTTGTAATTGGTCGAATAAATCATCTATTCTCGGAAGCGGGTATCGGTTCTTTACCGTGAGTTTGTTTAACTCCCGGTAATCAATACACATACGCATGCTTCCATCTTTCTTTCTCACGAACAATACCGGTGCGCCCCAAGGAGACACACTCGGCCTTATGAATCCCTTGTCAAGCAGGTCTTGGATTTGGGACATCAACTCTTGTAGTTCCGACGATGCAAGTCGGTACGGGGCTTTCGCTACAGGTTTCGCGCCCGGAATCAATTCGATCCCGAACTCTACTTCCCGTTCAGGCGGTAACCCAGGCAAATCTTCCGGAAAAACATCTTCATAATCTCGTACTACCGGTACATCTCCAATCTTTCGTGATTCTTTCTCGGCCTCATTTGCATAAATTATGAATGCCTTGCATCCTCGCTTCATGAGCTTGTGAGCTTTCAACATCGAGCATACTATGGGGTTGCCTCGTTTTTCGCCATAAATGGTGACGTGTTTTCCGCTCGGAGATGTTAATTTTATTTCTTTGCGAAAACACACAACCTTTGCATGGTATTGAGATAGCCAATCCATCCCCACGACTACTTGGAATTCTCCCATCGACATCGGGATTAGATTTATCAAATATTCTTCATCATCGATGCTCAGATTACAATTTTCACATACATCACAAACAATAAAGCTTTTGTTATTACCTATCTCTACTTCTAAAGGCACAGGTAATTTGGTTAGAACAAATGAAGGATGTCGAATAAACCCATATGAAACAAAGGATTTATTCGCACCCGTATCAAATAACACGTGTGCGGGAATTGAATTTATAGCAAATATACCTGAGACCACGTCAGGTTCAATCTTCGCTTCTGCGGCGGTTAATTGAAAAGATCTTGCCTTTGCTTTTGGGGCTTCACCTTTAGGTTCTTGCCCATCCTTCTTTCCAACCAGTTCCGGGCATTCCGACTTCTTGTGACCCGTTCGATAACAATTGTAACAAACAGTCACTTTCTCCGGACAAGACATAGCCATATGTCCCGTTTTCTTGCATATAGGACAATTAACTCTACTTTATGGTTATTTCTAGACTTTTAACTAATTAGGTTAAATTTCCTACTTAGTAAATTCTCGTTTATTTAAACCTTACTAATTCCAGTTTAAGGTTTTTACATTTTTCGGGGTGTTACAAGATCTCTACCTTTCCCACTTTCTTCATCAAATTTTCTTTTGACAATTTAGGAAAATTCTCATCGTTCACTTCTGGAACGGAATTCACAATCTTTTTCTCAACAGATGACTCCTCTGATTTTATGGAATCAGATTCATTGTCAGAATTACCCTCAGATTTAACCACCCACTTTTGTTTACTCAAATCACCTTTTCTTTTGTAAAACCGTTTTGAACTTTCTCCTTCCTCAGAAGTAGAATTTTCAAACTTTTTAACAATTTTTACAGGTTGTTCTTTCTTATCAACACAAGTCTTTCTCAAAACAGAGTTAGAAGACCTTGTTTTTTTGAAATTACGGTTGTGGTTTGGTTTCTTTCGATAACCTGAACCATAACTGTAACCCTTTTTCTTGTTCAATCTCTGTTGAACTCTTGAAGTGTACTTTTTAGGTTTTTCAGCAAGATTTAAATCTTTTATTTCAGAAATATTAATTTCTGTTAATTTGAAAACCTGTTTGATCATTTCAGTTTTGACACTTCTTATTGGAAATTCCTCATCAGAATATAATTTGTCTGAATCATACAAAGTATAAGCCACTTTGATTGATCCGTCATTCAAATTAGATTTTGATAACAGGAATTCTTTATCGTAAACCCTTTTGACCGGCGAACTCGGACTCCTTTCTGACGAACTCTGACTTTCAGACTTAGACTCCGACTTTGACTCTTCATCCGTATCTAACACCTGATCGACAACTTTCTTTACTAACTCAGACTCATGATCAGTGTCAGACGCTGTGAATGTAACATCAATATTGTCTGGTAATTCATCAATGATTTCAGACTTTAACTTGATGTTGACTGCCTTTTTTAGACGCTCCTCATTAGGATTCCTTGGAGAATAGGTTTCATGGATCGGGGGCGGACATTTGTTATACTTGACACTTGGTTTCTTACCAGTATCAGTGTCTTCAGTCTTTTTCTCCATAAATGCCTCAAGACCTGCAACAGTAGGATAAACACGATCAATCAAATAATCACAAGTAGTGTAACTCAACAATAATCGTTTATTCCTTTCACTCTCAATCTTCTCAAGTTCCACTTCTTTCTTTAGCTTTGCACAATCTTCGATGTACTCATTGATTACACTTTGCTTCGTCATTAACGTTCCACTCATCTTTTCATTTGCTTTCTCAATTTCAGCATTCGTTCTTTTCAACCCATCAACTGTCCTATTCAGTACATCGTATGACTCTTTCACATACTTCACATCAGACAGTAAATATTCTTTAATCTTCTCTAAATCAGCAATCTTTTTATCTTTTTCTTCACAAACTTTGCGAGATTCAGAACATTTCTCACAAGACTTCATGACTTCAACTACCTTTTCAACTATCTTTTCAACTTCGACAGTCTTTTCAACTTCAACAATCTTCTCGACTTCAACAATCTTTTCTATTTCAACAATCTTTTCAACAATTTTCTCAACTTCGACTAATTTTTCAACTTCAACAATCTTTTCAACTTCAACAAGTTTTTCCACCACTTTCTCCACTTCAACGATTTTCTCAATTACTTTCTCAGTCACTGGTTCAACATTTGCTTTTACAGCTTCTATCTTTGTCTTTTCATCAGCTTGCATTTTTGCTGCTTCTAGCTCTCTCTGCAATCGAGCAATCTTCTTCTGATTCAGTATCTCAACTTTATCTGCATAGAAAAAATTAAAACTGTCAGGATCAATGCTTTTTCTACATTTGTTAAGATACTCTTCCTCATCATCCGTATCAACATCACTTCCAAGATCTCGAAATATCGGAATTCTTTTCTGACAATCTTCATTTTGATCCAGAATCCTGGTAACAAGTGCCACATTAGATTTAGTTTCACTAGGTATATACTTGTCCCAGCTAAATCCCTTTGCAACAACCTCATCATTCTGATCAATTATCCCATAATAAGCTTTCCTATTGGCTTCTTCAATCATTCTCCCATGAGCAGTTTGTGGCTCCTTTTGTTCAGGTTTTTGATCGATTTGATGAAAGATTGATTTCTGATAATAATTGCTTTTTTCTTGACTTCCAGTTGACTCTTGATTTTTACATTCTCGTTTAAAGTGACCTTTTCCTTTACATCGGAAACAGGTAACTTTTGACTTGTCAAAACCAAGTGGAGAAGCAGCCATTCCTCGGAACTCGTCTCTGCCAGTAATTTGTTGAAATTTTTCAGCTCTCCTGCAGGCACTAGCTAAGCACCACTTCACATCCATCAGCTCAAGCTCTTCTGCATCAATTTGGTCGTAATCTTCTTTTGTAAGCATCGGATTACCAATTCTTCCGGCAATCAGGCTTTCATATGACTCTAACATGGCGACAAGAGATGCCATGTGTTGCTTTGCCACCTCAGGAGAAAGAGCTTGACCATTCTGGATGTTCAGTGTCACATTGCACTGCAGATTTGTAGAATTTTGATTTTGAGGGCTAGGTGTATTGTTGTTTGGATCAAAGCTTGAGAATGATGAAGTAGATCCACCACTTTGAGTTGTAGTACTTGCATTTGGACTTGCAGAACCATCAGCACTGAATGCAGTACTAATCTTTGGACTTTGATTAGGAGTGGTCTCAAACTTGTTCCCTCGATAGTACAGACTGACATCTTGCTTTGCATTTGGATTGGTCATGATAGCTGTCTTTTGAATATCCAGCTCATGCTCTTCGATTTTCTGAATAAACTGAGCCAAATTCATATTCTCAGACTTTCTCATAAGTTTCACAACCATCAAATATGTTCCCCACTTGTGCTGTGGTAATGCCTCAGCTAGTTTGTCAACCCACTCATCGTCCTCTTTTTTGATATCCAACCTACCCATTTCCAAAACTAAATGACAGTATCTATCTATAGTCTGTTTCGTTGTTTCATGATCAAATGCAGTAAACATGTCAAATGATTTCTTCAATAATGCCTTCTTGTTTTTGATCATATCAGCACTCCCTCTGAATTTCTGAATCAAAGCTTCCCAGATGGATCTAGCAGTTCCGTTATGTTGAAGTAAGACAAAGATGTCTTCTTTAACAGCTTGCTGAAGGATGCTGATCATCATCTTCTCACTAGTGTACTTCAACTTATCAGCTTCTGTAAAATCATTGAAACCCTTTTCCAAACCACGTTCATTCGATGTGACTTACACCAAATCTGATGACATCAGTGATTCAGAGGTGGTTGGTAAGGTTGTTGAAAGTGTTCTAGCAGAGGAGTCTACCAGAACAGATAAGTTTGAATCACAAGATGAAAATGAGGGAAGTTTTCATGATAGTTAGTTATCTTAAACACTCAAAATCTGAAAAAGTTGTGAATGATGATTCAAAAGGATTGGTTTATACCATGATTGGATTGGACAAATTATTTTCGGATAATGAATTCCCAATTCAAAATGTGATTTCAGATAAAATCAGCAAAGTTTTCAAACTGGTAGTGATTCAAAAGTCTGAAATTTCAAAGTTTGCTGGAAAAAGTCATAAAACTTTTTATAACAAACAGGGTTACAAAAATAAAAACATGAAGGCTGGGTTGGGTTGGGTTATAAAAAGAAACAGAAGTGGAAAAGAAATGAAACGTCAAATTATCAGGAAAAGATGAACTTTGTTCACGGAACAAGTTCTGAAGAAGAGAAAGAACTTCAATTTAGACGACAGTCTAATGAAGAGTTCTCTGCTCAAAAGAAAAAGCAACAACAACAGGTTAAAGATGTGTCCAAGAGAACATGCTTTAAGTGTGATCAAATTGGACATCTCAGTCGAAATTGTCTAAATCTTAAACCTGTTGGTGCTGAAACGAAAAAGAAGTCTGATGTTGTGAATCAGAAATAAACCAAGTTTGAATCAAAGCAAACTTGGAAGCCGAAAATGTCAAAGACTGACTCACAACAAACATGGAAACCGGTGACACCCAGATTTAGAACAACACAAAGTTGGAAAACAATTGTTGATGCAACGAAACCAAACCAGTTTTGGAAAACAAAAGTTGTTGTTCAATATCAAAATGCTCAAAATGAATCTCATTTTTACAAAAAGAAGTGCTTCGAAGGGACAAACTTGGGTTGAAAAGAAACAAACGGTTTCTGTGAGTGAAAATCGGAATGAAAATTCATTTGTGAAAAATGATAAAGATTTTCCGAAGTTGAATGAAACGTATTGTGTTGAAATGCCTTAGGTCAAACAGACCTGGGCTGACTTGTTCAAGTAATTGAGTAAGTTTGAATGTGTAGGTGCTCAAGAACTTTGAAAAATACCAAGATGGAGATGAGAGCAGCCTGGCACGAGGAGAAGAGGCTCCTGGTCCATGCGTCTGAAATTAGGGAGTTTGTTCATTTCTGTATATAAATAAACCATAATTCAAAAACCCTAAAAATTGAAAAATTTAAAAACAAAAAATATGTTTTTATTTTGTCAAAAATTTGAAAAATCAAAAATATGTTTGTTTTTAAATTTTGTCAAAAATTCAAAATTTTACAAAAATATGTTACTTGAATACGCCGAAACCCTCACGGCTGAACAAACATGATTAATTTCACAAGATTGAAAAACGGTTTTCAAACTGTAAAATATCAGTGTGTTGTAAATCATGAGGGTATATTTTCTGCAAAACAGAGCATGTGAAGCAGAAATTGGATGGCGAGACAAAGCTATCAGTATCAGGTTGTCAAATTTTCTTTAAATGTTTTGAATTTTAGGGGGAGTAAGAGAGAGTTTTTAGAAAATCCAAAAACATTAGAAAATTTGAAAAAGCCAAAAACATGATAAAATTCAAAAAGAGTTTTGTGTAAAAAGAGGAAATGATAGTACATCAGTACACAGTCAAAGTACGCTAAAGAATTGGAAAGTTAAAATCTGATAAACGGTATCACTGATGATATGCCAGTAGGTTTTTACACATTTAGTAGATTGTTTTCGAGATATAAACCTAAATTTCAAATACATACTTATCTCGTGGGGAACATCTCTCGGATATATGGGTAACCCCCGAAATCTTGTTTGAGAGATTGCCTGATTCTGAGATACTAGGTCTTTATACTACTTGATATCTGGGGTATTATACCTGGTCTTCTGATATTGCGGAAGCAATGGCCTAGACCTCGTATAATACTTTATGTGCTTTAAAAGCTTACCCTCTGCATAAAAATTGAAAAATATTAAAAGATATGAATCAATTGCAGTTGAAGAAAAGATTCTCTAAAGGGAACACACCTTAAAGTCGAGCCTTCATCTCTTTAACTGAACAGAAGTTCATACCTGAGCTCTCAAGGTCTCGCACTAACCCAGATTACAGATATCAAATTGGTATACTCACCTGTAAGACTGAATCTAGGGAATTTTGATATGGGAGTATATTCTGAGGTGGGACACACGAATAAGTTTAAGTCCTTAAAACACTAATCCGTATCTCGAATCAATTGAACTTTGTGTGAAAATTTAAGTGGATCAGTATACTGACAATCTAAGTGAATCGTTTAGAACCTAAAGTGTTTTAAAAGCTAACGGTACTAGTGATTTGTCATAAACTGATATGATCCTCTGACGCGAACTCAAACAAAAATATTGTCTGTAAATATTTCAGAAATCTAAGTTCATACTGCTTTATATTTCAGAAAATTACAAAAAGATTTTTGATTCTGCTTTATTTTCGACAACCGATGTCTGAGAAGCTGAGTTTCAAAATCTAAGTATGATGAACGTGTTTCTGAAAATAAACAAGTTCATTAATTTAAAACTTATAGTTTTAAAATCAAAAATCAAAAATAGTTTGTAATATCTCCAAGGTTATTAATTTGGACTTGGATGATAAATCGTGAAGGTTTTGGATTCTTAAATTGTTGAAATCTGCTGTAAAGAGCTAGTTTTCGATCTTGGATACTTAATACTACTATATCTATAAAGCAAGTTGATAGGGGGGAAATCAAGAAAATACTGGATATATTCATATTATTATATTTAGAGCCAGGTTCTTGATTAAAGGTTTTAAAAGAGCCAGGTCACGTGTCATACCCCGACCGCGTAAAACAACAAACCGTGGTGGAAACGTCGGGGAGTGTAGCAACAGAATTATTGTTTCACAACCATGATAATTAAAGTTTTGTTTTATTTATAAACAAGGTGGTTACATTGTCTTAAAATAGAAGAAACAAAGAGTACCTAACGAAATTTAAACTAGTCTTGCTTCATTTTATGTCACTAAGGCCCAAGTCCGCCTAAGTGTAACTTGAACAATCCTTTGCATCAGCTCCTGAAAACACATGTGAAAATAGGTACGTCGGCATAAAAATGCCTGTGAGATACATAGGTTTATTGATTTAGGATTCATGACTTGTAAATTTAAAGAATTGTTTAACAAAAGTTAGTCATGAACCTTGAAAAGTGTTTTCCTTTGTAAATCATATGAAAATTTATAAGAAATTTGATAATATATAAGAAAGATGTGTGGTTAAGTAAATAACTAAGTAAAATGAATTTGTATAAGATATATCGTTTGTAAAACAATGTTTTGTGAAGTTGTGTTCCTTGTATAAGATGTAATATGTCTAAATTGAAATGGTTTAAATAACGCTTAGATATATATTATCATAAAAGCACTTATATATAGGAAGTACCAGCGGCGTATCCACCATGCTTTTATCATATTACACACGCCTCGTTACTTAAATCACTTACCCAAACAAACCACCAAAATATCTTGTTTAAACCAATGTCAAAATGTTTATGTGTAAACAATGTCTATTGTCAAATGTAAATCATGTAATGTGTAACCAAATGTTTTGTATGGCAAGTGAAATGTGTCAACTAAAACCATAGGTAAAATGCATAAAACAATGTATTGAATTAAATCATAGCTTAAATCAAAGTTATGTTTTGTAAAATAAATGCATGCTTTACTGATACAAACATCTATGTGGTATTGTTAAAACGCATACATTCAAGCCTTGCGACTGTGGAGACAAACCCTTAAACAAATTAAAGGTTTATCAAAAATTATGAATATCGGATTCAGTCATTTCCTACTTCCAAACAAACCTAGGAAGTCGTGAATGGGAGTCGTCAATTCCTTTGGTACCACTACTTACTACCGAGCGGCGTGATCAATGTTAATGAACGTATATTTGTCCCGTTAAACAAACCAAATGTAAGCATGTTATGTGAAAACAATGTACTAAGTATGCAAAAATGAACATACATAGCATGAATATGATGTAAATCAATGTGTACATATGCTGAAATGAACATATGAAACAAATGTGTTTATGAAATCAATGTACTAGCATGTTGATAAAACATACATAGCAAAAACATGGATGAAATCATGTACTAAATATGTACTATATGAACATAGCAAACATATGATATAAAAAACATGAAAATCACGAAAGTAACAAGTAGGCACATGTGTTTCACCCCAAAATGTTTGAAAACAGTAAAAGAGGGGTCCATGTACTCACTTGATATTGCTCAATAGTCTTTGGATAACAACCAAGCAATGCTAGGAAGATCACGGAATCAATCGGCACCTAATATAGGTAACTACGTTAATAAACCGGACCTAAATCGGAAGATCGGATAAAATGTGGTTTCGTAAACCAAATGAGCATATGAACTCATGTGATATGGTTTAACAAAGCCTACATTCTAAAACGAAACCTAACCTAAGTGCTTACGACCCATTACGACCCGTTTAGGTAGCTTACGCTACTTTAACCTGTCGCTTGCGTAAAACGCGTTCGGACCGCCTAACTAGTCCTATGACAAGTAATATATGCCTTAACATGTCTAATAATGTTGCCTAATCAGTTTCAGATGTCAAAATTTAGGTTACATATGCTTAAAATGAATTTATGCGCAAAAAGGGCATTTTGGTCATTTTCCTAAGGCATATAAACTACCTATCATACAACTAACTAAATGTAGTGACCATAAGGTATAACCTCGAAAGGTTATTCCTTATACAATTATGGTCACAAAATATGTTTGGTCGGATCCTAATGATCGACCAAACGGGTCGGGTTCGAAAGTCTAAGCGGTTGTTTAGACCGCTTATCTTTACGACCCTATACAAGTACTAAACTAAAAGTGATGAGTTAAACATGTTAAAACATGTTTAACTAAGTTAGAAAACAAGTTTGATATCAAAACAAAGGGTTTTGATACCCAAGAATAGTTTGGTTGCAAAATACGCATAAACGCGTATTTTGACCGAAACTATGACTCGTCACTATGCCTAAATAATGTGGTAATCAGTAGGTATAGAGCCATTTACTGGTCAATGCAGAAAGTCAAACGAACTTCGTGTTGACCATTTACTGGTCAATGCAGAAAGTCAAACACGGTTTGACTTTCATGCTTAAAAACGCATAAAAGCATGAAAGAAGCTTACAAGAGGTCCAAGCAATCAAGATAGAACAAGAAAACCAGAAAATTAGGACTTTCAACCAGAAGGGATAGTCCCAATTTTTCCAGAAATGAGAGAAATTCTGATTTGTGCAAGTGTGAAGTGAAATGGGGGTGGGCTTATATAGGATTTCCAAAACCGTTAGGATCATTCCTCGATTTTTGAGCTTCAATCTTGGCCCTCCATGTGTACCCACTGTTTTACAATACTAGGGGAGCCCAAAACCAGCTCCAAGTATTGCAAAAATTGCATAAAAACCCCTGAAAATCAACATAGTTGCTGAAAATTGTTCTGCTGAAAAAGGGCGCTCTCGCGCCACATGCCAGGAGCACTTTGGTCTGGCGCGTGGCATGAGGGAACCTGTTTTTGCAAAAGTTTCATTTTTGGCAAAACAGGTCCCTGCATGTTATAAAGTTGATTTTTGACACGTTTAAGCCCCGTTAACCCATTTTCAAGGCAAAATAATGATGCCAAAGTATAGGGGACATAAAATATGCTTGAAGATATCTCGGATGTCAGTTCGTTTGGTCGTGGTCACGATATTCGTTTAATTACGACGAAACACAAACGGACGCGAAAAACGATCCAAATTACATGACGAATGGAATTTTATCATGACAATAACTAAAATAAAATATTTTAATGATTACATAAAATTTTGGATGTCCGGATATATTCAGAACGTAAGATATGCGCGAAAATGCAAACTTATGCACTTTTTGACGCTTTTAGTCCCTGTTTGACCAAAAAGTTTATTTTTGCGCACCGAACCCCTCAAAGCCTATTTATAAGCCATGTAAAGGATATTTATGGTATGTTTAACTTATGGACATGTTCCAGAATGTTCGTTACAGTATGAATCGGCATACTTTTGTAGTTTGTTGAAATTAGTCCTAGTAAGCGAATAAACTTGATTTTGCCATACCAAAGCCTTCAAAACTTATTTCTAAGTTATGTAAAGGTTATTTAAGGTATGTTAAGCATATATTGATGTTCCGGAGTGTTTTTCGTGTTAAACTGATTACATTTACGCATCAGTTTGCGTATAACTCTCCGGAAAGCGATATAGAGTTTGAAATCGAACAAAAATCAAAACGTGCAAAATGTCAAACATAAATACACAAATATTGGGGCCAAATAACATTGTTTTATTGATAACTAATTTATTCAGAGTATATACAATGATTACAAGCACAGATGTCACATCACGATTCCTGGACAATCGTAAATGCTTTCACTGTCGCATATTTGAAATATTTCAGCTTATGCTAAAAGAGCCAGGTTTTCATTCCTGGATGTTTAAAACATTTTCACTTATAAATTTTTTATATTTGCAGATGAAAATTCCATATTACGATCCCGATAGCCAAGCCTAAGGGGGAGTCTGAAGACGAGCTCAACGCAAGGGGGAGCTTGTATCCGGAAAGCCAGGTGTCGATCCCAAAAGCACGGAAGCTTGATGAAAGGGGGAACCTGAAGAAAGAGCCTACCAAAAGGGGGAGCTGAAGCTGAAGACAGATCCACGGGGATTATGTTCGAGCAAGAGGGAGTCTGTGTTACTGAAGACGTGTTAAAGTTTCAAGAAGATTCAAAGAGATAGATAAAGACAAGACACTACGAGATTGACTGCGGAAATATCCAAGGGGGAGTCTGTAAGTGCAGTAATGTCTATCGCCTCTGTCAATCAATCTGTAGCAGAAAATAGAATAATACATAGCCTTATATTGTAATATTTAGGGAAAAGGCAAGGTGGCATTTATGTAATTAATGAGAACTCTCATTAAAGCCTTAGCCTAAAAATAGAGAAGTTAGGGCTTAGATTAAGAACTTTTGCCATTCTAGACTTTGGAGAGCTTTGGAGCTAGAGAGAGAGTCTAGAGAGAGAAAGTGCAAGAGGTGATTCACGGTGCTTGTAATCATTTCATACGATCAATTGAATCACAAATTTAGTACATTTTCGTGTTTGGTCCACGCACGTGTACGGATTCCGCACGTCACACGTGTCGATACGCAATCGTTCGGGAGTCGAAAACCGATCCTACAAGGAATCAGATGTCGTCACTAAACACATTCCTTAAATTGTAGCCATTTTTGAGTGTCTATTTTTTGGTTTCTAATCCGCATATATGTCACCATTGCTCTTGATTTTCTTGACTGTATATCTCTTAAATTTCAACATATACATGTGTGATTTAGTTTACGAATATTTTTCAATGCCGAGAACCTCGATCAGAGAGTAAAAAAGGCGTAAGGTTCACAATGGTGTAAAACTAAAATGGGATATACCGGGCTAGGATTCGAGTTACAGGAATAAGGGCCAAACCAATCACCCAAGAATGGAATCGTCGAGCGAAAACACTTGACAACCTCCTTGAAGCAGCTTTTCTTGCCACCAGACCTTTCTCCATCAATTAGGAATCTGATGCCATCACTAAACACATTCCTTAAATTGTAGCCATTTTTGGAGTGTTTATTTTTTGGTGTCTAATCCGTATATATATCATCATTGCTCTTGATTTTATTGATTGTATATCTCTTAAATGTCAACATATACACGTGTGATTTAGTTTACGAAGATTTTTCAATGCCGAGAACCTCGATCAGAGAGTAAAAAAGGCGTGAGGTTCACAATCGTGTAAAACTAAAATGGGATATACCGGGCTAGGATTCGAGTTACAGGAACAAGGGCCAAACCAACCACCCAAGAATGTAATCGTCGAGCGAAAACACTTGACAACCTCCTGGAAGCAGCTTTTCTAGCCACCAGACATTTCTCCATCAATTAGGAATCTGATGCCGTCACTAAACACATTCCTTAAATTGTAGCCATTTTTTGAGTGTTTATTTATTGGTGTCTAATCCGCATATATGTCATCATTGCTTTTGATTTTCTTGACTGTATATCTCTTAAATGTCAACATATACACGTGTGATTTAGTTGACGAATATTTTTCAATTTCGGGAACCTCGATTCGAGTTACATGAGCAAGGGCCAAACCAACCACCCAAGTGTGACACCCGGCTTTTTAGGTCGTACCGTACAACTGTAACACGTGTTGTGAATAGGTAACAGGGCTGTATTTGACTGGTTTTGATGTGTATTTTTGAAATTTAATGAAATGGTAAATTTAAACCTTGGTAAAAATTATGTTGGCAACGATAAGATAAACGCTTATCGCGTAACGGATAAAATGTGAAACGAACGTCGGTGACCACCCGATCAGTGTTAAAATCCTAAAAATAGTCTGTTATGATTATAATAATTATTTTAATCATATCCGTGTGGAAAAATAATTTAAAACGCTAGGAAACTCTATTTCTCGAGTTTAAGCGCGTACCACGCAATGCAGCGCCTGTACCGACAAAATACTGTCAACACAGCCTGTCAAGGCAACTGATAATCATTTTAATAATAATTTGATGATTTTATTACTATAGAATGATAAAAATAAATAAAAACGCTTAAATCTCTATTTTTGCGATTTTAAGCGCATACCGCGCAGCACAGCGCGCATACTGCTAAATACCTGCAACGTCGCCAATCCCGGCAAACAAAATATTGTTCAATAATATTTTGATGAGTTTATTTTTATAGCGTATTAAAAATAATTTAAAACGCGTTAAAACAGGTTAAAATGCTAGATAAAATACCCGGTATCCAGTATAATACCTGTTTTAATACTAGTTTACATATATGTATATATATGTGTGTGTATGTACGTGTAATATATATAAAGAGAAAGAGGTGGCAGCCATTAAATCACACTCTCTCTCTTCTCTCTTCCATGTATTGGTTGAAAAAGAGGTGGCCATGATTGTGTCCCTTTTTAATACTTCCAATATCTTTCAAAACTCAAGAAACAAGATCACAACAACTTCTCTTTCTCTCTACTATAATTCAGCCGAAAATCCCCTTACCACCTCCAAATTTTTGAAATTTTTGATGTTCTTGCAAGAACTAAATTAAATCTAAGGTGTTTCCAAGTTATTTTGAAGATCCAAAGGTGTTTTCAAGGTGAAACAAGCTCGATAACATCAAAATCTTGTCAAAAACCCACTTGAATCTTGAGGGTATAAAACTATTCTTTTTAAAAGTGTTCTTGATTCTTAGTGTTGAAAATAATAGTGAAAGGTTTCTCTCGAATCTTAGAATATTTCACAAACTTGAATTCTTAAACAAATGGGTTTTCAAATAAAATAAAATGGATGAACTAGTATGTATATGTGTGGCCGTATGTGTATATATATATGTATGGAGTTTGAGTTTTAATTTTCTTGATGTTCTTGATTGATAAAAATCAAAAAGATGAATGCATGCATGTTTAAAAGGTGTCATATGAAAGCTTTTTGATTTGAAATGAGTTTATATGAAAAGTGATGATTTGATAATGATCATAGGAAGATTAGAATGTTCTTGAATATTTGAATATGAGTTAAATGCATGATTAATATAAATTAGATCATAAGTAATGATGTTAATGTTGTATGAGTGCATTAGATGCACATACATGAACATGCATGATGATATGAAAGCATGAAATGATGATTTGAACATGATTTGATAAAAATGATATTTGATCAGATTATAAACATTAAAATATGATTATTTTGAAGTATTTAATGATATAAAACTTTGTCATAAGGTTTACTAGCTTTGCATGTTATACATGAGGCTTGGAAACTTGTAAAATAGGTGAAATAATGTGTTTTGTGTATGATTTAGTAAAAATCCGTTTTGAGCAGATTATAAACACTAAAATAAAGTTATTTTAAAGTGTTTAGTGACATATAACTTTGTCATAATGTTTTCTAGCTTTGCATGTTGTACTTGGTGCATTAAAAGTTGTAAAATACGTGAAATCGCATGATTTATGTGACTTACACAAAAACTGCACTAATCTGATTATAACCACTATTTTAATCAGTAAATAACATGTATTGTGTTAAAATATCAAGTCGTTTCAAGTTGGGATGATTATAGTAACGTTTAACGCAAAACAATGCGTTAAAACGGTCAAAAATCGGCTTTTCGAGTGATTTTTATGAAACTGATTTAGATCAGTAAGTAAACTGATATTTTTAGTTTAAAAATGAGTATTTTAACTAATTTTAAGTTTACATGGTGTTTGGTTGGTCATACGTGACTTCCGACGCCCGAAACCGTTACCGAATCGCTAAAATACGCATTTTTCAATATACACTAGTATAGGTAAAAATTTTGGTAAATCTTATGTGTTAAAATGTGTTAGGTGATTTAAACATGAGAATGTGAAAGTATGTTAAGTTTTGTATATTTGTGCGTTTTGTGCGGTAGAAACGGTAAAAATCGCGTTAAATGTGTAACTTGTTTGTCGAGCATGAAATTTGATACATATGAGATGTTTTATGTATATTTGCTTTAAAAATGACAAAATAGATAAGTTAACAAGATTTCGTGTGTGTTGATGATAAATTATATGAACACTTATGTATATATATTACGACGCGCAAATCGTAGATATATTGCGTATAAACGGGAGTATTAACGGATTTACACAATAATGGTCACCAATAAAATCGTTCAAGTCGCAAAATCATAAAAAAAATATATGGACTCATATATATATTAATGTGCCAACATAATAAAAAATGATAACTTTTCGAGAAAATCTCAAAGTTATGTGATAATTCTAAGAAACAGAGAAACTTAGGATTTATGTGATGTTTATATTGATTTAAAATCGTTCCTATATATATAATAGGATGTGTGGAAATCAATCTCTGGGATTGCGCTATTTAAAATATGTCACACCCCGAAATATCAGAGCATTGGCGTGACTGGACTGATATCTTCATTGCACAGCGGAAGCAAATAAGCTAAGTCTTTTAGAAAATGAACGCCACTAAGTACTCGACTCCAGATGGTTCTCCTATTCCAACTGTGCCTTGTCTTAGAAATATAACCTGAGAAAGAACATGCGAGAAAAATCAACATAAAGTTGAGCGAGTTCATAGTTTGTTTGTAAAAGATTTGAAATAAATCTTTTGAGTTGTGAAAGATTTGAAATAAATCTTTGGAATAACCGGTTTTTGAAATAGTATTGAGAAAATGAATTTAAAAAAAATCATTTTCTTGCCAAGTTATATGGAAACGTTGTGTTTGTAACACGTTATGTTCATAAAACCATGTATTTGTAAAGCCTTGTATTTATAATGTTCACATAACCGTCAATGCCCACCCTGACTTTGACTCCATACCCGCATAATGCTTTGAATTTGTATAAAACATGATAGTTAATTTTGTATGAACAAGAAGTTTCCGTAAGTATAAAATCCCTGGTATGTAGCAGATAAGGAAAAAGAGATCACCAATGGTTTGCAAGGCCATTGATATGTGTGAAGTGCAAGTAGGAAGACTCAAACCTAGCGGATTTTGCGTTGGGCACAAAGTCACCCCGAGGTCCGTTCTGCTGGGCCTGGGGTTGGGCTCGCTACACCCAGATAGATCTACCGCTTACGTCCCTCGGTCCTACAATGAGGATTAATGGCCTCCAGTTCCCGCCTACCCACTCACATGATCTAAGTAGTAAACCCTCCTTACGCTAATCATACCATGTATAAAAATCCCTGGTCACCCTGACCAGATCCCTGGTCACCCTGACCAGATTCCTGGTTACCCTAACCAAATATCCCTGGTTACCCTAACCAAATATCATTCACATTTCGAAAATAAGCATTTGTTTTTGTAAAAACCGGTATGTTTAGTGTAAACCTTTCGTAATTCATTTGTGTTTCCCCGAAATCCCTTAGTAATATGATTTAGAAATACGAGTTTTGCGTTAGTTCAAAACTTTGTATGTTTTTGCAAAACGTGCATGTCTTTCCACCCCGAAAACATTTACAAAAATGTAAAACAGTAAAAAGTGGGGTTGTGAACTCACCTGAATATTCCTGTGCAAAGCTAGCTAAATACGACTTCGTGATGTCGTTTCCAAGACTTGTGCGTTCTACAACATTCCTAACACGGAATATCTAATAAGTCCCTAATTAATGTGGTAACAAAACTACGTGTTACCGAGCTCTACCGAATTGTTGACCGAACGATTCGACGGTTTGTTGTTAACTTATAAGAAACGAAGAAGTTATGCTTGCTAAGTTTCGTTTAGCTTCGTTTTGAGAAGTCGTATGTTGATATATAGGAATATTCGTATGAAAGTAATATATAATAAACTTGTATTATATATCGCGTCTTGTATGAAAATTTATCAAAATAGGTGTATATGCCGTTTAGGCGTTTGAAATAAATATAAAAGAGTTATATTTATTCTACAAAGGAATCGTCGAGTTGTATTTGAAAGTAAATACGATCTATATTTATTTTCATAAAGAGAAGTCGTGTCGTTTGTCGTTTGAAAATAAATATAATCTATATTTATTTTTATTAGGGAATTCGTGTTACGCGATGTTTGAAATAAATATATATATGCTATATTTATTTATAAAAGTATTCGAGTTTTCGTTTGAAATAAATATATAATTTATATTTATTTTTATAATGGATTCCTCGAATTTTCCGAAGTTCAAAACAAAATAGTTTCCGAATCGTTGTAAGTTGTAAAGTGCCGTTGTAATAATTATTCATTCGTGTTTAAAGTTTCTCGGATACAAAAAGTTGCGTCTTTTAATAAAACGCGTTAGTTTTAAAGGATTTTCTCGAAAAACGGGCAGAGTTTCCTCTATTTTTGGACGCCCCGACAACTAAAGTGTCGAAATTTTTATCAAGATTCAACTAAACTATAAATGTAATTTCAGCAAACATATATGTATATATCAAATGTAACTTATAAATAGGTCGGTTCGAGCTCGTTATCACGTGATACGTTAAAACTATAATAAATAAATCGAGTCACTAATTTTTACCAAATCCTCGTGTCGATTTGCAGAAATGTTTGACTGAGTTGACCGAGTCAACTGAGTTGATCGAGTCGATTCGGTTTGACCGAGTCAACCAAATCCGAGGCTGAGTCTGACCAAGTCGCTTGACCCGAACCGTTGACCGAACTACCCTTGAACCGAACTGAACCACGGCTGACCCACAACCGAGCCGTGACCCGAGCCATCATCCAACTTGAATCAAATCTGACCCGACTAAACCCGTTGACCCGAACCTGTTGACCAGTTGACTGTTGTTGACTGTTTGACCGCTGTTGACTCGGTCTGACCGAGTCAACCGAACCGAACCGAGATGCCACCCGAACCCAAAACTCGTCTTGAGCTGAACCACCTCTTGAACTAAATCATTATCATCAACAGCAACATCATCATCGTTACAACAACAGCAACATCATCAACATCATCGATCTTTACAGAAAAGAAATAAAACGAAAGAAATGAGGTGATTTCTTACCGGTGAAGCCCGTCGGACCAACTCACCACCGCCGTCACTGCTACTGCCGCCGCCATAGGCGGCGGCGCTGCTCCGCCTCCGGCTCTCTCTCTCCTCCCGTGTCTCTCTCTCTCTCCTCTCGAGTCTCTCTCTCTCTCTCTTCCTGATTGTAGCCACCGCACCACCACCCGACAGTGGTGGTGGTGCTCCGATCGTGAAACGAAGAAGAAAGGGAGCAGGGGGGTGTGTGCTTGGTGGTTATCTGATTACAGGGGAACCGAGAAAAAAAGGGGGGTGTCTTCGCCTGAAGGACCACCGGCAGCCGCCGGTTCCCGGTGGTTGTTCGCCGGACAGAAAATCAGAGGAAGGGAGGTGGAGGTGACCGAGATAGGTGTGTTGAAGTGTGATCGAGAGAGGGAGGCAGACCTTATGTCTGTGTATATGTTGGGAGTTTAGATAGAAGAGAGGTTTATAAAGAGGATTGTTTAAGATCTATAGAGATCTAGTTAAAATATTTTGCATAGATTTTCCCATCTCTAGAGATCATGATGGGATTTGGAAAGATCTACAAGAAACAACCTTGTAGTAGAAATCTGCAATATTATGTGTAGGTTTAGGCTTGGGCCCAGGGCCCACAAGCCCCTCTCGTGCGTAAGCGGCCCGTAATTCCTACGAGACCCGTTGTCAAAACCCTGAACTCCGTTTACGTCAAAAATTAAAATACACCAAAAATACGGTCGGTAGTCGTTGTTTGCACGCCCGTTCGTCGATCACGGTAATAATCGCGAAAAATTGTATCGTTGCCGTCTTTAATCCATTTTTCGATCCGGTTTCGACTGTAGTCACAAAAATATAATTACGAAGCTAATATATATCGTAAAAATTTAATATTTGTCTGCGTTGTCAGTATTTTGTACGGCATCAGTTCGTTGTCGCTAGATATTCAGCAGATTTTCCGTAAATCACCACACGCGCACTGTATAGTCGAATAAACGCTCCTAGGCATTCCCAAGGCCTAATTAAGTTAATTTGCGCTGTAAACACTATTTATTATCGCGTTAATTACCTGTTAATCACGTAATTAGGAGCCGTAAATCACGGGTTGTCACAAAATACGCACCCAAAGGTGAGTGTCACTAAATCCCTCTTTTTACTGCTTTGTATATATTTTGGGGGTAGAACACGTCAATAAAAGGGTTTAATAATGTTTTTGAAATAAAACATACCTTTTAATATAAAATATATATTTTCGTTGAAAATATATGAAATTTGATAAGTCATACGTTTCGAAGTAAAAAATGTTTTTGATGAATGAATGTTGGAAATTGAGATGTTACGGTATTTCCTAGGTGAAACAAGACCGTAAAGTTGGACGGATGTCGGCCTGGGTCTCGAATGATGGAGATTCAGGGGATTCGTACAACATCGTGTATTAAATTTTCATATTAGTAGGATATATATTGTACGTGAGGGATACATCATATTGTTCTTCAAGAGGATCCTGCGCCCATGATGTCGTTTAATCATTTAAGTATTGCACACGAGGAATTGTTGGTAGATTTATCGGGTTGACAACCCCGTCGTGACCGGTCGCTCCATGTCAAGTCAAACGACGAATTGATATTCTATTTATTGTCTAGCTTTGATTATCACTACATGGTTAATATATAGTCCGTATTGTCTAGCTAACATACGAGTCTGGAAATTGATGCAATAATTTAATATACAAAACCTGGGTATTAACTATATTGTCGGGTTCTTGAACTGCGACGGATGACCCATGGATTTTTTTAAGGAAGTAAAACGGACTTTCAAATATTATATGGATGTTTTCAAATAAACACCTAATCAGAAAGTTTTCCTTTGGAATAATATTGTTTGTATGTGAATACGTGAACTCACATTCCTTTGTGTTGACACTTGATTTTTAACGTGTTCTACAGGTACTTGAGTTCGGCTTCGGGAATTATGGCGTATCATGTGGTTGTTGATGCATGTTTTGTTACTTAATAATGTTGGACTAACTTTTAAAACTTTCTGGGACGAATGTAATAAGATCCATGAGGATCAAAACAACTTAACTATGTCGTGGTTGTGTCATGTTTTAAAACGTAATGTTTAAAACTTAGGTTTTAAATAAGATAATATGTCCAACAATTCAATGCATCGATCATCAAGATATAAATGGGCACCAACTTCCGTCTCCACTACGTTTTATATTCCGCTGCGACGTTTTTGGGGTGTGACACCAAGAATGGAATCGTCGAGTGAAAACACTTTACAACCTCCCTTGGAAGCAGCTTTTCTTGCCACCAGACCTTTCTCCATCAATTAGGAATCTGATGCCATCACTAAACACATTCCTTAAATTGTAGCCATTTTTGAGTGTTTATTTTTTGGTGTCTAATCCACATATATATCACCATTGCTCTTGATTTTCTTGATTCTATATCCCTTAAATGTCAACATATACACGTGTGATTTAGTTTACAAAGACTTTTCAATGCCGAGAACCTCGATCAGAGAGTAAAAAAGGCGTAAGGTTCACAATGGTGTAAAACTAAAATGGGATATACCGGGCTAGGATTCGAGTTACAGGAACAAGGACCAAACCAACCACCCAAGAATGGAATCGTCGAACGAAAACACTTGACAACCTCCTGGAAGCAGCTTTTCTTGCCACCAGACCTTTCTCCAACAATTAGGAATTTGTTTCCGTCACTAAACACATTCCTTAAATTGTAGCCATTTTTTAGTGTTTATTTTTTGGTGTCTAATCCGCATATATATCACCATTGCTCTTGATTTTCTTGACTGTATATCACTTAAATGTCAACATATACACGTGTGATTTAGTTTACGAAGATTTTTCAATACCGAGAACCTCGATCAGAGAGTAAAAAAGGCGTATATGTTGTAACATTCCCAAAAATTTTAAATTTAAAATAAAATTATTACACGAATAGGTCATTGGTAGGTTGACTGTTAGAAATATGAAGTACCTAGACGGGCCTAGGAACCATTTAATAATTAAATTATAAAAATACATTATATTTAAACCTACTCCGTTTTTAATGAAACTTGGCCAAAATGTAGATACAAATATTCTCGTTCTAATGACATATTCATTATTTTATAGAACGTCATATTTTAGAAGTTATAAACGCCAAATATGTGACAACTGTCACTTTTCCGTACATTCCGTACACAAATTGAACAGTAATCTGTGCATGATCTAGCTTACTAGAAAAATGAAATTCTGATTACTGTTATATACATACAATGGCATTTCATGTTGCAAGACTTCTATCATTACTGCATGCAAAACGATATAGTTCTAATAATACACAGAACAGAATTGGCACCATTATCAGACAAACTAAAAGCACTGACGGGAGTTCAGTACATAGACAGACAGTGTTTTGAGGCCAGTATGAGCCAGAGACTACGTACTACACTAGTATAGTGTATAGGGAAGTAAGGACCACAAAACTGCTTTTCTAGGTGATAGGTAAAGTGCCGGAAAGTGCCTAAAACCCACAAAAAGTGCAGAATTCTGCATAAATCGGCAAAATTCAGCATTTTAACAAGTTTATTACATGCAAAAATGTGACTAAATGGTCCTGAATACTTTCCTAAGTGTCGGGAATTAAAAGTGACACAAAAGGGTACATAAAGATCACTAAACGGTATAATTTGACACTTTAACGAACCGGTATCTAACCGAACAACCGAACACCACCCGAAACACCAAAATTATACTAGAAGCATTGTTTTATTAATTCTGAGCTAGTTATGATCCCCGAACACCCTAACACACTATATAACACCGTATATGCATACACACTAACTATTATACTTAGAACTTTAACTAATCACTTAACTTATAATTCAAAATCAACCAAGACCCCCCCCCCATCCATATGGACGGTTATGAGGGTGGCCCCACCTCCAAGGTCTTACAAGGTTACCCCAAATATTCCCTTGATCTCCTAGATTTCATTTGATCTTACTTAGATTTGTTAAGATCATGTTGTGTACTATAGAGACACAAGACCCAATGGATAATGCATTAAGGTGGTTATAAGATAGATTAGAACTCTCACACTTCACCCCACTCATCTCTCTCCCCCTCTTCTTCTACCCCACGGCCGTGAGCAACAACAACATCATCATCATCATTCATCAAGTTCCATCCATTTCTAAGTTCATTCAAAGGTATTAAAAGGTGTTTAATGAAGCTTGGTGGTCTTGGATCTTGAAGGACCTTCATCATTTACTATTATCCTCCACATTTATCATCTACAACATCTTGTGTTCTTCCCTAGCCTTGTGCTAGTAGTAAGGCCCTTATGATCTCTTGTTGTTTCATATTTTGATGATTAAAAGATGATGAACATTGATAATCTCGATGAACACTAAGGAACATAAACATAAATCTCTAACATAAGCTTATAAACATATGAATACTTGTTGATTTGTGTTTATTTGCTTCTTGATGATTAATTATTTGTGTTAGTAATGTTAGACATCATAAGAAACCTACTAGATTGTGATTAAACACATGATCTAGTAAGTTAAGGTGGTGATCTTGTGAGAAACCAAGATCATCATGCCTTATGTTTACATGAACTTGAATAATAAAAGTTGTTTTCATGTGATGATGATTTAAACAAAATACAAGTCTTGTGAGTGGATGATTTCTAAAATAGTTTTCCAAAGAAACCAAGCTAAATCACAAAGATTTACATGAACATTGTTTTAAAAGAACTAATCATGTTTCTAGTGTTGAAACAAGTATAAGCATACATTGTTTACAAGAAAAATACAAAAGAATGGTTTTTTGGAAAAATCATCTAGTAAGTTGTAAACACTTAAATATTTCAAGGACGAGATTTTTAAAGAAGTAAAAACACTTTAAAGGGTAACTAAACCTACTAAAAACACTACCAAGTTACTACAAGTTTTTATGAAAGTTCAAGTTCATGATTATTATGTAGATAGCTTTGTTTTAGCACTTGGTAAGCGTAGATTGATTGTTGATTGTTTGTGATGATTTTGAAAAGAAAATTATATGCTTTGATAGCATGGACACCTCCATTTTTAGGGGAAACTATGGCAAAATTTTCTAAAAATATAAACACTTAGAAAAATATTTTCTAAACAAATATTTACAAGTGTGTTTTAACTATGGTTTTAAATATAAACTTTGCCATAGATTTTGTTACAAAAATACATGTATCGGAGGTTGGTTTTTATAAATAAAAATGGGTAAATATGTATTTAGAATATATATTTACATTAAGGACACATTGTGTGATTATTTGTATACTTTGTGCATTACTTATATTATTTCAGGATTTAAAGTAATATAACTTAACAAAATACCAAGAATTTACAATCCAAAATATTACCAAAAATCACAAGGAATCGAATGTATAAGTTACACACATAATATTACGAAACCGAACGATAGAACGTAACTTACAAGTATTCCGGAAAATACATTTATGAGCATGTTTTTGGTAAATATTATAATGGATACGAAAGGAATGAAAATATGGTTTTTGTAAATATTACCAAGCTATATCATATTTTCGACAAGGAGAAAATATATTATTTTTGGAAGTAAAAATGTATTTTCTTAGAATATTTAGAAGATATATGATTTTTGGGAAAAATATATATATTTTCTTGAAATACATTATTTCTGGACAAAATAAGTTCATATATATTTTCTAAGTGAGACTTGAAAATATATTGTTTTGAAAATATATATTGGGAAATATATTAGCATATTTTATTTGGAATAATACACCGGAATACGATGCCAATACATGGCAAGATATACAAATACAAGAATACGAATATACATGTATAAGATACCCCCATCCTTGGGAAGGAAATACGAAAATAAATACTTGAGAAGTATTATTACAAGAATATTGTTTAACGATTATTCCAAAAATTAAATATAATTTAAAGTTAAAATAATTATTATTTTAACAAATAATTATAACTTTGAATATCATTGAAGACATGAAAGAAACGTAACTAAAAAACGTGAATACTAAGGCAAGGCACGGCCCTTTCATCTAATAGACCCTAGTACATTGTAGAAAGTCGTGTTTGCTGACGAGACTTGAGTTACGAGTACCGAAGACGCAAAACAGTGAGTTCATGTCCCCCTTTTCTCTTAACTGTTTTCGGTTTTATAACTCTCGGGGGTGGAATACATGTTACGTATGCTTAAACGGTATGAAATAAACTATTAAATCATGTGAGCATAGCTTAAATTTGAAATGCCATTAATTCATAATTAGGGACGAATGTTAGATCTAACGGGTACGGCCGAACCCCACTCATGGTACTCGTGTGACCACTTGAGTGCTTCGGTGTCCCAGTCGAGGGAAATCAACATAGTCGAGGTGAATCGACATAGTCAAGGGAAATTGACATAGTCGAGGTAAATCGACATAGTCGAGGGAAATCGACATAGTCGAGGGAAATCGACAAGGGTATAAGCCTACTCATTTCGAGTGCTCCCTATGTCCTCACATGTTTTAATGTCCTTGTAAAACATTCATTTGGTACGTTCATACACACTTCTCATACCTGTTTTCAAAGGAGTCTCTCAAAGGTTTACAAGTTTGCCAGTACTCACACAAAACGCATGAACTCGCTCAACTTTTGTTGATGTTTTCCAAAATTACATGTATTTCAGGTAACAAGATGGATCTTGAGCGCGGGTGTTGTTTCTTGAAGTAAAATTCAAGTTTAGATGTCTTCCACTTTTGTTGAATTGTGTCTTAGTCGAAGGTTGTGTTGTTCGAAACTTAAATAACTTGTATTTGTAATACTTTTACTTAATGAATGGATGAACATCGTTTTGATCATATAGTTGTTTATTATGATTGAATGCAATGATATTAAACCAGTCACACATCATACGCTTCCGCAAAAGTCAGGGTGTGACAGTTTGGTATCAGAGCTTCGATTGTAGTGAACTAGGATTCCTTCACGAGTCTAGACTACAATCACTAGGACTCTCTCACAAAAAACATTTTTACAAAAAGGTTTTTCATTGCATTTACGTAAGCGTCAAGATCCATGAGTCAAATATTTTTCAAAGAAAGGACAAGGCAAGGACATTAGTAGGGAGGAGAATACCCCAAACTAAGGTGCCAACTAAGGCATAGTCTACATGAGTTAGACTTGCCAAAGAAAAAATGACCCCCCCCCAAGGATAAACGAGAGTTATATGTGATACGATGCATCGAATTGCCTGTTTATGCTAAGTAACATATTTGTTTATCGATATATACATACGAATAAGTGTACGGAATAATTATTGATGTGAACACGATACCTTCGACTCCGAATCCTATTATTGTTCTTACTCGTACGATGAAGCTATCGGCCTCGCGTTCATTGCAAAGCTCATGGCCGGAGTGATTACCAAACGAGATTCTGAGCTTGCTTCCGTAGTAGATGGCTACTCTTCCCTCTCGATCGTGAAGGTGCCTGACTACGGTAGTAACGGCGAGGCAGAGGCGGCAACCTGGAACAACTTCTTAATCAGCGGGACGAGGCCCCAGCGGCTTTTGTGAAGCGAGATTGATGACACACTTGACCAGACAAGGAAGATGAAGTATTCATCTTGAAGGTGCCCCTCCCACTACTAGGAATTCTACTTATTCCTATTTCGTTTAATCATCGTGCCTGTTCGCGCGTAACAATAGCGAATGACAGCAGGTGGACCACTGCAATGGTCCTTTCCATGTCAGAGGTATAAGGACAGTAGTGTCCCCTCCTTGGTTGATCATCTACTTGGACAAGGGAAAATTGGGGTAACTGTGCAAGACAATTTATTATTACGGGGGCCCACGTAATAACAACTTGTAGTGCATGGAAATCCTGGTGGACTCTGCGGGTCAGGCTAATGATCAATCACCATCCCTCCAAAAATAATCTATAGGTGTTCACACCTTCATCTGGTAGGGCAATACATAGACCATTGCCTTAGCACTTTATAAAGTAGGAAACCTGTCTTTGCCTACTTCGTGTCTGACACTTCTACCCGTGTACGAGACGTTTGAGAACCTATATTTAAGCAAGTGAATATGGATAACATTCGGAAAAAGTCAATGACGTTACACTCTCTATCACCCCTACATGAACAACCCCCATCTCAAGGAAAGTATACCCGTCTTGGAAAGCTATGTAGAAGGAAAACAACTACCACTTCATGAAACTTGTATGACCAAGGCGATGTAGCCTCGAGTTCATTTTATTTTATTCCCATTATAAACAATAAGCCAAGTTGGCAAGCCTATGTGAAGGCTCAGTAATTGTTTCCTCGCTCATACATTGTTGAGTATATATGCATGTGATATTGGGTGATTACATGTTGGCTTATGGTACTATGTACCTCATAGACAATTATGGAATGTTGTCTAACCTACCTCATACCTTTTAACAGAAGAGAATGCCGCCCCAGATGAGACACAGACACCGGTATTTTACCAAGGATAGAAGCCGAGCTTCAAGAACGCATCTCACAGGTAATTGCACGACATGAAGCCCTACGCTCTAAACACAGCGGTGGCACTACCGAAAATAACCCTCCAACTGGCTGCACTTATAAACAGTTCTTGGACTGCAAGCCATTAAACTTTGACGGCACAGGTGGCGCCGTTGCATTTGTTCATTGGACAGAAAAGACTGACTCCGTTCTAAGAATGAGTAACTGTTCACCCCAGCAGAGTGTTACCTTTATCTTAGGGTTGTTTTTGGATGGCGCACTCTCCTGGTGGAACCTTCAGGTTTAGACCCTAGGTGTAGATGCTGCTTATGCACTGAGCTGGGACGAGCTCAAGGAAATGATGGAGAAGAAATACTGTTCTAGGGCTGAAATCCAGAAGCTTGAGGTGGAGTTCTGGAATTTGAAAATGGACGGGCCGAAGATTCCTGAATATGTCCAGCGATTTCACGACTTGTCTAGGGTCGTTCCCTACTTAGTCAAGCCTGAATTCAAGAGGATTGAGCGATTCATTTGGGGACTTGCACCTCAAATTAGGAGCATGGTTACTACCTCAAAGCCCCTAACCATCGCAGAGGCAATCGATTTGAGTGTCACTCTTACTGAAGAAGCTCTACGCATGGGAAAATTTTTGGAATCTGAGGATAACAAGAAAGAGACTCATGTGGAGTCATCAGGCAACAGGAAGAGGAAGTCTTCAAACCTAAAGATAGGCACCCAAGTCAGCTATGGAAGCTCTAAAGCAAACAAAAGAAAGGAAATGAACCCGCCGCGTGGCAATAAAGCTTATGGAGCCACTAATAAGGCTAGAGGTAAGGTTTACTTGGGGACCAAGCCTAGGTGCGAGGAATGCAATTTTTACCATGAAGGTCGATGTCTGAGGCCTAAGTGTGGAAAGTGTGGAAAGGAAGGGCACAGCAAGGATGCCTGTTGGGCGAAGGATCCAGACGGAGGAGATAATGGGAAAATTCCAGGCTGCTACAGGTGTGGTGAAATAGGGCACTTTAGGAAAGATTTCCCTAGGAAGAACCAAGCAAGGAAGGGTCTTCACGATCGAAGCTCGTGAAGCACGCCAGGATCCAGATGCGGTTACGGGTACGTTCCCTATTAACCAACCTTATGCATTTATTTTTTATTAATACTGGCACCAACTTTAACCTTGCATGCGTAGAACTTAAGAAACTGCTTGGCCTAGTTTCAAGTAGAATAGACATCCCGTATTTTTTAGAATCGGCATATAGAATATTAGTTTAGGCAGACGAGGCGATTAAGGATTATATTTTGGGGACTCAGAAGGCCGGAACTTTCTGTTACCATTGACTTGGGAAGTCACGATATGATAGTCAGCATGGATTGGAAATCCAAGTATAGAGCTTGCTGGGATTGAACCCTATCAGAGGAACAGATAATTAAAGTCAAAACTGGATCAGAGCAGTGGATCCAGAATAAGCAGATGTTTACATACAAGTCTCTCCCCTTGAAAGTGATTTCAGCATCTACTGACCTCCTATCTGCTGATCGTGCAAACTACTAACCTACAACTGCTGCTCAAGTAAAGACCTGATGAAAGACCAAAGCCCTGCTGATTCAATCTACTGCCTTGAGTCTAGCACTGCTGATCCGGACAAGTACTGCTGGGTTCACAGCAGTGGAAGGTTGCAGCAGCTGATCTATAGTCTGTTTTTTAATGTAATGTAATAGCAGTAGTTAACATAGCAGTGTTTGTATAGATCAGAGGTTAGAGTTTGTTAGGAGGTTAGATGTCACTTTCATGGTGACGTCAGCTAAGATGCTCAGTGGTTTGCAAGTGCCTATAAATAGTTCAGTACTTTGTACTGTTCTATTAGCTCTTTTGCATCATCGTCTTCTTTGCACGAACAAACAACTGAGCTCTGGCTGAGGGGGAGTTTGCATTCATTCATCAATCATTGTAATCGTTATTGAAATAAATTCAATCTTTCGATTCATTGTGAAAAGATGTTTGATCAAAGTATTACTCTCGTTTGATTGTATGCAAAGTTTGTTTTCATCATAATTCCGCTGCACACTCATCCATTTTCATTTTAATTACAAACATAAAATACAATCAGAATCAAACTCAGATCCAACAATTGGTATCAGAGCTTGGACAGTCAAATTTGATTTAACAATCATTTTGACATAAATAGTTCAGCTCAAAATCGTTGATATCGATAGTTTGTTCGTTTTAGTTGAAAAACAGAGCAAGGTTTAATCACCATTAAAGTTGATTAATCAGTGTCTGTAAAACAACCAAGATGACGTCACAATCACAAGATGATAAGAATAATGTTGGCTCGCTTTTTAAACCACCTATGCTTAAAAGAAATGAATACAACATCTGGGAGCGAAGGATGGGTCACATCCTTGCTCAACAGAACACTGGATGTTGGAGGTCTGTCGTTTTTGGTCCCCATGTTCCTATGGTGCCAAGTGCTGAGGATCCAAAGAAGAACGTACCAAAACCTTATGAAAACTATACTGAAACTGATTTTCAAAAGTTCGAATTGGATGCCAAAGCATTTAGCATCATAGCATCTGCATTACCAAATGAGATCTATGCTGGACTGTTGCATTGCAACAGTGCAAAAGAGCTATGGGATGCTTTGAAGGAACAGTTTGGTGGTACTGAAGAAGTTATTGAAAACAATAGGGAAATTCTGAATCAGCAGTATGAAACCTTTTGTCACATTAAGGGTGAAACATTGACCCAACAATTTGAACGGTTCAGTTATCTCATCAGTGAGCTAAGACTTGTTAAAGTTGAATTTCTAAAATCAACCCAAAATAGCAGGTTTCTTAGATCACTACCTGATAAATGGGACACAATTGCATTTGTGACTAGAAACTCTGTTGAGTTCAAAGATCTGACCCTGACCCAACTTCATGGTAGACTCCTGGCCTATGAAAGGGAGTTGAACCAGAAAAAGAAGTTGCAAGAGTCTGGAAAAGCCACTGATGATTACTCATTCGGTAGCACAGCTCTTCTGGGTCAGGAGGAATCTGGTGGTAGCAGTAAGGAACAGGGTTATGATCATTTCATTGATATAACAGCTGGTGGTAACTTTACCAACCCTGATCCTCACTCTGCAAATTATGCTTTCACTGCAAACAATGAAAACCAGATGTCAGATAATTTGTGCTTTGAACTCAATGATTTACAACATTTTGATCCCACTGACTTAGAGGAAATGGACATCCTGCACCAATTGGCTTTGCTCAGTGTTAGAACTAGCAAATTCTACAAAAGAACAGGGCGAAAATTCCCAGGTTTACATGGGAATCTGAGGGTTGGGTTGGATAAATCGAAAATCAAGTGTTACAAGTGTAATAGGTTGGGACATTTCGCTAGGGAATGCAGGAGTCAAACTATTGGTCCTATAATCACTCACCCTAGCTCAAATCCTAGACCTCAAAACCAAAGCACTGTGCACTATACCCAATATACCCCTGCAGCCCATGTTAACACTGCTCATTATGCTGCTGCCCCTGTGCCTGTGCACTATGTCCAAACCACTGTTCCACAGATTCAATATGTTCAAACCCCTGTCCCCCAGGCACAAGTGCAACCTGCACCTCAAACTGCTGTTCCAGCAGTGGTACAACCAGATCAGCAAAGCTTTTTCACTCAAGGCTTTGTTGACTGGAGCAGCATGCCTGATGAGCTTAGTGATGAAAATTTTGCACTATATGCTTCAAATGAACCTTCTAATGATGAATTTTGTTTGATGGCTTTAGAGTCAATACCAGAGGGGATTGAAACTGAAGGTGAACAGCTAAGTGATGAAACAGTGGATGAGGTGACTGAAGCAGTTGTTAATGCAGTTGCTGGTGAATTGCTGCTGGAAGAAAATTTAGAAACCCTGATTGAACCACTGACAGATCCATGGTCCAAAGAGGACAAAGAAGAAGAGATAACTGAGGAAGCAGGTGAGAAAGAAGAAAGAGCTGATGATGAAGAAAATCATCAATGTGATTGTGCAATGATGGCTGCTGCCAAGGGAGCTTCTGCATGCTTTAATAGTCTTTGGTATGTAGATAGTGGAGGCTCCAGGCACATGACAGGATGTAAAGCCCTCCTCAAAGACTTTAAAATCCATGGAGGGGGTGATATATCCTTTGGGAATAATAGTAAAGGGAAAGTTCTGGGGTCTGGTACAGTGCAGTCTGGAAATGTAAAATTTGAAAATGTCAATCTGATAGACAATCTAAAATTCAACCTTCTGAGTGTATCACAAATGAGTGACAAAGGGTTTGGGTCATTCTTCACAAAAGACTGTTGTAGGATTGTTGGACCAGAAATGGTCAAAAAGATTGAAGCAATAATCAAAACTGGTTAAACTAAACTTGTTGCTCAAAGAAGTGGCAATGTTTATGTTGTTGATATGTCAAAAGAGTGTCCTAGAGCTGATGCTTGTCTGTTCTCAACTGCCTCTAACAAAGAGACAGAACTTTGGCACAGAAGGCTGGGGCACACAAATCTTAAGACAATCACTGAAATTTCAAAAAATGGTTTGGTAAGAGGCCTGCCACAAAAATTGTTTTCATGTCCTGAACATTGCATTTCCTGCTTAAAAGGAAAACAGCATAAAAGTTCTTACAAGTCTATTGAAGAGTCCAAAACAACCCAGTGTTTGCAAATGCTACACATGGATTTGTTTGGCCCAGTTCAAGTCATGAGCCTCAAAAAGAAAAGATATTGTTTGGTTATTGTTGATGACTTTTCTAGGTTTACATGGACTTTCTTTTTACACTCAAAAGATGAGACTGCAGGCATTTTGCAAGACTTTGTGACATAGGTTGAAAAGCAATTTGACCTTCCAGTGAAAAGCTTCAGGAGTGACAATGGCACAGAATTTAAAAATAAGGAATTGGATGCCTTCTGTGTGAAGAAAGGGATTGTAAGGCAGTACAGCATCCCTAGAACACCAGAGCAAAATGGGGTTGTTGAGAGAAAGAACAGAACTTTGATTGAGGCTGCCAGAACTATGCTTGCAGATTCAGGTTTGCCATTAACTTTCTGGGCAGAGGCAGTAAACACTGCTTGCTATGTCCAGAACAGAGTTTTAATAAACCCCAGGCACAAAAAGACTGCTTATGAAATTCTGTATAAAATCAAACCACTGATCTCATATCTCAAGGTGTTTGGCTGCCCATACTTTATTTTGAACTTAAAAGATTCCATTTCAAAATTTGCAGCAAAAATTGATTGTGGTTATCATATGGGATACTCAACCACTGCCAAGGCCTATAAAGTGTTCAATACACGGACCAAGGCAGTGGAGGAGACTTTGAATGTTAAGTTCAATGAACTTTCATCAATGAAAATCCCAGCAAATCCTGCAGATCTGTTTGATCTTGAAAATTTTACTTTTGAAAATACTGATGTCAAGACTAACAGTGCAGGTCCATCAGAGGATACAACACCAGACTATGGGTATGAAGTCATCATCCCTCAAAGGTCTGCCACAAAGGGAAAAGCATCAGCTGTTCAAAACAGTTGTCAAAGCTCAACCACTACTACCTCAACAGTTGTTGACCAAAGTAGCCCATCAACCACTGCTTCCACATCCTCAAACACTGCTAACAAAAGTCCTCAAACAGTGGATAAAAGCCAGCAGTTATCCACTTCATTACCCCCTATTCCACCACCTTTTGAAGCCACTGCTGGATCATCAAAGTCCCCAGCAGTGGTTAGCTCAGATGATAAACATTTGCAGCCTTCACCAACAAATGCCATCATACCATACCAAGGAGATTTAATCTTCTTGAGATCTCATCCACCTGATCAAATCATTGGCAACATCAATGAAGGGGTGCTCACAAGAAGCCAAACCCAAAACATTTGTCTTTTTGCTGGTTTTCTATCACTCCATCAGCCAGTCAAGTACCAAGAGGCACTGAAAGACAATAGATGGGTAGAAGCCATGCAAGAGGAGCTACAACAGTTTAAAAGACAACATGTATGGGAGCTTGTACCACTGCCAGAAGAGGTTAGTCCCATTGGCACAAAGTGGTTCTTCAAGAACAAAACTGATGAAAGGGGTATTGTTGTCAAGAATAAAGCCAGGCTTGTGGTTCAAGGTTACAGACAGGAAGAGGGGATTGATTATGATGAAACATTCGCCCCTGTTGCAAGATTGGAAGCCATTAGACTGTTCCTGGCCTTTGCTGTCAACCACAACATGAAGGTGTTTCAAATGGATATCAAAAGTGCTTTCCTCTATGGTACAATTCAAGAAGAGGTATATGTTTGTCAACCTCCAGGTTTTGAGGATCCATTTTATCCAGATCATGTCTACAGGCTAAACAAAGCCTTTTATGGCCTGAAACAAGCACCAAGGGCCTGGTATGAAACTCTTTCCAACTTCCTTCTCTCAAATGGTTTCAAAAGAGGTACCATTGATAAAACACTGTTTCTAAAATGGAGAGGGAAGAATTTAATGATTGTCCAGATTTATGTGGATGACATTATTTTTGGAAGCACATGTAACTCAATGTGTGAAGAGTTTAGAGAACTCATGACAGCTGAGTTTGAAATGAGTGCAATGGGTGAGCTGCAATGCTTTCTTGGTCTCCAGGTTCAGCAAATGCAAAATGGAACTTTCATTCATCAAAGTAAATATGCTAAAGAACTTTTGACAAAATTTGATATGAATGATTGTAAACCATGCAGCACACCCATGGCAACAAATAAGCTTGTCATGTCTGATGAAAAGGATGAGCTGATTGACCAAACTTTATATAGAAGCATGATTGGGTCTTTATTGTACCTAACTGCATCTAGACCAGACATCATGTTTGCAACATGTGTTTGTGCAAGAAGTCAATCAGCTCCCAGAAAATCAAATCTCATTGCTGTAAAAAGGATATTCAGATACATAAAAGGTGCTCCCACACTTGGTATCTGGTATCCAGCTAATGGGAATATCAAGCTTTCAGGCTTTTCAGACAGTGACTTTGCTGGATGTAACACCACAAGGAAGTCCACATCAGGAGGGTGCAAGTTTCTAGGTGATTGCTTGGTTTCTTGGCAAAGCAAAAAGCAAGCAGCAGTTTCAACATCCACTGCTGAGGCTGAATACATTGCTGCTGCAAGCTGTACAGCCCAACTCCTGTGGCTTCAAAATCAGTTACTGGATTTTGGTATCACTGCCTTAAAGACACCACTCATGTTGGACAGTCAGGCAGCAGAAAATATCATCATAAATCCAGTTTCTCACTCTACCACCAAACACATCGACATCAGACATCACTTTGTGAGGGATTGCTATGAAAAAGGTTTGATTTCTCTGCATCATGTCCCAACTAAAGACCAACTAGCAGATGTGCTTACAAAAGCACTTGATACAGCCACTTTTGAAAGCTTGGTCTCTAGAATTGGGATGCTGAACATGGAATAACAAGCAACATCTTGTTTTTCTATGAATAAAAGCAACAAAATGCTTTCAGAAAATCAAAAATCCATCCTTAAAAATAGCTAACAATGAAATTTTCATTAAAATCCTTAAAAGTCTGCCATAACCACTGATTGTTCAAAAGACTGCTCTACTTCAAAAGCCTGTCCACTGCTGAAAGTCAACCCCTGTTCTCTCATTCCTTTGAAAACTCTGTTGTTCAAAAGCAGTGTCTTATCCACTGATATGCTATCCACTGATAGTGAAAATCATCCACTGCTTTACTACCACTGCCTTCATCAGTCACTTTCATAAAAGTACTGTCCTTCATTTTCACCAGGGGTTGTCACGTGGGCAGTACATAGTGATCAGACCTTTTGTAACGGCTGCCACATCAGCATTCGCTTTCTTCCCTATAAAAACCCCCACTCACCACCAAAACAGGGTTTTACTGTCGAAATGAATTCTTAAAAATTTTCTTCTCAAAGCAGTTTTTCATCTCATCCTTCACAAATTTCTTCGATCATTCTCTTCAAAAATGACAAAATTGAAGCCATCCACAAAACCCACTTCCAAATCATCATCGAAAACAGCCTCTCAAAAGGCAATCTCCACTGAAATCACATATAAACCATCTCACAATCTCCTGGGTCTTCTCACAAAACCAGGAACCACCAATGTTTTCGATTCCATCATTGACACCATGGCCAAATCAAAGTACAAAACTTTGTTCACCGCCGATGCACCAATCTATTTGGAGACCCAAAGAGAGTTTTGGAAGAATGCAACCCTTGAAACACAAGGAGACATTGCAACCACCATACACTCTTCTATAAAGGGTAAAGTTGTCCAAATCACACCACAATCCATTTCAGAGGTCTTTCAACTCGATGATCAGGAAGGTAAAATTTCTTTCACTAAAAACGAGTTACAAACTGACTTCATTGAGAGAGGGTATGAAGCCACAACGATGAAGAAACTTACCTTACAAAAAGGTTATTTTCCTTCTGCAACCAGATTTGTATTTCATACCCTCCTACTATGTGTTTCAAACAAAACCAATTCTTTCAATGAAATTCCTCTAAAGATTCAAAATCTGGGATATGCAATTCTTCAAGAAGAAAATTTTAACTATTCTCGGGAAATCTTTAAAGATTTGGTTAATAATGTTGAAACAAAATCATTCTTACTGTTTCCAAGGTTTTTAAGTTACTATTTTGAAAAGAAATTCAGTAAGGATGATTTAGCATCAATAATTCAAGGTGATTCTACTCAAATAAACAGTTTAACAACTGAAACTTTTTCAAGAATGTTAGCACCTTGCAAAACACAAGCAGATGTGCCTGAGCAGAATTTAGCAGCTACCACTGCTCCTCAGGTATCTGCTGCTGAGCCCACTACTCAAGGTGATCAAAGCAGCAGACCAACTGTTTTGAAACCCACACCTACAAATCCCAAAAAGCCAAACAAAAAGAAAAATCAAAAACCCCCCAAACCAATTAAAAAGGCAACTCTGGAGGATGAGATACCAGAGCTAATGCCTGTGACAGCACAAATGTCACATGAAACCACTGCTGCTACTTCCTCACAGCAGTTGGTACAAATATCTCAACCCATAACCGAAACTCCTCCTGCTTCTTCTCAAAAAGAACAGGTTGTACAGACAGGGCCACCACATTATGATGCTCTGGAAACACTTGTTTCTATCATCCACAGCCCAATGCCCGGGGCAAATTCTCTTTCTACACCCACCCTCACATCCACAATTCCACCAAAAACACAACTTTTGTTGGATGCAATAGATTTGAACCAGGCATTACTCATTCCTTCTCAATCACCTATTAATGAGAATATGCCTCAACAACTGACCGAGCCTGATGTATCATTCCTTGCTAACCCACCAACACAACCTGAGGAGGTTACACCCCTTGAGTTACAAGTAACTCTTGGTGGTAATTCAAGTGAAGCAGCCACTACAACTGTTGAACCCACTGGTTTACAGTTGGACAGTGGTTACATCAATAAGACTTCCTTGGAGGCAATTCCTTTTATAGCACCTCTGCCAACCACCAGTGGATTTATTTATCCTACTGGCAACATCAAAAGGTTGTCAAGTGTTGAAGGGAGAAGACCCCAGTACCAAGAAAAAGGGGCATCAGTGGTTAATGTTTGGAGTATACTCCCTACCTCTACCACTGATAAAACCACTGTTAGTGGGAAATCAGATGATCCCATTAAATTGGGTGATGGTTTAAAGTACCAGAAATTGACGGCTCGTGTTGAAAAGCTTGATAACTCTGTTGCAGAACTCAAAGATATGCTACAACAGTTGTTACAAGTACAAAAGGTACAATCAACTGCTATTCCATCTCAAGCACCTGCTCCACAACAGGCACATGCTACAAATGAGCTCTGGAATTTCTTTCAACCTTTTCTCCATCAACAAGCACAACTAGCAGATCAGCAACATGAAAAACATGTCCAACAGCTGAGAAATGCAATGGAGTCAAGGTTCAAGAACACTCAGGCTGATCTAAAGGCTCTCAAAACTCAGATCCTGCACACCACTGGCACTGCTCCTCCAACAGTTCTCTTCATTGATCAACTTCCCCCAGATAATGCCAAAAAGGGGGAGAAAATTCAGGAATGGAAAAAGAAGGGAATAGAGGATGGTCTCTACATTGAACCAGAAAATGCAAACATGACCAAACAAATCCCTCTGCCAGATGGAAGCAAGAAAATTGATGTGACCACAAATGCACTGGCAGAAGCAGTTGCAAGTGTAAAAAGGGATAGAGAGGCCAAAAAGAAAGCCAGGGTGGATTATCCGGATCAGGGTACTTCAGGGTCAAAAGATGATGAAAATCTTATTGATGAAAAGAAGAAGCCTACAAGAAGAGTAAAGCTACCCAAATCCATTCCAACCAGATGTTCAAAGTCTGTTCCAAAACCACCACCTAAAACAGCTGTTGTAACTCCTGTTGTACCCACTACTGTTGGTACTTCAGTGGTTTCAACATCTGCTCCCACTTCAACACACACCACTTCAACACATACTACATCCATTGCCTTATCACCATCACCACCAAAAACAAAATCACCTCCTGCCAAAAGGCAGAAGACAACAGTTGTTACAACATCTGCTGTAATGACAACAGTGGTTGGAACACCAGTTGCTTCAACAACTGTTAGTCAATCACAAACCACTGCCACTACATCCACCACCACTGCTCCATCCAAAACATCATCAGCCCCTCCTCAAACAAAGAGGAGAAGGCTAATTCTCAAAGATAATGACACTTCACCACCACAAACATCTTCAAAATCTTTAGCTCTTGTCACAATACCAAAACCGGTTCCTCTTTCTTCAATTCAAATGTACAAGCCCTTACCTCCTGCAGGTGTTCAATTTCCTCTTGAACTAGCAGCTGTTAGAGAAGAAATAAAATCCTTTTACTATGAGGATGACCCTGTCAAAAGGAGTTTGCCATCAATAAAAGGATATCCCTGGCCTAAAAATGTTGATGAATATTTGAAAATCAAGGCCAAGCAAGCAGAGGATATCTCAAAAAGAAACACACAAGGGAAATCTGACAAAGAAATTTCAAGAAACTATCAATATCTGCTCACACAGGTCAGATCCCTAGAACAATTTGCAAAAAATGTCAGTCAACAAATTTCAGAAAGAGCAGCTGAAACTTTGAAGAAAGACTACATTGAAAGCATCATGGCTCACAAGAAGTACAAAGGAGAGAAATACATGTACAAAGAATGGACTGTTCCTGAGCTTGAAAAAGAAGCAGCAAGAATTCAAGACATGATAAAAAGGAAAGTCACTCGCACTCCTCCTGTCTGGGCAAAGTTTAGAAAGAATGCACCTGACAAACAGGAAGAACTGAAAAGAATGAAAGAAGAACTGGTTGCTGCTGAATATGGAAACAAAAGACAAATTGCTAGATGGAAAGAAGATGTGGCCAGGATCACCTACAAAAGGTTGGAGGAACTAAGAAAGAAAGATCCAAATGTTCCTCAAAAGCCTGACTATCCTGAAGCAGAGGTTTCAAAAAGACCAACAAAGCTGCAAATCAGGAGAGCCACTGCTCCAACTGGTGCTGCCATCTATAAAAGAAGGACACACAAACAGTTGGGAGGTGAAACCATCCAAGAGATGATTAAAGGAGATGACCTTGTAAAAGAAGGCATAAAGAAAATGATCATAGAAACTCTTGGTTTGGATCAAACTGCAAGTACTGCTCAGCCAGTTATGAATAGGCCAGCCTCACCAAATACCTCTGTAAATAAACATCTCCCAAGAAACCCACCAGGCTCAAAAATACAAAAGTGGGAAACTGACAAACAGACCTGCGTATTGACTTTGCTCAGGTCTGGTGGAGAAGTGGAGAAAATATCAAGGGAACAAGCTCTTGGCCTGAGTCTTGAAGATTTGTAGGATCTCCTTAATCTTCCACTTAGCAGGGATGATGAACACACAGATGCCCTAGACTATGAACTACAATTTAAAGGTCAGATAAGGGAACTGTTGATGAGGCAATAAATGTCCACAATAATGAAGAGTTTTGGCATTATCTGTTCCAGGGGGAGATTGTTGGGATTGAACCCTATCAGAGGAACAGATAATTAAAGCCAAAACTGGATCAGAGCAGTGGATCCAGAATAAGCAGATGTTTACATACAAGTCTCTCCCCTTGAAAATGATTTCAGCATCTACTGACCTCCTATCTGCTGATCATGCAAACTACTGACCTACAACTGCTGCTCAAGTAAAGACCTGATGAAAGACCAAAGCCCTGCTGATTCAATCTACTGCCTTGAGTCTAGCACTGTTGATCCGGACAAGTACTGATGGGTTCACAGCAGTGGAAGGTTGCAGCAGCTGATCTATAGTCTGTTTTGTAATGTAATGTAATAGCAGTAGTTAACATAGCAGTGTTTGTATAGATCAGAGGTTAGAGTTTGTTAGGAGGTTAGATGTCACTTTCATGGTGACGTCAGCTAAGATGCTCAGTGGTTTGCAAGTGCCTATAAATAGTTCAGTGCTTTGTACTGTTCTATTAGCTCTTTTGCATCATCGTCTTCTTTGCACGAACAAACAACTGAGCTCTGGCTGAGGGGGAGTTTGCATTCATTCATCAATCATTTTAATCGTTATTGAAATAAATTCAATCTTTCGATTCATTGTGAAAAGATGTTTGATCAAAGTATTACTCTCGTTTGATTGTATGCAAAGTTTGTTTTCATCATAATTCTGATGCACACTCATCCATTTTCATTTTAATTACAAACATAAAATACAATCAGAATCAAACTCAGATCCAACAGAGTTGAAGTCGTTCGATATAAGGAAAATCAGTCGTATCCCTCTTACGAATGATGAAACATTTATAGTACACAACCTTCCTGCAATAGGTGCAAGGGTGCTAGACCCCATAAGGCAGCGGATCTGCGACATCTCTCATTGGTCAAAGAGACACAGAAGCGCCTCCGAGTAGACTGCATAGCCTTCCTAGCTCATGTTGCCGATAAGGAGACCTAGGAGCCAGAGCCTGAGAACATCCTCGTGATGAAAGAAGTTCCAGAAGCCTTTTCTGAAGACTTGCCAGGAATACCTCCACAGCGACAAGAGGAGTTTAGGATAAACCTCACGCCAAGAGCAGCATCAGTGACGAGATGACGCCTTACCGACTAGTTTCGTCTGAGATACAGGAGCCTCCGATGCAACTGCAGGATCTGCTAGACAGAGGAAATCTACCAGGCTGAGTTTCTCACAATGGGAAGCCCCAGTGTTATTCGTTAGGAAATAGAACAACAGTTTTTACACGCATACATGCCTTAATCTGAGAGGAACTCAGAGGGAATAATGAGGGCGAAAAGTATTACGCATGGGTTACAGGGAGATAGACAACTAACCAACAAGAATCGGTACCCCTTACCGAGAACCGATGACTTGTCAACCAACTACAAGGTCCCAGCTACTACTCCAAGATGGAATTAAGAACACGGTGTCCTTAGTTAAGGACATAAGAAGAAAGTCGGCAGTTTCCAATTTTCATCAACTTTAGAGAATTGGATATCAAGGACCGGTATCCTTTTGCCAAGGATTGGCAACATGACTGGACAAATCGTAAGGTTCTAGTTACCACTCAAAGATCAACTGGAGGACAGGATGTCCTCAACTGCAAATACAATAAGGAAATATCCCTAAAACGACCTTTAGGACTCGCTTCGAACGTTACGAGTTCCTTGTCGTAACGTTTGGCTTAACACATGCATCGACAGTATTCATGGGCCTCATGAATCGAATGTGTAAGCCATACCTGGCTAGATCATGATTATATTTATTAACTACATTCTTATATGCCCAACGACCAAGGAAGGTCGTGAGCAACATCTGTAATTTATCTTGCGACTCTTAGAGAAAGAACAGTTATGTGCTAGGATGTCGAAGGGTGGATTTCGAATTCTTGAGGTAAGAACTTTAGGATACATGGTGGATAAGAAGGAGATTCATGCCAACCCTTCAATCAAGAGCTAAGGAGTTAGAGTTGCAAATAGGTGACGCTTCTCGACAAAGTCTCGATTGCGCGTCGATGCAACGAGACCACGGCATTGCATACGCGTCACGTTGATTAAGGGATTATGAGAAGAAACCTTGATCTAGATACAGTAATTGCATGCCGCAAATTTGACGTCAATTACTTGTAAGAAAACGCTGCATGACCTTTACTGATCACAAGGATTGCAGCACACCGTTGATCGTAAGAGTTTAAATATTAACGAAGATGGACTGAGCTACTGAACAATGCAGACTGCATGGACATGTTACGTGCTTGTGTGGTAAACTTTGATGAAAAATTGGAACACTCACTTGCCCTTAGTGGAGTTTTCCTACAACAGTATTTATCACACCGTTGTTTAAACAGCATCGTGTGAAGCTTTAGATGGAACACAAAAATTCGATCCCCGTTATGTTGAACGGAGACCGGAGATAAACAATCTACTGGCCTGAGTTGGTTTAGGAAAAATTAGAGGCAAGATCATTCAGATATGTGATCATATCAAGACAACCCACGGAATACAGAAAGATTGCGCCGACGAGCGGCGGAAATCGTAGGAATTTAAGATAAGAAGTATGGCTTTAATGGGAGCCTCGCCTTGGGAAGGCGTGGTGCGATTTGGAAAACATGGAAGGTTGGACCCCCGGTATATTAGACCTTTCGAGGTCCGGGTAGGGATCGGGACCATTGCTCACAAGCTGAAACTTCCAGAAAAGATCAGTAGTGATCGCGACACATTCCACGTGTCTAATCTTTAGAGGAGTCTGACTCAAGGAACAGTCGTTATTCCCACAAACAAGATTCACGTCAACGACAAACTCCAATTTACTATAGAACATGTTAAGGTGGCGTACTGAGAGTCCACAAAACACGGAGAAGACATAGTTGATTTACTCGAGTACGCTGGAATTCATACCATGGCCCAGAGTTACATGGGAACATGAAGACAAATTTTAAACCTAAGTGACCACATTTGATTCACAACTCCCCTGCGACCGATGGCATCGCTTGAATTTCGGGACGAAATTCTTTTAACGGGGGGAGAATGTGACAACTGTCACTTTTCCGTACATTCCGTACACAAATTGAACAGTAATCTGTGCATGATCTAGCTTACAAGACAAATGAAATTCTGATTAGTGTTATATACATACAATGGCATTTCATGTTGCAAGACTTCTATCATTACTGTATGCAAAACGATATAGTTCTAATAATATACAGAACAGAATTGGCACCATTATCAGACAAACTAAAAGCACTGACGGGAGTTCAGTACATAGACAGATAGTGTTTTAAGGCCCAGAATGAGCCAGAGACTACCTACTACACTAGTATAGTGTATAGGGAAGTAAGGACCACAAAACTACTTTTCTAGGTGATAGGTAAAGTGCCGGAAAGTGCCTAAAACCCACAAAAAGTGCAGAATTCTGCATAAATCAGCAAAATTCAGCATTTTAACAAGTTTATTACATGCAAAAATATGACTAAATGGTCCTGAATGCTTTCTTAAGTGTCGGGAATTAAAGGTGTCACAAAAGGGTACATAAAGATCACTAAACGGTATAATTTAACACTTTAACGAACCGGTATCTAACCGAACAACCGAACACTACCCGAAACAACAAAATTATACTAGAAGCATTGTTTTATTAATTCTGAGCTAGTTATGATCCCTGAACACCCTAACACACTACATAACACCATATATGCATACACACTAACTATTATACTTAGAACTTTAACTAATCACTTAACTTATCATTCAAAATCAACCAAGACCCCCCCCCCCCATCCAAGATCTTACAAGATTACCCCAAATCTTCCCTTGATCTCCTAGATTTCATTTGATCTTACTTAGATTTGTTAAGATCATGTTGTGTACTATAGAGACGCAAGACCCAATGGATAATGCATTAAGGTGGTTATAAGATAGATTAGAACTCTCACACTTCACCCCACTCATCTCTCTCCCCCTCTTCTTCTACCCCACGGCCGTGAGCAACAACAACATCATCATCATCATTCATCAAGTTCCATCCATTTCTAAGTTCATTCAAAGGTATTAAAAGGTGTTTAATGAAGCTTGGTGGTCTTGGATCTTGAAGGACCTTCATCATTTACTATTATCCTCCACATTTATCATCTACAACATCTTGTGTTCTTCCCTAGCCTTGTGCTAGTAGTAAGGCCCTTATGATCTCTTGTTGTTTCATATTTTGATGATTAAAAGATGATGAACATTGATAATCTCGATGAACACTAAGGAATATAAACATAAATCTCTAACATAAGCTTATAAACATATGAATACTTGTTGATTTGTGTTTATTTGCTTCTTGATGATTAATTATTTGTGTTAGTAATGTTAGACATCATAAGAAACCTACTAGATTGTGATTAAACACATGATCTAGTAAGTTAAGGTGGTGATCTTGTGAGAAACCAAGATCATCATGCCTTATGTTTACATGAACTTGAATAATAAAAGTTGTTTTCATGTGATGATGATTTAAACAAAATACAAGTCTTGTGAGTGGATGATTTCTAAAATAGTTTTCCAAAGAAACCAAGCTAAATCACAAAGATTTACATGAACATTGTTTTAAAAGAACTAATCATGTTTCTAGTGTTGAAACAAGTATAAGCATACATTGTTTACAAGAAAAATACAAAAGAATGGTTTTTGGAAAAATCATCTAGTAAGTTGTAAACACTTAAATCTTTCAAGAACGAGATTTTTAAAGAAGTAAAAACACTTTAAAGGGTAACTAAACCTACTAAAAACACTACCAAGTTACTACAAGTTTTTATGAAAGTTCAAGTTCATGATTATTATGTAGATAGCTTTGTTTTAGCACTTGGTAAGCGTAGATTAATTGTTGATTGTTTGTGATGATTTTGAAAAGAAAATGATATGCTTTGATAGCATGGACACCCCGCAAAATTTTCTAAAAATATAAACACTTAGAAAAATATTTTCTAAACAAATATTTACAAGTGTGTTTTAACTATGGTTTTCAATATAAACTTTGCCATAGATTTTATTACAAAAATACAAGTATCGGAGGTTGGTTTTTATAAATAAAAATGGGTAAATATGTATTTAGAATATATATTTACATTAAGGACACATTGTGTGATTATTTGTATACTTTGTGCATTACTTATATTATTTCAGGATTTAAAGTAATATAACTTAACAAAATACCAAGAATTTACAATCCAAAATATTACCAAAAATCACAAGGAATCGAATGTATAAGTTACACACATAATATTGTGAAACCGAACGATAGAACGTAACTTACAAGTATTCCGGAAAATACATTTATGAGCATGTTTTTGGTAAATATTATAATGGATACGAAAGGAATGAAAATATGATTTTTGTAAATATTACCAAGCTATATCATATTTTCGACAAGGAGAAAATATATTATTTTTGGAAGCAAAAATGTATTTTCTTAGAATATTTAGAAGATATATGATTTTTGGGAAAAATATATATATTTTTTTGAAATACATTATTTTTGGACAAAATAAGTTCATATATATTTTCTAAGTGAGACTTGAAAATATATTGTTTTGGAAATATATATTGGGAAATATATTGGCATATGTTATTTGGAATAATACACCGGAATACGACGCTAATACATGGCAAGATATACAAATACATGTATACAAATACAAGAATGCGAATATACATGGCAAGATATGCGAATCCTTGGGAAGGAAATATGAAAATAAATACTTGAGAAGTATTATTACAAGAATATTGTTTAACGATTATTCCAAAAATTAAATATAATTTAAAGTTAAAATAATTATTATTGTAACAAATAATTATAACTTGGAATATCATTGAAGACATGAAAGAAACGTAACTCAAAAACGTGAATACTAAGGCAAGGCACGGCCCTTTCGTCTAATAGACCCTAGTACATTGTAGGAAGTCGTGTTTGCTGACGAGACTTGAGTTACGAGTACCGAAGACGCAAAACAGTGAGTTCATGTCCCCCTTTTCTCTTAACTGTTTTCGGTTTTATAACTCTCGGGGGTGGAATACATGTTACGTATGCTTAAACGGTATGAAATGAACTATTAAATCATCTGAGCATAGCTTAAATTTGAAAAGCCATTAATTCATAATTAGGGACGAAGGTTAGATCTAACGGGTACGGCCGAACCCCACTCATGGTACTCATGTGACCACTTGAGTGCTCCGGTGTCCCAGTCGAGGGAAATCGACATAGTCGAGGTGAATCGACATAGTCAAGGGAAATTGACATAGTCAAGGTAAATTGACATAGTCGAGGGAAATCGACATAGTTGAGGGAAATCGACAAGGGTATAAGCCTACTCATTTCGAGTGCTCCCTATGTCCTCACATGCTTTAATATCCTTGTAAAACATTCATTTGGTACGTTCATACACATTGTTCATACCTGTTTTCAAAGGAGTCTCTTAAAGGTTTACAAGTTTGTCAGTACTCACACAAAACGCATGAACTCGCTCAACTTTTGTTGATGTTTTCTAAAATTACATATATTTCAGGTAACAAGATGGATCTTGAGCGCGGGTGTTGTTTATAGAAGTAAAATTCAAGTTTAGATGTCATCCACTTTTGTTGAATTGTATCTTAGTCGAAGGTTGTGTTGTTCGAAACTTAAATAACTGGTATTTGTAATACTTTTACTTAATGAATGGATGAACATCGTTTTGATCATATAGTTGTTTATTATGATTGAATGCAATGATATTAAACCAGTCACACATCATACGCTTCCGCAAAAGTCAGGGTGTGACAAAATAAGTGAAGCAAATGAATTAATTATAATATATAAATAATAAAATAATAATAATAATCAAACTATTTGAACTTTAATTCATATAGACGTGTATATCCATATATGTGTACGTGTATCTTTGTTAGTCAAATGGAATCTTTTCCTTTTAATTGATCTCCAAGAAACTTGTGTATAAATATAGAAACAGGTGAAGACATTCAATTGCTCCAATTCCTTTCTCACACTCGCACTCCCTCTATATATATATATATATATTTTATTTTTATTTTTACCCTATAATAATAATAATAAAGTCTTGCCCCCGTTTTAAGTGTTTTAACCCCTGATCACTGATACCCTGTCCGATTAATCTAGGACCCCGTAACACATGTCAAGGCTCTGCCTGACTAAGTTCGTTGGGGTTCTGTCTCTTGACGTAGGGATAAAGCTGAATTGGGTTACTATACTTAAAGCAAGTGCAATATATATTTTTTTAAATAGTTCAGGAGTTATATCCAAGATATAGCAACTCCCCTAAAAGATTTAGAACAACCCTAAATGTCCTAAAATACACCCCGTATACGAAAACCGGACCCGAAATACCTTTATATAATTAAAAATCAAATAAAACAAGATTTTAGGGCCGCACGCGGGTCGCGGCCCTGATGGATGTGTGCTTCGCGGGGCGCCCTCAATGCTGTAAAATGATAAAATTTGTTACTAAACTGTGAGTAGTAACATGACCACAAGTCGGGTTGACAGTACCGTGGGTGGTAATTAAGGTAGAAAAATAAACAAATGTAATTGCGCGACCGCCCTCAATGCTGTAAAATGATAAAATATATTTTGATTAAACTGGGATTTACTCACCAGTATTTCTTGCTGATAAAATGTTTTAAACACGTGTTTCAGGTAACTTAGTGTGAAACCAATAAAAGCCAGCTCGAGAGCACTGAAGGCTTAGAAAAGTGGCCATAAAAGTTACCTAATTAAAAAGGAGAATTGTTTTCAATAATTAGGGTTATTCCCTATAAATGTATTACAAATGGAAATCGGGTTTTGTCCCACTTGTTTATGATAAATGTATTATCAGAAAAACTTGGGTTTTATCCTATTTAAATATTTTGAACATTTTGGTGTTTAACTCTGATAAAACATTTCCTAACTACGGTCCTGATGAAAATTTCGCTGCCAAATTAATAAACACCGATACCATCTGACTGGCTCGCGGCTCTCACTCCAGGGAAGGGGTCGGGGGCTGTGACCAGGGGCATAGCTTTCAAGGGGCCTTGAGGGGCGCCCGACCCCCCGAACTTTTCGCTTAGTAGTGTTATGTATGTACGTTTCGTATAGAATTTTTTAGGTATATACGTTTTTGACCCCCCGTTTTTATTAAAAATAATTTTACTTATATAGAATTTTTAGTTCCCGTGACTTCCGACCCCCCGGTGGAAATTTTCAAGCTTCGCCACTGGCTGTGACAGAAGGTGGTATCAGAGCTATGCCACTGGTTTAAGGCCTTTAGGTGTTCTTCCAATACCTAAACCCTTAACCATTTGTGTTAGGAAATTAATATCTTATGTACATAAAATCTTAATGTGCCTATTATGATTTTTATGTCCTTTAAACGAATTTCGAATTCCTAATATGTGTTACCCATATCTGTATCTTACAGTTATGCTGTATTATATATAAATGATATATTAATAATATCATGTCTTAGTAAATTTTGTGATATCTTATATATCTATCATATCCATATGTATATGTGGGAACATAATGCAATATAAATTTTATAACAATAATATAATGATAATATTAATATTTTAATATTAATATAAGATAAATACAATTCGGATATGATACTTTAAAAATATCATGATATAAATATTTAGATAATATGTATTATACCTAAATAATTTTATATCATTTAAATTCTCAGGATATATAACTCCTATTTATATCTTACAGTATGTTAGGCTATATAATAATAAAAAGGAAATATATTCTTAATGTAATATTAAATTTTGGGATATATATATATATATATATATCATATCCACATATTTATGTGAATACAATTCAAAATAAATTATAATGATATTGATATTAATATCTTAAGTAAAGATATAAAATAATACCCTTAGGTATGATATCACTGAAATATTATAACATAAAATATTATTCAATAAAAATAGTATATTTTATGATATAATCCAAAAGTTTTACTCGATTGAAAGATATGTATTTGTCAAATTTTGATAAAACATATAATTACACTAATTTTGTTAAAATATAATGTTTCAGCATTGTTTAGATACAATAATTAAATTACTTCGTAAGTTAATTTATAATTCTTTAACGTATTATTAAATATTAAATATGTAGCTTATCCATCAAAAATTGATAAGTTACGTAATGTTCAGAAATTATCTGTATAGTCAATATTGATAATAAGTAACATGCTAGAAAAATTTTAATACACAAAAACGCTCTCTAAGAAAAGTCTTTAATATATATTGTTATTATTTATCATCGTTATTATTAATATAATACACTAAATTAAATATTACTAAATTCTGTTTTAAATTAAACTAATAATAATAATATTTTTGGAAGAATAAAATATTTGACTCTTGAATAAAGTTATTAAAAGAATTTTATAAAACATAATTCTTAATTTAACTTATACAAATAATGAACAAGAATTATTACAGTTCGTAATTCATAGCTGGCGATTCTAAAATTTAAGCACATATACATATACAATGGAAGATATAAAATATTTTATAAAACAGTATTTATGAAACAGGAATATGTACAACAACTTGATACTGTGAAATTAATGATTTTAATACATGATACCTATATATCAACAGGAAATAACTTAAACTTCTTTCTTAAATTTTATATAAATCAGATGTATGTATATTTTTATAACTTGTATCAATATTATAAATGATATTCCATCCATGTAATAAATATATGTACAAAAACATTTAGTACAAGTATAATTATATGGTCTAAAATATATACATATACCTCAAGAAAGAAACATTTTTTATCGTTTGATAAGTTTAATTCATTTCTTAACCTATATGTATATATATTCTGATATGAGAATAGGGGAAGGTTCATTTGAGAAGAAATTTAATGTGAGAAGAAAAATAATAAAGGGCATATTAGTAAAATTGTTGGTGCATGCGTCTGTCGACTTCGTCTTGTATCGAGTGTTACAATGAAATTGTTAGATCAGGGCGTATTATACGAGAAATAGGGTAGGTTTTAGATGTGATTGAGCTAATTCCGTTTGAAGAGTGCCATTCCGTTTTAGGAGTGTCATTCCGTTTGAAGCATGCCATGCCACTTTCAAACGGAATAGCTCTTCCCTATAAATACCTCACTTGTCTAGTTCATTTGTAACTTTTCGGCCAGAGCAACGAAGTGCTGCCGAAGTGTTGTCAGGTTGTAAAACGTTATAGAATCAATCATACAACAGTTTATAGGGTAAATCTAGCTGAATTGATCTCGACACGTCTGTTTCCGCCTTTCGTGTGGAGTTAAACTCTTATGATCGACTCATTCGGGTCTGAAATCGATCCTACAAGTGGTATCAGAGCTCAGGAGGAAGAGTTCATACCAATTCAGCCGCTAATTCTGATTTTCTACACCTTCTTTCAAAATTTAACAATTTTTCACGGTTAAAATCAGCTAAAACTTTCACAATGTGTGCGTAATTGTGTTTTAACAAACCCTTGAGAATATCAGTTCAAAATTTGAAGTAAAAATGGCCTGAAAACATAGTACCGTTTGAACGAAGCCTAGTATTTCCGTTTGAAAATTGACATATCGTTTGAAAATCATGGGTCATCCCGTTTGAATTCGGCATTCCGTTTGAAAATGCATGGGTATTACGTTTGAAACATGTGGTCTGTTTGAAACATTGGGTCCATTCTGTTTGGAGAACGTATTCCGTTTGAGAATTTTGTTTGAAAACAGCCATCTCGTTTGAAAAGTGTGCTATATCATTTGAAGGAGTATTTCTGTTTGAGAATACCGTTTGAAACACGATGTCCGTTTGAAAGTGGTTCAGTTGTTCACGTGATACTTGTCTTGATCTGATAAATTGTCTTCAGCCCATGTGTATTGATCCAGACTTGCGGCCCAATAGATTTCAAGGATGTCAGTAATTTGGAAAAGAAACCACATGTTTGTGTCAGCTTGCATGTGATTTTTGTAAATTGTCATAGCTCATTCAAGTCTTGTCGGCCTGTTACATTCATCGATCCAATATTTTTAAAAGGTGTCAGCCAAATTCAGTACACAGCCCAATCAAAGGGATTCATACAACATCAGCCCAATCAAAATTGATATTGTAAAGTGTTCCATTTCATTTCTTTGAAATTGTGTTCAGCCCATTGAGTGTTATTTGAGGTCCAATCAGTTGAATTGAATACATGTGATATAGTTGAGTCTAAAGTGCTACAGCCCAAGTAATATATTCTCGGCCCAGTTGAATCAATTAGTTTTTCGGCCCATTCAATCAGATCACACGGGTTGATTTCAGTTTGTGAAGTCATTTGAAAGGGTCAAGGTCGTGTGGTTTAGCCAGGTCATTGAAAAAGGTCGATTGATTTTGGTCCGGGTCATAGCAGTCTGCATAGTTTGTCAACTCTCAGTTCACACAGAATAGTCACCAGTTCGAGTACCATTTTGTTTCAGTTAATTGATAAGTGGTTAAACTGATTGTGTTTTTTGTCTGTTTGTTTGTCAGGCGATACAGGTGTTTTTACGAGGTGAACCAGTTCGTTTGAAAGCTTGTTTGAGAAATTCTTCGATACCGAAACATGGATTCTGAATTCTACAATGCATTTGCTTCAACCCCGATTACTCCGACTACCATTGCTCAGAACATGAACTCGGAAAATGAGACTGGAACTACACAAAAACCCCCGAAAGTTATGGGAATTGAAGAGTATCATGGATGGAAAAATCGTTTTGAGAATTGGGTTCAGGCAAACCATCTAAGAGCTTGGGAAAGTATTGAAACAGCATACATCAGACCACAGACTGCTATGAATGTTGATAAAATTATCTCGGAGTTTTCAGACTTAGAGAGAGAAAGTTATAAAGGAGAGAAAATGATGATAAGTCTGTTGCAACAAGCTATCAGAAGAAATTTGAAGGAAGTACAGAGATGTTACAGAGTAAAGCAGCGTTACTGAAAAAGGAGTTTGAGTTGTTTACGAGCATGCCTGGCGAGACTACAAGGACTCTCATTGAGAGATACTGCCATCTTGTGCGCACCATGTCTCAGTTGAAGATTACTAAAACTCCAGCAGAATGGGTTGAAAAGCTTGCTGGAATGGGGTACATATCTCATGATTCTGAAGAATTCTGGACAGTTTAGCAGATTGTCGATTGGTCAATTTATTGAAAAACTGGAGGCACAGGATCTTGAACAGCAGAAAATTGCAAGAATGAACAGTTCAAGCCATCAACAAGACATCAAACTATACTACAAGGGAAATGTTCAAACTGTTGAAGCAAGTCCAAAGATCCAAACTGCGTTTAGTGCAGGAAATCAATCTGGAACAGGCATTCAAAGTTCAGTTAACACTAGTGGGTTTTCAAGTGTTAATCCTCCAAGTGTTCAAAGTGCGAGTGTTGGTAATGGGCATATGATTCAGTGCAATGTAGCTTTACATCTTCAAAATGGTCAAAAAATTTCTGAAGAAGTGGTGAAAAATCATATGGGTTTATTAGTTACTGCATTGGAATCTTATGAAGGATTGATTGCTGGAAAGATCGGAAATCCGATGCTAACGAAGGAAGATTATGACCAGATCGATGCAGAAGAATTAGAGCTCATGGACATCAAATGGTGTCTAGCTAGTGTCCTGAGAAGAGCTGAAAAGTTCAAAATGATTACAGGACGACATGATTTTTTGGATGCTCATCTTTCAGCTTTAGGTTTTGATAAATCTAAAGTTACTTGTTTTAAATGCAGGGAGAAAGGTCATTTCAAAAGAGAGTGCAAGAACCAAGAAGCAAGTGGAGCAAAGAATCCTTTTGGAAAAGATGATTACTATAGAAAGTCTATATATCAACAAATCACTGTTCAACCACATCAACAAAAGGATTCACAAACAGCTCATTGAAAAATGATCGAAGATGCAAACAGGAAAGCTTACTATGGCATCATTGATCAAGATGACGAGAAAGTGGCTCAAGGTTTTAGCTGGGACAAGTACATTCCAGCTGATCCTAATGTTAAAGCTTTTATTGCTCAGATTGTTCAAAAGCCAGAGTTGATAAAAGAATGGATGGCTGTATTATCTGATGATGAAGAGAAAGATGAAGAATCTGTTTCATCTGAAAATAGTTCAACATATAACAGTGATGATGAAGAGCTTGAACAGATAAACCTTGGAAAAACACATTTATCTTCTGACAGATTTGACTTTTATTTTGCAGATAAATTGAAGAAACTCAAAGAGAGAAAAGCTGCAAAAGAATTGAAGGAAGTCAAAGTGATTAAGAAGATAGTGGAAGTGGAAAAGGTAGTTGAAGTTGAGAAGATTGTGGAGGTAGAAAAGATTGTGGAGGTAGAAAAGATTGTTGAAGTCACAAAACCATGTCTTACATGTTCAGTATCTTGCAAACAATGTGAGGAAAAAGACGAGAGTTTTAGTGAATTAGAGAAGATGAAAGAAAAGTTGTTGTTTGATGTGAAAAATTTGAAAGAATCATACGATGTATTAAACAGAACAGTGAATAGTTTGCAGAAAACTAATTTAGAAAGAGAAGTTGCTTTGAAGATGTTGAATGCAACAATGATGTCGAAACAAAAAGAGATAAATTTTTACATCGAAGAATGTGCTAAATGGAAACAAGAGTTGGATGGTGAAAAAGTTGAAAATGAAAGAATCAGAAGATTACTAAGAAGTTATACAAGTTGTGATTACATAATTGATAGAATTTATCCTACTGTTGCAGGTTTTGAGGCGTTTAAAGACGAAGACAAGAAGTCAAAGAAGAAAACGGATACTGGTAAGAAACAGAGTGTCTGTTATAATAAGTGTCCGCCTCCAATTTGGGAAGGGTATTCGCCTAGAAAACCGAATGAGGAACAAGTCCAAAAGGCAGTTAATCTAAAGTTAGAGTCTGAGTTAACCGATGTATTACCAGACAACATTGACATCACATTCACAACGTCCGACACAGATCATGAGTCCGAATTAATAAAAAGAATGGTCGATCAGGTGTTGGATAAGGATGAGGAGTCAGAGTCAAAGTCCGAGTCCGAAAGTTCGTGTTTGTCGGTCGGGAGTTCGAGTTCGTCTGGAAAGAGTTCAAAATCGTCGGGAAAACGGGTTTATAGTAAAGAATTTTTGTTGTCAAAATCTAATTTGAATGACGAAACATTTAAAGTTGCCTATACTTTGAGTGATTCTGACAAATTATATTTTGATAAAGAGTTTCCAATAAGAAGTGTTCGTTTTGACATGATAAAAAAGGTTTTCAAAATGACAGAAATTAATATTTCTGAAATAAAAGATTTAAATCTTACTGGAAAACCTAAGAAATACACTTCAAGAGTTCAACAACGTTTAAACAAGAAAAAGAGTTACAATTCTGGTTCCAGTTTTCAAAAGAAACCAAACCATAATGGTAGCTACAAAAAGAAAGGATTAGGTTTTATTCCACCTAAAAACTATAAAAATGAAAAATTTTCTAAAACATATACAAAATTTGTTTCTGGTCCATCTGCTAAAGAGGAGAAGAAGAGCTCATTCTGGAGACAATCAAATCAAGATTTTCTTGCTGAGAAGGAAAACAATGAAGTTTATCAGAAGAAAGAAACAAGAATCTGTTTTAGATGCAATGAAATTGGTCACATTGCATGGAACTGTCCAAAATCAACTAAGATAGAACAGGGAGTTTCTGGAAAACTGAAAGAAGTTGTTGTTGATAAAGCTGAACCACCAATTGAGAAATTTAAAGTTTTCAAAAATTCAACATATGAAGTTGGTGAATGTTCTAAAAGTTTTTACAGGCGAAGTGTGAAGCTTGACAACCAGAAGTGGGTTGTTAATAAGTCAAGTGTAAAATCTGGCGATGAATCTGGTTCCACAAAATCAGAGGAGCCACAATTTGATGAGAGTGATGAAAACTCAGTGCCTCAAATGGATGATGAGAACTTTCCACCATTGAGGACTGAAAATTTTAAGAAAAAAATTGGGAAAATTGAAATCTCAAATCAGTTTTATTCTGAGAAGGATAATTTTGATGTTGAGAAAGCATTTAATGGAAATGTGAAGAAAATTTTTGGAAAGATGGTTGATGGGAAGGTTAAAGGGGTTAAAGACTTTTACGCTACAAAGAAAGCAACTTATATCCCAACTGAATCTGAATTGAAAACACCCAAGGCTGGTCAGGCTTGGGTGGACATTTTCTTTGCTTGAAAAACCTGACTTGCCGGAGATCCCAAGTTTGTAATCGTGGATCAGGAATCGGCATCATTCTTGTTAAACTTGTTTTTGTGTAAGATTTTAAAATTGTCTAAATTTTTACAGATTGAGGAATTTCCGGAGCTTCCAGGTTGGTAAGTGCGAAGCAAGAATCGGCATCTTGATTGGTAAAATGGTTTGTGTAGATGTTTTATTCCTACATAAGGTTATAGTTGGTGAGTGAACTAACAGATGGTTGTAGAAGGTTTTCACTGACAAGTGGTAAATCAAGGACATTAGGTTGTACTTGTTTTTCCAACATATTGATTGAGAAACAATGTGATGAACCCCTAACCTCCAAGTGATAAAATCAACAAAACTTATTTTCCGGAAAAATCATTTTGGTTAAAACAAACTTAAGTGTTTTGAAATCATAATGAGAAAATAGTTTGTTACTTATTTCGTGGGGAACACTACTTGAACATATAGGTAACCCCTGAAATTTCGTTTGAAAGGTCCCTCTTTCTGAGATACTAGGTCTTTATGCTCAGTGATATATGGGGTATTATCCCGGGACTTCTGATTTTACGGAAGCAATGGCCTAGTCCCCGGAGAATACTTTCTGCTTGCTTGAAACATAGCGCCGCCCTCAGCATAAAATGATGAGACAATAAAATTGCTAATCAATGCTGGTGTAAAAAAGATCCTCTAAAGGGGACCCACCTAAAGTCGAACCGTCATCTCTCTGCTGAACGGAAGTTCTGACCTGAGCTCTCACGGTTTCGCATTTAACCCCTTACAGATATCATCTGTGGTATACTCACCTGTAAGACTGAATATTGGGATCTTGATACGGGAGTATATTCTGAGGTGGGACACGCGATTAAGTTTAAGTATCTAAGACATTAATCTCGTATCTCGAAGCAATTGAACTTTGTGTGAGAATTTAAGTGGATCAGTATACTGACAATCTAAGTGAATCGTTTAGAACTTAAAATGTTTAAAGATTAACGGTGTTGGTGATTTGTCTCAAAAACTAATATGATCCTCTTGCACAAACTCACAAAAATAGTGTCTGTAAATATTTCTTTATTGCATTTCATTTACATTCAAAATAAAAAAAAATAAGTGTGTTTTAGCATAAATTTTGAAAAATCCAAAAATATTTTCGACAACTGATGTTAGAGAGCTGATTTTCAAAATTCCAAGTGCAAAACATGATGAGCATGTGGTGAAGAGGAGTGTATGTTTAAACGGAAAAAGGATTTTGAATATTTGTTTACAAGTGATCACCTGAATTTTCTATCATTGATAAATCATTTTGGATTAATTTGAAGAGGAAGTTTGAATAAATAAATTCGTAAATTGTTAAATTTGTGAAATTTACTTTTGGGTAGAGAATGTGCAGATCTCTGTGAAAGAGTGCCAGGTTCCGATACCTGAAGTCTCTGTGTTTTCTACAAGCCAGACTGCGATCCCAGCATAACGAAAGGGGGAGTCTGAATATATCAGAGTAAAGATTGTTCTAGGAGAATCTGTTGATGCTAAAGAGAAGAAAGAGAGAAGATTTGAGGATACTTAGAACGTCAGATACTTCAAAAGAGAAGCCCGAAGGTTGATAAAGATTGAAGATGCGAAGACTCCACACTGAAGACTCGTCAACATTCGAGGGGGAGTCTGTTGATGCATGCGTCTGTCGACTTCGTCTTGTATCGAGTCTTACATTGAAATTGTTAGATTAGGGCGTATTATACGAGAAATAGGGTAGGTTTTAGATGTGATTGAGCTAATTCCATTTGAAGAGTGCCATTCCGTTTGAAGAGTGCCATTCCGTTTGAAGCATGCCATGCCACTTTCAAACGGAATAGCTCTTCCCTAAAAATACCTCACTTGTCTAGTTCATTTGTAACTTTCCGGCCAAAGCAACGAAGTGCTGCCGAAGTGTTGTCAGGTTGTAAAACGTTATAGAATCAATCATACAACAGTTTATAGTGTAAATCTAGTTGAATTGACCTCGACACGTCTGTTTCCGCCTTTCGTGTGGAGTTAAACTCTTCTGATCGACTCATTCGGGTCTGAAATCGATCCTACAAAAATACTATTTCATTTATAATTCATGTCATTAATTTTTAACTCTTTAATTAATTAGCAAACTAATTATTAATTATCCTACATATAATTTACAAAACCTACACACATCAAATTTTTCCTACATTTACCCTACACATTATAGAATTTTATCCTACACAGTCGAAATTTGTCCTACACACCTCGAAATATATCCTACACAACTAGTAATTTATTCTACACTTGAAATTAAGTTGTTGTTTTTTTAATTTGGAAAAAGTATATATTTTGAAAAGGAGTTACAAATTTAATTTAGTTAGTTATTAAAGTGGAAGAATACAAATTAATGATTTTTGTAAGTTTACCAATATACCCTTATATTAAAATTAAATGCCAATATTAAATGAAGTGAAATGAAATGAAGCATTCTTATTGGTTGAAACTTCTTCTTTTCTCTTCTTACAGAAAAATTCTTCTCATTTGAACCCTCCACTATGAGAATAATACTTCATTACGTAAAATATTAAGGATCAAATTTAGAAATGCTAAATTTTGTATTATCTATTACGAATCTTTAATAAATAGATATAATAAAATTTTAAATTAAGTCCTAAGTATGTTATAACCAAAATGAGTCAACTTGTCAGTTAAAGATTTAATTATTCTAAAAGAATCCAGAAAATTTATATCTTTATTAAATTTATTCCTTTTGATAAAATTCATTTTTATCCCAAAATATTATGTTCAATAAATCTGGTAGAAATTTATTTTGTTAATATAAAGGAATAAACAAAGTTGTGGGAATAAACAGAATAATTAAAATAATTAGTTATGAAATAGTATTATATGTATATATTACCGAAAATTTTAAAACTTTATATTTATACAAGACACAATTTTCTTGATAATATCTACAATATAATAATCAAATATCTTCTGTAGAATGACAAGCTTTTATATAAAGAAGCAAACCTATATATTTACTCAAAATTTATTTTTATACCCAGCTTTAATTCAAAAGATACCTTAAGAATATATGTACTACCACCACCTCTTAAAGATTAATAATGGGTCAATGACCGAGAATCTCAGAATTTCATATAAAGCTCTCACCTTTATGTTGAATACCTATCCAGTCATGAGCTCTGGAAATATATAGAGAAAAAAAACTATTACACTAAATATAATATATAGAGAGAAAAAAACACATACAAAATATACGTCTTCCTTATATTTTGATAAGATATATGGAAAAAGGAAATGTTAAAGTATAATATATATATCTATCTATCAACGTATAATACGGATAACTATGACTCTAATTATACTAAACAAAATATGCATGTATAATTGCTTAGTTCTGTGATAATTATATTTGAACATGTCTGTAATTCCGATGTTAAAGGAAATGGCATGTAATCAAGAAATTCAGGTTAGTAATGAAAACTCCTTGGATAAAAATGTTATAGAAAATATAATAGCTCAAGGAATATCGAATGTCATACCTTAGATCACTGAAGCTATTCAAATTTTTGTGCCTATAAACAAAAATCCTACTATACAATGTAAGCATACCCATCACTTCATACCTAACCCTAGTATCAACGGAAGTCATGATATTCGTATCAAAACTCCATCTTCCAAACGAAAGAAAACCACAACCTATAGCTACTCTTATAAGGAATTCCGCTCCGAAAAATTGCATAAGGACAAGGAAATGGAACCAGCAATCACACAGCCTACCTGCAGCAATAACAAGTAGCACGCAAGAAAACGCCATTCTAAGAAGACACTTCGCTGTAACTTATGCAAGAAAAATGGGCATAGAGAGGAAGAATGTAGAAGAAGAAGGAAAACTAATGTATGTTACAAATGCGGAGAACCAGGCCACTTCCGTCTCTACTGCCCGAAACTATCTAAGGCACCCGACAACGAGGATAAAAACCCAGATGAAGCTAAGGAAAACGCATAAATATTTACAATACCGGAAACAATAATAAAATAAGCACCCTTATGTTTCGACTATACTTAAGCTAGTTGACTTTTGATTTCGATCAAAACTTCATCAATAAAATATCTTTATTTTCTCTCATCTCTTGACAAATTCCTAAATGCATTGCTTGTCATACATGTGAATTCATTTCAAAAGCTCATTTATTCACAAGATCAAATAAATATTTTCGTTATACTCATTTTGATAAAGTTCCCCTGATTGTGAAAATGCTTTTTGATATCAAGTCAACAGATTTCTTGGAAAACACCTTTTCTTTTCAAAGATACTTACCGGATTTTTTTATTGTAACCATTTCTTGTCAATACATATATTCATTGTTGGAATATGTCGAAACCAAGCTCAAATTTTTTGAACTTGTTCATAATATACATTCAATTCAAAATCCCATATGATGAATTGAGATCATCATATTCCAAATAATATCATTTGTTTGAATCATAATAGACCTGTTCAAAGTCTACGACTCCAATTAATCGTTTGTTAAAACACGACACCTTGCGGTGGTGATTTCTTTGAAACTTGGACTCATTTCATTTCACACATGAGGTACAAATTTATCTATTTATTGATTCATTATCCTAAGCCAGTTTTAATACAATTTTGTATTAAGATAAAAGTACCTAAATTCTCATTCCAACGTACCTCCAACATTTCTTTCATCTTTGAATTGATCCTACAATATTCATTTCTTTCTTCATTTTGAACATCCTATCTTTTGAATATCCAGATTCACTTCATTTGCAACTCTCAGTTAATTTCGAGAACGGTGAATTTATTCGGTCACCGCAATCATTGAATTCTTTCAATCATTACAACACCTTCCAGTGTCTGTGGCATGTGCTAATAATAAACCCTGATCATACAAATCCATACGTTATTCATTTGACTCATCATTCAAGTAGTCTTGATACAATTATGTATTAAGACCATGATACACTAAATTCTATTGTATTGTCCGGTGTATCCTTGCCATTTAAATAAACGTCACCGATTTCTGGTTTAATTACTGACAAATCATTTTTCATACTTCTATTTTGAGGTTATTGATTCAGAACCTTTCTCAACTAACAAACAAAGTAAGTTCTCTTCTGACATCAAATTCTATTGTTTCTAAAAGTCATTGCATTTCGAATTTTATGCCTATCAAATCTCTCTTTTGACTTATGAAACTTAGTCACTGTATCATTTCATCTCATTCAGTTAACATCAATTCATGAAACTAAGTTTTGAGACCATTGAATTCCAATTATCCTATGATATCTTTATATTCATCTTTTGATTCTATCCCAGACACCTTGATAACCAACTAAAAGACGTGACGTAACCCCAAGAAGGTATCGTAACCCAAATCTCGAGGACGAGATTTAAAACAAGGTGGGGAGGATGTAACATTCCCAAAAATTTTAAATTTAAAATAAAATTATTACACGAATAGGTCATGGGTAAGTTGACTGTTAGAAATATGAAGTACCTAGACGGGCCTAGGAACTGTTTAATAATTAAATTATAAAAATACATTATATTTAAACCTACTCCATTTTTAATGAAACTTAGGCCAAAATGTTGATACAAATATTCTCGTTCTAATGGCATATTCATTATTTTATAGAACGTCATATTTTAGAAGTTATAAACACCAAATAAGTGAAGCAAATGAATGTAATTATAATATATAAATAATAAAATAATAATAATAATCAAACTATTTGAAATTTAATTCATATGGACGTGTATGTCCATATATGTGTACGTGTCTCTTTGTTAGTCAAAAGGAATCTTTTCCTTTTAATTGATCTCCAAGAAACTTGTGTATAAATAAAGAAACAGGTGAAGACATTCAATTGCTCCAATTCCTTTCTCACACTCGCACTCCCTCTCTATATATATTTTATTTTTATTTTTACCCCATAATAATAATAATAAAGCCCTGCCCCCGTTTTAAGTGTTTTAACCCCTGATCACTGATACCCTGTCCGATTGATCTAGGACCCCGTAACACATATCAAGGCTCTGCCCGACTAAGTTCGTTGGGGTTCTGTCTCGTGACGTAGGGATAAAGCTGAATTGGGTTACTATACTTAAAGCAAGTGCAGTATATATTTTATTAAATAGTTCAGGAGTTATATCCAAGATATAGCAACTCTCCTAAAATATTTAGAACACCCCTAAATATCCTAAAATACACCCCGTATACGAAAACCGGACCCGAAATACCTTTATATAATTAAAAATCAAATAAAACAAGATTTTAGGGCCGCTCGCGGGCCGCGACCCTGATAGGGGTGTGCTTCGCGGGGCGCGGCAGCTCAACACCAGGCAACGTCTCAGGCCGCCACATGTCGGACACGCGTCAGAACCTGGGTATGACTCAGGAAACTCGTTGCCGCCTTTAGGGTCCTCGCGGGCCGCAAAGACTTTCACTAAATCTCTCGCAGGGCGCGAGAGAATGGTCGACCAGCCCTATAAAAGGAGGCCATCGGCTTTCAGTTGGAATTCGCTCAAACTTTCTCGATCTCTCTCAATTTCTGAATTATAGAAATAATATCGGGTATTGTACCCACTAAATTAGCGAAGCTCTGCCTCGTTGTAAGTATTCTAACCCTGGTTACGTATTAGTTACGCTGCCCGATCAATCTAGTGCTCCGTAACGCCTGTCGAGGCTTTGCCCGACGTAGTCATTGGAGTTTCTGTCTCGGGGAGGGTATAACTAATGTAAATTGGGTTATTATACTAACGTGTGTGCATTGTTTAATTTAATAGATTATAACCAGGAAGTCATAAAGGAAATACCTAAAATAGCAATGTGAGTAATCCTCTTCTTATGAAACCTTTATGTGAGTAATCTCCTTTTTGTAAACTGTTTTTACAAAACCTCAAGTGTTTTAATTTATACTTAACAGTGATTGAGTATTTGTATTCTACAATTATCGTCGGTATGTTGGGGTTTTGTATACAAAATTTGTTACTACACTGTGAGTAGTAACATGACCACAAATCGGGTTGACAGTACCGTGGGTGGTAATTAAGGTAGAAAAATAAACAATGTCATTGCGTGACCGCCCTCAATGCTGTAAGATGATAAAATCTATTTTGATTAAATTGGGATTCACTCACCAGTATTTCTTGCTGATAAAATGTTTTAAACATGTGTTTCAGGTAACTTAGTGTGAAACCAATAAAAGCCAGCTGGGGAGCACTGAAGGCTTAGAAAAGTGGCCATAAAAGTTACCTAATTAAAAAGGAGAATTGTTTTCTATAATTAGGGTTATTCCTTATAAATGTATTACAAATGGAAATCGGGTTTTGTCCCACTTGTTTATGATAAATGTATTATCAGAAAAACTTGGGTTTTATCCTATTTAATTATTTTAAACATTTTGGTGTTTAACTCTGATAAAATATTTCCTAACTACGGTCCTGATGAAAATTCCGCTGCCAAATTAATAAACACCGATACCATCTGGCTGGCTCGCGGCTCTCACTTCAGGGAAGGGATCGGGGGCTGTGACATATGTAGAGGTCCATTAATTGGGTTTTGTGCCCAAATGTTTGTGGCGAAACCGGTTTCACAGTGTAGGGTAACAAACAGATTTCAACCCTATGTTTAGGTTCGGGTCCATATTTTAGTTCGGTTTGGGTTCGGTTCCTAACCTGGTTTTTATTTGCACCTCCGCATGTATGCGAGCCATGTTGCTAACCAGGTAACTAAACTCATTCACCTACAAATACCAATTTACTAATAAATAGTGAGCTTTCGAAAACGGAATCAGTCATGACAAGCCCCTCGGTGAAAATTGACGTCGTAGTAGATTATACGTCAATGAACATCTGTTAGGAGATATGGTGTGAGTAATGAATGTACCGATAGATCATCAACGGATTACCAACGGTTGTTATAGCTGGATAAATGTGGTAAATTTACCAACGGCAAAAATGTCATCGATGGATCTAATAGCTATGTATATTCGGTAGATTATTATGTTTCCTTATATATTGTAATTAGCCAAAGTTAGGACCTTATAATATTGGTTATATATTCATGAATGAGATACAGAGGCAGCAAGCCATTCACAATATACAAACCCTAGCATGGTATCAAGATACCAGGCCTCTTCTTCCTAAGTGTCGTTCTCATTTTTTTCATCACACCCTTTCCAATCTCCCTTCTTCCCTCATCTTCCCTCTGTTTGTCGCCTATATCCCTGTTCACTATGGATTAAAAACTTCACCCAACTGCCACTGTGTCCAACATCAAAAGCCAAATCCCTGTTACTCTTGAGATGGACAGCGGACTCTACAACTCTTGGAGTGAACTCTTTCGCATCACATGCCGTGCATACCGGGTTCACGACCACTTATCTCCCAGACCAGAAGCCGAGTCCTCCTCTTCTTCGAAGGAATCAGACAAAGACAAGGCAAAGGCAGTCGATGACTCATGGGACTACCTGGACGTAATTGTGTTACAGTGGATTTACCGTACTTTTTCTAGTGATCTTTTGCATACTATACTCCAAAAAAATTCAGCCGCATATGAGGCATGGGTTGCCGTGGAAAATATTTTTCAGGATAACAAGACTGCTCGTTCCATTAATCTGCTTCATTAATTCTCTAATACTAGTCTTAGTGGTTTCTCAAGTGTATCTACCTACTGTCAAGAGTTAAAAGTATTGGCAGATCAACTTTCTAGTGTTGGGTCCCCGGTCGATAACAAAAGCTTAGTTCTACAATTAATCAGTGGCCTTAACGAACAATACGAAGGCATAGCCACCATATTACAAAACTAAGACCCACTGCCAAGCTTCTATGACGCTCGTTCAAGAGTAATAATGGTTGAAACTCGTAAAGCCGAACAAGCGCTTCAGGCATCTCAAACGGCAGGCACGGCTTTAAACGCAAACACAATGCGCTCCCCTGCGAACCACGGTTCCAACAACGAGTATAGGTCCGATAATCAAAGTAATCGACGAGGCTGGGGTCGGGGTTTCCATGGCAGGGGTTGCGGTAGAAATTCATGGGGCAAGGGTCGCAACTCTAATTCTTCTTGGAGCAACCCGGTCCGTGGTCTCCGTGGCCCGCATCTCCCTACAATCCATGGTCCACTCCACACTGGGCCGCTCCCCCTCCATGGGCCGCTCAACAACCATGGCACGCACCCCCATGCCCGTACCCAACAATGAACCCACAGCCCACTTCCAACAACTCAGCCAACGGTCTGCTGGGTCCTCGACCCACTCAAGCTCATCATGCGGCCTACACACCAACCGACATCGAGCAAGCCATGTACACCATGTCTCTTCAGCAACAAGACCCGACGCCTTACATGGACATCGGAGCTACTACAACCATGACGAACACAAAATCCTTTTTTAATAATAGCATCCCACAAGATATCATTGTTGGTAATGGCTCCACTATTCCGGTTGTTGGACATGGCACGCAAATCCTACCACCACCTTTCCCACCCTTTGTCCTTAAAGACTTGCTATATGCCCGAAACTCATTAAAAATCTAATTTCAGTTCGTCGGTTTACTACCGGCAATTCTGTTTCATGGAATTTGACCCTTTTGGTTTTCTTATGAAGGACTACAAGACCCGGATCCCTATCCTACGATGCAACAGCAGCGGTGACCTATACCCACTTCTACTTGGACCGGGGAGTACCACCAACCCCTCCATCTTTGCTGCAATCTCCTCCAAGTTATGGCATCATCGTCTAGGGCACCCGGGACAACCTAAATTACAATCCCTAAAACGTTCTTGTTCTATTGATTTTAGTACTTTGAATAAAGACATTTGTCAATCGTGTGTTTTTGGTAAAAGTATTAAATTACCGTTTGCTAGTTCTTTTACACATATTTTTCAACCCTTTGATATCATACATAGTAACTTGTGGAGCTCTCCCGTACTTAGCTCGGGAGGTCATCGCTACTATATCCTATTTTTAGATGACTTAACGAACTTTTTATGGACGTTTCCTGTCACGGCCGCCGACCCGGTTTGATCCGTTTCAGGAGCCGCGGAACAGAAATCCCGTGGTATTTAATTAACAGCGGAAATTTCTTCAGGATCTTTTTTAAAAGCTAAAAATTTTCCCGATTATTTAATTCACAATTCGGGATAAAACCCGGTAATTTACAATCTTGAGATTTCACAAAGGAATCTTTTATTTTACAAAACATATTTCTTTATTTTATACTGAGCCACTTCCTTAAGCTGATAGTGCTTCGCGGCACTTTTCCTGGATCACAACAGATCACCTGAAACATGTTTGAAAAAGGTTTTGTCAGCTGGAAATACTGAGTGAATCATTCTTTTTAATAAAACGACGCTTTTGTTATAATTTACAGTACTAAGAGCGATTACAATGTTCCTGATATCAAACGAATTACCCACGGTATTTGTCACTCGACCGGACCTGTGACTATGGTCATATCCCCCATTGGTTGCCCCAATGGTGATGATTATCAAGTAATGTATACAAAACCCCACATACCGGCTGTAACTTGGTGATTACAAAGACTTAATCCCCGTAATTATAACTTTGAAATAAACATGCTTTTGTAAACAACTTTGATAAAAAGAGAATGACTCACATTGCAGATTTACTTATGAATAGAGCTTTAGCCTACTGATTAGCCTTGATAACCTAGTTTAAATAATCAAGCACACAAACTAGGTTAGTAACTTAATACAGCATTTACGACAACTCACGAGATTAAAACCTTCACAACGAATGACAAAGTGCGATACTTAAACATCCATCAATTTAACGACGAATGACAAAGCATAAACCCTAATGTGGGCAGTACTTAAACATCCATTGGATAGTTTAATCGATCGGACATTGAATCGTGGCAGCGATCGAGTTATTACCCTGAATTGTGGCAGCAATTAGTAATCGTGTGTGTTTTGATAGTGTTTCTGCTATAACTCAGCGTATACTTCGAATTTTTACGTCGTTTCAGTGCCCAGAATCAAGTCCCAAACTCTAGTATTTATACTGAAATTTTGACCCAGTGGCGTAGCGCGACTGGGTACCCCTATAGCCGTCGCGCTACGCGACTGCCAACCTATTTTCATAGGGTAGCTACGTGCATGGGTAGGCTTGCTGAGTTGACGGTTTTGTGAAATTCAATTTCGACAGATAGTTATGTGGATAATCGTAACTAGGGTTTTACCCCCCCCCCCTGAGTTTTAAGGGCCCTAATCCTGATTCTTAAAATTCTGAAAATTTTAGGGTTTGTGTAGAATCACTTGGGTGTCTCAATTAGCGTTTCCTATTGGACAATTTAATTAAATAAATATAACTTTTGATGAGAGTTGTTACATTCTCCCCACCTAAAAAAAATCTCGTCCTCGAGATTTACTGGAATAAGTGAGGATACTTTCGCTTCATTTCCGATTCCAGCTCCCAAGTATATTCAGCTCCTCTCTTTGAATCCCATCTGACTTTGACTAAAACTAGTCGTTTGTGTTTGAGAAACTTGATCTTTCGATCCTCAATCTGAAGAGGTTTCTCAACAAATTTCAGCTTTTCGTTTACCTCTATATCTCGAAGAGGTACTACCAGTGATTCGTCTGATAAGCATTTCTTGAGATTGGATAGATGAAATACATCATGTACTCCAGCTAATTCTTCTGGTAGTTGTAAACGATAAGCAACTGGTCCTATACGTTGGATCACTGAAAATGGTCCTACGTACCTTGGACTTAGCTTTCCTTTCTTACCGAATCTAACTACTCCTTTCCAAGGAGAAACTTTTAATAATACTTTGTCTCCAACTTGGAATTCTAACGGCTTGCATCTATTGTCTGCATAACTCTTCTGGCGATCTCGAGTTGTCTTCAGTCTTTCCTTGATTTGAGTAATCTTATCAGTCGTTTCTTGCACTATTTCAGGACCTGACAATTGTCTTTCTCCTATTTCTGCCCAACAAACTGGAGTTCTGCACTTTCTTCCATACAGTGCTTCAAATGGGGCGGTTTCAATACTTTAATGATAACTATTGTTATAGGAGAATTCGATTAATGGTAAATGATCATCCCAATTTCCACCAAAATCTATTACACATGCTCGGAGCATGTCTTCTAGAGTTTGGATCGTCCTTTCACTTTGTCCGTCTGTTTGGGGATGATATGCAGTACTCAGATTGAGTCGAGTTCCCATAGCTTGCTGGAAGCTTTTCCATAAATGAGAAGTAAAACGACTATCCCTATCCAAAACAATGGAGAGTGGAACTCCATGTAAGGATACAACTTCATCTACATACAATTTTGCCAACCTTTCCATACTAAAGGTTTCTTTCATTGGTAGAAAGTGAGCTGATTTGGTTAATCGATCCACAATTACCCAAATCGCATCATTACCTTTTCTGGTTTTGGGTAACTTAGTAACAAAATCCATTGTTATAAGTTCCAATTTCCATACTGGCATTTCTAATTGTTGTAGTAACCCTGAAGGTTTCTGATGTTCTGCCTTAACTTGTGAACAAGTAAGACATTTAGAAACATATCGCGCTATATCCTTTTTTCATTCCTATCCACCAGAAGTTCTTTCTTAAATCTTGGTACATCTTATTGTTTCCTGGGTGCATAGTATACCTAGATTTATGGGCTTCTTCTAAAATCTTAGGTCTTAAGTCTCCTTGCTTAGGTACCCAAATTCTACTTTTGTGGAATCTCCAAATTCCATCTGCTCCTTGTTCTAATTCCTTTATTCGTCCTTTCATTCCTTCAGCATCATCCTTGATTGCTGTAGCTTGAATATTCTTTAATTGTTCCATTAAATCTATTTGTAAATTTAATCTGAGAGCACGAACCCGTTGTTGTTTCTCATAATACTTACGACTTAAGGCATCTGCAACTACATTTGCCTTTCCTTCGTGATACTGAATATCACAGTCGTAGTCACTTAGGATTTCCATCCATCTCCTTTGCCTCATGTTTAACTCTTTTTGCCCAAACATATATCTTAAACTTTTATGATCTGTATAAACAGTAAATTTACTTCCATATAGATAATGTCTCCAAATCTTAAGGGCAAAAATTACGGCTCCTAATTCTAAATCATGAGTCGTATAATTTTCTTCGTGCTTTTTCAATTGCCTTGAAGAATATGCAATCACCTTTTTGCGTTGCATAAGCACACATCCATATCCTAGTTTTGAAGCATCACAATATACTTCAAAATCTTCAGTTCCTTCTGGTAAGGCTAAGATTGGTGCATTGGTTAATTTCTGTTTTAATATTCTAAAGGCTTCTTCTTGCTTTGATCCCCATTCAAACTTAACTGCTTTACAGGTTAACTTAGTTAATGGTACGGCTATCTTGGAAAAATCCTTAATAAACCGTCTATAGTACCCAGCTAAACCTATAAAACTTCTAATTTCCATTGCTGTTTGTGGAACCTTCCAATTGGTAATTGCCTCTATCTTAGCAGGATCTACGTGAATACCTTCGTGATTCACCATGTGTCCTAGGAATTGCACTTCCTTTAACCAAAATTCACACTTCGATAATTTGGCATAAAGCTTTTCTTTTCTTAACAAAGTTAAGAGTGCATGAAGGTGGTCACAATGCTCCGTCTGAATTTTGGAATAAATAAGTATATCATCTATAAAAACAATTACAAATTTATCCAAATATGGTTTACAGATCCTATTCATCATGTCCATGAATGCTGCAGGTGCATTCGTTAACCCAAAGGGCATGACTGTAAACTCGTAATGACCATACCTAGTTCTGAAAGCAGTTTTAGGTATGTCTTCTTCTTGTACCTTCAATTGATGATATCCGAAGCGTAAGTCTATTTTAGAAAAATATCTTGCTCCTTGAAGTTGATCAAACAGATCATCAATCCTAGGTAATGGATATCGATTCTTAATTGTAACCTTATTCAATTCTCTATAATCGATACACATTCTCATTGAACCATCCTTTTTCTTAACAAATAACACGGGCGCTCCCCAAGGGGATGAACTAGGTTGGATGAAACCTTTGCTTAGTAATTCATCTAATTGCTTTTTTAATTCTAACATTTCTGTGGGTGCTAACCGATAAGGTGCCTTAGCTATCGGTGTAGTTCCAGGAATTAGATGAATCCTAAATTCTACTTCCCTATCTGGGGGTAATCCTGGTAATTCTTCTGGGAATACATCTGGGTATTCTGAGACTACAGGAATCTCCTTAAGTTCTTTATCCTTAGTGTTAATGATTACCGAAATCATATACACTATTCCTTGTTTTCGTTCATAATTAGCAACTTTCATTACTGATATGAACTTCATGGGCTTACGTGGTTTATCTCCCGTAATCCTAATTACTTCTCTGGTGGGTGATTGAATTTCTATGGAATTCTGATCACAAAGGATTCGAGCATGGTTGGCTACTAACCAATCCATTCCTAATACAACATCAAATTCAGCTAAATTCATTGGCAATAGGTTTGCAGAGAATTTATGTCCTAAAAGTTCTATATTTCCTTCCTGCAAAACTTTATCTATTTTAACTGAATTTCCATCTGCCGTTTCGACTGTAAAAATCTGCCTAATATTGGTTAAAGGTAAATTAAGAGCTTGACAGAATGAAGTATTTATAAAACTTTGGTTTGCACTAGAGTCAAATAATACTTTTGCGTATACGTTGTGAACTAAGAACGTACCCGCTATCACATCTGGGATGAGTTCTGCTTCTTGAGTGGTCAGCTGAAATGCCCTGGCATTCTTCTTAATAGTTTCGTCGGTCGCCATGGTTTTGTTGTCTGCTGGTTTGCCCAATTTAGGACATTATGTTTTAAAATGTCCATTTTCTCCACAGTTATAGCAGACTATTGTTTTCTTTCTGCAGTTTTCTTCACGATGTCCTACAGTTTTGCAAAAATTGCAGGTTATATCGCATCTTCCACAATGTTTCTTCTTGCATTTCCTACAGAATGACGGAGTTGAGAATTGCCCAGTTCCTTTTCTCTTGAAATTACTACTATTACCCGTACGAAATCCTTGGGTAATTTTCTGAGCCAATTCCTTCTTCTTGTTTTCATCTTGTGTACGTACAAGTTCGTCAGTTAGGGTGTTAGCTAATTCCACAGCATCATCAATAGTGCGAGGTCTCGCAGCTTTGACGATATTGCGGATTTCACTAATCAGTCCCCAAATGTAGCGAGAAATGAGTACCGGTTCTGGCGAAGCCAGTGTTGGTACTACTCTAGCATATTCAAAGAATGTCGAAGTATAACCGCGACAATCTACACTCATCATCCGATGATTTAGGAACTTATTTGTCATTTGTTCCTTTTCATACTCGGGACAGAATTTTCTTTCTACAAGACCCTTAAATTCTTCCCAATTCATGGCATAAGCTATTATTCTTCCTTTTGATTGTAACACAGTGTTCCACCATTCGAGTGCTCCTTCCTTGAAGAGATTTGATGCATACATGACCTGATCATCTTTAGCACATTTACTTATTGCAATTACTGCTTCGGTTTTCTCTAACCAACGCAGTGATGCAGTTGCTCCTTCATTGCCTGCAAATTCAGTGGGTTTGCAAGCAAGGAATTCTTTGAAAGTGCAACCAGGCATTGCGGCTTTTATTTTCTTAGGAAATGGAGCTTGATGTGGTTCATCATTATGATTAACATAATCATTTCCTCCGTTTACACTATTACTGAAGTTATCTTCAGAAATACGTTTACTAGGAACGATTTGTTGCGGTTCGATTGGATTCTTTACAGCAGCAACGATTGCTGGAATAGCATTGGCTATCCCTTGAGCAACAATATTTTCGATATCTTGCCTAGTCATATATTGATCCCCTGGATGTTTCTCAGACTGATTAACTTCATTTACTGGTTCGTTACCAATGTTTGCCATCTGATAATAAATTTTATATAAATAATTAGTATAAATATAAATATAATAAAACAGTTTGCACATAATCACATTAACATGTATAACCAAAAATTATCGGTTTCCCAAGTTTCATTTCTATATATTATATTATGCCTCGTACACACGATTATCATACAACGTTTTATTGTTAAGTTATTACACATACTAGTTCTTATGATTATTTATTAAACAAATATTCCTGCAAACTTCCATTATCTGGTCAGCTAATTTCTTAAAAACGACGCTCCCTTTCGTCATACTTCCAAGTAACTCTTTCTCCAACATCTCTAATCCTATTTCCTGCATTAATTAACTCTTCGCCCCATAGACGAAGTTCAGTCAGATTCTCCGGGCTCATAGTTGGGTATAGTGGAGGTTCTGGGTCAACTTGTGGGAAAAATGTATCAGAGTTGTTTAAAAGATTTTGGTATTACCAATCAGTTGTCCACCATTCATCTAATTCTACTGGTAGTGGTTGAGGTTGGACAATAGGATCTGGAATAGCAGGTTCCAGATTGATTGGAATTGGAGCTTCTAATGTGTAGCCGAAAAGATCTTCTTCAGTAAATATAAGGTTTGGATTAGCTGGTTCAAGGTTTCCATCGGCAGGTCCGATGAGGTCACTCATTACTAGTTTATGATCTAAAACTTCCCAGGGAGTCATTTTCTGTTTCTGTCTAGAACTTTCTCCGATTTCTCTTTCTGTTTGCTTAAAACTCTTCTCAGCTTCTATCTCTACTTGATTAACATTTTCCTCAATTTCTACCCCTTTTCCTTTGTCTTTTGATTCTTCAGTTTTGGTAATTTTTCTTGTTGCTGGCTTTTTCCTACGTACACGCCTCCAGCCTACAAATCTGTTTCTTTTCTTGGGTTTAGGTTTTTCCAGTGGTTTGGATTGAAATTCCATAGGTTCTTCTTTATCAGCGAAGTAACCGGTGAATTCCTTGGAAACTTCTATCTTGACGGGATAGAGGTTAAGATTTTCTAAAGCTTTAGATATCTCATTCATGTTGTTTAGCATATATGCAAAATACATACCAAATGTTAAAATAAAATAACAAAATTTCATAGATAACCCTTAAATATTATTGCATACCATACATAAAACAACAGATAAGTAAAATATACTACTATTTACTGTGAACTTATTTATTTACTGAATAAGGTTTCTGGATTGTAGATAAATAAAGGTGCTAAAACTTGAGTGATAGTATTTAGAGATTTGCATTTTCTGCTACTGTGGCTAGCATATAAAGATCTGCCCATTTCTCATCTAATTTGTCCTCCCAGGGTGTTTTACTGGTTAATTCCTGAGTTTCCTGTTTAATCTTCTTCTCTAGATTTTTCCTTATTTCTTCCTGACTTTTCCTAATAATCAAACTTCTTTTATTAGGAGAAAGTGGTTTCTCGTAATTTGCCTTTCTCACAAATATTCCTTCTTCAGGAATTACATAAGGTTTTGTTTGGGATGAACTTCCCTTCTCGTTGGATGACCTATCTAGTTTAAGATAGATATTTGACAGCTTTTGTTTACCCATACTGTAATTAACAAATAATCAGTTAATATTACACATAATCACCTAATTGGAAATCAGTAAAATTAAGTATTTCTAAATACTTAATAGGCTTAGATCAGTGGCTCTGATACCACCTATTTCTGTCACGGCCCCCGACCCGGTTTGATCCGTTTAAGGAGCCGCGGAACAAAAATCCCGTGGTATTTAATTAACAGCGGAAGTTTCTTCATGATCTTTTTTAAAAGCTAAAAATTTTCCCGATTATTTAATTCACAATTCGGGATAAAACCCGGTAATTTACAATCTTGAGATTTCACAAAGGAATCTTTTATTTTACAAAACATATTTCTTTATTTTATACTGAGCCACTTCCTTAAGCTGATAGTGCTTCGCGGCACTTTTCCTGGATCACAACAGATCACCTGAAACATGTTTGAAAAAGGTTTTGTCAGCTGGAAATACTGAGTGAATCATTCTTTTTAATAAAACGACGCTTTTGTTATAATTTACAGTATTAAGAGCGATTACAATGTTCCTGACATCAAACCAATTACCCACGGTATTTGTCACTCGACCGGATCTGTGACTATGGTCATATCCCCCATTGGCTGCCCCAATGGTGACGATTATCAAGTAATGTATACAAAACCCCACATACCGGCTGTAACTTGGTGATTACAAAGACTTAATCCCCGTAATTATAACTTTGAAATAAACATGCTTTTGTAAACAACTTTGATAAAAAGAGAATGACTCACATTGCAGATTTACTTATGAACAGAGCTTTAGCCTACTGATTAGCCTTGATAACCTAGTTTAAATAATCAAGCACACAAACTAGGTTAGTAACTTAATACAGCATTTACGACAACTCACGAGATTAAAACCTTCACAACGAATGACAAAGTGCGATACTTAAACATCCATCAATTTAACGACGAATGACAAAGCATAAACCCTAATGTGGGCAGCACTTAAACATCCATTGGATAGTTTAATCGATCGGACATTGAATCGTAGCAGCGATCGAGTTATTACCCTGAATTGTGGCAGCAATTAGTGATCGTGTGTGTTTTGATAGTGTTTCTGCTATAACTCAGCATATACTTCGAATTTTTACGTCGTTTCAGTGCCCAGAATCAAGTCCCAAACTCTAGTATTTATACTGAAATTTTAACCCAGTGGCGTAGCGCGACTGGGTACCCCTATAGCCATCGCGCTACGCGACTGCCAACCTATTTTCATAGGGTAGCTACGTGCATGGGTAGGCTTGCTGAGTTGACGGTTTTGTGAAATTCAATTTCGACAGATAGTTATGTGGATAATCGTAACTAGGGTTTTACCCCCCCCCCCCCTGAGTTTTAGGGGCCCTAATCCTGATTCTGAAAATTCTGAAAATTTTAGGGTTTGTGTAGAATCACTTGGGTGTCTCAATTAGGGTTTCCTATTGGACAATTTAATTAAATAAATATAACTTTTGATGAGACTTGTTACATTTCCCATAGCCATAAAATCACAAGTTTATTCCATATTTTGCCACTTCCACATATATATTGAAACACAATTTGAAAGGAAAATCAAAACTTTTCAATGTGATAACGGTAAAGAATATGTGAACTCCTCATTTCATGCCTTCTTTAATGAACACGGCATGCAATTTCACCTATCTTGTCCTCACACCTCGTCTCAAAATGGCAAAGCAGAGCGACAAATCCGCACCATTAATAATGTGATTCGCACCCTATTGGCCATGCATCCCTTCCCAACTATTTTTTGGATCATGCACTCGAAACTGCAACTTATCTACTCAACATCCCTCCACACAAAAATCAAACACCCACCGAACTACTATATCATCGAATCCCCACTTATGACCATTTACGTATTTTTTGATGCCTCTGTTACCCACTCATCCCCTCAACCACCATCCACATACTTGAATACCGCTCTTATCCTTGCGTTTTTATCGGCTATTAACCCACTCACCGAGGTTATAAGTGCTTCAACCTCTAAACCAAACAAATGATAGTCTCTCGCCATGTTGTTTTTGATGAAACAACTTTCCCCTTTGCTTCTAAACTCTCACCATCTCCCACATACGAATTTCTCCAGGCACCTCTTCATCCATCTCACTGGCCTTCTGTTATGATCCCTTCCAAAACCCATCCTCCAGCCCATTCCCCAGCCCAAACCCCACCACCTCCTAGCCCACACTTACCTAGCGACTCACCTTTAAACATCCAGCCCACAACTTCCAGTCGCCCACTGTCTACAGCCCACACCCATGAGCCCACTATCTCCAACCCACCATGTAACAGCCCAGCGTAACCGCACCATGATATTGTCCGCTTTGGTAGCCAGCACGCCCTTAGCGCCTGCCCCTCACGGTTTTAAAAACATTTGTCAGTGGGAAATACTGGTGAGTGAATCCCAGTTTAATCAAGTTTAAACAAAAAGTCACAGTGTACAGTATTGAGGGCGATCCCGCAATTATATTTGTTTACAAGACATCACAATTAACATCCATGGTACTGTCGAACCCGACTTATGGACATGTTACTCCTTGACCAGGTGGTAACAAATTTTGTATACAAAACCCCAACGTACTCATCATAATTGTATGCTTACAAATACTCAATAACCGTTATTCGCATGGAAAAGTATTTAAGGTTTTGTAAAAACAGTTAACAAAAGGTTTACAAAACGTGGATCAACTCACATTGCTGTCTTAGATTTTCCGTAAGGGTTTCCCGGTGATAATCTATAATTTACACAAATGTACATGCGTTAGTATTAATAACCCATTTTAACATTAGTAATACCCTCCCCGAGACGGCATTCCAACGACTACGTCGGGTAAAACCACGACAGCCGTTACGGAACCCTAGATCAATCGGGAAGCGTATCTAATACGTATCCAGGGGTTATAATACTTACAACGGAGCAGAACCTCGCTATTTAGGGGATATAATACCCACGTATTACTTCTACTACTCAGAAATTCGCTTAAGAAAGAAAGAAATGAACGATTCTGAATGAAACCCGATAGCCTGCTTATATAGTTGCTGAAACTGGTTCCCACGCGGCCCACGTAAGCGTAGCCTAAGGGCTACGCGGCCCGCGTCAAACCTTGGTCAAAGCGTAGCTTGTCCGGATCACCATCTAGACTTGACACGATGATGACACGTGTCATCACCGGGCTGCGCCAAATTTTGGATCTCACGCGGCCCACGTAAGATTGAGGTGGGGTTCACGCGGCCTGCCTCAACTTAAAGAAATCAGCGAAATCAGGTTCTAACCTTCATACTGCCCGCGTGAGTGTTGGGGTGGGTCTACGCGGCCCGCCTCAACTTATATTTCAGATTTTTATTTATTTTTAATACTATTTAATATATTTGAGGCCCGTTTTCGCGTATGGGGTGTATTTTGGAACGTTTTGGGATATTTTAATATATACTAGGGTGTCGGAACAATTATAAGGGTGTCGGTTTATTGAGGATTGTTATATCCTCCCCACCTTGTTTTAGAGCTCGTCCTCGAGATCTACTGGAACAAGTGCGGATACTTCCTTTGCATTTCAGATTCCAACTCCCATGTGTACTCAGGTCCTCTTTTGGAGTCCCACTTCACTTTGACCAAAACTAATCTCTTGTGCTTGAGGTTCTTGACTTTCCTGTCTTCGATCTGTAGAGGCCTCTCTACAAACTTGAGTTGTTCATTTACCTCTATATCCTTAAGAGGTACTATTAGTGATTCATCAGCTAAACACTTTTTGAGATTAGATACATGAAACACATCATGTATTCCTGCCATTTCCTCTGGCAGTTGTAGCTGATAGGCTACAGGTCCGATTCTTCTAATAATCTCAAAAGGTCCAATATACCTGGGACTTAGCTTCCCTCGTTTGATGAATCTTACCATTCCTTTCCAAGGAGAGACCTTCAATAATACTTTGTCTCCTACTTGAAATTCTAATGGCTTGCGTCGGTTATCAGCATAGCTCTTCTGTCGATCACGTGCTGCTTTCAGTCGTTCCTTGACTTGAATAATCTTATCGGTTGTTTCTTGTACTATCTCAGGTCCAGATAGTTGCTTTTCCCCAATTTCTGCCCAACAGACTGGGGTTCGGCACTTTCGTCCATAAAGTGCTTCGAATGGTGCAGCATTGATACTTGTGTGATAACTATTATTATAAGAAAACTCTATTAAAGGTAAGTGATCGTCCCAATTACCTCCAAAATTAATTGCACAAGCTCTAAGCATGTCCTCCATTGTTTGGATTGTCCTTTCGCTTTGTCCGTCCGTTTGAGGATGATAAGTTGTGCTTAGATTTAACTTGGTTCCCATGGCTTTTTGGAAACTTGACCAAAAATGAGAGGAAAATCGACTATCCCTATCAGAAACAATTGATAAAGGAATTCCATGTAATGAAACAATTTCATTTACATATAATTTAGCTAGCTGTTCCATACTGAAGGTTTCCTTCATTGGTAGGAAATGAGCTGACTTGGTTAGTCTATCTACAATCACCCAGATTGTATCATTACCTTTCTTTGTTTTGGGTAATTTAGTAACAAAATCCATTGTTATTAATTCCCATTTCCATACTGGCATTTCTAATTGCTGTAACAACCCTGAGGGTTTCTGGTGTTCGGCTTTAACTTGTGAACAAGTTAAACATTTAGAAACATAGGTTGCTATGTCTTTCTTCATTCCTATCCACCAGAAATTTTTCCTTAAATCCTGGTACATTTTATCATTTCCTGGGTGCATCGTATACTTGGATTTATGGGCTTCTTCTAATATACAATAACGTAGGTTTCCTAATTTAGGTATCCACATTCTCTTTTTATGGAATCTCCAAATTCCATCTGTTCCTTGTTCTAATTCCTTAATTATACCTTTTAACTTTTCAGTATCTTCCTTGATTACTGATTCTTGTGCTTCTCTTATCTGATCATTTAAATCTACTTGTAGATTTAATTTAAGAGAACGTACCCTTTTTGGCTTTTCATGATACTTTCGACTTAAAGCATCTGCTACTACATTTGCTTTTCCTTCATGATACTGGATATCACAATCATAATCACTAAGCATTTCCATCCAGCGTCTTTGTCTCATATTCAACTCATTTTGCCTGAAAACATACCTTAAACTCTTATGATCAGTGAATATGGTAAACTTACTACCATAAAGGTAATGTCTCCAAATCTTAAGGGCAAAAATTATAGCTCCTAATTCTAGATCATGGGTTGAATAATTTTCTTCATGATTCTTAAGTTGTCTAGATGCGTAAGCTATAACTTTTTGGCGTTGCATTAATACACATCCATAACCTAACTTAGAAGCGTCACAATAGACTACAAAATCTTCAGTTCCTTCTGGTAACACTAGTATGGGTGTATTAGTTAATCTTTGCTTAAGAATTCTAAAAGCTTCTTCTTGTTTTGGTCCCCATTCAAACTTAATAGATTTACAGGTTAACTTAGTTAAAGGAACGGCTATTCTAGAGAAATCTCGAATAAATCTTCTATAATAACCGGCCAATCCTAAGAAACTTCTAACCTCGGTTGGTGACTCAGGGGTTTTCCATTTAGTAATCGCCTCAATCTTTGTTGGATCCACATGAATTCCTTCATGATTCACTAAATGTCCAACAAATTGTACTTGCTCTAACCAAAATTCACACTTCAAGAATTTAGCATAAATCTTTTCCTTTCTTAATAGACTTAAAAGTGCGTGCAAATGCTTTGCATGATCCTCTTTACTCTTAGAGTAAATTAGAATATCATCTATGAAGACAATTATAAATTTATCCAAATATGGCTTACATATTCGGTTCATCATGTCCATGAATGCAGCTGGGGCATTGGTTAAACCAAATGGCATGACAGAAAATTCATAATGACCATACCTTGTTCTGAATGCGATTTTAGGAATATCCTCTTCATGTACCTTTAATTGATGATATCCTGACCTTAAATCGATTTTAAAGAAAAATCGAGCTCCTTGTAGTTGATCGAACAGATCATCGATTCTCGGTAATGGGTACCGATTCTTAATCGTGACTTTGTTCAATTCACGGTAATCAATGCACATACGCATTGATCCGTCCTTCTTTTTAACGAACAGTATCGGCGCTCCCCATGGCGACGAACTTAGCTGTATGAATCCTTTTTCTAGCAATTCATCTAATTGTTTCTTCAATTCCTGCATTTCTGCGGGTGCCAAACAGTAAGGTGCTTTGGCAATTGGTGCGGTTCCAGGTAGCAGGTGAATTCTGAATTCAACTTCTATGTCCGGTGGTAGTCCTGGTAATTCTTCTTGAAATACATCTGGAAACTGGGACACTACTGGAATGTCTTTTAGTTCTTTTCCTTTAGTGTTAGTGATTATGGAAATCAAATACACTATAGAACCGTTTCTTATATAACTTGCAGTTTTCATCACAGAGATGAATTTTGTGGATCTAGAGGGCTTATCTCCTTTAATTGTGATCGTTTTACCTTTTGGTGAATTTACTTGGATTGACTTTTGATCACATAAAATACTGGCTTTATTGGCTATTAACCAATCCATTCCTAATACAACATCGAATCCTACCAGACTCGTGGGATAAAGGTTTGCCCTAAACTTTTGATTTAAAATTTCTATTCTTGCTCCCTGCAAGATTTCAGAAATCCTAACAGTTTCCCCATTAGCTGTCTCTACTAGACATTCTTGTGGTAGTTTAGTTAATGATTGGTTTGCACCAGAGTCAAATAATACTTTAGCAAATGCATCATTAACTAAAAACGTACCAGCTATCACGTCTGGAATCATCTTGGCTTCATCTGCAGTCAGAACAAATGCTCTAGCATTTTTAGTGTTCCTGTTGTTCACAGCTGGAGCCAACTTCGGACAGTTTGGCTTAATGTGACCTTTTTCTCCACAATTGTAGCATAATCCATTACTGGATTTTCTTCTGCAATCTTCTTCCTTGTGTCCTGGCATCTTACAGAAATTGCAAAGAGTGGAGCATTTTCCCGAATGCTTTTTCTTGCAGACCTTGCAGAAAGGTGCAGAGGTAGAACCCATATTCCTACGGTTGTAATTCCCAGAACGGAATTCTTTAGTAAGCCTTTGGGTTAGGTTTCTCCTCTGTTCTTCTTCTCTAGTACGAATTAATTCATCTGTCAAAGTATTTGCTAGTTCTACAGCTTCTTCTATAGTTTGAGGTCTAGCTGCCTTGACTACATGTCTAATCTCTCCTATTAATCCCCAGATGTAACAGGAGATTAATACCGGTTCAGGTGATGCAAGAGTTGGTACTATTCTAGCATATTCAAAGAATGTGGTAGTATAACCCTTACTATCTACCCCGGTCATTCTTAAGTTTAGGAACTTATTTGCTATCTGTTCCTTTTCATTGGGAGGGCAGAATTTCCTTTCTACCATAGTCTTAAATTCCTCCCATTCCATGTTGTATACCCTATCACTTCCTCTTGACTGGAGGATAGTGTTCCACCATTCTAAGGCTGAGTTCTTAAACAGATTAGAAGCAAACATTATTTTGTCTTCTTCAGCACACTTGCTTATTTTTAGAACTGCCTCAGTCTTCTCTATCCAGCGTAGAGCTGCAATGGGTCCTTCATTGCCCGAGAATTCTATTGGTTTACAGGACCAGAATTCCTTGTAAGAACAACCATAAGGCATGATTCTTCTTCTTTTGGGAATGGGCACCTGAAGTACGGGTCCATTGTTCACGCTGTTTTCTGGTTCAACTGGTCGCTTACTGCTATGCTTACTTTTATTATTCGTTTCTTGAACCGTTTGAATAATAAATGGCATTGCATCTATAATCCCTTGTGCCACTATGTGTTGAACGGCACTATTATCCATTTGGTTTCCATTGTTATTGATGCTCGGATTCTCATTAACCACGTTAATGTTACTTTGGTTATCGTTATTCAAATTTCCTTGATTTCCTTCATCGGCTATCTGAATTTTAAACATTTACCCCGTATTAATATCACAAAATAATATTAATATAGTCAATCACATGACACACATTTTTGCCAAAAACGTCGATCATTACGACTTTTACTCTATTCATATACTATTATGCATCTATTACACACTAGTACTGAAATAAAAATTACAATACCAACTGAAATAGAATTACACTAATAGTAATAGGCATCCATACACACATATTTTATTTTATTTTATTTTATTATTATTATTACTATTACCATCTCACCATCACATTCAAGGATATGGATTCATCCAAAAATCCATATTGCGTTCATCGTATTTCCATACGAGTCGCTCTCCTGCCTGTCGCATTCTCTCGCTGCTTTCTAAAATTTCCTCACCAAAAGTCCTAAGTTCTTGCACGTTTTCTTCACTCATTGGGAGTGCAGGTTCTAGGACTGGGTTCGGAATCTGGGGTGCGGGTTCCTGATATGGGGGTGAAAGTGCCTGAAATCGGTAAGGATCTTCTAAGATCTCCCTAATATAGTCATCATGGTAATAGGGATCTAAAGGGTCCATACCTGGGTAGGCTCCTATGTTTTGCATGGGTGTGTCTTCATGGATTGGGTAACGTTGCACAAAATCCCTAACGTCATCCCACCAGGGATCGTAATTTGGGTCTAGGGGGTTTGGTGCTGGTACCCTGAGGATTTCCTCTGGATTGAGGTCATGCATTTCTACTTGGTTTTCTGGGTTTTCTATTTCCATGGGTTGATCAGGGATTGACAGTTGTGGTTGGGGTGCTATTATTTGCTCCAGATTTGGGTCAGCTACAGTGGTTGCTAAGATATGGATGTTGGCTATACCCCTATTTATCATATCCTGGGCATAGGCATATGTCTCTCTCTTGGCTGCTGCTAGTGCTCTCTGGTCTTGCAACTTTTTCATACGCTTCCTACGCTCGTGTGCCCCTCGACTGAACCATCCCCTCTTTTTCTGAGGAAATGGCTCCTCTGACTGAGCCTTAAACACAAAGATTCCATCTTCCATATCAGCAGAGTACCCTGAGAAGGCAGGCTGAGAAGAGGAGGTTCCTTCGCTTCTAGGCGAACCAGACAATTGACGGTACGTGTCAGATGGTCCTTGGTCGCTCATACTGTAAACTAACAGATAGTCAAATAACACATAACAATAAATACAGTCATGCACGTATTTCCGTAATTTATTTCCTAACACTTTTCATTTTGATGTCAACAGAACACCTCTGTGGCTGAATCAGTGGCATAGCTCTGATACCATCTGTAACAGCCCAGCGTAAACGCACCATGATATTGTCCGCTTTGGTAGCCAGCACGCCCTCAGCGCCTGCCCCTCACGGTTTTAAAAACATTTGTCAGTGGAAAATACTGGTGAGTGAATCCCAGTTTAATCAAGTTTAAACAAAAAGTCACAGTGTACAGTATTGAGGGCGATCCCGCAATTATATTTGTTTACAAGACATCACAATTAACATCCATGGTACTGTCGAACCCGACTTGTGGACATGTTACTCCTTGACCAGGTGGTAACAAATTTTGTATACAAAACCCCAACATACTCATCATAATTGTATGCTTACAAATACTCAATAACCGTTATTCGCATGGAAAAGTATTTAAGGTTTTGTAAAAACAGTTAACAAACGGTTTACAAAAAGTGGATCAACTCACATTGCTGTCTTAGATTTTTCGTAAGGGTTTCCCGGTGATAATCTATAATTTACACAAATGTACACGCGTTAGTATTAATAACCCATTTTAACATTAGTAATACCCTCCCCGAGACGGCATTCCAACGACTACGTCAGGTAAAACCACGACAGCCGTTACGGAACCCTAGATCAATCAGGCAGCGTATCTAATACGTATCCAGGGGTTATAATACTTACAACGGAGCAGAACCTCGCTATTTAGGGGATATAATACCCGCGTATTACTTCTACTACTCAGAAATTCGCTTAAGAAAGAAAGAAATGAACGATTCTGAATGAAACCCGATAGCCTGCTTATATAGTTGCTGAAACTAGTTCCCACGCAGCCCGCGTAAGCGTAGCCTAAGGGCTACGCGGCCCGCGTCAAACCTCGGTCAAAGCGTAGCTTGTCCGGATCACCATCTAGACTTGACACGATGCTGACACGTGTCATCACCGGGCTGCGCCACATTTTGGATCTCATGCGGCCCGCGTAAGATTGAGGTGGGGTTCACGCGGCCCACCTCAACTTAAAGAAATCAGCGAAATCAGGCTCTAACCTTCATACTGCCCGCGTGAGTGTTGGGGTGGGTCTACGCGGCCCGCCTCAACTTATATTTCAGATTTTTATTTATTTTTAATACTATTTAATATATTTGAGGCCCGTTTTCGGGTATAGGGTGTATTTTGGAACGTTTTGGGATATTTTAATATATACTAGGGTGTCGGAACAATTATAAGGGTGTCGGTTTATTGAGGATTGTTATACACCATCACATAGTACCAACTTTCCACATGCCACCTCTCGGCCCACCTCTCCACCTATCACCTCGGCCCAGACCCAATCACCACCCAACTACCTACCCACGGCCCAAAATCAATTACCACCTACCACTCACACCACCCGCACCATGCGAACGCGTGCCATGGATGGCATTCGCAAACCAAAAAGCCAACTCAACCTCCACTCCTCTAGTGGTACTGCCATTAATCCCGTACCCAAAAATCCCGCCCAAGCTCTGCTCACACCGGAATGGTATAACGCCATGACTAACGAATTTGATGCTCTTATTAAAAATGAGACTTGGGATCTTGTGCCTCGTCAGTCCAACATGAACATCATTCATAGCATGTGGTTGTTTAAACACAAGTTCAAGTCGGATGGTACATTAGAACGGTACAAGGCTAGACTGGTTTGTGACGGTCGTTCGCAACAGGTAGGCATTGATTGTGGAGAGACATTTAGCCCAGTTGTAAAACCGGCTACTATTTGAACTGTCTTATCTATTGCATTATCACAATCTTGGGCTGTTCATCAACTTGATGTGACAAATGCATTTTTACATGGCACTTTGCATGAGACAGTCTATATGTATCAGCCGATGGGGCTTCGTCATAAGGATTTTCCAAACCATGTATGTCGACTCAAGAAATCACTATACGGCTTGAAACAAGCCCCGCGGGCATGGTACCAACGGTTCACTGGTTACGTCCTAACCTTGGGTTTTCTACAAAGCAAATATGATGCATCTCTTTTTACTCTCCAGGACGGCCGACACATAGCACACTTGCTTCTTTATGTGGATGATATTTTGCTCGTTACCTCCAGCGATGACCTACGTCACCAACTCATGGCTCATCTTGCAAATGAATTTGCCATGAAAGATCTTGGCCCTCTTAGCTTCTTCCTTGGCATCACGGTTCGTCGGCATCATGAAACGATGTTTCTATCTAGACAAGCATACGCTACAGACATTATTGCTCGTGCGGGTATGCAATCGTGCAACCCGGTTACAACTCCGGTTGACACCCACTCCAAACTGAGTGCTCTTTCAGGTGATGATTTTCATGACCCCACTCTTTACCGCAGTCTTGCTGGGGCTCTTCAGTACCTCACTTTCACCCGGCCAGACATCAGTTACGTGGTTCAGCAGATTTGCATGCACATGCACGCTCCCAAAACGGACCATTGGAACGCGTTAAAACGCATTATCCGCTACGTAAAAGGGACGGTCTCACATGGTCTGACACTCGGTTTTTCAAAAGATCCATCTTTACTTGCTTACACTGATGCAGATTGGGTCGGATGCCCTGACACTCGACGGTCTACGAGCGTTTTTTGCATCTATTATGGGGACAATCTTATCTCTTGGTCGTCAAAGCAACAACCTACCATCTCGCGTTCAAGTGCCGAAGCTGAATACCGTGGGGTCGCTAACGTTGTAGCCGAAATTTGTTGCTTGAGGAATCTACTACTTGAGCTAAAACGTCCTTTGACAAAAGCGACTCTGGTATATTGTGACAACGTTAGCACCATTTACTTAGCTGGTAACCCAGTCCAATATCAGCGGACCAAACACATTGAGCTTGACATTCATTTTGTTAGAGAACAAGTTCAACGAGGTCAAGTGCGGGTCTTACATGTTCCTTCTCATCACCAGATCGCTGATATCTTTACTAAAGGCTTGCCTCGAGTTCTCTACAACGATTATCGGTCCAGTCTCAACATTCGGTCACCTCCCGTTTCGACTGCGAGGGTGTAATAGCTATGTATATTCGGTAGATTATTATGTTTCCTTATATATTGTAATTAGCCAAAGTTAGGACCTTATAATATTGGTTATATATTCATGAATGAGATACAGAGGCAGCAAGCCATTCACAATATACAAACCCTAGCAGGATCAATGAAGGATGTCCGATGTCGATGAATGTTGGTGCACACATCTGTCGTCTTCGTCTTGTATCGAGTCTCGGGTTGCATTGCGGATCTAATCAAGGACTATGTCATCATCATTGATGATGACATCATCATGCTTACATCATCAATTACATATTCACGTGAGAATTAAAGTTTGCATGAAATCAGAATTGAGATTCACAAAAAGACAAAACAGCATGTCATACTTGAAGATTTCGCTTGAAATTAGAATGATCACATTGTTAAGATTTCGCTTGAAGATTTCGCTTCAAGAGTTTGAAGCGAAATCCTTAGGCTTATAAATAGGTGATGTTAGATTTCATTTGTAACAGTTTTCTCAGAGTGATACCGAAGTGCTGCCGGTATACCTTTTGACTGTAATCGCTGTAATATCAATATACAAAAGGTTTAAAGTGTGAATCAAGTTGTTTACAGATCCGTTTCTTAGTTTCCGCCTCTGAAACGGACTAGAACTCTTCCGAACGACTCGTTTAGGTCGGAATCCGATCCTACAATTGGTATCAGAGCCAGTGAAGAAGAGTTCTTGTTGATTCAGCCGTAAAATCTGTTTCTACACCATTTTTTTTGAAAATTTTAAACTTTTTACGGACAAATTCGGTTCAAACTTTCACAATACATGCGAAAACATGTTTTAACAAATCCTTGAGACTTTCAGATCTAAAATCAGATTAAAACTGGATTAATTGAACCAAAATCAGATCGAATTGGCTGACATCAGCAGGTTTCGCTTCAGAATACTTGTGGATTTCGCTTGAAATCATAAGTTGAGCATGATTTCGCTTCAAGTTGATGATAATCTGTTGATTTCGCTTCAAGTTGATGTATTTCTGTTGATTTCGCTTGAGAACATTATTTGATTTCGCTTGAATAGTTGAAGCGAAACTGATCTGTTTGCATTTCGCTTGAAAATACGTTGTCATCTGTTTGAAACCTGTTGTTCATCAAAAACTGTTGTCTGCTACGTTGAAAAACTGTTCTGAGTTGTGTGAATGTATCAGTTTATATAGTACATGTGTTTGTGTCTAAGATAGTGGGTATATTGGTCAAATTGTATAAGTGTGTCTGCCATTAAAATTTCGATACATATGATGAATTGTGAAGGCTGCATGTCTTGATTTGTGTGTTGCATGTGAAGCTTTATATTTGGACAAATCTGTTTGTGATTAAACAATTAAAAGGATGTCTGCAAAGTGGGTTTGGTATTTGTGAGCATGTGAAATATATCGATATATGTTAAAGTGTGTGATGTGCCTCGACTGTGTAAATTCATATATTGAATTGTGTGATAAAGTGTCGGCTTAGAGGATAAATAGTCAAATAGGATTCATGAAAAGTTGTGTTGTTGACGGTTACATTCAGAGTTCTTGGACTATTAAAATTGTCGGTTATTAAACTTGAAAACATCAACGTCAAGTCAGAAACAATATAGGCATTATCAATATTGTTTTAAAATTCATTGTTACCTATATTAGATAAAGGGTGTCTTTGAAAGGTTTTGAATTGTTATTTGTTCGAACGACGTACCAAGGGTTCATTTTGCATTAAACAGTCAAGTAGTTTTGAGTGGTCAAGTCACGTATTAAAGTCATCGATTCGATTGAAAGTTCACAAGGTTTGGAGTTTAGTCAGTTCGCACGGATTGATCAGTACGTTTGTCAGTCAAGTCACACAGTGTGTACTCAGGTTGCGTGGTTTGAGTCGTGGTTTCTGTCAGTTCGTACAGTTTGGAGTTCGAAAGTTTCAAGGGTCAGGTCAATCGAATTCGATCCGGGTCACTCAGTTTGTACATTTGGTCAACATTCAGTCCGTCCAGAAAATCATCAGTTCGAGTATCAGTCTTATTCAATTAATTGATAAGCGTTTAAATTGATTGTTTGTTTGTTTCATGTAAAGGTACTTGTTGATTTCTACAAGAGATTCAAGTTGCTAAAAAAATGGATTCCGAGTTCTACAACGCGTTTGCTACACCCTCGAATACTCCAGCTTCAATTGCTCAAAACATGAAGGCAGAAAACGAAACCGGAACAATGCAAAAACCCCCGAAGCTTATGGGAATTGAGGAGTATCATGGATGGAAGAATCGCTTTGAGAATTGGGTTCAGGCAAACCATCTGAGAGCTTGGGAAAGCATTGAAACAGCATACATCAGACCACAGACTGCTATGAATGTTGATAAAATTATCTCAGAGTTTTCAGATCAAGAGAGAGAAAGTTATAAAGGAGAGAAAATGATGATAAGTCTGTTGCAGCAAGCTATAACAGAGGATATATTTGTTTTACTTCAGCATGATGGAAATGCTTTTTCGATCTGGAAAGCTCTTGAGAAGAAGTTTGAAGGAAGTACAGAGATGCTCCAGAGTAAAGCAGCGTTACTGAAGAAGGAGTTTGAGTTGTTTACAAGCATGCCTGGTGAGACTACAAAGACTCTCATTGAAAGATACTGCCATCTTGTACGCACCATGTCCCAGTTGAAGATCACTAAAACTCCAGCAGAATGGGTGGAAAAGCTTGCAGATGCTTTACCACAAAAGGAATGGGGTACATATCTCATGATTCTGAAGAATTCTGGACAGTTTAGCAGATTGTCGATTGGTCAGTTTATTGAAAAACTGGAGGCACAAGATCTTGAACAACAGAAGATTGCAAGAATGAATAATTCAAGCAATCAACAAGATGTCAAATTGTATTACAAAGGAAATATTCAAACTGTTGAAGCAAGTCCAAAGATCCAAACTGCATTCAGTGCTGGAAATCAATCTATTCCAAGCAATCAAGGATCAATCAACACAAGTGGGTTCTCAACGGTGAATCCTCCAGGTGTTCAAAGTGTATCTGCTGGAAATGGGCATTCAATTCAATGCAATGTAGCTCTACATCTTCAAAATGGCCAAAATTATTCTGAAGAAGTTGTAAAGCATCATATGGGATTATTGGTCACTGCATTAGAGTCTTATGAAGGGTTAATTGCCGGAAGAATTGGCAATCCGATGCTCACAAAGGAAGATTATGACCAAATTGATGCAGAGGAGCTAGAACTGATGGATATTAAATGGGCTTTAGCTAGCGTTTTGAGGAGAGCAGAAAAATTTAGATTGGTTACAGGAAGAACTGATTTCTTGGATGCAAATCTTTCTAATCTTGGATTTGATAAATCTAAAGTTGTCTGTTTTCGTTGCAGGGAGAAAGGTCATTTTAAAAGGGAGTGCAAGAATCAGGAGCCGAGAGGAGCAAAGGAATCTGTTGGTAAAGATGATTATTATCGGAAGACCATTTATCAGCAAATCACTCATCAACCACATCAACAAAAAGAGCCACAAACAGCTCATGGAAAAATGATCGAGGATGCAAACAAAAAGGCTTACTATGGCATCATGGATCAAGATGACGAGAAATTGGCTGAAGGATTTAGCTGGGACAAGTACATTCCAGCTGATTCAAATGTTAGAGCGTTTATTGCTCATATTATTCGTGTCACACCCCTTTCTATGGCGGAAGCACGAGGTGTGATCATGAAAGGTTCTCATTGCATACGAAGAGTAAACATGCTACATGCTCGTAAAATAACATCAAATACCATGATTTGAAAGCATAAGTTTAGCGTTTACATCGCTAGACAGCATAAAACATTGTCTTAAAAGTTTACAACTTTATTCAAAGTTAAACACAAGCGACATCCACGAGCATAAGCAAGACCACGCGCACATCCATCCTAGTTACCTGAAATACATGTGAGTTTTTGGAAAAACGTCAACATAATGTTGGTGTGAATTCATGCTGTTTTGTATTTCATGTTTGTATACTTTGTATGAAAACATAGTTTGTGAGTAAATCAAGTTTTCATATATAAATCCAGTTTCATGTGTACCCCACGTACCCATGTATAATTCAATCTTTTCTTGAGTACCCCACGTACTTCAAGTTATATATCAATCCTCTTGAGTACCTCACGTACTTCAAGTTATTTATCAATTCTCTTGAGTACCCCACGTACTTCAAGTTATTTATCACTTTTTGTATGGTATGAATTTTATGTAAATACAGTATTTCTGTACTTATCAGATTGTTAATGGGTTGCAAAGCCATTAACATGTGACACGTCATAGGAAGTCACCAAACCTAAGGCATTTAATTGGTATATTCTGAGACACAAAAGCACTTCCTCGGTTCTCGCCCCGACCGGGAGTGTGGCTGCCAGGCACCCATTAGATCTAACCTTTTGTTCTGCGGTCTGAATGTATACGTTGATTAATGGTGCTTCTGTACCCTATTCGTGACACTATTTCTCATAACGCATCCTACTTGGTTCTCGTCCTCACCAAGCGCGTTTCTTGTTATCATTTCTCATAGCGCCTTATACTTGGTTCTCGTCTCACCAAATGCGCTTCTCATATTCATATATTTCGTCACACTTGGTTCTCGTTCTTACCAAGTGTACTTCTTGTATTTATATCATACCATTTATAAATATTGTACTTTTGTACATGTATTTCACCCCCGAAGTTATAAAAACTGAAAACAGTTAAAGAGAAAAGGGGGAGCATGAACTCACAACTTTGCGTTCCTAGCGTCGTAAACTCCACCGGATTTGCTTAATTAACGTCGTAACCTATACGCGTTTTCTTAACGTTAGTCGCTAGACTTGCGTCGCACAAGTGCAGTCACTCTCTTTTGTGTATATTTTCTTGTGTTAAAAATATTCCATATTTTTAACTACGTATCTTACTTATATTATTTTCTCCAAAAATAAATATAAGTCTTTTATGTTTTGCACTTTGCACCCGAATTATGTTTCTTGTATGTTGTATGTGTATTTTTATATTTCTACTCCTCATGAGTATTTAGTGTATTTTTAAGTCTTAATACACTAGCACGTATAACACATACTATATACACTTAACACACAAGTTGGTGATCAAATAATATATATTTTTCTCTCAAAAATATATACTTACTATCCATTTTTATTCTTGAAGAAATCCTCATTTCTTATCATCAAAAATCAGGGAAACCTTAGTAATACTCTTAAACACATTTTTAGGGAATAAGTTTCTCAAAAACTTATATTTTTCTAAGTGTCAAAATTTATAAAAATTTTGACAGAGTTTCCCCTAAAAATGGAGGTTTCCCACGTTTTCAAAACGTGTGTTTATTTTCTTTTAAATCATCATCAATCATCAATAATCAGCAACAACAATTATCAACAATGATCACTACTTTTCCCCACTTCATGAACTTGGATATTTACCAAGATTGTGTAGTATCTTACTAGCACATTTAGTAAGTCTTGTTATCTTTAAAAATAACTTTAATTTCTTAAAAATCTTATTTTTAAAGAATATGAAGTTTTACAACTTCTAGTCGGTTTTTACGAAAACTATTTCTTCGTCAAAACTTTTGTTACACAAGTATTCCATACACTTGTTTGTTCCCAAAAAAACCACTTTTGTTTGTGTAAGATCCGGTTTAGAACATGTGATTTCTTGGACACTTGGTCCTTTGAAAATACCGCTTGTAGATACGTAGATCTACTAGTTTTAAACACTTTTGTACAAGTTAAAACATTTTTACACAAGTTCATGGTTTATGTGTGGTAGGGTTTCACCTTTTAACCCTTGTTACTTCTAAAATAGCTTTATGTTAAGATCCATGATCTTACCGAACCGGGTTAAACGATGATCCGAGCTACCACATCATAGATCGGGTCTAGATAACCATATATTTCAAATACTACAACTTTTACACAACATATATGCTTTTAACCAACAATACTTGCAAGTTTAGTGGACTTTAATGCTTCAAAATGCAAGATTCCGAGTTTTAATCATCATACATCTTATTAACCACCTTAGATTAGTTAAAGTATGAGTTTTAAGCATTATACCTCTAGCTCAAGGCTAGGGAAGAATCTAAGCACAAATCGAGTGGATAAAAGCAAAGTAGAGAGGTCCTTCGCCTTCCGTTTGCTCCAAGACTCCTAATACGTGACCCTTAACACTTGTGTGTGCTTGGAATGATGATGATCGAACTCGAAAATGGATGGTTGAAAGAGGGGTGTTTGGCCGTAAGTTCTAGAGAGAAAGAGAGAGTTGTGGTGTGGTGTGAAGTTATGTGAATGATCATGGTGCACAAGTGTGATCTTATAGGCAAAAGCAAATCCTTTATCCAATGGATGCAATGTCATTTAGATATTAGACATAGGGATTAAAATATTATAATGAAGGACCAAGTATGTCCCCCTAGATGGGGACGGTTTCAAGGGGGGGTAGTTTGGTTGGATTTCAATTAATTAGTTAGACACTAGTTAGGTTAACCTAGGTTAGTTAAGTGATTAACCCGGTTACTAGTGTGTTGTGTTTTATGACGGGTGTTAGGGTATTCAGGGACCCTAACTGGCTCAGAAAAAGATAAATAATGTTATCAACAATATTTTCATGTTCCGGTTATAGTCCGGTTGTTCGGTTGCATACCGATTCGTTAAAGTGCTAAATTACACTTTTTAGTGTCGTTTAAGTACCTTTCTTGTACTCTTTCGATTCCCAACACTTAGGGAAATATTCTGGATAATAAAATGACATTTCTGCATAATATTTATATGTCTAAATGCTGAATTATTGCTGAATTATATAAATTCTGCACTTAAAGTGCATTTCGGGTGCTTTTTAGTGCATAATTTTGCTTTCGTATTGCGTATATATTAAACCCTTGTATGTACTCTTGGGTTTTAATGTATTCTTGTTGTCGGACCTACACCTAGGCCTCTATTTTATTGTCTGACTGCTTTCTGCAGTTCCGTTGACACAGTGTGTCTTACCGGTGAGTTTACTATTATTCTGACGCAACGCTCTCGTTTATGCATAAAGCAATATTTTGTAGTATACAACATGCATGAATTCACTTGTTTAATCATGTGCTCAGACATTCCTGACAATTAAACTCATAATTGCAGTCATTAAGCAATAATTAATGTGTTCGGAAATTACCGGTTTGGGCCAGTTGTCACAGTCTCCCCCCGTTAAAAGAATTTCGTCCCGAAATTCAGACTGAACTAACTCTCGCTGGAGTCTTCTTGAATAGGTGGGGATACTTTTTCTTGAACTGGTCTTCACGTTCCCATGTGTACTCGGGTCCGTGTTTAGAGCTCCAACGTACTTTGACAAGTTTCACACTGCTCCTCCTGGTCTTGTTGACTTTCCAGTCAGTAACCTCAACGGGTTGCTCTGTAAATCGGAGGGCTTCATCAATATGCACTTCATCCATTGGGATGATCACGTTTTCTTGCGTTGGACTCTTCTTCAGGTTGGATACATGAAACGTATCATGTACTCCGTTAAGTTCTTCCGGTAACTCCAACTTGTATGCCACGGTACCAATTCTCTTCAGTATTCTGAATGGTCCGATATATCGTGGATTCAGCTTTCCACGCTTTCCAAACCTGACTACGCCCTTCCATGGTGAGACTTTTAACAACACCTTGTCTCCCACCTTGAAATCTACCGATTTTCTATTTGGATCCGCGTAGCTCTTTTGTCGCTCTCGAGCCGCCTTAATGCGCTCTCGGATCTGCGCAATCTTGTCGGTTGTCTCTTGTACAAATTCAGGACCAACCATACGTTTATCTCCGGCATCTGCCCAACATAAGGGCGATCGGCATTTGCGGCCATACAGAGCTTCGAACGGCGCGGCTTTTATGCTCGTATGATAACTGTTATTGTAGGAAAACTCAACTAAAGGTAGATGAGTATCCCAGCTGCCGCCTAGATCCATGACACATGCGCGAAGCATATCTTCTAACGTTTGTATAGTCCGTTCGCTCTGGCCGTCTGTTTGTGGATGGAATGCCGTGCTCAGGTCTAACTGAGATCCAAAGGCTTCCTGAAATGATTGCCAGATTCTTGAGACAAAGCGTCCATCTCTGTCTGAAATGATTGAGATAGGCACTCCATGACGTGCCACAATTTCTCTTAAGTATATCTCTGCTAGCTTTCCAGTGCTATCCTTTTCTCGGATTGGTAGGAAATGCGCAGACTTCGTCAATCGATCAACTATTACCCATATCATATCGTGCCCTCTCGGGGTCCTGGGTAATTTCGTTATGAAGTCCATCGAGATTTGTTCCCACTTCCACACGGGAATCTCTGGTTGTTGTAGTAGGCCGGACGGTTTCTGATATTCGGCCTTAACCTTCGCACAGGTTAGGCATTTTCCAACATAGACAGCAACGTCGCTTTTGAGTCTCGGCCACCAATAGTACTCTTTCAAGTCTTGGTACATCTTGTCCGATCCTGGATGGATCGAATATCTCGATTTGTGGGCTTTATTAAGGATGACCTCACGTATGCCACCACAGAGTGGAACCCAGATACGCTTCTTGAAGTATAAGGCTCCCTCTTCATTTGGCACCATGTAATTCAATGCACCCCGGAGGTATTCAGCTTTACGGTTCTCTTCTTTAAGAGCTTCTTGTTGTGCATCCCGAATGCGTGCAGTGAGGTTCGTTCGAATCGTCATTTCCAATGCTCGAACCCTTAGGGTCTTAACCCTTTCTTTTCGGCTCAACGCGTCTGCTACAACGTTCGCCTTTCCAGGATGGTACTTAATCTCACAGTCATAATCATTCAGCAGCTCGACCCAACGTCGCTGGCGCATATTCAATTCCTTTTGATCAAATATGTGTTGTAAGCTTTTGTGATCTGTGAAGATTGTACATTGAGTACCATATAAATAATGTCGCCAAATCTTCAAGGCGAATACCACTGCGCCCAACTCTAGGTCGTGAGTGGTATAATTTCTTTCATGAACCTTCAGTTGTCTTGTAGCGTAAGCGATGACTTTTTGGCGTTGCATGAGCACGCAACCCAAGCCTTGTCGTGAGGCGTCGCAGTATACCACGAAGTCTTCAGTGCCTTCGGGTAACGATAGTATCGGTGCATCGCAGAGCTTGTTCTTAAGTAGCTGAAAGGCTTCTTCTTGTTTGTGACCCCAGTCGTACTTCTTGTCTTTCTGAGTCAGGGTCGTTAGCGGTTGAGCTATCTTCGAGAAATTCTCAATGAATCGCCGATAGTAGCCCGCTAAGCCCAAAAATTGAGGAACTTCAGTTGGGGTCTTGGGAGCTTCCCAATTCTTTATTGCTTCTATCTTGGACGGGTCTACATGAATGCCTTTCTCATTCACCACGTGACCAAGAAATTGTACTTCGCGAATCCAGAATTCGCATTTCGAGAACTTTGCATAAAGCTTCTCTTTCTTCAGTAGTTCCAAGATGGTTCTGAGATGTTGCTCGTGCTCTTCTTTCGTTCGCGAGTAAATTAGGATATCATCGATAAATACAATCACGAATTTATCGAGATATGGTTTGCACACGCGGTTCATTAGGTCCATAAAGACCGCTGGCGCGTTCGTCAATCCAAACGGCATCACAAGAAATTCGTAGTGCCCATATCGCGTTCTGAATGCAGTCTTTGGCACGCTTTCATCTTGGATTCTCAGCTGATGGTATCCAGATCGAAGGTCGATCTTGGAATAGTAGCTTGATCCTTGCAATTGATCAAATAAGTCATCAATCCTTGGTAGCGGATACCGATTCTTGATTGTGAGCTTGTTCAGTTCCCTGTAATCGATACACATCCGCAGTGTTCCATCCTTCTTCTTCACGAATAATACTGGAGCTCCCCAGGGTGAGAAGCTTGGCCTTATGAATCCTTTATCCAACAACTCCTGGAGCTGTGTAGATAATTCTTGCATTTCGGATGGTGCAAGTCGATAAGGTGCCTTGGCTACAGGAGCAGCTCCTGGAACCAAGTCTATACGGAATTCGACTTGTCGTTGCGGAGGTAGTCCTGGCAGATCTTCAGGGAACACATCAGGAAATTCCTTCACCACAGGAATGTCTTCGAGTTTTGGCTCCACAGCCTTCTTGTCTATAACGTGTGCTAGGAAAGCGACACATCCTTTCCTCAAGCACTTCTGTGCCTTCATGCAACTGATGATTCGAAGAGGCGCGTCTCGTTTTTCTCCATGCACGATGAGAGTTTCACCATTCGCTAAAGGGATGCAAATGATTTTCTCATGGCAAATAACTTCAGCTTTGTTCTTGGACAACTAGTCCATCCCGACTACTACATCGAAGCTACCTAATTGAATAGGTAGGAGGTCAATGTTAAATCTTCGTTCACCAAGTTCTAGTGTGCAGCCTTTAACAACTTCGCCCGATTCAACAAGTTTACCATTGGCTAGTTCTATGGAATAAGGAATTTCTAATCTACTAGATTCTATTCCGAGTATGCGTTTAAATTCCACAGACATGAAGCTATAATCGGCGCCAGTGTCGAATAATATGGATGCAAAGTGATTGTTAATGAGAAACGTACCGGTGACCACGTTAGGGTCCTCGCGTGCGTCTCTTGCTCCAATCACAAATGCTCGAGCCGGAGCGTTGTTTCTCTCTGGGCAGTTCTTCATGAAGTGATCATTGCTTCCACACTTGAAGCATCCTTGGTTCTGCCCTTTCCCGTTGCCATTCTTATTACCAGCACCGTTTCCATTTCGGTTCTTTCCTTTTCCCCAACAGTCTTCTGTTCGATGACCCAATTTACCACATTTGTCGCACCTTGGAATGCGACAAGCTCCATCATGATGATACTTACATTTTTGGCATCTAGGCATGGAGCCTTGGTATGCTTTGGTTGTATGGGTTTTCATCTCCTGAGGCAGATTAGTGTCGCGCTTCTTGCTGAAACTCTTGTTGTTGCGAGTTGCTTGGTTCAAACTCGTATGCTTTCTCTTTTTGTCACCGGACGACTCAGCATGAGTCTCGGTCTTTTCTGTTGGGTTTAGTGATAACTTCTTCATACGAACACAATCTTCAGTCAGGCTGACAGCCAGAGTTACAGCCTCGGTGATTGTTTGTGGTTTGGCCGACGTCACCATGCCACGAAACTCTGAGGCCAGTCCCCAAATGTAGCGTTCAACACGCTTGAATTCGGGAGTTACCATGTAGGGAAGCACTCTGGACAGGTCGTGGAACCTTCGAGTGTAACCATTGATGTTAGCACCTTCCATAGTTAAGTGCCAGAACTCTGTTTCCAGCCTTTGAAGTTCTGCACGAGAGCAGTACTTCTCTCTCATCCTTTCCTTCAGTTCCTCCCAAGTGAGGCCATAAGCGGCGTCATCACCCAAAGTTTGGGCTTGCAGGTTCCACCAAGTCAGGGCTTCATCGACGAATAACCCAGTAGCAAAAGTGACTTGTTGATCCGCGGTACACTTGCTCATGCGGAAAGTAGCTTCAGTCTTCTCCGTCCAGCGCACAAATGCTACTGCACCTCCTGTGCCATCATAGTTCATCGGCTTGCAGTCGAGGAACTGCTTGAAAGTGCAGCCTGGAATTGATTCAACCAATTCACATGTGAGCAATCGAAGAAATAATGAAACAAAGACCGTTCATAAATTTCCTCATGCTTAGTACAGTGTCTCAAGGTTACCTTGAGCTGCATTGCCTCCAGACGAATCTCCATTCCCATTACGCCTAGCGTTGCTTGGTCCTCCACTGTCTTGGGTTCGGTTCGCCTCGTACTGAGCGATAGCAGCGGAGATCCTTTCCTCTAGCAAAGCGTTCAGCTCTTCAGCAGTTCTTGGCAGTGGGGGAGGTGGAGGTTGATCATCATTGCGAGCATTCACAGTTTTCCTGGGTGCCATGTTCTGACAGAACATAACACAGCAGGGTTACACATTTGTTTGATATCGTCACACTAGACAGTAGTATCATATATATTCGCAGGTATATATACCACATAAGTGACATCAAACAATCATTACTCTAGCAGAGTACTTAGTAGGCTTGCACTGAGGGAATCTATACGTGACAAGACTTGTTGTGATTTTTGTGCACTGAATTCCATAATTATGTATGCATCCATAATTACGTAACTCCTTGCACAGTCCGCACAGTTCGTTTCATCCTCGTATTTCTTCCTTCAGATGGGCCATCGCTTTCATGTAAAGTCACATATACTTGTGACATTCCACTTCTAGTACATGCTAATTATCACACATAATTGCAAGTAATTTCTAGTCAACGACAAGTGCTACTCAAGTGCACTCTAAGTCTCGTAGTGTCCTTTCTAGACTCATGTAGACAGTTTCAGGTAGTGGATGTCGCGGGACGTTTTATGCAATGAAAACTCTTTTGAAAATTGTTTTCGTGAATGGATCCTAGAGATTGTAGACTAGACTCGAGAAGGAATCCTGGTTCACTACAATCGCAGCTCTGATACCAATCTGTCACACCCCTTTCTATGGCGGAAGCACGAGGTGTGATCATGAAAGGTTCTCATTGCATACGAAGAGTAAACATGCTACATGCTCGTAAAATAACATCAAATACCATGATTTGAAAGCATAAGTTTAGCGTTTACATCGCTAGACAGCATAAAACATTGTCTTAAAAGTTTACAACTTTATTCAAAGTTAAACACAAGCGACATCCACGAGCATAAGCAAGACCACGCGCACATCCATCCTAGTTACCTGAAATACATGTGAGTTTTTGGAAAAACGTCAACATAATGTTGGTGTGAATTCATGCTGTTTTGTATTTCATGTTTGTATACTTTGTATGAAAACATAGTTTGTGAGTAAATCAAGTTTTCATATATAAATCCAGTTTCATGTGTACCCCACGTACCCATGTATAATTCAATCTTTTCTTGAGTACCCCACGTACTTCAAGTTATATATCAATCCTCTTGAGTACCTCACGTACTTCAAGTTATTTATCAATTCTCTTGAGTACCCCACGTACTTCAAGTTATTTATCACTTTTTGTATGGTATGAATTTTATGTAAATACAGTATTTCTGTACTTATCAGATTGTTAATGGGTTGCAAAGCCATTAACATGTGACACGTCATAGGAAGTCACCAAACCTAAGGCATTTAATTGGTATATTCTGAGACACAAAAGCACTTCCTCGGTTCTCGCCCCGACCGGGAGTGTGGCTGCCAGGCACCCGTTAGATCTAACCTTTTGTTCTGCGGTCTGAATGTATACGTTGATTAATGGTGCTTCTGTACCCTATTCGTGACACTATTTCTCATAACGCATCCTACTTGGTTCTCGTCCTCACCAAGCGCGTTTCTTGTTATCATTTCTCATAGCGCCTTATACTTGGTTCTCGTCTCACCAAATGCGTTTCTCATATTCATATATTTCGTCACACTTGGTTCTCGTTCTCACCAAGTGTACTTCTTGTATTTATATCATACCATTTATAAATATTGTACTTTTGTACATGTATTTCACCCCCGAAGTTATAAAAACTGAAAACAGTTAAAGAGAAAAGGGGGAGCATGAACTCACAACTTTGCGTTCCTAGCGTCGTAAACTCCACCGGATTTGCTTAATTAACGTCGTAACCTATACGCGTTTTCTTAACGTTAGTCGCTAGACTTGCGTCGCACAAGTGCAGTCACTCTCTTTTGTGTATATTTTCTTGTGTTAAAAATATTCCATATTTTTAACTACGTATCTTACTTATATTATTTTCTCCAAAAATAAATATAAGTCTTTTATGTTTTGAACTTTGCACCCGAATTATGTTTCTTGTATGTTGTATGTGTATTTTTATATTTCTACTCCTCATGAGTATTTAGTGTATTTTTAAGTCTTAATACACTAGCACGTATAACACATACTATATACACTTAACACACAAGTTGGTGATCAAATAATATATATTTTTCTCTCAAAAATATATACTTACTATCCATTTTTATTCTTGAAGAAATCCTCATTTCTTATCATCAAAAATCAGGGAAACCTTAGTAATACTCTTAAACACATTTTTAGGGAATAAGTTTCTCAAAAACTTATATTTTTCTAAGTGTCAAAATTTATAAAAATTTTGACAGAGTTTCCCCTAAAAATGGAGGTTTCCCACGTTTTCAAAACGTGTGTTTATTTTCTTTTAAATCATCATCAATCATCAATAATCTGCAACAACAATTATCAACAATGATCACTACTTTTCCCCACTTCATGAACTTGGATATTTACCAAGATTGTGTAGTATCTTACTAGCACATTTAGTAAGTCTTGTTATCTTTAAAAATAAGTTTAATTTCTTAAAAATCTTATTTTTAAAGAATATGAAGTTTTACAACTTCTAGTCGGTTTTTACGAAAACTATTTCTTCGTCAAAACTTTTGTTACACAAGTATTCTGTCACACCCCCAAAATCCACCTGCGGAGTACCACCGCTTGGAGGCGTGACTGACCAGGATCCAGCCACCAATCATATTGAACAAGCATATAAGTAGATATAGAAATCCAACCAATACAATTGGAGTTCAAACAAAACATAGTTAAGTTGCAAGCGGAAGCATAAGTCTTAAATCAAAGCATAAGTTTAATTGTTTCATAGTTTAACATGGCACACAGCCGTCCATGTCCCACAACGATCCTCCTCCATGCAAGCTCCAGCTCAAGAACCTAAAGACCTGCAAAGCATGTAGTAACGAGTCAACAACTAGTTGAGTGAGTTCACGGTTGGGTGTTCGTTTTAAGTTGTTTCGAAAACAGTTTCCTTTAGCTGGCATCCTGCCGTGGGGGTTACCCCATAGTTAAAAACGTGACTTGTTTATTCCCGGTTACTCTGGCTATCCAGCCGTGGGGGCTACCCCGTGTTAGTTATCTGGCATTTCGGCCGTGGGGGCTACCCCATGTATCTACTAGACTCGTTACCATATCGACTGCTGACTGTAGTCATGTTTAAGTGCCCTGAAACTGTCAATGTCTATCATCATTGACGTGCCCCAGATCCATTAGTTCACGCCCGTCCTCTGGGGCACGGTGTGAGGTTTGTCAGACCTAAATAGCGCTATCTAACTAATGACCCGCTCGCCATTGGCCCGGCGATTAAGTCGATATAAAAAAATGAGGGACTTCGTGATAGAGTTTTTGGTCTAGTACGAGTTATCTGTCCATGAGGACGAGGAATTTCATTCCTGAACCTTTGCTGTCCTACCCAAGGAGGACGAGGAACCCAGTTCCTTAACCCCAATTCCCGACCCCTGGGAATCCCATGCTTTGTAGAGGGTGTGAACTCACCTTGGTTTGCTCGGTAGAAAACACAGAAAAGTCAAACAAGCAACGTTGAGGCTACTCACGTCCTATCATAGTTGTATCATACAATCAGGTTCGTATTCAAGTAGTGCACGTACAGGTTACACGTTTAATCATGGCAGTTCATCGATATTCACATTCAACAGTAATATATCAGGTCTGTACACTAGGCCCAAGAGTCCGGCCCAAACACTAAGCCCATAATTAAACGAGCCCAACAGTGTGTATCCGTGTATAGTCTCGAGTCGCAACTAGGCGTTGCGACTCGCAACCTGAGTCGCAATCGTGATTTCGGTCCGTGCTGGTTTGGTTACGAGTCGCAACTGGGCTCGCAACCGTAGTTCCGAGTCACCAAGTTTACGTGCTGATCATGTGTGGTTCCGAGTCGCAACCAGGTGTTTGCGACTCGCAACCGATGTCGCAACTGGGCGGTTTCGACTCATCATGCAATGGTTTCGAGTCGCAACCAGCGGTTTCGAGTGGACATAAGCTGATTCGGAACAGTGTACTATCCACTAACATTCTAATTTCATGCAGTTTGTACTATCCAACCAAAATCCTTAAACATGTTCCTTGTCTAGCAATTTACTAAAAATGGATCAAACAAATCAGATTTCAAATATTCAACCATGTTCTTATGATATTCAACAAGTTCTTCATGTTCATCAAATATTCAAAACACATTCAACACATATTCGGATATTCATATCTTCATTCAACACTTGTTCATCTTATTTCCGGGTTTTTATCCTTAATCACAACATATACTCATGAACAACAATCAAACACTTGAACATATTCAATCCGAGAACATCATAGCATCACATTCAAACATTTTTCTACTTATTCATATGTTAAGTTGTCATGAAACATTAGCAACCACTCTAATCGTGACTTTGTCTAGAAATCAAGCATATGCATCCTAGATGAACAACAACAATCTTAACAAGTAAACATGGTATCAAATCATCGTCATCAACCGAAAATCATACATCATTATCAACTCAAAACACAATACACATCCGGTTCACAAACATTATCAAACATACACTACACTAGTTAAGTTCTATCATTCATACTATTACTAAACAACAACAAACATCATAATTTCACTAACCGGTTCAAGTGTGGGTTCAAAGGTGCGAGTGAGGCTTCCAACCGGTGTGTGTGAGAGACGATCCGAGAGCTTCTTACGGTTGTTGATTGGATCCGAGAATGAAGGAGAGTATTGTTGTGGTTTAGGGTTTTAGTGTGAGAGAGTAGAGAGTGTGTGTTGGAGAGTATGAATGTTGTTCAAAATGGTAACATGGCCATCTATCAAGTGTATATATATCCGCTCCAAGCAATATACCCTAGTGGGCTCTCGGTTAGGCTAAGTGTGTATGTGTGTGCGGCCCAACCGGCCCGTATGTTATACTAGTTCACTCGAGACCACATGGTCTTGAGTCGGGTTCGTGTTATCTCGGTTCCTATATACATACATCGCATACATACACATAAGCATACACACGAATAACACATAATCACGTAAAGGTTCATTTGTCATTAATCACATAAGTTTAACTATTCACACGTTTAAGCTTACAACGAAAGGTTCTAAATTTCGAGTTGTCACATCATCCCCAAGTTGAAAGAAATTTCGTCCCGAAATTTGGTAAGCACTCACTGAGGAAGCTAGTTAAGTTGTATGGTTTTCCTGGGGTGTCACATCCACCCCCCGTTGATCTGGAATTTCGTCCCGAAATTCCGTAGCTTCAGCCTCAGTAGTGGGTGTACTGTTTGTGAACAGTTGGGGATACTTTTGTTTCATCTGATCTTCGCGCTCCCAGGTGAACTCTGGGCCGCGACGTGAGTTCCAACGAACTCGAACGAGAGGTATCCTAGTGCTCTTGAGGACCTTAACATCCCGGTCCGTGATCTCGACTGGTTCCTCGACGAATCGTAACTGCTCGTCGATCGTGAGTTCCTTCAAAGGAACTATGTGGGTCTCATCTGATGGACACTTCTTCAGATTCGACACATGAAAAACGTTGTGAACTGCACCGAGTTCTGCTGGTAAGTTTAGTCTGTAGGCCACCCTGCCTATTTTCTCAATGACCTCGAAAGGTCCAACGTATCGTGGGTTGAGCTTACCGCGTTTACCAAAACGAACCACACCCTTCCAGGGTGAAACTTTGAGTAGTACCCGCTCCCCAACCTGGAGCTCAAGTGGTTTCCTGCCCATGTCGGCGTAAACTTTCTAACGTTCGCGAGCGGCCGTCATGCGTTTTCGGATCTGAGCGATCTGCTCGGTTGTATCTACCACATATTCTGGACCAGTGATCTGACTTTCTCCCACCTCTGCCCAGCAAAGAGGAGACCGGCATTTACGTCCGTACAATGCCTCAAACGGAGCAGCTCCAATGCTGGTGTGGTAGCTGTTATTGTACGAGAATTCCACAAGTGGCAGGTGCTTTTCCCAGCGGTTGCCAAAGTCGATTACACATGCACGAAGCATGTCTTCCAAGGTTTGAATAGTGCGCTCGGACTGCCCGTCCGTCTGAGGATGGTACGCTGTGCTCATGTCTAGTCGTGAGCCGAAGGATTTGTGCATTGCTTGCCACAGCTCTGAAGTGAAACGCGCATCTCGATCTGAGATAATGGAGGTGGGCACCCCGTGCCTCGAAACAACTTCCTTGAGGTAAATTTCTGCGAGAGTGGAGAACTTATCCGTCTCCTTGATAGCCAAGAAGTGTGCAGACTTTGTGAGTCGATCCACGATCACCCAAATAGTATCGTTCCCGCGCTGGGATCTAGGTAGGCCAGTAACAAAATCCATGGAAATTTGCTCCCATTTCCATTGAGGTATCTCTGGTTGTTGGAGCAGGCCTGATGGTTTCTGGTATTCCGACTTGACTCTCGCACAAGTCAAACACTTGCTGACGTAGGTCGCTATGTGGGCCTTCATGCTAGGCCACCAATACGTAGTTTTGATGTCGTGATACATTTTATCCGATCCAGGATGTACCGAGTAGCGAGACTTGTGTGCTTCATCCATCACAAGCTCTCGTAGGTTGCCATAGAGTGGGACCCAAACGCGTCCCGTTACATAATAAGCACCGTCTTCCTTCTGTTCTAATCGTTGCCTCGATCCGCGTAGGGCTTCAGCCCTAACGTTTTCTGGTTTCAGTGCTTCTATCTGAGCAGCTCGTATCTGGGAAGGAAGACTAGAATGGATCGTGAGTTGTAAGGCTCGTACGCGCTTAGGCGCAGTGTCCTTCCGACTGAGGGCGTCAGCCACAACATTGGCCTTGCCCGGGTGATACCTGATTGAGCACTCGTAGTCATTTAGTAGCTCGACCCATCGTCGCTGCCGCATATTCAATTCTTTCTGTTTGAAGATATGCTCGAGGCTCCTGTGGTCGGTGTAGATCGCGCACTTGGTGCCATACAGGTAATGCCGCCATAACTTAAGCGCAAAAACAACAGCTCCCAGCTCTAAATCGTGCGTAGTGTAGTTCTTTTCATGAGCTTTAAGTTGGCGTGAGGCGTAGGCTATAACCTTGTCTCGTTGCATCAACACGCAACCAAGACCTTGAATCGATGCGTCGCAGTAGACCACAAAGTCGTCCGTGCCTTCCGGCAAGGAAAGGATAGGTGCGCTACAAAGTCTATCCTTTAGGTGCTGAAATGCCAACTCCTGTGCATTTCCCCAGCGATAAATAACGCCCTTCTGCGTTAGTGAGGTGAGGGGCTGTGCAATCTTAGAAAAATCCTTTATGAATCTCCGGTAGTATCCCGCCAAACCCAAGAATTGGCGAATTTCCTTTGGTGTACGAGGTGCAGGCCAGTTCTTAATCGAGTCTACCTTGGACGGATCAACATGAATCCCATCCTTGTTCACCACGTGGCCTAGGAAATGGACTTCTCGAAGCCAGAAGTCGCATTTCGAGAACTTTGCATAAAGCTGTTCTGTTCGAAGGAGTTCCAGAATAAGTCGCAGATGTTGCTCATGTTCTTCCCGACTTTTAGAGTAGATCAGGATGTCGTCGATGAAGACTATAACAAACTTGTCCAAGTAAGGCTTGCACACTCGGTTCATCAAGTCCATGAAAACCGCAGGTGCGTTTGTCATCCCGAAAGGCATGACCAAAAACTCATAGTGCCCGTATCGAGTTCTGAAAGCTGTTTTAGAGACGTCCTCTTCCCGGACTCTCAGCTGGTGATAACCCGATCTCAAATCGATCTTCGAATAGTAGCTCGATCCTTGCAGCTGGTCGAACAAGTCGTCGATACGCGGTAGAGGATAACGATTCTTCGCCGTCACCTTGTTGAGTTCCCGGTAGTCGATGCACATTCTGAAAGTACCGTCTTTCTTCTTTACAAATAGTACTGGAGCTCCCCAGGGCGATGAGCTAGGACGAATAAAACCCTTATCCAGGAGCTCTTGTAGTTGCGTGGAGAGTTCTTTCAACTCTGAGGGAGCCAATCGATAAGGTGCACGAGCTATAGGTGCAGCTCCAGGAGCTAGTTCAATCTGAAACTCGACTTGACGATGAGGCGGAAGACCAGGTAATTCCTCAGGAAATACCTCAGGATAGTCGCGTACAACTGGGAAATCTTCTATCTTCTTCTCTTTTTCTGAGGTGTCAGTAATGAGAGCCAAAATGGCAGTGTGGCCCTTTCGCAAGTACTTTTGGGCCTTAAGGAGAGAAATGACGTTCTCAACAGCACTCCTCTTGTCGCCATGAATCATAAGAGGTTCACCACCGGGACCTGGAATACGGACAACCTTCTCGTTGCAAAGAATCTCTGCTCGGTGTTGGGATAACCAATCCATCCCAATGACAACATCGAAACTACCCAAGACAATAGGAATGAGGTCGATAGAGAAGGTCTGGTCAGCGAGAATAAGTTTACAACCCTTGACTACGTGTGTGGCTTCTAAACTCTTACCATTTGCTAGCTCTACGGTGTGCTTGTTGCTCAAAGGTGTTGGAATACGCTTAAGCATTCGACTAACTTCTAGTGACACGTAGCTAGTATCGGCACCCGAATCAAATAAAACTGAAACATAAAAGTCGTCGAGAAGGAACTTACCCGCCACAACATTGGGGTCATTCCTTGCTTCACCTTGGCCGATCACAAACATCCGCCCCCTGGCGCCATTGTTGTTGTTGTTCCCATTCCCCTGATTGTTGTTATTGTTGTTGTTGTTGTTCTGGTTCCTGTTCAGTTGGGGACAGTCTCTCTTGAAGTGGCCCTCAGCTCCACACTGAAAGCACCCCTTGTTATCACCCTGTTGCTGTTGCTGGCGCTGGTTCTGTTGAGCTAGATGACGATTCTGATTGGCGGGGTATAAGCTCCTGCAATCCTTTGCAGCGTGACCAGGCTTGTTGCACCGATGACAGTTGCCTCTGGTGCATGGTCCGCTGTGGTGCAGGCTGCAGCGATTGCATTTGGGGTGATTTCCTTTGTATCCACCATGACTTTGACCACCAGACGATTGCTGATTAGGGCTCTTGTAGTCCTCAGTCTTTCTCTGCTGAGACTGGGTCTGAAAAGAAGTCGAACCCTTACTTGAAGTTCCATCCCATTTCCGTTTGTTGTCACTAGAGGTACCAGTAGTAGTTGCAGCGCCAATGCGTTTTGGTAACTTGTTCTGCTCCACCGCTTGATCCGTGAGACGGTGAGCCAACTGGACAGTTTGCTGGTAGGTAGCGAGGTTCGCTGAAGTCACATGACTTTGGATTTCCGGCACTAAGCCCTGAAGAAACAGTTCGATGCGTTTGATGGGAGGATCCACCATAGTAGGGCACAGAATTGCCAGTTCGTTCGACCTTTTCACATAAGCTTCAATTTCCGACCCCGTCATCTTGAGGTTGAAGAACTCCACCTCGAGTTTGTGAATCTCATCACGGCTGCAGTATTCTTCCTTGATCATTTCCTTAAAAGTTTCCCATGGGGTGGCGTTGGCAGCAACCAACCCTAGCATCTGAACTTGAGCGTTCCACCATGTGAGGGCTAAACCCTCGAGAGTACCAGTGGCGTATTTCACCCTGCGCGCCTCAGGGCATTCACACATTTCGAACACAGATTCTAGCTTCTCAAACCAGTGTAGGAGACCTACTGCTCCTTCAGTGCCGCTAAAAGTAGTCGGTCGGCAGTCCATGAAGGTCTTAAAAGTGCACACTGGTGGCTGAACATGCTGACCTATCGTAGGTGAAAGAAAAGACAGAGTTTAACACAAAAGTTGGTTCACGAGAGTAGGATCCTAAAGATCCTAGAATGAGTTCGGACTGCAGGATATACCTCCTGCGTGTGCAGCTGCAAGTGCTGCGGCAACTCGTTCGTTGATTAAAGCCGTCAACTGGGCTTGTGTCATGTTAACGCGTCCAGACATGATCTTCACATCAAGAAGAACGTGAGTGAGAGAGGTTCGCGAAAGTACGATGCCAGAAGTGAGTAAGTGCACACGTGTTCAAGCAACAGTAGTTATACTAACCAAGCATACCATAAGCAATGTACCATGTATCTAACAGGTAGGCAATATATGCACAGATCATATTACCTAGGATGTCGAGCCTTGCATGTGGAGTGAAGCATCGTTGTGGACCGTTGAGCACTGTACAGGTTATAGTCTGGTTTTAACAAAAACGTTTTCCCCTTTATTAAAACCAAGTTCTCTATAACCAATGGCTCTGATACCAATCTGTCACACCCCCAAAATCCACCTGCGGAGTACCACCGCTTGGAGGCGTGACTGACCAGGATCCAGCCACCAATCATATTGAACAAGCATATAAGTAGATATAGAAATCCAACCAATACAATTGGAGTTCAAACAAAACATAGTTAAGTTGCAAGCGGAAGCATAAGTCTTAAATCAAAGCATAAGTTTAATTGTTTCATAGTTTAACATGGCACACAGCCGTCCATGTCCCACAACGATCCTCCTCCATGCAAGCTCCAGCTCAAGAACCTAAAGACCTGCAAAGCATGTAGTAACGAGTCAACAACTAGTTGAGTGAGTTCACGGTTGGGTGTTCGTTTTAAGTTGTTTCGAAAACAGTTTCCTTTAGCTGGCATCCTGCCGTGGGGGTTACCCCATAGTTAAAAACGTGACTTGTTTATTCCCGGTTACTCTGGCTATCCAGCCGTGGGGGCTACCCCGTGTTAGTTATCTGGCATTTCGGCCGTGGGGGCTACCCCATGTATCTACTAGACTCGTTACCATATCGACTGCTGACTGTAGTCATGTTTAAGTGCCCTGAAACTGTCAATGTCTATCATCATTGACGTGCCCCAGATCCATTAGTTCACGCCCGTCCTCTGGGGCACGGTGTGAGGTTTGTCAGACCTAAATAGCGCTATCTAACTAATGACCCGCTCGCCATTGGCCCGGCGATTAAGTCGATATAAAAAAATGAGGGACTTCGTGATAGAGTTTTTGGTCTAGTACGAGTTATCTGTCCATGAGGACGAGGAATTTCATTCCTGAACCTTTGCTGTCCTACCCAAGGAGGACGAGGAACCCAGTTCCTTAACCCCAATTCCCGACCCCTGGGAATCCCATGCTTTGTAGAGGGTGTGAACTCACCTTGGTTTGCTCGGTAGAAAACACAGAAAAGTCAAACAAGCAACGTTGAGGCTACTCACGTCCTATCATAGTTGTATCATACAATCAGGTTCGTATTCAAGTAGTGCACGTACAGGTTACACGTTTAATCATGGCAGTTCATCGATATTCACATTCAACAGTAATATATCAGGTCTGTACACTAGGCCCAAGAGTCCGGCCCAAACACTAAGCCCATAATTAAACGAGCCCAACAGTGTGTATCCGTGTATAGTCTCGAGTCGCAACTAGGCGTTGCGACTCGCAACCTGAGTCGCAATCGTGATTTCGGTCCGTGCTGGTTTGGTTACGAGTCGCAACTGGGCTCGCAACCGTAGTTCCGAGTCACCAAGTTTACGTGCTGATCATGTGTGGTTCCGAGTCGCAACCAGGTGTTTGCGACTCGCAACCGATGTCGCAACTGGGCGGTTTCGACTCATCATGCAATGGTTTCGAGTCGCAACCAGTGGTTTCGAGTGGACATAAGCTGATTCGGAACAGTGTACTATCCACTAACATTCTGATTTCATGCAGTTTGTACTATCCAACCAAAATCCTTAAACATGTTCCTTGTCTAGCAATTTACTAAAAATGGATCAAACAAATCAGATTTCAAATATTCAACCATGTTCTTATGATATTCAACAAGTTCTTCATGTTCATCAAATATTCAAAACACATTCAACACATATTCGGATATTCATATCTTCATTCAACACTTGTTCATCTTATTTCCGGGTTTTTATCCTTAATCACAACATATACTCATGAACAACAATCAAACACTTGAACATATTCAATCCGAGAACATCATAGCATCACATTCAAACATTTTTCTACTTATTCATATGTTAAGTTGTCATGAAACATTAGCAACCACTCTAATCGTGACTTTGTCTAGAAATCAAGCATATGCATCCTAGATGAACAACAACAATCTTAACAAGTAAACATGGTATCAAATCATCGTCATCAACCGAAAATCATACATCATTATCAACTCAAAACACAATACACATCCGGTTCACAAACATTATCAAACATACACTACACTAGTTAAGTTCTATCATTCATACTATTACTAAACAACAACAAACATCATAATTTCACTAACCGGTTCAAGTGTGGGTTCAAAGGTGCGAGTGAGGCTTCCAACCGGTGTGTGTGAGAGACGATCCGAGAGCTTCTTACGGTTGTTGATTGGATCCGAGAATGAAGGAGAGTATTGTTGTGGTTTAGGGTTTTAGTGTGAGAGAGTAGAGAGTGTGTGTTGGAGAGTATGAATGTTGTTCAAAATGGTAACATGGCCATCTATCAAGTGTATATATATCCGCTCCAAGCAATATACCCTAGTGGGCTCTCGGTTAGGCTAAGTGTGTATGTGTGTGCGGCCCAACCGGCCCGTATGTTATACTAGTTCACTCGAGACCACATGGTCTCGAGTCGGGTTCGTGTTATCTCGGTTCCTATATACATACATCGCATACATACACATAAGCATACACACGAATAACACATAATCACGTAAAGGTTCATTTGTCATTAATCACATAAGTTTAACTATTCACACGTTTAAGCTTACAACGAAAGGTTCTAAATTTCGAGTTGTCACATATTCCATACACTTGTTTGTTCCCAAAAAACCACTTTTGTTTGTGTAAGATCCGGTTTAGAACATGTGATTTCTTGGACACTTGGTCCTTTGAAAATACCGCTTGTAGATACGTAGATCTACTAGTTTTAAACACTTTTGTACAAGTTAAAACATTTTTACACAAGTTCATGGTTTATGTGTGGTAGGGTTTCACCTTTTAACCCTTGTTACTTCTAAAATAGCTTTATGTTAAGATCCATGATCTTACCGAACCGGGTTAAACGATGATCCGAGCTACCACATCATAGATCGGGTCTAGATAACCATATATTTCAAATACTACAACTTTTACACAACATATATGCTTTTAACCAACAATACTTGCAAGTTTAGTGGACTTTAATGCTTCAAAATGCAAGATTCCGAGTTTTAATCATCATACATCTTATTAACCACCTTAGATTAGTTAAAGTATGAGTTTTAAGCATTATACCTCTAGCTCAAGGCTAGGGAAGAATCTAAGCACAAATCGAGTGGATAAAAGCAAAGTAGAGAGGTCCTTCGCCTTCCGTTTGCTCCAAGACTCCTAATACGTGACCCTTAACACTTGTGTGTGCTTGGAATGATGATGATCGAACTCGAAAATGGATGGTTGAAAGAGGGGTGTTTGGCCGTAAGTTCTAGAGAGAAAGAGAGAGTTGTGGTGTGGTGTGAAGTTATGTGAATGATCATGGTGCACAAGTGTGATCTTATAGGCAAAAGCAAATCCTTTATCCAATGGATGCAATGTCATTTAGATATTAGACATAGGGATTAAAATATTATAATGAAGGACCAAGTATGTCCCCCTAGATGGGGACGGTTTCAAGGGGGGGGGGGGGTAGTTTGGTTGGATTTCAATTAATTAGTTAGACACTAGTTAGATTAACCTAGGTTAGTTAAGTGATTAACCCGGTTACTAGTGTGTTGTGTTTTATGACGGGTGTTAGGGTATTCAGGGACCCTAACTGGCTCAGAAAAAGATAAATAATGTTATCAACAATATTTTCATGTTCCGGTTATAGTCCGGTTGTTCGGTTGCATACCGATTCGTTAAAGTGCTAAATTACACTTTTTAGTGTCGTTTAAGTACCTTTCTTGTACTCTTTCGATTCCCAACACTTAGGGAAATATTCTGGATAATAAAATGACATTTCTGCATAATATTTATATGTCTAAATGCTGAATTATTGCTGAATTATATAAATTCTGCACTTAAAGTGTGTTTCGGGTGCTTTTTAGTGCATAATTTTGCTTTCGTATTGCGTATATATTAAACCCTTGTATGTACTCTTGGGTTTTAATGTATTCTTGTTGTCGGACCTACACCTAGGCCTCTATTTTATTGTCTGACTGCTTTCTGCAGTTCCGTTGACACAGTGTGTCTTACCGGTGAGTTTACTATTATTCTGACGCAACGCTCTCGTTTATGCATAAAGCAATATTTTGTAGTATACAACATGCATGAATTCACTTGTTTAATCATGTGCTCAGACATTGCTGACAATTAAACTCATAATTGCAGTCATTAAGCAATAATTAATGTGTTCGGAAATTACCGGTTTGGGCCAGTTGTCACAATTCGAAAGCCGGAAATGCTGAAGGAATGGATGGAAGTGTTATCTGATGATGAGAAAAGTGAAGATGAAGGATCTGTTTCATCTGAAAACAGTTCGTCAGAGACAAGTGATAGTGATGAAGAGCTTGAACAGATAAATGTTGGAAAAACTCATTTATCTTCTGATGCTTTTGAATTTTATTTTGCAGAAAAATTGAAGAAACTGAAAGAGGAGAAAGCTGCAAAAGTAATGAAGGAAGTCAAAGTTGTTGAGAAGATTGTTGAAGTGGAAAAAGTGGTTGAAGTTGAAAAGATTGTGGAGATTGAAAAAATTGTTGAAGTCACAAAACCATGTCTCACATGTTTGGAATCTTGCAAACAATGTGAAGAAAAAGACGAGAGGTTTAGTGATTCAGAGAAGATGAAAGAAAAGTTGGTGTTTGATTTAAAGAATGTGAAAGAATCATACGATGTATTGAACAGAACAGTGAATAGTTTACAGAAAACTAATTCAGAAAGAGAAGCTGCTTTGAAGATGTTGAATGCAACAATGATGTCGAAGCAAAAAGAGATAAATTTTTACATCGAAGAATGTGCTAAATGGAAGCAAGAGTTAGATGGTGAAAAAGTAGAAAATGAAAGAATTAGACGATTGCTGAAAAGTTATACAAGTTGTGATTACATAATTGATAGAATTTACCCTACTGTTGCAGGTTTCGAGGCGTTTAAATATGAAGATAAAGACAAGAAATCAAAGAAGAAAACGGATACTGGTAAGAAACAGAACGTCTGTTATAACAAGTGTCCGCCTCCAATTTGGGAAGGGTATTCGCCTAGAAAACCGAATGAGGAACAAGTTCAAAAGGCAGTCAATCTAAAGTTAGAGTCCGAGTTAACCGATGTGTTACCAGACAACATTGATGTCACGTTCACAGCGTCCGATACAGATCATGAGTCCGAATTAATTAAAAGAATGGTTGATCAGGTGTTGGATAAGGATGAGGAGTCAGAGTCAAAGTCCGAGTCCGAAAGTTCGTGTCAGTCAGTCGGGAGTTCGAGTTCGTCCGAAAAGAATTCAAAGTCGTCGGGAAAACGGGTTTATAGTAAAGAATTTTTGTTGTCAAAATCTAATTTGAATGACGAAACATTTGAAGTTGCATATACTTTGAATGATTCTGACAAATTATATTTTGATAAAGAATTCCCAATTAGAAGTGTTCGGTTTGACATGATTACAAAGGTTTTTAAAATGACAGAAATTAATATTTCTGAAATTAAAGATTTATATTTTATTGGAAAACCTAAAAAATACACTTCAAGAGTTCAACAACAGTTAAACAAGAAAAAAGGTTACAATTCTGGTTCTGGTTTTCAAAAGAAACCAAACCACAATCGTAGCTACAAAAAGAAAGGGCTTGGTTTTATTTTACCTGAAAATTATAAAAATGAGAAAATTTCTAAAACAAATACAAAATATGTTGCAGGAACTAGCCATGAAGAAGAATCAAAAAGCTCATTCTGGAAGCAATCAAACACAGAATTTCTTGCAAAGAAAGTGAAGAATGGAGCTTTTCAAAGGAAAGAGACAAGAACTTGTTACAGATGCAATGAAGTTGGTCATATTGCATGGAACTGTCCGAAAGCAACTAACATAAAACAGGGAGTTTCTGGAAAATTGAAAGAAGTTATTGTTGATAAAACCGAACCACCAACTGAAAAATTTAAAGTTTTCAAAAATTCTACATATGAAGTTGGAGAGTGTTCAAAAAGATTTTACAAGAAAAGGGGAAATCTTGACAACCAAGCTTGGGTTGTTAAGAAATCAGAGGTAAAATCTGGCGATGAATCTGATTCCGCAAAGTCAGAGGAGCCACAGGTTGAGCTAAAAAGTGAAAACTCAGTGACTCTAATGGATGATGTTCATTTTCCACCATTGAGAGCTGAGAATTTTAAATCAAAGGTTGGAAAGGTTGAAATTTCTAATCAATTTTATTCTGATAAGAATGAATTTGATGTTGAGAAAGCTTTTAATGGAAACGTAAAGAAAATGATTGGTAAAATGATTGATGGGAAGGTTAAAGGGGTAAAGGAATTTTATGCTACAAAGAAGGCAACTTATAGCCCAACCCCTAGTGAAGTTGAGAAGCCTACGCCCAAGGCTGGTCAGGCTTGGGTGGATATTTTCTTTCATTGAAAAACCTGACTTGCCGGAGATCCCAAGTTTGTAATTGCGGATCAGGAATCGGCATCTTTCTTAGTGATTGATTGTGTGATTGAATCTTAAAGTTTGTTAAATTTTACAGATTGTGAATTGCCGGAGATCCCAAGTTTGTAATCGTGGATCAGGAATCGGCATCATTCATGTTTTATGAGTTTATATGAAAAGTTCTTAAAATTGTTAGCATTTTACAGGTTAAGTATGACTTGCCGGAGCTCCCAGGTTGGTATGAGTGGAGCAGGAATCGGCATCATTCTTTATATCAGATTTTAATTGTGTTTATTTACAAGTGGTTGAAAGAGGTTTTCAACGTCAAGTGGTAAATCAAGGACATTAAATTGTACTTGATTTTCTACAAATGATTGAGAAACGATATGATGAACCCCTAACTTTACAAGTGGTAAAATCAACAAAACCTATTTTCCGGAAAAATCATTTTGATTAAAACAAACTTAAGTGTTTTGAAATCATAATGAGAAAATAGTTTTGTGTAAGGGGGAGTTCTGATTGTTTATGCCAGGTGGATGGCGAATTGAGGTGATTTGATATCAGTTGTCACTTTATTGTACAGTTTATTTTCAAATTTCCTTTCATGTGTTTGTATTTTAGGGGGAGTAGAAAATTTCAGAAAATCCAAAAACATTTGAAAATTTGAAAAAGACAAAAACATGATAAAATTCAAAAATGAGTTTTGTTGTATAAAAGAGGAAATGATAGTACATCAGTGGACTGTCACAACATGCTAAAGAATTGGAAAGTTAAATGTGATAAATGGTCTTACTGATGATGTGTCAGTAGGTTTTTGCACATTTAGTAAATTGTGACGAGATATAAACATAAAATTTATTTGCGTCTACGTGGGGAACACCTCCAGGATATATAGGTAACCCCTGAAATCTTGTTTGAAGGGTCCCGTATTCTGAGATACTAGGTCTTTATACTCAGTGATATCTGGGGTATTATCCCGGGACTTCTGATTTTGCGGAAGCAATGGCCTAGTCCCCGGAGAATACTTTCTGCTTGCTTGAAATACAGCACCACCCTCAGCTAAAAAATGATGAAACATTGAAAAATGCTAATCATGGCTGTTGTAATACAAAAGATCCTCTAAAGGGGACACACCTAAAAGTCAACTAGGCTCTCTGCTGAACGGAAGTTCAGACCTGAGCTATCACGGTTGCATAATTTATTCCCATTACAGATATCATCTGTGGTATACTCACCTGTAAGACTGAATATTGGGGTCTGGATACGGGAGTATATACTGAGGTGGGACACATGTAGATGTTTAAGTCCTAAAACACTAATTCGTATCTCGAAGCAGTTGAACTTTGTGTGAAAATTTAAGTGGACAAATATACTGACAATCTAGGTGAATTGTTTAGAACTTAATATGAAATGAAGCTTAACGGTGTTGATGACTTGTCTCAAAAACTGATATGATCCTCTTGCACGAACTCACAAAATATTGTTTGTAAATATTTCTTTACTGCATTGCATTTCTGTTATTTCAAAATACAAAAAGATTTTCGGTGTGTTTTAGCATAAATTTTGAAAAATCCAAAAAGATTTTAGACAACTGATGTTGAAGAGCTGAATTTCAGAATTCCGAGTGCTAAACATGACGAATAGGTTTGGGTGATTTTGATTGAAAAGTTTTTTCAGAGATGAAAATTCTTTAAATGATCATTGTTAATATTTGATTGTATATTGATTGAAGAAGGATCAGTGTTGGTGCACGAAATTTGATAAATTGTTAAATATTTCTTGTGAATCTTATTTTTGGGTAGAGGATGTGCAGGATAGCAAATAGAGTGCCAGGTTCCGATACCTGAGGATTCTGAAATTCTGTAAAAGTCAGACTACGATCCCAGCATGTTTTGAGGGGGAGTCTGTTAGAGAGAGAGAGAATTGGAGATAGAATAGAGCCAGATAGAGATCCTAAAGAAAGCTCAAAGACTGATAAAGACTGAAGATTGAGAAGACTCGACACTTAAGACTCGTCAACATCTGAGGGGGAGTCTGTTGGTGCACACATCTGTCGTCTTCGTCTTGTATCGAGTCTCGGGTTGCATTGCGGATCTAATCAAGGACTATGTCATCATCATTGATGATGACATCATCATGCTTACATCATCAATTACATATTCACGTGAGAATTGAAGTTTGCATGAAATCAGAATTGAGATTCACAAAAAGACAAAACAGCATGTCATACTTGAAGATTTCGCTTGAAATTAGAATGATCACATTGTTAAGATTTCGCTTGAAGATTTCGCTTCAAGAGTTTGAAGCGAAATCCTTAGGCTTATAAATAGGTGATGTTAGATTTCATTTGTAACAGTTTTCTCAGAGTGATACCGAAGTGCTGCCGGTATACCTTTTGACTGTAATCGCTGTAATATCAATATACAAAAGGTTTAAAGTGTGAATCAAGTTGTTTACAGATCCGTTTCTTAGTTTCCGCCTCTGAAACGGACTAGAACTCTTCCGAACGACTCGTTTAGGTCGGAATCCGATCCTACAATGAAAGTGCCATCTACCAACCGTATCCATCATTAATTTGTCCATTATTACCAACGGATTAACATAATATATTTCGGTTAAAAAAATCATCTAGTTTTTATTTACATTAAGTTATACATTACTATTAACTATAAATATTCACACACATTATATGATGTTCTTGACCATGAGAAGGCTATCTTATGAATCATTTTGGTGGAGAATTAGAAGCATAAACATGTTTTGGTTGGAATTTTTCCGGTTAACCTAATCGTATCAGCCTTCTTCTTAATCTTAATCACATCCTTCCTTCGGTTTTCCTCAGCTTGTGATCTTGCTGCTTCCACAATCTGTTCAATCATCTCTATATCATTCTTGTAACTTTGCAAAGCTCTAGCTCGTTTCTTCTCAGGCTCATCCTGCAACAGGCTCTAGTCATTTATTTTTTAGTTTTTTTACGTATACTTTCTATTAAAAAAAACCATGATCAATACCTTATTTCTTGACAACTTCTTCTTTGCTTTTGCTTTCTTTTCGTTCTCCCACTCAAGTATTTTAGCATTCAATTTGTCAAACCTGATAAATGTCCCATAGTTAGGATAAGGGTAAGTTGAGACCGAAGTTGGGTGTTGCGACCAAAACTTGTGACCAAAACACTGTCTCAAAATTAGCAACCAATTCAGATCCGGTCGCAATATCCCATCCACCATTTTCATCGCTATAGTTTAACTAAAAAATACATTTTTTTCTAAGTGTTGTTTATCTTCTAATATCCTCTCACATTTTATTCTCTATATTTGTTTTAACTATTTCATTTTTCTTCCAATTATAATCTTAAGTATTTACTGTTTTGTCTTATTATCATTTTCTAATAAAAATTTTATGAGTTTTGACTATATAATTTATGGTGGATGGGATGTGAATGCTTATAAAATTGTGATTATACCGTTCTGTGATTTTTTCCAACTCGGTTTTCTCCCAAACCTCAGCCTTTATGTCATTAGGACTAAGCTGTGGACGCTTTCTATCGACTTCGGTTGGTGGGGGTGTGGGTGGGGGTTGAATAGTCGGTTTCTGGTCACCGCTAGTACTTGCTAAGCCGGCTACGGGTTTGGGTTCTCTATGTGCTGGAGAACTAGCCCTTTGAGGCAACTTTTCTTGTAATTCTGCATAATGAATGAGTATGATGAAAAATATCCAAACTGATATGTTGTCTACATATGTGAGTCAAGTTGGTGCTCGTAGCTGAACACGTTCATCTACGAGCACCTACTCATTACAAAGTAGAGTGCTTTCAACATCGGGCACATCCATCGAAAACCCTTGGTAAAATGTATGCCATCGGTAATCCATCAGTGATCTCCAGTTGGGAGGTATCACCAACGGATTACCAATGGTTGTTAGAGCCAGACAAGTGTGGTAAAGTTACCAACAGATTAACGACGAAGATGTCACCAACGGGTTAAGGATGTTTTTTATAGATGTGGTAAATACATTGGTGAACCCTACTTTTCTTATAGATGTTTTTTTTTGTAACAGAATTTGTAACCATGGAATTAAAGATTGTTGCACCTGAGAATTTCCTGGAGAGCAAACTTGGGGTTTTTATAGGAACATTACCATCTTCCTTATTCTTCATCTTATTTCTTGCAGAAGAAGAAGATGGGATTCTTTCTTTGATCCTTCTGGTCACAGAAACCGCGCCATCTTCTTGTTTCGACTTGGGCCTACTCAAGCTGCCATCGAGTCTTCGCCTTGCTCTTCTTCGCTCTTCAGCTGAATTGACTGCAAATGCAGCTGCTGCAACTGCTGTCCGGAACTCATCACTCTCCATGTAATCGGAATCATAATCATTTGTTAGTTCACGAGATGACTGCCCTCTATACCAGTTTTGAACTCTTCTGCCGTCTAGAGAAAAAAAAAATACGGATTCAATAAACAGTGGCGGACACAGAAATTATTTCCTGGGGGTGCGGATGAGTGGTTTAAGCATATTTTCAGGGGGTGCGGTCGGGTTTTTTGCCTAAAAAATACACTAAATTTTTTTTCAAGGGGTGCGCCCGCCTACCCTGGGCTTCACCTAGGTCCGCCCTGTCAATAAACCTAACTACCATATTATGTATTACAAAACTAGGCATTTGTGACCAAAAAAGTCGTAAATTAGCGACTATATCATAACAGTTGTAAAATTAGTGACGGACCTTACGCTCGAAGATTTTTTCACAATGGGAGAAACATATGCTCTTGGATGGTTTCTAGGAGAGGTCAATGGTTTTGGGTTCTAGGCGATCCGCCATGTCCCGAATTCAATAAAACGGCTGGGAATGGAACCGGGTTGGGTTCCATATACGCCTCCTTAATTAAGGTGGTTTCTTTTGTAACAGATTTATCATTTGGTTTTTCAAAAGTACATTTTTAGCAGATTTAACAGGTAAACCATTTAACGTATCTCCTAGAAACCATTCATGCGCGTATGTTTCTCCCATTTTTAAAAAAAAATCCCTAGCGCTCACAATAATTTTTTTTAACAGCAACAGTTCGGACACCTGGGCAAATGGAACATTCTTCCGCTCGAAGAACAGAACGTGATGACCCTAGGGCTCACAATATGATTGCAAAAATGTTAAAAAGTAACTCATTAAGATTAAAAATCCCAAATATTTGAAAAATAAAATAAGATTTGGTAGCAAAAATCGGTTGCAAAACGGTAAAAGAACAAAAAAAAAGAATTAATTACATGGTTAGTACCTGTAGTTTACTTATTTTGCCATTTCATACCTATTTTTCAGAAATTACACAATTGGTACCAAATTTTACAAAATGATTTCACCATTGGTACATCCCAGGTACTAAGCATGTAATTAATAATTCTACAACCACATGTACCAATGAAGAAACAATTTGTAAATGTTGGTACCAATGATGTAATTTAAAAAAAAAAATACGTATGAAAATAGCAAACTAGGTAACCACATGTAATTACCTCCATTAAACGATCGACTCCTTTGAGATGTTAATTTTCGGTGTGAAGTTTCTCCTTGGTGCATCTCATCATCTATGCCAGAAAATTTGACCCTAACAACACGAACTGTTAGTTCGCATATGATCTTACAACAACTCAAAGCACGTTGAATTAAGAAAAATGGAAAAAGATAGGTACCTCATTTGCTTGAGCTTATTCTCCATATTTGATTATTCACGATGAATTACTTGAATATGAATTTGTTGTTGATGAATGCAAATTGAATCACGAACTTGAGTGTTTATTTCACGAACACGAGGATGAATATGAAGCAAGGTTTTGCGAGTAAACTTTGGGTTTGGATATTGAAAATGTGTTGGAGAAGAATTCTTTTCTTGATGCTTGAGTTTTTTTTTTTCTATTTCATCAAGGTAGCTGACTTGATGGATTTTGTTTGACATACATTCATATCATTATATATTTAAACGCTTGTTACCAATCTATAGTTTTTTTATTTAAAATATTCCGTTCTTTTTTGTTTCGCTTATTTGTATTATATTTCTTAATTTAAAATAAGTTAATTAAATTATTTATTTATATGCAATTTCAAACATATCTTATCTATAAGGTCACACGGGGCGGTCCCGTGATGGCATTGTACAACGCGTGAAATGGTCACGCTACACCGCCGCCGGTGGTTTCATCACGCGTGGAATTCACAACGCGTTAAGTCTGTCACGCGTTGAACTTTTGATTTTTTCGAACGTTGGATAATTTTGACCGTTTTAAAACGGTAACAATGTTTAAAAAAAAAAAAACCTTTCAACCATTTATCTATTTAACATCTCCATTTCAAACAATTTTTCACACACCAATCTACATCCTTTAACCCATTTCACAAATTTTATATCTTTCTCAAATGGAATTCCCTACCGATTCGACGTTTCCGATGTCTAGCGACAGCGATACCGAGTCGTCTTCCGACAACGAGACGCTAAAGTATTTTGTTTCGGTGTATAACGAGCTTGATGCCGAGTCGTCCCGCCCAAAGAAGAAGATGGTCGACCGTGATCGTATACGTGCCAAAGAAGTTTTGATGAACAATTATTTTGTGGAAAACCCGCTATACAATGCCGAAACGTTTAGAGATCGGTTTCGTTTACCCAAAGAATTATTTTTAAAGATTGTTGGAGACATCGAAGCAAGCGAGGAATGGTTTCAAGAAGGTTACGATGCGAGGGGCAAACCAAGTTTCACGACGATACAAAAATGCACGTCCGCCATTCGCCAACTAGCGACAGGTAACCCACCCGATCAATATGATGAATACCTAGCTATGTCTGAAAGAACTTCACGTGAATGTTTGCAATTTTTTTGCAACGCGGTCATTAAGTTGTATGCTAACGAGTTTTTACGTAAACCGACGAGCCACGACATCTCACGTATTTACGCCGCACACGAGGCTAGATGGCATTTTCCCGGGATGCTCGGTAGCATCGATTGTACACATATCGAGTGGAAAAATTGTCCAAGAGAGTTGCGACGGGCGTATGTGAAGGGAGACATCAAAAGACCAACCATCGTACTAGAAGCGGTGGCGTCGAATGATTTATGGATTTGGCATTCGTATTTCAGTGTTCCAGGTTCAAACAACGACATCAATGTGTTGCACACGTCGCCGTTGTTCCAAAGCGTAACGGATGGTACCGCACCTTCCTCTCCTTTCTATGTTAACGGTCGACATTACAGACGAGACTTTTATCTTGTGGATGGTATATACCCGTCTTGGTCTGTTTTTGTGAAAGCTCCCTCATTTCCTGTCGAGGCTAAAGAAAAGGCGTTCAAAAAATTACAAGAATCGGCAAGAAAAGATGTTGAGAGGGCATTTGGTATTTTAAAGGGTAGATGGGGTATACTACACCGACCGGTTCATTCGATGACCAAGAAATCAATACATAGCATAGTGTATGCATGTATCATATTGCACAATATGCTGATCAAACACGACGGACGTGCAATATCCCCGGATTGGGTGCCGGATCCTCCTACACAGGTTCAAGTTCCACAAGATATCCATTTACAATTGCGTAACGAAGAAACTCACTTTCGGATGAGATTCGATTTAATCGAACTAGTAGGTTCTCTAGGTTTGGAGTTTCCGGATTCGGACGAGGAGTAGGTTTTTTTTTTAAATTGTATGTTTCTAGTATGTTAAATTGAAGTAGTATGTTTTAAATTTAATGAAATTTTTAATTTTAGTGTTTTATTGTTAATTTATAAATTTGTTTTTAAATAAAATTTAAAATTTCTAATTTTAAAATGAAAATTAAAAAATTTTGGGAGTGATAGAATTTCATCACTAGTGATACCACCCCGCCTACATTTCTATCACTAGTGATAGAAATTTGGTTGATGACATGGCATGATATGATTGGACAATGGGAGTGATAGTTTCTATCACTAGTGAACCACCCCTCCTCCCCTAAGAATTCTTAAATCTTCAATAGCTATACTAAGGGGGGGGGGGGGGGGGGGGGGGGTTCACTAGTGATAGTTTCTATCACTCACATTGTCCAATAAAATCGTGCCATGTCATCAACCAAATTTCTATCACTAGTGATAGAAATGTAGGTGGGGTGGTATCACTAGTGATGAAATTCTATCACTCCCAATTTTTTTTAATTTTCATTTTAAAATTAAATTTCACTAAAAATTGTGTGAAATGGGTTTAAATTGGTTTAAAATATGTAGATCGGTGTGTGTAAAATGGTTTAAATTGGAGATATATAAATAGATAAAATGGTTAAGGTTTTTTTTTTTAAATGAATGTTACCGTTTAAAACGGTCAAAAAATAACAAACGGTCGAAATTTTCAAAACTTCAACGCGTGCTCGGTTCAACGCGTTTTATTTACCACGCGTGGTGGTGTGGTCGGCGGCGGTGTGCCGTGATGATTCAACGCGTTGTGGGGTGGTATAACGCACCACCCCGTCCTCCCTAACTATCTAATATTTCATTTATTCAACAGATATAATACACGAATTCTAACATAGTATTATATAAAGAACGAAAAAGAATTCTAACCTAGTATTATATAACACGAATTCTAACATAGCATTATATAAAGAACGAACAAGAATTCTAACCTAGTATTATATAAAAAACAAAAAAAAAATGTTACAAACTAGTGTGTTTATCCCATCCTATGACATATATCATAGAGGAACAAAGGAGCGAAATAAAAACTAAGATGCACTAGCTTTCGGGTTTTGTATTACAAAAGTATCCCGTGAATCAATTATTACTATATATTATTACTATATATTACTATATATTAATAAATATATATTACTATATATTAATATACGAATTATATTACTATATATTAATTACTATTACTATTACTATTATACATATTATACATATTATACATAAGTGGTGATGAATAGTAAAACTAATATTATATTTATTTTGATTTTTTCTAATATATATTTTTAATTTATTTTGATTTTTTCTAATCTGATTATTATTATTATTATTATTATATACTATAAGTGGTGATGAAAAGTAAAACCGAAGTTTTAATATTATATTTATTTTGATTTTTTCTAATATATTTATTTGGTTTTTATTGAAAATAGATACCATGCCGCTATCGTATCAAATTGAACCAAAACCGACAATGAATAGTAATTTATTTTTTTCTATCGTAAACTATATGAGTGCTGACAAAAATATTTAGAAACACATACTTTATACCGTAAACTATACGAGTATTGATATGGGACTAACCGAACCAATTTTACCGAACAACATCGGTATCAATATCCGTAGTATCGGAACCGATATTTTTTATGGTTTTTTATTGATATAAAACATGTATTCTTTTTGCACATTCCGACTTTATTTATTTATTTATTTATTTGTTTTTTCTTTAGCTGCTATAGTGAGTGGCTATACCAGAACGAACTAAACAGATATCAACTAAATTACCGCCGCGTAGCGCGGGAAAAACCACTAGTTATTATTATTATTATTATTATTATTATTATTATTATTATTATTATTATTATTACTATATTAAAAACGAATTGAAATGAATAGTGATTTTAATATTATAATAATATACAGTTTTTTTAATACTTTTATTATTTTAATATTATAATAATAGTTATTTTCTTTACTTTTTAACTTTAATCTTTTTTTTAATATCAGGGGGTTCGGATAAGCTTGGTGTCAACCGGTATCGAACCAGTACTGGTATCGAAAATACCGGTACGGTCCTGTTCGGTATCATTACATGAAGGTAAAAACCGGCACTAATACAGAAAACGCCAAAAGTTGGTGCCGAATTAATATTGGAAATCTTTTGGTTCGGGAAATTCAGTGCTGCTACCCGGTACCATTTGCTCATCCCTGATCACGGTTACCGTACGAACAACAGTATCGTACAACTTTTTTTTGTTGTTTTTCTTCAACTTTTAATTTTTTCTTTTTTTAGTTTCAGATGTAGGGATGAGCTCGGTGCCAACCGATACAGAATCGGTACTGATGCCCAAAATACCGGTTACGGTACCGGTATATGAAGGTAAAAAACAGTAGTGAACCGGTACCAGGAACGCCAAAAGTCGGTACCGAATTGGTACTTAAGATCTTTCGGTTCGTCAAATTTGGTACCGGTACCCAGAACAATTTGCTCATCTCTGACCACAGGTTCATACGAACAACATTGTTACCATACAACTTTTTTGGTTGATTTTCTTTCGGTTATCTTTTAGTGTTTTTTTCTACATTTTCTTTTTATTCTTGTCAGCAGTTCCGTTCGCAACATGCTCGTAGTGATTTCAAAACACATGTAAACACAGACTAAATAACAAAAGAAATTCGACGCAACGCGGCGAACTTCTTTAAACCTAGTTACTACAAATTGAAACTAAAAACCGATGATCATTTAAGACCTCAGCTTTTAAAGTGCACTGTTCCAGTGTTATAGTGTTATATATGAAATGACATCCTTACTAGAAGCCCCGCTAACCGTTGAAAATCGAGACTAAAGTTGAAACAAATATCATTTATAGAATGATCCTCGTTCCATTTCATAAATTGTCTCTTGAATAGGCTTTTTAATCGAATCATACCCATTACATCATGGAATTTAATAAGTTGTACGTTTAAAAATATAATCCGATGACCATTTTTGATTTTTTTTTTTTATAAAAGTTGTCTTGTTAAAATTCTTTAAAAAAAATCAAATCGTATTACCATTAGGGGGAGAGAGTGTCCCATGATAGACGTGCTGTGATGATAGAGTGATGGTCATGATACAATCTGGGGCGGACCCATCCTATACCGTGGGTGGGCGGACACGCCCTTTGAAAAAAGGAAAATTGGTTTTAAAATAGTTAAAACTAGTAAATTACAACTACAGTGACTGTTTGTGTAATAAATAAAACTTAAAAACTAACTTTAGTTAAAAAAAATTAACGGAAGTTTATTGAGTACCAACATATTGATAGGTAGGATTATTGTATACCAATTAAGTAGGTAAAATTATTATTTACCAACGAGACAAAGGTTGGTTTATTAAAAACCAATTTTCCTTGAAAAAAACATTAATGTTAAATTCCGTTGAATATCTCGACCGCACCCCTTAGAATTTTTTCAACCACCCTCTTTAGAAAAAAAATTATGAATTTATAAAAAGAAATTGTTAACACTGATTTACCCTCTATTATTTATCAAAAGTTGTTATAGACACAAAATTACTGTTAAATTTTGTTTCTTATTATTGGTCCAGCTCTATCTCTCTCTCTTCTACTCCACTACCTACATTCTTCTCCCCTTCTTTCCCTCTTCCCTCCTCCCTCCTCAACAGTCAACACTACTATCTCACCACAATCAAGAACAAACTTTTGTTTTTTCTCCAAACCAGTGTGCACCACCGATGCTTCACGAGACCACAATAGTGGTGGTTATGAAACGTGGGTTCATAGGAGAGGCAAGTTGGCCCGGTTATGAAACGTCGAAGTGATGTACTGTTGTGGTGGTGGTGGCAGTGCGATTTGGTGCTGACAATGTTGGCAGTCGGCTGGTAGAGTGGTAGTGGAGGAGGAGGGTGGTGGTTGTGTTAGGTGGCGGATAACAGTGTTATCTCTCCATCACTGACGATGTTGTGGTGGTGGTTTGTCTATGTAATTGACTAATTGTTTTTCAAAGGTTTGTATGCACGAATCAACCAAAAAAAAGGGCTTAAAGGTTGTTATGAACACTTAAGAATAGTTAAGAAAATATTTCAAAGTCCACCTCGGGAAAAAACAAATACTCTAGAAGTGTACACACTCATAGATAGGCACATAAAAGAAATCAAAAGAAAATAAAAATCTAAACCGAAAAGTATATAAAATAGGTTGTTAAAAAAATTATGACGTTTAAAAAATATATAAAAGAAGGTTAATAAATTAAAGAGTTAACTGTTATTTTCGTCCCTGTGGTTTGGTCACTTTGGCCATTTCAGTCCATTTCTCAAAAATGCGCCATTTTCGTCCCCCACGTTCTGGAAAGGTGCCATTTCAGTCCAAAAATCATAACCCAGTTAAGTCAGTTGTTAAATAAGGACTGATTGTGTAAATTTGTAACATAAAGGACTGATTGTGTAAATTTGAAAAATGGACTGAAATGGCAGTTAACACCACCACCACTAGCCCTGCCACCACCACCACTCCGCTGCCACCACCACCACCACCACCACCGCCACCACCGCCACTCCGCTGCCACCACCACCACCACTCCGCTGCCACCGCCACCACCACCACTCCGCTGCCACCGCCACCACCACCACTCCGCTGCCACCACCACCACCACCACCACCACCACTCCGCTGCCACCCGCCACCACCACCACTCCGCTGCCACCACCACCACCACCACCACTCCGCTGTTGATGATAATGTTGTTGCTGATAATGTTGTTGCTGCTGTTACTGTTGCTTCCTTCAAATATTAATAGAGGCGATGATGATGAATTTGTCGTCGTCTGAGTGGATCGAACAAAGCTTGAAACAGACCGTATCTTGGCGGGGTAAAGCTTGAAACAGACCGTATTTGAAGCAAACGTGATGTTTGCTGCCGCCACCGCACATTCTCGTTCATCGTTCATCACCGCACCACCACAGCCCTGCCACCACCACTCTCACAGATGTCAACAGTGTCATCTCCCCCAAATCGGTCAACAGAAGGTCAAACAGGAAAGTCAACGACTCAAATTAACGACCAAAATCAGGTTATATTCCAATTAACCTGGTGCAAACATTGTACAAGTATAAACGAATGAACCGGAACAAGAAAAACGAACCGTTAACGGCTGGAACGACGTGTTGACTGATTCCGGCCACTGTGAAGTTTCCGGCGAAGTTGCAGGTTCGGTTCCGGCTAAAATCGATGTGTTTGAGCATTGTGAGGGGTGTAAAATGTTTGTGGGGATCTAAGGAACTTCAGATGTCCGTTCAATTCGACCCAGATCGACAGAAACAGAAGATTAACACGTGGGGGTGGTGGCGGGTGGCAGCGGAGTGGTGGTGGTGGCGGTGGCAGCGGAGTGGTGGTGGTGGCGGTGGCAGCGGAGTGGTGGTGGTGGCGGTGGCAGCGGAGTGGTGGTGGTGGCGGTGGCAGCGGAGTGGTGGTGGTGGCGGTGGCAGCGGAGTGGCGGTGGTGGCGGTGGTGGTGGCAGCGGAGTGGTGGTGGTGGCAGGGCTAGTGGTGGTGGTGTTAACTGCCATTTCAGTCCATTTTTCAAATTTACACAATCAGTCCTTTATGTTACAAATTTACACAATCAGTCCTTATTTAACAACTAACTTAACTGGGTTATGATTTTTGTACTGAAATGGCACCTTTCCAGAACGTGGGGAACGAAAATGGCGCATTTTTGAGAAATGGACTGAAATGGCCAAAGTGACCAAACCACAGGGACGAAAATGGCAGTTAACTCTAATTAAATAATATATAGTGCTTCCATCCTATCCGTTCATTTCTTTAAACCTCCTAGAAAAGTTTACAATTTTAACCTTTCCTCACCTTATTTTTTACTTGCTGCGGTAGTGAGTGGTCGTTGTTTGAGACGGTACTTTCGGGTTTTCAAAGAGAAAAAAGAGGGTGAGGGTTGTGGTTTTGTTGTGGTTGACGTGGTGGTGGTTTTGTTAACCTTCAATCTTTTAAGTTAAAAGAGGGGTGTAGATCAGAATAATTTACAATATTTATTTATAAAATTATATTTTCTTATTTAAATATCCACCAAGGCACTAACCATCTTTAATATTCTTACCGTGCATTAATATATTTAATTGTATGTATGAATTTTATTATTACTTACTTAAAATAATTATCATCTATTTTCTAAATATAAACTAATTACTATCAATCTATATGTTATTTCAAAATCGTTTATATTAAAAATATCTAAGTTATTTAAACATCCCTTATAATTTGTATAAGTGACGATATTCAGTCATATGGTTCTCGATGGATATTTATCATTTTACGCATTTGGGTTTACTCTTTCGTTTGTTGTAGCGATTGTCCGTACCATAACAAACCAATGATAATCATCGTGTTTACATAATTGTCCGTAACATACATGCATGGTTAAACGTTTTAACGCATGTTTTTTTTTCGTTTTAACGATCCTGCGGCAACGCGCATGGTCTCAAAAACTAGTTATTTATTAAAATATAACATAATTTGTATAATAATTCTTTATTTTTTTAACACTTTAACCACTTAACCCAATTACCTCAACACTCTTATAACTTTGAAGCCCAATCAAAAATCTATTATAATTAACTCAACTACCCAAACCCAATCAAATTTGAACTTAATAAAATAACCCAACCCAACCGCCCTTTACAATTTCAATCCCGCCCCCTGATCGCCAGCGACGCAACATACTAGTCGACGAGCAGGCTTTTGTTGCAAGAAAACCGAAATTACTACCACCTTCAAGCATCTTATCGCTGGAATCCGTTAAAAATCAGGTATGCTTTGTTTATTTATAGTTTTTTTTATGTACTGATCAGGAGAAAAGAGATGTAAAAGGGTTTATTTATTTATTTATTTTTTTTTTGTATTTTGAAGTTTTTTTTGTTGTTCAAGACTTCTATTGGTAAGATTTTGATGTTTTATTTAAAGTTTTGTTTGTTTAAATGGTTGCTTACATATAATTAACATTTATAATTAGAGCTTGAATCTTGATACTTGAATGTTTGAAAATTATGAACTATGGTTGATGATTGTTTAAGAATTTAAATGTTTAGTGTTGTTTTAAATGATTTTGTTGTATATATATTATATAGAGAAAGGCTTGCTTAGGAAAGTATCTCTAAATGATGTTTTAGATAGATTTCAAAAAATAAAAACCCGTAGGGCACAATTTTAAGTATGTTTGTAATAACGTTTGACATATTTTTGATGATTATATAAATTTTAGTTTGATGCTCTTTTGTTTACAGGACCCGACCGGCTGCCCCGATCCGACCTGCTATGAACTGAATTTTTTTATATAGAGGCCTAAAATCTTTAAAAAGATTCCGCACCCAAAAAAATATTCTTGAGTCCGCCACTGAATACAATGATCCAACACCCCTTGTGATTTTATCTTGGTGTGATAATGCATTTTTGTGATGGCGTTCACATTAGTGATGGAGGAAAAGTGGAGAACAATATGGGGAATTTCTTGGTATGTAGTTGTCACTTGTGATTAAGTGTGATACACTCTAGCAACTAATTTTGATCATTTGGAGGTTTGGAGATGAGGTGACAACTTGTAATCGGTTGATTGATAAAATATAGATGTGATGGATGTCGTTCTTTCCTTATATCTATACTACTATATAATAAAAGAAATCATGTTCGGGACACTTTCATCTAGGGCTGTAAACGAACCGAACGAACACGAACGAGGCCTTGTTCGTGTTCGTTCGTTAAGGAAATAAATGTGTTCACGAACGGTTCACGAACACTTACCGAACGAGATTTTATGTTCGTGTTCGTTCATTAAGGAAATGAGCGTGTTCACGAACGGTTCACGAACACAGGCGAACACAAATAAATTTGGCGAACACGATGAATGATAAAGGTGGATGGCCCAAAGAGTAGCACTAGAACTTGAATCCCTTATTGTGGAACGGAGGTAGATCATATTCGTCGATGTAAATAATGAGAAAAGAAAGGGAAATGGTGCATAAACAAAGTGAAAGAGGGTTTTCTAGTTTAATTGTTAGGGCAATGATATAAATAAAGTTTAATAGTATAAAAAATATAGATAAAATATATGAAAGTTCACGAACATAAACGAACGCAAATGAACGAATGTTCACGAACACCTTACCGAACGTTCACGAACACAATTGAACGAACGAGACCTTTGTCCATGTTCGTTCATTTAACTAATCGAACGGAATTTCTTGTTCATGTTCGTTCGTTTATTAAACGAACGAACATAAACGAACTTCCCGCCGAACGGTTCACGAACTGTTCGCTGAACGTTCAGTTCGTTTACAGCCCTACTTTCATCATATTAGAACATGTACTCTATAGATAATTATCATTTAGCTTAGTAAATCTTCTAATTAATTATAGATAATCTCCTACGAAATATTATTTAGTTTAATCTGATATTAATGGTACCAATTATAATTAGAACATAATAATACAAGTAACACTACTAATAATGATATTAATAAATAAACAATATTTTTTGTCATATGTATGTTAACAAGGTGATGCCTTGCCCGCGTTGCAGGGCGATGGCCGAATGATTCTCAAACAACTAAAAAAATAATACTATAGTTTTGCTAAAAAGAAAAAGTAAAACGACGAGAAGATCGTAATTTTGAGCTCAGGACAAAACAGTAATTTGTAAGGACTAATAAGCGAGTGTTAGGCAGCTCCTTGACAAGATTTTTAGCTGGGGGCAAAGTCATATTTTTACTTTTACCTGGGGGAAAAATCAAAAAAAAATTCCCGATGGTAAATTCTTAATTTTTAGCTAGGGGAAAACCATATTTTTATTTTGCACTGGGGGTAAAAACCTAATTTTGAATTGAGGGTGATATCGTAATTTTGAACCGAGTGGAAAATCGTATTTTTTTATTTTAAACTGGGGGCAAAACCGTAATTTTAAAGTGGGTATAAAATAAAAACTGGTGTAAAATCGTAATTTTGAGCCAGGGGAAAACAAAATTTTATTTTGAGCTGGGGCGAAAGCGTAATTTTGGCTGAGGGTAAAGGCGTAATTTTTTTACCGAGGGCGAAATCGTACTTTTTAGCTCGGGGCAAAAGGGTAAATGTATTTTGAAGTTGGGACAAAACCGTATTTTTTAACTGGGGGCAAAAACGTAATTTTAAAGTGGGTATAAAATAATAAACTGGTTGGTTCAATAGGTATTGCTCGCCGCCCATTTGACCCAATGGCAGGGAAACACTATTCCGAGGAAAAAAAACGTAATTTTAAAGTGTGTAAAAAATAATAAACTGGTTGGTACAATGGAAGAGTGTCGGTTGCCCATTTGAACCAATGGCAGGGAGATACTATTCCCTGCCATGTTCTTTGTGTATGTTGAATAATAATTATAATTAAAAATAATATAATATTTTACTTATTACAACATTTAAATATAAATACAAATTAAAGAAACACTAATAAAATATATTCAAGGGTAAATTACTTTTTGAGTTCCTGTTTTATGTGTTTTAACCACTTGAGTCCAAAAGCAAAAAGTTTAACGATCTGAGTCCCTATAAGTATTTTCTTTAACCATTTGAGTCCAAATTTCTAACACTGTTAGAATTTTTTGGCTAAGTATTATTAAATGACCAAAATACCCTTATAAATAAAAAATAAAATAAAAAATCTGTCTCTCTTACATCCCTTCATCTCTTTCTTTCTCAAAATTCTCACCTTCATCTCTCCCTCTCATCTTTCTTTCTCTCTCTAGACCACCACCACCTCCGTCTCCAACCACCACCTCAACCACCACTTCCTAAACAAAGCCGTCGAAACAAAACCACTGTCGTTCATTTAAACATCATCTGAATTTACAACAGTACAAATCTCATCTGTAATTTCATCACTTCCCTTAATTTTTAACCACAAAAAAAAAAAAAAAAAAAAAAAAAAAAAAAAAAAACCCACACAGAAACCAGATTCTCCATCATTTCAAACTTTTAAATCTTGAACAACCTTATAAACATGTTCAATATACCCACTAGGTTGTCGAACTATTCTGGGATCTATATTCTATATAATAAACTACATTAAATAATGGCGTATTATACACTCAAGACTTCTACTTCAACGATTTGAATTATTAGTATTTTTTTCTTGCCAGAAAGATAATCCAGATATATCAAGTGGGTTGGTTTAAATAAGTTTGGGGTGGCGTTTGAGCTTGCAAGATTCGGATTCGGGTTGGGTTTTGATGTGGGTTTTTTGAGATCTAAAGAAGAAGAAGATGCAGAAGAAACCTGCAACTTCAATGGAACCTCCAAGAGGGTTTTGGAAATCTTTAGAGCAGTTCTTTCTTTTCTTGCCTTATTTTGTTGGTCTTCCTGCTTCTTGGCTTCATTAAAGGTTAGAATTTAGAGAGAGAGACAGAGAGTGTGCTGGAGGTTTGTGGTTGAGGTGGTGGTTGGAGACAGAGGTGGTTGTGGTGTGATGGTGGTAGTGGTCTAGAGAGAGAAAGAAAGATGAGAGGGAGAGATGAATGTGAAAATTTAGGTGGTGTTTGTTTTTTCTGCAGGAAAACCTCTTCTGCTGCAGGCCACATCTGCAGGCATCTGCAGGAGAAGAGGTGGACCAAATGTCTTCTGTCTGCAAGGAGAAGAGGGTTTGTTTTTTTATACATAAACCTCTTCACACACATTACACACACAACACACACCATCCTCTCTGCTTTCACTTCACCACCGCCACCACTTCACCACCGCCACCACTTCACCACCACCACCACCGTCACCACCGCCACCACTTCACCACTGCCACCACCTCACCATCGTCACCACTGCACCACAGCCACCACAAAGCCCACCCGTCATCTTCAATATCACCTCCGCATCATCCTCCCGAACATACGACTTCAACGCGTCCAAAAAATTCGAAGTGGTTGTGAAAATCAGCACCGAAACAGACCCCTGGAATATCGCGGTCAGGATCGCAGCCACCATGTGGGCGGCGTACCACTTGCTGGACCCAGGACGAGGAGGGTTCCCGCGATTGACGGGATGAGACGGAGGGAGAGAGTGAGGAAGATGCAACTGGAAGCGGCTCCGAGTTGGATGTAGTTGCAGATTAGGAAGAATTTGTGGGTTTTGTGGTGGGTTTGAACATCGGTTGTGAGACCCATTTTTTTGTTGTTTTTTTCTTTTTTTGTAGGATTTCTGGTGATTTGAGGTAATTACAGATGGATTAGATAAGATTGAAGAGGAAGATTTGATTGAGGAAATGTGTTGTGTGTGTGGGGATATGCAGGGGTTAAAGATGAGAGAGTGGCAACGGGAAGAGGGGAGAAGAGGGGAGAAGCAAGGGTCTCATCTCTTCCCCAAGAAAAGGTTGGGGAGAGGTAAAAAGCACTTCTCGAAAAAAAAAAAACAAACACTCTTCTGAGCCTAAACCTCTTCCCGCGTCTGCACGGTGCAGACAGAAGAGGCCAGGAAGCTCTTCTTCCAAAAAACAAACACCACCTTAGAGAGAGAAAGAGATGAAGGGGGATATAAGAGAGGCAGATATTTTTTTTAATTATAAGGGTATTTTGGTCATTTAACAATACTTAACCAAAAAATTCTAACATTGTTAGAAATTTGGACTCAAATGATTAAAGAAAAGGCTTATAGGGACTCAGGTCGTTAAACTTTTTGCTTTTGGACTCAAGTGGTTAAAACACATAAAACACAGGGACTCAAAAAGTAATTTACCCTTTCAATTACAAATATAAATATACTTTAGTCTCAAAATATTTCTCATTAACCATTAAACTTTACGAGCATACAAATGATAACAATGTACCTACCATTTACATGTGCTCAATCTTTTTAGAAATTTTAAAAGCTAAACATTAATTACTATATGTGTTTTATAATATATTTACTTTTAGTCATTTAGATTTTAAAATCTTGATATCAGATTATCAAAGAATTTCATAACTAATACAATTAAACTTCCTAAAAGAATGATGATAAACGTGGATTAAGTTATTCCATTTATATCTTAAATCAAACAGAGTATATGTATTTAAAAATAAAATTCGGATAAAGAGGAGTTTGATAAATCAAATTGGGATAAACAGAAAAATACATGGTTTTAAAGATATAATATTTTTTTTATTATTTAGTATATAAAATTACATTTATTCATCCTCGTACAATACATATAGTTTATATATGTATAACTTTTTAATATATAAAATTACATTTATTCAATCCGTGTAATACACGGGGTTATAACCTAGTTTTTATATAAAGGGTTTTGAAATTTTTTATGTTTAAAAAAAGATTTAAAATTGATGTAATTCACCATCCTCTTTGCCATGTCACCACAACTTTCACCACTTTCAGATCATGCGTAGTAGTTATGGTGAATAATGTCACACCCTTGGATAGTTGATGCAGTGGGGATGTGGACATTATGTTAAAAGGGATATAAAGAAATTAAATAAATAAAAAAACAATTAAAAAAATTGATTGACCAAAGAAGAATGTGATTGGGCCAACAACATCTCCAAAATAGGGCAAGAGTGTTGTTTTTAAAACGCTTCTCAAACTTTTTGTTCAAAAACTCCCCGGGGCGGTTGTGGGCGTGGTTGGGCATTGTTTTCCAAAAAAAATACCCCAAACTTGGACGACTACGCATGGTCTCAGTATTCTAAAGATAGATTCATATATATAGTGTATTTAAAGTGATAATTTTAATGTGTATTAAACTTTTTATAGTTTAATAAGGTGTCGTACCATATCATACTATAACAATTTCTCATATGCTCATTCTATCATATTATAACAACTAGGATTAAGATCCGCCCGAGTTGCGGCGCGGGTACATCGTAAACATTGAATGGATTGGTCCAAACGTTATATGATGCATTAACTATATGAAAACATATTTTCGACGTATCCAGTTGAACTCAATGTAACCTGTATAAGCATTGTGCTTGGATCAAACGTAAAGTAAATCAAATTCATATCGAACAATCATAACGTATTATATGTGACCCAACTCATACATAGAAAACGTAACGGGTATGAAGGAAAATCTGCACATGTAATCGAAAGTGATTAATTAGAGCTTTTGAAAGAAAAAAAGAGAAAAAGAAATCATAATTTGACTCCACTCGATTCGAAACAAACTTTACGAAACATACATAAAATAAACACGAAAAATATTATATTTGACCTGAATCATTTCCCAAAAAAGTTTACGTCGAAACGTAGAACAACTTGAATTTATACCAAAGCGTACATAAAAATATGCACGTAAAAATGGTTTCTTTAAACGAAAACGTATTATTTGACCTGACTCGTCTATAAAAAAAGTTTACGTCGGAATGTAGAACAAATCATATTTATACCTAGCCGTACATAAAATATGCACGTAAAAAATAGTTTTTAAGTAAAGGAAGTATAGGGGCAAACCGAAACAAAATATTAGTAAAAAATTTAATAGGTTAAAAACGTTCGTAAACCGTGCCAAGTAGCACCAATGCCACAACGGCATCGACTCTCAACATCGTAAAAATAAAATAGATAAAATGAGAAAAATTACACTGAACGAAAAGCAGATTTAAAATCGTTGAACCACACACATCCGTTACAGTGTATTAATGCGAAGAAATTAACCAGAAACGTAAAATGTAGAAAATAATAACTTAGTCGATCTAGGACCCGCTCGTTGCGGCGAACTTGTCAAAAGGGAAAAAATGGACACGTTGCGACGGGTCTGTCAAATATTTTTTCCTCACATGCACGCTACGACGTGTTAACTCGCAAAATTTAGAACGAAACGTAAAACTTGCGAAAGATAAAAAGTACGGGGGACCAAAGTTGTAAATAATTAAGTGTGTTAAATTATAAAAGATAAAAAATTTTGAGTTAAAAGTAAAAGTTAAAAGAGGCTAAAATACAAAATATGCAAATATTTGGGTTAAAAATGAAAAATCAAAGTTTTTTTTTTAAATACTCCCCAAGCTTGGGGTACAAACCACAATGCAAGAAAGACTTGCTAATTTATAATATGGGAATTCCTCGTATGCTCATTCTCACGTTAAAGATTGCTGTAAAATAAAATTAAAACTAAAAGACATCTAATTTAATATTTCATGGGGAATCTTTACTTCAAAGTTACAACCTTTGATGTCACATGAACTATTGAAATGTAACAAAAGTGACTCGAAACTATTATCCTTTCTCCTACTTGTCAAACCAACCAACTTCCATTTCAATGCACCCAAACCCAAATGCATCTTTGATTTGCAGAACCCATCCAACTTTTCTTATTCCTCTATACATTTAAAAAAACCCAACAATCAGGGTTTAGAAAAAGAACCAAACAACAAGAGCAAAAGAAACCTCAAATTCCATTTCGTATGTGCAACTCATCAATGATGTCCAAAACCAAAACCAAACAAGACCTAACATAAACGAAAAAACACATATCGCCAAGAAGATTTTTCATTGACTAGATAACGTTCTCGTCATTTTTAGAACACCCGGAGATTTCTTCAACGATGCCATCTTGCTCACCTTCGATCGTAGTCGTGTTTTCATTCTTATTTACACATGATTCCACATCAACTTTCCGATCATCCATACTGATATCATCACCATCACCGTCATACTTACCATCAACGCCGCCATCTTCAGAAAAGGAGTCATGATCACCAACAACAAAGTCGTTATCTTCTACTTCATATCCGAAACTCGCTCCATAGGTTCCACACCACTCATCGTCATCACTGTCGATATCCAAATAGTGTGCGCGGTTTTGAATAGCCCGTCTACGAAGAATGAACACGTTAAAGTAATAGCTCACGAGTTCCTTCTTTGTTCTAGAAGGAAATGCGATAGCTAGCTGTTCCCAGAACATTCTGCCGATAGATACAGGGTTCGAGTAAACAACTGTGTGAAAAAGTCTTTCTTCTTCTTCACTCCACCTACTTGCAACGTCTTCTCCCATATCGAGCATTCCCAACTCAACGAACTTTTTATCCCCGTAGCATTCTTTTAAATTCAAACGCGCTTCTTTCACGTGTTGCTGCACACATCTTATTGAACCATGATCAAAACACTTGCAATCTATTTGGATATCACTTGAAGAAACAAAGGAGTGATGAAATGGAATGACACAAACTCCTAAGAAACGCTCCATTTCACCATCCTCGCGATATTTTTTAGCCATCTCTGGGTCGAATTCAGGAACATCGGCTTGATGATTTGGTCCGATAGGAATCTCTTTTCTGGGAGATCTGTTCAGTAGTGATGTGTATATATCTTCATAATGAAACAGCGGTCTCCGTGGGAGATTATATTCGAAAAGTTCGGAGAAAAGATTAGGGGGAAACATCGGCCCAGATCCGGAATCATCTTCACTGGTTTCAATTCCGGTCACCAGCGGTAATGGTTCGTTAAATTCAAACCCCTTGACAACCATATCAGGGACGTGTATGCCGTTTTCACCTACAAAGAGGCAAAACTGAGTATGATATATGAACAAAGGTACACATACACGTGTGGTTTATGAACCTTATGTTTACGCATTGCAAAACATGTGAATGAATAAGGTTTTCGTAAAAACAGACTGGCTGTAAAATGGATACCATAAAGGTCACTAATTGCTTTCTTGTTAATTATATGTGGAATATACGTTCTAAAAAAACTAATCCATATTTGATGCAAATAGTAGACCGCTTTTTAGATACAGGAAAGGTCGATAATTTCTTTCTTGTTCAAGTATTGCCCTATTGCATAAGTTTGTTGCCAAATAACTCGTAAAAATGCACCACCAGAATACCATGCAGTTAATGCGGTAAAATATCGGATATCGGTCAAGGACCAATATTTGAGATATAGGTTATCTAGGTGAGATATCGGTAATTTTGATATAATGCAGAATTTATATACATAGCACTTTAACACTAATAATTCAGTGATATATAGGGTTAAACCGGTCAAATATCAGTGAAATATCGGTTATATCGGTCAATATCGCCGATAATATCGGTACCGATATTTTCCTAGAGGACCAATATCACCGATATTAACTGCATAGCCAGAATAACTATAATAAAGTGAGGCAAAAGAATATACAAGATATATTATATGTTAATACTCTTCGTACCTGGAAGACCAACAACTTGAACGGTCTCAAGAGGAAGTTTAGTTTCAGTAAACGAGGCCGGTTTATTGCCAAAATCAAAATGTTTTGGGTGCTTAATAAACTCCTGTAGATCTTCTTCAAAGGCCCGTTTGGTTCCCATCACGAGCTGCAATGATATCTAGAGATAAACACAGAAGATTAACATACAGCATGCAAATATAATATACAGCTTTGACTGAAGCTGTCATGTAGAAGGTTACTAAAAATGAATGAAACTGCGAAAACGGATACTTTGATAAATGATATATACGAAGAAATATATATAAAAAAATGAAATAAAATTAACATAACAGCAGAGTGAATATTCTATAACTATCACAAAGCCTGTCATCATTCTATATTTAAAACGACAGAAAAAATACACGATTTGCAATTAGACTTAGAACATCTGGCTGAAATAATAAAAATCAAAATTATAAAAATTTTCTTGTGATTAGCATAGTGCGTCCCCCTTGAGCTAAATATAGGGAACAACACGATGAATAATAACAAACTCTACAGTCGATCAACTCTAGATAACATAAAGAATTATTATTGAAATATAAACAACAAACTCTACAGGACACATTTGCCGGGCTTTGCCCTTTATCCCAAAAAAAGTACAGGACAGGTAATCAAAATTGCCATTTTAATTCAGTAATCCCTATCACAATTTTTTATACTCATAATTGTCAAAGAAACAAGAAATGCATATTTTAGTCTGCATGCAGGGCAGCACTAAACAGAATCATATTGCAATTAGCAAACCAATACTATTAGCACACTTAAAGTCGTCCAAAAATATTAATTAAACTTAAGAAATTAAAAAAAATGTATAGCAGCAACGATTCGAATCAAAGAACAATTATAAAACAACAAATTTCATGTTGGTTCATAAACTTCTAATTTAAATCTAAGCATGCTATTCTGGGCAAATGACAACCATTAGAAACAACCAATTTAATCAAATAAAAAAATCCCCAATTTATTTTTCTTGAAACCCTAACCCTAGACATTAACATGCACAAATCAACGATATTTACACCGATAAGAATAGCAGAGAGTAATTAACAAACATACTTACCAAATCCCTCAACCAATATACAAATAACACGAATTTTCACAAACACGCGCTCTTCAAAACCCTAGAAACAAATTACGCCAAACAATGTATAATTTTTCAATGAATAAGCATAGGGTTATCAAAAAGGATCATAAATCAAAGACGATTATACAACGGATCGAAGAAAAAAGGGCGTAAATCCGAATATTCAAACGACGAAACCCTAACCCTAAAATTAGTTAGGAAACAATAAATTAGACATAATTTAGATCGATAGATAGAGGATGATGAGAGGATAACGGATAAGAAACTCGATTTGATTGTTGATTTGAGAAATAAAGAGAAATCGAAGGTCGATCATATAGAATTCGAGGAGTACGATGGAAAGAGGGGCGAATGGATACGGGTCTTGTTTATTGTAATCATCGAACGGTCCGGATTTAAACCGGTTTGTCTAAATTAAGCCGGTTTTACACGTGTGCATTAACCTCTTCAGTCTCTCCCACCAAAAATACCCACATGTTACATAATTGGCCTTAAAAAGTTAATTGTATGTATATAATGTATTGGATAAATTCTAACTCCTATAAAAATTAAAACTAAGCTATTATTTTTTTTATACCTTCGTAATTTACTCTGCCTGAATTATTTTATTTATTAAACTATCTTGTTAGTTAATCAACTTCTTCATACATACTTATGATTCTGAGTTTGGAAGTTCTCAAATAAAGCTTTTATAAATTACTTTTTTTTTCTTTTGTTAATTGTATGTATATAATGTATATTGATTAAAAATAGGGTAATGCGAGTCTTCATAAATTGTCTAGACCAAAGCAAGTCAGCCTCTTTGGATGGTTTGAGATTCAAGCGATTTGATTTTGGTGATTTAGTCAGGTTGAGATCTAAACGGTTCGGTTTTGATAGTTTAACGGTTCGATCCGGTTTGGATATTAGAACAGTCTGTGTAAAACTAACCATTCGTTTTGATATTTTTTATTATTTTTCGAATATGCAATTATGTACGTGTATTATAATCAACAACAATATTTATCATTTCCAAAAGCTTTAATACAAACTAACGATATTGAAAGAAAAAATAGTTCAAATCGGCAAATCTGAACAGTTAAATCACAAACCGGTAAAATTAGTTGGCCCGGCTAATCCAACCAACCCCTGATTTGATTTTTATCGTTCCCAAGACCGTAGCCAGCAAAATTTTCATCATGACTTGTTGAACCGTATACACCCTTAATAAGGGTTGAAAATTAGAAGAACAAAAAACATAAATCAAGAGAGTTTATATAAAAGCAAACCAAAAGCTATCCTTATCAAGAGCAAAACAAAGTCAAAAGTAAAACACTAAAATTTAAAGAAATTGAACCAAAACAAAGTCAAAAGAAAAACACTATAATTAAAAGAAATTGAACCATAGGAAGTTAATTTGGCTAATAATAAATAGTAATCCATCTTCAAGCTCAAGCAATGGCAGGCATGTCCTTTAGCCACGGGTCCAATGGCTTCCCAATCGAGTAAACAATAAACCCAATTTGCCTTAGCTTTGCAACATCTACTACATTCCTGCCATCAAACATATAAGCTGGTTTTGGCATGTTGTTGTAGATCTTTTGGTAATCAAGACTTTTGAACTCGTCCCACTCGGTTAGTATACAAATCGCGTGTGCATCTTTAGTTGCTTCGTAGGCATTCTGAACGACTTTAACACTTTGCTTCACAGCATCTTCAGTTATTTGGATGGTCGAGCCAAGTTGGTCCCAGTCAAATTTTGGGGTTGAAAGATCCTTAAATATTTGTGCCTCGGGTACTTGTGGATCATAAATGACTAACTGAGCTTTATCATTTAACAAACCTTTACACACATCAATTGCAGGGGTTTCTCTTGTATCACCGGTGTCTTTTTTAAATGAGAATCCTAATATGCCAATCTTCTTTCCCGATATTGTGTTAAACATAGAAGATACAAGTCGATTCACAAATCGATTTTTTTGGTAGTCGTTGATCTTTATAACCTGCTTCCAGTAATTTGCTACCTCCGGGAGACCGTTGCACTCACATATGTACACCAAATTCAAGATGTCTTTTTGAAAACAAGACCCACCAAACCCGACGCTGGCGTTAAGAAACTTAGACCCAATTCTCGAGTCTTTACCAACCGCTGATGAAACTTGAGTAACATTTGCACCAGTAGCCTCGCATAGTGCTGAGATTGAGTTAACAGAAGAGATTCTTTGAGCCAAAAAAGCATTAGCCGCAAGCTTTGACAATTCAGCAGACCAAAGATTGGTACATATAATCCGTTCCTGTGGGACCCACTGAGCGTAAATATCTTTTAGTGTTTGAATAGCTTTCAAACCACCCGCGTTTTCTTCACGACCACCAATGAGAACACGGTCAGGATTAAAAAGATCCGTAATTGCAGTACCTTCAGCAAGGAACTCCGGATTTGAGAGCACGTGAAACTCAATGCCTTTACTGTTGTGGGTCAAAATCTTCTCAATTGCTTCTGCTGTTTTAACTGGAACAGTTGATTTCTCAACTACAATTTTTGAAGACTTGGATACATCAGCTATCATACGCGCAGCACTCTCCCAGTATGTCAAATCAGCCGCTTTTCCAGCTCCCAAACCTGAAGTTTTGGTGGGAGTATTCACAGACACAAAAACTATATCTGCAGCTGCAACATGTTTTTCTATTTCATTACTGAAAAACAGATTTTTACCCCTGCATTTCTTCACCACTTCATCGAGCCCAGGCTCGTAAATAGGGAGTTTATCACTGTTCCATGCTGTGATTCGAGGCACCGAGATATCAACAACAGCCACTTCAACCGACGGGCACTTGAATGCAATCACAGCCATGGTTGGGCCTCCAACATAACCAGCTCCAATGCAACAGATTTTCACCATCTTTGTTTATTTTCCTTCTTCCTTAACTAATAAAACATAACAACAACACACTTAACATCATAACTGGTTATATGAACTCGTATGTACATAATCTGTATGTAATCGTAATCGTGTTTTAAGACCAAAGCAAGCAAGATTATATTTTCTAAGCAATCATAAAAAACATGTATTTATGCATGAAAATTTAAATAAAACGTTGATTATAAGCTTAATCATCAACATATTCTCTAACAACAACAAGCATATTCAAAACCTACTTGATGTAAACATAAACAGAAGAAAATAATAAAATTCACACACAGTTTCAGTATGACAATCAGATCCAGATCTAGCATTAATCAATCGATATAAGCAAACACGCAAATAAAATCAATCAAAATAAAGATTAAGAGGCTGCGTAATAATGAAAAATAATTAAGAAAGATAAAAGTAAAACCACTGACCTAACAGAAGAAGAAGAGAGAGATTGAAAGAGAATAGATCCAACGTCGGGTTGTTATGGCGAGTATGGAGGAACGCAGCAGTCAGGTGAGGAGATAGCTAAAAAAGGGGTTATTTATTTTTTTTCGTTTATGGATTAATATAGATATCTACATACACACATTTCAAGAAATTCAACTAATCTTTGATTCATTTCTTCTAATTAATTAATCATTATCACATATTTTTTTTTCTTTTGAATTGCAACCTTCCACCCTATTATACCGATAATTCTAAATTTTACTCTTGCTTAGGATTAAACTTGACGTTTCCTAAGTGGGTTAGCCTCACATTGTGTAATTAAAATGTATAACTTTTTTAAATACATTTAAATTTTAGAATATCCAGCTAATTTTTTTATTAAAGACTAGGTTAGAACCCCGTGTATTACACGGGTTGAATAAATGTAATTCTATATACCAAATAATAAAAAAATATATCTTTAGAAACCTCGTTTATTACACGGATTGAATAAATGTAATTTTATATACCAAATAATAAACAATATGTATTTAAAAATAACGAAGTCTCAATAAATTTAACCATTTATTTAAAACTTGTAAATGTAGAAATGATAAATAATATTAGTTAATTTTATTTTAAATTTCGTAAAATCTATTTGATACCAAACTAAACAAAACGTTCAAATATATAGTTAATATCAAGAGTAAATTACGATTTTGGCCCCTGTGGTGATATCACTAAGGGTTAGAAAAAAAAGACGTTGTGGGCTTAGATGTTAAAAAATTCCTTTTTGGGCTAAAAGGGTAAAAGTGATATAACCACAGGGCCAAAATCGTAATTTACTTTAATATCAAATTAGATAACTAAGTTTGAATTTGAAGTAAATAGATAAATATAAAAATAATAATTAAACTAAATAAATATTTAGTAGGAGGATTATCTATAATTAATTAGAAGAGATTAAACTAAAATTATAATTATCCATAAGACATGGCCTAATATGATGACAAGTGTCCTCAAAGTGGTTTCTTTTATTATATGTATAGATTATCCAGCATAAATTCTTTTTACTTTATAATTTATTTTGTTTTACTTCTTGCAGTCTCACTGGAGGTATAAAAACCTATGCGGGTCTACTGACGCGGAAACTAACCCGGGTCAGTTTTGGAAAAACAAAAAACCGGTTTGGGATGAGTTTTTTTTTAAATACAAGTGCGGCCTGAACCGGTTTGTGACCCCGGAAAAACCAGATTACCAGTTTATATCGTTAACGGCATCCAATGGCTATAAAGCCGATTTTTGGCCGTTGGTATTGACCAAAACTCAAAAAGGAAGAAAACTAAGCTTTTTTTTAGAATGGCCAACGAAAACTTTATTAATGAAGCATAACCAGGCAATCAACTGTTACCCAGCAATCTTACATCCACCAACAGAAACAAAAAACAGAATGATAAGCATACATTTTAAACCCCCACATTCGATAACTCGAAATTACACCAATCTTCCCAAGTTAGAGCCAAGCTTTTCGCTCGATTTCTAACCCATAAATAACCATAAGTCTTTATGTCCTCCTTTATTCTTCCAATGTTCGGCTGTTTATTTTCGAATACCGCCTCGTTTCTTGACCTCCACAAGACCCAAACGGCCACCTGTATAACCGTTAGGACCACCTTACGCCACTGCCCAGAACGTGGCAACCTTTTATGGACCGAAAACAGGTCCTTTAATTCTAATGCGAAGATCGAGGGGAGTCTACACTCTACACCAAGCTGCCACGAAATCCCAAACTTGTTGAGCCAGAATGCAACCCACCACCAAATGTGCTGCTGTTTCATCCTCTTGGCCACATAATTTGCAACCCAAGTGCGGGATATCAATGTTAAGGGTAAGAATGGTAAGGGTACTCTTGAGTTAGATTTTGATACTAATCTTTTTTATAGGTTTAGGGGCTGTTTGGTAGCCTCTTAATGACCATTCAGATGCTACCTCTTAATGGTTTAAAACCTCTGAATGAATAAGAGGTAACCTCAAGTCTGAATGGTTAAGAGATAACCTCTGAATGGTAAATCATGAAGTGTCACATTCTTCTACATTCTCATTGGTAAAATTCTTAATGGTTCCATTAAGATGTAGTCTCTTAATGACCATTCAGAGGCTACCAAACAGCCCCTTAATTTTCTTTCAAATATACAAAATACATATAAACTTGTTAACCGGTGTTATGATACTAATCTTGGTTACTTGATGCCAATCTCTACCAATGTAATGTCTTTGAAACTTAGGTTTCACCAAAAGGGCTTGTAGCCTAATGGTATCAATGTCTTTGTTAAGGTATAGTTCCTCTCAAAGTGATAAGAATTAAACTCTCATTGTGCGCAAAATAAAGTACTCACGGGACAGGAGTAGGTTACTTTGCCGTTATAAAAAAAAAACAGTTCCAATTTTTTTCCAAGTATAAAAGAGTTTAAATAAATTGTAGGGTTTAAAAGTGAATTTATTAAACATGAAGGAGGAACAACGACATTCTTGTATAAAGCTTTCGTAGTAAAAAGGTTTCGGAATCAAGCATTTCGCACTCATACATACATAGCAGCAGCTCATCAGCAGCCACCATTGATAAAAATCTGCACCTTCTCTCTCTCTCTCTCTCTGAGGTAACTTACTCTTCGATCTTTTCTTCGATAACTTGTTGCAGAATCGTTATTCAGTAATGAATGTCTGTTTCGTCAGATGAAGTATTAGGGTTTATGTACAAAATACTCCCAAATTAGCGTTTTATATTTCCGAAATCGTAGAACGAATAGATTTGTTGCTCTAATGATGCGTAAATAACTGTATATTTATGTGAACTTATTTACGTTAAGGATCTAAATGGCCTGGTCTATTCGCACACGGCCGTTGTCTTTTTGCACACTCAAAGCGCCCCGCTGACAAAAAGTGTTGGCTGTAATTTGTGTTGTTTTTTTTTTTGAAATAGGTGGGATGTGGGTTAGTTTGGTAGTGTTTTTTGGAGGAAAAAATTGTATTTGAGTTTTATAATACGTTGTTTTATAATTACGTTTTTTACGTCATTATTTTTATAGAACGTATATAATATAAGTGCGTCTTTATAAACTGTTAACCTAGTTTATTTTGTTAAATTAAACGAACACGTTAAATAAATTGTACAGAAAGCCATAAGAATTAAACGTAAACAATCCAAAACCAACGTGATGTAAATATATATCAGTTTGTACATACAAAACAAAAAGGTACAACTGACTACATAATACATAACAAAACACTATACAAACAAACTAAGGTACTAATCCTCGTGCGGTGGGGACGGTGGGAGGGGAAGTGGAGGCAACCCAGCGACCTCTCGTAGAGAAACGAGCGTCTCGATGATCCAGTCCTGGCGTGCGGCCTGGCGTCTCAGGCGCCGGTCGAAGTCCCGAGCCACCTCACGCGCTACCGGAGGCAGGTCAGCGTAAACGTGCTGCGGGTACTGTGGCGGCTCCGGAGCTGGCTGAACTGGTGGTACCAGGATCTCCTCGATATGCTCCTCCTGAGCCGGATCCTCTAATACAGGCTCAGGCTGAGCCTGAGCCTCAGCCTCAGCCTGAGGCTGGCCCGGGAACTCATCGAGTCCCAGAGCCTGTAGCTGAGCCTGCCGAGCGGCCGCCTGCTCAGCAGGAGGGGCCAACACTCCAGGCCTCAACTCAATAACAACCGGGATGACCTCCGGCACCGGCTCCGGCTGCCAAATCTGCCCGTCCATGCCCCTAAACCTCAGACCAACATCAAAGCGACGGGTGATCTGCATGCTAGAAACTGACGCGCGGCCCAACCTGGTAGACGGGACCGGATCGGACAGCAGCGGATCTCCCTCGAGCACGATCCCGAGCGAGCGTGCGATGGCGGTGATGAATGAGCCAGTGTGCACCCACCCGCGGAGCTGCCGGTGGTATGCGGTGGCAAAGTAATCTGCCAGGCAGGCTGCTAGATTGCAGGGCTGGCCCCGCAGTAGGCAGTATAGAAAGAAAAGGTCACTGAGGTTGACCTTCTCCCTGCTGGCACCCCGCGGCACGATAGTTGCCGCGATAACATGCTGCAAGTATCGGAACAAGGGGTCTCTAATGGAGGTGGCCTTTTGCCAGGATTTCCCAAAGGGTCTAATGGAAATGGACCTCCAGAAACTGATAAGCGTCTGCCTGTCCATCATCGTAACCGCCTGCGTATATAAATCAGTATCAAGCTCGGCCTCTGTGTACAAACCTGTATAAACAAATAATATTAAATAAACAAATGATATTAAATAAACAAATAACATTAAATAAACAAATAACATTAAATAAATAAATAATAATAATAAACAAATAATATTAAATAAACAAATAACATTAAATAAACAAATGATATTAAATATAAAATAATAAATAATATTATTTAAACAAACCTGTATGCACAACAAACTGCCGCACACTCATCTCAACCCTGTTGGTCGTAGTTTGGTGAAAGTTGATAGTTTTGTTAATCCAGCATGATACAAACTTTTCACGGTACGGATCCAACCAGGATTTCTTCAAATAATCAAAAACCTCTAAAATTAAAAAAAACGTAAATAGTCAGTTTTTGTTATTATATAAAATTTGAACATAATTATGTAAGAAATACCTACGTTCACGGTCATCTTCTTTCAGCTGTGCTTCAAGGTTTTCCAAGTTATACCTGTATATTTCCTCGGTCGTAGACTCGCACAATAACGAAAATGTACGTACGAATTCTTTCCATTCCTTGTCAGAGAATTTCTTCTTGCTGTTCTTATTAATATTTTGTTGAATATGGAACCGACAAAGATACTTATGCGCTTTTGGAAAAACTTGTTCACACGCGTTCATTAGCGCAAAATCCCTGTCTGTTAAAATCACGCGCGGTTCCATACATCCTACCAGCATAGACTTGATCCTCTGCAACACCCATAGGTAGTTCTCTGACTTCTCAGCGGAAATTACCGCACAAGCAGCCGTAAACGATTTGTTTGTCGACGTCATGCCTACGACCTGAACAAATGGCAGGTTGTACATGTTCGTTTTGTAGGTGGCGTCAATCATTAGCACATGCGGGAAGGCACACCACATATTGAATGATCTTTCGTGAACAAAGAAGACATCTTCAACTTCGTTTGATATCTCATTCGTGCGCATGTAATAAGTGTAATTTTTTTCGAGAAGAATGCTTTCAAGTTTTTGCATCGGAGACTTACCGACATTTTTTTCGGCGTTGATCTTCTGAACAGCGTTGTGTATATCTTTCGGAATAAGCTTTCTAGCCGGATTTTTTTTTGTCAGCGTTCGCCAGATACTTTGGTTGGGAATGTCTTGCTCTGCCAGCTCCTTAACCAGTTTTGTATCCTCCGAAGAAAGCCTTCTCGCATACGCGTGACCCTCTAAGTTTTCAATAGGAGTGTGGTTATGCTTCGCCTTCGTCACCTCGATCCTCCAAACACTTCCGGATGATTCCGAAAACCCGATCATCTCGAACGGGCAGCCTATTTTCTTGCTACCCGTTTTCCTCTGTGTAGCTATACTCTTATGCTCCCCACCAAAAGTACATTGAAACCAAATCTTGTAATTCTCTCCTCTTTTATTCGACCTCTTAGTCACAATGAGGTAACCGTTGTCTTTTGCCGTGTCTTGTACCCAACGCACCAACTCTTTACGTGACGAAAAGGTCTGCGTCGTATCAAACGAAAACGTAACCGGGTAACAGCCTTCCTCGTCAACAGACACATCCCCCGGCTCACCATCGTCACCGAGGTCCGAATATACTTGATGTTCAAAGTTGTGCTCGCCACCGTAACCGAAATTCGAATAACCTTGTAAGCTCTGTTGACAACCGTAACTGTCGTTTGGACCACACTCCTGCTGTACAAAGCTGTACTCGCCACCGTAACCGAAATTCGAATAACCTTGTTGTGCGTAAGGGTCCTCCACAGGGGTATTCAAATCCAGCGTCACCGTGTTATCACGATAATGAATGCCAGATACAACCTCTGCCTCCCTCAAGTTGGACGAGACCGGTTTCTCATACGAGTCAGAAATAGCGGTCCCCTCGTAAGAATCAGGAACAACTGTCTCGTCAGAATATTGACCGAAAATATAGTTGTTTAACCACGACATCGTTTTTTCAAGAGATGTAACTAATACAGCAAAACCGCGCGTTATTTTGAGAAGAAACACAACGGATATGAAATGAAGGCAAAATGTATATCGAAGACAGTGTGTGATGGAAATGTATGTCTCACAGGTTGCTTTTAAAAGGGGAAAAGGGTGAAATTTGGGGTCGAAGCGCCGCGCTATGGCCACAGCGCGGCGCTTAGGGTTAACGACAAAACATCATGATTAGCTTTATGTCTGTCAAACAGTATCGAATGTTTCAAACGTCAATCGAAGCACGTTTTGTCGATCGAAGCGCCGCGCTTTGGCCATAGCGCGGCGCTTTGGGGTGTGAAAATAATTTTGGGCGTGTGCAGCTAGCATGACCCATCTAAATACATTCGTATCAGTAGACTGTAGACTTATCAAATAGTGTAGTTAAATAATTTATTCCGTGTAATATATGTGAATCACGAACGAACGGAAACAAACTTCCCACCGAACTGTTCACGCACTGTTTGCTAAACGTTCGGTTCGTTTACAACCCTATGTGTGATTGATGGATGAATTTCTAGGTGCACGTTTTGAGAACTAGTAGTTTGAACATGAAAATTGACGATGATGTGAAGAAATTATTCAGAGTAAGCTAATATGGTTGTAGAAACATTCGATTCTGTGTTTTTAAGAGAATTGAAGAAAAACATTATATGGTTGTAGTTGAAGATATTTTAAAAATAATCATTTGGTTCTTTTTGCGTGGGATAAGCGTGAATATACAATGGTCAATTGATTTCGACTTGAGGGATAGATTGTAAGCTAATAAATCCTGCTACTTGTAATGAAAGGCTGTTTATCTGATCTAGATATGTAAGTTTCTGGCTGCTTGCTTCTGTTATCGCCAACTCATGGCTCACACTGCTAGTGTTGGAATTTCGGTTTGTGATCTTTTGATATTGGGATTATATGGATATTCTTTATTTTAATGAAATTGTATGAAAAAGATTTTGATGGTTATCAGAAAAGCTAATCTTATTGTCAATTGATGTGCATGAAATTGTATCGTGTTTTAAAATTATCGATGTTGTATACGTTTGAGTGGGAGGGAAATAGCATATCTGCATCTATTCTAGTGAGAATTAGGAGTTGGCAGCATCCGTCTAGACCGAATACCCAACCCAGGACCTACCGAATGCATGTTATCGGTATGGCTGTTGTTTTGGATTCGTGTAGTTTTTTGTTCGGTTTAAACTCAGAAAAACTACAAGATTCCATAACCAATAACATTTATTCAGTCAGTCTCAGGTAGGTCCGGGGTTAGGTATTCGTGTAGTTGCTCTAGACCGGATGTTGCTCACTCCTAGTTTGCACTAGAAAAGCTGCAGATATGGCATCTCTTTATCCTACTCAAACCGATAAAACATCAATATTTTAGATCAATTGACATTAAGATTCGATTTTCTGATAACTTTTCATCAAAATTCTTTTTATGTAAGTTCATTGGAATAGAGAATATACTGTTTGAAGGTAGTACTGGATCTCAGTTTTTTTTTATTTTTTTTATCATAAGCATCTTAAGTAATACTTCATTTCCAAGAACGTTACCTTCCTTTAATGAGCAGCCAAGTAGTAATAGATTCACTGTTTAAAGGTAGTACTGGATCTTGACTCATTCATTATGTTAAAATTACCACATATCACGAAAATTTAGCAGCTATCGACTTTTCAAACCATTGTACCTTGGCTTTTCTCGCAAATAAAGTGTTCTTGTGAAATTGCTAAAAGCAAGCATATGCAAGAATGAGAAAGGCACCGTTATACTTGGCTGTTAGTTGCAAACTACCATTGTACTTGGGAATTGCAATAAAAAAAACCACACTTCGCATGATGAGCAATTCTGGACAAAAAACCGCAAGCATAAATCTTTTACTATTTTTTCTGCACCTATGTTGACATTTTTTGACAGTAACCCACTCCTTGTTAGTTGTTTCAAACATCAGTCTTTCTTTACTAGAATGTTGGTTTGTACCTAACAAAAAACCTAAGTACAATGGTTAAAAAAGTCAGTAATCAAAACTCCACTCAGTATAACCTATGTTGTGATCATAAACAGGTTTTTCTTGTGATCATTTGCCCCACACACGCAATCAATACAGAAACATCTGTGTCTGCATTCTGCAATCAAATTTTGATGGCATTGGTCATAATATGTGGTCAACCAAGCAGTGGGAAGTCAACAGCTGCGCTTTGCCTAGCTGAAGCTCTAAACAACATAGAACCTAAACCTAATGTCCGAATCATCGACGAAACATCCTTTCATCTCGATCGCAACCAAACTTATGCTGAAATGACCTCCGAAAAAAACCTAAGGGGAGTACTTAGATCAGAAGTCGATAGGTCACTATCGAAAGACAACATTATAATAGTGGATTCCCTTAACAGCATAAAGGGCTACAGATACGAGTTATGGTGTCTTGCACGAGCTGCAGGAATCAGGCATTGTGTTCTCTTCTGTGACGTTGAAGAAACCGATTGTAGAAACTGGAATAAAGAACGCATGGAGAAAGATGGAATTTCGTATAACGATGGTATATTCGAAGATTTAGTTAGGAGATTCGAGAGACCCGATAGAAGAAACCGATGGGATTCACCTTTATTTGAACTATGGCCGTTTAAAGATGGGATAGATAAATCTTCTCCTGCTATTATAGATCTTGTATCTTACATAACCAAGAAAGTTGACTCAAAAACCCGAGATGTTAAAATTTTGCAGCCAACAATAGCGACACAAAGTGCTCGGTTTACAGAGGCGAACTCACTTTATGAAATGGACCGAGCCACACAGGAGGTGACCAGTGCTATTGTTGAGGCTCAATCATTAGCCATGGGTGCGCCCGTGACCGGACTTTCTATCGGTCATGACTTGCCAGCTATCAACATTTCAAGGTCAGTTGGGTTACCCGAGCTTCGGAGACTAAGAAAGACTTTTATAAAATTGACCGGTCAATCGAGCTTGAGTGGGCTACCGCCGCCTTTGGATGCTGAGAGTGCGAAGAGAATGTTTATCGACTATTTGAACCAAGAATTTGGAAGCGGATGAAGAATGAACCAAGAATGTTTATGGACTGTTTTGACACCACAATTTACAATTCCTTCTTGTTTCAGTTTTGTTCAAGGCTAATTTTGTGATAATTTCGTAACTCTTTTTTGTTGTATTCAGCCAAAAAAACTATCCTTTACTTGAGTTACTGTTTGAACATACCTTTTTTTTATTCTTTGCAAATTAACCACTATTTTTACAAAAATGCTAACAAAATCCTGTTGGTGTTTGTAACAAAGGATGAAATATGATTAAACACAAAATTGCATTCGTTTGCTTATACATTAGAGGTAATTTTATGTCAGAATTTTTATCAATACGAGTAAAAGGAATAAACAACAACCATACCCAGTATAATCCCACCTATAGCGAAGCTATTGATAGGGTCTGGGGAGGGTAGGATGTAGGCAAGTCTTACCTCTATCCCAGGGGATAGAGAGGCTGCTTCCAGTGAGACACTCAGCTCCAAAAAACCATAACCAAGACATAAGCTTCTGAAAAAACATATATAAGCACACAACTACTAAAAAAATGTGGAAAAGAAAAATAATAAAAATAAACACATAAATAAATAAGTAGTTGTTAGTAAAACTACCGGGAATAAGTGACAACTTATAAAAAGCTATATCACACCTTATTAGAAAACAAAAAAATTTAAACTCATAAGGCAAGAACCTAAACCAAAAACCAAGCCAAACTCCTAAAAGTCCTTAACCTTTATCCTACGTCTCCACGAAGTTCTATCCTCGACCATGTCCTCGAAGAGGTGCAAATCTAGCAAATCTTGCCTAATCCGCTTATCCCAAGTCATTTTCGGCCTACCTCTACTCCTCCTTCCATCTACGAGTAAAAGGAATATAAAGAACAATATGAAGAAAGAGATTGATCTTATTGATTGAGGTATATATTACAAATATAATAGAGGAAAACTTGTGAAACAAGTCTAATCTATTTTAAGTGTTGATAACCACATTAATAATAAATATACTCGTAACATATTGTTCTTTGTTATTTTTACATTAGTAATGTATTTGGAATTTGTGTTCGTCGGCAAGACTGATGCATCAATCATAATAACAACAAATAATTTGTGATTGAGCACGGTACAAGCGTGAAGCATGTATGTACAACTACTCAAATGGTTTCTAAAATGATAATGAAATATATTATACAGCTCAGATTATGAAGGTGAGTTATTGAAAGTTGGAACAGCCTCATGTCACCACATAAAGTGAGTTGTTGGACCAGCTAATATCATCCATTGAAAGTGGGCCTATTGGGTTTCATTTATTTCTCCTCATACATATAACCATATACGTATTTATTTCTTTAGGTCTGCACATGCACGCGTATATGTGTGTGATCATGAATACTTCAAATTATTACATACTATGTCCAATAATATGTATACGAAATATTAAAAAACTATATGCACATTTCAGTTATATACAAGGGCGGACCTAGTAAGAGACCCGGGTGGGTGGGCGCACCCGTTGAAAAAAAAAATTAATGTATTTTATAGGGTAAAATTCTGCCCGCATCCCTTGAAAATATTTTCTGGGTCCGCCATTGGTTATATAGTGTCAAGAACCATATGTCGAATCAAATCATATGGTTTTAAAACTTTTATATGCTGCAAACTTATAGATCAGATGAAGATCATAAGATACAAAGATTTATAGTTTTATGCTTTTTTCAACAAATAACTGTTACAATAATACAAACATGACGAAAATATATAAAAATATATTACCACTCTTGAAAAAGAAAAGGGGGTTTACAAATTTAAAGCAAAAAGATAATAAAGTAAGATCCTAAATGTTTTGTCAATGTGGGCCAATACTGGTTTCTATTAGATGTCACTCATTTGCTACAAGCAACTCCTATTTTTGTCAAGATGCATTCGTTGATTGAAGATCAGGAAAATAAAATCTCGACTTTTGAATTCGAACTCTTTTTCTCATTAAGGCTTCAAGATAACCATTAAGTTAATATTTAACTTGAGTCTAAGTCATGTCTACTAATGTTAATCTTTATTATCCTAAACCTTAATCATTGTACATCATCAACGGTTAACTACTTAATAACTAGTGGAATTCCTCTGCGCCTTATGGCGTGGATTCGGTAAGTGTTAGTTCGGTTCATTACGATATTAATACGACACCGACACTCATTATAGCAATTAGAAGAAAAAAATAAAAAAAAAATCGTGATATTCCTAATGGATTTTAACAATAAATAAATAAAATCTTCAAGTAAAACTAACCAGTATTTAGGACTCGGGCATTGCGGCGAGAGACTGTTAAACCAAACAAAACAAAAAATAGACGTAAAAACATTGAACCGTAAAATTTATACCAAAACGTAAAACAAAACAAAATTTCAAAAGCGTTATAGCAAGGACGTTGACAATATCCGAAATCTTATGTAAAACAATGATGCATGTTGCGTCGATATCGGTAAACCAAACAAAATTAGACGTGAAAACGTAGAATCATGCACGCGCTTTATGGCGTGTTAACTCGTAACTCAATTTGGTTTAATAATAATAAAAATAATTGGATAAATAAATAAAGTATAGGGTTTATTAAAATTAAAAGTAAACCATAAGAGTTATTTGGTACTTATACTAAGGGTGAACGGGGCACTCCCCTCTTAGGGGAGTCCCCTCTCTTACGCACGGCCAATCAGCACGCGCCACGTCAACTTCTCTCTTAACTCCCCTCACACCCTCAATTTGATGGCGCCACTCCCCTCTTAACTCCCCTTGTTTTTTTATTCAAAAAAAAAATGTTTTGATTGGTTGAAAAAAGGCTGGCCCACCATCTCTCTCCCTCCTTCAATCGGTAACCTCTCACCGATTCCATTCAATTAGGTGACTCCCCTCGTTGATGGCGGCGGTGTTCCCGCTAGGGGACTTGGGTCACCGCCCCCACTCCCCGCTGGTGCCCCGTTCACCTTAATACCCAAGGAAAGATTTTTACTTTTAATAATAGTCTAGGGAAGAAAACATAAATACTTATATAGTTATATGCAACAGATAGTTGTACCGAAGTTTTAAGACTTGTGCATATAGATAAAATAAAAAATAGTGGATTGCACATGACATCCATTCACTAGTCTACAAAGTTCAACAACCAATCAAAACACTCAAAAAGGAATAGCGCAGCCTCCTCACATACGTTATTTGGTAAATAATAGATGGAAAATTTTACTACTCCTTTGATATTAAAACAAAAACTAAAAGTGAATATAAATCTTTAAATAAAACCTTGTCAAACACTCAAACCACCACTATAACATCCCAAATAGTGACAAACATTGAGGCGATACGAATGATTGTCTAATAGCACATGATCAAACCATTAAAGTAAAATATTCATTTATTCAGTTTAAATATCCATTGAACAAATTCAAAGGACAACTAGCTTGTTCAACAAACAAACAATAATTATATACTATCAATTTGAAACATGTTAGTGTATATGTGGTTTGTACCATATGTTTATTAGTTTATTTATGTTGTATTGAGTTGTATCATGTGCTTAATTTGTAGTATTTTTTTAGGTATTAACTTTGGGTTTTGTTTTGTTTGGCTTCAAAACTATCAATTTGAAGCATGTTGATTTAGGTCAAATATAATATTTTTGCGTGCTTATTTTATGTATGTTTCGTAAAAAAACTTTCAAACCGAGTGGAGTCAAATTATGGTTTCTTTTTTTTCCTTTTCTCGAAAGCTCTAATTGATCTCTTTTGATTACACGCGTCAGTTTTTCCTTCATACCCGTTACGTTTTCTATGTATGATTTAGGTCACATATAATACGTTATGAATTTGATTTACTTGACGTTTTGATCCAATCACAATGCTTATATATGTTACATTCAGTTCAATTGGATACGTCGAAACGTGTGTTTTCATATGGTTAATGCATCACATAACGTTTGGACTAATCCATACAATGTTTACAGTACCCGCGACTCAACGCGCGCGGGTCTAAATGCTAGTTCCAAATTAAATTTAATCCAAGTCCAAGCTCCTAGGTGTGAGAAGTCTTGGAATATCATCAAACATTAGTACCTGTAACATGTGGGAAAATCAAGTGCTAACTTTGAGAAGTTAGTGAATAAACATAGGTCTAGGATACATATAATAAGATAAATTTGCCAAACATATATCAGTGGTAAAATTCAAGCAAGTGTGAATAAACAAGTACAATGATCAAACCTTTGTTGACTAGTGTTCTAACTTCGAAGTTAAGCTTAGAATGGATTCGATTTCGATACCCAAATGCCCTCAACAAGTTCAATAATTTGGGTGGGTGTCAACCAATAGCGTTGTTATCATTACCTTAGGCTTGTATGGTTAATGATCAATGCTAGAGTATAGAATTAGACTAATGATGCGTATTCTAGTGTTATATATATTAGGTGTATATTTTAAGCCCATTTAACACTTTTTAGTCAAGTTTTAAATTTATAAAACACGATATTTACTAACACTAGACACACATATGGGCAAGTGCACCCATCGTGAGCGTAGTATAGTGTTGGTAAGATACCGAGGTCGTCCAAGGACACAAGAGCTTTTAGTACCGGTTTATCCTCAACGTCTAATCAAATCAAAAAGTTTAGAAAAATGTTTTAAACTAAGAAAAATAAAAACTAATTAAAAATGCTGAAAAATAAAAATAAAAAGAAAAACAGATAGACAAGATGAATCACTTGGTTCCGACTCGTATCTAGTGTAACCTTTGATTATTTCCGCACTTTTGCACTATTTTAAGAGATTATCTTAGTTATTGTAGTAGGCCCCTCTTTTGAAGGTGACGTTACCCTCACCCCAGTAGTTTGAGTCAGCAATGATACAATCCTAAAATGGTGGATTATTGGAAGATAATTAATTAAGTTATTAATGCAAATTATGGTAGGCCCCTCTTTTGGAGGTGACGTTACCCTCGACTAAGTAGTCTGAGTCAGCAGGGATACAGTCCTAAATAGCCGGGTTATAGTATTAATAGTAGTTAACTTATGAGGGGATCAAAGAGTTTGGACCCCCGCCATCCAATACCGTTAAGTATTGAAGGAGGTCATACTAAATTTGACCCAGGTCCATTGCAGGACCTCTAAACGCTGAACAATGACAAGACCTTTACCAAACCGTTCCATTAACCCCCGACCAGGTAGCCAACATACCTCCATATAGACCGTGGAGATATGAATGGTGAAAATCTTTTATTTTATATAGACTAATAAATAATGCCAAGACACCACGGACAAACGATAAGGAAAGATCACCTTCAACATAAGCAACTAGTTATTAAAGTCATTAATACAAAACCAAGTAAAAAGTGCGAAAATATTAGAAATAAAAAGTATTACACTAGACACTTTGTCTTCACCAAGTGATGTAAGAGACTTAGGCAAACATGGCCTTGATTGTCAAGAACTCTTACGATCAATCTTGGATCCCGAGACGACTCACACACTCTACGATGGACAATGGATGATGGTGTTATGGTGGTGGTGGGTGGTGGGTGAAGTGTGAGAGAGGTGGTGTGCCAAGGGATGGTTTGAGCTTGAGCCAAGCACTTCTATTTATAGGCTGAACAGAAGCTCGGGCACGGCCCCGTGTCCACATCCTTCTCTTTCTTCATTTAATGCAGTTTTGTCTTTTTAGTTGACCACGCCCCCGTGTCCGCTAAGCACGACCCCGTGGTGCAGAAGAATCTTTGTACTATGCAGATTTGCTGGATTGTGCGAATCTTATAGTTGACCACGGCCCCGTGTCCGCTGAGCACGGCCCCGTGGTGGGCAATAGAAGCTTCTACCACTTTGTCTTTTCTGCTGACACTTGGGCACACCCCCGTGCTGGTTGAGCACGGGGCGTGTTCAGTCTTCTGTTGTCTTGTTTTGCTTGGGAAGATGTTGTCGTGGGGTCGGGCATGTCACGTCTTGTTCATTTTCTTGTATTTATGTTAGATTTTGATGTCCTTTTGCTTCTTTTGTTAATTTGAGCTCATTTAATCCTGAAAATACAAAAGGAAGACAAAAGCACTCTTTTTCCAACATTAGTACTAAAAAATGGTTAGTTTTATGCTACAATTGATGAAATTTATATGTTGCATTTTTAACACATCAAATACCCCCACACTTGAATCTTTGCTTGTCCTCAAGCAAAACTCTTTAATAAGTGGCTATTACACTCCCAAATTGAATGGGTAGAGAATAAGGTTTTTTTGGGCTTGTCGTAGAGTGTCGGGATTTCCAAGATTCTTTATTTAATTGTATTTTTATTTATTTACAATCCTATTCGTCATGATTTATTTAAAACTTTTCATAAGATAAATTACTTATTAGGGCATAACATGCCTCTTTAAAATTCTATTTATATACAAGTTCACATACCTCACGGGGATCACTCAACACTCGGCCGAAAATGTATTTTTGTGGATCACTCGAGAGCGGAATGGAACTTACTCCTACCATAGGCCTGCCAAGCAATCAATCATCCTCCTTTTTAACTTATATACCTTTGTAAATATCAAGAGGACTTTGTGGGTGAAGGGTTAGGCTTGGGTTAAAGGTAGGTGGTTGGGTTGGTGGTTAGTGGTTAGTAGAAAAAGGGCGAAAAGCGTAACAAGTGTCGGTTTTCGTAAAACTTTCTATTTTTGTAACTTTTATTTTGATGAAGCTATTATTCAAACAAAGTTATTTTTGATGAACTTGTTTGTTTATTTTCTTTTGCTTCATCATCAACAAATTTTTTTTTTTTTGAAGTCATAAGAAAAATCAAACTTGTTACTAAAACAAAGGGGTAAAAATGAAAAAGGTTTTGGTGGGTAAAAAGGGTGTTTGTTTTGGGTTATGAAATGAAAAGGTTTAGGCTCAAAGGGGCTAACTAGGGGGATTTTGGGTAGGTGGTAAAAAAAAGAAAAATAATGGTGTAGAAATAAAAAGGGGTTAGTCCTAATGCCTCCATCATTTACTTACTCGGGTTTAAGTTGGTAAGGACCGGGAATGTATCGTCATGGCAAGTTCTAGAGTCGTAAGAACCAAGCGGCTATTCACACAAGAAACGAAAAATGAGCATTTAGTCTAAGGATATGTAATTGTATGCTCAATAAAGGCTCAAAACTCACTTTTGTGGGAATGGGTTTTTATGTGATCAAGTATATATAATCAAATTTTAACTAAGCTTGTCATGCCTTTTCATAATTTTCTTATGTTGGTTCTTTTTATCACGACGCTATCGGTTGTAAATTCGTAAAAATATAACCTTTTTAGAACTTGAAATTCCCGAGTTAAACCTAGACAAGAAAAAAAATGAAAATTTTTGAAAAAATTTGGGGTGATTAGCGGTTCCAATAGAGTTTTGTGTAAGGCTTGTATTTAGGACTTGTAAGATTCAAGGTTTTAGCATCCCCTCCACACTTAAATTACACATTGTCCTCAATGTGTCCCAAAAATAAGTTTTTAGGTTGATTGAATGTGTAAAAGGTGTGAAAAAGCAAAAATTTTGTGTTACTGGGCGCTGAACACGGCCCCGTGTTATCCGGGCAAGGCCCCGTGTTCAAGTGCCAGTAACAAAATTAAAACAAGAGAAACAGAAGCCTGGACACGGGGGCGTGTTAGGTGAACACGGCCCGTGTCCAGTTACCTGAACTGGGTTTTTTTCTGCAGACTGTGCAGCACGGGGCCGTGTTGGGTGGACACGGCCAGTGCCGAACTTACTGTAAACGAAGAAATTTTTCGGACGGTCCTGTTTTCCTGCATGGAGTGCTGGTTCAAGTTTCCCTTGCATCCTTTGTCATCTCAAGTGTGTTTTATTCCATCCAAACACCATCCAAACACCAAATTAACTAAAACCATCATTCATTAATCATAGAGAGAATTACATAATAGTCCTAAAAATGAAAAATAAAGCAGAAAATAATAGTCCTAATATTAAATAGGTCAAGTGATCCGTAAAATCTTCATAAGGAGCCCTACTTCTACAATAAGAACCAAAATTCCGGAAATAGATCTCCGGTCTAAAAGCCTTGTAGAACTCCAAGCCGAACGGTGTCCCTTAGATGTTGCTAGAGCCATTCTTCTATCTCCCTCGGGAGAAGGGATGCGGCTTCATGTTCCTCAACTTCTTGTGGATGAGGAGCGACACCAACCGGAACCCCTTGTATTATGTCTCGAGGAGGCTCCCGATGTAGGGCGAACCATTCGGCCGGAATGATGACTTCCGGCACCACATTCCATGCCCTTTGGGTGATAATTGGTACCAAAGGAGGAGAGGCGAGAATGTTCAACCTTTGGTGCAAAAGGTTGACCTCCCGGAGACATCCTTCTAGTCCCACCGTCAAATGATTAATGCGGTCGACCAATGCCTCTTCCACACTTGTTACTTCATCAAGGGCTTCTCTCAAGGCTTAAACATAGTTTACAAGTGAATCTTCAACCGTTGATGATCTTTTCCCCTGCCGGTTGTTCCTGGAATGCGATGAAGAGTTTCCGCTAGTTCTGCTTGCCATTCTAAGAAAACATACCGAAAAGAGTTCAACTTTATGGAGTCAGTACTTCGGACACGGCCCCGTGTTCATCGAACACGGCCCCGTGTTCAAATATTTGCAGGTTTATGAACAAGGAATCTTGGGGTTTCAAATTGTTTTTATGACTTTTGAAGCATTTCTGAACTTAAACAACTTAAAACATTGTTATAAAACTTATTTTTAACAAGATTCCATGAACAAAAATCTAACAAACATCTCAATAAGGCTTGAAATTATGGAATGTTCAAGCTTTAATGGAAGTATGAAGAAAATTGAAGAAGATGAAAGTGGATAAAAGAGGAAAGGACAAGAAGATGGTTGAGAAACTTCTTTTAGAAAATACCTAGGATGGTATGTGAGAATATTCCTCAAATCTCTGTCCCTGGAATGGTTCAAATGTGCAGGATTCTTGGCTGCATTTATAGAAAACGACAGTACGTTGCGCACGGCCTCGTGTCGGCTGGACACGGCCCCGTGTGCAGATGGAATCCTGACACATTTTTGTCCGCATTCTGACAAAATCAGAAGGGAATCTTTGGGTGGACACGGGGGCGTGTTGACCTGGGCACGGCCCTGTGTCTAGAAGCTGTCTTAAGGAATTTGTCTATTTTTAAGGAACTTTTCCGGATCGGGCGGTTCCTTACTGGATGGAACAACCCCAAAGTGCCTAAGATACCTTAATTGTTCTAGATTGAGACGAGAACGCAAGAGGTTGTCGGTGAGGGTGATTCCTATGCTATATGTAGGTGGACAAGTCCAACCCTTTTCCGGGCTCTCGTTAAAGAAGGTGTATGTCGAATCGCTCAGGTCTATGTATGCATCGAACGAAGTCGATGGGGAGTCCTTCACGGCATAATCGACAAAGGGACGACTATCGCTCAAGTCCTCACTAGAGTTAGAAGTATCATTGGAAACAATGAAGTTGTTTGAATGCGTTTCCAACCTCTCTTCTTGGTTATCGTTTTGGAAAAGATTATTGAAATCTTCCCTAAGTTCTTTTAACCAATTAATAATTAGATCTTCTAGTTGAAATAATTCATCGAGAAGCATTTCTCCTAGAATATCCGGTTGGGCGCATTCGAGGGAGAGATAGGGATTATTTTTACTTTCGCCCCTCTTAAGGATACTAGGAAATGATGGGTCTATATAGTAGGGTTTATAATTTAGAAAAAAACATTCTAATTCTTTATGGTTACCACCACATAATTGACACCACATAGTACCATAAGAGTGCCGAAAGTAAAAAGTATCAGTATCCCTCATGTTTGTGTCAGAAATTACCAACCGTCGGGATCTTACGGTTCTGTTTTCAGTAACTGAAACTTGGGCACGGGGGCGTGTTCAGTGGGCACGGCCCCGTGTTCAGCTTACTGTCTGACTTAAAACAAGATTGCCAGTTCCAATGATTGGGCACGGGGCGTGTTCAGCGGGCACGACCCGTGCTGAGTTCTGCAGAAGCTGAAAAACTAAAAAAAATCCTAAAAAAATTGAAAAACAAGAAAAACGATTAGGCCGTTGATTCATAACTTTCTTAAAATCCTTGTGTCCCCGGCAACGGCGCCAAAAACTTGATGCGTATTCTAGTGTTATATATATTAGGTGTATATTTTAAGCCCCTTTAACACTTTTTAGTCAAGTTTTAAATTTATAAAACACGATATTTACTAACACTAGACACACATATGGGCAAGTGCACCCATCGTGAGCGTAGTATAGTGTTGGTAAGATACCGAGGTCGTCCAAGGACACAAGAGCTTTTAGTACCGGTTTATCCTCAACGTCTAATCAAATCAAAAAGTTTAGAAAAATGTTTTAAACTAAGAAAAATAAAAACTAACTAAAAATGCTGAAAAATAAAAATAAAAAGAAAAACAGATAGACAAGATGAATCACTTGGTTCCGACTCGTATCTAGTGTAACCTTTGATTATTTCCGCACTTTTGCACTATTTTAAGAGATTATATTAGTTATTGTAGTAGGCCCCTCTTTTGAAGGTGACGTTACCCTCACCCCAGTAGTTTGAGTCAGCAAGGATACAATCCTAAAAGGGTGGATTATTGGAAGATAATTAATTAAGTTATTAATGCAAATTATGGTAGGCCCCTCTTTTGGAGGTGACGTTACCCTCGACTAAGTAGTCTGAGTCAGCAGGGATACAGTCCTAAATAGCCGGGTTATAGTATTAATAGTAGTTAACTTATGAGGGGATCAAAGAGTTTGGACCCCCGCCATCCGATACCGTTAAGTATTGAAGGAGGTCCTACTAAATTTGACCCAGGTCCATTGCAGGACCTCTAAACGCTGAACAATGGCAAGACCTTTACCAAACCGTTCCCTTAACCCCCGACCAGGTAGCCAACATACCTCCATATAGACCGTGGAGATATGAATGGTGAAAATCTTTTATTTTATATAGACAGTAAAATAATGCCAAGACACCACGGACAAACGATAAGGAAAGATCACCTTCAACATAAGTAACTAGTTATTAAAGTCATTAATACAAAACCAAGTAAAAAGTGCGAAAAGATTAGAAATAAAAAGTATTACACTAGACACTTTGTCTTCACCAAGTGATGTAAGAGATTTAGGCAAACATGGCCTTGATTGTCAAGAACTCTTACGATCAATCTTGGATCCCGAGACGACTCACACACTCTACGATGGACAATGGATGATGGTGTTATGGTGGTGGTGGGTGGTGGGTGAAGTGTGAGAGAGGTGGTGTGCCAAGGGATGGTTTGAGCTTGAGCCAAGCACTTCTATTTATAGGCTGAACAGAAGCTCGGGCACGGCCCCGTGTCCACATCCTTCTCTTTCTTCATTTAATGCAGTTTTGTCTTTTTAGTTGACCACGCCCCCGTGTCCGCTGAGCACGACCCCGTGGTGCAGAAGAATCTTTGTACTATGCAGATTTGCTGGATTGTGCGAATCTTATAGTTGACCACGGCCCCGTGTCCGCTGAGCATGGCCCCGTGGTGGGCAATAGAAGCTTCTACCACTTTGTCTTTTCTGCTGACACTTGGGCACGCACCCGTGCTGGCTGAGCACGGGGCGTGTTCAGTCTTCTGTTGTCTTGTTTTGCTTGGGAAGATGCTGTCGTGGGGTCGGGCATGTCACGTCTTGTTCCTTTTCTTGTATTTATGTTAGATTTTGATGTCTTTTTGCTTCTTTTGTTAATTTGAGCTCATTTAATCCTGAAAATACAAAAGGAAGACAAAAGCACTCTTTTTTCAACATTAGTACTAAAAAAGGGTTAGTTTTATGCCACAATTGATGAAATTTATTTGTTGCATTTTTAACACATCAACTAACAACCTCATAATTAAACATATAGTGTAGAACCAAACACATATACATAGAATGAATCGCATAGTTAATGTAAAAAGATTTAGAATTTGAATAAAGTATGCATGTTACATCCCAAAATGTAAAAGTGAAAAAGAGATTATAAATACTCACAGTTTGCGTAGATCTGGTTAAGGTTAACGTTTTTTTTTTCTTTTTGTTGAAATTCAAATTGTTGGATGTACAACGCATATTCCTTAAAAAAGATAATTTTAAACAACAAATATTCTACTCCTAATTTTTTTTTTGAACAGTAAACTTCATTAGAAAACGGGCGCGCCCTCGAAACAAGGGCCGCCAAAGATACACTTACAACATATACATTGGGTTAAGAACCCATTCGTTCCAAACAATATCAGAAAACTTAGACCTACCTTTTAACCACAAAAAAGACCATGACTTAATCCAAGCGACCACGTCTGCAACCCTCGGGTTTAGACCCCCGGAAAACTTTGTCGTTTCGAGCTTTCCATATCGCCCAGCAGGTAATCATAACCACCCCTCTAACCACTTTTTAGCCCACTTACCTCCTGAAACTTGCTCGTGATAGCCCAGCACATCCTTAAATTCAAAAGCCATTAAAGGCATAATATTGCACCATCGCCCCACTGCGGACCAAACTCCAAACGAACACCCGCATCCTGTAAATAAGTGCATGACATCCTCATCCCCAAATTCGCATAAATAACACGAACCATCTTGAATGTCTATCCGCCTTCTAATAAGAGTCGCTTTAGTAGGAATACGATCCATCTCAGCTCTCCAAATAAAAATATTTATTTTGATTGGAATCCAAGATTCCCAACGCATAAGTTGCTCACGGCTGATCTCTACTTCGTCTCGAATCAATAGCTTCACCGCAGCCACCGAGAAAACATCATTGACTTCCTCGCCCCAATACCAAATATCTTTGGAACCTGTCAACAAAACATTATTAAGAAGAAAAAGAACGTCTTGCATCTCGGATCTCTCCTCAACTGTTGAGATTCCTCTTTTCCAATCCGCAGTTAATCTCGTATTACCATCCCGTATCTGAAGCCTTTCCGCAACCGTGCAACTTTTATGACGCTCCAAGCTATAAAGTCTAGACCATCTGTTTTTTAACACTGTCTCCCCAACCCATAAATCCGACCAAAAATTAACCGATAAGCCATTCCCAATCTTCGCCCTTATAAACGAATTGAAACTTTTCCCCTTAAAAGACCGCCTAGCCAACACCTTAACAATAGAATTCCAGCAACCGTTAAAACGACGATTCAGTGGCAGGAAATCCCATCTACCCCTTCCCCCGTGCACCATCTCCACCATTTTTCGCCATACACTATCTTTTTGAATTTTAAATCTCCAAGCCCATTTGGCCAAAAGAGCAAAAATAACATCTATTCCCAAGCCACCATTTTCCTTAGATTTTGTCACTGTATACTTCTATATTAAATACTTCTATATATATGCCTTGTAGAGGAAATACCCCTTACTATCACACAATATCCTTAAAACCCTTTAAAAATAATCAATATGGTTTTGAGGTTTTATGTATATTTTTCTAGAATTGAGGTTGCATCTAAGTATCTGACTCTAAGACCGTGGGGTATGGTGGGGCTTGGGTTGGGCATTGGTTGACATGTGGAATGGAAAAAAAACCCACGCCCATGGGGTATGGTGGGGCTTGGGTTGGGGCTTGGGTTGGGGGCATGAGTTGACACATGGCCATTGAGAGCCCGTCATGTCACCTTGCTAGCCCGCCCCACGCCCGGCTTGAAAGCCAAGCCCCAAGGGGCCACGCTCAAACCCAAGCCCCAACCCAATGGCTTGGGCGTTTTCCCCCAACACACGCCCCATACCCCATGGCCTAATATAGGTTTAGTTTAATCTCCATGAAATCAACATCAAATACAAAGAAGATCCTTGAGATTCACCATTTGGTCCATTTGGCATTTTCATAACATTAATTAATTATTTAATATACTAATAATCTACAATCTTATGAACGGCAGAGATCTATTATAAAAATTGAATGAAACTAACAAGAAGCTCTGTATAGTCAAGGTTACAATAAATCAAGAACACTAAAATTGACCCACAACTCCTAGTTTCTGAACCCAAACCTTGATCTAATTTTTTATCCACATAAAACATTCTTCTTTGATGATCTCCATTATTCTCGGCACCAAGATATTCTCGTAGTTGAGTCTCTAAATTGTAATATTAATCACTGCACCAATCATTTCATTCAAACCTTTAAACCGACTTGAGAAGAAACATGATCCAACACTGACTTTAAGGAGCTTCAATCCGACTACGTTGGAATCTTCAACCACATGAAGACTTGCTACCAGACGCTTCTAGCCATATTACAATTGGCGAGAATGTGATCGAGGCTATCCACCTAAATTCCACACCCGCAACAAAAAACAATTCCTCTTTTGATGAGGGTGTCTTTCGTCGAAATCTTTTTCATCAACCTTCTCCAAACAAAATAATTCATTTTTACGTAGGATAAGTTGTTATAGCGTAATAAGCAGTTTGGTAATTTCATAGAATATAAATTCGGTACCAAATTTTGACGTTTTCTGTACCAGGATGGTGCCGGTTTTTACCTTTATGTACCAATACCGAACATGATCATACCAGTATTCTGATAGAAGGTGGATAAATGAAAAAAAAATGATTGCCACATGACAAGTATTGAATGATGCAGGTACTATTCATTAAGCGTAGGATAAGTTGTTATAGTGTAATAAGCAGTTTGGTAATTTCATAGAATATAAATTCGGTACCAAATTTTGACGTTTTCTGTACCAGGATGGTGCCGGTTTTTACCTTTATGTACCAATACCGAACATGATCGTACCAGTATTCTGATAGAAGGTGGATAAATGAAAAAAAAATGATTGCCACATGACAAGTATTGAATGATGCAGGTACTATTCATTAAGTTGGTTTTTTAATATATAGATAATGACAGAATTAAAGATAGACATCAAAAAATCCATCAAACTAACTCCAATAGTAAAAGAAAATTAATATATCATATAATGACTATGACTATGACTATATAATATAACTTTAAAGATTAAAACAAACACACACATTATCATCATCCCGTTAGCCACCAACTCCAATAAAGAGAAGAACAAGTGTCAAAGACTAAAAGCAGTAAAAGAATTATTCCCATCATTTTGTTACATATTTTTAATTAAAAAAACCATTCTTTATTATATTACATGTACTCGATGAGGAATGTTTTGTACAACATTAAACTAGTTTAAAATACACGTGGAATAACGGAGCCCTCGTGTTTTTATAAGACCATGCGTAATGGTAGGGAAAAATAATGCCCCCACCATGGGGCATTATTCGACACGTGTCATCCCAGTCAGCATGAGGCATTATTGCGAAAGTGGTGTAGTGGGAATAATACCTAATAATGCTCATTCCAATTATTAAACAAAAAAAAAAAGCAAAGAGATGGTGATTGGTTGGTCAAAGTTGGACACATGCAAAAAGTGGGAAGTTGTCAGAATGCTCAACATTGATTGGTTGCCCCAATTTGTACATAGCGTTATATTTAAAACGCCAGAAACCAATTTTTGAATTTTTTTTTTAAAAAAAACGCCCCATGTAATGGGGGAGGGGCGTTTTTAGGCGTTTTTTTTTTTTAAAACACCCCACTACGGGTGATCTAAATGTGTATGCTTTTTTACGGGTCACGAGAATATATTAATTTGGAAACTTATAATTTCAGGTTGATCGGTCCTATAAAGCTAGTCCATGTGTTGTGGACGGCATCCCCCGCCACGTCAACAATATTAACGCCTCCACACCTTTAAAGAGGCGTCAAACTTAGCCCTGTATCACAGAGTGAGTGTATGAAGAGGAGACATTAAGCGTCATGTGACAATCACGTCAGTAAGGAAGCATGGTAAAAAAAAACTACGGAGTAGAAGGGGCGTAAAAGAGGCGTTTAGAAAAATAAAAAATAAACATCAACCAAATAAAATACATCCAAAATCCACCCGCCAATCAAGAGCTTCCACCTCACAACTCGAATGCCCCCAAGATCAGTGGCGGAGCCACACTTTGAAGAACGGTGTCGTCCGACACCATTGAATTTTGTGTAGCAAATACAACGTATAATAGGAAATATTCGAGCGACACCTTTGTTTTTTACGAGCGACACCATTGTCTTTTTACAAACGGCACCATTGTTTTGTTTTCTTCTAAAAGAATTACATAATAAACAAATTTATATTTCAAAAATTAAGCCCAATTACTTGAATTTAATTAGTATACTTTAAGTCATTAAAGGTTCCTGTTTAATTTTTATTTTTCTAATCCACTAAGCATTATCGCCCCATGTCTAATTGGTTTTGTTTCAATTGTTTAACCTAACAGAATGTTTGATGATCATTTGAATGATGCGTGCACTTGTTTGTTATATTGAAAAAGAGTTTTTTTGAAAGTTGCCATTGGAAACATTATGAATCGTTTTCAAAACATGAAAATGTGTATAGAGTAACTATTAAATGCATTTTTTTATATATTTTAAATGACTTCTTAATTTTATTATGTGTTTTTATTCAATGACATTGTAGTTTCAGTGTGATATTATTTTGCTTTTATTATGTGGTTTGACCCGACTAGATCCGAACCGATCCAAAAGTTCGACTCCGGGTTACTATAAACCGGGGTATCAATAAAAAAGACACCATAAGAAAAAATTTCTCGCTCCGCCACTGCCCAAGATGGTGGAAAACTTCCCGCCCTCACAACCACGCCACCACAAAGGAAGGTGTTTCCAGCGTGAAAGGACCACCACGCTACTTTTTTCACACCCACACCGTATGGTCTAAGAGCAAAGCTGCCGTCGTGTTATGTAGGCACCATATATACTATGTGGGTTTTGTCTTTCACGTAAAAAATGATTAATGGCTTTACTCTTTAGAGCCACATCAACCCACTATCACTTTCACATTTCAAATACACCATAACACACCCTAAATAAAGTAAAAAATAAAAGCCTCTTGCCCGTATGACCCATACATGACATACTATTTTTTTATATATATATATACACCATAACACATAACTTAATATAATAAACTCATTTTTATCATCTAATACTCATCAATTATAATTATGTAGTAAATTCATTTTTATGATGCTTCACTCGCTCCTTTGCACTTATGCTATTTTTGGCTCAGGTTGGTCATTCTATTTTTATTTTATAATATTTTACTCATTAAGCATATGCATTAAACTCATTCATATTACTTTGGTCGGGCCGGTCACTTTAAAGATTTATGTAACATTTATAAAATGTATTCACTACACACACTAAGATACATGCATACAGTGGCGGATCTAGGATTCCGACCAAGCGGGAACGTTTTATAAATAAGCGGTAACGAAATCGAAAAAACGTCAAATTTTTCCAAAATTTACACTAAAAACGTCAAAAATTTTCCGACCAAGCGGTAGCGGAGGCTACCCCTTGGTCTAATATATATCCGCCCCTGCATGCATACACATTCATTTATAACGAATAATAATATATTAAAGGGTTATTGGATTTTATCACTCCAAACTATTGGCTATTGGCCACTGCTACCCCCAACTATCACTTTGACGCCCGCCACCCCAAACTTAACACTTAGTGTGTTCTGTCACCATGTTGTTAACTGATCACTAACTTTTGATCATGTTACTATACATTTGGGGTGTCCTAAGATCCCTAAAAACTTCCTAAGATCCCCATGATACCTCCAAAAGTATAGTAAGGAGATCTAAAATTAGTGATCAGTTAACGATGTGGTGACAGAACACACTAAGTGTTAAGTTGGGGGTGACGGACGTCTAAGTGATAGTTGTGGGTGGCAGCGGCCAATAGCCAATAGTTTGAGCTGATAAAATCCAATAACCCTATATTAAATAGCGAAACCGTTTGAAGCCCGATATCTATATTATATTATAATGCATTTGAAAGGACATTTTAAGATATTTAAAAATTAAGAGTTTTTTTAATCAAATACATAAGGTACAACCCTAAAATGAGAGTAAAACTAGTCGTTTAAACACTAATTACATTTTGATCCCTTCATCTTACACTTTAATTTCTCATCTTTAACTAATTCTGGTTAATTAATTAGGAGTTACATTCTATTCTATCCCCTTATAAAAAGCTAACTACCCCACATTTTTAAACGATCATAACTTTTTTGTATGTTAATATTTAAAAAAATTACATCAAAATATAAGCATTTTATTCTCTTTAATTTGAATACAGCATTGCTATATTTTTTAATTAAAAGAATGAAATGCTACGTGATGGGTTTGGGATGGGTTTAGATAATCCTTACCCCAAACCCGATTAGATAAGCTTGTCTCAAAATCATTAGATTTCTAACTGGTAATTACCCATCGGGTACTGGGTATACCTGTGGGTTTCTGGTGAACTCGTTAATTAAAAAAATTACCCATTGGATATACCCGACCTAAAACCTGTTGAGCAACTACTAAACAATTATATTTAACATAATAACTATAAATATATATTAATACAATGTATATAAATAAAATACAAAAATGTATATAAAAATATACTCAAATACATAGATGACAAAAATAGTGGATCCTAATAATTGATATATACATATATATAGACACACATATTTAAAAAAATAAAAGAAGTTATATTTGGTAAACGGCTACACTTTACCGGGTAAGCGCATCGGGTAAACGGGTATATCATCAAATCTCAAACCCGCAAAAAAAAAACTAATCCCAAACTCGGTCCCTTATCCGACCCCAATCCCGTCCCAAATATGTCGTGTTTCGAGTTTACTCATCGGTTTCGGGTTCGATTGTCATCTCTAGGAGTAAGCAATAATTGTATTGTTAACCGGAACGAAAACAAACAAAACAAAACCAAACCCAAATCAACAAAACACTGAATTAACTAAAAACTGATTAACCAAAAACCAACTTAACCAATAACCGGTTATCGGTTTTCTTTGTACCCTCGTTTAACCAAAATTAACTTAATCAAATCGAACCAAACTATTTATATTTTCATTTATTTCTAGCTTTTATGCCTCTAGTTAATGTATTTCATAATTTATACCTTCATTTCATATATTTATACTTCCACTTCATGTATTTATTCATCCATTTCATATATTTATACCTCAAACATGTATTTCTAAGCAAAAGTTTTAGCTAAAGTTTAGTTTTATCTATTACCCAAAATTAAAAAAAAACTGAACCAAAAACTGTCAATCTAACCGAATAAAGCGAAGTGATTAACTAAAAACTGATTGGTTAATAAAATAAACTGGAGTTAACTTCCATTTTGCTCCATGTGATTTGGTCATTTTAACGGTTTTGCTCCAATAGTTTAAAAATAACCATTTTCCTCCCTGATTTTTCTAACTTATCATCATTTTGCTCCCCGCCTCTAACTCCATCCAAAAAATCCATTAACTAGAAGGGTATTTTGGTATTTTATAGATAAAAGCAAGGGCATGTAAGTCTTTTCACCTAAATAAACATATAACTTGTTTATTTACATGTATATAACTAATTCTTTTCTGATCCCCATCTTTCCAACCACTCTTTCTATCGGCCACCACCATCCACCACCACCTTTATTTACCACCTGCCGACTACGACTACCGCGACTTTTAACTAAACATTTTAATTGAGTTACAGCCAGGGAGTAAACTATTGAAATACCCCTACTTTTAATTGAACGTTTTAACTGAGTTAGAGACAGGGAGCAAACTTGTGACCAACTCGAAAGATCAGGGAGAAAAATGGCTATTTTTAAACTATTGGAGCAAAATCGTTAAAATGACCAAACCACAGGGAGCAAAACGAAAGTTAACTCAATAAACTAACCAATGACTTCAGTTTCGGCTTCGGTTGAGGATAATAACCGAATCGATTGAGCCATGCACACATTAGCAGTGCCTGTATTCTCCGCCGCATCCCATAGACACCCTTCTAGTTGTTTACTATATAAGTTCGCTAAAATGCATTAAATTTTCAATATGTTTACCATCTTTTTTTGAGAAAAAAAATGGTACTTTATATTAAACCAAAGCTAGTTTAACAAGGCCATGATGCTAAAATGCACCTAATAAATGAGTGGGTATTGTATCCACTTTTTGTTTTGTGTGTGTGCTATATATATATATATATATATATATACTAGGTTATAACCACGTGTATTACACGGGTTAAGTAAATAAAATATCAAATAGTTAATAACGAAGATTTAACAATTGTAAAACGATATTTTAAGACACTTTTCTGATATCCGGACAAAATTTTGTTTTATGTATGATCAAAACTTGTGATGTTTGTCAAGTCTATAAATACGAAAACATTTGAATCATCGATTAGAAGACAAACTGTATCATCGACTTTCTCACGAAGTGAACCCAAGTTTTATTTAAATAACAGTGGTCTTAATTTATTAGTTATAAAAATATGAGTAAACTTCCGTTTTGCTCCCTGTGGTTTGGTCACTTTAACGGTTTTGCCCCAAACCTTTAAAAATAGCCATTTTACTCCCTGATGTTTTGGTTTTGTTGCCAGTTTGCTCCCTGCGGGGAGCAAAATGGAAAAACAAACAATTTGGATGGAGTTAGAGGCGGGGAGCAAATTGGCAAAAAAACCGATGGCTATTTTTAAAGGTTTGGAGCAAAACCGTTAAAGTGACCAAACCACATGGAGCAAAACGGAAGTTTACTCTAAAAATATTGTTGAAATGTTTAGATTAGGCATATAGCAATTAGCCAATTAGATAAACTTATAGCTACAAAATAGCATTTAAATTAATTAGATAAGTATAAATTATCAGTAATTATTAAGTTATATAACTTTAAAATTTAAATATATGGACTTGAGTTGCATCTTAAAACAATGGTTATTTTTGGATAAATTTATTAGTATGATAGATGTAGTTATTATTCTTCTTGTATTTTAAAGATATCAAATAAATTAATTATTTTTAGCAAGAAAATCGTTCCCTCCACCCTCGTTATGAAAATGCTCGATATTTGTTTCAATTATTAAGATACAATTTCTAATCTAGTAACTAATATAAATAAGAAAATCGTTCCCTCCACCCTCGTTATGAAAATGCTCGATATTTGTTTCAATTATTAAGATATAATTTCTAACCTAGTAATTAATATAAATAAATAATAAGATAATTTATGGAACTTTATTCGTAATTTCTTAAATGTTTGAAACAAATATTAAATTTAATAATTTAAATTAAATAATAATTATCTACACTTAAGTAAGAGTAGATGGTCTAGAATAATAACCTAGTAATTAATATAATTAAATAATAAGATAATTTATGTAATTTCTTAAATGTTTGAAACAAATATCAAATTTAATAATTTAAATTAAATAATAATTATCTACAATTAAGTAATAGTAGATGGTCTAGAATAATGACAAGTGTCCTTTAATTGGTTTCTTTTATTATATAGTACTAGCGGTAAGACCCGTGTGCAAACATGGGTCGTTTCTTTGTCACGATATGCACAACTTTTTTTAACTTCAGCGATTGAGTATACTTGTGAAACTCTAACGAAAGTTCATCAGGACTGTTATAACTAACCACTGCTCCTTATAAAATATTATTTAGCTAGGTTATTACCCTGATTGCTTCCCGGGCTCGGGAAACTTATTATATTAATTACTATTTGTTATTAATACGACCACATGACATCAACCATCTCATTCGATTCAACAACAATGTCTTCAAATCACCGGATTAGTTCATGAACCTATATTAGAGGTCAAACAAAAGCACAACAGGACCACATGAATAACATCATTTTCACTTTTACTTCAATGCACTTAAATGATAGGATGATTTAGGATATTGTAAAAATGTTTGTTTTTGTACTACTTTACAAAATTACATAGAATTCAAGAAAACGAAACAACGAATTAAACAGTTGTTGAGTTATTCAAAGTTCTGTTGAATACTAAATGAGATATTGACCAAAATTCAAACAGATGTTGACCAAAAGTCAATCAGATGTTGACCAATAGTCAAACAGATGTTGACCTTAAACATATGTTTGGTTTAAGGCCCCACATCTGTTTATGGCCAAACATCTGTTTAAGGTAAAACATCTGATTAAGTCTAAATATCTGATATAGAAGGCCAAACATCTGTCTAAGGCAAAACATCTGTTTAAGTTAAAACATCTGTTTATGGCCAAACATCTGTTTAAGGTCAAACAACTGTTTAAGTCCAAACCTCTTATATAAAAGGCTAAACATTTGTTTAAGGCCAAACATCTGTTTAAGTCTGAACAGATGTTTAACTTAATCAGATCTACTGTCTTCTCACACTGTTTTCCTCTTCAAAACACTGTTGAACCTAACATGGGTTTTCATTAACTATTGACCAAAAGGCAAACAGATGTTCAAACTACTGTTTGTTATTGTACTTCTTTACAAAATTACATAAAATTCAAGAAAGCGAAACAATGACTTAAAGAACTATAATTTAACACATAATCTAATCGGGCAAAGCAATCTATTATCTGACAATTCCTTGGTTTTTACAACATGAAACACAACATCATCATGCCAAATACAGTGTCACACCCCGATATTTCCACATATTACCGGTGGGCCCGGCGGGGAGTATCGTGACGTGTTGATATCATCATAGTCAATACACACAATATAATAGCACAGCGGAAGGCTTGGTGAATAAACTATTACAAACCATAATGTCTGAGTGTCCGAATGAAAGAATATACAGACTGGGTTGTAATAAGATCCACAGGCGGATCATAACTAAAATACAAGAAACGGAAAATAACAGACTTCAGGTATCTAGGGATTTGCAAGATCCTCTTATATGACACCTAGTAGCTCCAGCCTATTTACGAGAAGTACCTGTCAACCAGTCTTTAGAAAATACGTCAGTTTACACTGGTAAATACAATTAACTGACTCATTTGAAAATATTTAAGAAAATTGATTTAAGTGCACAAGGCACAAATCATTTATAACTTGGGACAATTATTTAAGATAATCTTGTATACAGATTTATATGTTTGTCATACAATTGGGGCCGGTTGGAAGCCGGTCTTAATTAACTGACTCACCACTTATGGAACCCACAAGGAGTTATCCCCAACATATGGGTTTATATTTTAGCATTTTGCATCTGTCAGGTGTATGCCTACACCCCGTGCATAGGTCGTGGCCATTTTCGAATGAAATGAGCCGAGGATATCCAGGACACGGTCGTATTAACCCCCAATGTTTATGTTATCAAACAAAACAGATTAAAACGGGTTATGTAAATTTATTAATCACAATCCGATTAAATGATTTCATACCCGACCAAGCGGTATTATTATAATACCGTATCCCAAGCCCGTATAAGAGAAAATAAGTTAAAAGTATTTACCTGAGCTAGATATGAGAAGTAACTCAGCCGTATATTCCTAAAGATTTATGATAATACCTTCTACTGGATGCTACTTAATCTGTATAGAAGGTTTAATAACCTATTAGGATGCTAACGGGTCTTTAGTTAAGTCAAAGACTTAGACCGGCTAGCTAGAAATAAATTTAACGGATCTAAACGCTAGATTAAGCGGAGATCGGAATAGAATGTGGTTTAGACCCGACAAGTTTGGATATTTGTATAATATGGGTAAACTAAACACATTCTGGGATTTGAGGATTTAATGATAAGGTTAAACCCGTTTCGGCTATTATATGTAAACTAGTCACATAAACCGATCCGAACGCATAAATGCGTAACGGGTAACCAAATGAATTATATATAGGTCTTAATTGTTATTATGCTTAAAATATGTTAATACATCAGTAGGATGTTAACATATATGCCCCCAAAAAGTAATTATAACCAATTTAATTCCCGTAAGGGCATTTTGGTCATTTTAATAATAATAAAAGAGATTTTATAACAAACTGAAGTTCTGGTCTTTGGTAATCAGTAAAAGTATTTATTTTATCACATTACATCAGTAAGATATCATACATATGTGAAGTTTACCATTTATGGCCAAACTATGGCCCGAAAGGGCATTTTGGTCATTTCACATGTGCTTTTAACGACATTTTTGGAAGTCTGAGTTCATGACTCATACCTACTGTAATAATATTAAAATTTGTTTAAAAATTCAGTAGGTAACAAGTCTTAGGTGTTAAATATGGTTTTAAACCATACCATGCACCTAACTAGTGTAAAACTCGCTAATTGGCGATAATCAAGATGTTTATGTAAATATGAGATTTTGACCAGTTTTAAATGCTCAAAATAATTTATTTAATGTATGAAATCAGTAGGAAAAGGTTTGACATTCAAATCATTTGTTAATCTCATTTTATGCATGAAAAGGGTATTATCGTCATTTACCGAATTACACAAGAACTCTATGATTTAATCAGATTATAATCTAACCAAAAATACTAAAAATCCTTAAAAATAATATCTTAACAGTAGGTAATGATTTTTGGTTCAAAATCCAAGTTTAAACATGTCTTATGCATGATATCGCAATTTAATTAATAAAAAGCTTCTAATTACGATATCGAGCATAACTTCTGTTTGAGACCAAGAACTGATGTCAAATTTTCGGGACAAGTTTATATATCAGTAGCAAAGGTTTTTGTCCTCTCACATTTCTAAAAATCTCAATTATATGTTAAAAGGGCATTTACGGCATTTATAAGCATATTAACAAACAATAGCATATAATTCAAACTACTAAGGACCAAGCAATACAACTCCAGAGGGTTATACTACTGTATAATGTGGTCCTAATGGAAGCTTAAAACATGGGAGAATTAAGCTTAATCGGGTCAGAACTGAAAGTCAAAGCAAAAGTCAAGCTTTTGCGACTTTCGGTTATAAACTGACCTTAAACTGATAATTGTCGGGTTAGACCTGATTAAACATGTTCTAATACTAGTTACCATGTTATTAGAATGTTAAAGCATAATTTATAACCTCTGTTTTATTAGTTTAAATCATTTTTAAAATTTCTGTCCAGTTTGACTTTTTGACCAACTAGTTTGACCCGACAATTAACTAGTCAAACGAAATAATTAGGAGGTGCCCTTTTAAGGGTTAGTCACCTACATTAACATGGTCCTATAACCACTTTTATTTCGGTCAATGGCTAGACTATTTATGATTAAACCGAAAGTCAAAGTCTAATTACGATATATTTGACTTTTCGGTTTTTAAGCTAATAAAATGGACTAAGCAGAGACTAAGACACTTACATAAGGTCCTAGCTATCTTTTCTACACTTCTTGATCCTCTTCAAATGTTGGCTAACTCCAGAAGTGAGTGTTTGAATTTGTTGCAACCAAATGAGCATATGAACAAAAGAACTAAGGTGCCTTATATAACAATTTGCCATGCTCTAAGATGTTTGCAGCTGTTTTGGAGGCTTCTAGGATCACCCCAGGTGTCCTAGTGGTTTAACAAAACCGACATACAGCCCCTAGTATCGTTCTGAATGAGTTAAAGTCGGTTCTGAACTTAAACCCTCAGCTGGCAACATTTTTCTGCGCTGGACACTTCCACGCGGGCCGCGTAAGACTCAGCAAGAGTCTACGCGGGCCGCGATGACCGTCTGATCAGGTGAAAAATGTTTGAAACTTGGCAGATTCAGTCCCTGGCCAATTTAAACCTTATACAACTTCATTTTTGGCATATAAGGCCCTTGTAGTTAGTTTGTATAGGTTCAAGTGAGCATAATCAAAATTCGTTAGGCCCAGTTTCGTTAAATATCACCATAAACACAAGTTTCCTCATATTGACACTTATAGCCCAAAGCCTTGAAAACTTGCTTAACGATCTCGAAACCACGTGAAATTTATACTACTTATTCTTGAGAGTATATTTGAATATTTTGAAGCCTCGGGTTCGTTAAAAGGTCACTCAGAGGTAAGAATTAACATGTTGACACGTTTAACCCTGTAGTTTATAATCTTCCGATTATTTTCATTAACGGCTTCTTATATCCAGTTAATCACTCGTTTAAGAATATATTCTTCGTGTATGGTCATTCAGAGGTATAAGTTTGGCATGTTGACACTTTTAGTCCCTGTGGTTTCATATTTTCATCGTTTGGCAACTTTAGTCCTTCAAACTCAATCTTTCACATATTTAGAGTTTAGGACACGTGTCTTTACATAATTGGACACGTTTTTACGTGGTGTTACATACAGTCATATATATCCATCCATTATTCTAAATTCATAAACCCATAAATGCAGAAGAATGTCACATTTGCGATTAATAAACCAAGTTTCTACTAATTGCAGTTACTATTAGCAAAAAGAAGCATGATATCATCTATATATAAAACATAAAGTGCTAATAATAGTGTTTTATCATGTAAGCTATACATAGCAACAAAACATCAAGTTAATAATTTAAAAAAAAAATACAACATCACCATCAAAAAAACCATAGTTATAATATCTGATATCAGAACATACTTAAATGTCGTTGTTAAACTGAGGTAACTTGATTTAATACGATCTTCTGTTGCGAAGACACGTATGTGAAGTGCAACATATCACCAAACCTCAAGTTATTCTCAGTCATAAACTTTTGCCAACCGTCCAACGCATAACGTGGCTTTAATTCATTTAACTCCGACTTAACATCATAAACCTCCACAACTCCAACCATGTTTTGAACTTTCAAAGGATGAAGATCAACAGAAAGACATGCTCGTCTGGCAACTTCAACAGGAAGACGCTACATGTATTGTGTATAAAAAAATAATAGTCAGACAAATAAATATAAATCATTAGTTTGTTATAAAATTGGTATACCAGCCTATAGTCTCCTTTGTGATCAAAATGAAAGAACTCAGGGTCGAGAAGATGTCCATAATGTTTTTTTGCAGTCTTTGTAATCTTATTTCTACAGATAAGCTTTTTCTGAACGTTGGCGGCTCTCTTCCCCTTGATGAAAAAGTAAACATATACATATGAATTAAACGAATGTTGAATATATGCACACAAAAAAACAGTTTATATAAGATATACTAATTAAGTGGCGAGTATAAATACCTTAACTTTGTGAGCAGATGAAGAACATCCAATATGATCACTTGTGTCGACAGGTAAGGCAGCATTTCCCTTAGTCATATTCTTAACCGTCTCCTTTCTCTCAGAAGTAACTTTACATTTCTACTTAACCTGTTGTCATAGAGTAACTTTAATAACCATAGTAATATAACAATCTTTAAGATGGTAAACTTACATCTTGTGTTTTATTCAATCGTGAAGACATGCGTCTCTTCGACGTGCATTCGGCATTGGTTGGTAACTTCTTCTAAATAATACATTATTGGATAAATGTAACATCAGTAAACTGCATTACTAATAGTTGTAAAAACATTAAATTCTTATATGTGTTAAATTAAAAATAAGTCATTTTAATAATTTAGTAAGTACCTGAGTAACGGTTCTTCCTTCACCTACAGACACAACTTCTTCATCCTCATAGATGTCCGGGTCAACATTAATGAAATAATTAATATAATGCTAAAATAATTAAAACTTTTACTGCTAATGCTAAATACATACGTACCTTGAATACATTCTCAACATAATCAGCCTTCGATATCTCAAGTACACTATCATCGTCAGATTCAGATTTCTTCGAAAAGCAAATCTCAGTCTCATCTCTATAAACTACTACCTCAAAAACAACATCATCAATTCTGCTAAACACAAGCAAATCATCCTCCAGTATCCCAACATCGTTGCACATTTTCGGCCATCCTCTAGCAAATACAAAGTTGGTATCAACCTTAGACGCCTCAACATTCCAATAGGAACCCTTATAACAGATTTGAAATTTGCCACTTGGTGGGCTGTTTACGTAAAATTGTTTAATGAAGCAGTCTTCGATTACCTGCATAAAATTAAAAATAATGAATACTATACGTAAAGTATGTAACTTATGAGAATAAGGGTTGACACGTTTAAGATGCAAAAGGATTCAAGTTAAGATCAATAGTGATACCGTAAAACTAAATCTTGCATAACGATTAAACGTGAAATAAGATTCACCACACATGCCATCAACAAAACATGAAAGTTCAAGCCCAAAATCACCTAACGGTCTGAAAACCAACAAAGTACCCATCGGCAAATTGAGATCTTTAACAACACTGTCCCAACCGTCAGTTATTATTGGCGTTGAATTTTCTGTTCTGACCCTCACAACCCATTTTTTACCAGACTCATGATAGATTCGCAACTTATTTTTTTGCCAACAATCTCCCCACTTTTGATTAGCAAAGGCTATAGGTATATCCTGTATATAATTTTTAAGTAGTGTAAGAAAATATAAACCATAAAACTGTTAAATATATATCTCAATAAAAATAAATTATTTATATAAAAACATGTCATACCAGTTTCAAAGATTCTGGGTTATCAAGAAACTTGACAAATGTAGTATACATGATAAAATCTGAATCAGTAAAGATGTTAAAACATTGAAATTAAAAAGTTGGCTTCGAATATGAACATTAACTTTTTGTATTAACAGATTATCTACTGAAATTAATCATAGAAACAGAGTATGAGTTAAAAATTTTCTACAAATAATAACTATTTTAATATGTTCTCAACAAATGATTCAAACACCTAACTAAACCCTTCTTGAATGTATAGCAATAAACGTTTAAAATCGTATTTGTAGCAAGATAGGATTTGAATTAAAATCGGTTAAACAATATAAAGTTCATTACAATATGAATGTACATACCAGTTGCTGAAGAAAAAACAATAAAACCTCCAGTGATTGAAGTGTAGAAGACGGAGAATAAGAAAGTTGAAACCCTAGAAAATGACTGGGAAGAAGAGATTTTTGAAAGAAGTCAGATGATAGATGTTTGATGTGTAATGATGCTAAAGAAATAATGACGGTTGTGTTTTCGTTTTCCCATATTTTCAACAGATGAAAAATATTTACACATACACCCCTTATTGAATTTGTTATTTACATTTACATTGAAAACCATGGATAACACATATTGATAGAACATATAGACACATGTATAGATATTGTACGAAAATGTGTTATCTATTATAGGCTTATAGCTAAAAGACAACTATAAGTAAATATAAAACATATTTAACAAACTTAATAAAAGATGTCTAACAAAATGTGTTTGGAAACCTCTGTTGGTCGTTGGAAACAGTGTGAGTCAAACAGTCGTTAGATAAACAGAAGTTATGAGAACAGATGATAACTTTCAGCAGTTGTTTTATTTTTAGCTAACATCTGTCCACCTCAGAACCTCCGTTGTCATAATGGATGACAATCAGCAGTATAGTAAATCACCAGTCATTAGGATAAACAGAAATTATGACAACAGACGGTAACATTTAGCAGTGGATGTATTTTGAGGCAAGCATAAGTTTCAAAAACAGTTGTTTTCAATCGGTGTAACTCAACAATCATAAGTCTAACATCTGTTATTAGCCCAACCACTGTTAGTATCAAATCCTCTGTTAAACATTTTAAGATTGAAAACACACCTTTTATAACAGCAGATGCTCTCTTTTGTCAGACTTTAGCTACAACACACCTTTTATAACAGCAAAATATACCGTAAATTCTTCCAAAAAACTGTTATTGACATACAAAGTTATATAATAATACTTATAGCAGACCTTATATAATAATACTCATTCATCATTAGCCCAACCACTGCTAGTATCAAATCCTCTATTAAGCATTTTAAGATTGAATATCATCTGTTGTTTGTTAACATCTGTTGACCCATAGCAGACCTTTGCATCTTCAGACATTTATTCATCAGCAGATGCTCTCTTTTGTCAGACTTTAGCTACACATCACCTTTTTACAACACCAAAATATACGGTAAATTCTTCCAAAAAATTGTTATTGATAAACAAAATTATTATATAATAATATGTAGGAATGACTTAAATAATTAAAATGAAGATGCGACAACAAATATTAATACTATTAAAATTTATTCATTTAGTCAACAGTGGTAAATCAAACAGTCGTTAGCATACACAGTTGTTTCATCATCAGCAGATGTTCTCTTTTACCAAACTTTAACTACAACAGACCTTTTACAACTCCAAATATTGACTCTCTGTAATTTGCAGGAGCACAAATTCTTCAAAAAACTAGTATCAATTATCAGATTCTGAACATTTGTTTTATCTTTGCACTCATCTGTTCACCATCAAACCAACCCTTGATACTATTAAACCTCCGTTGACTTACCAAACAGATGTTCAGACACAATTCAACATCAACATAATATGTTCACCATCAAACCAACCCTTGATACTATTAAACCTCTGTTGACTTACCAAACAGATGTTTAGACACAATTCAACATCAACATTATCTAAATCAAACTCAAACACTAAATAAGTAAAAGTAAAACTAAAACGGAACATAGATTCATAAGATTAAAATTTATTCATTTATTCATGACATTAAAAGTCCAATAATTACATCACATACTGAACAACATTAAAGTTCAAATCTAACAATAACAACAAGAATTAAGAAACTTTAGCTTCAACTCCATCGATTGCTGAACCTCTCAATGTATGTCCTTCAGCATCGCCATGAACTCCACGTCTCTATCACCGCACTCTATATTACTGACAACACAAAGCTCATCTGATTTTGCATTTGTGAATGACGCCATTTGAATAAACTATATTACTCGACCTTCCTGAAAGTATGATATCTTCGTAGGAAAACTTGATGAAAAACAGGTGAAGTGACTATGAGTTTATATACTGAAATTTGTAATTGTGAAAACGTGTAGATTTAATATAAACATATTAATGTATATTTCACAACAGCAGTCTTTTAATGCAAAAACTTTTTCAAACCCCAACTTTTATGGGAAAACTGTAAAATTAAATACCAAGAAACCCAAGGGACAAAATTTCGAAGTTCAAAGAACAAAAGCAGATTATCACAATTACAATTAACCTCTTCATTTACCATGTAGACGCGTTTTTAAACTCTATAAAAGATAGATGATTACTTTTGATTCAAAACATCAACAAATTGTCCTACAAATTGTCTGACACAACTTCTAAAACAGGATCAGAAAATCTGCAACATGCTAACTGACCTGAAATTCAAAAGAGAGCATGAAATCACATGGAGAAAAGCCAGAGTCTACTAAATCCTAGCAAGTGTTAACTCTAGCGTGTAATACTTTATAAATATTTCATTAAATTTCTATTTTTCTATGTAGTAGTTCATTTTAATAATATAAACATGCATCTTAACATATTCTAAAATGTTAGTGTAAATAAAAACTCTCAACATCATCAACAGTTAATCAAAATAAGAAACAAACCTAAAATGCAAAGGTCTCTTCTCAATTGTTGTAGCACATCTGACTTTTCACGATAGAAGATACATTTCGTCCGTTCAAGTTGCAACTCTCCCATCAAAGAAGGTAGCACATGCAACTTTTCATGATGTTGTAACAATTATACTGCAACATCGATATTGAAAGGTTGATGTATGATGGGAAGCTTCATTGAAACGACGATGTTAGAACAATGATACTGGAACGATAACATGTAAACAGAATCATCAAACATTCGAACAAAGAAGTGTAATCGGAGAATAGCGGCTGAATCACGAGAAAGATGCATTTGTGTGTGTGTGAGAGAGAGAGAGAGAGAGAGAGAGAGAGAGAGAGACGCGCTCGCAGATATGAGCGAGAGAGATTTGAATGTGGAGCCAGATAATTATGTCTTATTTATAGGATTAGAATATATGGTTTGAATTTTGAATTTTGAATGTGGAGCTGAATGATGTATCTTATAGATGTGGAGCCATAATTTTGAATTTTGAATTGAATATGGAGCCAGGATTTTGAATCGTCAGAGGTTTTGAATTTTGAAATTTGAATCGTCAGAGGTTTAAGGCAGTGGTTTGAATTTATAACATAGGTTTGAACTTTAGAGATAGGCAGTGGTTTGATGGCAGGCCTTTGGAATATGAATGTGTGTCACCTTTGAATTATAAAGTCTTTTAATATTAGGCATTATGATGTAATAATGACATAAGCAAAGCCTTGTTGGACAGCCTCTCCAGCTGACACATCAACTTTTCTTATGTCATTGAAGTTTCTTCTTTTATAGAAAGTATACATACATACATATATATATACATATATATATACATATATATATATATATATATAGGATTAGGTTCAAGAGTGAACACTAGTGTAGCTCGCGAACTGAGTGAACTAATCCTGTCCATACACGTGTGTAGATCAATGGCCAGGATTTGATGTTGAAATACACTAGTGTATTTACGATTTGATGATGAGATCTTGGCCATACACGTGTGTAGGTCAATGGCCAAGATTTGTTCACTCAGTTCGCAAATACACTAGTGTTCACTCTAGAACCCCACCATATATATATATATATGTATATATATATATATATATATAGGGGACCGCTAAAATGAAAACCACCTCCAATTGTAAGAACCGAGAGAACCACTTTCTAGCCATTATATCAACAAGACGGATGGATGGGATTAAAACTAACTAAAATTAATATTAAATACATTTTGTCTTATTATGTCTTTAGTATTTTAATCCAAAAGAGTAGTTTAGTAAAATTACATTTTTTTGTCTTTTTGTCTTTATTATTTTTTTATTACTTTTTTGTTTTATTATATTACTTTTTATTTTTTAAACATAATTTTTTTATTAAAAGCATTTTTAAATTCAAATTTTTTTAACAAAACAAATTTTTTTTTGCGTGCCGGTTTTTGCATGTCGTTTTTACGCCCGGCTTTTTCACACATCGTTTTTTAACGCGTCGTTTTTGCACGCCGTTTTTTACGCTCGGCTTTTTCAAGCGTCGTTTTTTAACGCGCCGTTTTTTACGTCCCGTTTTAACGCGGCATTTTTTACGTCCCGTTTTTTTCGCGGCGTTTTTATGCCCCGTATTCACGCCCCTTGTTTAGGCGCCTTTTTATCCCACGGTTTTTTACGTTTTACAATTTACGTAGACAAAGTTTTACGTTAAAAAGTTTATACATAAAAGTTTACGTTAAAAAGTTTACGTTTTACGTTTTACGTTTTACGTTAAACCTTTTACGTTTTACGTTAAAAAGTTTAGGTTTTACGTTAAACTTTTTTGTATTATTATATTGGTTTTTATGTTTTACGTGAAAAAGTTTACGTTTTACGTGAAAAGTTTACGTTTTACGTTTTATGTTAAACTTTTTACGTTTTACGTTAAAAAGTTTAGGTTTTACGTTAAACTTTTTATGTTTTACCTTTTTACGTTTTACGTTTTACGTTAAAAGGTTTACGATTTTAACTTTTTTTTACAAAACCTTTTTTACCCAAAACGAACGCACCCAGAAATCGCAACTCGGTAGGTGTCTCAGATAGATTGTTATTATCATCGACTGGGGAAAAAAATAAAAAACCAACAAAAATAAAAACAATGCGTGGATTCTTGAAAAAACGGGGTTTGGCTCAGATTTTCCGATAATCAGAGGCTGTAAAGTGGGGTTGCACGTTCAAAAACCTACCCTCCACCATCCTTGCCACGTCATCGTCATCAAAATATGCGTTTTTTTGTTTTGTTTTTGCAACATCACCGCCACAAATCCAAAACCACACTTCAATCGACCATCGGCACCACGGGGCACCACCGGCACCTCGCGGGCACCACGGGGCAGCACCGGCACCACAAATCAACAGTTTCTCTAAAATCAAGTTTTCAACTACAAAAATCAACAGTTTCTCTAAATCAAGTTTTCAACCACAAAGATCAAACATTCAGATTGACCTTCTCTAAAATCAAGTTTTCAACCTCCAAAATCAACAATTTGTAAAAATCAACCACAACCACAACCACAACCACAAAAATCAGATTGACCTGACACCATATCCAAAAATCAAGAAAACATGTAGCTTTTTAAAAAATAAAGAAAATCACCAGAGACGGAGGCGGAAAGGGGAAGAAGCAACCGGCTGCAACACTGCCGGCGGCGAACTTGGTTACCGGAGCACACCCCACGGCCAAAGGAGCAACCGGCGGCATGCGACTACCAAACACCCTCACGCCGCAGATGCGACTGCCAAACACCCTCATGCCGCCATGGTCGTCGCCGTGCACCACCGCCGCGGCCACTCTTTCCAACTCAGCTCTCCCTCTCCACGGTTCCTCTCTCTCTCTCTCTACACTGTGTTTTCGTCGTCGTAGACCACCACCAGATGGTGGTGGCCGGTCGTTTACTTGAGGAAGAAGGAGGGGGTCGCCGGAGAAGGAGTGGGTCACCGGGGAAGGAGGGGGTCACCGGAGAAGGAAGGGGTGTGGGTGGAAGACATGTTAGAGTTTGGGTGGAGGTGGGAGACGGTGGTGTTTGGGGGTCTTCATCTTCATCAGATGTTCAAATGAAAGAAAGGAGAGAAGCTCTGATCATTTTTCAAATGTTGAAATGAAAAGAGAGAGGAAAGTGAGATAATATAGGGTGAAGAGAGTATGAGAGATGAGAGAGGAGAGAGATATAATAAAGTCAGTGACTTTAATGAAGAGAGAGATATACTAGACATTTGAAGGAAATGACCAGATCACCCCTTATTCTGATTAGTTGAAAGTGGTTCTCCCGGTTCTTACAACTGGGGATGGTTTCTATTTTAGCGGCTCCCTATATATATATAAGGTTAGTTTAACGTACAATAACTCTTATCGTACAATATGTACGCGCTCATCTCAGCCGTCCGATCTGGTGCGAATTCAATTTTGAACATGCTATTTATGCTGAAAAACCAACATGCGAAATTGCTTTATATACCAACATGCGATTTCATCATATTTACCAACATGCGAAATTGCTACAAAAAAACCAACATGCGATTTCATCAAAAAAACCAACATGCGATTTCCAACTTGCTTTTTTACAACATGCGATTTCACTATATCGTACGTATTGTACGTTAAGGGATATTGTACTTTACATTTTCACTATATATATATACACACACGCACGCGCTTGCAAACATGTTAGCTTGAAAGAAAACAAGCTAGTGGTGCGATTAAGTGCCATGTTGTTACCCATAGGTCATGACGTGTTTTAAAGGAAGAATATAATTAATCATAAACGTTTAGCACGTTTATATCACAGCTTTTTAAATTACGACTTAACTTTTTCATAGTTAGATTTTGATGTTTACATCCGAGTCACCACCTGCCAAAACGAACTGAACATGTGTAGATATCATTTTGGCAAAGGTACATTCTTAAATTTTTGGTTTTTTTTTTCGGTTTCTATAGGGTATGTAGGTACCTTACCGATATCATAACAAACTGAGTTGATGCTGACTGAATTCTCACCGCTTTCCCCCGCAACGCTCAAATTTATGGCACTAGTTGATTGTTAATGCACATGTATACACTTTTTTTAAATACCCTTTTTATTAATGCGTCATGCACACGTGTTTATCCAGTTATAGCAGTCCGCAAGATGGTATTGGTTTTGAAATAAATGTGCCTATCTATACTATATAATAAAAGAAACCTGATTTGGGACACATGTCATTCAATGAGGGCATCAATAATTTATTGATAAATTTTAAATTTTAAATTAAAAAGATTTAAATATTATATTAGAATTTTATTTTGATTGTAAATCTAAAGTCTAAAATGTGTTTTAAATCTAATCTATAATTTATGGATTTAATTTTGATTTGAAATTATTAAACAAAAACCCATAAAATTAGTAACCATTTAATCAATTTCGTAAGTTTTACTTTCCCTTGTAGAATCAAATTAGATTTTTGTGATAATTAAAGTTTTGTCAAGAATATAAAAAATCATTATTTAATATTCAATATATTACATCAAATATTTAGAATTAAACTCCACTTCATTCTAAATACTAGGTATGTTTTTTTACTCTTCATATGCTATGCATATTATCTATGTCACATAGAAAACATCATGTATTTTTAGATAAGTTAGATATATGTGTTTTTAAACAAGGTAAACTCTTAACATACATATTTTTTCCTATTGTAACTAAGATGTAGAGGTCCGTGAAAGGTATCTTCACATTCGAAATGTCATAACGTTTTTGTTAAAATTTAGATTTACTTAGTTGTCGTATGGTGTCTCATGTCTTTATTTTTATTTTTTCACTTATATATATGTTTCATTGGTTCAATTGTACATGTAAAGTATTACACTATACATAGTATTTTCTCAACTATAGTTAATTGGTTTTATTGACTCAATTTTTGTCTATTCATTTACATTACTTTTATCTGTCTAGAAGTCCCTTTTCAGACCTTTCAAATGGTATGGGACATATTACATTACCAATATTTTTATTGGTTTCCTTACTAATTGTGATAAGGGGAGGAGGGGTGGTCACTAGTGATACATTTCTATCACTACCAAGCACCAATCAACTCATGCAATGTCATCACCCAATATTCTATCACTAGTGATAGAAATGTAGTGGGGGTGGTATCACTAGTGATGGAATTCTATCACTCCCAAATTTTTTTAATTTTCATTTTAAAATTAGAAATTAACAATAAAACACTAAAATTAAAAATTTCATTAAATTTAAAACATACTACTTCAATTTAACATACTAGAAACATACAATTTAAAAAAAAAAACCTACTCCTCGTCCGAATCATGAAACTCCAAACCTAGAGAACCTACTAGTTCGATTAAATCGTATCTCACCGAGCCACACTAAAATTATAAATTTCAATTAAAATGACCGAACCCAAAAGCCCAAATTGATGAACAACCCAAAAGCCCAAATGCGCAGTGAAAGGTTCGTCAAGGCCAATTAAGGTTCGTCAAGTAAAGAAGCCAAACATTCAAACTTTTCAACGCGTTAAAAAAATAACGAGTTATAAAGGTGGCGGCGGCGGTGTTACGTGGGAGTTTCACGCGTGATGGGGTGGTATCACGGACCACCCCGCCTGCTCTAAAAGTAATAATTTCGTAAAATTCATATTGGTTTATAGCTTTGAATACGAGCATACCTTATATTAATGTTAATGATAGCGAAAATGAGGAAACTATATTTGGATGGTAGAAAATATAATATTATGCCAACATTAACCCGTCAGAATAATCTATTATCAGATAAAATCAGACACGTTACCTTTGAACAAGAAAATGTCACAATAAATATTAGTAGTGGTACAAAATTTTAAGTTCATATGACAAACCTAAAACAAATAACAGATCATATTATTATGAATGACTATATATACTTCAATATTTATTTCGTATTTGGTCTGCATATTACTCTATATTAAATATACTTAGATCATATTATGAACATATTTTTTTTATTTCACATTATAATTATGATTCACCCCGTATATTACACGGGTCAATAACCTAGTATATATACATATATAACACATGGTATTGGTTTCTCCATACGAAGCGTACAAGCAGGGGCGGACCTGGCTTAATACGAGCCGTAGCACGGGACACGGCTGAACTTTATACCGGTAGTGTAAATTTTTTTTTTTTCGATTTTTATACAAAGGATACCCCTAAACAATTACGAGGACACCCCTAAAAAAAATTGTAACCCCAAATTGTAGTTTTTATAGCCTAACCCAAATCAGTTGTTAATGAATATTGTAAATACTTAGCCCAAAACAATTTATCTTAGCCCAAATAATAAGCAGGTTATGTAGTGTAGCCCAACCCAAATCCTTAATCCTTTTGATTGAAGATTGTATGCGCGGCAGAAGGCAGAAGGACGTCAAACAAGAGTACAGAACACGCGAGACCAGAATACCAGGCAGTCAGGCACCAGGCAGCAGAAGTCACCGATCACCATTTAACCACCATCAGAATCACGTTCGGAAGTCGGAACTGTTATCACCAGCAGGGCAGCAAGGTCGACCATGAAATTGTAAGTTTTTTTCCTTGAGTTCTTGTGTGATAATGGTAAAACCTTGAATGTTTGATTGATTGTTCATTGTTTAGTTGTATAACTTCAATTCTAGGTAATTTTGTATGTTTGATTGATTTTGTATAACTTAGTTCTTGCTTGATTGATTGTTAAACTAGGGATTGTTGTGATTTTGTATAACTTAATCGGAATGTTTCGAGCGATCATCTGACATCATTAATGAGTATTATTTTCTAATTTTCATTGTTTGATTGATTGTTAAACTAGGGATTGCTGTTATCTTGATTGAATTATTTGAAGTGATGACGAAACCACAATCTAAGAAACAATCTTTAATTGGGAACTTTTTCAAAAGAAAATTCGAAGAAATAAATGAAAATCCGAATGTTGGTGATGCAAATCCAAGAATTGGGAAATCGATTTAGTGAGGTAACAACTAGTTTGATAAAAAATATGTCGGGTTTAAATCCTTGTAACGGGTTTTCTAAGTTTGACCCATCGAAGATACTGGCGTTTGCTGAGATGTACCCGGATGATTTTACTACACAAGAAATAGGGACTCTTTTGGGTGATATTGAGTCATTTCGTCATACTATAAGCGATGATGATAATTTTGAAAACTTGAAAGGAATAAGTGATCTTGGGCGTGTTATGGTTGAAACGGGAACACATAGCTCTTGTCCTCTAGTTTATCGGGCAGTGAAGCTAGCTTTGCTTTTACCGGTTGCAACCGCAACCGTTGAAAGATGTTTTTCGAAACTGAAGCTTGTCAAAACGGATTTACGCAATCGAATGGGCCCAGAATTTTTGAACAACGCTATGGTTTGTGCGGTCGAGAAGGATTTTTTACAAAAAGTTAAAGACGACAATGTGATGGAACGATTTCAAGCTATGAAAAAAAGAATAGGACAAATCTATTAGGTATTTCTTTTACTTTATTTACTTATTGTCGTTTTTTTATATTGTATGATTGCACGGTGAATTTTTTTTTTGGACACCCCTGAGTAAATGTTCTGGTTCCGCCACCGCGTACAAGGTCACTAGGGATGCAACAAGTGTATTCTTTTCAAAGGTATATTTGTTCTATAATCACGCACAATAATTACATAATATATATAATTACGTATCATTATAAATAACACATGAATAAATATGTAACATATACATCGTAGTTACATAACATTTTCTCAAGTCACTTACTTGAAAAGAAATTGTAGTATACTTGAAAAGAAATTGTAGTATTACACATAAAATAAAATATAATAAAAATTGTTGAAACCTAATTGAACTCAAAACGTCAATAATAGAGGTTTTTTGTTTTCACCTTTTCAATCATTTTTAAGCTTTTATTATATACCCCGCCTCAATTATAAAAATAAGTAAACTGTAATTTACGTCTCTATGATTTTTTTGGTGAATTTAACCTGAATCCCCACTTTAAAAATTTTGCTTCTTGAGTCCCTCAACTTCAAGTTTTGTTACAATAAGAACACCTCCCTCGGACAGTGATTTTTCGTTAAATGCCAAACAACCATGGGGTTGAAAAGGAAAAAAACACAAAGAGCTAAATAAAAGAAAACAACAAACCATCATGATGGTTCATGAAACATGCGTAAAAATACAATGGTTAGGGTGTCCGGGGCACCAGCGGGGAGTGGCCTCGGTGACCCTATTCCCCCAGCGGGAACACTGCCGCCATCCCTGCGGTGACCCAAATCGGGGACCCAAATCGGTGTGAGCTCACCGAAGAAGAAAGGGGGAGAGTGTGGGGCCAGCCTCAGATTCAACCAATGAAATATTTTCCTTTTTTTTTTTTTTTTAATAAAAAAATAAGTCATCTAAGAGGGGAGTGCCGCCATCAAATTGGGGTGTTAGGGGAGTTGACGTGGCACACGAGGATTGGTTATGCGTAAGAGAGGGGATTCCTCTCTTAGGGGAGTGCCCCGGACACCCTTAACTACACTTATGCATGGATATTGTGACTATTCAAAAAAGTGACATACCAAATTGAAAGGGTACCATATACCCTATAAATAAAGGCTCTCTTTAGGTCATATTTTTTTCCACACACAATACCACTCTCCAGTTCTTTAATCTTTCACACCATAATCTAGAAAATATCTTATTGCTTAAGTGGCCATACAATTCAAATTATTCTTTATAGAAACCATCATATTGCTTTTATTTTTCTTTTTATATTATACACACACATATATAATAATATATTTGTTATCCATATTTTATATCATTTAAACCAATATAAAATATATATTACTCCTACTTAATCGCATAATCGCAATTTACACAAAACCTATTCGTAAATCAATATCAAAATCGAAACCAAATTCAACATGACGTTTGACTTAAAAGATAAGATTTTAAAGTTTCTTCAATCAACAATACACATATCGACTCAATACACATATCATTTCAAGTTAATGATTTTCCATGGTTGCCAATTTCCTCCTTATTGAATCGTGTTTAGGGTATTGATTCAATAAACATACCAAATCAAGCATTAGGGTGGCTAATTCGGTTGATCTCACGGGATGGCTTCGAGGAGATCAAGGATGATAATAAATTGAAAATTTTATTTATTCTAATTGATTCATGTTTAATCTCTAAGTTATTTAGTTTGTTTAAAATTTGAAGTTATGGTATATGTTTCAGATGTGATTTGTATCCCGCCGTAACACACGTGTTGACGTCAACTTCTTAAAGTTCAAAATATAATCTCATCTGATGATAAATAAATGAACAAGCTAGATTACTTCTTAGGATTCTTAGGCAATCTACGCTTTGTTGGGAACTCTCTCTATACACACACATACACACACACATATAGGGTCGGGATTTAGAGAAAACGGTAGAAAGTGTGAGAACGGTGGGAACGCTTATCGATCGTCCGATCAAAACAATCTATGGACTAGATTGGCGCGGTGGCATTTTCGTAAATAACATCAATTTTATTACGTGGACGCGCTTCAGTAAGGGTAAAAGCATCTTTTGACTACTCCAAACAAAACGCCATCTCATGAAAATAAAACGCTAAAACAAAAATCACACAGCATTCTACTAAAACGCCATTAGATATAAAATAGCAAACTTAATTATAGTAAAATCCCGCCTAAAAATCCTACATATACAACAACTCAGACCTTCAATTAAAAAACACAAACAAAAACCTCAAACGTCATATTTAATATATACCATTCGACTGATAAACGTCAGAAAACTCAAACATCAAATATATTGCTGTCAATAAAGTGTAGTTGTATGGTGTGGACAACATTGTCAGTTATCTTTCTTAACTGAGGATTAACAATGTTATCCAACACCATACAGCAACACTTTATTGATTTTAGCATGATCAAATTTACAGTTTTAAGATGGTTTATTTTGTGGCGTTCTTTTTCTCGGTAAAACGCCAAAAAAATAACATTTTGGCTGAAAGGGTGTAAACTTAATAACATTTTGCTGCATGAGATGGACAAAAATTATAGAAAAAGAGGCTGATTTGATACGAAAGTCGAAATAGCCAGTGAATATGCTTCAAAAAGAAGAAAGAGACTGGTGACAGTGAAGATTTGAAGATCAATATTTATTTTGTTTAATTTTCTTTTTCAGTTGATTGTTATTTAATAAACAACGCCATATCTAATAAAAACGCCAAAAAGGCAAATGTCTTACACCTTTGGCATTTATCAAACCATCATAAAATTACTTTGGACAAGTATTATAAAAAAAACTTTTTTTTATGTATTCTTTTTTTATTTTCCTTTTCAGTTGATTGTTGTATTATAAAAACGCCATATATAAAAAAAACGCCAAAACAGCCAAAATGCTTGTTTAAACGATATCATCCCGTTAAATGCCCCCAAAAACTTCCAAACTAAAATAAAATTAGTTTGAAAAAGTATTAAAAAAAACCCAAAAAAAAAAATAAAAAATAAAAAACAAACTTGAAAATGTAACTAGAAACAGTAACTTCAAATCAGAAAAACTGAAGATATGGAAAATTTATTATATTAGAATCTAAAACGCCAAACTTGAAAGATGGGACGTGTTACAGACTTCAGAGATAAAGCTTGTCAAAAACAATAATTACAAACAGTAACTGAAAAGACGAATACTTTATTATAATAACGCACCGCCTAATTTAGGCGCCAAAAAGATATCCTATAAAATGATACATCTCAGCAACTTCCATTTGATCAAAAAAAAAAAAAAAACAAACAAACGCCAATACTACTAAATACCACTCACTATAAAACGCAAAAAAAAAAAAAAAAATCAAAGATGGCTAATATGCTTTCTTGGATATTCAGTATTGTTATTCGTCAAGTTTCACTGAATGAATTGTTAGCGGAGGCGAGTAACTTAGTAAGATTTTGCTGCATGAGATGGACAAAAATTCAAGAAAAAGAAACTAATGCCAGTCATATGGCATTTTGTATTTTTTGTTCTTGAAGAAGGCTTGGATGAGGAGAAGAGATCAATGACACTGAAGAGTGGGATGATTATAAAGATGAAGATCAACATGAAGAAAAAGCGAAAAACGTTAGAGTTTATGGGTGAGGCATGATAAGGGAAAACATGTTCATTGAAACGAACATGTCGGGCAATATAAACTCTTTCAGTTGTGAGATCAAGGCACCGATAACCATGGTGAACAGGACTGTAGCCAAGAAAGATACACGGAGTAGATCGGAATTCAATTTTGTGATTATTGTAAGGACGAAGGTAGGGAAAACATTGACATCCAAAAACCCGAAGAAAGGAGTAATCTGGTTGACGTTTAAAAATATGTTCAAAGGGTGATTTGTTGGAGGAGGCTCGAGATGGAAGACGATTTATGAGATAAACAGCTGTTTCGAATGCAAAATGCCAAAAACGTTGAGGAAGATGAGATTGAGCAAGAAGAGCAAGGCCGGTTTCAACAACATGACGATGACGACGCTCAACAGTGCCATTTTGTTCACTGGTGTGAGGACAAGAGCGTCGATGAACTATACCAAGATTGTGACAAAACGAAGCAATGGTGCGAAATTCCCCTCCCCAATCAGACTGAATACTTTTTAATTTAGTGTTAAATTGCCTTTCTGCCATTTTAATAAAATATATTTGGTTATGGTAAGCATTAGATTTACGAGCTAATGGGTAGAACCACATATATTTCGAATGATGATCAACACATAATAAAAAATATCGATAACCATCAAATGATAAAGTGGGAGTTGGACCCCAAACATCACAATAAACTAAATCCAAAATATTAGCACTATGAAAATTGGAGTTTGATAATGATAATTTTGAAGACTTGCCTATTTGACAAGAAGTACATAACGAAGACGACAACTTGTCTAAAACAGGTAAATGAAAATGCAAAACAATAGAACGAAAAACTTGAGCATGAGGATGTCCAAGTCGTTGATGCCAAATGGTAGACGATGCTTTGAAGGCAGTAAAGGCGACTTTAGGAAGAGACTTGAGCTGAGGAAGGCGAAGGGAGTACAATCCATGTTCACTTGGACCCGTTAGGAGGATGGTGCGTGTAGACTCGTCCTTCACAACAAAATAAGAGGCATGAAACTCAAAGAAAACATTATTATCAACGCAAAACTTTTGAACAGATAAAAGATTTCTTTTAAGTTGAGGAACATGAAGGACATTAGAAAGTGTGAGGGTTTTATTTGGGGAATAAATTTTTGTTGAACCGATGTTTAAAATGGGTAAGGGTTTACCGTTACCAACAAAGAGAGAATCATTACCATAGTAGGCCTCAGAGTTGTCAAGGCTCTCAAAATCTGTGGTAGCGTGATCATTAGCTTCAGTGTCAGGAAGATAGTTAAAGCTCCGATGTGAACCAGCATCGGAATGAGTAGCATAATTGGCTTGAGAGTGGGTGCGTGGTTGAGAAGACTGATTTGGGCACTGAGATGGTAGATGACCAATCCCGCAACGGTTACAGTGACCATACACGATGTTTTGAGTAGATGCCCAAGAGAACTAACGTGAACTACCAGTTTCACGGTTGCGAGCAGTGTTGTTGCGATAATTACCCCTGTAGGAACCCCTTGAATTTCCACGACCTCCTCGGTTATTGTTTGAGGACCGAGGAGCATAGTAGGCCTGCGACGGTTGTGGAGGGGTAGAGGCAGCAGTCGGGTTCAGTTGGTTACCAAGTTGTGTAGCCATGAGTTGTAGGTTACTGATTTGTGTTTGAATGGATTGTAAATTCAGTTGTGGTTGTTGGGATGGGGCCGTGGCCATAAGAGTCTGTGGATTGGTTGGTTGTGTTGGTAAAAGTTTAGTAATCATATAATCATGGTCACTAATAAGACCATGAAGCTCACCAAAAGTGACCGGTGGAGTACAGGTTAAAAGGTTTGACTTGAGACCATAATATTCCTCACGAAGACCGGTAACCGTAAGCATGACAAGATCCTTATCCTTCATTGGTTCACCTATGTTTGCTAGAGCGGTTGCATATTCCTGAGCACGGCTTAAATATTCTGCAGGTTTTTCATCACTTTTCATAGTTATTCGAAGAAGCTGACTTTTGAGGGTGAACTCATGAGATGAGGAAACCGGAGCATAGGCACGTTCAAGAGACAGCCATATCTCACGAGAGGTCTGCCCTTGGACATGCTGAAACGAATCCTCAGAGATGGTAGATGTGATCAGTAAGCGCACATGAGCATCATTCTTCACCCATGGACTATAACTTGGATTGTCGGTGCTAGTGGTCCCTGTGGTGACTTTAGAAGGTGGACAGGGTATCGTTCCATCTACATAACTGAAGAGGTTATGAGAAATTAGAAAGGGTTCAAGCATTTGCTTCCAATATCCATAATTTGTAGGTTTAAGAGAGAACGCAAACTTGTGAGATTGATGGGTTGCTTTTTTGTCACACCCTGATATTTCCACGTATTACCGGTGGTCCCGGTTGGGGAGTATCGTGACGTAGTTGATATCATCATAGTCAAACAACACAATATTTAAATGCACAGCGGAAGCAAAAGATAGATTTTTATTTCAACCAAATAAAATTGTAATATTAAGTATCACAATAATAGTTGAAACAGATCCACAGGTGGATCAGATATAAAAAGAGAAACTGTTCAACAGACTTCGACATCTAGAGCTTGCAAGACTTGATTAATGATGCCTGGAGTATCCAACCTATTACGTATAGCACCTGCACTTAGCCTTTTTGGAAAATACGTCAGTTTACACTGGTAAATACAACTTAACTGACTCATTTTGAAAAGAGTTTAAAAATTGATTTGGATGCACTTCGGCAAAAATATCTTTTATAACTTGGGACAATTATTTAAAATAATCTTGTATACAGTTTTACTTATTTGTCGTCCATCAGGGCCGGTTTATAGGGCCGGACTAGATTAATTGACACGCCACAGGTATAATGCCCACAAGGATTATTTCATTTAAGTGGATTACCAGTTTTTACATAATGCATCTGTCAGGTGTATGCCTACACCCCGTGCTTAGGTCGTGGCCATTACTTTGAATGATGCCAAGGATATCCGGGACATGGTCATTTAACCCCCAAAAGCCATACACCAAATAATACAGAATAAAACGAGTTATGTAATTACATTAATCACAATCCGATTTAAATGACTACATACCCGACCAAGCGGTATTATTATAATACCGTATCCCAAGCCCGTATAGGGAAAATAAGTTAAGAGTATTTACCTGAGCAATGTGTAAGTCAAATACAGCAAGTACAGATGGCTTTTACTGGGCTCCTAATCTGGAACGAATGTTTATAATAACCTATTAGATTTCTAACGGGTCTTTAATTAAGCTTAAGCTTAGACCGGTTAGTTTTTAAAGGAAGATACGGTTCACACGCGTGAATATCAGTAGGTATCAAACCTTATATGTTTAAAATGGTTTTAATACATACTATGCGTTAAAAACGCTTAAAAAGGCGATTTGGAGCCATTTCCGGGTTCTATATAGAAAGCTGATATTTTATTATTCCAAAAGGTTTAAAATACTTTATTTATTATATAAAATCAGTAGCAAAAGGTTTGGGGTCAAAAAGATTTGTAAAACTCATTTTATAGCCAAAAAGGGCAAAACCGTCATTAACCGAATTAAGGCTACAACCCTATGTTATGCTCAGCCTAAAATAAATTAAAAATCTCCAAAAATCCCAAAATATTATATTACATCAGTGGGTAAAAATTTTGGTATTAAAAATCGGGTTTAGATAGGCTATATGCTAATTATGCCATTTAATTCATAAAAAGTCTTCTAATTACGCTAATGAGCATAACTCTTAATCTAGACCTCTAACTGATGTCAAATTTTGGGTACAAGTTTATAAATCAGTAACTAAGGTATCTACTCTTTTACATTTTCAAAAATCATATTTTAAGGTCATTTGGGCATAATGTTCAACATATAAGCATTTAACGGAAACATGCATGTGAATCGGATATCTATTGAACCAAGGTGTATAATCACAGAGGTTTATACTAACATGTAACTAGGTTCAAAAGAAGCTCTAAGGCAATCCTAAACTAGGCTTAAACGGGTGAGAACTGAAAGTCAAAGCAGAGGTCAAACTATGCGACTTTCGGTCCCGAACCGAGCCTAAACTGAAAATTGTCGGGGTGAACATGTTTAGACATGTTCTTACATTATTTACCAAGTTATATTAATGATAAAACAAGTTACATGGATCCTACATTGCTAATTATGCATTAATTTGAAAATTGGTATTTTGTTGACTTTTTAAAGTTAGCTTTGACCCGACAATTGATCTAGTTAGAGTGGGAATCAGAGAGTACCCTTTTAAGGGTTTATTACCCACATAAATACCTACTTATATGTACTTTTAATTCGAGATTTGACTGCACAAATTTTAATTAATCTCGAAGTCAAACTTTAATTACGACGGTTTGACTTTTAGCTAATTAACTAAGCTAAACTGAATTAGGAAGGGTAAAGGACACTTACAAGAGTCCTAAGCAATATTAGGGATCACTAGGAAGCTTGTTGCTGATCAGGGGAGCTCCAGAAATGAAGTTGTGAATGTTGCAAATGAATGAACAAAGTTGTTGCAACTAGAGCTCCTTATATATGCATTTTGAATCAACAAGATCATGCCAAGGAGGTCTATAATTGTTTCCAGATCAAGACAAGTGCCCCCCTATGCATGAAATACCATTGGGGCAGCCCCTGGTATGTAAAAACAAGTTTTAAAGTCGGTTAACAGGCCTGACTGGCAGTTGTTTGCGATATTCTGATACTGGGTGGTTCAGGCGGCCCACGTAAGATACCACCCAGGTCTACGCGGCCGGTATGGCCCTCCAGAACCTGCCAAACAAGTTTCAAACTTTGCATTTTTTGTCCTTGGTCCTTTTAAACGTGGTTTTAACTCTTGTTCTTGCATTTTCACCCCCTTGACCTGACTTTTAAGGACCTCAAGACTTATACAAACTTGGTTAAGTCCTTGGTTAACTTTGTGATCACCCAAAAAGTCATAAATTTCTACGTTAACGCTTTTAACCCCTCGTATACGAATATTGTCATAACTTTCCCATACGATAACGAAACTTGGTGAAATTTTTATCACATATTCTAGTGAGTATAATTTATCATTACAAAGCTTCGGGTTTGCTAAAAGGTCACTCAGAGGTATACTTTAACATGTTGACACATTTAACCCCTGTAGTTTGTAATTCCTCACTTTCTTTCACGATTAGGTTTGTATGATCCATGATTTATTCGTTTAAGGATATAAACATCATGTAGGGCTATTGTAGAGTATATTTATCCATTTTTGACATTTTGAACCCTTGTATTCACATACTTTTCTTGTTTGTCAACTTTAGTCCCTCTAGAGTATTCTTTCACACGCTCAAAGCTTATGACACGTGTCAATACGTTATTGGACATGAAATTACGAGGTGTTACATCCTCACCCCTTAAAAGAAATCTCGACCCCGAGATTTACTGAAACAAATGAGGGTACTTTTCTTTCATTGTGGACTCTACCTCCCATGTGTACTCGGGACCTCTGCGGGCATCCCATTTAACCTTTACAATAGGCACATGCTTCCTTCGAAGCTTCTTTACCTGTCGATCCTCAATCGACAATGGTTTTTCCACAAACTTCAAGCTCTCATCTATATGCACATCTATGTGTTGTATGACTAGCGATTCATCTGCTAGACATTTCTTCAGATTGCAGATGTGGAATACATTATGAATACCACTGAGCTCTTTAGGCAAGTTCAACTTATAAGCCACTGATCCTACACATTCGATAACCTCGAATGGTCCTATATACCTTGGGCTTAACTTACCTTTCTTACCAAATCTCATCACTCCCTTCCAGGGTGATACTTTAAGTAAAACTTTATCACCAACCTCAAATTTTAGAGGTTTACGCTTTAAATTTGCGTAGCTTTTCTGCCTATCCCTGGCAGCTTTCAGGAGGTCGCGAATTTGGACAATCTTGTCCGTTATTTCAAAGACTAAATCAAGTCCTGATAATTGCACTTCTCCTACTTCCGCCCAACAAATAGGCGTCCTGCATTTTCTACCATATAATGCTTCAAAAGGCGCAGCCTTAATGCTCGTATGATAGCTATTGTTATAGGAGAACTCGATCAATGGTAGGTGGTTATCCCAACTACCACCTAAGTCAATCACACATGCACGAAGCATGTCTTCCAAAGTTTGGATGGTACGCTCATTCTGTCCATCTGTCTGTGGGTGGTAAGCTGTACTAAAATTTAAGCGCGTGCCCAAAGACTGTTAGAAGCTTTTCCAAAAATGTGATGTGTATCTGGTATCTCTGTCAGAGATAATTGACACTGGTACGTCATGCAGAGATACAATCTTATCAACGTACAATTGGGCTAACATGTCAGAGCTATAAGTCTCCTTAATGGGTAGGAAATGTGCTGACTTAGTCAGTCTATCTACTATTACCCATATCGTATCATTTCCCTTCCTTGTTTTTGGCAACTTGGTGATGAAATCCATTGTCACCGTTTCCCACTTCCATGTGGGAAGTTCAGGTTGTTGTAGCAAACCTGACGGCTTCTGATGTTCAGCCTTGACTTGCGCACACGTCAAACATTTAGCTACATAGGCAGCTATGGACTTCTTCAAGCCTATCCACCAATAGTTCGCCTTTAGATCCTGGTACATCTTATCAGCTCCAGGATGAATAGAATATTTGGAACTGTGGGCTTCCTGGAGGATAACATCCCAAAGTCCTCCATAAATTGGAACCCATATTCGTCCATTTAACCTTAGGATTCCGTCCTTGTCATAGGATAACTGCTCTTTAGTTACTCCTAGCTTTTCATCAGGATAGTTAGCTTCCAACACAGCTTCTTTCTGTGCAGCTAACAACCTTTCATTTAAACTATTCTTTATCTCAATGCTCTTGGCATTGATTCTTATAGGTTTCACTCTTTCCTTCCTGCTTAAGGCATCAGCAACCACATTTACCTTGCCTGGATGGTATCTTATCTCACAGTCATAATCATTCAAAGTTTCCATCCATCGTTGTTGCCTCATGTTTAAATCCTTCTGATTAAACAAGTGTTGAAGGCTCTTGTGATCTGAATAGATCACACACTTGGTTCCATACAAGTAATGCCTCCACAGTTTTAATGCAAATACAACGGCACCCAATTCCAAGTCATGGGTGGTGTAATTCTTCTCGTGCACCTTTAACTGTCGTGAAGCATAGGCAATGACTTTTCCTTTTTGCATAAGCACACATCCCATCCCGGTGTGTGATGCATCACAGTATACCACAAATTCATCAATTCCATCAGGCAACGTTAATACAGGAGCGTTGCTCAACTTTTGCTTCAGAATATCGAAAGACTCTTGCTGCTTAGACCCCCAGTCAAACTTACTTTTCTTGCGGGTGAGTAAAGTCATGGGTGCTGCAATTCTTGAGAAGTTTTCGATAAATCGCCTATAGTATCCTGCTTAACCTAGGAAGCTACGAATCTCTATAGGCGTCTTTGGCTCTTGCCAGTTCATAACTGCTTCCACCTTGGCGGGATCCACTTGGATACCACGCTCACTAACCACATGTCCAAGGAATTGGACTTCCCGAAGCCAAAATTCACACTTTGAAAATTTGGCGTAGAGTTTCTCATGACATAGAAGTCTAAGTATACAGCGAAGATGTTTTTCATGGTCAGCTTGGTTCTTCGAGTAGATGAGGATGTCGTCGATGAAGACGATGACAAATTTGTCCAAATAGGGCTTGCAGACGCGATTCATGAGATCCATGAACGCGACAGGAGCATTAGTGAGCCCAAAAGGCATCACTAGGAACTCGTAATGACCATAACGAGTCCTAAATGCAGTCTTGTGTACATCTTCATCTTTAACCTTCAACTGATGATAGCCTGACCTCAAATCGATCTTAGAGAAGTAGCTTGCCCCTTGTAATTGATCGAACAGATCGTCGATCCTGGGCAAAGGATACCTATTATTGATAGTGACTTTATTAAGCTCACGGTAATCGATGCACAGACGCATCGATCCATCCTTCTTTTTGACAAACAAGATTGGCGCTCCCCAAGGAGACGAACTAGGTCTAATGAAACCTTTGGCTAGCAGATCATCTAACTGTGTCCTCAACTCCTTCATCTCTGTTGGTGCCAACCTATAAGGTGCTCTAGCAACAGGTGCTGCTCCGGGGATGATGTCAATTCGGAATTCCACTTGCCTATCTGGTGGTAAACCAGGTAGTTCTTCAGGGAAAACTTCAAGATATTCTGAAATGACGGGGATGTCTTCTATCTTAGGTTTTGGCTCATCAATAGTAACCTGTGCCATATAAATGACACAACCCTTCTTCAAACATCTTGATGCCTTGAGCATAGACACTTGCTCAGGCAGTCCATACTGGGTATCTCCCTGAATGGTAAGTGGCTCACCAGACGGAGTCTTGATCACCACTTGCTTCTTATTGCACACGATCTGGGCCTGGTTATGAGATAACCAGTCCATGCCTAAAACGATGTCGAAACCTGCTAACTTCATAGGAAGTAGGGATAAAGGAAAGGAGTGGTTCCTAATGGATATGAAACATCCATCTAATATGGTTGAGGCGGTTTCTAGGGTGCCATCTGCTAATTCCACCTCATATTTCACACTTAAGGTTTTAACAGGTAAATTCAGCAATTTGCAAAACTTATTATCTACAAATGATTTATCAGCTCCTGAATCAAACAATACTCTTGCATAGACATCATTTATGAGGAAGGTACCTGTGATCACATTGTCGTCCTGGACAGCTTCCTTTGCATCCATCCTGAAGACCCTAGCATTGGTCTTCTTGAGCTCTTCAGGCTTCTTGGCGTATTTAGGGCAATTGGTTTTAATGTGCCCTTTCTCATTGCAGTTGTAGCATGTGGCATCCTTAATCTTCTTGCAATTAACAGTCTTGTGCTCTTTAGATTTGCACAGTCCACATGCAGGTGATCCCGACTTAGACTTGGACTCAAGTCTGCACTTTCCAAAGTGGTGTTTTTGGCAAGTCTTGCACTTTGGCTTTTCCTCAGTTTGTTGGCTACCCTTGTTGGATCCAGACTTCTTCTTGAAGTCAGTGTTACCTTTATGCTTCTTTTCTGACCTTCGTGAGTTATCATCCTCACGTTTTCTCTTGCCTTCTTTTGAATTCCTCAGCGATCTTAGCCTGACCGCGTCCAAGGTAAGGGACAAAGATAGATCAGCTGCTGATCTAAAAGTAGCAGGTCTGGACGCCTTAACACTGGCTTTGATTTCTGGGGCTAAACCTCCAATGAAGCGAGCAATCCTTTTGGGTTCCGGGGTTACGAGATATGGAACCAGCCTAGACAGGGTATTGAAATTGGTGAGGTAAGCTTGGCAATCTAAATTCTTCATCACCAACGATAAGAAATCTGATTCAATTCTTTCAACTTCGTGTTGCGGGCAATAATTCTCCTTAATGAGAGCAACAAACTGATCCCATGACAAATTGTAGAGCGGGATCTTCCCAGCAGCTTGAATGAGAGACTTCCACCATGCCAGTGCCTCTCCCTTGAATGATTGGGATACATACTTTACTACATCCTTCTCAGCACAACCGCTGATGTCAACTACCGTGTCCATCTCATCCAACCAGGTCATACAATCTATTGCCCCTTTCTCCCCAGTGAAATCCCGGGGTTTGCAGGAAACAAAGTACTTATAGGTACAAGACTTGGTACGAGGTTTATCATCAAACACTATCCTTTTTGATGGAACACTGTTTTGATTAGATGAATGTCGATCATCATCTTTCTTTCGTTCCTCTTTCTTAGAGGGTGGCTTGCTATGAGCCTCTGATTGAGTGTTAGGTTTGGAGTGAGGTGTGGATAGGGTCCTACTTCGAGTCCTGCTGGATTCATCATACTGCCGTTCGATGGCTTTGGTAACAGCATTGTCTACTAATGCTTGTAGCTCCGCACCAGTCACAAGTATTTTAGTATTTTCATGGTTTTCCACTGGGTGACTGTTTCCTTCTTCTGACCTAGCCATGTAGCTTTAATTGCTACATAAAGAATTAAGGACAAGGTTTAATTTAGAAGCCTAAATAGTACTATTGCTCTTGACGATTTATTAACCATGGTTTTAATAGCCATTTTAGTTAATTTGATAAATATATAATTATTCAGGATTTTTATCATAATCCTAAATTATAAGTTAGTAATAGCACAAAAGGCCTAGTCATATAAACAAATTTAATTTATAAGCCCAGATTTTATGGAATCGAGGCATTAAGGTTTGAATCCAAATTCATTACCTTTTCTTGACAGGGAGTTGTAGGCTACCTCTGTCTTTAGTCCCAGAGGACGTTAATTATAGCCCGTGGGCGTTTCATCCTTAAGGGATGATTTAAATCAGGGAAATTGGATTAACCCATTTCAAGGATGACTTATGTGATTTTATCGAATCACATTTTGCCAAGAGTGTTAACATGTCTTCAGATGTTAACAAGGATTGGGATCATTTGAATAGGTTTTACCATCTTGGCCATGTTTGTAATGACATTTAGGCTAGGTCTTACCTTTAAGATTCTTTTTATTATTTTAACGTAGAACAATCCCTAAATTGAGAAGTTAATATGGATCTGAATCTAATTGAGGAACTACCATCTTGGCCCTGTCTTAAGGTGACATATGTCTAGGTTTTGTCCCTTTTTAAATTTTGCCATTTTATTATAATGGTAGATCTTTTAGTAGGAATGTTAATTCATTTAAGTCACATTTACGTTTTTGCATATAATTAATAAAAATGAAAATTTAAACTAACCATTCCATCACATAATTTAAAAATAACGAGTCTACCCTAAAAAGGGGCTTCTACTGAAATAATATGCCCACGCAGGGGCTTAAACAAACAACACACCCATGTAGGGGTCAAACAAAAGACTTGCCCACGCAGGGGCTCAACTAAAAACAAGGAAATATAACCGACAATTTGAAGGATTCAATGGTCCTTCTTGCTCTTTCCTTTTATTAAACCTGCTAATCCCTTAAAGAAACCTTGTCCTTCCCTGCGATCTCTGTGAACCTAACGCTCAACGTGGTCCAATCTTTCGAGAATTTCCTCCCGCTCAGGCGGGGAAAACCGAGGTACCTGCGGCTGTGGCTGCGGCTGATGTGGAGGTCGAAGAGACGGCTGCTGTTGGTACCCATAGGCTGGGTATCCAACTCCCCAAGGAGTTCCGTAAGGCCCTCTGGGGTAAAGAGCATTGTAGTTCCATGCCGCTAGGTAGGGGTCAATCTCAGCATAATTGAAGCTGTTGTGAGCCAGCTGCTCGAAGGGATTATATGTTGCTGCGCCAGTGTATGTGGGGATTGGGTTGTCAAGGCCCAATGGTGGTGGCATAACAGGTGCGGAATTCACTTCTAGGTTGGGGTTTGAAGGTCCCCCAAACTACTGGTCTTCTCGAAGTGGCGGATAGTGGCTGTTACTCGATGGTTGGGGGGTGCTGATATGCACTCCTCTACCTTGCACGGACACCCGTGCGTTTGTTCTCCTTCGCCTCGGCAGCTCAGGAGGTTGCTGCTGAGGTGGTGGTGGTGGTGGGGTAACTGCCACAAATCGAGAGTCCTTGGAAGGATCCGATTGCTGCTGCTGCTGAGGAGTTGAATGGTAAGAGGGCGTGAAATACCACTCAAACTGGTTGAATCTGGCTTGGTAACTATCAGGACCACGGTAAGGTGATCCATGAAACGATGATCCATCTGAGATTTCAATAGGATGTGTGGGGGTACCGGTCGATGGTTCGGTAGGGTCAGTATCCTCATCCATATCCATGGCGTGGTCTCCGGAAAAGTGATCTTCGGGTCCCAATGGGTTAGCACCCACTGGTTCTTCGAGGTAATTTGCCGGGTTGAACCGGATTCGAAAGAGATGAGATGGGTTATCAAAGGAATGACGTGAGTTGGACCGCTGAAGAGGGATAAACGAAGGTTGTGGGTTTTCAGGCTCATTTTCTGAATGGGGTCCAAAAGAGTGTAAGTAAGAAGGTGACGAAGCTAACGAGACAGATCGCCTCGCTGGCTGTAAGTGTGTCCTCCAGTCTCCCTGTGGGCTGGTGCTAATAGGGACAGGTGAAGTTCGCCTTTGAGAAGGCCCAGCCTCCTGGTCGTGGCCCGTCACAGGTGATTTTCCTTTCCTCCTAAGAAATCTTGGCGGCATATTCAGACCTGTCAACATAAACAAAGATAACAACAAGGAATAATATAAAAGACAAAAATAAAACAAAATCAGGATTTGTCCTATGTTCTTTGTCTAGACTCGAAAATTCGAGGAATGTGCAATTGTGTACTAAAATTAAACACAAAAGGCTAGTGTTTAATTCACTCAGTGTTGGCTCTGATACCAACCTGTCACACCCCGATATTTCCACGTATTACCGGTGGGCCCGGTTGGGGTGTATCGTGACGTAGTTGATATCATCATAGTCAAACAACACAATATTTAAATGCACAGCGGAAGCAAAAGATAGATTTTTATTTCAACCAAATAAAATTGTAATATTAAGTATCACAATAATAGTTGAAACAGATCCACAGGTGGATCAGATATAAAAAGAGAAACTGTTCAACAGACTTCGACATCTAGAGCTTGCAAGACTTGATTAATGATGCCTGGAGTATCCAGCCTATTACGTATAGCACCTGCACTTAGCCTTTTTGGAAAATACGTCAGTTTACACTGGTAAATACAACTTAACTGACTCATTTTGAAAAGAGTTTAAAAATTGATTTGGATGCACTTCGGCAAAAATATCTTTTATAACTTGGGACAATTATTTAAAATAATCTTGTATACAGTTTTACTTATTTGTCGTCCATCAGGGCCGGTTTATAGGGCCGGACTAGATTAATTGACACGCCACAGGTATAATGCCCACAAGGATTATTTCATTTAAGTGGATTACCAGTTTTTACATAATGCATCTGTCAGGTGTATGCCTACACCCCGTGCTTAGGTCGTGGCCATTACTTTGAATGATGCCAAGGATATCCGGGACATGGTCATTTAACCCCCAAAAGCCATACACCAAATAATACAGAATAAAACGAGTTATGTAATTACATTAATCACAATCCGATTTAAATGACTACATACCCGACCAAGCGGTATTATTATAATACCGTATCCCAAGCCCGTATAGGGAAAATAAGTTAAGAGTATTTACCTGAGCAATGTGTAAGTCAAATACAGCAAGTACAGATGGCTTTTACTGGGCTCCTAATCTGGAACGAATGTTTATAATAACCTATTAGATTTCTAACGGGTCTTTAATTAAGCTTAAGCTTAGACCGGTTAGTTTTTAAAGGAAGATACGGTTCACACGCGTGAATAAGCGAAGACCGGAATAGAATGTGATTTAGACCCGACAAGTTTGAAGACTTGTATAATATGGGTAAACTAAACACATTCTGGATTTTGAGACAAAAAGATAAGGTTTGACCCGTTTCGGTCAATTTATGCAAACTAGTTACATAAACCGAACCGAACGCGAAAGAAGCGTAACGGGTAACCATATGAGTCATATACAGGTTTCCTATGCCTTAAATATGTCGAGATATCAGTAAGATATCTTCTATTATGCCGGAAATGGATTTAAACCCAAACTATGCCTTGTAAGGGCATTTTGGTCATTTAAAAGGTTATAAAAGAGTTTAATTAGTAATCTGAGTTACAGGTCTGATTTATTTAGTAAATATACTTAATTTAATAAGTTATAACAGTAGGGTACTAGATATATGTGAAATTTATCATTTAAAACCAAACTATGCACCTTAGGGGTATTTTGGTAATTTCACATAGGCTAAAAAGATCAAAACTGGAATTCTGAGTTTAAAACTTTAGCTTACTGTCAAAGTATGAAAATATACTTGAAATATCAGTAGGTATCAAACCTTATATGTTTAAAATGGTTTTAATACATACTATGCGTTAAAAACGCTTAAAAAGGCGATTTGGAGCCATTTCCGGGTTCTATATAGAAAGCTGATATTTTTATTATTCCAGAAGGTTTAAAATACTTTATTTACTATATAAAATCAGTAGCAAAAGGTTTGGGGTCAAAAAGATTTGTAAAACTCATTTTATAGCCAAAAAGGGCAAAACCGTCATTAACCGAATTAAGGCTACAACCCTATGTTATGCTCAGCCTAAAATTAATTAAAAATCTAGAAAAATACCAAAATATTATATTACATCAGTGGGTAAAAAGTTTGGTATTAAAAATAGGGTTTAGATAGGCTATATGCTAATTATGCCATTTAATTCATAAAAAGTCTTCTAATTATGCTAATGAGCATAACTCTTAATCTAGACCTCTAACTGATGTCAAATTTTGGGTACAAGTTTATAAATCAGTAACTAAGGTATCTACTCTTTTACATTTTCAAAAATCATATTTTAAGGTCATTTGGGCATAATGGTCAACATATAAGCATTTAACGGAAACATGCATGTGAATCGGATATCTATTGAACCATGGTGTATAATCACAGAGGGTTATACTAACATGTAACTAGGTTCAAAAGAAGCTCTAAGGCAATCCTAAACTAGGCTTAAATGGGTCAGAACTGAAAGTCAAAGCAGAAGTCAAACTATGCGACTTTCGGTCCCGAACCGAGCCTAAACTGAAAATTGTCGGGGTGAACATGTTTAGACATGTTCTTACATTATTTACCAAGTTATATTAATGATAAAACAAGTTACATGGATCCTACATTGCTAATTATGCATTAATTTGAAAATTGGTATTCTGTTGACTTTTTAAAGTTAGCTTTGACCCGACAATTGATCTAGTTAGAGTGGGAATCAGAGAGTACCCTTTTAAGGGTTTATTACCCACATAAATACCTACTTATAGGTACTTTTAATTCGAGATTTGACTGCACAAATTTTAATTAATCTCGAAGTCAAACTTTAATTACGACGGTTTGACTTTTAGCTAATTAATTAAGCTAAACTGAATTAGGAAGGGTTAAGGACACTTACAAGAGTCCTAAGCAAGATTAGGGATCACTAGGAAGCTTGTTGCTGATCAGGGGAGCTCTAGAAATGAAGTTGTGAATGTTGCAAATGAATGAACAAAGTTGTTGCAACTAGAGCTCCTTATATATGCATTTTGAATCAACAAGATCATGCCAAGGAGGTCTATAATTGTTTCCAGATCAAGACAAGTGCCCCCCCATGCATGAAATACCATTGGGGCAGCCCCTGGTATGTAAAAACAAGTTTTAAAGTCGGTTAACAGGCCTGACTGGCAGCTATTCACGATATTCTGATACTGGGCGGTTCGGGCGGCCCGCGTAAGATACCACCCAGGTCTTACGCGGCCGGTATGGCCCTCCAGAACCTGCCAAACAAGTTTCAAACTTTGCATTTTTGGTCCTTGGTCCTTTTAAACGTGGTTTTAACTCTTGTTCTTGCATTTTCACCCCCTTGACCTGACTTTTAAGGACCTCAAGACTTATACAAACTTGGTTAAGTCCTTGGTTAACTTTGTGATCACCCGAAAAGTTATAAATTTCTACGTTAACGCTTTTAACCCCTCGTATACGAATATTGTCATAACTTTCCCATACGATAACGAAACTTGGTGAAATTTTTATCACATATTCTAGTGAGTATAATTTATCATTACAAAGCTTCAGGTTTGCTAAAAGGTCACTCAGAGGTATACTTTAACATGTTGACACATTTAACCCCTGTAGTTTGTAATTCCTCACTTTCTTTCATGATTTGGTTTGTATGATCCATGATTTATTCGTTTAAGGATATAAACATCATGTAGGGCTATTGTAGAGTATATTTATCCATTTTTGACATTTTGAACCCTTGTATTCACATACTTTTCTTGTTTGTCAACTTTAGTCCCTCTAGAGTATTCTTTCACACGTTCAAGGCTTATGACACGTGTCAATACGTTATTGGACATGAAATTACGAGGTGTTACATTTTTCTTGATTAATAAATAAAGTGATGGCAGCCATTAGTGACCTGATTGTAGTATGGCTGGTTGATTTAGGTTACCTGAAGAGTTGATTGCTGCTGTTTGACAGAAAAGAAGATTATATGCTGCGATGTCTGATGTCTGAAGGTCGCAGAAGTTAACTGATGTCTTCCAGAGCGATTTTGGAAGTTAACTGGTTGATCTACAGAAGTAAACTGCGATGTTGATGTCTAATGTCTGAAGGTCGCCGTAGGGTTTTTTTTGGCGGGGTTTTTGGAGGCAGTAGGGTTTAAGGCCGAGATTTTGGAGAGGGGTTTGATTAGGATCTGATACCCAATCAAACCGTGATATTATGTTATATAATCATAATTGCTGATTACAATAGTTTATATAGATGACTAAATTACATTCTAATACCCTCTATTATAAACTAATTATATATCTAGACGACTAGTCTAATACACCCACAAGTCATAGATCTATGTCCCCAAACATCCACAAAAAAGCCACTTCAACAGACGAGCAGGCAAAATAATCAAACCGATGGGTTTGTTAAGTTTTACATAAAACGCCATATTTTGGTGTCAGTTCTTGTACTATTAAAGAACAAAGAGACTGATGACAGTGAATATTGTGAAGAGAGATCCGATTAGGATTTTTAATTTATTTTCTTCGCTTGTATTTTATTTTACTGTGGCTGAAATACAATCCAACAATTGAAAAACGCCAAGATAACCCAAACGCCAAAATGTTTATAAAAAATAATAGAACAATTGGCCAACTTGTTTAAAACACCTTGAAAAACGCCATTCAAATGTGGCATACGATTTGAATAAACGCCATAAACTCCAAAATATTAATAAGATTGAAGGGGTAAGGTCCCAAAAACCTCTCTTTAAGTACTTGAGAACATACCACAACCTCATCTTTAACCCTCTTTAGACTTTGCGCGGCCGCGCACTGGTCCAACAAAGAGGACACAGAAGAAAGACAACAAGCAACACCTGCGCGCCAAAAGGAAATTAATAAATCCTTGCGCCTCTCTCCATAACGGACAGAGACAAAAATCCCAGTAAGTACTCCCGCTTAAATAATACCCAGACTTGGATATTATTTACTTCACTGATACCGCACGATAAGGAGTCTCACTGGATTACGACTGTAAATCTTCTAGAAGACTCAATCGTGCACCACCAGACGGTTATAACCGTCCAGGACACGTGTCATCATCCCGGGCTCCCTTGAAGTCACGATGATGGCATAAAATTGGAGAGAAATCTCCACTTACCCACTTTACACGTGGCAATACCCCAGCCGTTGATCTGAATCGCGATCCGTGTGCTCTCACGTCGGATTAAGAGAATTAACGGAAGGAAAAATAACCGCTTACGGAATTAGCACATTTCGTCAATATTTCAATAACAGGTTTTCCCACCCAAACTTTGGCTATAAATAGAAGAGCAATTCAGGTACAACTTCAAGTTACACTCACTTCACTTATACTTCTTCTTCTTCATATACCGATACTTATTCTCACACCGGAGGGTGGTCACGGAGAGAACCCCCATTCTCCCCGTGGCGAGTCTAACGGTGTCTATTTTGCAGTTATCGAGAAGAGGAGAGGATCTGTCCCTTTGAACCGAGCGAGAAGAAACCAGCCCTTTTTATGCAGAACCTAACCCCCTGGTTTATCTGATTCCGGTCATTTAACCAGTGTTTCTTCATTGGCACCCACCGATTTCTCTGTTTCATCCGTTTTTTCTCGTTTTCGATTCACTTTGTTGTTTCCATTTGCAAATGGAAGAAACTTCAACTCACCGTCAAAATGGCCCTCGGCCAAATTTTGTGAACAATACCCAGGTAGAGGGTATTGTAGAAGAAGCTTCGGATGACAATGAAGTGCAGTTCACTAATAATCATCCGAACGAACCTGTCACCCCAGGGGTACAGCCTGAGATCCCTGTAAGCTCAATCCTATCACCAGGAGAGACCCCAATCTCCTGGTATGTCAGATCTCAGGGGGCATTGAATGCTGTGTATGCACAACTCTGTGCACAAACTGCTCCCCAAACCCAATCAAGAAGGCATGTGTCCCGAAATCGAGCACCATCAGTCCCACACGTTTCTCAGCATGATGGACCATCACGGGTCCAGATCAAAGACACTGAAGTCTACTCTAGATCTCCAACGAGATATGAGTATACTCAGTCCGAAAATCGCAGGAGAGAATATCGAGATGAGTCCCACTCTCATAGAAGGCCATCAGTTCACACCAGGTTGGGTTCGCAATGGAACACACACACCAGTGAATACGATCGAACTTACCGGGAAGGAGACAGTGCAAGTGTGTTTAGTCAGTTACAACCGAACAACAACAAATGTAGACCCCGCGCGGTTTACAACCCTGAAGCTGAGAACAATTATGATCTGATCTATCGCCCTGCAGAAGCGGCAGAGAATTCCAAATTTATTAGAGAAATTGCTCTGGATCCATTAGAAAAGCGAAGCTCCCATCTAACGTAGGCAAGTTTAACGGTATATATGACGGATCCAGATGACCATCTGCGAGTCTTCACAAGCGCAGGATTGGTGGGAGGCTGGACTCTACCGATGTGGTGTCACCTCTTTGTTCAAACCCTTACGGGCGCCGCAAGGCTCTGGTTTTACAATCTGCCCGTGGGAAAAATCATGTCATGGGTAGACTTGCGCGAGAAGTTTTTGGTACATTTCAGCCAGCAAAAGCGATCCATTCGCGACACGGCGGATGTAATGAATATCTGGCGCCGCGATGATGAAAGTTTAGAAGACTTCATTACTCGTTATAATAAAGAAGTACTCGAGATAGGGGACGTTCACGAGCATCTGATCCGAGCCCAATTTAAATATGCCGTCAGGTGTGACGACATGAAAAAAGTTTTGTCCGGAACGGAGTGACTCCCAAAAAGCTGGGAAAAATTAATGGCGGCTAAGGTCTATGCCCAGACTGAGAAAAATCTCAGCACAAACAGGCCGCCACCACCGCACAGCCGCCCAACGGATTTAGGCCCGAGCAGCGGGAAAAAATTTAAGAAAAGCTGGCGCGATTCGAGTTCAGGAAATTATTCCTCAGAAGATGCACGAGGTACCATTAATAAGCTCGCTGCACAGAGAGAAGCTAAACAAGAAAACAGGGAGAGACAATGGACTCCCCTAACCAAAACTCCCGCAGAAGTACTGAGTACGGAGGATTACCAGTTTAAGCCTCCACCACCTATTAAGAACAAACGCGGACAGGACCCAAGTCAGTTCTGTGATTATCACAAAGACAACGGTCATACCACCAATAACTACATCTCCTTGCGCACTGAGATCGAGAAGGCGCTTAAAAGCGGTGAGCTCACTCACCTATTACAAAATGTGCGCAAGGAGATAAAACAAATTACTCTTGGCGAGGAAGGCCCGAGTAAAAAGGCGAAAAATTAAGGAACACCTCTATAGTCTCCTTGGAGATTGGAACAGACTCTACAGTTTATCAATTCTAAGCAAGAAATAGAGTGTAAGTTAAGTCCCGTGTAATTATTTTAATAGACTTTGTACGGCCTCTGCGCCTTATCCATAAATAAACAACAAAGTTTCTATTATTCTTGTGTTTTTTCTTACAAAGTGCATGCAATCTTTTGGTAAACGCAAAAACATTATGGTAAATATAATACAAGTCTCATGAACGGTCAGTGATTACATCGCCCAAGACCATACGTTCACACATGAGCTTTATACCACTTTCATTCGCCTTACCTAATCAAAGTAATTGTACCCATGCAAAATATTGTAAACCAAAAAACACATATCATACTACTCTTGGCGCACCAATACGCCCTAAAAATCATCAAACACGGCAGTGTTTCAATACATGTTATTTGCGCGACAGCGCATTAACAAAAAAAAAGGGATACACATCCCAAATAACTATAAAAATAATTGTTCATACAACCACAAGAAGAAACCTACGCTAAATCTTTATCTTCATCCCCATCTGGGAAGATTTCCTTCAGTTGCGCTACATGATCTTCAGACTGCAATGCAACATTTATAAGATCCATGACAGGAAGCTGTAAGTTGTTGAATTCTGTTTTCATAGCTACAAAGGCAGCACCAGTATTAACGCCATGAGTAGCGGATCTACTAGTATCCCAATCAACCTTCAAAGCATTAACTACATGGTGCGAGCATTCCGCATACCCTTGAGCATATCTGTCATTTCGCACAGCAACCACCAAACGCGCAACCATTTTATCTAGTTCTTCAGAATTCAACACTGATTCAGCAACCTATAAAAACAAGAAAGGCAAATAAGGGAAAAAGCGCAAGACATTTCCACAAGAAACACAAGCAGAAGACAACTTACAGTGGCGATCCCGCGTTCTTTCAGCCATAGCATATCACTTTTCAAAGGCTCAAGTTCACTTTCCGCCGTCGCTCGCGCCGTTTCAGAATTTTCTAGTTTTTCTTCAGTTTCAGCTAGACAGCGGGATGTTTCAGCCTTTTCAGAACGCGCAAGCTCCAAATGTTTCTTAAGTTGTTCCTGATCAGACAGCAAAGCAGTAAGTTCTTCTATCTCTTTATCTCTAAGAGCAAGAGTGGCGCAGGTATGTACCTCTCGTTGTTCACTTCGTTCCCTGTGGGAACGCGCCTCATCTCGCGCAGCTTCAGCGACAGCTTTTTCCTTCTTTAATTTTTCGATCTCCGCATCTTGTTTCTTCAATTTCTCAACCTCAGCCTTGAGATTATTGATAACATTGTGGAGACCCATCTTCTCAGCATTATCTTTCTCGCAGATCTTTTTCCAGTTCTTGCGCTCCTCGGAAAGAAGGGCAGCTTCGGCTTCCGCCTTTCTCTTCCAGCCTGCAACAGACCACTCTTCAGTTTTTTGATCAGTCTCAAACTTGGCCTGATCAGCTTCCAGTTTATTCCTCAACGGGGCAACACGGCTCTCATCATCAGCAACTTTCTTCTTGGATATCTTGAAGGCAGCCCACTCCTTGTGCATACTGTGCCACTCACGCACTATGCGGTGCGTAGTGGATGTATAAGAAGCAACCTCCTCAAGGTAGGCATGGTAAGTCTGATCATGAAGACGTCCCTCTTGAAACTTAATTTCTCCAGGCGGAAAAGCACCCTGTAGCCAGTCTCGGCATACGCGCCAATCTGAAAAGGTGTCGCCTTTCTTCAGATTCCAAATAGGAACATGAATTTCGAAAGCATTCTTTTCCGAATAAGTTCTATAATAATAATCCCCCAGAGTTTCATCTGGGCAGATTGGAGAATTCTTGCCAGCAGCAGAGAATGAGCCTTGGTCTTCAACAGTGACCTTCTCAATATTCTCAGGCATAGAACCAGAAGCTTTGGAAGGAGAAGTTGTAACAGGGATCTCTTCAACAGTCTTCCCTTTCTCCAAATCATGAGCAGCAAGTTCAGGAGTTTTTGGGTTACCAGCACCATCTACAATCTCTGGGCTAGTAACTTTTTCTGCATCCACAGCAACATCAACAGGCTTATCAGCCTCAGGATTCTCAGCCCCAGCAGTCTTCCCCGCCTCACGCTCAGGAATCTCAGTGTTCTTTAACTGGTCAGCAACAGAGGTGCGTGGGGGAGAGGGTGGAAGTTCTTCATTAACCATAGGCGATGGTTCTGTGGGAGCAGAAGAGTTTGGTTTTTCTGTAAAAACAAACGCATGAATCACAATTATTCAAGGGAAAAGAAGAGAGCAAAAGATGACACTTACCAGGAACAGATTCTGAAATAAAGGCATCCAGGTTGCCCCTCCTAGTAATTTTCTTCTGCTGGATCTTCTTCGCAGGCTGACCTTCAGTTTCATCGTCAGTCTGTTTTCTTTTTCCTGCTTTCTTCCTCACTAAGCGCTCAGGACTTGATTCCAAATAAATGGGATCATCAGGATTTGATGGAGGGATATCAGCAGTATCTGTTGGCTCCGGCTTCGGTCTTCTTATAACTACAGGCGCAAGACCCTCCAATACCACCACATAATCACACCAGGAGTCAGAGGAACGGCACATACCTTTCTTCTCTCCCCCAACATTTTTAACCTTCGAAGGTTGAGCTTTCTCAGCATCACTCTTCTTCGGTGCAGCAGTAGTTGCGGGTGCGCGTCTTTTCTTCTCAGGGCCTATGCCCAAATTAAACAGTTCACCTACTACAAAAAGAATTAACTTATTCAAGCGCGCAAAAACAGCAAACAAAAAACACTGCGATAAAAACTTACTAGCACCAGTAGCAGGTTGCGCAGACAGATCATTATCCCGCGGAAGAACAAAGTTATTCACAATGCGGTGATACCAAAGTTCCTCATCAGGTTTCTTGGGAAGGGTAGTCATTTTCCCACATTCCTTCTCGAAAGCAACAACATATAAAGAAACAACTGCGCAAAGGGAAAGCAAAAGCAAATTAAAAAAAAAAGAAGAAGAAGAAGAGAGACAAGTGAAGAAACAGGGCAAAACTTAAAATCTTACTTTTGCCATCTTCCATATACACCGGCTTCTCTTCTCGATTCATCCACCAGTTCAGACTCATGCTGGCACCAACAAGAGCTTTCTCTGGCAAGGCAATAGACGGAACATCTTTCAGATCCTGGTACCAATTTTCGTCAACAGGAGTTTGAATGGTATCAGTGGGGACATCTTCTTTTCCCCTAAATATCATCCTCATCGGGATAACTCCTACTTTGATAAAAAAGAATTTCTGTTTCCAATCATGGAAGGATTTTGGGGGTTGCAGTAAGATCTTCTTTGCAGACGCTCTTTGCACAAAAGAATAAAACCCCTGAGAACAGTGCATTTGGTGGACGACACGGAAACGAGGAACTGTTGGTTCGATATGCATCGTCCGACACACAAATTCAAAATGGCGAACCCTAACCATACCAATAGATCTGAGAGATATGGAACGTGTAATATTCAAGAATTTCAAGAAAAAATTTTATTACAGGCAAACGAAAATTGCCTGCAGAGAAGAAATCCCAAAATAAGGTCATATACTCGGCCAGAGCATTCGCTGCTGTCTGACCCTCGTCAGGGTATCGAGCACCCCAGTTTTCTGGAAACCTGAGATTCCGAATCAAACCATCAAAAGTTGACCTAGACCACTTCAACAGTGGAAGTTTGGCAGACATCTCTTCAGTAGAATCTTCGTGGTGATCTCAGGTTGACATAAAAGGAAGAAATTGAAAATTCTTTCCAAAGAATGGGTAAAGAAGACAAAGAAGAAAGGGGTTTTCAACAAAGTAATGATTACTGGAAATAGGAAACTCAAAACACTTATATACTCACCGCCATAAATAGCCTAGATAACTGCAACAACACCTTTTTCGGGATGGCACAGTTATCCAATCGTCAGGGGCGAGTGGGGAAAAGCACAAACGCGAGTTCACGCGCGCATGGGAAACACGGTCAGTAACGTACAAGCTGACAATGATAGCTGTCACACGTCATCAGTCATTACTGCACCTTTTTGCAGACCCAAGGTCAAGATTTTCAAAAAAATCAAAATAATGAGCAAAGAGTAACTTCTCCCAGAAGATTCCCCATATTCGCGCCAAAAAACCTCTAAAGCAAGAAAAAACACCTCTCTCTCATAGTCCAGTGCTCCACTTATTTGCATAAGAGCAACACTAGACTGGGGGGACTTGAAGGGGTAAGGTCCCAAAAACCTCGCTTTAAGTACTTGAGAACATACCACAACCTCATCTTTAACCCTCTTTAGACCTTGCGCGGCCGCGCACTGGTCCAACAAAGAGGACACAGAAGAAAGACAACAAGCAACACCTGCGCGCCAAAAGGAAATAATTAAATCCTTGCGCCTCTCTCCATAACGGACAGGGATAAAAATCCCAGTAAGTACTCCCGCTTAAATAATACCCAGACTTGGATATTATTTACTTCACTGATACCACACGATAAGGAGTCACACTGGATTACGACTGTAAATCTTCTAGAAGACTCAATCGTGCACCACCAGACGGTTATAACCATCTAGGCCACGTGTCATCATCCCGGGCTCCCTTGAAGTCACGATGATGGCATGAAATTGGAGAGAAATCTCCACTTGCCCACTTTACACATGGCAATACCCCAGCCGTTGATCTGAATCGTGATCCGTGTGCTCTCACGTCGGATTAAGAGCGGAAGGAAAAATAACCGCTTACGGAGTTAGCACATTCCGTCAATATTTCAATAACAGGTTTTCCTGCCCAAACTTCGGCTATAAATAGAAGAGCAATTCAGGTACAACTTCAAGTTACACTCACTTCACTTATACTTCTTCTTCTTCTTCTTCATATACCGATACTTATTCTCACACCGGAGGGTGGTCATGGAGAGAACCCCCATTCTCCCCGTGGTGAGTCTAACGGTGTCTGTTTTGCAGTTATCGAGAAGAGGAGAGGATCTGTCCCTTTGAACCGAGCGAGAAGAAACCAACCCTTTTTATGCAGAACCTAACCCCCTGGTTTATCTGATTCCGGTCATTTAACCAGTGTTTCTTCAAAGATGAAACCATTAAACGCCATTAATTATTGAATTTGTTTAACGCCAAAAATCTTAAACCCCAAAAATTCAAACAATATTCGGAAAAGCGGAACTGGAAAAGCAGAAGATGAAAGGACAAAAAAGCCCCTCCGCCCTTTTCTAAGCGGCGTGACACGTGTTGGGCCAGGAAGCGTTCTCACACTTTTGAGCGTTTTCTCCCGAACCCGTTTCTATATATATATATATATATATATATACAAGGGAATTATAGAGATAAAACTCACTTGAGTTACGAAAACTCAAAAAAACTTTATGTAACAAACTTTTTTTTCTTAAAAAATTAGGAAATGTTAGTTACATGTTTTTGAACGTTTTAAGCAAAGAAAAAAAAAACAAAAAGCGTCGAGTAGTTTTTTTTTTTTTTTTTTTTTTTTTTTTTTTTTTTTTTTTAAATTCAGTGTTTTTATATATATGCTAAAAACTGAATTTTCAAATTTTTTTATAAAACCCCATTCGACGCTTTTTAGTTTTATTGGCTTAAAATGTTCGAAAACATGTAACTTACATTCCCTATTTTTTTAGAAAAAAAGTTTGTTACATAAGGTTTTCTTGAGTTTTTCGTAACTCAGGTGGGTTTTCTCTCTATCATTCCCTTTTAGGAACTCATACCACCAATATATGTGTGTGTGTAACATCTGACTCTCGTACCACCAATATTGTTCGTTCAGCGTTGATGCTTTGCCCATCTAGGAACTCATAGATTTGTTTTTGATTGCTCTGATAGGGAGTTCCCAGGAGGTCAGGTCACCCACCCTTGTACTACTTTCACCTGAGCACGCTTAACTTTGAATTTTTCATATGCTCAACAACTAATGTACCCAAAACGCGTTGGTAATATAACAGGGCAATTATTCCTTATGAACCCGAAATTTCTTCTGACCACGACCGATGTTAACCTTATCTGTAACGTTACTACATATATAGTAAGGATCATGAGAAAACTCTCCTTCGTCAAAACTAAAAAACTTCTTATTATTAATCCAACAAAACAAATCGTTCCGTGAAGAAAGACTAAACTAAAAAACTTCTTATTATTAATCCAAGAGTTAAATGCCTAGTTGGTTCCTGTGGTTTGCGAAAATTGCAGACTTGGTCCCGATGGTTCACTAATTACAGAGTTGGTCCTAATAGTTGTAATTTTTGCACTCGGGTGGTCCTTATCATTAACCTCTATTAAATTTCTCAATTAAGTTGATGTTAAATGACCAAGTTACCCTCAATAATTAAAAAAATAAAAGTAAAAAAATGAAACGAAAGGAGATGGTCCCACCCCATCATCATCTTCTTCACCCCCCTCCCCCATCTCTCTAACACCAGTAACCGCCATCAGTCGGGCAACCACAACCACCTACTCCGAACACCAACCTGAAACCAGCACCGCGAACCAATACCGCCGCATACCACGACCTAGGGTTTCGTATTGGTCAATTAGCGCAAATTGATGAACTATAATCTGAAGCATAGTAGTTAATATTAATAAATAATAATCAAGTTTGAACATGAATTGCTCAGGGGTTATCTAGTCATTTCACATACATTTAACTGAGAAATTTAACAGAAGTTAGTGTAGTGATAAGGACCACCCAAGTGCGAAAATTACAACTATTCGGATCAACTCTGTAATTAGTGAACCATTAGATACAAATCTGCAATTTTCGTAAACCACAGAGACCAATCAGGCATTTAACTCTTAATCCAACAAAACAAATTGTTCCGTGTAGAAAGACTAAAATGTTGCTAATATATCGGTGAAGAAAGACTAAAATGTTGCTAATATATCAAGTAATCTCATACATTGTATTTGTATTACATGGTGCTAAAAAGTTTAAATAGTTTATAGTTGGCAAAGTTATTTTTTTTAAAGTGATATAGTAAATGTTTAAATAAAATCTATTTTTCTAGCTTCGGGATGGGTCAAATGGTCGATGGTTGCTGCAGTTATGTCTGTAGTTAAATTTCGAAATTGGGCCTTGAATGTAGGCCTTTTTTGCTAAACAATTTTTATCTAGGCTCCTATAGTAAAAAACTGGTTTCGTTTTGCTTTATTTGGGCCTAATACATTTACAGTATATAAAAGTTACTAAAAATTTGAGGCCCTTGATTTTGATGGCCCTAGGCTTGTGCCTAGATTAGAAAGCCTAACGGGCCGGCCATGTTATTATTATAAAAAGATTTCCAGCCTTTTATGTTTTTTTTTTATGAATTTGAGAGCCGTTTTGGATCGGTCATGACACCTATAAATCTGAAAAATAGTAAAAAAAAACTGATCAACTGTAATTGCTGATCTCTCTCTCTTTCTCTCTCAAAAAACTGCTATCTTTCTCTCTCTACTCGTCAATGGTGAATCATTACTGTTGCTGACCTTTGTCTTCAAAAGCTGAGTAAATCTACACATACAACCCTCCTCATCTACCTGGGTAATCACTGTTTAATCATGTTTGTTAGTGTTTCAAATTGAGTTACAAAAAAGAAAAAAAAAAAGAAAAAAACTATCTTTTAGCTTACACTGAGTGACTGTTGTTTCATCATTAACTCATTGTATTAACTGACTACACATTTTGTTAGGTTTGTGTCAGATCCGTTGAAATTTAATGTAAAAAAAGCAAATTTTGAAGACAATTGTAATGTTTTGTATGTTGGTTTTGTGTTGTGATTTGAGTATTTGATGTTTTGATGATTGCAGGTTGATCTGAAGATAATCTTGTTGGAATTCTGTTAATTCTGTTGAATAGTTGAACAACAATCTCTGATCTACTTTAGCTACAGTTATTGCACATTTGCACTTGTTTCTTTTTGTGATTTGAGTTTGATGCCATGATGTTGTGATTGGTAGTTAACTTGTATGTTATGAACTTATGATAAGTTTCTGCTTTATCAAGATTGTAAAATTGTAACAAAATGGATGTGAGAATCCCCTGGTGGTTATATAAGCTGCAAATATTTTCGGGCCATAGACCGCCGCGCAATTGGTTACTTCTATGTGTTGTTAGTGTTTTTGTGCTTGTCGCGTTGTTAAGTTCGTCTTCTTCTGGTCCGTTCAACACGCGAACGACTAGTGTAACGCCTGAAGTGTATACAAACTATAGAAGATTAAAGGAGCATACGTCAAGTGATTATATTGAGTTAAAGAGTTTTTCGTCTGGAAATAATGATTTGAAGGGATTTAGGTTATGTGGAAAGGAAAGGGAGGACTATGTTCCTTGCTATAATGTGTCTGCGAATTTATTAGCTGGGTATAAAGACGGTGAGGAGTTTGATCGGCATTGTGAAGTATCGCAAGAACAACCGTACTGTTTGGTTCGTCCGCCAAGGGATTATAAAACGCCCTTGAGTTGGCCGGTTGGGAGAGATGTGATATGGAATGCAAATGTGAAGATATCTAAGGATCAGTTTCTTTCTTCTGGAAGCATGACAAAAAGGTAATTCTAGAAATTTAAATTTTGATTAAATTGAATTATCGTTCACGTAATTTGGTTAATCTTCTTTAGGTTAATGCTGCTGGAAGAGAACCAAATTTCTTTCCACTCGGATGACGAGTTGATCTTTGATGGTGTCAAAGATCATTCCCGCCAAGTTGCAGAGATGATAGGATTAGGAAGTGATGCAGAATTTTGGCAAGCTGGTGTAAGTTATATAAATTTATCTAAGGATATTTATAGTTATTATTTCGTTTTTTAACAGATTTAACTGATTACGCTTTTTAAACAGGTGCGAACGGTGCTTGATATTGGTTGTGGTTTTGGCAGCTTTGGGGCGCATTTGCTATCTTTGAAACTAATGGCTGTATGTATGGCTGCGTATGAGTTAACCGGTAGTCAAGTTCAGTTATCTCTTGAAAGAGGCCTTCCAGCAATTATCGGCAACTTTATTTCAAGAAAACTTCCATTTCCGTCATTGTCATATGATATGGTTCATTGTGCACAATGTGGTGTTTCATGGGACCAAAAAGGTAGTTGTTTTTGTACATAGGTAACTTTCTCGATTTGGGTAAAACCGTAAGTAATACTAATCCCTTTATGATATTGGTTTTGTGAATCAGATGGAATGTTTCTTATTGAAGCTAACCGGATATTAAAGCCTGGCGGCTACTTTGTATTACATGGGACTTCATTAAGCACCGAAAAAGGAAGCATGATTGAAGAATTAACGCACAAAATTTGTTGGACTTTGATTGGTCGACAAGAAGAAACGTTCGTCTGGCAGAAAACTATTGATCCCCAATGCTACTTATCTAGGTGAGATTAGCATATAACCACCTTTGCCGCTTATTCAAACATAAATTTCATATTTGATATCCTTCAAAACGAAACGTATTGAAATTTATTCGGTTTTGATTCTAGCACACAGGGTGTCACTCCTGTTTGTAGAGAAGAACAAGAGGATACTCACTCGTATTATCAGCCACTTGCATCATGTGTAGCTGTGACAGCCAGCGAACGTTGGGTTCCCGTTCAGAACAAATCTTCTGATTCCCATATTACCCCTGCTGAGCTGGAAATTCATGGAAAGTATTGTTGTAATGCAACTTAAATTCATTTTAATCTGAGTACAAACTGACTCTAGTCCGTTATTTTCTGCAGGAGTTCAGCAGGATGAATTCTATGAAGACTTTGAATCTTCAAAATCAGCTTTAAGAAATTACTGGTCGTTACTTACACCGTTGATTTTTTCTGATCACCCAAAAAGACCCGGGGATGAAGATCCATTACCTCCGTATAATATGATAAGAAATGTAATGGACATGAATGCGCGTTTTGGGGGATTGAATTCGGCGTTTTTGGAAGCAGGAAAATCAGCATGGGTGATGAATGTAGTGCCGTTTAAGGCTCGTAACACGATCCCTCTTATACTTGATCAAGGTTTTATTGGTGTTCTGCATGACTGGTAAGGAATTAATTTAATTCCATTTGATAAAAATTTAGAAAGAAATTTTACCAAAAAGGGAAATGTTGCATATCTTTTACAAAACTCTATAAAACTTTTTATATTTAAGGAAAAATTACACTTTTCGTCCTTTATGTTTGTAGCTAGTTGCAATGGATGACCTTTACCTTTAATAATTACAGCCACAGTCCTTTATTTTGAAAACTTGTTACATCTTTCGTCCTTTAGTGCTAACCAGGTTAAAATTTTCAGTGGGTTGCAAACGGAAAATATTTGATTTTATTTTTTTATTTATACTATAAATAATTAAGTAGAAAGACTAAACTGCCCTTATTTAAATAAATTTAACTGAAAATTTTAACCAAGTTAGTGCTAAAGGACGAAAGATGTAACAAGTTTTCAAAATAAAGGACTGTGGCTGTAATTATTAAAGGTAAAGGTCATCCATTGCAACTAGCTACAAACATAAAGGACGAAAAGTGTAATTTTTCCTATATTTAAATATTTTTATATAATTTTCATACTTTGCCAAATTCCAAACTGGACTATATATTCCTTCTCTTTTAATAATCATAGATGTAAAGGACTAAAAGCATGTGACACTCTGTTTTAAGGCCAAAAAACAAAACAAATAAAATAAAATAATCACAATGGCATGTTAGTCTCTGCAAAACTTTCCTACTCTTGATGTGCTGGATATGATTTACAGGTGAAAATGTTTTTTGTTACTTCAACATTAATGAAACATGATATGTTTGGTGATAACTTTTTGTGTTTGCCATTTTTTGCATATTTCAACCAACCAACTTTAAACATAAGTTTCATATTTGTTTCCTTTACATGTATTTAAACATAGGTGTGAACCATTTCCCACTTATCCAAGGACATATGACATGTTACATGCCAATGGGCTCCTCTCACACCTTATATCAGAGGGATGCAGCATCACAAACTTACTTCTCGAAATGGACCGTATTCTACGCCCCGAGGTACATTATACGTTTTAACTATTCGTCAAGACATACATACGTTATACGATTAATAAGTAGCCATATTGGCATCTAATTTGATTCTTTTTTCTTCAGGGATGGGTTGTTCTATCGGATAAACTAGGGCCCATAGAAGACGCGCGTGTGATTACTACACAAATACGATGGGAGGCAAGGGTAATCGATCTTGAAAATGATAGCGACCAAAGGTTACTGGTTTGCCAAAAACCATTTGTAAGAAAATGATTACCACAAAAGTTTAAACTTCACCTGGACCATTCTTCTGTATAGAATCCAATGATGTGTTACACAGGCTCAAGTTGGTATCTTGAGATTGAAAAACAGAAGCAATTGTAAGCTGTAGATTACAGAAAGTTTTGCTACCACATATCTTCAGATTTTTTTTTTCTATTTTCTTTATTATTATTTTTGTTCATTAATTGTTGTAATTGTAACTGCCCTGTAACAAAGTTTGCTTAATATGTGTTACTACAAGATTTACTCTCTTTTCATGTTCAATATGTAATCCCTAAATACAACTATACAAGTGTTGAATAATGTTGCAATTCACCTGTCTCTCCTTTTGTCTCTAGTAGCCATTTTCTGACCATATCTTTCAAATATGTCTCCTAAATCAAACAAACCAACTTCTCTCAATTTCTTTGACATAACATCAAACATGACAACACCTTCTTCATTGGAATAGTAGTGCAAGAATCTATTGTAGTCGAACCGAGGCACCTCGAGTCCTCGATTCATCACTCTCTCGACATACTTGGTTGCTTCTAACGACTTCCCGGCCTTAACCAACCCGCCTACAAATATAGTGTCAAAATTGATTAACGGGTCGTCTCCTTTTCTCCCTCTCTTCCCTAAATGCCCTTGCAACAGCATTACATATGTGTGCATTGTAGGCTCACACCCTCTCCTTATCATCTCCCTAAAAACATTCGTCGCTTCATTCGCCTTTTTCAACCTCAAAAGCCCCTTGATCAACCCATGATAAACACTTATGTCAGGGTTATCGATCGCTTCCGCGATCTCATACGCTTCACGAACCCTAGCTTTACTCAAAAACCCATAAATCAACAAACCCAATGTCATACAATCCGGTTCTATCCCTCTCTCGCGCATTTCATCAAACACCACGCGTGCTTGACCAAGCTTGTCCTTCTTACACATCCACTTAATCACAAGCCTATAACTCGAAAGCCCCAACTCATCAACCCGATCAACCCTAACCGACTGAAAAAGACGCATCGCTTCATCAAACCGATTCGTCTTAAAAAGGGTATCCATCATCTTCTCAACAACATCAATCCCCACCACAAACCCCTCATCCACCATCAAATTCCACATCTTTGAACCTTCAACCAAATCACCCACATCACAAAACCCAGAAATCAAACACTTGTAAGTAAACCCATCTGGCTTAACAACCCCTTTCAACTTCTGAACAATGTACTTAGCTTCTTCAACAAGTTTACACCCACATAAACTCTCAACAACCTTATTCAAAGTCCCCAAATCATACACATATCCAAACCCATTCATAACATGAAAAAAGTCAACACATTTCTTCAGTTCCCTGGCAGAAGCTAAAGTTTTAACCACTATTATGTATGTTTTATCTGTAACCAAAGTACGATTACCGGTTTCTTGAACAAAGTCCCATAAAAGGTCTATGTTTTTTGATTTTCCGATGATGTCAAGCATCTTGTTTAGGGTGGTTTGAGTGTGATTGAAGTGTTGGGTTTGGGAAAAGATGTGAAATTTGTAAATGGGTTTCCAGGAAAATGGGAATTTGTTGCAGATTTGGAGGAAGAATTCATGGGTGAGGTGGAAATTGCAGTGGGAGAGGGAAGTGTGGAGTCTTGATTCGGGTGAGTGTTGTTGTTGGTAGAGGATGGTGGAGACGCGGAGGAGGTGTGATGGGTTGACTGGTGGTGGAGGAGTGGGAGTGGTGGTGGTGGTGGGTGGAGGTGAGACGGCGGCGGTGGTGGTGGTGGTGGTGGTGAGGCGGTGGTGGAGAGAGGGGAGGGTTTTGATAGGGGTTTGAAATTGGAATCGCCTGATCATATTTTGGGCATCGAACAGAGTATTGTTGTGGAGACTGGAGTCTATAGTTATTAACCTTTTCTAGTTATATTTTTCAATTACTTTTTTCAAGTTATATTTTTCTTTATTTTTATACTTAGCAAACTAGATTTGTGTGTGCAGACTTTTTTTTTTTTTCAATTGTCTTTGAAGAGAAAATGGTGATTACATTTTAACCCTTCATATATTTTCAAAGTTGTTTTAGAAATTAAATGTAGTCGAATCTCATAGCATGTTAATACGGTTAAACCCATATCTTACCACAATTTTGTATTTATTATTGTAGTTAAATCTCATGAACTGTTTCAAATCAAACTTTTCAATTAATTATAGACTTCTAGTAAATATACACACGACACAAATACTAAACTCATATAGCGTCATATAAATTACTTCTATTTATTATTCGTTTTAATTTAATTTTAATTATGAAATAAGGATGTTACCTCAAAAAATATAATTAATTAAATAAATATAGAAGCCATGAAAATTACAACAATATTAATTTAGATTTTTCATGTAAAATATGTATTAATCAATGAGATGATATCAAAATTGTTAAAAATTAATTTTGACCCTGTAACTTTATAAGTATATTAATTTTGAGAAACAAACATTTAATAAGTTATAATTGCAAACAACTGACTGTGGTCATGTAGATGCGACCATTGAAATGAAGGTGAGGGGACCTACCTATTGTATAGAATTAAACATTGACGGTGTGGGGAGTAGTCTTGGAGCGTCCCCACCGGCACCGCACCTTCATCCATTTCGCCCCTCTTGCCGGCGTCCAAATAGTCGGGTGGAAGACGTTCAAGCCGTCCCACTAGAGGACAAAACCTCCTCACACACACATATATACATACAACATATACATATATTTTAGGTCCATCCTCAATTTCCATACTCTATCCTCTTTGCCTCATTCTCACACCCGATTTACATGGCGCATACGTGACAGACCATCCAGAGCCGTTCCTACGTTTTTGGAGACCCTAAGCGAACTATGAAGTAGAGACCCTAATTTCGCCGATAAACGCTCCTCTAATCCCGACGAAATGGGTGATTACCCTTAGGGTCTGTTTGCTATGGGGTAATGGAATGGACGAAGGAATTGAACGGACGAGGTAATGGAATGGACGACGGAATGCAATGGATCATTACCATTCCATTTCTTGTTTGGTTACCATGTGTGAATGTAATGAATTATTATTGTATATTGTTCGGTAGGCAAGAAAAACGGAGTAATAAAATCAGCGGTGAGTGGTGGTGGTGGTCGTGGTCGGTGGTAGTGATTGCGGGTGGTTATAGGTGGCGGTGGTGGGTGTCGACGGCGGTGATGGGTGGTGGTGGCGGCGACGAGTGGCGGTGCGACAGTGACAACGAGTGGTGGTGGCGGCAAGGTGGCCGTTGGTGGTGGGTGGCGGTGGGCGGTGGCGGTGGGCGGCGGCGGTTGGTGGTGTCGGTGGTGGTGGTGGCTGTGGTGGTGGCGTTGACGATGGTGGTGGGCGGCGGCGACGAGTGGCGTTGGCGGTTGGTTGCGGCTGTCGGTGATAACGGTGGCTAGTGGGTGGCAGCGGCGATGGTGGCTGTCGGGGTGAGGTGGTGGCGGGTGGTGGCGATGGCGTCGGTGGTGGGTGGTGGCGATGGCATCGGTGGTGGGTGGTGGTGGTGGGTTGTGGTGTTGTTGATGAATGGTGCAAGTGGGGATGGAATGGAAAAAAATATGGGGGGTGGAAGGAATGATTTTGAGGGAATGAAATGTCTTTTGGAATGGGTGATTCCATTCCATTGACCAACCAAACACCTCTTTCTTCATTCCCTTGTAATCATCCATTCCATTCCACCTCTCATTCCTTCGTACCAAACACTACCTTACTTTTTTCGTCTAGTGATAGCCGATAGCCTAGAAATTGAAAGCAGATTGCGATGGGAAGTGGGAGCGATGATTGCGGCTGTATTTAGAGGCTTTAGGCAGCTAAATATTGATGATTAGGTCGATGGTTGTGTTGTAATAGTTGGAAATCAAGGCGAGATGGATTTTGAAACTTGGCATTTGTTTGTTAAACAATATTTATTTTGGGCTCCTTCAATGAAAAAACAGTTTAGTTTTGAAATAAACGTATTTATTTGGGCCTAATAATATACTATATATAAAAACTTTCTAAAAATTGGAGGCCTTTATTTTTTGGTGGCCCTAGGCCCTTGCCTAGATTGGCAAGCCTATGGGCCGGCCCTGAGACCATCCTCCAAGGAAGGACCATCACCATACGTCCATATCGCATAGCCATCATGCTTTACAGACGTGGTCCTTTATTTTTGAATTTTGTTCGTGATGTTTGTCAAATATCTAGTCCTTTTCGCTAACTCAAGTTAAATAATACGTTAAATCTATATAAAAAGAAAAACAAAATCCTCCAACGGAAAGAGCTATTCTTGACTTGTTTCTCCCCACTTTCCTGGCTGTTTTTTTTTTTTTTTTCTTTTCTTATGAATCAACTAAGCATCATACGCATTTTCTTTTTTGTAAGTGTAAATAAAAATGATGATTTCATATGAATTTAACATATTTTTAACACCTATTAGTCATAAGGACCAAACGTGTTATGGTTTGATAAAAAAACGAGAACCAAATCCGTTAAACTTGTGTTAAGACAAGACCATTCCCTTTTGTGTAAATGCAGATTTAGATATGCATTTACATCACATCATCTAGAAAATTCTTTTCTTTTTGGGGAGCAATCTAATGTACATAAACTTTTACCACTAGAAAAAAAGGTTAATTATACAGTTGGAGTGTTGGTTAGAGGGGTTCCCATGCCAAATTTAGGTCTAAAAAACAAGTTGTGGCAAAAAACAATGTAATGATATTGTTACATGCATGCTAATTTTTTCTTTACTTGTGATCATGGCCCGCCCAGAGGGTGGGCGACAGCTCAGGGTCAAAAACCTTCAGGGCCCCTTAAATTTGGAATGGGTTGGGGGGAAAACGCCCAAGTCACCACCCCGGGGGCTTGGGTTGGGGCTTGGGTTTGGGCGTGGCCCCCTTTGGCGTGGGTTTGAAGCCGGGCGTGGGGCGCCTAGCAAGGTGACATGGCAGGCTCTTAATGGCTATGTGTCAACTCATGTCCCCTAACCCAAGCCCCCAACCCAAGCCCCACCATACCCCATGGGCGTGGGCTTTGGTGGTGGAGGGGCCCCCATTCCACGTGTCAACAAATGCCCCAACCCAAGCCCCCCATACCCCACGGTCTTAATTGGCTAATTTTGTCAAATTACATTAAATGAAAATATGAATCATTTATTTAACTCTTTTTGAAAATGAGAATCATTTATTAGTTCAAAAATAATTATTTAAATTAATTCTTTAATTATCATTCAATCTACAATTAACTTTGCATGTTTTGAAAAAAAAAAAAAAAAACTATTTTTTATGAAAAAAGTCTAGTTTTGTTTTTCATTCAACTCTATGTATTTTCTAAAAAAAATTGGATAGGTTACGGGGGTTTTACATGATATTAAATAGCGATAATGAAAATTACGACATAACTTTTTTGTATATTCCCTTACAACATGTTTCTTTCTACGTCTTGATGTGCAAATGCGCGTGTGATGTGTTTTTTATCTACGTTTCCACATAAGAAAGTGGCCCAGCAAAACATGCCCACATATTTCAAACTTTTTTATGTATTTCGTATTTTCTATTCGCCCAGGACCTACAATTTTTTAAAAAAATTTGATGTAGAGATTTATATTATTGGTTTAACCTATACTATTTTCTAATTTATGTAGCTTAGTTCCTGAAGTTTTATTCATCGAAACCCTCAGTCTATTTTCTCTCATTCAAACACATTTGTGTAGTGTGAGTCCATCCATACCCCCTTTTGTTTGGTTTTATTGACACAACTTTTGTACTGTGTAACAAATCGGCTAATCTCTAACCACCATTGTTGTGCGTGAGGCGATTTCACAATGTTTGATACCAACGCGCAACCATTATCAACTAACTTATCCTAACATAATGTACATGATCACAAACAGACCTCCAAAGATAAGTCAAGAAACATATAAAACTTAAAAACAGAACATGTCTATTTACAGATACTATGTATGTCGCATTTCAAGATTCTTCCTTTGTAAAATAACTCGGCGGCAAGCTAAATTCTTCTACTTTATTCAGTATCCCAATCTCCTCATCATCTGCCTTCTGTATGTATGATGTGAAACAACATAAAATTAATACAACATTATGTGATCCGCAAACAAAGCAAACGTTACGTACCAGCATTTCCAAGTTGTAGAAACGTTCCAACATTTGAAGGACATCTGAAGCGGAGAACTGTCGATTGAAGCTGCGGTAGTAACATTATGCACATTTAATATACAACTGAAAATTTGCAAGTCGGGTAATGGGTCAAAACGGGTTCGTTGGATATGCAAAAACATACTGAATCAGGTTGACCCGAAAAATTTGGGTGCTAAGCATGACTACAAAATTTATATATATTATGAAAAAATATATCGTACAATATGCCTTAACGTACGACGCGTACGCGAGGCAAGTTCGCATGTTATAAAAATCGCATGGTATAAAAATTGCATGTTACTCAAAAACCGAACTCTCATGTTAAAAAAAATACAGTCGCATGTTCAAATGGATTTTACAAGTTCGCATGTTTGTATGGAAATCCATACACTTCGCATGTTATTATGAAGAAACCCAATTCGCATGTTAGTTACAAGTATTTGCATGTTGATAATGCCTCGCGTAGGCGTCGTACCTTAAGGCATTTTGTATGTTAACCGGCCTCTATCTATTATTACAACAAAAAGAACAATTTTTATAAATAAAGAGATTTAGTCGGCTGTGATTTGCCGAATTCCAACCCATTTGACACGTTCGAAATAAAACATAACCCAAATCGACCCATTGGCAGGTAAATGGAAATAAGAAATGAACCTTCTCCGCATGTATTCTGTCAGACCATAAAGAACAAAGTGGCGGTGTATTCCTGAAGCAAAAATAAAAAAAATAATAAGCTGTGATTGTTGACTTTGTTTTGGGTCAATGGAAATTGGTAGATTTTACCTCTTAATTTTACAGGGGGGTAGATTTCCAGAGCCTCTAATAACTTAAGCTCCAATTCAACCTGTGATTGCTCCTGACATAACCAAACACCACAACATAAAACAAAATCTCAAATTGCTGCTGTATTCAAACCAACAAGAGTTAAAAGGCAAACATGAATATATCCAACAAATGGTTTTAAAATAAGAAAACCAAATTAATATTACATTAATACAGTCAACTACGATATAAATTTGAATAAATATTTAAATAAACATAAACAAATGAAGAAATATATAAAAAAAAACATAAATAAACGGACGAGACATTTATTCATGTTCGTTCGTTTAACTATACAAACAAAAACTTGTGTTCATGTTCGTTCATTTCCTCCAAACAGTTGAATGAAGTTTACATGCCTTTCGAAGAGAAGAAGCGGATGAATTTGGAGGTTTGCAGGGAGAATGAACTGAAAGACCATCCTGTTCTTCTTCTTTACCTCCGTTTTTATTATTCACTCCACCATTCATCTTCAAATTCTGCAGATTTTTCGAAACAATAAATCTGTTTTCTGCGTGCGAGTATATGATTACGACGGTAAAGATTTGGGTAGGTTTTTATCAGATCGATCAATCAGGGTAGCTAGCTAGGGATTTGGCGTTTGATCCGGATTGTTGGAAGTGGGTTTGTTGTTGGGCTATTGGGCTTGTAACATAAGAATAGTTTTTTTTAGAGTAAAATGCACGGATAGTCCTTGTGGTTTGGTAAAGTTTCACCTTTAGTCCCCAACTTTTCAAAATTACATGTATGCTCCTTGTGGTTTGCTCGGTTGTTACACGGGTAGTCCCTGAAGTGGATGGACGTTAGTTTTCTAAGTTAAGTGGATGTGAAATGACAAAATTACCCTTTATCATTAAAAAAATATATATATATTAAACATTAAAACACCCCACCCCATCCACTCACCCTCCCCCCAACTGTCCATCTTCAACATCACTGCCACTTCTGCCCATCTCCACCCACGCCACCCACCGTTAATCCCACCTAATTTAGTCTCCAATCACGTGGATAAAGATTATTCCCCCAGTTGCTCTTTAGATCTGGATGATTCCCTTTGACTTTTTAACCTAATATACAAGATGTACTAGAGGCTGTAAATGTTTTGACTTATTTACAGGTTAGGCATCGAATTCATGATATCATTCAATTATAATATGAAAAACACCTAACATATGAAACCTGAATTAATATGACACCACCATCCACTAGTTTGTAGAGATTAGGAATTGTGATATCAATTGATGTCAGCCACAATCAAGGATGAAAAAGAAAACGTGGTGGCAGAAGAAAGTGACGCACCCTTTCTTTTATAATTTACACCTACAGGCAGAAGCGGCGGTGGGTGGGAGGTGGTGCTGCTGGTGGGGTGGAGAAGAGGGAAAGGGTGGTGGTGGTGGGATGTTTTAATATTTAATATATTGTTTTTTTAATGATAAGGGTAGTTTTGTCATTTCACGTTCACTTAACTGAGAATTCTAACGTCCATCCACTTCAGGGACTATCCGTGTAACAACCGAGCAAACCACAAGGAGCATACATGTAATTTTGAAAAGTTGGGGACTAAAGGTGAAACTTTACCAAACCACAGGGACTATCCGTGCATTTTACTCTTTTTTTTATTGAAGTCAATAAAGCCTGACCACCTAATGAAAAAAGTTACTTACGCCTGCAATCGCAGACAACACTGGTGACACAATCCGAAACTAGTTCCACGGAAACCCACCGCCCGAAGGTTTTGTAAGACCCCTGACTCGCACATGACATTTTGTCAGGAACGAGACTTAAGCCAACGATATCCCCTAGAGAAAGTCACCTGGTACCACTAGAGTGGTGCTCCTTTGGTATCATAAGAATGGTAAATGTCAAATTCAAATTTGCGGAAACCAAACACGTATGATGTTCAACAGGTTAAGTATAGACGCGGGTATTATCTTGCTGACGAAATATATCCGTCTTGGTCTACATTTGTCAAGACTATTTCATTTCCCGAGGACGAAAAAAGGAAAAAATTCGCCAAGCGTCAAGAAGGTGCAAGAAAAGACATCGAGCGTGCTTTTGGTGTTTTATAAAAAAAAATGGGCCATCCTTGAACAACCGGCACGTGCGTTCACACCGAAGAGGTTGCGCCTTTGTATGTACGCTTGCATTTTGCTCCATAACATGATTATTGAAGATGAAGGTCGGACGATTTGTGAGTATGATGAGAATGCATCTTACGGGAATACTGTCCCGGTAGATCCGACGCAACAAGATTTAAACTCCTTCGCGCTAACCAACGACTTCACCCATGCAAACATTCAACAGGATTTGGTAGAACATATATGGAACAACGTAAACGTCAGGGACGATGACGGAGACAAAGACGAGTAGTGTAATTTTTTATTTTTAGGAAATGTAATTTTTTTTTCGGAAATGTTTTTATTTTTATTTTTATTTTTAGGAAATGTAATTTTTTTTATGTTATGAAATGTAATTTATTTAAGTTAATAAAAAAACTTAAAAAATTATAAAATATTAAGGTGTGGTAGCCCCATCCTCCACCCCCCTCAAAAGTGAAGGAGACCCATCCCCACGAGCCGGTGATGTGACGCCTACGTGACGGCCCATCCTCATGGGGATAGGCCTCACCATACCCTCTAGTCTATATAGGATGATAGTTTCATCCACCCAAAAACATTTGATTGATGAGACGTCCATGAAAAGAAAGATTGCAACCACTTTCAATTTCCACCTCACTCACTATCACATTTAGACCCCACAACAACCAGCAAACAATTATAGAGATCAAAGCATTTTTATTTTAGGGGAAAATCTCGAAATTAGCCTTTGATAAAGTTTTTTTTTTTCAAAAAATAGTCATCTGAAACGGCTCCAGTGCCTCTGAAACGGCTTAGGGTTCTCCCAATCTCTGCTTTCCACGTGTCCGACAAACTCATGAAACGGCTCAGAGTCGTTTCAAACGCCGTTATTTGTTTGAAAGATCTCAGCTGAGCCGTTTCAATAGGCTTGTGGGTTGAGCCGTTTCAATAGGCTTGTGGGTTGAGCCGGTTCACTGGGTGGCGAGCCGGTTGAAAGTTCTCAGCCAAGATCTTTCCACACGGCTTAAGCCGTTTCCATACAATAAAATTAAAACCCGGTTTTGGCCAAGGATCGAACTCGAGACCTTAACTTTTATGCATTGCTTTAACTGTTTACTGGTTTATTGTTTCGTTTTGCCAAGGATCGAACCCGGGACCTCAGCTTTTATGTATTGCTTTAATTGTTTACTGGTTTATTGTTTCGGACAAAAATATATTTGACATAAAAATATACAATATTTTGAACGATGTTTCAATGCTCGGACAAAAAATTATACTTCAGATTAACTAATTAAAGACAAAGAGTATCAACCATCAAATATTACAAAACATTACAATATCATCCAGCGATATTACCGATTCGTTCTCGGGTAAATGGACGACAATGAGAACAAAATGCAGCAACTTCAACAACATTGTGAACCGACATACAAACAATCATCAAAGAGGAAGCAGTTCAAACGACGTGGACATCATGACGGGCGCCCATGATGAATTTTGAACAACATACGGTTGCACATTTACCATGGCAAAAGCTTGGGAGGTACTTTGAGATTCTACAAAGTGGTATCTTGGGCCACCAGTCAAACCAGGTCGATCGTCAAAGCGATCCAAGACTACTTCAGGCACACCGGAGCCGAACTCGTTAGTAGGTGGATCACATGTTCGTTCTTTTTTAGACATAAACATCACAAAAGACCTTGAGTTTAAAGAACCACAAGAACTGCAACGCCCACCCGGTAGAGATAAAAGCAAGACAGTTGTAAGAGCAATATCCAAAGGCAAATCCTTATCTACAACAACAACAAATACCGAGGGTGGATCAAACTTCTCCAAATTGGAGCGAAACTTACTCGAATTCTCTCGATTAAGGAACAAGGGCACCAATTGCAAATGGATAAGCAAAGGATTGTCCATCTTGAGTTCCTCCGGAAACCCATCCCCTCTCATCTATCTGAGTACGACCGTAAGATCATGCAAGCCGAGAAACAACATATTTGAGCAAAATATCTCAACAAGTTGTAGTTCTTTATGTTAAAATTATATTATTTTTTTTAGTAAAGTGCAATTTGCAATCCTGTGATTTTGTCCAGATTGCAATATGATACCCTACCTTTCAGTTTTTGTCAAATGAAACCTTGTGGTGGAATTTCATTGTACTTTGACACAATCTGTTAGTCAAACGTTTGTTTGACGGTCTTCTTCAGGGGTAAATAAGCAACTTACGGTGTATCGTGCTTTACTGCTCGATAAGCATTGCTTGCTTAATAGACTTTGATATTGAAGATAGAAGGATAAAACCATCATTATTCACTCTACAAAGATTGGTTTTTCGTTCTTTTAGATGAGAGCTGATCTACTTTGGTTTGCCGAAAAGATTCGTAAGGAAATCAGAACATACTTAGATAACACAACAACAAAGGCAATCGGGCTATATCCATTTAATGGAGAATGAGCAGGGAAGCCGGCTAAAACCTTACCTAGAGGGTCACTTCTAGCGCCCCTGGCATGAGTATCAAGGGTGGCCAATGTCACATGCAGGGTGTATTGGAGTTGTTTCAGAATTTGCATGACTGATAAAAAGTTGTATGAAAATTATCATTAGTGGTAAGTATTGTTAGTAATAACTTAATCATGAGCGACAAGTATAATTACTAGTAAGGGAATTGTGCTAACTTAATCGTCAGTGATAAGTTGCTATTTATCAGT